>CM020005.1:0-1304285 GCA_009771035.1 Lupinus albus
ACTAACTTACTGATTGACTTACTGACTTATTTATTGTCTTACTGACTGACTCACTGACTTATTGGCTTACTGAATAACTTACTGAGTGACTTACTAACTAACTTATTGATGTACTTTCTGAATGACAGACTTATTGACTGATTTACTAACTGACTAAGTTATTTTATGACTTACTTACTAGCTCACTGTATGAATGACTTATTGACATACTTAAAGAATGACTTACTGAATAACTTACTAACTGACTTCTTCACTTACTAATTGACTTAGTTATGGACTTACTTACTGACTTATATACTAATTGAAGTATTTGCTCACTAATTGACTGACTTACTAGCCACTTATTGATTGACTTAACAACTGACTTACTTACTGACTAACTTACTAACTGACTTACTGACTTATTTATATTTTTACTGACTGACTCACTGACATATTGGCTTATTGGATAACTTACTAACTGACTTATTAACAAACTTATTGGTGTACTTACTTAGTGAATGACAGACTTATTGACTGACTAAGTTATTTTCTAACTGACTTACTAGCTCACTTACTGTATGACTGACTTACTGACATACTTAAAGAATGACTTACTGACTTACTGAATAACTTACTAATTGACTTCTACACTTACTAATTGACTTACTTATGGACCTACTAACTGAATGACTTAATAATTGACTTACTTACTGGCTGACTTACTGACTTATTTATTGTCTTACTGACTGATTCACTGGCTTATTGGCTTACTGAATAACTTACTGACTGACTTACTAACTAACTTATTGATGTACTTACTGAATGACAGACTTATTGACTGATTTACTGATTGACTAAGTTATTTTCTGACTTACTTACTAGCTCACTTACTGTATGAATGACTTATTGACATACTTAAAGAATGACTTACTGAATAACTTACTAACTGACTTCTTCACTTACTAACTTACTTACTAACTGACTTATTGACCTACTAACTGACTGACTTAATAATTGACTTACTTACTGACTAACTTACTAACTGACTTACTGACTTATTTATTGTCTTACTGACTGACTCACTGACATATTGGCTTACTGGATAACTTACTAATTGACCTACTTATGGACCTACTAACTAACTGACTTAATAACTGACTTAATAATTGACTTACTTACTGACTAACTTACTAACTGACTTACTGACTTATTTATTGTCTTACTGACTTTCTCACTAACATATTGGTTTACTGGATAACTTACTAACTAACTTATTGGTGTACTTACTTACTGAATGACAGACTTATTGACTGATTTATTGGCTGACTAAGTTATTTTCTAACTGACTTACTAGCTCACTTACTGTATGACTGACTTACTGACATACTTAAAGAATGACTTACTGACTTACTGAATAACTTACTAATTGACTTTTACACTTACTAACTGACTTACTTATGGACCTACTAACTGACTGACTTAATAATTGACTTACTTACTGACTTACTTACTGACTTAATTATTGACTTATTTATTGTCTTACTGACTGACTCACTGGCTAATTAGCTTAGTGAATAACTTACTGACTGACTTACTAACTAACTTATTGATGTACTTACTGAATGACAGACTTATTGACTGGTTTACTGACTGACTAAGTTATTTTCTGACTTACTTACTAGTTCACTTACTGTATGAATGACTTATTGACATACTTAAAGAATGACTTACTGAATAACTTACTAACTGACTTCTTCACTTACTAACTGACTTACTTATGGACTTAGTGACTGACTTACTTACTTACTAACTGAATTATTTGATCACTAACTGACTGAATTACTAGCTCACTTATTGACTAACTTAATAACTGACTCACTAACTTACTCAGTGACTTAGTGATTGGCTTACTGACTTACTAATTTTTTTACTGACTTACTAATTTATTTACTGACTTACTAACTTATTTGTGGGTCAATGAAGATTGTAGAAGGGTGACAAAGGGGAGTCTCTATGAATAAGACCAATGTGGAGGTCATTTAGCTGAAGACGGTTTTGATGGATGGAATAGTATAATGGCAAGTGTAAAACCCCTTTATGTAGTTTGACGTACTGATCCATGTTTTCCAATGGCTATCCTTATATTTTTGTTGCGAATGTTGCTGTCCATTTTATCATATCATATGGGCTACAACCTGTACACATTGCACTAAAATTGAAGCTTTTATAGCTAACAATCATATGTACTCTTACTGAACTCATTGGGTTAAATTGTTATTTCCTCTTTAGAAAGAAGTTCAATTTGCATGGTTGTTTTATTAAATTGAGTTTGATTAATTAAAATAAAACCACCCTGAGCACTGGTTTAGAACAGAATAATTATATGAGATAATATGTTCTCCTAGACATCTATAAGGTTCTTTACAAACAAACTTCCAATTTGTAGTATTTTCAAAAAAATTGTATTTTTGGTTTATGATCTCTAATAGGTGGACAAAATTGAGTATTCACAGTTGCCTCTTTTTATTTGTTGCTTACTTCATAGCAAACAAATTGTGCTATCGTAATAAGTAAGTAGTAATGAAATGAACTTTGATTTTGTCAAGACCAAGACGATGGTTACAATACAACATTTAGAATGAGAATGTATAGATAATTTTTGGAACTCGGAACAATTAAATACGAGCACACTAGTCGGATAGTGCCACAACTCAAGACAATTAAATGCGATTACTCAGGTTTGGTACTATCAGAGTTCAAAACAATAAAATAAATATGCGAGCACACAGGTCGGGTATTGTCAGAGCTCGAGACAATAAAATAAATATGTGAGCACATAAGTCGGGTACTCCCGGAGATCGAGACAATAAAATAAATATATGGGCACGCAAGTCGGGTATTGCCGGAACTCGAGACAATAAAATATTTTACTATTTTTACTGGTGAATTGTTCAGTGTAGAGATGATTCAGGGTATAAATAAGTTCTTCCCGCTGATTATGAAACATTGGGACATCACATGCACACATATGAAAATGAAAACAATTCCCTAAGAATACTTGAACAAGGGATCCTCTGTCCTCAAAATATCATATCTTCATGTCCCTGCCCAATAGAATTGCATAATTTAATATATAATATTATATTTTGATTTTATAATTATTTTTCTTCAATTAAATAACATATTATGATTGGTCTGATAAACCATTAGGGACACCAATGGGGACAGCAGAATCTCCATCCATACTTCAATCATGCTTTCATATTCCAATAGCATCAAGCAGCTGGGAATGCTGAGACACGGAAACTAATGAATTAGCCACGATAGCACCACTGGCAGCAACTGCTGGGACTCCAATGCCTGGAAATGTGGAGTCTCCACAACAATAAAGCTGAGGGATTGGTGTTGAATGTCCAGGAAATGTATTGTTTGTACCAGCTTCCACAGCTGGCCCATATGTTCCTCTTTTCCTCCTCAGAAACCTTTCATGTGTTAGTGGACTTCCTACTAACTTCACTTCACATTTCTCCCTCTTGAAACCTGGGCCCAGCGCACGCTCTACTGCTCTCCACATTACCTCGGATCTTTCAACTTTCAGATTTCTGTATTCAGCACTCCTACGATCAAGCCCTTTCCACAACTCAAATGGTTCAGTTCCAGGCAGATAAGCATGTAACACATGTTTCCCTGGAGGTGCAAGATTAGGACTAAGTACACTTGGCACTGATATCAATACAACATTTTGGTCAGCATCAACTCCTCTTTTCCAGTCATTTACAACGATGTGATGAATTCCAAGATCATTGGGTATACCCTCAGCATCAAATCCCAAATGGAGATGCATGAATGATTCACATTGAGGAGTGGTGCTAATCCTATCTGAGTAAGACTTTGGAACCACTTCTTTAGGTAGCAATTTTAAAGTGTCCCACATTGATGCGTTGCTCACAACAGCCTTTCTAGCACGTATGAACTGCATGCAACCAGCAGAAGACATGCATCCATAGATCAATCTAACATCTTTGTTTGTGCCTTTTATTCTTATCAATTAAAATATAATACTTACTTGACCACCTCTCAGCTTCACTCCAATGGCTCTATCATTTTCAACAACAATGTTTTCAACATGACTTTGGAGAGATATCCGTCCACCAAATTTCTCTAGTCCTCGTACAAGAGCATCAACAATAGCGGCACTTCCATGAATGGGGTACTCAAGATTGCATCCTGGTTTGTACCATTCTGCAAACATATAAACCTGAAAATCAAAAACATCAGTCGTTGATTATTTGAGAGAGATAGTCAACAAAGAAGAGTAGATTTTTACCATCTCCGCTGAAAGTATAGCATTAGATTTGACCCCAGCAAGCAAGAAAGAGAGTAGGTCAATCCAATTCCTAATAAAAGGGTCTTTGAGTTGCAACCCATCAAGTATTTCAGAGAAAGGTCTAAGAAGTTTTGTAGCTCCAAGAGCACCCTGAGGACCCATTTGAACAAAGGACTTTAAGAGAGAAGGAGCATATCTAGCGGCCGCAGTGGAAAGAACACCCAAATCTCCTCTAATAGAGAGAGGTGGAAGAGCCATTGCCGCTGTAGACAACGGAAGTACAGCATCCTGGACTTGGGAAAATAATTAATTAGCACATGTATAAGAATTGAAAGCTGAGAATTTATAGGAGAACTATACTCAATACTCACTAGAAGTTTTTTCCATTCTTGGACAGCATTTGGACCCGCATACGTGGCAAGGTCCTTGCAAAATTCAGTGGGTCCAATACGTGATAAGAAATCACCTTCAGGAACGTAGACCATCCATGAATCATAAGTGGCACAAGGGAGAGACTCACCCAAGGCATCAAGAACCTGTGAAAGAGGATTAGCCTGAGGACCCCTTGATTGCAAGCCAGAGAAAAGAGAAGGCCCAGAATCAAACTTGTAGTTATTAATGTGAAACGAATGGGCAGCACCACCAGGAAGGTCATGGCTTTCCAACACTAACACATCTTGCTCGTATCTTGCTAAAAGTGATGCACAACATAGTCCACCTATGCCACTCCCAATCACAACAATATCAGCTTCTGATGATAACTCAACCTTGTTGGAGTTGAGGTTTGAGGAGTTTCGTGCCACACTGGATTTCCTCATATCAGCAGGACACAGAGAATTAGGATTATGAGGATATCTTACAGCAGTAGGAAACAAACCAACTCCCTTCATCATAGGATGGGGTGGGATGAAATGAAATGAATGATTTGTCATATTTGTTGCCTGCTTCTACTATCCACACTCACTCGCCTCTCTTTCTCACTCACTCTGTCTTGAGTTTCTAGTTGTTAAATTAGCCACGTCACTACAGACTTCGTTTGGTAAAACACATACACACATATATGATATACGTCCTCTTTTCCTTCACAAATTTTAGACCACTTGACCGATAGAAACTATTCTTTATTTCTTTGAAAGATAAAATAATAAGGAAAGGGTACCCACTTGATAAACTTCTCTCTCTTATAGCTCAAAATAAAATGGGGGAGGGAATGACCACAATGCAGATAATATCATTAATGAATTGATATAGTATCATACATTTTGTATGATTTTAATGAAAGTAGAATAAGTCCATGTTTTAATATATCGTAGAATTTGAATAAAGCATTGATATATCAATATTATATCAATATTATAATACTTATATTTAATTATTATTAACATTAAAACAAATGATATATAATGGATTGAATATATAAATTTTTATAGTAAAAATAAAGAATCTTGATTGTGGTCGTGGGAAAAAATAATTAAAGTATGTAGAGTGTATGATATTATTAATCGATAGGATTAGATGTGAGGTGAGAAAGTAAAGAAAAGTGGCTAACCAAATTCCCTTCCTATCTTCGTTCCGGAGAAGTTGTAATGGCAATAGCAGTAACAGTTCCTTCTTCCTCTTCATTTCTACTGCTGATCAACAACAAGTTGTTCAATTTCCCATCTTCTTCAACATCATTGTCTAGGGGGAGGAGGGGAAGAGGAAGAGTCAGTGCTCTTTTTTGGGGATCGAAGAATAATGATATGCGACAAGAAAAAGAACAATTCAGTTTGAGCTCGACAGTGTTCACAGACTTAGATGATAAGGAGTTATCAAAAAGAGTGATAAACGTTTCAGTTGTATCTTCAATCTCAGATATCTCAAGCGCTGAGTGGGATGCGTGTGCTGTGGATGCCTGTGGTGGTCATGAAAAGTACAATCCGTTTATTAGTCATTCATTCTTATCATCCTTAGAGCATTCTGGTTCTGCCGTCAAGGAAACTGGATGGACCCCACATCACTTGCTTGCTACAATGGATTCTACAATTCTCGCTGTTGTCCCTCTCTATCTTAAAACCCATTCCTATGGTGAATTTGTTTTTGACCATTCTTGGGCTAATGCTTATTACTCATATGGTTCTCCCTATTACCCTAAGTTCCAATCTTGTGTCCCTTTCACTCCTGTCACTGGCCCCAGGATCTTACTCCGCAACTCCCCTTTCAAGGACCAAGTCTTTCACTTTCTTCTCTCTGCATTGAAGCATCTCACTGCTCACTCTCACCTTTCATCGTTGCATGTTACTTTTCCCTCTCAGGACGACTTCCATAAATTCACTCAACAAGGTTTCCTCCCCAGGATTGGCATCCAGTACCACTGGAAAAACCGTAACTACAAAAAGTCTGTTTTCATTCTAATTATATATGCATTTTCATTATAATTATATATTTTTTTCTTTATATATATCTGTGTATACGCGTGTGTGTGTGTATATATATACACACAATAGGCCACTCTTTCATATTCACTCAATGCAATTTCTTTTTTTGCCAGTTTTGACGACTTCCTGATGGACATGAAGCAAAGCAAAAGAAAAAATATACGTCAAGAGCGCAAAAAGGTTTGTGTTTCTTACAACAACCATATTTCATTTCTGCAAGTGCTCATAAAATTCTGTGTTTTTTAATTTAGTGTTTAGGGTCAACATAATCAGAATATATTGCAAAAATACTCTCTTTTCTTTAGCTCATTCAAGTGCTCATGAACTTCAGTGTTTAGGCATCAATACGGTTGACATGATATTTTGGCGACATAAATTATATGATCTCTTTATCTGCAGATCTCAGCCCAAAACTTGACTATGAAACGCCTCCGAGGGTATGAAATAAAGGTACTCTGCTTGATATAGATGTTTTAACATTAGCAGTAAATTTATATACCGTTGAAGAGTCAATCACATAATATTTAGAGTGCATGCTTTGTGTAGAATTGGTATTGGACTATTCAACATTGTGTGTTTTCTATGTCAGATATGCTGTTGGAATTGTATAGTTTAGGTAGTAAATGATGTAATATTCTCTTGGGTACAGATGATGTCATATAAATATGTGTCCAATAATCTTAATTATACTAATATTAGACTCTTAATCCTAACTAAAAGGATGACCAAGTTGACGAGGTTCTTACTTGGTGGGATCTAGGGAGGGTACATGTATTTAGCCTTATCCTCGCAAGTAATAACAAGAGAAGTGTATATTTTATGTGTCCTTTAAGTAGTTCCAATGGTGTATTGCTTTTGACTCTCTATTATGTTTATCTATTGGAAGGCAAAGCATTGGGATTCATTCTATAGCTTTTACCGGAACACAACTGATAACAAGTATGTTTCTTATAATTGAATTGAACACTTTATATTGTGATCAGAAATTTATTTGATTACATGGGAGTGGTTGATGTGTCAACACTTAGTATATTTGCTTGTTTGGACAGATGGGGTACCCCTTACTTGACAAGGGATTTTTTTCATGAGATGGGATCAAAAATGGGAGATCAGGTACTACTGATTGTTGCTGAAGAAGGGGGTGAGCTTGTTGCGGGAGCCTTAAATCTCATAGGAGGCGATACATTGTTTGGGCGTCTATGGGGATGTCAACCACAAACTTACTATCCAAGTTTGCATTTTGAAGCATGTTATTACCAGGTTCATGCTCCTTACATAATCTTTTATTGTTCAATAATTTCTGCTAGGCCTTGGTTTTATGGTTGGCAAATAATGCTATAGCATTTCATCAGATATATTTCTTCCACCAAATCTTTTTATAGAATATACTTTCCTTTTTGGCTTCCTAATTGGTATCAGCTTGTCATTTGGCCACTCTTCCACTCTGTTTGTTAGTAAGGGGTTTTGTCTTTAATCTCTAACTTCTTTCTGCTTGCATATGCAACCAACAAATTGAGCATGAATTTGAATTTTCTAATTCTGTTAATCTTGTGTTTTCTTAACTCACTCACCATATAAACCTTTAATGTTGTTACTGTGTTTACAGTGTTTATGGAAGTGTTTCAGCTATGAGAAAATAATATATTAGCTTTAACCTTGGAGGATATCTTATCCTTCGTATTCTTGTACCCCTGCTTCTTCTCTTCAATGCAATTTCTTCTTCTAGGAAAATATGAAACTAACAACTCCGATAGTCTCTTTTATCATTTGCACCCAAAAAAACTCTGATATGGTATTAGATCTGGGGGAAAAAAATGATTTGTTTTGACATGACAGGCAATTGAAGCAGCTATTGAACTCAATCTTGAAACTGTAGAGGCGGGAGCTCAGGGTGAGCATAAGATTCAGCGGGGGTATCTTCCTGTGACAACTTACAGCTGCCATTACCTTTTAGATGAAGAATTTAGGAAAGCTATACAAGACTTTTTAATACGGGAATCTTCTCAGGTATCATTATTTTATTAGCATCCATGTTCTGTTATGGAAATAAATTCAAAGAACTTCTAGAAAACAGGGAACTCTAGGGGAAAAAAGAGTTCGAGATTAACAAGAATCAATTTTCCAAATGGAGAATATGTTAAGCAGTGGATTTATCAGTGAAATGTACTTTAAGGAATAGTAACTAGTTATCACGAATTTGATGCGATAATCAGATGAACATGCAGTAAGTTTGGTTTTTTTTTTGGGAGGGACAAGATATTCAGATGCTAGTGAGAATGTTTGAACCTCAAACAGTTATGAAAGCCTTCATGTTGCCAAAGTTGTATGAAGCAGCCAGTAATCACAGTGGAAATGTTAATTTTCTTAACAAAACTGAGAAAGCCTTTGAAACCATCTGAATTACTTAATTTCTTTTCATCAATTCTTCCATGGTGTTTTTTAGCGATTCACCAAGTGTTTTCTGCATAGTGCCTACAAATTTAACCAATCGCTTTTCCAATTTTTGTGATTCCACCTTCAAGTTTTTCTGCAATTTTACCTTCAAGCCTCTCTTCCACCTCATATAAATACTGATTGGTTGCGAGTTGCATCCACCATAGCTCAATGCTTTTCCCAGAAAGGAGAAGCTTTGATACCAATTGTTATGGAAATCCTAGGAATTCTAAGACTTGGAAGAACTTCTGGAAAACAAAGAACTCTAGGGAAGAAAGAGTTCCCAGACAAAGTTATTAGAAAAACGGAAATTCACACAGTGGGGTTATAAATGAATCACTACATCACTAGTTACAACTAACCAACCAAGCTAGAATTACATTTCAAAATTATTGTATATCATGTTCATTGTTCGACTCCTTCTAAGATTATCTAATTTTTTGGCCTATACAGGTGAAGCTTGTTATGAAACTCTTGAATGATTCTGGCCCTTTCAAGGAAGGTGTGATATAGAAAGTAAACAAGTTGTCCCTGTTGTTTTTCTAATTTGTAAATATGTAAATCCTTATTGTTATCTTGTAATTAATAAATTTGACTAGGAACGCAGAATATTCTCTCTCTATTCCTAACTCACCTTTTATCTTGTCATACTTTATAATATTTATGTAGCATTAAATAATATATAGAAAGAGAGAGAAAAATATGTCTGTGTGTTTTATACATCGTCTCCTGTTTAATTATTATTCATTATTCACAAAAAAACATATAAATAAATAATGAATAATATACTGATTGTGTAGAAATCTCAATGCATAGAGAAAAAATGTATTTACTCACCATGAGTTCTATACATTTTCACCTTGTCATCTGTTATTCATATTTAATAATTATTGACTCTTTTAAAAAATAATCTAAATGATATAATAACGGTGTATAAATCTTTAAATGAACATTACATCATTATTATACTCTATTTTTATTACTCCATACACACTTTAAGAATGGATAAATTTCACTTAGGATGAAGGGAATACTTTAAATGTTCCTTAAAGTGCACTCTTGTGGTGTGTCGTGAGTTAGAAGGGTTTTGGAGTGAATGAGAGTATATGCACTCATATGCACCACCCCCACATAGCTACAATAATAATTTACTCTTGATTATTTATTAGCTACAATAATTTGATTAGGTACATATAAAATTTAATTATAAAATTCCAGCATAGTAGAAAATATTAACCTCATAAAACCTAACCACCATAATTAAGGAGAACCTCCCTCATTAGTCGTCGTCATTAGTCGTTGTAGCCACTGCACTACTGTCTCGTCCTCAAGGCTTAAAATTTCTTTTAAATTTCTGTACGGTATTTAATCTTGCTTTAAAATTTCTGTTTTGCACTTATTTTGCAAAACCTTAAGCACTGTTTTGTCATTTTCATTATTTATTTATTTTGCTTAAATTTATGTTTTAATCACTATCATTTTTTTTTGCTTTGATCCATCTCGAAATGATCTTCCAGTTCCGGGGAGAATTCGCAAAACTCCGTTTCCATCAAGAATTGAATAGAGTTTCCCCATATTTCGACCTGAGAATCTAAATTCTATTTTGTCAATTTTGTACTTTCAGAAATGGCATGTTATGTGTATGTTTACATTATGCAAAATACCATAACTATAAGTTTGTTATTCACTAATTTTTATTAATTATATCAAATATATAATTATAAATGATGCGCCGAGTTGACCGAACAATCTTATCAGTTAAACCAGTTAGAACGTATACATGACATTCTAGTTTGATATTCGACTTGAATTTCATAACATTGATTATGACAATTTAATATAAAAATACACAATTCCGACATAATTAAAATATTATCAGTTTTTTTATATACAATACAAATTTTTTAACTGATCTCAAATTGTCTACCTATTTTTAGCCATCTCTAATAAGTCTTAAAATAATGATAATAAAATGACAATTCATGCACTATTATTTCATTTAAATCATTTTCTAGTTCTAGCTTTAAATCGTTATCAACTAAATTTAAGTGCTAGAGATAAAATACAAAACATTAAGATCAACTTTGAATTTTTTTGGTATTTATAAACAATTATTTATTTTATAAAAAAAAATATAATGACAATAAAAAGAAATAATAGAACCTTTTTAATCTCATATAAGATTTCCACAAAATATAATATTTTTGAATCAAAATCTAAATAGTATAAAAATCGATGTCTCCTTAATATTACAATTTCTTTACAAAAGATTGATTTCATATTTAACTCACCTAATGTATAATTAATTAAGAATAAATTACATAAACTTAAATGCACTCATCACTATTTTTTATTTAAAAGATCATACACACCACCTGCAATGCAAGAGTAGTCTATTGCAAGAGTAGTCGGGTAATATTTATATATGTGCAAAAAATTGATAGATGATTTATTAGTATAATTTACTATATTTTTTAAGAATAGATTATTTAATATTTTTTCTTCTAGGACCAAAAATACACTAGTGTTGACTTGTTATAGTGTTTGCAAACTCATTTAAGCTTGTATCCTATAAAAATTAGTTTCTAATAACACATATTTAGATTCAAGACTGCATTTGTTTTCCCCATAAAGCTCTGATTGCCTAAGTTCATACAAATTAAAATTTCCTCCCTTCTTACCATGATACTACAATCATCGTCTAAGCAATCAAATATTTCCCGATGTGTATCCCAGACCAAGAAAATGGAACATATGGTATATAGAAGGATTGGATTTCAAAAAACACTTATCAAAGCCTATTGAGAAGTCAAATATACATGAATCGCTTAACTTATCAGACAGTGAGAGATGCCCCATTGTCTGCTGCTCTGAGATTGAGTATCATAGTTGCTGCCTTGGATGCCCTGATAAAGTATAGAAGTGAAAAGGTAAGTTGAAAAAGCATAATGAGCAGAAAGAAGAGCATTTTCAAATGAATGTCATGTTATAATGTTTAAATACAAACCATGATTTGCTCATACGGAAACAATGGTTAGACCATCACAAGCATGATTTTCCCTTGTATTCTCTAAGCAGCATATTGTTGGTTCTCCAAACCAAAAAAATAAAAAATCATGTTTGGGTGTCTATATCACAGAGATCCTTAATTTCTTTGTCTATAGTCTAAATGAAAAACACAGAAAGTGATCCCAAAAAAAAGAGACAAAGTAGCACCTTTTTTAATTAAACATCTTAAATATCTTTTATTTGTTTATTTTCATTAACACTATGTAAAGTTTAAGCCCTTTTATAACTAACTAACTATGGAAGTCAATTTGGTATGCAGTTCATAAAGGCAGTCAATTGGTATATTTGTCTTTTGCTGATTAAAATCTCGTTGTAAAAGCATGTTGGTTTACTTTCTTCCCACAAGGACATCATTGAAAAGAAATTGAAGCATTTGAAGAAGTCATTAACAAAATAATAATAATAATTATAAAGGTAATTAGTGGATTGGCAAAGGATTATATGATGGCTCAGCTCCTCTGGCAAGAATTATGTAGCTGCTTTTTACTTATTGGGCTATTAATGTAGACAAAAGAGTAAAAGGGATAAATAAGATGTAAGATTTTGTAAATGGTAGAAATATAGAAGGGTAATGATGGGTGCATAGTAGCATACCATGCTTCAGGGGTTTGATATAGAGCAGCAGAAGTACCAAAGCAGGAGGTAAGCATGTCGGTGTTGATAACACCTGGATTAAGGGCGATAATGGCCATTCCTTCGGGCAACTCTTTAGCGACAGACTTGGTCAATCCTTCAACAGCCCATTTGGAAGCACAATAAGGTGCAACCAGTGAAGCACCAGATCTTCCCCATCCGGAAGACATATTCACAATGATTCCTCCTCCTCCTTGCTTCTTGTTGTTGGTGATCATTAGAGGGATGAAATGGCGCAACACATTCGCCGTCCCTTTCAAGTTTGTATCAATCACGATATCAAACTCTTCCTCAGGAACCTCCCAAATCTTGTTATTTTTGTTGATTGTTCCTGCATTATTCACTGAATGTACCAAACCATTTTACTATTATAATCCCCTCCTCATTCTGTTTCAATATAACTAAATCATTTACACAATGATATTAAAAATGAATAGGTTGATTAAATTAATTAATAATTCTTAATGGAAATGATTATATGATAAATGTAATGTGAATAATAAGGAGAAGAATACCAATAATATCAGGAACGCCCCTTTGGTCCATAACAATTCGGGCAAGGTCTTGAACGCTGGTATTGGACTTCTGAAAAGAAATAAAAAAAGAAGAACAATTGAGGAAATTATTTAAGAAAGGAGAAGTAATAAAGGAAAGGAAAGGACTGACGATGTCGGCAGTGAGAAACAAGTGATTGGGGAGTTGTGATTGGAGGGAAATGAGATTATCCTGAGAACGGGAACACCCAATTACTGAGTGACCTAGGTTCGCTAATTCAAGGGCGAGTGCTCTTCCGATGCCTTTGCTTACTCCTGTTATCAACACTGTTCTACTAATTCCTCCATTCCCAACCCCAACCACCCTTGTTGTCATCTTCTCTCCCCTCTTCCTTCCTCCTCCCTATCCTATCCTCTCATTCTTTAATAATTCCTCTTTTTTACAAACCACTTCTTTCATTCTTATATATACCCCAATTTATATTATTACTAGCATGTTGACTAGGGCCTGTCAACCCGCTTTCCTATCGTATGTAACGTGTATTCTATATAAAATAAGGGCCTGTCAACTCGCTTTCCTATCGTATGTAACGTGTATTCTATACAAAATAAATATTTAATGTCATAATCGTGTAACATATTCTAATTTGCAGTTGAATATATTCATTCATATTAATATTTCATTGTGGAACAGTTCAATGAACTTAACAACCATTTTAATGCTGAATCGATACATACAAATATATATCTATAAAATAAAGTAATCCTTCATGAATATGGGAAATATAAGATTTTTACTTGCCCTATCATGTATTGGTTACTTTTCTAGAATGTTGACAGACACTATAAAATACACATTACAAATTATATGAAAATGGGTTGACAGACACAGTAATAGCTGTCAATATGCTAGTAGTAATAAGTCAAAATATAAAAACATATATCAAATAAATTAGTCATTGATTAAAGCAAAAAGTTTCTTTTAAAAAATGTACTACGACATAAGCACTTTCATATTCTAATTAATCTTCTCCCATTAACATGCATAAGTCAAAATAATTGGAAGGTGGATGATTGGATAGTAACATAAAAATGTAAAAACATTTTTATTGAATGTGCGAAAATGATCTTTGGCAGTATATTGAATGTAAGTTTTCTTCAATATTGCACATTCAATATACTGCACATTCAATATTGGAAGTTTGTTTTCAAAATAACAGGTGGAAGAGTGTTTTGTGGAAGAGTGTTTTGTGGAAGTTTGTTTCTCCAATTCTTATAATTATTATGAAGTATCTTAACAATATTATAATTATTAGATTTATGAGTCATGAATATACCATGATTAAAGAGTGCATAATGGAGACCAGTAAAAACTAAAAATCAAAACCAAAATAAAATAAAACAAACTCATAAACCTACCGTATAATTATGTAAAGTACATAATCAAGACCAGCAAAATGTCCCGACCAACTTTAGAAAGTACTTCCAATTCTTAGCAAGGAGGTTGATTTCTGATGTTACCCCTGCAAAAAACTTCTTCCATAGTTATACATCAAATCATTCAAATATTTATTACAATTATTTATAAAACAAAAATGTTGCTACAAATAACAAATTGTAGCAAACATTGAAAATGGTGAAAGAAATAACCTTAGAAGTCTCACTGCCAGTATAAAATATGTTTTTGTTGTTGATAATGTTGTTGTTGTTATAACTGTGACAAACCGCTTCCATGTTACTTCATAACAACAGTTTTATTTTAAGGTAGGAATCAATGCCTCTTTCACTTTCCCCTATAAAAAAAATTAAACTTTTGTTGAAAAACTCACACCCAAAAAGAAGAGGATCTAAAGAGATAAAGTGAAACCCATAAGGAATGGAGAGAACCAAGAAGATGGAGAAACAAAAAGGTTCTCTGAAATGGAAGGCAATTTACTTCTCATCCACCTTTTATCTGCAAAATGGAAAACTACCATGGGAAAATACACTGAATGAGAGTAAAGTTAAAAATGATTAAGTTAATTCACTTTCCACATTCCTTCAAAATGAAAAAATTGCACCTTACCAAAAAAAACTGCTCCGTTATACATGGAAATGGAAATAGAAGAGAGGTTTAATAACTACTACTACAATTACAAAAAAGATGCATTAATTTACCTTGAAAGTTATATATACATGGAAATGGAAATAGAAGAGAGGTTTAATAACTACTACTACAATTACAAAAAAGATGCATTAATTTACCTTGAAAGTTATATAAACATGAAATTATAATTATAAAGGGTAAAATAGGAAAACATAAATTACACCATTGGTGGTTAATTTATGTTTTCCCTTTATTAAGTAGTATAGATTATCATCATATTTTATATTGAAAATAAATTATTAAATATCTTATGTTTTAATAATCTAATTTTATATGGGCCGGGCTGGAGTGGTGGAAGCCCAATAAGAAAGGAGATTGGGGTTTTAAATGAATAAGAAAACCAAAGGTGGTCATTGTTGTAGAACTAGTTGTTGTTGTGGAATTGAATTGATTGATTCTGAGGGCACAAAGAGAAAGAGAGAAGAAATGGAAGGGGGAGGTGAAGAAGTAAACATCCAGGAATTGGCCTCCAATCTCTCTATATACAAAGATCAACTTCACCAGGTGACTCACTCTCCCTTCTATGTCTTAGGGTTTATATTTCATTATGAGTTTAGAAAAAGATAATCACATAATCAATCTTATCCCCACCTCTCTTCTCACTCTAATTTCAATCATTTAACATTTTCTCAACTCCTCATCGTGGAATTTTAGGCGAGAGGTTATTAATTAATGAATGAATAAACATTGTATAACATTTTCAGGTCAGGCAACTTTTAAATGATGATCCTGTTAACTCTGACTATGTCGACATGGAAAGGGAGCTTACTGAGGTATTCTTTCTTTCTTTCTTTCTTTCTTTTCTTTCTGTTCTTTCTTTCTTTCTTTCTTTGACTTTCTTTCTCTAATTCATCTCATATTATTCATGTATGGATGGATGTTTAGGCTTGCTATGCACCTCTTTATTTTAATTTTTCACCCGATGAATTCTAGTGATGCTTGTTCAGATTTTCATCATTTGTTAGATTCAAAATATGCTTTTAAATTAGTCACGTGATTTCAAATTGCTCTTCCTCAAGACCATGAGGGGAAAACTATTGCTAGATCTATGTACCCAAAATGAAATCAAAACCTCATCGAAGTGCGCATTACTTCTATCTTGATTCTGTGCAGGTGTGCTCTGTGTCATGATGTCCAGCATGCTTTCTCCCTCTCACCTGATATAAGATGTTCACACTGAAATTCTAAGTTAAATTTTGACATTAATTTGGTTTATGATGTGAAAAATTTTCTCAACACTATTTGTTTTACTGAACTGGAACATGGCCTAAAATTGTGTCATACAGGTGATTGCTTTGACTGAAGAACTCCTTGCAACTGCAAGGCAAAATGAATTGTCTGGTTCAAGAGCTGGTCCAAATGCTAGCGCAACTCCAAGTTTGTCAAAGCAAAAGGAGAATGAATTGGTAGGTGATCGATTCTCACTCTCCTGATTTAACATTCATGTATATTTCTACTGAATGCAGAATATGTCTTATTTGCTATACTGTTATCTGTGATATTTTGAATCAGGATAGGGAAACATATGTTTAGCAATTTTCTGGGCTTTTCTACATGTTAACTGTCCTTGACTTCACTTTAATTTTGACAGCTAGACTAAAAATAAGCCTTGTTGAGTTGTGTTTATGTGTGCAATTGCTCCTTTCAAATATTGGTGTCATATCATTTGGTTTATTACTCTTTTTGGGTGGTGCAATGGTGTTTTGGTTAATTTTGAATTGTGGATCAGTTTGGTGAATCTTACATGTTCCCTGGAACTTGGAGCAGTTCCCTTTTTGGAGGGTTTTTTATTAGAGAAAGGAAAAAAAATAGGGGTTTTGGCAGTAGTGACAGGAAGGCCAAGTTTTGCAGCAATGTGCTATGTGTGGAATGATTGGATGCTGAAGGCAAAATGTCATCCTCTAGACGTGTATTCAGGCTGGACTGCATGAGCTTTAATGTTCTAACTTTGGTCCTGCATTACTTGTTTCCTTTAGGTAGTCTCCTTAGTAGTCATGTAGTATGGTTATCATTCTGAAAATTGGTCTGAACTGGGGATTCGGACAGATTCCATCGAATCCAAGCCACTTGCCGATTTGGATTAGCCTCTGAAACTGATGGTTTGAAAACTGGTCTTTTAACTGTTGAGCTTGCTGAAAACTGTTGGAACTACTGAACTGATGGTTCAACAAGATGACTGTTCATTGTTCATCTTATTAAAATACATAGTTTTCACTGTTTCTACTTTTGTTAGTTAGCTGTTTCCAACCACTACTCCCCAGTCCCCATACCATTTTCTCTTTGTCTACCTTTTTTTTCTGGACACGTTTTGTATAACTAGATGTTTTATTATATTTTTTCTACTTGAAAAAAACATTCCTTTTCTATTCCCAAAAAAATAATGTATCTGAAATAATATATAATATTCTACAAATATTGCTTTGAATAGCTATTAATTTGTTCCTTATGCATTTAGTCTAAATATTATTAGTACGATATTTAGTTGACCTCGCCTAGTGGGATAAAAGCTTGGTAGTTGTGTATTATTAGTATGATATTACTTATCAATATTATTCGTAGTCATAAAATAATGTTACAATTTATTATTAAAAAAATTATTTAACCTTATATTATTTGTTGCATGGGTACGTCGAAGAAGGTGATGTATCTGAATTGGGTATGTACCGGGTATCGGTACTCTTGGGGTACTCATTTGATATAAATTGTTTCAAAATTGTGTCAGTTTCGGCCGGAAACTTGGGATTTCCTTTTTCTTCTTAGTCGCATCATAATACTAAATATGAATCACTAATTAGTCTCTCATTCTTCACATTTCAAATGATTAGATATCCACATAATCATGCAACATAGCAGCATGTATGCCTTATTCATGCAACATAGCAGCGTGTATGCCTTATTCATGCAACATAGCAGCATGTTTGCCTTATTCATGCAACATAGATGTACTCTAATTTTTTAGAAATGTTGAATCCTGTAGCTGGTACCACATACCCTGTACATACCACATACCTGGTACGTACCTGTGTTAATGTAACACAACTTATATTATAAAAAATTAATGATAATTGTACAAAAAAAGAACATGATACACACATATAATGGTGGTGTCTAACCATATTTTCTATTTTCATTTTCATTTTCAAAGAAAATAGAAAATATGATTAAAAATTTGGTTGTTCACATATTTTAATCTGAACGTAGTGGGTCATGGATCAATCTGAACGAGGTGGAGTTGGGGGTGAGCCTAGGTTGGATGGTGGCTCGTTGATGGAGTGTGACTGGTTTTTGTGTGGTCAAGTCTTAGTTGGTTTGTGAGACACGGGTTGGTTGTTGAGGACGTGAAGAGAGAAAGGAAGCAGAAGCATTTGCATCAACTGGGTGGCAGTGAAGAGCGAATGTTTGAAGGCAAAGTCAAAATCATGAAACATTGAATTTGAAGATAGGTTATGAGTACTAGGACTTTGAAGGTGCTTCAAGCACTACAATGGATAAATCTTGATGAGATACCCACTCATGCTAGTAGGAAGTGAATAACGTGAAGATAAATACATGATTAGAAACTAGGGAGTGATAAAAAAGTGAAGGAAAATTAACATAATATCAACCAAACATGTTTTCAAAGTAAAGAAAATGAAAAATAAAAATGACTTTTAGAAAAATGAAAATATAAAATGAAAACTGAAAATATTTTCTCAAACCAAACAGGCCCTAATATTCTCACCTCGTCCCTTTTTTCTTCTGTAGCCCTTCCCTTTTTATGTTGAAGATTAATGATGGTTGCTCATTTTCTGCTGCTGGACGCTTATGGGTTGTCTGCTATTTTTGCTTTGTTTTTAGGGGAATGTTAATGAGTGCCTTAAAGGTGCTTAATGAAACAAGATAGAAACTTTTGATTGGAAAATGATGATTTTAAATACATTAAAAGTTTAAAACATGTGATTTTTAATGCATTGTTTCTATTTTTGGATTTCTTAACTAGTTCCATTAGGCCACTTGTTAACAGGATCCTTGTTTATAACTTCATCCACTCCCTCTACATGATAGATTTGACCTGCTGCTGGGTTATTCTGTAAATGAAGCAATCTACCGATATATGTTTGAACGATGCGGATGACAACATAGTATGAACCATACAGTAACTGTTAACCATTAACAGACTGCATTGCTTTATGCTACCATAGAACTGCCTGGTTAAAATTGACTTAATGTGTTACCTTTGATAATTGATGAAATTGCAGTCTGGCAGAAGTTGTGGAGGTGACAATTGAGGTCATCTCTGGTGAATTAAATACAACGTTTTTCTCCAGTTCATTAGTAATGCATGTTTTCCTTTTTGTACTTTCAGGATCTGGAACGTAGCTCTGATCATCAAGGGAAATTTTCTGTTGGCACTAAAGTTCAGGCAGTTTGGAGTGAAGACGGGGAGTGGTGTGTCAAGCAATGATTTTCTTCTAGTTGTCTATCAGTGTCTTTGTATGTTTCCTTTCCACTAACCTATGTTTTCTCTTTGTATAATTTGTTCTGTTTTTAATGTCCAGGTATGATGCAACAGTTGAGGCTTATACACCAAATGGTTATTATGTGTTTTATGACAATTGGGGTAATAAAGAAGAGGTATGGTTTCTGAAACTACTTGATGGGAGAAGTGGAATTTAATTTAGTCACTGTATAAGATATTCTCTAAATTCTGTCAATTTTCAAGTTTCTTATATCTCAATGTAAACCTATGTTAATGATAGTTTCTTGTTACAGGTGGATCCTGCCAATGTAAGGCCAATTCAAGAAGGCACTGTCGATGCTTTGTTAGAAGCTGAGCGAGTTGCTGAGGCTACAAAACAGGCTATCAAACGTAAAATTGCACAGGCTGCCTCTATTGATTTTCAATCAAAAAGTTTACCTGCAAAGCTTCGTATAGAGCCTGATGACCCAGAGGATGTGGTGAGTTTGTCCTGGAAAACTTTCGTTCTCTGTTCTTTTTTTTCCTCGCTATAATATTTTCTAATTTCTTTGTGAGAATTGTTATCGCCAATATTGATGGAGTGCTTTGGTTAGTCTCTCAATCTCTTTGCTGCTTTTAATAAAATATTTGTTTACCCTTCTATCAAAATAAAAATAAAATGAAGTATTTGTTGATATTAAAACAGAAGTGCTTGGAAGTGGGATTCTGAAGCTGTTATTTCTTTACCAAGTTTATCTGCCAGTTAGTTAGGATGCTATATATCATATGTTTGCTAACTCAATGATTACAGAAAGCTTCCAAGCGGAAGAAAATACACGCCTTTAAGTCTAAGATGCGGATAGAACAGCTTGAAGTCACACAAAATAAACGGCAAAATGCTTGGCAACAGTTTCAGTCAACCAAAGGAAAGACAAAAAAGGTACTATCTTTTATTCTGATATTTTTATTTACTTTCAAGAATTGTAAGCACCTCTTGACCATACTCATCATGCCAAATTCTACATAGTATGATGATGCTTCATTGCGCATCTCTTTCATTATCGCCTTGAGAGATGCTACTGTCCGGGATAACGTCGGGTCCCCTCTAACTTCAATTAATTCCCCATTTTGACTTGAATTTCCAGCAAGTAATTCCCTAAATCTGCAGTGAACTATCCCAAACTTTTCAACCATTCATACCCCAATATAACATCCACCCCCACCAGATCAGATAGATAAAAATCTTGAATAATCTTCCCACTAGGAAGTTGTAACTCAACAAAACGACATACTCCTTGACTCCCTAACTGTTGCCCACTTTCTACTTCCACAAAGTACCCTCATGTCATTTCAACTGGTATTTTCAAATCTTCCACCATTCCGAGAGATAAGAAATTGTGTGAAGCCCCTGAGTCCACCATCACAATCACCTTTCGCTCCTTAATGGCGCCCCACAACTTGAGTGAGTTTTTAGATGTAATGCTACCTACTCACATTCAATTGTAGGTTGATTTCTTCCTCCAATAAGACCTATTTGCCTTCCTTTTTACCCTTTGCTTCATCTTCTTGTCCCAATAGGATAACATGCAGCTGCTTATTGTGACAAATGTGACTCGGAGTAAACCTCTCATCACAACGGAAACACAACCCCCTCCTTCGCTTGTCATTTTCCTCCTCCTTCGACAATCTCTTGAACCCTAAACCCCCTTCTATTGGAGCTGGTCACACTCCCTTCATGGGGATTAGAGGGTACTCCCCTGTAATTTGTGGGTTGTGTTTTCCCCACATTGTTTCTTTGGTACACATTGGGCCCCCAAGAGGGATTGGGCTCACTATTTTGTTCCTTGACTCCTTGATTGTCTAGGACCCATCCCACCTTACCATTAATGCGGGCCGGTTGAAACCCGACCCCATTCCTCGAGCTGAATTCTCATATGGGTGATCCACTACTCCATTCTTTTCTTCAACCTTTTGTGTTGTTTCCATTATTGAAGTCAAATCTCCATAACTCATCAACCTCACCTCTACCTTGATTCTGTTTCTCAACCCATTCATAAATACTCCTTTCATAAACTCATCATTTGTAAAACGAAGAGGTGCAGATAGAAGCTTGAACCGTTCTCGGTATTCCATGATTGACCCGCTTTGTTAATACACATCAACATAAGGGTTTTCCGGTGAGGCCTTCTGAAAACGCCCCACCAGAGCTTCACGAAAACTTGGCCATGTCACTATCACCATTCGTGGCTTCCACCATTTATACCAGTTCAATGTTTTCCCTTCAAGGTAAGCCACTGTTGTATCCACCTTCTCCACCTCAGGAATACGATTGATCTCAAAGTTGTGTTCTACTCGGTACACCCACCCATGCGAGTCTTCTCCCATGAAGTACGGTACCTCCACATCTTCAAACTTGTATTTGTTAAAACTGGTACCAAAAAAGTATAAATGTGTAGGTATATAAATCTGAATTGAGAGATGATTCCAAACTCAGAATCACTCCAAGATATAGCAATTACATGTGTAATATGAATTAGAGTTGAATATAGAAAGAGAATCTAGATCTGACTCCACAGCCAGGGTTTAGGCACCTCACCAAACCAATTCTCAATTCCTCTTCCCAAAATTATCCACTCTGATTATGCACTATCATTATATATGTGTGACTATGCCAGCTGGACCACTATAATAGGACAACTCATTATTTACAATGGAAATAAAACTCATAATAAAATTAATATAAGGAGGACTTGACTTATCACTCAAGTCTCTTCCTAAACTTCCTCCTAACATAGACTTTCTGAATTGTGGGTCTGGGAAATGTCTTATCAATACCCCCCTAAAAGTTTGACCTTGTCCTCAAGGGGAAAGGTAGGGAACTGTTCTTGTAAGACTGCTACAGTTTCCCGTGTGTTATCACAACTGGGAAGATCTTTCCACTTGACCAACACTTCTAGATTGCCATGAAGGTCTTCCTTCTGTTGGGTCACCTCTTCAGGTTGCACTTGCAGCTCTAATTCTTCATTGAGCATAGGAGGCAATGGTTGAGGTTGCTGGTTGGGTTTCAAAGCCTTCTTTAGTAATGAGACATGGAATACAGGGTGTATTTTGGAGTGTGCTGATAAAGAGAGCTTGTAAGCCACCTTTCCTACTCTGAACAGAACCTGGTAGGGACCATAAAATCTGGCCGAGAGCTTGGCACAAGGCATAGAAGCAAGGGATTTCAGTTTATATGGCTGAAGCTTCAAGAAAACCCAGTCTTCTTCTGCAAATTCAATGTCTCTCCTGTGTTTATCAACCTGCACTTTCATCCGGTCTTGTGCCTTTAATCGCTGGTCGGTAAGGAATTTTAAGCTTTTTTGGTCAGTTTTGATCACAAAATGTCTGCCAAGTAGATAATGTCTCCATCTTTGGACTGCATGGATCACATCCATCAATTCTCTTTCATAAACTGACTTAAGTTGGCCCCTTGGTGATAATCCTTTACTCCCAAATGCTAAAGGTTTGCCTTCTTGCATGAGCACTGCTCCTAGTCCTTGGCTAGATGCATCAATTTCAATTACAAACTGCTTAGAAAAATCCGGAACTGCCAATGTAGGAAGTTAGATCATGGCTGTCTTAAGCGCTTCAAAAGTTGTGGTAGCTGATTCAGTCCATATAAAGTTGTCTTTTTTCAGTAAATCCGTCAAGGGTTTTGCAATCTTACGATAATCCTTCACAAATCTCCTATAGTAGCCAGTGAGGCCTAGGAAACCCCTCAAGCCTCTGAGATCTGTGGGTTTGGGCCATGTTTTCATGGTTTCAATCTTCTTTTCATCAGCTGAAACCCCTCCCCCTGAAATTATATGACCCAAATACTCTAGACTTTCTTGCCCAAAACTGCACTTTTTCATATTAGCTCTCAATTCATTTGCACTCAATAGCTCAAGAACCACTTGCAAATGTTCCTTGTGAGTCTCAAAATCTGGACTGTAAACTAATAAATCATCAAAAAACACTAAGGCAAATTTTCTCTAGTAAGGCTTAAGTACCTCATTCATCAAGGATTGGAAAGTAGAAGGAGCATTGGTCAACCCAAAGGGCATCACAAGCAACTCGTAGTGTCCTTTATGAGTTCTGAATGTTGTCTTTTCAACATCATCTTCCTTCATTCTAATTTGGTGGTATTCAGATTTCAAATCCAACTTACAGAACAAATTGGCTTCCCCCAATTCATGTAACAACTCTTCAATTATTGGAATTGGAAACTTGTTAGGAATGGTGATCTTGTTAAAGACTCTATAATCCACACAAAATCTCCACCTACCATCCTTCTTTTTAACTAGAATGATAGGACTAGAGTAAGGACTAATGTTAGGCCTTATCACTCCAACTTGCAACAAGTCAGCTACTAGCTTTCAATTTAAGTTTTCTTGTAGTAAGGGCATCTGTAGGGCCTTAAGTTGGGAATCTCAGCTCCTTCTTTCAAATGTATGGCATGATCATGCCTTCTCTTGGATGGTAACCCCTGTGGGTCTAAAAATACAGAGGCATGTTGTTTCAGAATGTTTTGCATAAACTCAGGAATATGTCCATTTCTTTCACTAATTAAGTCATGGTTTGGTTGGATCACCAACCCTTCACCTTCATCCAACAAAACTTGCATAAAAGCACTAAATGATAACTCAGTCTTTTGCAAAGAAGGATCCCCTGTGATAAGTGTCAGTGCCCCTTTTCACAACTAATTCTAGCTTTCCAAAATCAACCTTGACTTTACCCAAACTCGCTAACCAATCAAGACCCAACACCATATCAATTCCTTTCAGCCCAAACAAGTAGAAATCATGTATAACTTCCAATCCCTGCAATACTAGCTGCAATTCTGCACATTTGCCACTACACTTTATCTTGTGCCCATCCCCCACCTCTACCATGTAATATGGTGTGTGTTCAGTTCGCAGTTGTAATTGTTCTACCACTTTATGAGATATAAAATTGTGGGAAGCTCCACAATCAATCAATACCACCACAACCTTGTTTGTGCAAAGTTCCTTGGACCTTCCAAGACCTCTTAGTGGTGAATCTCGTCATAGAGCATAGAGATAGTTGCAAGGAATGGAACCCTTCAACATCATGGAAAACTTCTTCCACATTACTGTCTTCCTCCTCCTCTTCAAGAATTAGCATTTTCAAATTTTTTGTTCTTACACTTGTGCTCTCTAGAGTAAGGCTCATCACACCTAAAACATAGGCCTTTCTCCCTTTTCCCTTCATTTCAACACTAGTCAAAGGCTTATACTCTCTCCCCCTGTTTTTGTTTCCATCTCCTCCTTGCACAGTTCTACGACTGCCTGTAGAACTCACTCCCAAATTCGTTTCTGCCTTCTTATCACTGTTGTAATTAGAATTTGGAGGTCCCACTCTACTCACACCATGTGCACGGTAGGTTCCCACTGTCCTAACCAAAGTGGAGTTAGGTTTTTCCAGAATCGTCAACTTTTGCTCAATCAAGAAAGCCTTACAAATCACCTCAGCCAGTGTCTCCAACTCAAAAACCTTTACCTCTGCTTTAATCTCCTCCTTGAGCCCATTCATGAAAATTCCCCTTGCATATGCGTGGTCAATTTCAGTTAAAGCACCTGCATATTTCTCAAACTCTTCTACATATTCATCAACTGACCCCTTTTGTCTCAAAGCTAGTAGTAATTCAAATGGGTTTTGCACCATCGCCGGCTAGAACCTTCTCACCACAGCAAGCTTAAGTCCCTCCCATGAGGGATTGGAATTGCATCGGGTCCACCATTGGAACCAACTCAATGCCCTATCCTCCATGGCCACTAAAATGACTTGCATCCGTTCATCATTAGGAGTCTCACGCAATTGAAAATAACGTTCAATCCTTTGTGTCCACCCATATGCATCCTCACCCGAGAACAATGGAATTTCCATGGATCTCCATGAATTTCCACTTCGATCGCCGCCGGTGTAATGCCGATTACCACTATCGCCGCCGCCTTCGCCTTCAGATTCCACCTCCCTCCATGTCGCTAATCGCAACTGTATCGCGGCCAAACGCTCTTCTGCAGATCGGACTTGCTCCTCCGCCAACCGAGCTCTCTCTTCGGCACGGAACATTCGCGCTTCATACAACTCTATTTTGGCGTGAATTGCTTCATTCTCATGGAGCCATTCCTCATGATCTGCATTGTGGGCTTCCAAGCTTCTCCCCATCCCATGCGTCTCAACCATCCTCAAATTGGGAACTGAATCGCGCAGCTCAGGCACTTGGATCGGTGCTCTGATACTAGTGTTAAAACTGGTACCAGAAAAGTATAAATGTGTAGGTATATAAATATGGATTGAGAGATGAATCCAAACTCAGAATCACTCCAAGATATAGCAATTACAAGTGTAATATGAATTAGAGTTGAATATAGAAAGAGAATCTAGATCTGACTCCACGGCCAGGGTTTAGGCACCTCACCAAACCAATTCCCAATTCCCTCTTCCCAAAATTATCCACTCTGATTATGTACTATCAATATATATGTGCGACTATGTCAGCTGGACCACTATAATAGGACAGCTCATTATTTACAATGGAAATAACACTCGTAATAAAACTAATGTAAGGAGGACTTGACTTATCACTCAAATCTCTTCCTAAACTTCCTCCTAACATAGACTTTCTGAATTGTGGGTCTGGGAATTGTCTTATCAGTAACTCTGTGTACATTTACTCTCTCAGACCTCATTGGGTAGAAGTCTTGGGCACTGTGCCACCATTTTCTTATCTCCTCTGTTCATCTGAGAAGCCATGGTATAATGTAAATATGAATGAGAAGAAAAGGAAGAGTGAATTAGTAAACAAGTGTAGAAAGCCAAATCGTTTGGAATTTGCCTTATGTTACATTCCCGGTCCACAATCCCCACCGAATTCGTACACTTCTTTATAAATTTGACTTGTTGACAATTTGAATTGTTTTTGTATACAATACAATGTCTTGAAGTTTCTGATATATGCAAAATACATATTTGGTTTGGTTACAGGTTGGTTTCTTCTCAGGACGAAAGCGGGAGAGTATTTTCAAATCCCCTGATGATCCACAAGGAAAGGTTGGTGTGACTGGAAGTGGGAAAGGTTTGACAGATTTCCAGAAGAGAGAAAAGCATTTTCATCTCAAGGATGGGACGGTTGAGAATGATGAATGATTAGGTTATATAGCTTTTAACCTTGCCATTAAATTGTATGTGACATGTACTTTACAAAGTAAACCATTCTCACTTTAGAGGTCCATTGACTCTGCATATGTTTTCATGCAAAATGCTTTGAAAGTCGTGTAATTTTAATAGTGCGATTAGTTTAATTAAGCAAAATGTCCAATGTATTTTGCTTCAAATTTAATCTGGCTGAGGCGGGAATAACCGCAAAACTAGTACCTTGCTGCCTTTTGGACCTTCTTGCTTCATGCTCCAAGCATAATAAAAGGTGAGCTACCCATGTGTTAATCTAGAAAATGTTATTTCTTCTTTAACACTATTTTGTTATTTCTAATCATGTAAATCAATAGTTCAAAGTCTTTCACAATTTTACATCAACTTATGTACCATATGATGTGTCTCCAATGATACTTGTTTAGCTCATGTCTACAAATCGAATTTTTTTGTCTTGCTCATTTTAAAATGGGTGGTGGGTTCACCCATGATCATTTATAAATGATTAAAAAATAAATAAAGAAGAGAAAAAATTGAAATAATTATGTAAAGTTGAATACAGTATATTACATTTTTTAGCCATTATATCAAATTACATTTTAATTTTTTAGAATTTTATCTTTGGGTTTGGTGAGTAATTTTGTTTGCTAGTTAGGTAAATGTTAAGGGTTTAGTAGATGTTAACATTATGTGCTATAGAAGTTGAACAAAAACATCCGAACTTAGTATGAACAATCATATTTCAATAAATTGATATTCTGAAAATTAAAAATAAGAATCTATTATTTTCTCTAGCCTCTTAGTCTCCCTTCTCAAACATTTAAATTTATAAAATCTGATTCAAAAGTGCAACAACATCACCTAAGAATCTTAATCCCCATTTTTTTTTCAATCTCAATCTCCCACCCTATGTTACAAGAAAAAGAACTACTGGTTTTCAGTTTAACATCCACACAAGCAACACGTCACTATACTAGATATCTTTTAAGCCTTTATTTGGTAGAGTATAAAAAGAAGAGAAAGGGAATGAGATGAGAGAAGTTGGGGAGAAATAGAGTTTTTCTTTCATTTGGTTTAGGGGGAGTTTGAAGGGCAAGGAAAAAGGAGGGAGACCCATCAAATTTCTTTCTCCTCTCAAGTGAGGAGAAGATGATAGGAGAAGAGGGGTCAAAATCTGTTGTCTCAAACTGTGTCTCAAAAATCATATCACAGAGCAATGATATTGAAGCAAATAAATAAAAAATAATGAATATTATAATTTTTTTTAATTAACATGAATGTTTTCATTAATCCGAGACATGATTTGAAACATAATTTTGGACTACAAATCATTGTTTATTGGAAGAGTGAGAAAGAAATACTCATTTATTTCTCTCTTTTTTCCATACAACACTAAAATTTACTCTATTTTTTATCTCTTCCTATTTTTTTACTTTCTCTCTCACATATTTCTCTCTTCTTATTTTCTTCCTACAAGCAAATGATCCTAAAAGCTGACCAATGTAGGAAGAATTCACCTCCTGATTATAAATGTCCGTACTATTTTATCTCCATAGAAGATAATTTTTAGTGTTGTCATTGCATTTTTTTCCTCTCTCCTTTGATTTTTTCCATCCAAAAAATGGAAAATAATTTTTTCCTCTAATTACTATCTTCATCTTTTCTACACATAGTTTTAAACAATACATGCCTACTTGATTTTCACCGATGGTCATTAAATAAAGAATAATGATATATTATTTTACTAAATTCTCATACAAATACTTCTACCCATAAGAATATGATATGTGTTACTTATAAACCAATTATTATCATTTTTTACAAACATTACTTTTCATAGTATAGGAAGATTTATAAAATGATATATCATTTTTCCTTATTTTAATTCTTTGGTGGAAGGAAATTTAGATGGTTCTTTATGTCATTCATACTATGAAGAGTAAGTGGAAAAAAACATACTTCGGATATTAGTCATCCAATTTAGAAATTTTTTAATTTGTAATGTGAATAAAATAAGGGTTTTTAATTGATTTTTATATTATTTAATTATTACTTAAACTATGTGGCACACTTAATCTAGTGAGATATGATTACAAATTTGTCTTTTGAAGATGTCATTTCATTTTCAGCTGTTCCACCACTTTAAATGTAGTTCAGAAGATCATGTTTCCAATTTATTAGGTCTCTTAAATTTGTCGTGGGTGGACAGACTTTCATTCCGCAATGTGCTAGTCCTCATTATAAATTAGTTTAAATGAATTGTTTTACATATTAATTTTTTAATAAGATATTATAATTTTATCGCTAGTCTGTTTAAAAAATTCAATTTTCCAATAAAACAAAAATAAAATTAAAGTCTTTAATAAGAAATAAAAGACATAATTAAAATTTTAAAATGCATTATAGTTTTTTATTAAAATCTTCTAAATAATATATCATAATAATTATATTATGGACAATATTTAAATTTATTTTCTAGTATTTGAGAATATCTAAGAAAGTAAATTTGTATGTAAGGATTATTATTTAATACTCTAAGATGTGATATTTTAGTTTCTAATATAAAAATCAAACTTTGATTAAATATAGAATATTACTTGACTGGATATCTACAGACCTTGAGTTGAGTGTTGAGATACAAGTAGCTAGCAGTAGTCGTATTAACAAACTAATTTTCTTTAGCTGTTAATGACACAATAAGTACGATACTAACTTTGGAGGCCTCAGGCCTGGATAACAAACTAATAATTTAGGAGTAATTAAGTTCCTTGGCTTATTATGAATTTATATATAGTATTTGTCCATAATTAATCCGAAAAAATTTCAATGTTTTAAGCATGGAAAACATTTAGAAATCAATTACTACAAACCTATTGTTTGTTTGTTTGTGCTTGAAAAATGATGTTCAGAAGCAGATCTTCTGGAAAGATGAAAGAACTAGTTAGCCAGAATAGGAAACGGAAGCCATTTCTTACATAATAATAATTCTTCTATATGAATACTTCAGAGGAGATAAACAACTTCATTTAATTGAAATTCTATTTAACGGGATACTCTATTTCTTAAACTCTGTCCAGGATGGATTATTGTTTAATGTTTACCAACAAATAAAAAATAACATTTTATTTTATAAAAATAATATATTAAATACACGTGCCTAAATATATAATATATTTGGAGGGGATAGAATTATGACAACAAATTGGGAGACATGGTCTCCATCTACACCACAAGATATTATTAATTTTATAAAAAAAGAGAGAGAACTGAGACACACCAAGAGTGAGATCAAGAACAGGAAATGATTAGATAGATATATATAGATACTTCCTTAGTCCTACTATACTAGAGAAATAAGAAAGTCAAAACCTGAAGGGTTGAAGCTAATAAATTACTACGTAGATAGAGAAAGAGACTTAATAATTTTAATAATAATAATGAAGCATCAGAGGAACAGGAACAGGCTAAAAAGCATGACATGATGATGATGATTAATATAGTTGAGTTTGAGAGTATTGATGATTAAGAAGGGGGTGGAGAATGATGCTTGTTTTTGGCAAGATTGTTCTTATTGTTATGCATCCAAACCTTGAGCATTCTTCTTTTCACCCCAATCTCTTGACAAAACTGTTGCACCACTGACTCCTCTTGCTTCTGGATTTTCCATCCAACCTTCTCTGCGAAGCTCAGCATTTTCTCCTTCTGTTCTTGGCTGAACTTTGTTCTATGCCTTTTCTTCACTAACTGTGCTGCTGCTGCTGCTCTACCCACACCACCATCTTCTTGTTCATCATATTCTGAAGCTGCAAGTATGTTGTAGGGCATTACCATGCAGTGGTGTGGTACACTTCTTGAAGGTGTAGGGTACCCCAGAACCTCAGGAGCAGCTGCTTGGATATTGTTGTTCTTCTGATGATGTGGAGGGCCAAGAAGGAATTTCCTCCTGCTGAAGTTGAAAAACTCGTGAGAGGGGTCACCTTCTACTTCTTTTCTGTGGAAGTTTCGGTGGCAATGGCAAGCAGAGCAGTTGAAAGCTTCAATGGAGCCATCTTCACCATTTGGCATGAACTCACCACAACCATCAGTGGCATTCCCTCCCATTGCAGCAGCATGGTTCTTTAGGCATTCTCTGTACCTTACCACTTTCTGCTGCTTGTAGGGTCCTCGTCCATGAACATGATGATGATCCTCTTGCTCTTGGCCATCTGAACAAGGGTTTTGTGGAGGAGGAGGAGGAGGAATCATGTTGTGTAGATGCCCATGTCCACCACCTCCATAGCTAGTAGTAGTAGCTGTAATGTTTATTGGGAGTGGAATTGGGATTTCTCCTTCTTGAACGGAAAGTTCCATTCTTCGTATACCAACTAAAGAAGACAAGAAGAGGGAATCAAGATAGATAGATAGATAGATAATTTCCAAAATGAGATGATTGTTGTAATAAAGTGTCACCTCTCCTCACCTAGCTGCCTCCTTGTAATCCTCCTCAGTTCACAAAATAATTATCAGCTCCATCTTTCAAATTAAAAGCAACCACTACCTACCCAAAGAAATAACCAAAATAAAGAGATGCATGATCAGCAACAGCAAACTCGGTCAGAAATAGGGCATACAGGAGAAAAACAAATTGTTGAGCAAAATAAATAAAACACACTTTGTATCTTTTGATGAGAGAGAGGCCAGGGAGAGAGATGAGACTAACAATGCATAGCTCTAGCTTATAAGTGAGAAGATAATAAATGAAGAAAGCTAGCTAACTAGAAATAATAAACCTTGTTTTTATGAGAAGAGGAGATGATTGGATTTGAAAACACCCTAATGGATGAAGATGCATTGATGATAGGGTTGAAGAGATGGTTATAAGAAGTGAGATAGATGATTTATTTAGCTTAACAAGGGAATCACTATACTAATATAGAATAATAGAGTTAGCTAACAATAGAATAATATATAAGGCAGTAGTCGATAGGAGTTGAACAAAAGAGATAAATGAAGGAAGAGAATTGAGGTTGTAGTTTGGCAGTGAAGCTCTAAACAAGAGCTTATAGAGGTGGTGTGGGACAAAATAAAAATAAAAAAAATAAAAAAGGTATGTGTTTTGTTGCACACAAATAGGAGAATGAATGACAGATTAGAGAGAAAGAGACAGCAGCAAATAAATAAAATTATTGTTTCCTTTTCTCTTATGTTTTTTTTAACTTTTATTTATATACACATGTTAAAAAAAACACAAAAAATAAATAACAATTTAAAATTACACAATTTTATTGTCAAAGCAAAGCTATTGTATAGAAAAGGTGGCGGGGTTGCTTTGCTTGCACTATCAGCCATCGAGTTTACGCCATCCATATATAGCATAGAGAGAGAACATAGAAGAGAGAAGAGAGAAGAGAGCAATGTGTGTGTCAGAGAGTGGAGGAGAGGACCCAAAAAAGCCACACACACACACAGAGAGAATCCATTAATTCTTTCTTTATTTTTCTCTTAATTAAATTCAAATATATATCCTGCTTCAAACTAAAAAACTTACGCTTGTTAAGTTTTTCCATTTATCACATATAACAAATAAGTATCACGTAATGTATGCTACATTTTAATTAATTAATAGCTTAATCATGGAAAAGGTTTCCCAGCAAGTGAAAAATAGTGAGGTAATTGTAGTTGATGATGTATGTCTTCTTATGATAATTATAATAACAATGCAAAGTTAAACCTACACAGTACGTTTGAGTATTATGTCTCTGGCTCAACATACAAAGCTCTCTGCTTAGTGGCATTATTTCTTCACGCGCTTCTACTCATGCAAATTAATTATCGATCGGGGAAGTGGGACTCCTTTTCCGTTTTTATCTATTTGTACAGAGGTCCTTCTACCTCTGTCATATCATAATCATCTTCATTATTATTTCTCATTATCTAAACTACTATAGATTCGCTTGCTTGCGATGTTGTATCGACAAGAAATAGTTCACTCAACGTGTCAATGATGTTCCCTTGCAATACCAACATAACACCAGTTTCAACTTCATTCAGAATATCACATGTGGAAGAGACAAACGCAGACTCAGAAGTAAAACATGTTTCACCTTTTTAGGTTCAAAATCCATCAATTAAACTAATATTACTGATAACTCACCAATTAGTTTGAGTATCTGACATCTGTAATTAACAAATAAAATGATGCATAATGTATATAATAAATAAGAGTTTTTCCAACCTATGTCTTACCGATACATTTTAATTTATTCAAAAGAGTATGTTAACAATAATAATTGATATCTGATAAAAAAAAATAATTAATATGTTTATAAAATTTAAGTATATTAACAAATGTATTTGTCTACTTTTCATTATCGACTAACATTTTTAGGATAAATTAAAATGTGACTTATGACATATATGTTAAGGTTTTATCTCAAAACCAATTGACAACGAGAGAAGTAGCACAACAAGTATTTAAATCATTCTCGAGACAATGAGCTATGTGACACGAGACTTACTTCCCAATGACATATATTAGTAAAACCCACTAAAAAATAACGCTTTATATTGTTCCTTTAACAAAGTAGAAGATTATTCTAATTATCCAAAAAGAAATTAACCATTTACTTTCTTAAAATTATAAACATGAACACAGTAATATATTTCATCCATTTTTTAATATCAATTAATGATTTTGTCAACATGACTAAAATGGTGAACAACTTATTTGCTGAGTAACTTAAACGGGTCATGTTATAATTATGAGGAACATTATGTTAAAAGTTTATTTGCATTATTTCATTGTCTTTATTTTGCATTAATGCTGCATTATTTTATTCTCAATTCATTTTGCATTAATGTTGCATTATTTTAATTCATTATGAATTAATGCTGCATTATTTCATTCTCTGCATTAATTCCCTTTTTGTCTTCTAATCGTTTGGTTTTTTTACCTTGTAATAGTTTTGGCTATTTAAGAAAACATTGTACCTGATACAGAAGAGAAAAACAAGAATAATAAAATAATGTTTTTTCTCAATCTATTATCTTCTCTTTTCCTTTGGAATTATTAAGACATTAGTTAATTTCTTCCATTCTGGGTCTCCATTTTAAAATAAAATAGGCTTAATTATAATTATGTACTACCAATTGTAGAAGTATTTAAGTACGTAGGACTAACATTGTAGAAATAAACATACACTGATACACACATCTGATTTTATTAATGTTGCAAGCTGCGACATCATCATATAAAAGTGACGAGGACGTCACGGATGCTAAGTAAAGCAGTTCTTTACTATTCTCAAAGGGGAGTCGGAAAAGGATTCCTTTTTGTTATGTATTTGCTTATAATATACTCTAATTCAAAAATCACTTTATTCTTTTATTATCCCTGCTTTTATTCCAATGCCCACCGCCACCCCATTTAAAACTTCATATCCATCTTTACAATTTTTGTTTTTATCTATGTTGTCCATTCTTCTAGTAATTCTGCATGGATATCATTACTTTTCCTTTATATTGCTTTTCTTTCTCATTCCTTTAGTCACTTCTTTTGTCGATAATCAGCAGCATATTTGATCTAAATTAACTTTTGAAAGATTAAATCACGCTTCTGAAACATTATATAAGAAATAAATCCCTTTTATTATAATATTCGTTTGTGTTTGAGAGGATCTGAAACAAACATGACACAGATAATAAGAGAAGTTAAAATAAACATGCTAATTTAAATAATTATTAAAAATTAGTAAATAACCCAATATAAGAAATCAACGAGGAACAAAATAGCGTGTATCTTCATTGATAAAAATGATGAAAAGAAATCAACAATAGATACCTAACTTTTAATTAATGAACTAATTTATTTTACACATATTTGTGTTAAATGTATTTTAGTTATTAGTGAAGGGTAGTCTTGTCTTTTGTATTTACTTAACTTCCTATATGTATTGGCCCTTTGGCCTTATCTCTATTATCATTAATTCCATTTTGCATTTCTCCTCTCCCTTCTCTCTTCTTCTTTTCCTCTCCCTTCTCTCTTCCTTCCTATGCAGCTGATCTAACAATTTGAATCACGGAAATTGAATTTATTAGGGGTGAACATCGGTAAGATTGAGTTTGTTCCTTACCTGATCCTAATTGTTGATTAGGTCTTTCTTTGAACATGAACCCACCCTTGTATTTGAAGCTAACACAACCCTAAATGTCAATCGGGTTAACCTTCGAACTTGACCCTATATCCGATTAAATATAATGCACACCCTTTAGATAAAGTTGTCAATTTTACTATTAGTATGAATAAGAAATTTCACATATGAAATAATATATTGTATATTGTTAATAAAATATATGTAATAAACAAATCATAGAATCAATTAATACCTTCGACAAAAAAAGATTTCAATACTCGATCTTCATACAATTGAATAGACACACACATACAAACAAAATGAATGAGTGACCATGATGAGATAGGTCAGGTCGGGTTATATTTAACCCTTACTCGACCCTAAATATTAATTGTGTCTAATTTTTGAACTCAAACCTATATCAGATGAGACCCAACCATACTTGAATTCAATCATGACCAGTCCATATCGGGTGAGAGAGTATAGTTGGTCATGCTCACCCTTAGAATTTACAACGATTGTTTGTTATTCAAAATGTAAGTGATTTTAAACTAATTACTACTTCAATATAATATTAACCCAAAATACCAAAATATATTTGAACACCCCAAACTGGAGAGTAGATATTGACGTACAACTTTTGGTTTGGACAGAAAATGATTGAATATAGAAGACTCCAAAGTCTTTCTTAAAAAATATACAACTTCAAACTCTCCACAATAAGTTTTACCATTGAAGGGAATGCATAAATTTATTATCGCTCAAGTTGAGATATTCAATGAAGAAATTTCAATAGGTAAAAGAATCCTTCATAATATAACACAAGAAACTAATAAGATTGTGCTAAGAAAATTAATAGAAGAAATATAAGAATTACGATAAGAAAATGAATTGAAATTGAAAGTAATGATGTTGTTTATCAAGAACTAACACAGTAGAATAAGATAAAAAAACGATCAAATAATATTATTGCTTAAGAATATCATATTTGGTTCTTGGCTAAAGAATTAGAGAAATGTATAATATAATGAAATATGAATAATATATATTCAAGAATAACAATGCTCAATAATATTATTTTGTTTTCTTGGCTGAAGGTGAGAGAAATGTATAATGTGTTGAAATATGAATTATGCTTGTTCAAGAATAAGAATGCTAAAGAATACTATATTGATTTATTGGTAATTAAATAAAAACTATACTTAAAAAAAACTTTTAAATTAGATAAGAGGTAATTATCCTATAAGATATTACTCTTGTAAAGTGCAAAAATGATGTTATAAGTAAATTATATTGATTAATTTAATATATTAAAGAGTTGAAATTATCATATATATTAAAGAGCTTTTTTATTGTGATATTTAATACATATGTGCGGTGGGTAATTTACTATTTACTAGTTGAATAAAGGGCCCACATGAATAAATAGTGATGGTGACTCATGACATCACAATTTTCAAGATGCTTCCTCTCAAACACGCGGATTGCGCTTATCCCAATCACACTCAACCCTAAATGCACTCTATTTGTTCATGAAATCTATGTGCACTTCAGTTATTACATTTTAATTTCACTTACTAACTCATAAAAATAAAATTGCTAAATCCTTCTCATATTTAAGAAAACAAGTTTTGAATAAGAAGACAAATAATTCATTATTCTGGGACTATAATATCATTAAAAATAATCCATACTAACATCCTTTCACCTTCCTCATTCATTCACCCCTATTGGTCGGTTTTGCGAGCATATCTTTAAGTCCTTGACTGCAGTTTCAGCTGCTGCAAATGTTGTTCTTTTGAATGTCAATGACAAGTAGATGATCCTAATGAGGGACAAAGATAACGTTTCTCAAATCATATCATATTCTATATCTCAAATTAATCATATATTAAAAATTAATATCAACATATTATATTTTATTTTTAAAATATTTCATTTTACTTATATGGTAATATCTGATTGGTTTAACATAGGAAATGAGACATTATTATTGATATATATGATCTTTGTCCCCAAACCAAACCAGTAGCATGTAATAGAGAATGGTCACACAATTTAGAAGGTTAGTTCTGTTAATTAATTTTTTGCTACTAGATAAGTAGAATTCAACAAAGTGGAATTTGTGAATATATATATATATATGCTTTGTTAAATCATGGAAGATTCAAAGTTCAGTATGATTATTAGCTTATTCTTTTCTTTTAATATGCAGACAAGTAAAACGGAATATTATATAGAGCAGATGTTCCCAATGAAAAGCTAACAACTTTTTCTCCTAAAAGCTAAATATTAAATTGTATAATATTTATGTACTAATACTATAAAAATTTAAATATAATCAACATATTATGTACCAATGATTTTTTTTCTTGTTAATTAAAAGGTGGAGTAAAATATTCTTTGTCAACTACATCCAATCCCATCATCATGATAATTCGCTAAGGTTTGTTGCATATTTGCTTTATGCTACCTCCATTCTTGGTATCTATTTGTGTGTACTCAGGTAAGCAATATACTTTTCTGTTCCACATCTTTTAATATTTAAAATTTTACATAATTTTAGAAATTTTTAAATGAGGTAAAAAAATTGATATAAGTTAACTAAATTAACCTCAAGTAATGCATATACTAAAAAGAAATGGAGAAAGAATATATGTATTGAATTTCTAAAACATTAACAAAATAAGAACAAAAAACAAACCAAGAAAAGCAGATTAGGAGCATCAATTAAATTAAATTTGCACAAAATAAAAGACTGGTAGTTGATTTGAATATGATCTATGTCTCTAACTTTGTATCATGTCCATATGAGTCATTGATTTGGACTAAGGGTAGGTTGTGGTTTCTGTCATTTGGGGTCCCTCTATTATGATAGAAGAATATATATATATATATATACGCCTTTCTTTTTTGTTTTCAAAAACCACTGAAAAAGCAAAGGACTAGCCGTTGGGAACATTCCCACGCCTTTTAATTTTTGTCTGGACTATGTTGTAAGAGGGTGTATGTATGTAACACCCAAACTAAAGTGCCAAAAGAGGTACCACTCAATATAATATTCATTCATTCATTCAAAGTATTGCTATTGCCAATGAAGAAATTAAAATTATTATTAAGAAATAAAGTGGAAACGCAACACTTTATCCCTTGTATCCAACTCTTTTCGTTGTTATACCCTTTTCTTCTTTAATTTTATCTTATCTAACCGCTATAGAATGGGGCAAGTATGTAAATTGAAGGAAACAGTTTCAATTCATGTTAGTACTCACTATTTGGTCATCCATGTTCCATATTTATGACACTTTCCCTTAAAGTTTTATTTTAGGAATAATATCAACAACGTGGATGCAACATCACATGGCCAACTTTTTTATATAGTTAATTCCTTTATTCATAACATGGATTTAGTTTTATTTTATATGATCAGTTAATCTTCTCCTGTCTTTATTTGTTTGGGTTGGTCTTGAGTGTAATGGGCTGGGCTTATTACTACAGTGGCCCAGCCCAGCCAATGATCATCACCCACCTACTCTTGATTGATTTAATTAATTAAAAGGCATTAAATGAGAATTATGTAATGTGATAGTGATAATAATAATATAGAGAAGAAGGGAGCAGGTAGGTGTAGAGAGATGACATTACTTCAACTTCAATCTCTGCCATCTCCATCTACTATTCATATTCACAAACTCTATTCTCCATTCTTCAATACAATCAAAGGCAACTCACCTCCTACTCCTATTCACTCAATTCTGAATTCTGAATTCTGAATTCTGAGTTTATTTGTATGTGTTGTCTATCAGGTAACACTAAGAATGTTAGCATCAGCAATAGTAAGTGGGCAAGAAGGGTTGTTACTCTCTGCTCTGCAACCTCTGAACCAATAATAGGGCAACAAGTAAGTAATCAGATTCATGAGAAAGTGGTTGTTAAAGAGAGAAGTGTATCCGTTGTCTTGCTCGCTGGAGGAAAGGGGAAGAGGATGGGAGTATGTTAATAACTCTTTTTATTATTATTCTCATTTCCTTCATTCTCATTTCCTTCATTCCAATACTCACTTAATCATTTCATAGGCTAACATGCCAAAGCAGTATCTTCCCCTTTTCGGTCAACCCATTGCTCTGTATAGGTATTTATTCTCCTTATCTTACCTTCTCATATCTCACTACTCACACTACTCACTCACTATTCACTCTCTTTCACAGCTTCCACACCTTTTCCACCATGCTTCAAGTCAGCGAAATTGTTGTTGTTTGTGATCCTTCCTACAATGACGTTTTTCAAGGTCACACTCCCTCTCTACTTCAATTATCATCTTCCTTATCATTATTATTATTATTATTATTAATACACTCTTTTCCTCCTCAGATGCCAAACCAAATCATCATCATCATCATGTACAACTCAAATTTGCACTGCCTGGAAAAGAAAGACAAGATTCTGTTTACAGTGGCCTTCAGGTACCCACCCTCCTTCAATTCTATTCAATATTCATCTCATTTTATTATCACATTTCAACATCTTAAATGGATTTGGATTTGGATCCTTAAATGCTGGATAGTCACTTAACTCTTGTTAACATCACAGTATCTGGTTTCAGTGTATGATTCTGAGTTGCATTAATTAAAATTGAGAAATTTTACTAAGCATTTTTGTACCTCATGTTAACTTCCATTTGTTATCACCTTTTCACCTCTATGACTCTTTTGAATAATATTAAAATGCTCTTTTAATTTATTTGCAGGCTATTGATTCAAACGCTGAGCTTGTTTGCATTCATGATTCTGCAAGACCTCTGGTGTTATCAGCAGATGTGGAAAAGGTTTATGTTAAATAATTTTTTGTTGCCCAAGTTATGAAGCCCTTTGCTCTTGATTCTTCTTAAAGTCAACACTTTAACATTGGCCATATCTTTGTGTTAGTGTTGGTGTCAGGCTGAAGAAAACTGTATGCTTTGTTATTATCAGCATAGTCTACTCTACATATTGTTTTCAGGCTCTCTTTATCTGCAGAATTAAATTACCCAACCAGTGCTGATAGAAGAGTTCTAATAGAAGTGCTCTTGTTATTTGTTTCTTCATCTTGACAATTTTATGCGTCTGTACCAATTTTCTTGGACTAAAATGAATGGTTTTATCCCCCAGTTGAAGCTGTCATGTAATAGGATGCTTAGATTACTCCCTTGTCTTCTACTTTAGGTCCTTAAAGATGGATTACTTAATGGAGCTGCTGTTCTCGGTGTTCCTCTGAAGGCCACAATCAAAGAGGTACTAACTGGTTGTTAGCATGTTGGTTTCATCCAACTATTTTAAGTGGCTATTCTTTGTTTTTTCTATTAAAATTGGATTAGTATCTTCTGCCCTTACAGAAAAAGTTTAAGGAAAATTTAAATGTGATAACATCTATGTATTTCACTCCTCCAATCAATGTGTAGTTCAATCGAGTTTTTGATGCTCAACTTGATTAAACTCAAGAGCATATGCTTAAGGATTACAAGCACCAAACAAACTTGGGTGGATATATGCATGTAATGCAGCTCCTATCTTTAATGGACTTCACAATAGTGTAATTTGTCTACAAATATTTTTGCAGGCAAACAATGAATCATTTGTAGTTAGAACACTGGATAGAAAAACACTATGGGAGATGCAGACCCCACAGGTTATCAAGCCCGAGTTGCTGAGGAAAGGCTTTGAGCTTGTAAATAGGTAGTTTCTCATTCTTATGTTCAACTTATATGAATAGTTGTAGACAGTAAGTGTCTCTTCTTCTATAGCTATTGATAAACTAAAATGAAGAAAGGGAATATATTGTCATACTATCATGAACAAGTTAGATAGCTATGTAGACACCTTTTAGATGAACCAAACGAGTCACCCACAATTAAATTGGAATGTGCTGTAACAAGTATAAATAATTTGGTTTTTCTAATTCATAGCAATATTGAGAGGATACCTTGTCTTTCAGTATGTAACTAGTAATTTATTCACAACCTTCGTTACAGAGAAGGTCTTGAAGTGACTGACGATGTGTCCATCATAGAGCACCTTAAACATCCGGTTTATATCACTGAAGGATCTTATACCAACATTAAGGCACTCAATCTTCTCCCTATTTTCTTATTTGGTGGATGAACTACTTTTTTCATAGCTCGTGAACTAATTAATATTGTGAACCAACTGTTTTGTAGGTGACTACTCCTGATGACATGATACTTGCTGAGAGAATATTGAATATAAACTCAGGAGATACTGCTTAATTAAGTTTTGTCTCCAGAATATATTACTTTGAGCTCGTGTTTACTGTGTGATTTATATTGACATTTGTAAAAACACATTATTGTGCTTGCACAAATGAGGGAAATGTTTCCCTTGCAATCAGGTGATAATCCAATAATTATTGAATTTTGGCAAAACACACAAAAGGTCAAGGATGAGAGAGTTTTAGATAAAAAAGACCACTTTTGGTTACTGAGATATAATCTTTTTACATATACAATACGTGATATTTTCACCATAGTCATAATGCTAGAAGTCTCAGCAGCCAGCGTATGAAACTGCATATATCTATTGCAAAGAGCCAATAACAAGTAACAACTGGAATTCATGAGTTACCTTGGTCGCATCAACAATTTCAGAAATGTTAAATTCAACTTGGGTGCATGAGAAAGTAGGATGATTGAAGATGTATTAGCAAAAAAATGGACAGTTTTATGAATCACCCAAACAGTTCATTGTAGATATTAAAAAATGCTTCGAACATAAAAGTTTAAATACCATTATTCCTTACCCATAGGATAAATGAATACACTTGGTAGTACTAAAACAACGTTATTAACTTTACTAGTGCATGACAATGGTGCAAAAAAGGTCATTTATGTGTGACCTTTAACACATTAATCTGTACTCCATCATCTGTCCTTTATTATCTATCTTTGGTTGAATACAAGAATTTGAGTTGGATTCTTTACATGAGTAAGATCACTAGGACAAACAATCATATGGAAAGAAGCTTTGAAAGTTGTTGAAAAGACAGATATTTGGAATGAATGATTACATACTATACTAGTAAGAATAATTAGAGCAATAAAGGAATGATTGTTCCTCCCTCTGTATCATTAATTCCTTAAATAAAGGATGTAGCATAAGGAGCACATAAGTTGAAGCTGCTGGCTGAATCACAATCTTCACAAGAAAAGAAGTGTATATGGAGAAGCAATGGTCTCCTTATTTTCTCAAGTCCTTTTTCTTTGGCTTACAACACTCACCAAACAATGTAAAATTCCCCTCTTTACCAACTCCAACTCCAACTCCAACTCCAACTGGGGTACCACCTGTTACCTGCTTACAACCAACACTATTTGTTTCATCAGTCTCAGACAAATATAACTTCTTTTAGACAAGAAAATGGAAAGAGCACATCATCAAATTACCTTCACAACACTTCTAGGCTTGGAATTATTCCAACATAAAAATCCACAACCACCTGGTCCAGAGCTCGATTCATATCCTCTGCATAAACAATGGCAGTAAGCAACAAATTGAATAAATTATTTGAAACAAGCACAAATTTTAGTAAGCCTCTTTTATCACACTAACACATGTTAACCCTAATGATACAAGTTCTACAACTGCAACCTATCCAAGAGTTTCTGAGAGCAAAGTTCAAAATATGCAAGCTATCATCTATATAATGGACTCGGTCCATGAGTGCAATCATCTCTGGATGATAAAAACAGTTCAGGATGATCAGAAAATTATTAATACTTAATTCAGTTGTTATTGGTCAGATGTCAGAGCTAGACACCATGTCTCGGGTCCAATCCAGATGGATGCAATTACCATGTCAAGTGGCAGAAGTGCAAAAGCTCTTAAACTAACAGGAGCACATCCCAGTTGCTAGTGTGTATGTGTCTGTAGCCCCAAGAAATTTTGACTCAAGAAATCAGACACTAAAGCAACATTTAAAAATACCACCAACAATCATTTAGAATTATTCTAGGACTACATCATACAATTTACAACAGTTTCAAATCATAATGTAAGAGAGAGTCAGACTGCAAAATTGAAGTACGACTTACACATTGTCTTTGCCAGAACTTATTGCTAAACTGCTGTCATGCAATAAACTTGGAGACATGGGGTACCGATCTGCCCTTCTACCGATCTGATCCTTCTGTAGGACCTTTCCATTTTTAACACTCATTTTGAGTTCATTATTCAGCTCATCTTCCCAATGCTGAGAGGAATATCTTGTTTTATCCACACTGGACTCCTTTGGGTCTATACAAGAGATACCATCCTGTGGCAGGACTTGATTCTTCTCAAGTCTCAAACGACTCAGCGGTCCAGGGGAACCTTTTTCAACAACCTGCAACCATGCAGTCTCCAGCCTCTGCTCACGGATGATGGACTCAATTCTCTGAATTGGATTATCCTGTCGCTTCTTCCTCAAACCATTTCCTTCAGCCAGAATATCTGACGAATCGAAAGCACATTGAAGGTTTCCATCAAGTAAAGGAGGGAAACTAGAACAAGATTCTGTTCCATTCATATGACCTCTTTGGCCCTTCTCATTTGCTACTGTAGACTCTGCCTGCTTTAGACCAGATAGATTAACTAGATTTTCATCTTCACCATCTGGCAAATGGATCATTCTGACCTCCACACTGTGTCTAAGAACCATTTCCATGGAGTTTGTAATACTTCTCAAAAACCTCTTAGCCCTACGCTTAATATGTCCATCGCCAAATGCAACATATGCCACCAAAAAACCTGCAAGAAAAATTATATTAGGAGGGGGAACTATACATGACAAAATACCAACTGGCTTCTAATAATAAGATGAAAAAGGGCAAACATGAAATTAGGGGAAAGAAAAAAGAGAGATCTGGCACAGCAAAGGAACAGAAAAGGACCAAATGATGAAAACAAAGTTGTACTTGCAACCAAAATGGTTATGCTCAATCAGGAAAACACGTTCCACCCAATCGTCAATGATGTATTACATTTTCTAAAAACATAAGTTCAAATCAAGGTGACCTTCTCTGACAATTTTATTTTCCCAAAGTGTCAATTATCTTCTTTTAATAATAGAACTAGACATAACTGAAATCAAAAAATAAAGTATACAGAATCATTTCACAAAAGAAATTGAAATCTCACTTCGATCAGTACGTTATTGTACGTACAAGAGCAAGCACTTAATGGATTGTCGTCATCAGTGACAACAATGCATACATGAACTATTGGATGCTTTATGTACTTTGAATACCATAGCTATAAAAGTAAAATAAAAAAGCATTTAGTATCTAAAACTGGGTTTGTCAAAAATGCTTCTAAATACATTGAAACAAAAGATACCGTCAGCTTACCTTCAACTTCACATATGGACACAAGCTTTCCATGATCGTGTAGCAGCTGTCTCAATGTCTTAGAGTGGCATCCCCCAATACATCGCTCCCAGATATCATATAACTTCCCTGAATTAATGCATCTAAGCATCATATTCCCAACCATAAGATCATCAGATGAGACAATTGTGGAGCCATCATCTATGACCAGGTTATTTGATGGTTTTGATTTCAACCAAAAACCATCCATCTTTGAGGATACATCCTTGTTATGGCTGGAATTGCCATTAACTAATTTGTGCTGGGATTCAGGGAATGTTGAGTTTCGAGGCATATATTGAAGGTCTGACTTATGCTCGCAAGCAGTAACATCTCTTGAAGCACTAGACGGATTATCTTCAGTTGTTGTCTTGCAACTCTGCTGCCTGCTGCTGCCTGGCTGAGTAAGATCTGGAGAAGGCATAGAACCAAGCTGCAACAGAGTTGCAGTAAACAATGTTGAGCGTTCATTGGAAGTACTTAACTGTTTCTCAGCCTCTGAGAGAAGCTTCGAAGCATGTTTTAACCTCTCCAACTCTGATTCATTCACTGGGCATGAAATCAAAGAGGTGCATCTCAATAATCAAAGAGGTGTTGTAGGGTTTTCATTATTATAATAGTACAAAAACAGTAACCAAACTTTAATCTCACTAAGTGGAGTCAATTGCATGAATCGAATGATACCATAATACTATATTATAAATCATGTTCATTGACAAAGCATTGATCTTTAAATTTTTCCTAATCGTTTCGCCAATGGTTTCTTTGGCTTCCATTTTCCTTTAGGAATTTGACTAACCTCTACTTCATCTACTCTCCTTATTTGAGCTTTCTACTGGTCTCCTCCACATGTCCGAATCACCTAAGGTGTAACTATACCATTTTTCTACAATAGGAGCTACTCTAACTTTTCTCATAATGCATTCACTTCTAATCCTATCTTATCTAGTTTGTCCACTCATTCTAATATCCGTTACATGGAGGTTATTCTCTTGTTGACATTTTACGGCCCAACATTAAGTCCATATAACATTGCAAGTCTTATAGTTGTGCAGTAAAACTTCCCCTTAAGTTGAAGTGGTACCTTTTATCACATATGACACCTAAAGCACTCCGTCATTTTGTCTCCATCAATTTCCCCATCTTCTTATATGATTGACCCAAGACACCTAAATCTAGTGAATTGTGATATGACGACAATTCATCATAACACATAGAGTAACAACAACAAAAAGGGATACAAAGTAAATATAAATGTCTATCAAAATGATAATGTGCATCGAGGCCTAAGGACTTCAATGACATTGTTGAAACTCATTAAACCAGAGGACTCTTTTTTTAACAGAAGTTAAAATGATAATTTATGTTCACCTTGGTTAAAAATTGTCTTAAAAGAGTTCTAAAATCCTACAGATTTAAACTGTAATTTTTTATCTGTAACCAAAATTTAAATTTAAATATTAGACAGATAGAGAGAATAAGTGAGATTCTTTTCTACATAAAAAAATTGGACTAGGAAACACTGAGTTGGTTTTCTTATGAACCAGATTACCTCAATTGCAATTTGGATATTAATCAGTCTTTTTAAAATTTTAGTAATGACCAAACAACAATCATCTTAAAACCAGCAATGCTAAACCTATACATCGAGTTTTAGAATGTTGGTAAACACCCCCATAAGCTCATGAAATAACAGTATCATGCAGCAACATGATGCTCTTAGTTCATGTTTGCAAATATCCTTTCTGATATAGATAACTATTAATGAAGTTTTTGTTCACTAAGAAAATTTGAGTGAGAAACGCCATTGCAATGAATAACAGCTAAGAAACCCTGTGTTTAATGAATCGTCACCATATCAATGCCAAAATTAATTTAGATTAATACTTCCATAATAACAAAGATAAGAATCTTAATATCAAATTGAAGTAGGGATTGCACTCACAAGTTCGACCACCAAAGAATGAATCATCATGTTTGGCATCAATAACAGTATATGATCCAGCAATGATGTCCATAATGAGGTCAGCTAGTTGAGACATTAAAGCCACTGGATCAATTCCAGAGTCCATCAATTCCCTGGCTGTTTTCACTGTCTCTGCAGTGTCTGATGACATTGCCAACTCCAAAAGTTCCAATAATTTCTCATCTGAAACAACTCCCACCTGTTGCAAGTGATACAAAACAGTGTATGCTTGAATGATAATAAACCTTTTGTTAAGTCAGAAGCATTATTAGAACCGTTTCATTTCCCAATTAAGTCAAAGAATAATTGTTCCGGCAAACTCACAAGTTCATTGACAAGAGAAGTAGTAATTCCTTTTCCCAGCAAGCTAAGCTGTTCTAACATTGTTTCTGCATCTCGAAGTGAACCATCTGCGTTCATAGCAATGAGGTCTAATGCATCTGTTTCAATGTCGAGGTTCTCTTGAGCAGATATCTTCCTTAACCTAGCAACAATATCCACATCCTTAATTTTGTTAAAAAGATACTTCTGACATCTAGATTGTATTGTTCGTGGCACATTGTCAAGATCAGACGTTATAAATATGATCACAACCTGCTGAGGTGGTTCTTCGAGAAACTTGAGAAATCTCAGCCATGTCTTGGAGGGTAACAATTGACATTCATCAATGACAAAAACTGTATATCGCGAGGAGGCTGATGATGACCCAATTGGCAATCTTGTCAAAAGATATCTAGCTCTATCAATTCCTTTCTTATTGGTTCCATAAACTTCAAGTAAATCATTACTCTTGCCAGAAATAAAATCAGCACATTCCCGGCAGTAACCACAAGGCTTACTCTCATCAGAAGCCACACAATTCAAGGCAGCAGCAAATATCCTGGCAGTTGATGTTTTACCAGTCCCGCGCGGACCTTGAAAAAGATAAACGGGAGCAATTCGGCCCCTCGAAACAGCATTGATAAGTGACTGAACTACAATATGCTGCCCAATCACTTCATCAAACAAAATAGGCTTATACTTCTTACTGAAACTCCAACTATTTTCAGGCGTGCCATCATCCTCCCCTGCCCCATTGAGAGCTACAATCTCCAGTCCCTGTTGACTCCTACAACTCGATGACCACCTTATCCCATCCAATCGGCTCAAGCCCTCAAGATCAAGCTCCCCAAAGTTTGTGGAAAGTTCATCATCACTACAGCCAATTCCTATGGATGAACCTCCTCTAACATCACCACTGTCAGAGAGCAATGGAATAACACCTTGAGCACTCCCCAAAGAAATTTTGCCCTTGTGAGAGGCTGAAGGGGATCTGTAGTGTCTTGGATAAATATTTTGACTCCCACAGAGTATGCTTCTTCCTTTTCTCCTTAAAGTATCCGAAAGTGAAGGAGAATAAGAACTCCTACACGCACCTTGATGTTTCAGAGTCCTCTTAGACCAATAGCAAGGAATTCCACATCCTTGGCGACCAGGCAAAGCCAAATGGTAATCATTGGCATCATCTCGGTCATTGATTGAAGTTGTGGTGGCATCCCAGGATCCAACAGTGCTAGGATAACAGTGAAGACACCTATTGTAGGAACTGGTTGATAGTGCAGGAGTGCTATAAGAATAAGAAGAGTCCTCTTTGGTGCTTCTTCTCAACAAATTGTTACGTTTGAGTTTGAGAAGGAAAGGAGAAGCCCCAAAAACTCGTCTAACATGCTCAGAATTATTAGAGTAATATTCTTCAGTATCATTATCAGAGTCATCCCTAGTAAAAGGCAATGCCTTGGACTTTGTACTAATATTACTACCTAGATTGAGATTATTGTGTTGTGAATGTTGTTGATATTTGTTTAAAAAATCCAAATGTGGAGAATTGGGTTTGGGTTTCTTACTCTCTTTTTTATTAATGGCAGATGCTGCTGCTGCTGCTGCATCTACACATCTGAAGATGCCTAAGTAGGTGTCACTCTTTGAGTCACAACCATTCGTAGCATCACTCAAACGATCTTCCATACTTCCCAAAAGTGACAAAGATCCATATTCTTCTTGTTCTTCTACTTGCTCATTGTTTTTCCAATTGTACAAAAACACATTCTTGTCTTTATCTTTCTCTTCTAGAGAAAAATGAGAATCAAGTCGAGAACTTGTATTCTTCTTGTGGCATGCAGAAGAAGATGGAAGTGCCACAGATCTTGAGGAAGTAAGGGGTGATTTCTTCAGTGAAGAAGTAGTACCAGGATCTCTCAACACGCGAGCTGCTTTTCGAATTTGAGTAAGCTCCTTCTTCAAGTGCAGCTTGCTTGGATCAGATACCCTCATCATCATTTCTGACATCTCTTTTTCTGAATCAAGAAACACTCACTTTACATCATTTTATTTACCCACTTGATGATTATGCATCATATGTCCATGTATGAACTAAGAATCAAAACTTTGAATGGAAGAAGGGAAATGGGTGGGTAAGGCAGATCTCACAGACAAACGCATAAATAGAGTGAGTGTGTCTGTGTCTGTTTCTGTCTGAGTGTTTCTGTTTCTGTTTCTGTTTGTCTGAGTGTTTTTTACTTAATTGTTTTGGGTTTATTTTTTATTAATTTGGCGCTCCAAATGAAATGTTGAATTGAATCTGTGTTCTTTAGTGTGTGAGATTCTTAGGAGAAGATGAAAATGAAAAAGATAAAAACTCCCTCCAAAGTCCAAACACAGCAACAACTCAACTCATGTGGGTGGGGAAATGAGATTTTTCTCTTTCTAAAGTATCCTTTCCCCCCTCACATTTGGCCTTTGATTGATTTGTGTTTTATCTCTATAATTTTTTACTTTCTGTCCATAATTTAATTACATTATTACGGTCTTAGTTATAGTCAGTATCTTGTCCCTTATTTGTAGTTATTTTCCTTTTATTTCTGTCTTTATGTGAGAAGTATTTTGTATGGTTATTATTGATTGCGCTTCCTACAAATAAAAACATATCTAGCTTTTATTATTCAGCATTGGAATATCATAACTAATTTCATCTGCAGCTTGCTCTCAATACCAACCTACCAGCTTTCTACCATACCACACAATAAATTTGGCAGCCATGCTTACTTAACATCAAAATAATTAGGCACGATAGTAATAATGACAATCATTATTAGTCTTTTACAAATTCAGAAAGTGTAGCTTTTGTTTTTTCAGATATAAGATATCTCAGCCCTTAGTTGGGAGATGGATATTATATTGTTCATGTAAAGCATGAATTATTTTATGGCTGAAATTTGTTCAACATAAAACTGGACCACATATTTCACGTAAGAGAGAGACAAATTAAGGGTAAGTGGTGATGAATTAATAAATAGTCTTGCCCCAAATCTGATTAGTAATTTAATTATCAACTGTAAAATCACTAGCTAAGATCTCTTGATTGTTGCAAATGGAAAAGGCCATGTTCGGGCACTGGTTTACATTTCCTTATAAACCTTCTCTCTCTCTCTCTCTCACTACACGCAAGTGATAGCAGTCATTGTAGTTCATCCAAATCCATGCCACCACATCCAAAAGCACCTGTTCCAGTTTTATCATGCCAGAAATAAAACTTCATAATGTGCATAAATTATGTTAGACACATAATTTTACTTGTTTGCTAGAAAACTAGGAGTTGCTCATAGTTGATCGGATGTTATTGTTTGGCTTTGTTTCATATGGAAAATGACTCTTATCTTCATTTCATTACCAGACTGAAGAATATATACCTTCCAGGCAGGGTTCAGGGAAGTAACTACCAACTTCTATTTCATACAAATACATATCAACATTATGGTGGAATCAAAATATGAATTACTTCCAGTCAACAAACATCTTATGATACAAATGATGAATTGCTTATAAGCTAATTTTAAGACATTATAGTTTAGATGGGTGGTATTAATGAATACATTGTCCCGGTTTTGGTTGACAGAACAAGTTTTATTAGCAGTAGTTTATTCTTCATCATTACCTCAAAATATGAACCAACTAAAAGGTGAAAGACTACAGAGTCTCACTGTTATAAATAATTAACGCATGCTCACGTGCCTAAAAATGAAAAACATATAGGATCTAACACCAGGTAAATTAATAAAATTTATGTTGCAGAGAGTTCACCTGTCAAAATAAATCGTGACTAGAATTTCGAGTGCTATTCATTCTACTTCAACTCATTTTTAGATAGTTTTTGCCTCAGGTTCTTCAGAGCATCCACAACTTCAGCATCAAGATTGTGTTTCAGTAATCTACCTTGAAAAGAAGTAGATCTGTACATATTACATAATAGCATAAATAAGCAAACCAATGAGCAAGATCTGTCATTGTAATGCAAAGTAGTTGCATTGACAACCCCAATAGAAGTTGCACAATAAACCAGTTGATTCATCTGTACAAAGTTAAGACTTAAAACTTTACTTTAGGTTACTGTTGATAGCTGAGAACTGCATGAACTTGTCCATACATGGTTCAGTCAAATAATGTGTTGTTTTTCCTTTATTTTTAGTTTAATTTATGAAAACCACGAAAAGTATATGTTCATTAAGGATTTGTGTCTGTAAGAAATCACAAAAGACAGCAATAAACTATAAAATAAGTTGGTTTAGAAGTGCATTAGAGAATATTGATTCTAAAGCTGTACACATATTACGTAGCAAATCACAAACTGTACTTGAAAATTAGAGCTATCAAAAATGGACTGAGCGTAAAGGGCTGATAAATAGTTGAACAAAAAGTTTGGACTGGGCTAGCAAAAATCGCACAGAAATTCATAACCTGGAACCTGGACCTGCTTTGAGCCTGGCCGTTCACTCAAAAGTTAATTGTTTTTTAATACAACAAGCTACGCCTAAAAGAATGTTACACTTTTTTGTTTGAAAACTAAAATTCAATTGAGCTAGTTCTCAAATTTATCCGTCACTATTACAAAACTTAATAGTCCAAACCTTCTGCTTCATTGATTTAATTTTTTGAAAGATTAAACTATTATATTTAAAATTATATAAAAAAAAGTGTTGCCAGGCTAAGAGATGTACTAGGTCTGCTTGGATTAATCCTAAAATGGACAGGCATATTTTGACAACTATACTGAAAATTCATAAAATTACATAATAATACCAAACCATACTACAGAAAATAATTAGCTTTCGAAATTATTGCAAGTAGAGCACACCTTTGCTCTTGAAGCATCATTTCAACCTCCTTATGTGATGCCTTGATCTACTATCCCACCAATTAATCAACAAGACCATGTAGGATATCATTAAAAATCACAAAAATCAGCCAGAGGTTTAAATATGGTGTAAGTTTAAATATGCAAACATTTAAATAATAGTCTGTCAGATAACCTGAGATTTAAATGTGCAAAGTAAACAGTAAACAATTTAAAAAAAAATGCATTATATGATAGGAAAAAAATACACAAACAAAAGAATTTTTGATCACCTTTAATATGTTTGTCTTCTTTTCTTATTAACTTAGATTCTATATCAGCAAAAAAGATACTGCTCATTTTTAATGTCTTCATCCCATAACTAATATCCTGCCTCAAATTAGCATTTTACCTCTGTAACCAAAGCCTTGCAACTCCAAACAAAGGCTCCCTGGAAAGAAGCAACAGTATAAATCTTTTGGACCAATAAACGAAGCGCAACAGATACTACTGTTACTAAATAATAGGATGATGGTATGGATCAGCATGCAAAGAATGAAGAGGAAATCATGCTAAGTTCTATTTCTATTTATGCAGAAATTATATTTTTTTTACACAGTTGATTAAGGATAGTGCAATATTCATAGCTAGAAAAGAAGTTTGAAGACAATTCACAATCAAGTTTATAATATTTTACTCAGTGAAGGAACCATACTGCTCCATGTGCTGCATGTTGTTGACAGTGATCAGAAGTGACAACCCAGACTTTGGGGCATCCATCCTCCTTCAAAGCTGCAACCTAAAACAATTGAATAGAATTACAGATAAGTTCTAAAAATATGAGGAAATAAAAAATGTATGCTTATTTATAAAGATGAAGCACTTATCTGCTGATAGTGTCATCTTCAATCCAAGAAGATTCACTTAATGAAAGTAAAAGTGAATGCTGTGAATTATCTTTATGGAGACTATACAAATTCTCTAATTAAAAGACTGTGCATTTACATGCCACACTTCAATATAATTCAAGGCCCTGTCTGTCTGTGCAGAAAATAATATTTTCTTACATTATGAGAGTTTTGATAGTGGTGCAGTTTCAAGTTTTATTGCAAGTGAACTAGGGGATGGTAGTAAAATGAAACAGGATGTAGAGAAAGGTGAAAACAAAATCCCATCACAATTATGAAAGGGGTGTAGTATGTGAAAGTGATGGTTACTAAAATTGATATAACTAACCTCCTTTTCAATCCATGTATCAGCACATGTTTCAGATGTGAAAATAACATCGACTCTGAAAAATTAAGATTTGAACTTAGAAGAACAGTTAAAGTAAAAAGATATGTTGTAAGATAGAAAATAGTTTGTCAGCATTAAAGGAAGATGACATAGCATCTTCTGACAATATCAACTCCTTAGATGAATTGGCACTATTATGTTATTAGGCATGAGAGATGTGGTAAATGTAACAAGTAAGATAAGTATGAATGATATGCAAGTAAGTTAGTAAGAAAATATCCAAACCCAGCAAAGTTTTCCTTGTGAGTTGGGAGGCCAGACATCATAGCATCAAAGACAGCAACAATTTTGACCTCTCTTAGAGTACTGAAAGTAACGAGCTCATTAAGAAGTTTGTGGCGAGCAATGTGAAGATGTCCATTCATGAAATGTTTTTTGAGCTTAATCCAATAGCCACAGACATTATAACCATCAACTAGCAATACAGGAATAGCATTCTCTATACCCTGGTTTGTACTGCACAAACATTGAAATTGAAAACACAGTAGTAACTGGTTGTAGAGGGATGGGGATAGAGATGAGGTTCGTGATACATGGAAAATGAAAACATAAAAACTTACTAGTAGAGGGTGGTAGAGGGATCGCGATAGAGGTCAGCGTCGTGATCAACCACATCGTCCTTGTCAATCTTTTTTTTGCGGTAACTGGTTGAAGGTTTACAAGTGGTACTAGATTTTCGTTTTTGGAACTCCTATGATAATATAAAAGTATGTTGAATAAGGAAAATGAATAGGAAGAGAGATAAGTAATGGTACCTACCTTCCATAGCTTAAGGAATTGAAGATTTTGTTTGACATTGGAAGTAATCCTTGGAGGAGATTCAGAAGCACCTTCAGAGTTGTTCTTCGATTTGGACATGACTACTGTCACAATACTGTGATTGTGATTCTGAGAAATGGAAAAGAGTGATAGAGGTGAACCAAATATTTTTAATTTCATACCACTCTCTTTCCCTTACTATTCTTAATTTTACTACTTCATACATAATTCATTGAACCTCTCCTCAGCACATAACCATAAACACTGATACTCACTGCTATTCACTCTTTCATCTTTCAACACTGGCTCATATTTAGCCACGCCCACCCACTAATATCTAACAATAATAATAATAATAATAATAATAATAATATATATAATACTCCTTTTTTCCTTTTCTTTTTTCATTTTTATTTTTCCTTTTCTTCAGCTCTACCAGATTCAACATAATGTCCATCAGATAATTTATTTTTCCAATTTACCCATGTTTATTTATGATTTATTTTTCACCTAATTTAATAATCTTATAAAAACTGTATGACCCAAATAAGAACATAGGTTTAAAATCGATGATCGTCCACTTGTTATTCTTAGATTGAATAAGTGGGGTGATGGTGTTATCACTGGCCATGTCTTTTCTCTTAACTATTTTAATCTTCTTATTCTTGTTCTAAATGACAATTGCTTCAACTTAATTCACATCTTTTGGATCATGTTAATGGAATTTGTCTTGTTAGGAATGATAAATCTGGAAACTAAATATTCAATTATTATTTTTGTTTGTTGGATAATAAGAACAATGATTGGTTTTGAGAAAAGGAGTGGAATGATCAGCTTTATGATAAAAGTAGCATTTAAGGAGTGGGATGGGTTGGCATTTGGCAATGTAAGTAGCGTAAGGAACAGGACAACCTGGACATCAACATTTATAGAAAATGAGAGAAATTATTGGTAATTATCAATTTTGTATATTCTAGTCTTGTACTTTTTGGTATAGCTTTCTTTTTTTTTTTAAGTCAGTTTCATTTTATACATGTGTATGCATGGCGTCACATTGTTAGTTCATTCAACACAACACTGATTGCATCCCGGAACATGTATAGTAAGTAAGTAATATTAAGACTGTTATTATTTGAACATGCATTATTAATATTAATATTAATATAGAAAAGAAAGAAGTATGATGCTAAAAACATTCCATGTGCATCATATTTGGTACCCTTGTTCTAATCATACAAGGTTCTTCTGCCACTGCATGTGCATCAATCACCTCTGCCCACGTCTGATTATTCTTTTATATATATATATATATACCTTTCACGAACAAGGATCTTAATTAATCTCATAAATAGATACCACTTACTTACCAGCAGCAGCAGCAGCAGCAGCAGCAGCAGCAGCAGCTAAGATGAGCAGCACTCCTGCACCTTGCACCCGATCCTGGTGAGTTTTAAAACTAATTAAACCATTTTCATTGATGTCTTACATATTCACAATTTCTTTGTTTTTAAAGGTCAATAAGTGAGGACTCCCTTAGAAGGTATGTGCAGTTTGCAAGTGAGAGCTGCATACAAGAGTTATTAGGAGCTTCAGACACAAACAGAGGAAATGGTAATGATGGCTGGAAGCTCCTAACTGATCTTCACAATGGAGTTGAGATATCAAAACGCACCTCAGGCTCACTTCACACCTTTAGAAGCCGTTGGGTCCTTAGATCTGTCTCCTCCCAACAATTCATCACTGTCGCCAATGCCATTGATGCTGCAAAGGTAAATACCCCTTATTCTTTATCTGTGGCTCAAGTTGTCTTTTACTTTATTTTTTTATTCCTCCTTTTCTAGTTCTACAATTTCATTACATGCTTGTGAATGTGATCAGCTATAGTTCCTTGTCATCTGTTGAATTCCCTTTTCTGATATCCGAATTTCATTTTATTAAGCCAGCAATGGGACTCTGATCTGGTGGAAGCAAGGTATATAAAAGATGTTGAAGACAACCTCAGCATAATTCGTCTTAGGTTTGGAGATAACTCAAAACCTCTCTTCAGGAATAGAGAATTCATTGTGTATGAGAGGCGTGAAACCATGGAAGATGGTACCTTGGTGGTAGCAGTTGCTTCACTACCAAAGGAAATTGCAGCTGGCTTACATCCAAAACAAAGCAATGCAATCAGAGGAGTGTTGCTACAGTCAGGATGGGTAGTTGAGAAGCTTGATCATAATTCATGTGTGGTCACTTATGTTGTTCAGGTAATGCAATAATAAGCTCATGTTAATTTCTTCTCCAAAAACTGATCAATCAGATTTATTATGTTTCAGTTGGATCCTGCAGGATGGCTGCCCAAGTGCTTTGTCAATCGATTTAACACAAAACTGGTTATGATCATTGAAAACCTAAGGAAATTAGCCCAATCATCTTCAAGTGAAGTTGATATATGATTCATTACTTTGTTGTAACTTGTAACCAAACATACTTTTACTATTAATATCAAACATTGATATTTAATATCATACATAAATAGAGCCAGTTTATCCATTTTCAGCACTGCAGTATAGATATTTGAATCTGTAGCAACACATATTATACTATCTTTTCCTAGTTCCTACTTAGCTTTTACTGCCATGTCCAAGATATTTATAAAAAAACTAGGTAATCAATTTTATGCATATGATTAAGGAAGTTTTATTTTATATACCAATGTCACTGAACTTGTCAAAATTTTATGAGAAGGTTTGAGAAGTTGGAGGCTCTCAGCATACGCCTTTGGCTTTGCCTTAAAAACGGATCATCAACCCATCCAAGATATAGTTCCTCTTCAGATTGACCTTTTTCTGTATCATATAGTTTCATCTTCTAATTCTAATGTTTTTTTAAAACATGATTATAAAAATACTATTTCTAGACTGTCATTGAAAACTGAACTTGTTTGTAGGTCTAAGTCAGTTAAATTTTAGAAATTGATAATTATATATTATTGCCTTTGTTTATTCTGCTACCAATGTTGCTCACTCACTCCATCCTGGCATGCAAGATTGTGATTAACTTGAAATTTTGACAGGTCACAAATCACTCAAACATGACCATGGAATACACACAGGGACAGTGAAATGTCATCTTATTTTTAACACTCTGAATTTGTCAACGTACACTGTTCTTGTAGGAACGTTTTTCCTTTTAGTCACAACCCATTTAGTTAGAAAATGATACTTTATTGGCTAAAAGCAGCAGCAAACATTCACTGCTACAACACACCATCTAACATCCCTTTAAAATGTAATAGCAAATATTGATATTAAACATGGAATTGTATACAAAAAGAATAGTAAATGTATCATTGAGTTGAGACCCATCTATGGATTGATGTTGCATTCTCGCAAATACACATGACCATAATCAACATGCTTTGTCCAATAACCACGGAACTTGGGAATACTCATCTCAAGCCATGGTTTCATGTTTCCATTGTAGTGTATGACAGCAGCATGTTCAATATCTTTTTGGTTGATGTTCGGATTGTAGCCAAGACCCAAGACATGCCACATTCGATGCAGTGGCAAAGTACGCTTCCAGAATGTTATAAGACCAGGTGGCAGTGTTCCCAACTTCCACAGCTGTTTATCATGATTCTGTATGACAGTTTAATTAGAAAGGAAAAATCAGTTCACAATTCAAAACAGAAAGAAACAGGACAGCTTGTTAAGGATAGGTGCATGCCACTTTATATTGGATGGACTTATGGAGTTTTAGCCTTCAGATATGAACAAATTTTTATGTGTGCGCACTTTAAAACCAAAATTCCAAAAAAGATACATATCCAAATTACTACATATAAGGGGTACTTTTTGAACAGTTCACTTACCAGCTTCTGCCAGTTGTGGTACACCTCCGTGATGTTTTGCCTCTTCCATTCCAATAAATCAAAAACATTCATACCATATGCCCATCCACAAGCACGAGGGTCAAAATTCTTCACTATAAGAGGATTTGAGAAGTTGAGATAGCGATCAAAGCGATGAAAACTTTCCGCACAAGTTTCTACCGCACCATTTACGTTTCCCTTCAAATCAATTGACCAAAGACCTGTTAAATCCTTCTGCACAACTATATCATCATCCAAGAACAGAACTTTGTTTAGCTTCGGAAAGATCTCAGGCAGATAGAAGCGGAGGTGGTTCAATATAGATAAATACTTTGGATTCTGAAACTTTAGGTTTGAATCAGAAGTTGCCCGATGAGTCTTGAAGTAATAATCTATCATAGAAGGAGAACCCAACTGCTTCAGAATCGGACTGTAACTTGAATTCAACCATGTAAAATCTTCAATTTTCTGAACTTGAATGGTTGCCTTTCCTGGTGGATTCACCAAAAACCACATTCTCATTGCTGCATAATTGAGCCTATCGGTAACAATGTGAAAAACATGTTTTGAGGAGTCCTGAAAATTTATTAAAATAACATTGCTATTAATTATATACACATAAATAAATATGCCACTCTTAGTTTCTTTATTTTCATTTTTCACTTCTTCACTAAGAGTCTGGCCAAATGAAATGGAAACAAATCTGTTTACGAGTCAAAATAGACAAAGTAATTATGCGAATGGGCAGCCATACCAAATTTTCTTTTGTTCCATGATCTTGGCAGACCAAAAAATGCAAGAAAAATCTCGATGAAAATAATTTACCTTAGCATGGGCAGCAGTAGAGTTCACAACAACAGCTGTTGCCAATATGTTATCTGAGAATATTGCATAATGAAATAGTTGAGGATCTTGTAACTTCTCCTGATTAGGGAATTGTTGTTGAGAAGAATTCAAGTTATAATACTCAGATGTAAGGCGCAATGGAAGACAATGGAGACCTTTAGGCAATGTTTTTGCAGTCAATTGTGTCAAGAACAAGGCCTGCTTCTTGTGGACACGATGCTGCTCCTCTGTTGAGTGCAGCATAGCCCTGAGCTTCTTCACAGCTGCAGCACAATCATCTTGAATTTGTCTTCCTTTCATCAATGATTGCTCTATTGCTTTCATTCTCTCATTTGAACTGCACTAGTATAAATATAAATTAGGACTACACAAAATGTAGTTTAGACTTTAGAGCATAAGTTGAGTTAATCATCATGTTTTTGTCCACGTGACATATAAACTTGAAGATGAAAGCAAAAACATGAAAAAAGTGATGACATATATAACACAAATTTTAAAGGTGCACTCACTTCCTAGGTAAGTCGGAATCTTTGGTTGCATCTCCAAGTGTTCGTAAACCTTCCTTCACTCTCAAACGAAGCTCTCGAGTGACAGGGGGGTTGTTCTTTACTGCTGGAAGGGAAAGATATACCTTAGCTTGTATGAGCTGATCTTTCAGTTTCCGAATGCGAGCATCGGATGGTGTTTGTTCTTTCTGTTTATTCATCATTTCAGAAGACTCAGTAGGTCTTTGCTCATGCTTAGTAGCCTGAAATAACATTGTGACACATGTTTGGAAAGTGGAATAATGAATGTGGGAGGTCAACACTTATTTGTTCCTTTTTATTTACCTTTTTCCTTGTTCAGAAAGGAAATGAATGAGAAAATTATGACTCACTAAGGTTTCAGATGGTCGATGAGAAGCATGAGATGATGATTTAGTAAGTTTCCCATCACTGTCATCATAATCAATAGCATCTTCTGCATTTACATTATCACTGGATGTGTCAGCTTTCTCCAAGTTGTTGCTTTTATTTCCTTGGTTAATTCCATGGGTCACTAGCTTAATGGGATTCTCCCCTTCGATTTGAACTTCATCATTTTTTGTAGCTGACAATACCCTGGCAGATACATGCTCCAAGTCTAGATCAAACAAAAAACTATTACAATACATAGATAGTAATGAAACAAATCCTGCTTGTAAACAAAAAGAAATGAAAATACCTTGAGGCAAATTGTGTGTGTTGTTAGAGTCATCTGTATAATTTACAATGTGAATGGGTCCCTTAAGGAGAGTTGAAGTATCCTATATTGAAACAAGAAATTGAGAGGATAGGAATTAAAAAGGGATAGAGAGATGTGAAGTGGAAACATTACCTGAGCTTGAGATAGCAGATTTAAAGGGCCTGCATTGAAAGCCTGACAACAAAAAAGGAAGAAATTCCAAAGATTTAGAGATCTCACATTATTTGAAATAAGGAATAAAGGGATATGATATGATATAATAATAATACTTACAAAAGCAGTAGGATGTTGAATGAAGTGTTGATCAGCTGGAAATGAAAAATGCATGATACATATAAATAAAAGAGAATCCAAAGGAAAGGTAGTTAGTTAATATATAGTTATAATAATGAAGAGAAAGACTAACAGGAATAGGAATAGGAATAGGAGTATGAGTTGAAGGTGGGAAGAGGATGAGTGTAGAGCAGAATTGGAGTAACAACAATGACACAAAGCAACAACACCACCATGTTTCTGGTGTCCACCATTTCTATTCACTTCAGATACAAATATGAGAAATAGACAAAAAGAAGGAGGAAGAAGAAGAAGCGAATCACGAATCTGAAAAACATATAAATAGAATCCAGAAAAACATGAAGATATGGGGACAAGGAAAGAAGATATACTAATATATAATTAATTAATGTTCATGTATCTTATGACTTATGTTGTTTAACTATTATTGTATTTGGTAGGTCCTAGGTAGTAGGTACTAGGTAAAATGCCCTTATAAAACTCACAATTTAAACTAAAAACTAGTAATAATTTCCAGGAGACTCGTGATCCTACTCAGATTTTAAGAACATTTCTTAGGTTCTCATAACTAACAGTTATATGGCTAATTTAACTACTACTCCACACACTAATGCATTTAATAATCTAATTAAAACTCATAAATGCTAGCAATTTAATAGTAGAGAGTAACAAGTTAGTAAGTCTGAGATTCAAAATGTTGGTTAAATTGTAATTAATATAATAATGAAATGACTAAATTGAGCTAATCAAAGAGTTTTGATAAGCATTGATCTGTTGGTTAAATTAATTAATTAAATAATACAAGTACTCTAAAGGAAATTTATAGTAGTACACATGATTTATACACTTAAATTTATGACACGATTACAAATAAATTAATTAACAATAAGAAATGAAGTTACAAATTGCATGCATGCACAGCACATAGCAATGATTTATCTATCTGCCTTTTTGATGGGAATGATCTGATTTAGTTTGTTAGGATGAAATTCCAAGTTGCAAGTTGAAAGACTTTGATGTTTGGCATCTGATTGTGTCTCCTCCTCAATGTCTCCTCTTATAACCATCTGATGTTCTTTTACTTTTTTTGGTTATCCTTTCCTTTCATTTCTTCTTTACTATCTCTTACAAGTATCTCATGTGGTTTTTGAGTTCTGCTGCTTTCCTTTGACCCTTTCACTTCTTGTTCAAAGTACAGGAGCTGCACTACTGTTCTTAATGGGAGAAGCTCGTTTTTTACCGCATGCCCACGCACTTCTTGTGACAGTTTTTGACACTCTAGAATTCCACATACCCTCTTCTTCTCTTCCTTCCTCAGCTCAGGATGCATCTGTCATCATTCATTCAATTTTAACTCAAATCACATCACTCTATACATTTATCAAAATAATCAATCATAGCTAACAACGGATATATAGTTTAATGCTCAACTGTCTCATAACACATGTCCAAATTATAATTAAGACTCTTAAAGTGCTGAAATTCATGTTCTTTGAGCATTGTATTTGTTCAGCATCAGATCAACAAAATTTAAGTCACTGACCTTAAGATAGATGTTTATTGCATGGTAAAGTTCATCGTGTTCTAGTCGAGCAATACCAGGCACGGTTTCGGCAAGAGATACAAACTTTGAGACTGGCATATTATCATCCCTTGCCACCACTTGAAGATAGGAATCAATGAGCTGCCCAACATTTCTGACTGATCTTAAAAAATAGCTATTATCCACAGCACCTGGTGACATTCTTTTCCAAACCTTCAAGAAAGTTTCCAACACTGCTTGCACCAACTCAATATCATAGTAATTCTGGTCAGAAGAGGATGTGGAAGGATAGAGAAGGTCACTCACTGTTGCCTCTTCAAACTGTAGGCTGGCTCTACGTATCAGTTCTGTTTTTGTCACCGAGGATGCACCAATATGAATTGAAATGCTAAGAAGTCTAAACAAGAAGCCGATCGAAACTGACCCTCTATCTGCAGGAATCATGCTTACAACTGTTTCAAGAATTTTTTGGTTTCTCAGCTTAGATTCATCTGTTTGAGATGATGCTGAACTGCTTGAACTTTTAAGCTTTGTGATGCCAGGTAGCCACCGACACGCATAGACATGCAAAGCTTCACCAATAAGCTGAGGGGGGAGCACATATGTTGATCGAATTGCCATTATTATGCACCTGAAAAGATCTATGTCAAGATCAGAAACATCCTCAGTCCACCAATCCCTTGGGACAGAATGGTGCTGTTTTTTTGTATAACCAGGTCTAGTGTAGGTGTAGGACCATTTGACCTGCACGGATTCATCATTTATAAGAAAAATTATCCATACTAGTAAAAATCAAATAAAGGTAAAGGAGCTTGAGTTTTTGAGTTCTTTACCTGGGGTGGGGGAATGAGAATTTTCTCAATGATTGAATCAATGCACTTTCTGACTATACCAAGATTCTCAGACCACTCTGGTAACGTAGCAGTAGTCTGAAGTGTAGCCATGGAATCCTTCCAACCTTCAAGAATGCATGAATTGAAGAAAGACTCTAGTTTTCCTACAAAGTTTCCCTTCTCAACAGAGTCCTTCATTCTAAGGAACTTGGCGGCACAGAGTGAAAGTACATAGTTATGGGAACTGATGTTGATTGAAATTCCATAGCAAAACTTAGTACAGAGTTCAAAAGCATCTCCCCCTCCAGGTATATCATGAAGCTCTACGGTAACACACTCAGAATCGCTGGAATCATAGCAAAGCCTTTGTAGGAGGCCACATTTGGGAAGAAGTAAAAACTGCAGCTAAAAAGAGCAGCATTATAACCGATATTTGTGTTTTCTTTTGACACATACCACACATTGATACTAATTCCAATACCTTGTGTAACATATAGGTCACATCATTGATTTGTATCACAAGGTCTGCAGGTATATCTGAGATCAGAGTCCTGAGTTATGAGAATACATGCTATTAGCTAAAAAAAATTGTGTATAAATAAGTTTGAGGAAAGGGTTGATGTGAATACCTGGTAGCTTGTTCAGTGTAGAAAGTGTCTGGCCTTGTCCCAAGTTTCATGAACTTCATTTTTATTTGTTCTATACCAAATCCTCAACAAAACAAAACAAAAAAAACTTTTAGTTCAAATTTCAAAACCTGCATAAATTCAAAAAACTGAAACTTGAATGATACTACTATAGATCCCATAAAGTCAAGGTAAATTGGTACCTTGTTTAGTAACTTCAGTTAGTTGGAGATTGGAAAGCATGTGTTTGTGTGTGAGAGAGAAGGCCTTAATAGATTGATGAACATAAGAGGTGAAGGTAGAAGACAAGGATGGGCATGATATCTTTGTGTGGGTAAAAATTCATTAACTAAATAAAGAATAAAGAAAAATGTGCAACAAGACTTCACTTCAAGTTTTATTTTATTTTAGAAAGAGCCTAAAGATTAGAAACTGCCTAGAGAGTTATGTACCATAACATGCACACTTCAAAGTCCAAAAATTAAAGCTGAATTGAGTAGGTGAAACTAATGGAAAGTTTTGTGGATGCAGAATACTTGCAATACGGGAACTTGAACCTGCACACTCACATTTTATGTTTCTCAAATTAACCATTTAAGGTGACTCCACAAAACGTTTTCTTTTCCTAACAGATTCATAAACCACCTAAGATATGAAGAGGTAAAGAGCGTTAATTCTTCTAGTTGAATATATGTTTACGTATTGATTACTTATCCAGCCCCACCTAAATTAATAATTATTAATAACAAATGAAGAAAGAAGCAGGTACCATGGCAGAAAATGCTTTATATATGACTATTCGGTGAGCAACTAAAAATAACCAGAGCTTTTGTAGTGGCTTAGGTTTGGCTCAAAAGTGTAACTAAATCCAAAAGGAATACTAATACAAACCACAATCTTTTTAGAAGGTAATTATAACCACATAAATAAGGATACATGAATATGATCAGAAAATGATATGGAAATCCGGGAGAAAGTGATGCACTGGGCAATAATCATAGATCATTTTCCTAACAGAGAGCAATTACTATAGATCATTTTCGATTTTTCTCTGACATGTAAACTAATGCAAAAACTTATATTAGCCCCGCAGTGGTCTTCTAATTTATCACACTCCATATTAAGTATATAGGTATATATCAAGAAAGGTGGAAGCCAAATGGGTCTTCTAATTTAGTTCATAAATGTATGTTTTATCTGATATTTGCTTCAATTCTTTTAAATTGATTGATAAAAATAATATAGAGGAATTAAAGAGCAGAATAAGAATCTAGAATAGTTGCTGACATTGAGGATATATGATATTAATGCTAGACATGCAGTATGGTCTACGGTTTCACAGACAAATGGTGATAAATCAAAAACCAAGCACCTATTGCTTTTAACTAAACAATTCATGTATCTATTCCTTAGCTTCCTTCCAAACAAGATTGGATCTAAAACCAAATGCTACCAATCCTATTTGTTATCTTATATCTTTATACCAACAGTAAAGTCCTTCTCCTTCATTTAACACGCTATAGAAATGAATTGAAAATGTGTAAACTATACTTAATGAGTAAATAAGAATAAGAGAACATACCTGTTAAGATATTATATTGATGTTAATTAGTGGTTGAATCTTAGGAAGCAGAAAAACTTTAAAGACTACAAATTGAAGAAAGTAAATGAACCAGCACAAGTGTTTGGAATAAAGCATATATGATAGGTGTACATGAAGAAGTGAAGGTGAAAAGTGAGTGGTTTAGTAATAGACTAATAGTTATATGGAAGTAATCCTGAGAGAGGAGTGTGTTGTGGCTGTACCTGTATGTAGCTAATAAGATTCGGTTAGAAACAGACAGAGAGACAGAAAGTAAAAGAAAATGTGTTGTGTCCAAACTTGGGCAGAAGAGAGAGATGGAGTGGTTGGTTGGGAGTAGTCAACATAGTAATGTATCAAAAGCATGCTATTTGAATATTTCATTGAATAGAAGTAGAAGTAGTAGTAGTAGTAGTAGTAATAGTAATAGTATAAGAAGAAAAAGCATAAAAGGTGTGTCTTTTTTTCTTGCTTAACCCAGAGGCCACAGATTGAAGATTGGAGGTATATGATTGAATAAGAAAAGGCATGTAATGCGAGTGGGTATGTGATTTTGGAGTGGTGGTACTATAGTAATAGCATTTGCATTAATCGGAAAGAAACGGGGCCACTCACTAAAGGTTGGGATATTCTTGTTCATCACTGTCGGCCACTTCATGTCTTTGCCCTTCTCTCTCTTCTACTCTTCTCCTTCCACCGAGTGAGTCACCTTGCTGTGCCTTTACATGGAGATAATCGTTCTCTCATTCTCCAATACCAATGCATTTGTTTATTGTGTACGCATCATCATGATCAATGTTTACCATACAAAAGGGTTATCATTCATTTATATGTAAAGGAAAGAAGGTTTCTTATGGAAGTAATTGACTAGTTATGATTATGTCTGTATGAAGAAAATAAGAATGTAATAAAGCTGTCCTTCACGTTAAGAATCATGTGAAGCATGAAACATGAATTGGTATAGACATCATCAATATATATGTGTGTGTGTGTCAGAGAGAGAGAGAGAGAGAGAGAGAGAGCCTTGTAGTAGTGACTACTGAGTAATAAAAAGTATGGCTTGGAAACCCTTACTTCCATATGGCCTTAGTCAATTCATAATTATTTCATCAAGATGGACCTACAAAACTACTAAGCATTTTGGTAATACATGTTTGACTAGTGAACTTCATTGGCCCTATTGAATTGGTTCTCTTGTCAAAGAATCTTATTGCAAATCCTGCATTTTATAACTTTGTCAGATATTGTTTTTCAATATACCATATAGTGGTGGAAGACATCAGAGTGAGTGCATTCAATTTCAATAACAACCTCATTAAATGTAATGCTACTTGTACAATAACAACATTTACATATGCTTCAATATAATTATTAGTTATAAGGAGATGTAATTTACTTATTTTTCACCCAAATGAATGTCACATGTTGCCAAAACACTACTACAAGTGTATATGCTTTCCAATTATGAACTGTGATCAAGAAGAAGAGTACTGTAATTGGGATTGGAAAGGGTGGATGCCACCAAAGTGGTATTCAATTCAATTCAATTCAATTCAATATACAACAAGGAAATGTTTGATCTATCTATTTATCTCTCTCAAAACAATTAATTACTTTGTTTGTCACCTATACATTAGAAACAAACTTCTGATGCATTCTCACAATCTTCTTCCACCACTGCCTAATTAATCCTCTCATTTACAACACCAATTCTTATTATTAATATCTCCAATTGTTTTTATGCCAAACAACAATTCTCAACATCATCATCATAGCTGTGAAACTTGTAAGATCCACCATGTTCAGCTAGGGAGTGTGACTTCACTTTTGTTCCACTGATAATCACATGGACCTTCTTTTAGTCTGATGCCAACATGCATATTATATTCCAGACCAAGCTGAAGATAGGAATAATATTTGTTCTGAAACAATGATGCTGTATATATTATGAGAATATCACCTACCTTCCTTAATTGTTTAAAGTCAAATCCAGACCCTATTTTGCAAAATACTCCTTCTCAACTAGATTCAAAGTCAGCTTTAAACGTTCCTGTAGATTTTTTATGATGTTCTTGGTAACCCTTTTCTGGTGTTTTGTGCTTTTCTGCCATTCAATTCCAAAAAATACCACTACTTTACACCCCTTTGCCTTTGGTCCTAGATCATCAAATTGATGCCGCACATGTAGCTGTAGAATATTTTTACAAGATACTTAATAGTCAATGAAAAGTAACAAGACCATAAAAGCATGTAAACTGGCATACTCACATTGAAATAATCACCAAGAGGTACTCCATGGAAGTTCATAACCTCTTCCAAAATCCAACACTTTTCATACAAAGGAGATCTTTGCTGAGTACTTGTGACCTCAACTTTATAATTTGAAATACGCTTCTCAAACTTGTAATATACTGCCCTCTCATACACATCACTGTTCTCAGATACCCAAGGGGTATAGGAATAATTAAAACAACCAGATTTTTGCATGACTCTGCGGTCCAACTCACCCCCACCGAATAGCTCCATTAAGAAGCTGACCTGAATCAATTAAAGGAAAACAAATATAATCAATCACAAACAGCAGTATTGAAGTTGCACAGAAAACTAAACAAGGCTCCAATAACTTGCAGGGAGAGAGAGAGAGAGAGAATACAGGGACTGGAAGAACACAAGAGTAAACCTCGGACATGCTAACATCATCGAGGCCGATGAATGACCCACTCTCTTCACTGCTAGGGCTTCTGTTTTCAGAATCTTCTTCAACTAGCTGGACCTTCTGTTCAGGACTCAAGGCTCTAGCCTTCCACAGAGCCATGATAGTCCTATATCAGCACCGGGATAGTTTTAGTAACATTGGATATCTTGTCATGTAGAAAATCAGTATTAACTTCTTAGATAATTTCTTAAAAGTAAGAATATATAATTCCGTACCACCTCACAAATGGATAGGTATTTTTTAGATGGTCACAATTTTCACATAAAAATCTAGTTGGATAGCAGTGGCAGTCAAGAAACAATTACATTTATGTAAAAAATGACAATTAAATATAATTGGAACAAAACATTATCATATATCCCCAATAACAAAGCACTCGAATAACAAAGATATGAATTAACCAAAAGAATTGCCAATACTGACATCATAGCATAAATGCACTTTTCAAACGATCTCAAGGACTCCCCTTGTGCCTTTTTAATATTTTTGCTTATGAAAAAAATGATCTCAAGGATTAAAAACACATAAGAAATGAGCATACACTGATGTCGTTATTATATACACTAAAATACAGGGTAAAGCTAAAATAAATAAGATATATAACAGAAAATGTTTGTTTACGAGTTGCAGTAATATACACAAGAAAGAAGGTTGTATGATAACATAAAATGTTCATGTCTACCTTTGTGCAACATTGGAAGATACAAAGGACTGGAAATGGAACTTCAGTCGGCCTTGTTCATCCTGTGTTTTTGCTCCTTGTCTTGCATCCACCCCTCTGCCCTGCCGAAGAGTTATGACAAGTATTGGACTACCCATTGATGAAAACGTAGGAGGAATGACCTGAATATCTTCAATGTCCTCCCAAAGCAAAAAGAACTTCGTCTTGTGCCCAAACAAATTTGCATTAAACCCAATTATTCTTGCTGAAACAAATAGGCGGCCCTGAAGAGAACCATTGGCAACTTGATGAGATAACATCATAACACTAAAGAAGCATGTGCTAGTTAAAACCAAAATAGAAATGACCACTGCTATCAACATAACATAAAAGATAAATCGTACCTGCAGGGGCATTTTTCTTTTCAAATGGCAGGTGAAGTCATTGATGAGAAATTCCTCAGGTGGAAGCCCAAAGAGTTTCTGAAATGCTGAATTTGTTTGCGGAGACCGCAAATTAATCTACAATTTTTTAAATGGTAAAGAAAAAATAAGCCATTAAAAAGGTGAAAAACAGGAATGAAGCACAAGAAACAAAAAACAACAGAATGCATGGCAACATAGTTAGATGCATACCTTCTTCCCCACCTCTTTCTCCATTTTACTAATGTAGTGTTTTACAACATTGCCGCCTCTAGTGTTGTCTAAGAAAATTCTTAAGTGCAACTTAGAATGACATGCAAGAGCTAGCTTTCCTTCAAGAGGAATCCATATATCAGCAAGATCTGAGATGTTGGTTTTCAGGAAATTGATTTCAGCATGTCCTAGAGATACAGCTTCATCAAAGGGGCCATCAAAGTCATAAACTTCCACATCCAGCACAGAAGGAGGGTCATCCGTCGCATCAAATTCAAATATTTCTGCAAAGGTAGAATAGGTTCTTAGCGAAAAATACATTATCATGTACAGCAAAACTAGACTTAAGCGTTAGATAACTGGATGTTCAAATTTTAAGTTATAACTTAAGCGCTGACCATAAAGGATATGTATGATATTCACCATTCCATGAAGGATCAGATTTCTGAAACTTGATTGAGCTGGTTCTTGTTTTCCCATTGCAAGTAAGCACCACATATGAATCAGAGAGCCCACTAGAATCAACAGAAGCTAAATTATTTCCTTCAATTAAGGCTACGGTTAGCAACCATCCATCTCCTTGTGCTTTAATTCCATGATCACTACCTAATATTGGAGTGCCAAAAAAACCTATATGAGAAAAGACAAATAGGCACTAGATGATGTAAATAAGTGACAAATGATTAAGAAAGTCGCCTCATTAAAAAAGCAATAGATCAGGAGATAAAGTAAAACCAAATTCATGAATTTAAAAGAAGCATCTGAATGAAACTTCCATGTGCAAGTGTCCAGACCGCCTTTGCATTTATCAGGTTCATATTACTTTCTCCTCACTAATAAAAGGATTTGATAATCACAAAAGGTCATTCCATTAACCATATACCCATTTCTATCCTTGCAAATGTATTTCGCGATGGCAGTTCTTTTGGGAAGGTAACGCTTCCATAAAATGCTTAGGCTTTCATTAGGCCAGCCAAGCTTAGTAGGAATACGATAATTATTTTTACGTGCATGTAAGTCACATCATGCTTTAGTCTCTAATGTTGGTGTTATGTATTTCTGGATTCCAAGACTAGTTTTATCCTATGTGAGGTATATAATCTGCCAATTTTGGAACTTCTGTATTTTTTATGAGAGGAGGTTTCTCCAGACACTTTGAATCTTTTTCTTAAATAATAAGTATAGAGCTTTTCAAAATTCAGTTCTGTAAGCATCAATCATATATTAGGATAGATCATAAACTAGCTATTTAACCAGTGATTTATTTCTTGGAATCTTTTTATGAGAATGGTAAAGGTTTGCTTATGGGTTTTAGCTCATTGTTTCATCACAAGGCAACCCTTGATGAACTCACACTCACAGGGGGAATAGAAACTTCTTCCAAATTCATTTGCTCTTATATGCAGCCAGCCAGGTAGGCATTTGAATTCAATCGAGTTCTCAAATTAAAAGATCATTAAAAAAGAGGGTGAGCATGGTAAGGTTGTTGCTTAGTGACCATGAGGTCATGGGTTCAAATCTTGAAAACAATCTCTTTCACTTGTGCGTAAGTCTGCATACACCTACCCTCCCCAGACCCCCACTAAGTGGGAGCTTCGGGCACTGGGCCACCATTTTTATTAAAAACACAACAAAGGGATTACCCTGTTTTGCTCTGGCCTGCATGAAGCGTGAGATTAAACTGAGCACTTGTTCACCTTGAAGAACCAAGACAGCACAAACAACAAGTTCACCAATTGAATCTGGCAAGTCAAGCCCAACAAACTCAAGCCCTTTAATTGTTCCAGGCGCTGCAAGCCAAATATGGACAAGCACATACAACCCCATTATGAATGTTAAGACGACAGTGAAGTTCCCAAAATACTGCACTGCCAGCTTCCAATCTGACTGCGGTTCTGCCTGTAATGATGCCAAAGCTTGTTCCTTATTGGAACCAAGGTCCTTTGAATCAACAGGCTTGACAGTTTGTGATAACAAAACGGCAAACTGATCAAAGCTTTCCTTCATACCTTGCCGAGCTCCACTTTCTATCATTCCTTTCATCATGGTGCTTTGTAAAAAATTCATTCGCCATGATATCACCAGGCGCGAACACTGTTCTCCTGATGACAACTCCGGTCCAGGTGTGACCACATAGAGTAATTCTGCCCTAAAGGTGCTCCCATACATAACATCTGGAGTGCTGACAACAGCCAGAACAGCAAAATTCTTACCATCAGCTTTTAAATATGTTTGCTCCTCATACCCTTTGACAGCCTTAATTAATCTATTAGCAGCCTTGATGTAAGTGAGCGATCTTTTCAAGCTCTCCCCACTGTTTTCTAACTTCCAAGGTCCTAATTGCCGCTCAGTAGTACCCTGTATATCTGCTAATGAATTGGTAAAATTAGAATCAGGTGAAAAAAGTAATGCATTCAAGTCTTCTGGGGCAATAATATATAATTGATCAATAAGCACCCCTCCAGGTAAATTGCTAGGAATTTCACTTCCTTGATCAGTGGCTTGCATTTTTCGCAGTGCTTCATCAAAAGTGTCGTTAGAAGACTGATCCTCGGTGTTGATCTCATCACTGACTTCAACTTTACTAGTTTCAGGTTCCTCTAACTCAATACTTCTACTGGGTACAGTTGAAGACATTTCAGAACCTATGCTAAACATTTGAGCAAGTCGGCCTGCAAATGATCTTTGAGAACCGGATTTCTCATCCTTAGATGTAATTTCGTCCCTTCTTGGAGACCCCAACTCTGAACGGCCATTGGAAGATAATGAAGGAGATTCGGTAATTGCATCAGCACATTTACTTGGAGGTAATAATTGATCATCATTATCATTTGATTCCACGGATGCATTATTTTGCGAAAGGGATATACTCAAATGAATCTCACCTGTCCGCAAAAAGAAAGTAAATATCACAATTTAAGTTCAATATTTTTTCAAAAGTACTTGATGCAAAAGGCCCATTTGAGATATAAAATCCAAAGTATCAAATTGTTCATAATGCAAATATACATTAGCATGGAATCAAAATAACAACAGTACAAAATAAAATAAGTAAGGAGTGAAGAAAAAATGATTGAATAAGATTGATGGGAGTTTAGTTGGGCAATATAATATACCACATTGCTTGTTCTTGGACTTTTTGTTTTTTTTGTGTTTCAAAGAATACCAGGCGGTGCCAAGAGATTTAATATCTTCATCAAAAACAAGAGAAACTGGAACTTTAAGCTTGCCAACTAAGTCATCATGGAACTTATCTTCATCCATGACATTGATAGTAAGCTTGTCTTTAAGGTCATCAACCCAAAAACAAAACTCTTCATCCCACTTTGGGTTGAAACATTTCTTCATCACCTTTGTCTTGAACTTCTGTTTCCCCAACTGTAATCTTACGTACAAATCACTTGATCCATTATCCGTGCCTGGCAAGTTTTTTGCCTCAATCACACGAATCACAAGCTTCATTACTATATATTATATATTAATACTACAATCTTCACCTAAAAAATTTAACTTTTTTCTTTATGACGGGGCACCCCAGAAAGATCTTCCAAAAGGGTATATAATTGTTATTGATCAGACAGAAATATGTTAACTTCTTATAAAAACAAAAGAATATTTATTGTTAGAGATTCATCTGAGATGGTTGGAGGATAATGAATTGAATTGAAATGGTGGCAAGAAAAATGAACAAGGATAAAACAGTTATTATGGGATTTGGACGTTGGATAATGAATTGAATTGGAGAATTAAAGGCTAAATGAAATGAAATGGAGAGGGGGGATTGTGGGAGAAAATAAAAAATGGAAAGAAAGAAAGAGAGGGAGAGAGAGAGAGAGAGAAGGGTATCATTAATTATTTTGTGATTAAGTTGATTCCTGATTTAGGGAGGGAAGGTGGTGGTGATGGTGGTGGTGGTGATGTTGTTGTTGTCCACCACCTCCCACTTAGCAATTATGAATGATGCTATTCTAAGTTCAGGTGATTACAAAATAATACAATACAACTCTAACATTTCCTATTTCTATGCATCTCTTGCCTCTTGTTCCTATTTCCTTCATTACTAAAACAGGTCCACAATTAAGTCTTATGCTCACTCACTCTTCCTAAATGCATTACTATTTCAGATATATTAGGAATTAATGTAATAACACTATGTCCACTTTCATATTCCATCCTTCTTTATCAATAATCCTTGATTTTGTTAGAGACTAAATATATGTACATATTTTTTTAAGGGACCCCCAGTCCTTAATCTAAACAGTATTGTTAGATGGATTAAACCGATGATGAGTTATAGGAGGTTAAATTGGTTTTTTATTTTATTTTCAGTATTTACTATACCAGTTGACCGGTTAAAAACATTATCGTTTATTTTTAATCCAACTCATTTATCATAATACATACAGTTTAGAGACTAAAATTAGGTTTAGCATTCAACATGGTTTTGAGCAGGAAAGGAAAACATGTCTTACACCAAAGGCTACCTTAGAGACGAGGAAAACTATCTTATATTATATTGTGACTTCATATATATATACCTCTACAATACTTCCATACAAATCTCACTATTCTAACAGTCTTAGTATTCCCAACTTATAGTCAATAATAACCTTCACATGTTCTAATATTTCATTGTGGTTCATTTGTCCATTAAGTGTTGGATGGAAATGAAAGGCTTCAAAGCCACGAAATATAAAATGCACTTATAAGACGACTCTAAAATCTTTTATTTATCTTCCCCTTCAAAACCCAATTGGCAAGCGGACCTAAGGGATAACAAATTGTTGATAATAAGAGCCAAATTCACAGTATAAGACTCTAACATGATTTTTTCCTGCATTCTTCCTCAAAATCATTGGAAACTACTCTTCATGTTTCACAAGACAACCTTCTTTTTAATTGGTAACAAACTAACATCTTATGAAACATGAAGTAACTAACTTAAGTTGCTTAATTCATAAAGATGCTGCATGCATCCAAGTTAAATTAGAAGGCACATATAAATGTGGGATATAAATTACAAGTAGAAATCCGATTATCCAAAGGTAATTAGGTGAACAGCAATAGATAATTAGCTTATGCACCTTCATTGTCAAAAAATTAAAACTTGAAGATCATGTACAAAGGGAATAAAATCTTAACACGATACAGACAAGAAAATCAAAAACCATAACGTGAAAGCTCAACATCATACCTCAATGACAAAATGTCAAGACTTAATAAGGTCATAATAAGATGAAACCAGACAATATTTGAGCGATGTAGTCAGGCTGAACTATAAAAGGCTGTCTGAGGGGCAAAGGTGCTACAATGGGTCAGCACCAGGGCTCAACAACAAATATTGGCAACTTAGGAATTAGGCTCTGGTTCAACAGACATGTAGCACCTAAATGTGATGTTAACGTGGTAAAATAGTCTGAATGTTAAAAAGATAAAATAAAAAGTATATAAATACAAAATAGTCAAAACTGTTATCTACACCTAATGTTAATGCTTTTCCTTCAGTAAGGCATGCTTTAAGCATTAAGGTATCTCTTACTACAAGCCGTTATATAGATAAGACTCTATGTCTCTATCTATATGCACACAGAATATAACCCATCCAACATTAAAATTTCAGAAGCCAGTTAATGCCAAACAAAATAAAAACATAATCTAACAACAACAACAACCAAGCCTTAGTCTCACTCTCACTAGGTGGAGAAAAACATAATCTAACAGATGCAGAAAGTTTATGCACAGCCTGGTGAACCTGGATAAAGCCATAAACATTATCAGAAAAGATTACAACCATTGTAGCATAAATGCTAAAGGCAAATGACAAAAATTAATCAAAGGTTCTATATCAATATTATCAATTCCTGCTGGAGACAATAAGCAGTACACAAGCAACTACCTCAACAATAAAAGTTTTCTAGTGTGCAAACACAGTGTCATTTCTTCTTGGAGGTCTATCAGGAATACTTCCTGGCTTGAATTTTGAAGCCTCGTGCCTTGCCAATTCAGGTGGAACAGGACTATTACTTTGAATAAGCATCTGCTTTAAGTCATAAAAGACATCAGTGTCATGGAGTGTCAGGAATGTTGTAGCCACACCAGTCTTCCCTGCACGGCCAGTACGCCCAATACGATGTGTGTACATTTCAATATTCCCAGGCATATCATAGTTTATGACATGAGCCACATCTGGTATGTCAATCCCACGTCCAGCAACATCCGTTGCAACAAGAACATTATATCTCTTGGTCCTAAATCCTTCAAGACTAATCTCCCTCTGCTCCTGTGATTTCCCTCCATGCAAAGTGGTCACACGATAGCCATCCTTATCCAAATTCTTGGCAACCATATCAGCATTCTTCTTGGTGTTAACAAATACAATTGCTGTCTTGTCATTAAGCTCATCCAGCAACCTCTGAAGCTTATGAAATTTCTCAGATTCCTTCACCATGATCACATGCTGACTGATCAAGTCAGTGGCCTTTCCAGCAGTGCCTATGGTTACCACAACAGGGTTCCTTAAATATTTCCTAGCAAGCCTCTCCACAGCGGGTGGCATGGTGGCACTGAACATATATGTGGTCCTATAAATCTTCTTCTCGTCGAGCTCTTCATCTTCATTCTCAGGTTTCAGATTGCTGGAAGGCATAGCATCCAGGACACCCATCACCTGGGGTTCAAACCCCATATCAATCATGCGATCAGCCTCATCAAGAACAACATAATTGCACTGATTTAGAACACAGTAGCGCCTTTCCAAGCAATCAATCAAACGACCAGGAGTGGCAATAACAATCTCACAACCTTGCCTAATCTTAAACCCTTGCTCCTCGATGGATTGTCCACCAACAATGGAAACAACTTTAAATCCCAAATACTGAGCAAACTTAACAGTCTCATCCTCAATCTGCTGCGCTAGCTCACGAGTGGGAGCCATAACAACAGCATATGGACCCTCTGCCTCGATTTCCTCGCTCATGGGGGGAAGCTTACTGATATAAGCCAACATAGGAAGAACAAAAGCAGCTGTCTTCCCAGAACCAGTCTCGGCGATGCCAATAACATCGCGCTGCTGCAAACCAAGAGGAATGGCAGCCATCTGAATTGGAGAAGGGGTCTTGTAACCAGCCTTATCGACGGCCTTCAAGAGCTCAAGGCTCAACTTACTCTCAATCCAGCTACGCATAGGACGTGGAATTCTGGAACCCTTGTAGGAGATGTTGTAATCCTCCCTGAATATACGCCAATCACGCTCAGTCATTTCATCAAGCTTCTTCTCGCTCCAATGACGGTCTACTCTCATGTCAAAGGTATCATATAAATCAGCAGCAGCCTCCTTTCGGCGTTGGGCATCAGCCTCCTCAGGCTTCTCCTCAATACCATCCTTCTTCCGCATTTGGTCCCTCATCTCCTTCTCGTTCTTTGCAGCGAGCTTCTTCTGCTCACGGCGGTCCATTCCAGCACGAAATCCACGACCAAAAAGGGGTTGAGCCTCGTGAGGGTTCTGGTAAAGGATATTCATGTCGCGGGAAGTGTCCTCAGTGTTTTCCCAATCGAATGAGAAACGGAACTTCTCGCTAGGTTTGATGACTCGCTTTTTAGGTTTCTTTGAACCAAGGTATTGTTCTTTTATCGCATCTAGCTCTTTCTCGCGCTCACGCTCAGCCAATTTCTCCATTCGGTTACGTCGCTCATCTTCCCGAGCCCTGTCGCGTGCCCTGTCGCGTTCTCTTTCACGTTCTCGTTCACGTTCCCTATCCCTATCCCTGTCCCTGTCCCTGTCCCTATCCCTATCCCTATCCCTGTCCCTGTCCCTGTCCCTGTCCCGCTCTCGGCGGTCAGAGGAGGGGGGTTTGGGATCCGTGGTGGAGAGGATGTCTTCATGGCGGCGCTTCTGATCGGCGATTTGTTGTTGGCGGCGTTGAAGGGCTAACTCTTCGCGTTGGGCTTTGGTGAGGAAGACAGGCTTGGATGCTGAGGTGTTAGTGACGTCATCGATGGAGCGTTTCATGATGGAAACAGAGAGAGCGTGTAATTAATTGTATGTGATCTTCCTCAACACAGTTTTCTCTATAACTTTCAAATGGGCCTTTTTTAGTACCAAAGGAAAGGCCCTATTTAAACCTAAACTACAACTGGGCTCCAATTTGTCATTATTACATCATCTGCTACCATTTGATCAATTATATAATTAATTCATGAAATTTTACACGATCAATTATGATGATTACAAAAGCTAAGCACTCACTGTTGAATAGAAACATTTAATAAATGTTTACTCATCTTGGTCATAAATGTGTGGACCTAAATAACAACATAGGATTGGACAGAAAACGCAAAAGAGGGAGAAAACCACGGGAGGCATAATGTTGGTCTGCGAAGCTTGATGAAGTAGTGTACCTCATTATTATGTACTTCTCAGTCACTTCCCTTCCTTCACATATGATTTTAACATCACAGCTTTCTTGCCCATTCTTCACTACCTTCTCTCCTATGCCATTTCCTCTTCCACTCTCACATTTTCTACTCATTATCCAAATAATCAAGTACTTCAGTTAGAAAATTGGTATTATATATTATTAATTATTAATTACCATAACAAAATCTGAAAACATGGCATGCATGTCACCTTAAGTTAGCTTTGGTAGTTCCAATCACCAATTTCCTTATATTAAGACTCCCAACAATGTCTACGATGGCTTTGGCAACGTTGTCACCCTCAATAAGCATTATCTCCACCTTAACCTGTATGCTCAATTAATATCAGCAACTCATAATAATAAAATTAAGTCTAAAAGTACAGAAGAAGAAGAAGAAGAAGAAGAAGAAGTCATCTTATTATATATGTTAATTATTACCTTTGAATGAAGGCATAGGTGGTGGATGAACTTTTGAAGGAGAAATTTCCTCTTGCCTCTCTCTTGGGTTAAGTACATGTTAACATACTGTGGATGTACATGACTCCTTGGAATTTTTCCCACTGTTTTTTATATACATAAAACATTGAGGATAATATATATATATATATATATATATAGCTGAATTAGTAGTATTAATTACTATTGAGTATTGAGCCAGGCCAGCAACCAATTGTTTATGAATTATGAATCAATATGATGATTATAATAATTATGGTGATAAAATCAAAAGGTGATCGATATGATGGACTTACACGGAGTTGGAATGAATTTGATTTGAGGGAAAACGTGTATGAGAAAGAGAGTGGTAGAAGGTGTGACGTCAGCATGGTTCAATGCCCATGAAAGAGCTTGCAAGCTAGAATCTCCATGATCGTCCACTGCCACGTAAATAACATCTATACACTTGTTATGAATATCAAGAGAGAACACAGTGCTGTCATACTCGTACTCCTCTATTATTGTATCCAAACTCATCACCTTCTCCTCCTCCTCCTCCTCCTCCTTCATAATATTGATCTCAAACAACTCCTCTGAATCATTTATCTTCAACCCATAACTGCAGCTGAAGGTTTCTTCATCAGAATCAGAATCAGAATAGTGATAGTGTAAGCACTGCTCCGTTTTTGTTGACATGGAGTTGGAGGAGTTGTTTAATTTACACTGCTGTATGAAGTTGAACTCATCTTAATTAAGGAAAATAAAATTGTAAATGAATATTCATTGACTAGCAATAAAAAAGACTTTGAATTTTTAAAGTAATATGCACGAAATATGCCTTTTTGGCATAAGGCAGGTAACTTGGGCTACACGCCTCCATGAAAGTCAAAAATCAAAACATACGATAATGATATATTGGCTTTCACAACGGGGTGATTATGTAATGTGATACTTTATTTAACACATATCTTATAAAACATCATTAGAAGACACAATTCCATTCATGCCAATATGATCAAGAAAACAAATTGAATAATAACAGAATTAGAAGATGAATATCTGTGAAAACATCTTCTAATGAAAGCCATACATTAAATCTAAGTGGCTATCAATCACGGCTATTTTTTTATAATTATTTATAAAATACTTTTATTGCAACCATGTTGTTTCGGAACAACTTCTCAACTATATTCTTTCATTTTTTTTATCACTTCCTATTTTCATTTAAAAATTCATTTTCAGTCATAGTCGATCATTATACTCTGAACATAACAACTTAAATGAGAATCAGAATAATAATAGAACTGAATTATATTAGTGTGATACAGCATGTTTCTGAACAAAATGATGGTGTTGACAATGAGAATCACATTTGCACAATATTTATTGAGAGATGGATATATTAACATGGTTTGCAAGTGTACTGGGAGAGTAGTTGATACATAAAATGATCAAAACCACAACCAAGTTGTTTCCTTTCCTCCTTTTGGTTATCTCTCACCTTCAAGATGCTCAATGAGGTTGATCTTGAAGAATTATCACTCGGAAAGCGCCTTTTGTTCTTGTTGACGAAACTTCCTTAGTTCACTCTCAATTGCCACTTTTGCAGATTCTGCTGCCTCTACATTCCACAAAGCCATCTCTGTCTCTGCCTTTATTTCATCAATTGCTTTCAGATTAGCTTCCACCTTTCTGTCCACTTCATTTTTTCTTCTACAAATTGCTTGTATCTCTGCCATGATAGCTGCCTCTTTCTTTTCAACCACTTCTTCACATTCCTTAACTTTTTCACTCAGTGACTCATACTCTTCATTTGGAATTTTGATCTTACCACTGAAGTTTGAATGTGATATTTTACCTTTCCCCTCAGACAATTTCTTCATCTCCTCAATGACCCTTCTTTCTCCTGCTTTTGCTTCTTTAGCCTCTTGTAGAACAAGATGTAGTTTTTTCAGTGCTTCTTCAGCCACAGCTTGGGATTTCTCAGATTCTTGCTTCAGCTCTTGAGCTTCTCTCCTCATCTCTTCTGCTCCTCTTCTTGCATTTTCCATCTCTGATGAAAGCATCTTGATCTTCAAACTTTGCTCGTAAAAGTTATTAGCTTCTTGTTCCTCCACAGAATCTGGCTCAGGTCTTGCCTCTTCCATGCTCTCTTGCAGTTCACCAGCAAGTTTATCAGCAAGAGCTTCTGCTGCCTGTTCCTTCTCCTTTAATTCATCTTGTTCCTTCTTCACTTGTTTTAATTCTGTCCTAAGTGAAAACACTAAGTTCTTAAGGCTTCTTTCTTCTGCAGCAATGTCCTGCAGTATCTTTGTGGCATTTTTAAGGTCTGAAGTTACAAGTTTCATTGAATTCATCTCAGATGCATGGATGTTTTTCAACTGCTCTTGAAGAGCCTCAATCTCTATAGTTGCTTCGGTTAGTTTCGCGTCGAGACTTTGGATTAGTTCAGGATCATATTCATTCCTTAAGGACTCCAATTTGTCCAATGCTTCGTCCTTAGCAGTTTTGTAAAAACTTAGTTGGGATTCCTTTTGTCCCATGACATCTGCCTCTTCTTGGGTTTGTTCAGATACAAGCTTCAATTGTTCAATTGATGCTTTCATGGATAAGATTTCCATTGAGAGTTCATTGACCCTTTCTGAGTTCAATTTAACTGCACGTTCAGCTTCGCCTGAGGTATGAAACGCTGCCAGCTTTACCTCCAAAACTGCATCATAGTCTTGCCTGATTTTGGTGAGTTCTTGCTTGGAAGCATGTAATTCAGCTACAGTTTTGAGGTATTCTTTTCTTGCATGTTCTACCTCTTGTTTCCAAGCTTCAAATCCTACAGCTTTCAAGGATATCGCCTTTTCATGTCGTTTGCTCTGATTTTTCACAGCTTCAGCTGCGTCCATTGCTGATTGCTTATTTTCTCTGACGCAAGTGAGTTTTGCTGTCAAATTCTGAAGTGTCATTCTGGCACTCTCAAGGTCAGAAAGTGCTTTAGCTTTTGTGGTCTCAGCATTGTCCAGCTGTTTCTTTATATTGTTTAATTCTCTTTGTGCCAAGATAAGCTGTGTTTCCTTTTCAAATACATTCTGCAAATATTATAAATCAAAACATGTCAATGGCTGAGGAACAAAAAAGCATTTTTCATGGAACCAAAATGAAAAGACAGATTTGATGATTACCTCTGATGATCTTCTCTTGACAGCAAATTTGTCCCTTGAGACAGCAACTTCACCAAATAAACTAACAGCGGCTTTGACGGATTGGAATGGTGCCCTTGTGTCAATCTCTCCAACCTCTCCCCTTGGAGAACCCAACTTTGTCAAGTTTTTCATTTTCTTTGAGCTAACTTGAAAATATTATAAATCTGCATGATAAATTGCAATCATCATTGAATGAATTAAACTTAACGTCTATAAGAAATTGCAGAACAAAATCTTAAACTTTCAAAGGTTAGCAGCATTGCTTTGATATATAATATGATTGTTTAAAAAACTAATTTTTCATTTCATGAGACTTTAAAGAATATAACATGTGATTGTCACCAATGAAAAGCATATGTATGTCAAGTTAAATGAAAATGATGAAAAACGGCAATTACAAGATTGGTGCATGTGATGTGATGTGGTGCATGCAAAATATATCCTTACGTGAAAGAAAGAAAGAAAGAAAGAAAGAAAGAAAAAGGCTGAAGAATCCCTCTTTCTTCACTTAATCTGAGAATGAATTTAGAAAGAGCAAAGAAGGTTGTTGGAACTCAAAGGAATCTTGAGTTGATGAAAATGTGAGATTGATTCCTTGAGTCCAACATTTCTTTTTCCTTTTTTACATATCAAAGCTGAAGAGGGCCCTTTCAAAAGAACATCACAGAACAGAAGTTTGTTAAATGTGTTGCGATGTGGAATTAGGATTCCTATTTTAGATGAAGGGACAGAAAGGATTGTGGTCATGCTCATTCTATATACAAATACAATACAATACAGGGTGGTCAAATACAAAAATGGTTATTGAGAAAGGCATTATAAATGTGACAATGAGGTGCAGCTCATTAAATTATAAATGCGATAATATCATTAATTATATATCCTCTTATTAAATCCTCCTAATAAATTAATTATTAATAAGCAAAGTATATTTTGTGATTGAGTGATACATTACATGTTTGGCTCTATCAGAATAGAATAGGTTGACAGGGTAATACATTACATAATGTTTGGTAATGATAACTGCCAATGTTGTGCAAATCTTCTTTTGTTTATTAAGACACCAGAGTGGATGAATACAATTCTTGATTTCTTGCTTCAATCCTAACAACTATTCCTTTCATGTCATACCAACCAACTACATTCAAGACATTCTTGTCCAAAAACACCCTAATACCTATCTATTGTTATAAAAAATATAGGTTCAACTAAAAAAATACTTCCCTATAATTTTACTATAGATTTAAATTACTGAAGTATTAGTGTATGAGAAGCAAAAATGTTAATTATTAAAAGGATTGTAAATATGTTTCTAATCTCTCTAAATATAAGTAATATTGATTTTGGTCCCACAATTTTTCTTTAGTAATTTTGACCTCAGGTGATGATATATCAATAACATAATTGGATTCGTCACCAATTAGTATGATTAATCACAACTTGAATGTACTATTCATTGTCTTTTATCAATTGACGTCAAGTGCATGGGTCATGTTATCATGTACTTGCTCTAAATTAGTCTTGAAAAACACCAAGTTTCTTAGACTTTAAAATTTCAGGTACAATTTTAGAGAACATGCTGAAGAACAATGTCAACAAAGTATACTACCTACGCCAACTACAATTGAAAAAGGACAGTCCAATAAATGATGAAAAACGTTAAACTGTCAACATTCCATTATAAATTCGGATTTGAAATAAAGGAGTACATTTCAAGGTCATTTAATCCTTCCCTCTGTTCTCAAGATTTTAAAAGTAAGCTAAATGATACAAATACAATTATACCCATGTATAGCTGTACACTGTAGATAACCCCCAGTCAAGTAAGCATATGGATAGAGTTGAAAGGATGAATCATATGCTAAAACCTATCACCTGGAACTAGTAAAAGGTCAATTAGCAGGACCATAGCCCAAAAAAGAAACCACAAGAACCTTCAATCAATCCCCTAAACGTGAGAATAATTACAGTTATTCTACATTATACAGGGTGATTAATAACTAAAGTAGCATCTTCATTCCCAGCTGATACATGTACTTGTGCTGCAGCAGTAACACCACCTCTACTGCAATCTTCAAAGTCATGAAGCTACAGCATCTAAAACTGCTCACTGTTTTTTCCCAGTGCTTTTCTTCTCCATCCGTTGCTTCCATTTGCTCTGCATCAATCAACATCAAAGATTAGCTACAAAAACATTGTAGTTAAAGAATGCTAGCACTGAAAAGGGTGAGTTATGTTATACCAGAGGCACATCATCAGCAATCTCAGTAATCCTGGTTTCATCAGGACTTGATGGCCCCATATGTGATTTCTCCATTTCTCTAGGACTAATCCCCACATTGCTGTCACCTTGATACCCTTCAGTATCTGATTCTTCTTCTCCATTGATAATTTCTCTCAAATCTCCACTTGCTTCATCTACCTCTCTCTCTTCTGAACTACTTTCTTCTTCAACGTTTTGACCACCTTGTGTGACGTGCAACCTATCTTCTGAAAGCCTCTCACCATAATCCTTCTTCACTGGCTCTGATTCTTCTATATTACTAAAGAAATTTGCTTCCTTGATCCTCTTTCTTCTGGAAACTGGTTTTAATACCTCTGATTTTTTCTCCACTGTTATGATTTCATCCAATGATTCAACCAGTTCCACCTCTTCTGAACCACCTTCAAAAGAAAACTCATGAAGAAAAGAGGGAAAGAATTTTGAATAGCTGGACTTGATCAGGAAAACGTGTCCCAGTTCAATTTCATCTCAAAAATATTTGTACTCCACATAGCAAGTCATATTAAATTAAAAGACTAACCTTTGTTATCTAAAAATTAAGAAACCAGGAGGAAAATTAGTCCTAGCCAAAATGAAGGAGCTTATAAGTTTTTCCTTCAGAGTGGATGTACTCAGATCTACCCTAGAAAATATCAATAGAATGAAACATCCCATGCATAGACAAATTTTCCTGATACCATGATCAGGCAACCTGTCTGAACTCTAAAGACATAAATGACATTCCACACATGCATAGCATAGATTTTAAGATACATTACCTGAGTTCATCCCATCAGATTTAAATGTCATGGTCACTTCAGGATTTGATATCTCAGAAGTCTCCTTGGCATCCTCTTGGTCGAAATTACTCTTTAGTACACATTTTTTTGTACGGTTTACAGGCTTGCTAGGAGATTGTTTACCGTTAACTCTGTAAGGCAAAATTGTACAAGTTAAGTGATTAGAGCAAAAAAGAGTATCTCAAATGTGCAATACGGATCTCATTTTTCAACACACATTTTTTTTGTCGTTTTACGTGGTGGACCACTTGAACCTTTACATTTTTTTCCAGACCTGCAAAGCAATTAAGAAAATAAGTCCACAAAATGGAGGTGACAAACAATAGGATACAAGACCTTGCCAATTAAGCTAGTATATATACAAGTATACAGCTAAACATTCCACATGAAGCAGATGAACATGTATTCAACTTTTAACTTTTTAAAATATTATAGTGATCATTTGCATACATTATATTATATACACAGTAAAACATAAAATTAGTTCAGAAAAACTGAAAACAAAAACTAATTTGTAAAAGGGACACTTACGATTCAACTGAAGAGGGTTTTATCTTCTGGAGAGGAAATAAAAAAGAAATAGAATCAGATAATCAGATTTTAATCATAACCGACACCTTTCAGTGGAAATAGAAAATGAAGAAATGCTTTAGAGAAGAGAACAGTTTGGAAAATTAGAGACCTTAGTAGATTTGTGACCCTTGTCAACAAGCTCCCAGCACTCCTTTTCCAAACGGAGTATTTCAACATCTCCATCATCATATAATATCTTCCACATGACATGACATGGTAACATTGTATCAGAATTGTAAATAATAGATAGCTGGCACAAAACCTTTGCATCAAATTCAGAAGGAATGTTCAGCATCATTCAGCTTACCACATGCTTTCCTTTCAAAGGATCATAAGACTTAAGAGTGCCTCTATAAAATCTGAAGAACATCAAAACACCAAAATGAGAACTAAAATTAGAAACTTTATGCAGAGAAGAGAAGAAAACCATAACAACAACCAACCATAACAACTATGGTTTTAGAGCATGAAAAGTTTGAGAAATATACAAAATAAGAAAGGGGTAATCAAAAGGAGCAGCTAAATATGCAAGGAAAGTCGTCATTGAAGATGCACAAAATGCTTCTACCACTGAAAATATTAAATGTCTCGTTTTCCCTTTAAATGACAAAAAATATTGACATCTATAGTTTGTTTTGCTTCTACAACCGATCCCTAAAGTTTAACCATAAGCACTTACTTCTTATCTGTTGGCCACCAAACTTTAACTCTGCAACCAATTAGATCTTCATTATCAATTCCATGTCCCCTTGTCATGCACTGTAGATGGAAAATCAAATTAAACAATATTACCCAAGGATCTGAAAAGAACGCAAATTGTAATTGTGTCACGTCGGGTGATGGAGGGGGTCAAAAGATCCAAATATGGCAGAGATGCAACTAACATGAAAACCACAACAAAATCAAGAAAGCTTGTAAATATAGTTTACCTTAGCCAAACCAGATATACTTTTTCTTTTGTATTTTTTAGTAGACTCTATAGATGACTTGGAGTAGTTACTTGCAGTCCTATCACTCAATTTTAAATTACCAGAACTCTGCAAGAGGGAAAAATGTAAGCAGACAACATTAACAAATTACATCCTACATTAGCATAAATCTACTGTAATAAAATTGCACCTTCATCTCATGTTCATCAGGTTTACCGGTCTCATAATTATGATATTGGCCAGAGCCCTTAATGTTTTGTTTTAAAGAGGACACTAACAGGTCTTCGTCACTGCCTTCACCCATATTTATCTGTGTAGCATTGCTATCTAGATCAGGATTAACTTCGGAACCCAACAGTAATTTGACTCCAGGGGAGTCCTCTCCTGGAACTCTTCGAGAAGCCTTTGAAGTACTACTTGACAATATCAAATTAGTACAGGAAGACCTCCAATGTTTAGGCACTGGGATATCTTTTGTTTCTCGAGATTTTCTTTTTTGACCTGTTGCATTTTCTTCATCCTTCAGTGCATCCTTACTCAAGCAATGTTCATAACCATTGCTTGGTTCAGAATTAGAAGGTAGCCCATACTTGTTCAACTTAATTTGTCTGACCAAATTTAAGTTATCGATATCTTGGTCATCCTTTTCAGTTTCAGCTGACACAGACTTACTCTTTCTCAACTTTTTGACACTGCTTCTCTGAGATTTTATTTGCTTCAACATCTTTCCCAGAGGCATTTCATTTCCATCAATTTCATTGTCCTTTGAAACTTCATCCTCAGCTAATTGGGATGGAACCTGACATATGAAAGAAGTGTAATTAAATGGTTCAAAATTTAAAAAGCAATCATTATTTACCCTTTGCATTAACATACCATTTCTAGATCAAGAGATTCAAAGTGAGTCAAGACAGTTTCATCAGCCAGCCAGGTCTTCACACCACTTACCTGTCAGACAAACTCGGTAGCGTTAATAAGCATCATTTTTAATTAAAATTGATCCAAGGTCCTAAAAATTAAGGTTTCAATATGTTGAATATAGAGATTTCATTGGACTCTTGACACATCATCATGATCATTGCTGCCTCTCAAGAAACATGAGATCATTTATCCATGTAAGCTGCCACGTTGACAGTTAAAAGCTAACTCAAATGGTGCATTAAGATAAGGACCATTTGGGAAGTAAATTTTTTTGGATGACTCTATCCAAAAAAAGATTTAAAAAAGGGACTAAAAACAAAATATTTTAAGGGACTAGAATAATATTTAAGCCAATTTAAAAACTTGTATTAGGTACTATGACTGATAGGATTAAAGCTAATCAAAAGATTAGCCACGTGTATAGGAGGGGTAAGAGGGGAGTATGGCAGTTAGATAACTAACTCTAACTAACTGCCAACAGTTAGAGTTAGTTAGGGAATAGTAGTTAGCTTAAATAGAAGCAGAGTTTATTGGCTGCTTGGGCAAATTTTGGGTAAACACTGATTGTGGAATCAGGGGAAGGGTCGTGGGATCCTTGTAAACACTTCTATCTTGTAATCTTCTTCTTCTTCAATAATAAACTAGAGCCCTGCCAAGAATCTATTGATTCTGGTTCTGGGACAGCATTCTTTCTATTCTTTCTATCTCTATTCTACTTACTATAGATACCAGTGACTATCAATGACACAAGCAACACCAATGCTATGACTCAATCTCATTTAATAGAAAGGTATCTTCAAGAATTCACAACATTTTGAAAGGCACTTTGTACAGTATAAACAGCAACACAGCTTAAAAAGGGAAACTATAAAATTTAACCCAAAAAAAAGAGCATACCAGAGTGTCATCTGCTTCATTATTCTCATATGTTTTGTATAGCATTGGAGGCAGAGAAACCGAAGCAGATAATCCTTGCAAATCAACATCCTTCTGCACTATTTGTTTGGTTATTGCTAACCCAAGGTCACATATTGCATGAGAATTCTGGAGATTCATGAACACAAATGCAAGATTACATTATCATATCACTTTGACTTTTTAAATTTTCGAAAGTCATAAAGAAAAATAAATTTATCCCCAACCTTTGATTTTGATGAGTCAACCATATCTTCAGAAAGCTTGATATTATGAAAGATAGAAGTGATGGTTGATATATTTTCCTTCTCTCTGTTAGAAGTTACTTCTGAATTGTGATCTTCATTTCTTTGCAGCAGCATTGATAGTATTAAGTGCAACTGCCTGATAAATAAGAACACAGTATAAATGAAGCAAAGTACTCTCATCATATTATGTATTGAGGTTTGACAACAAGTAGTTTTGTAGGTGTTGGCCCAAGTTTCATTGCTAATTTATTTTCAAATCAACATTATGTATGCATGTTGATGTTAAGCTGATACAAATCAGTAAACAGATAATGTAAACACCCCAACCAAAAAAAAAGTGTAGAGATACTAAAATGTGTTTGGACAAGGAATAGAGGCATTAACAAGAAGACCCATAAAAGCAAAAGCCTTTGATGAATGTACAAGTACATACGTAGATTTTTAAGTTGTGATTCCAAACTACTTATTTTCCTTCCCATATGAAATAATATAAATTTGCCTGTTTGTTTTATGTTATACATAGCTAGGCCTAAGCTCGGTAAAAAATGAAAGTTGTGTTAGACAGTCAACAGCCAACGTAAAACTTTGTCGAATCTCTACGATAAGAGCATATGAAATACTCAGCAGCTCAGTGTGCATAGAAACAAGCTTTTTATAAGGCTTCCATTTAATAAGCATGTAATCATCTTCATATGTTTTGAATTCAAACTACAGAGAAGCAAAGCTTAGCACTAAATGCATTAATTTTTCTTCTTTTTGATAGGCACAAAATGCATTAATCTAAGTCATAAATCATTACATGTGACACCAACATATGTGAACTAGAAAAGGTAAACTAAAGCTCCCCCAACCCCTCTTTTCCAGTTCTCTTTTGAGTCTTGAATTGTCATTTTTTTAAGCATCTAAATATTCATCCAGTATGAATGTCTGAAGTGTTAGAATTGTACCGGTATATATTATCATATGCTCCAACATCCTTGCATTCGTCAACATGGGGACATGAATTGTGAGCTAGTGTATGAATTAGATAGGGAAGAATGTATTCAGGGTAAGTGGTCAAGGAATTTGCATCTGATTGCACAGAAAGTTGTCGTGCCTTTGCTTGGTGATGCATTTGAATAATGTCTGCCAGGTTATGTCTATCCTGTATTGACAAATAGGTGACATCATAAAAACACAAAATTGATGTCAAGGCAACAAATATTTGACAGAAAGGATCAACAAATTACCTCTGCAAACTCCTCTGGCTTCGACCCAAATATGTTGAACAAGAAGGCACAAGCAAATTTGGCATCCAAAAGCCGGTCTTTTATATATTGGTGAACCTTGCTTAAGAAAACCTTCTTAGCCTGAGGGAAGCTGATCTGTAAGTCTCAAAAGAAGACAATGAGATGAGGTTATTTCCATGATGAAATGAAAATTTTAAAAATATAATTTCTGCCAACACACGATTATAAAAGTAGTCTTCTATCTTGATAATAATGTGGTCAAGAAAAAAAAACTATAATCTCTCAACAAGAAAGCAATAGAACACCAAATGGAAGAAGGAGCCACCTTTGATGCCCTTAAAGTTAAGTGAAAAAGATCAACAGGTATCTTATGATCCCAAAGCCTTGACAAACGAAGAACAGCTTTCGCAGAAGCAAGCCTCAAATGTGCCTTATCAACTGAACTGCAAGATAACACAAATGAATGCATCGCATTTTAAGCCATAATCTAATTAAATTTAATTAAACACTATAACTCTGAAGCTAAGATACCTTGACTGAAGGTCCTTTGATATTTCACCATAGGATAGCATATTCCTAAGGATATCCAAAAGACTATTAATATTAGGACGAACATGAGCATCTTTGACCGGCAAGTAGCTCTTTACTAAGGTCTTAATGCCATATATCTGTACCCAGGAAAAAGTGGCTTAGAGAGAGAGTAAATGCTAAAAGAGAAGTTCGTTACAGTATTTTCCAATTTATCATACTACTGAACACAAATCCTAACCCAAGTATCATAAACAAATAGAAAAGTCTATTCTTCCTCCCTACCTTCAACATACAAAGATCACTTTTATCATCCCAAGATGCACTTGTATGATATTCTTCCTTCTGAAACAACAAAACATGTAGATGAAAATCAATTATTTCCATGATTATTCCATAAACAAACACATAATTACGGGGAATTTGAAAGGCTTACCCTATCACTTTTCAGAATCTTATTTATAAATTCTACAATTTCACTCTCTCTAGTCTCAAAGACAGGCATTGCAGTCTGTGCTATACACCCCAAAGACTGCAGTACTGGAGGCAGATGTGCTTTTTCTTCTAGTATGTCTACAAGTTTCTGCATATAAGATGACTAGAATCAGAATAGTAGTAACAAAACGAGTGTGATTATAATAATTGAATAAACTATATGAACCTTGTACAGGACAGAGAGACTCTTCAGCCCATTATCCTTTGTTATTGCAACTAGTGCATGGACAGCATACTTGGCCTGCCTACGACTGCCTTCCAGACATAGTCTCTCCAATACAAGGTCTACAGAACTGCATCAAACAAGGAAATAGTGAGAAAATTTATATAATGAAATGGACTTAAAAGGTTAACATTTTAATAAGTGGTACCTTGAAGTCATTGCAAGTTGTTCATGAATAGTACCACCAGCCTTCATTAAAACATGCAAAACGCCCTCTTTAATCATATGATTATCATCCTTAAGTAAATTTAGTAGCTCTTCCTCACTGCCAATAAGAAGCAATGGGCTGAAACGGGCAATCATCTGCAGTTTATGAAAAGTTATAACCAGAAAATTATAAAAGATTATTTGAACATTTATAATTTCAAAATTTTATAGCAGAATGCATAAACATGAAATTATTGAAGCATGCTATAAAGATAAAAGCATCCAAACACATATAGCACTTGATAAAAACCAACTTTGGGCTTTCCCCTATCAGATTAAACATTTAGGATGAGTTGGTTCTATGGCCATTTATCAAAGCTTCTTCGACCAATTATTCATGAGTTTAATACGTGTCACATCCATGACAAAAACAACAACCAACAAGCATTTTCCCTGTCACTTATGTGCTTTGATCATTCCCAACAAAATTAATTTTCAATTTAGTGGTGGGCCTGTACTTTTGTCCATACTATTAGCCGAAAGGGTATTCACGTGGTAAGGGTGTCAAACATCAATAAAATACATTCCTAGGACTACTGTTAACCGCTTAAGCTTTTGGGATGAATTGGTTCTTGAAAAACACAATCACCGGCCACAGATGCCAATTACTGAAGTATCAGCTTTGCCATACCAGCAAAGTTGGGAACCATTTATTTATCAATCATGCGAGAATACACAGGCATGTTCAAGAATTAAGTGCTACAATCAAAGAAACCTAGATATGACATGTTCTTACCACTAATATATCCATGCAAGATTGAATGCGCTGAGAATTCGGTGCAGATTTTTGAGTGACTGTTTCGGAAAGAATTGCTTTTACATGCTCTTTGTTGAAAAGCAAATAGGAGCACTTCATAGAAAAGGTATTCATAAATTCATAGAGACGGTGTTTCTCGCCAAGTATTTTAAGCAAATCATCCTGAAAAAAAAAATAATAAATAAGCAAAATCTGTGAATAACAAACTGATTATTTCTTTCCCTAAAAGAAAAATAAAACTAGTCTGAATCATAACAATGGAACTATCATTTAAATGCTAATAATGCTTGTATTATATGCCCCTAAAGTGAAGATCTCATTGCAATTATAGTACTAACATCTATGCAGTTCATGACATTGGCACTTAGAAATATGATCTAAACAGCTACAGCAAAGCAGATCCATAGATAGATGTACTAGCATCATCAAGTTCTGAAGCTCATTAAGCTGTTGGTGTTAACTATAAGATAGTTGCCAAGCAGCCAGATAGGTTTTAGCATCAGTTGAAGGTCAAGGTTGGATTAAAATGAAAATGTAATGCAGGTTGGTGTTATATTATAATGTTAACAATGGCTAGTTGGCTACAGATTACTGGCAGAGTAAATGAATAATTAATCAGATCCATAGCCGGACAGGGAGAGTTTGTGGACTGTGGCAATTGATGTAGTGAATTAGTGATAGATATGGATTGAAATCAAGTCATGGAAATACTAAGCACTCAAGTTCATGTAAAGTTTGAATTGATATATGTCACGGGCATTGGTAATGAACTCCAGAGTTAGTTCTCATATATTCACCACAAAGATTATAGTTAAGCAATTTATAACCATAATTTCTCAAAATAAGCGTCTCCAAAAAACATATGTATCAGTAATTCTACCCGGTAGATGCGAGCTTGATGGAAGGTAGTCTTTGGATCAACAATATTTGTCAAAATTTTCCAGATATTAGCATCTTTTAATTGGTGAAGAATTCCGAAACTCTCTTCAGCCTTTATGGGATTAGCAAATAAATGGGACATTACTCGGAAACAGAATAGAATCTTTTTCTGGACCTCGGGGTCGTTTTTACCCTGCATTTAAATGAGAATCAATCCCTTCTGCTCATTAAATTCCTTTTGAAAAGTTCATCTTTCTAACATCCAAAGTCACATACCTTACAGAACTGCCTAAGAGACAGATATGTCTGCATCTCTTGTTGTAACCTGCTACCAAAGAGATAAATTTAAAACTGACTGTTATTGCTTACTGATACTGAGAAATAAAGAGTTACATAAGCCATTGCAGACATAACCAATCTAACCTTTGTTTCTGCTCCATTATCTTTTCAAAAGCCTTGACCTCCACTTTATCAAATCCAGAAAAAATCCCAACCCAATGTTTAACAATATCACTGATCGAAAACTCTGCCGGAAACAGGGACCCACATAAAATAGATTCAATTATATCTGATCTGCAAAATGAAGTGAACAAGAGAAACAGAAGTGATCAGAATGCCACTAAGCCTGTGAAAAACAGAATAGAAAACCGAACCAAAAAGGAAAAGAACGAAACAAGCTCATGAAAACACATTCTTCTGTTAAAACAATGTTCGCCATCTAAGCATCCACCTCCTCCCATTTTCTACTAGAAAAGTATGTGAAAACTGGAAAAAGTTAAGCGATTGGCAAAAAAGGCATCCAAGCAACATACTACAAAATGGACATCGTTGACCCTATATAATGAAAAGCTGAAACAGTCAGAGTATTACTTTTTACTGGATCAGAGTACTATTCTGAGGCTATACATTAATTTCTCCTACGTAACAGTGAAATATACTGATCAGTCTTCAGATACTTTGTGCAGGTGTGCCCTAGTGCAGCAAGGACTATGCAGAATGACAATAATTTTTCAATCAATATTATACCAAGAAAAAAATCCTTCATATAAGTGTGGTATCAATACACTATACTAACGATTTAAATTTATCCAAAGTTGGTGTAATACTACTTCACACAATCACACTCCATTAACCATAACCAATCATTAAAATATATCATCCCATTATGAATAAACACGCCAATAAAAGAGAGGGTTTCACACCACATAAGTTACATTCTCATACTAACGGCTGATGGAATTTACACTCAAACTAATCTATACCTCGAAAGCAATGGTGCTTCAAAATTAGAGACAGTATGGGTATGGTCACAAGTTGGATACACGGGTACATACCGTATATGTACCATATTATTACAACTGTTATTACTATTAATACTATTATTATTATTACTTATTTTAATTTGGGTACATGGATTGGGTACAGCTAGGTGCTTTTTGGGGGTGAATACTAGAAGGTTATTAAAAAAGGTCGGTCCTTACTCTACTGCTAACAAAAAATCAAGATGATTAATGAAAATGTCAAAGATAATTAGAGCACAATTGTTTCACCTGAAATCTTTGTCAAAGAAACTTCTAAGGATCTTCCCAGGAATCCAGTCATATTCATTGGGATTGACCATGTCAGAGCTCTTCTGACAAAAAACTCTATAAATCTCAGCCAATCTTTCCATAGTATACTTTTTAACAAGTAGCTGCAAATGCAAAGCAACAGACGGAACTGAGATACTGTGTTTGAAATCATCAGAGTTAATTAAGATATAAAAACAAAATCAATAGAGGTAGGTATACATACAGATTTGTCACGAAGCCGTTCCGCAACAAATTTCACAGTTTCAAGTGGAACTGCTTTTGGGGCATGACATGCCACATCACAGATAACAACCACAACTTGCTTTCGGACATTTTCATCAAAATCCAGCAGTCGTTCACAAAGGGCAGCTAAGTTTGACTCAAATAAGATCAGCAGATATAACATAAATAAAAATGTTTATACTGACTGGACACACATTTAATTCACTCACATATTATTTGAGGAGCTTCAGCTCTTAACGGATTTGACAGCAAACAGCTCCTTACATGCACAAGGACAGACATACGAACCTCAACAACTCTATCAGTCAACCTCTTTAAAAATTCCAAAAATATAGGCTGAAGTGCTTCAGGAATGGAAGGTCCAGAAATAGCAATTATATCGCCAACCAATTTCACTGCCTTCAAACGGGTTTCCAGCTGGTCATTCTGCAAATTCCAAACATGGCTCTGATGTTAAAACTTCATAATTTCAGAACTAAGAACATCCACAAAGCACTAAAACATATATATTTCGCAATGAAACATCTGTATAACAGCAATAAGGACATTTTTTTTTAAAACGGTACTGTTTGAGAACCCATAGAGCATAACTTGATCCAATAAATCAACAATTACCAGTAGTTCTCCAGTCACATAAGGGAGAACTCCAGATAGTACCAGAGGAGCACAGCAATAAAGATCATAGATAATTCCGTGGTATTCAACTAGACTGTTCACTGGCTTGATATCTCCAGACATTAATGATAGCAAAAATTCTTTGATGCTGGGTTCAAGTTTTACAACACATTGCTGTATGACATTCATAGCAAGCCTCCTTGCAGTCATAGTAACACCCTGGAATTTCAACACAGACATGTTTCTTAAATAATATTAGAGCGGCAAGAGCATCAGCTATCTTCCTTTAACGGTAAAAAGAATTTATAAAAATTACTTACCTTTTTTTCACGACCTAGTTTAGACAGTAGAATATACAAAAGATCCTCACGGACATCCTCGCTCTCTTCTAAGAGAACCGTCATTATAGTTTGCATAGATGACAGAACACTTTCTCTATGATCATCTCTGGGTATGAAACAAAATATACAGACACCACTCATTAATTTAAATGAGATTTTTAACCAAGAAATAAGTACATAAATTTTGACATGCAAGAAAATGGCTGACATATTCCTAGTTTTCACCTCACCTCATATTTGACACTTTAAAGTTTCAACAACAACAACAACAACAACAACAAGAATCACCACCAAGCATTATCCTACTAGATGGAAACTGTTTATAATGCAATATATGAATTACCCCTCCAAAACATCGCATTCCAAGTACACAAAGGTTTATATTTTTTCTAGCCATCTTCAATTCATTTCTCAATTCTAATTATTTTTAGACCACAAAAAAGAACCCAGGATCCAAAAGATACACATCAACAAGTAAATATAGATGCTTTCAGGGAACCTGGCATGAGCACACACCTCAAACTTAACTAACTAAAGGATATTATCACAAACTAACCTGGCAACAACAAAGAAAGTACTGAACATCTCTTTCACCAGATCATCACATTCAAGATCCAACATTACAACACATGATCTATATTTTGCAAGAGTCTCCAATATAAAAACTCTCCGGCCAAAAGATGGACCATTGGTATCACTTAGCCCACTGAAAGTGCTCACAATTAATTGAAAAGTATCCTGCAAAGAGGTCAAACAAAGATTAGGACAGAAGACAATAGTAACTAGCTTATGTTCTAAAAAACAAATTGGGGTGGGGAGCTAAAAGGCAAACTATTGTACTTATAAGTTGTAAATAAGAAGCAGGCCTAAACTATAAAATAGGATAATCTTAGTAAATGAAGAGCACCTTTAGAACATCATCACTATAAGGAGCTTCAGGGGCAGTAATCCGAGTTATCTCACTAATACATGCTGCAACCAGAAGCTTGACATCCCTGTCTTGATGCTTCAGCAACTCAGGCTTAACAATTGCATTAAAAAAAGGCTTAATTGGATCCAATATTGAAGCTGAAGGTGACTGATCCAGTTCTGCGAGCCATGTGGATGCTTGCTGCATGTGGAAAAGCATTAAGTGGGGGGAGGAGAGTTAGTTGTTGCCAAAATTGGAAAGAAAAAATGTAGCTACTTAGCAAACTACTCTCAAATACATTTGAAAATGGCCCCAAAGTCTTCCTCTCGGCTTTGACTTGTTTCCTTAGATGACATGAAAGTTACCATTTTCATTTTATTCTGATTATTTGTTCCCGCTTAGTTTTCTCAGCAGGGATGGAGTGACATTGTTGTCATACCCCAACTCAAGTTAAGAAACTAATTTTCTAATATACAAGATAGACGTTTATCATTTCCACTCCTGTATATTTGTTACTACTTAAGGTGTGTGAGGAACCCAATTATAAATTTTATATGCGATAATGGACCCACTGTTTGAGTTGAGGGACCTACTTGAATTTCCCGAAAAAGTAGAGATAGCTAGAGAGTAATTGGACATTTATTGAACTAGTGTTTACAGAGAAATGATTCACAAATTAACCTAAGTCCTTGTTGATAACTAAAACAAGGTATCTCCTCAATTGAAAAGAAAGGGCGTGATAAAATAGATTATCGGTTATAAGTAACCCTAATAAGAAGCAGAGTCAACTGAATTGAAGAGATTAGAGCTAAATAAAATGATTGTAAGGAAATGAAGTATAAAGATGAAATTGGGATTGTGTTATGAGAAGGATTAAGGAAAAAGGTGGTGGGAGATGGAGAATTGGGGAAAGAAGTGAGAAAAAGGAATAATAATAATAATAATAAATAATAAAAAAGGAAACCTTCAAAAGCTTGATGAGAGAGTCTTTAGAAGAGGGAAGAGTGTGGAGCTTGGATCCCAAGTCCTTGAGCTGAAGGTGAGGATTTTGATTCAGATTCTGATTCAGATTTTGATTTTGAGCCATGAATTGAATTTGAATATGAATATGAATATGAATGAATGAATGAATTCAGAGCTCCATGGAGAGACTGTGATGTGAGGGTTTTCTTTTAGTTTTTGTTTTTGCTTTTTTGTCCGCTCGACAACCTCAACAAAGGTTATTTAGGTCATTAACATTCCAACCCCTTATTATTTAGGTCTTCATTTATACTTCATATGCACATTCACTCCTATTATTTATATCTCATTCGATCTTCAAACATTTTTGTTTTTAAATTTACTTCATATTTTAGCTATGTTTTAGGTTTATTCACTCATTTTAATCATTGAATTTATCTAGAATTAATGATTATGATATAAAGTAAGTTTAAAATGTAATACAAATAAACTTATTCATTCTTGTGGGTCGTTGGCTAATCAAATTCGAAGCATCATTTCGATGTTTTCCCATGCATTTTGGGGATATTTTTAGGGAGGCGAATTCAGTTACGAATGCTTTAGTAAAGTTTGGCATGATTTGGAAGGATTACTTAGGACTAAAAAGTTTTTTGTTCGGTCTATGAGAGAGTAACAATCATGCATAAGAAACATAAAAGAATGTAAAGAGTAAACAATAGAGTAGTAATTAATTAAGAAGATAGCAGGTGGTAAATCACCTCAAGACCAAGGTAATAGTTGATGAATTTTGTGGAAAGTAATATAGGTCATAATTATGAAAAGCAACTTCCATGGTATAGGAAGCCACAATCTCTGAAAGTGTATAAGCAAGCATGAACAGGACGAGATCAATAACACTATGGGTATACTCTCATCATGTTTTACGCTTATAATATTCTCAACAATCTTACCAAAAACAATTATCATTGCGATAATAGTGATGACCAATGGTATCGCAAATAACAACACTTTGGAGTTGACCATTCAAATTATTCTTTCTTCGTCTTCAATATTTCATTATATAATAAACTACACCAATTAATCACAATAAATCCTATGATTGATACTAATTGATCCCAACTAACTTTATCATATATTCCTATTTCTGTATGTATATATAGTATTATTAAAACAATATATGTTTATAAGCTCAATTGTATCGATCATTTATTCTATTCAATCTTTTATTTATACACAGATTATTAATTAATTTCCTACTTTCCTATCCATCACTTCACTTCCTTTACAAACAATTATTATAAATTCTGATAAGCCCACAGTAGCAAGACAACATTCATACCTTAGACCAATTAAAAGTTTTAGTGGCAATCAAAGTCCATAACACGATTCTCCATTTTCATCAACTAATAAATCATAGAAACTCTAATAAACAAATATCAACTAATTATATATGTTATCTGATTTTTGGATTATAAATTAATTTTATAATAAAAGCTAGTTAAAAAAAACAAGTTCATATTATAGTATATCTTTTATTTTATAAAAAAAAGGCATTTTGTAAAGCTCGAAATAGGATATGCTGAGTTGCTTTTTTATTTTCCAAATTATAAATGTATCTGTAATCAAATTTAGCATATATGATTCATGTTCTTAATCATGCGTTAATATCAAACCATGTGACGGACCTGACTCTTAATATATCTATCTCACTCACTTTCAGAAGAAATATATATTATATCTATCTCACTGGGATCCACTCGAAAAGACATGGGTTTTGCAAAAATGAAGGGCAGTGTTGAATGCATGGAATAAAGAAACACATGGAGTATTGTCTTTAAACTGTTCTCATTTCTCAATTTTCTTACTCCTCAACCACACCTACATAACCGATAGTGTCTTTAAATATCATTTTCATACTTAATTTTATGTCAACCATACGTCAGAGAGTATTTTTCATGCCAAAATTCAAAATATTACATGCTATTTAAACAATTTTCCAATGGAAATTTACTTTTCTAATAATCTATAAAATATTCCACACTCTCATATTTATATTATTGTTTATTCTTTCTAACTCCAATTAGTTTTTTTGAAGAATGTAAATATCATGGAACTGGCTCCTTAATTATACATGTGAATTCTATTAGCTTGTTGATTAAGTATTAATTTAGTGGTATTGATTTGAGTAGCACTACTCCTAGTATTAAAGTATTGATGTAATAGGGATTGGGAGAGGAAAATGTTATTTTTAGGAATAAAAACATTATATAATGATTTGGGTAAAGTATGAAAAGGAGTGAGCACATGGTATGTTATGGGTATGTGGGGTTGTTGAATGAATGTACCGACACAATTGTAACATGTTATTATTATAATAACCCCTCTTCACTTCCTCCCTCACCAGTCATGGCTGAAAAGGTTTGGTTTTCTTATCTCTTTTCTCTTTCTCCTCATCTTATTCTTCTCTTTTTCACTTCTCTTTTCTCTTTTCTCTTTTCAGATCACCATAATGAACCTCAACGTTGATCTCCACTGTTCCAAATGCTATAAAAAGGTTAAGAAGCTTCTCTGCAAATTCCCTCGTGAGTTTTACTTTCTTTTTTCAATCACATTTATTTCATATTTAATAAACCTTTTTTAATTAATATATATATATATATATATAAAAGATAACAAATTGAGTTGATTTGTTGATTGACGTTGTGAACAAGAGAAATTCGAGATCAGGTGTACGATGAGAAGAACAACATAGTGACGATCAAAGTCATATGTTGTAGCCCTGAGAAGATAAGGGACAAGCTTTGCTACAAAGGTGGTGGTACTATCAAAACTATTGAGATCGTTCAACCTCCCAAACCCAACCCACCACCACCCGTTAATCCCAAACCTGATCTTCAGAAGCCCGAGAAACCCAAGGAGCCTGAGAAGCCCAAGGAACCAGAGAAGCCCAAGGAGCCGGAGAAGCCTAAAGATCCCGAGAAACCCAAGGATCCGGAGAAGCCCAAGGAGCCGGAAAAACCTAAAGAGCCATCCAAAGAAGCTGAAAAGCCCAAGCCTGAGCCCGAGAAGGCGAAAGAAAAGCCTGCAGGAGGTCCGAAGTTGGATCCTCCCGCAGCAATGGCGGTGCCAATAGGGATGTGCTGTGTGCCATCATTCTATGAAGGAAGGCCATGCTATGAAGCACCATACTACGATGGTTACTATGGAAGGCCTGTTTATGATAGCTATGGTGGGGGCAGGCCTTGTTATGTGAGTCATTGTGATGAATATATTGTCTGTGAAGATAACACACAACAAGCCTGCACCATTATGTGATCAATAATACAATCACTCTCTATTATTACAAATTAAACAATAAAGGCTTTACAAGGTAATGTAATGTAATGTAATCAATTATATATTATATATATAACAAGTTAATAAAGTTTCTTTACCAATTACTAGTGATCTAACTATTTGCGCACTGCATTTGCTGGTTGGTAAGCGTGGTGAAAAGTGGATTTATTTGATTTGCTCATCAATCGTGGAAAGCTTATCTCTACAATCTACCCTATTATTTGTTGTTTATTTCTAATACTTTACTTTCAAAATACTCTTATTTGTCAAACTTTGTTTCCAACTTCATTTTCAATTAGGAAGGTGACATTTAAAGGAGCTTATCTCATAAATTGTGGTTTAGACAAATTTGAACAAGAGTTGGCTGTTTGAGTGGTTATGATGAATGAAATGACCTCAATAGACATTCAGTGACAACTTTACAACAATTATCTTCTTCTTCTTTCCCTCATTGCCAGCTGTTTCCTTATTAGATCCACGAACCTACACACATTCTGAAGAGAAGAGGCAAAATCAAAATACAATTTAACCTTTTTTTTCAGGAAACAAAAGCATACATACATGGTAATATTTTATTATTTTTATCATGATGTCAGATATTAGATTCTCATGATGTATATGGAAATATTTGACTGGGAGAGACTCTATTTATGATATCTCTATTTGAGAAAGGATTGTTATTCGACTGAATTAATCAAATTTTATACTTATGAGGGATAGATATCACTCATGTCCTCAATCTGGTCATACCTAATCATAGAGTCTCACCTAAGGTTAATGAGGTGACATGTATTATTGGAGGAACGAGGTCGGAGAAAACATATTTTTTTATACTATTAAGTATATTCTTTCACAAGTAGAGAATTAATGATTGCATGATTGTTCCTCGTAGTAAATATTGATATACCAGGAATTGAACATACTATTTGGTCATTCCGGAGATACCAAATTGGGACAGGTAGTCGAAATTCATTTTATTTTTATAATCAAGAAGTGAAAGGGAATGGACAGTCTCCATCCAAGATATATGTTGCTTTCATCTCAAGATAACCTTTACTTTCTATTGTTCAATACTTGTCATAATTTAATGCAATTCAATGAACACTCTACCTTCCATACCCTATATTTTCCCTAAATTTTATTCTTGTTATTAAAAAGTAATGCTAACTTTCCTCTTGATTAGTATCTAAGAGTATTCCAGTGAAAGTAAAATAAAATAAAATTAAGTTTCTAGTTTGTACTTTAAAACAGTATCTAAGTGGAAATCTTTTTCAGTTAACGTCCTCCTTTTTAAAAGAAAGCATGAAAGATAAGTCTTTTGACAAAGCCAAAAGGCAAAATAAAATTGGAGAATAATGTCATTTACATAAACACGTATTATTATGTAAGCTCAAATGTGTTTTTGATATGTTATTTTTTTACAATTGTGTGATTTCGGTCCATGCGAATATTTGCTACTTTATAAAGGGAAAGTTTGAGATTTTAGAGATTGAAAAGGGAGAAGAATGTTGTTGGAGCTCAAGCTGTGGTTCCACCATCATCAGCATGGAAGATATATAGGACCCTCAGTTCCTCACATACCAACCATGGTTTAGGATAAAAAGTAAATTAGACAAACTTGGAAGATCTTAATCTTGTCCTATCCTTTTTTTAATCTTTTGACCATTACTTACACAATATAATATGGAGGGAGATGACTGTAAATTTAACTCTCTAAGCTTGTTAATATTCTTTTATCTGTACAAAAACAAAGATATCAATTTGGACTATTAAATTGCTTAAACTCTAATAACGTACTATGGTCATTTTCTCTTTTACTTGGTGGAGGAGTTTGAAAGCCACCAGATAAGTTAAATGGTATCCAATAAAAAATAAATTTAGGATGAATATTAAAGAGAAGTTGTCACCTTTGCTTACAAGTACTAAAATGTATGTATGATAAACAGAAGTTGTCACCTTTGACACCAGCTATGTCTGAAGGCAGAGGCAAAGCCAAATGTATAGATGTAGTGTTAGGTCTGTCTTTACTGTGAAGGAGAATATGATGCCACATATTTTCTTCAGAATACTTGCATTGTTACAAAATATAGTTCTCATTCATCTTCATATTTCCCTTCACATCCCACAACCATCTCTACATGCACCACCACGTTCAACCAATTCTTAACTTTATATGAATCACTTCCTATTTCAACCCTCACTGGGTTTGAAGGGTTGTTCTATTTATACAGTAGTAATTGATTGGGGTTCAATATGATGAATTGTGTTTCCCTCTTTTGTTGCTCAATAAACAATTTCCATTTGCTTAAGGCTTTGATACATTAGTACATAGAGTACAAGATCAATTGGAAACACCTCAATATCCTATCTAAAAGATAATACTAATGAGAAACAAACTATAATCTCAACTGAATTCATGAGGAAGTAGGCAGATCTAGGGTTAAGATGATTCATCTAAGATCAGCTTCGGTCAGAGTTCCTGATTGATCTTGGTCTAGTTTTCTAAAGCTCTCCATCATATCTGAAATATCTTCTTGGCTGATCTTTCCCATTTCCTTCAACTTGTATACAATGAACTCTGCTGCACTGAGAAAAGGATAGTAGAATGTGAGAGTTTGGTAGCTTAGTACAACTAATTACTGAAGATATCTATCAATACTATATACTATGTGTTATAATGTGGACTTATATGTCTGAGTGCAAATGACAGATAAAGAAGACCATATAAGCTTACAAGTAGTTTGTTTTTCCTATGAAACACCCTTGGGTATTGCTCTTATTGTCTTACCTAATAACTCTGTCTCCATCAAGATCTGCTGCCTCAAGATCTGAGGGTGAAAGTTTTCGTGTAAGAACCATTTTTGCCAGTGATTTTTGTCTACCTTCAGCATATAATTCAGCAAGATAGGCAAAAAACTGAGCTAAGCAAATAGTGCTGCTCAATATCCAAAAAACAGCAAACGTGCGACCAATAGCAGTTGAGAAGCTCTCATCTCCATAACCCAAAGTAGTGATTGTAGCACAAACACAGTAGAAAGCATCCATAAAATCTAGATTTTCAACAAAATACAGAAAAATAGTTCCTACAATCATGAGGACAATAAAAGTAGCTGCTGCTACCATGAATTTGTATTTGGCTTTGTGATTTTCAACCTCTTGAGAAAGCTCTGCAAGACCAAGTTTTCTACCCTTGTTAATGGCTCTAACCAATAAGACTTCCTGCTTTTCCACAATGTAGTCTGCTGCCTTGCTAAGAATTAAACCAACAAGAGCCATGCCAGTGAAGACATAGATACATGCAAGTAGTTTTGCAAATGAGCTATTAGGCACAAGATCTCCATATCCAACAGTAGTCATAGTCACAACACAGAAGTAAATGGCATCAAGAAACCTAATGGTTTTTATACCCTTGATCTGATAACTTGTGAAATAGAAACACAGGGTACCTGCACCAAGGTATGCAGCTAAACACAAGAAAACTGGCTTGAAATGGAATTCAGCTTCCAGTTTTGTTGCAGATATTGATTGAAGGTGTGAAAGGTTTTGGACAACATTTTTATCTTGGAGATTGATCTCCGTCTCTGAAGCGCTGCCACGGCGCGGCCTTCTTCTTTGAAGGTCACCCTTCTCATTGAGAAGAGAATGATCTCTTGACTCTGAAAGCAATGACTGCTGAGCCTCATCACTACCCATCAACTTACTAAAAAAGCTTCATATGTTTGGAGACCTCCTGAAAAGGTTGAAGACGTAATTTAGCTTCTACCGTCTTTCTGATCAAAAGTTTGGTGCACAAAAAGAAGCTTCTTTGAATGGATTTATGAAACTAGTAGTGGTAGAATAATCCTCAATAATAACATTATGGATGGAATTTTTGTGTGAAAGAAGTTATCTATCTAGATTGTTGAATATGTGGCTGTTTGAATTTTAAATGACCTATGGCAAATGGATTTCCCAAACTAATTTCCAAGCCTTACTTTCCAATTATCTGATATTTTGCTATTTTTAGACTTTTGTGCTTTCCCTTCTTTCTAGCAAAACCTTATAATCTTGTTATTGTTGAAAATCACTCGGCAGAACATTAAAAAAAACACAATGAACTGTACAATAGTGATGTACTATGATAAGTTGATCTAATTCATCAGCAATTCTCATTTAGTTGATTATAAAAACAAAAGGTTTTTACATGCAAGTTTGAAGGCTGAAAACTGAAGGTTGCCCATGGTTAAAAGTCTGAACAGAGGCTAATTAATACATTCATTTGCACCAAGAATAGAAAGAAACATGTTTGAAGATGCAGTATCAATGGGATCACAATATCACATATCAATCTCATTTTCAACCCTGAGGGAATATTATTATTAATTCCAAGAAAACATTAATCTGAACTTCATTTTTCTCCTTAGAAAAACCACTGTACATCGCATGACATTTATGTCATTGATTTTTTAAAGGCATAAATGATATAACGACTAACAGTCACAAGAATAAGAGCAAAGTGCATTAACTTGTAGCTACCTGAGAAAGTTGTTCCTAGTAGATCAACCACTTGAGGAAAGAATGGGATTTTCACACACTTCAAATTCCATTAAATTAAGCAGAAGGAGCAATTCTGTTTGTCATTTGAGGAAGTTCAGGATTCATGAAAACAGGCAACAATGTCTCTGACGCTGCCAAATGGACATTTTAACACCTCAAATTATCATGTTTCTTGCCCCCATTTGCCACAAAACCAAAGTTGATGTGGCCTTTCTCATCCACTGACATATTTTATATTCAAAATGTGATCTTAGCTGTAATGTTGCGACTGCCACCTTATATTCTACCATAATCCTCTTTTTGCATCATAATTTGAAATGCTATTTTGGGTATTTGTTATCTAATAAATCTATTTTGCTTCCGTAGAGATTTAATGATGTCTCCTATCCTACGAACCCAAACTAAATGGATGTTTTATTTCTTAGTGTCATTCTTATTATATCCAAGTTTTCATTTAATAAGCTACTTATTTATAATCCAAATTTAAGTCTATTTCCATTAGGATTATCATCCCGTTAGGATTATGTCCCTTCATTGAAGGAAGAAATCATAAAGCTCATTCATTCATTGCTATCTTAATTGGTAGTAAAAAAGAGAGGCAATAATGTAACATTATATGGTCCATTGAGGAAGTAGTAATAGATGAATAGTGGTAGTAAGTAGTAGTAATAGAGGGGGTGGGGGAAATGATAACTAAGTAGTAAGGTACAAGTTTATGAAAAGATGAAGGAAGGGAGTGTAGAGTCTAGTATCCATAATCATAACTAAAATCAGTAACACCAACCATGGCAGAAATGACTTGAGAAACGATGAAGAAGGCGCCACCGAAAATAAGAATGACAAGAATGGCAGAAATGGGATTCTTAAGGAGCTCCCAAATAGGTTGAAGTATTGTGTAAATGGCACCAGTGCTCACTGTTAGAGCATACAATCCATATCTCCTTACATTGTCCCAAAACTCTTCAACCAGTGGCCCCTCAGGACCCAAAGCCAATGCTTTCTCTTCAGTCATAAACACCATCATTCCTAAACAAACAGCTCCTCCAATTATAACAACAACCCTATTCCTCAAAGATTGTTGTTCATTTTGCTTTAGTAGTATAGTTGGATGATGATGTGTTTGAGTTAGTTTTTTGTGAGAAATAAGAGGTTTTGAAAGTGGCTGTTTCAAAGCCTGGATGGGTTGAAGTTTAAGAAAGAAAGGAGGGTTAGAAGTATAACAAGAGGGATTTGAGGAAGTTGGAGTGTGGAGGAGCAACTCTGATCTCAGGCTCACATTTTTGAACATATTTTCTCACCACTCCTCCTTCCTTCTGAATTCTGATATTACTACTCATCTTCTTGTGGATGCCATATTACTTATTATACCTTATCTCCAACTGTGTGGTATGTATATCTTATCCAACATTTCCACTTCTCATCATGCTACTATATAACACCATACACATCATCACCTCTTATTGATTATTTAAAAAAGTTAATATAAATAATGTATTAACTGTTTATTATTATTAACATGAATGATAAATATATATATATAAAAGAGGAAATACAACATTATATTGAAGGACGGTACATAACACCTAAGAGGAAATACTATACAACATTGAGGACTGTTTTATATTAATGTATTTATGTATAATTTGATTATTAATGTTTTATATATGAGGCTTTGTTGTACATCAACTACTCTAACAACCTAACCCCACCAACCCTTATATAAATAATTAGTCCCCCCCATGTATCATTGCTTCTACTGCCTACCTGCTCCATTTTATTCAACTCAACTTACTTTGCTTGCATCACAAATAAACTAATACCTATCATCGTGTTCAGTACTCAATCAACAGCTATTTGGGAATATCTCAGAACTTTTTTTTATATATTATTAGGAAAGTAGGAACCCAATACATGTATGTTGTTGAAAAACATGTTGAGGGCTGTGTTGTTGCTCTCTGTTTTGAGTTGTGTATTGCTAACATCGTCCTATGCAGTAGCACAAACATGTAGAAGCCACAGTTTCTCCAACAACAACGTGTTCGCTACATGTCGTGATCTTCCTCAATTAACCTCTTACCTTCACTGGACTTATGACCAAAACAGTGGCAAGTTAGACATCGCATTCAGACATGATGGAATCACATCAACGGATAGATGGGTAGCTTGGGCTATCAACCCCAAAAACGTGCTTGATCCAGCTATGATTTGGGCACAAGCTGTTGTTGCTATTCTCCAATCCAATGGAACCACAAGAGTCTATACTTCATCCATTGGCAGCACCACTACACAGTTGCAAGAGGGAAGTATCTCTTATGATGTCACAGGTTTGAGCGCAACCTATGAGAATAATGAGGTAACTATCTTTGCTACTCTCACCCTTCCAAATGGTACCACCTCCTTGGTCCATCTATGGCAAGATGGTGCTCTCTCTTCTTCTTCTTCTATCCCTCAACAACATTACCAGAATCCTAGCCATCTCAGCTCCAAGGAAACCTTGGATCTTGTTTCTGGTCAGACTCAAGCTCGAGCATCATCAAGTGGCACCTCACGTCAAAGAAGAAGAAATGTAACTTCCTCATCATCTTTGATTTCATAATATTATTCCTGTAAAAAGGAGAGATTGATAAAATGTTGATGTTAATAATATATATCAGACGCATGGAGTGATAAATGCAGTGAGCTGGGGGATATTGATGCCAACAGGTGGCATAATAGCAAGGTACTTAAAGATGTTGAAATCAGCAGAGGCTACTTGGTTTTACCTCCATATCATGTGCCAAGCTTCTGCATATATAGTTGGAGTAGCTGGATTTGGAACTGGTCTCAAACTGGGTAGTGACTCCGTGGGTGTTGACTATGACACTCATAGAGCACTCGGTATTGTCCTCATCTGCCTTGGAACCCTTCAGGTATCATCAAAGTAGTAACATGTTATATATTATTATGTACTAATAATTAATACAAGAAACCTATGGGGTTGGATTTAGGTATTTGCTCTGTTCTTGAGGCTCAACAAAGATCATAAACACAGATTCTACTGGAATGTCTACCACCACGTTGTAGGATACGTCACCATAATCATAAGTATCATAAACGTTTTTGAAGGGTTCAACACGTTGGAGAATTACGTAGGGGATCGGTACAATAGATGGAAGCATGCCTATATCGGCATTATGGGAGCATTGGGAGGCATTGCGGTGTTTTTGGAAGGTTACACATGGATCATACTCTTCAACACGAGATCACAGTCACAGAACACCATAAATGGACCAAATGGCCATGGCTCTAGCCTCTAGGCCACAGCATTTGTAGCTGGATATAGTTATTGTTTTATTAATTAATATATATTATTCTATGCTATTTTCATTTTGTTTGTACTTGTTTTTTGTACATCATTTGTGACATATGATGTAATAAGATAAAAGTAATTAAGATTTGGTTATATTTCAGATATTATTAGATGGATAAGATAGATAAATAGAGTGGAAAATCAGCATTATAATTAATAAGAGAGTAAAATATGAATGAGGGGTTTTATGAGTTGTGATAGATAAAAGAAGAAAAAAAGAAAAGGTGGATGGCTATGGCGCAGGTCGTAAACATTAACCTAAGTAGGAGCTACTTCTACTCGCCGCGCCTTTCCCAACAAAAGGTGAAGACCAACAACAACTTCATTTGTCACTTCTCTCGCAACAACAACAACTACAATAACAAACAGGTAATAATTCTCTCTTTCTATTCCCTTTCCTCACCAAATTGCTTTGCTTTCTTATCCACCTTTATCTACTCTAATTTACCTATATTAATAATAATATTTCAACAATACTCTCTTCTTTCTCATAAATAATTAATTAAATAAAAAGGAAGATGTTATTTTTATCTATTTCACACGGATTCCTGCAGGAACAAGCTAGAAAAGCCTTAGAAAGTGCACTAAGTGGGAAGAAAAATGAATATGACAAGTGGGACAAAGAAATCAAAAGAAAGGAGGAGCTAGGAGGAGGTGGTGGTGGTGGTGGTGGAGGTGGAGGAGGTTGGTTTGGATGGGGTGGACGCTTTGGGTGGTCCAATGATGATCATTTTTGGCAAGAAGCAAAACAAGCTTGCCTCACTATACTTGGTATCCTTCTCATGGTAATAACTTCCCTCTTTCCACTTTCATTTTTACATACTCTTCATAACTACCATCCAATTATAACTCCCATTTTTTCCCTTTCTCTCTTCAATTTCAGTATCTCCTACTTGCAAAAACTAATTTCCTACTTGCAATCATCTTCAACCCTCTTCTCTATGCACTTCGGGGACTGAGAAATGGATTTGCTTTCATAACATCCAAAGTCTTGAACACTACTACTGCTAACCACTTCAATTTTGATGGTTTTTCAAAGAAAGGAGATTATCAACATACTTCTGCCAAAGACAATGTTATAAGGAAATGGGGTAGTGACTAGTGTGTAACAAGTTTGTTAAATGTTTGCCAATACCCCTTATGGTGCACAATGTTATTTATACAACCACTCTTGGCCCATTCTACATCACCTTTGCTCCATGCAATTTAAGTTCAGCCTTTGCTGTTTTGACTCAAAGATTGGTTTTTCGTGGCTTTCTTCAACTTTATTTCTTGTTTTCATGAGAAATTAGTCAGGGTTCCAAATTGTATGCTCCTTTAAAATCTTGCAATGGATAATGAAATTTAGTCTTTGAAAAGAAGTATGTTCAGAATTACTGGCTTCAACTGTGGTTAGTTACATTTTAATTTTGATGGGTTCTTTTTTGTATCAAGTAAGAAAATAGATTTCTAAAGGCCCTGCATACTATTGTTATGTGTTAACATCTTAAAAGTGGCACAGCAAAGGTGCTTGGTGCTTCTTTAGTTCTCTATAAACCTGTCAGGTATTTTTTATTTATTCTGATGACCATCCTTACCTTACATGGATTGTTCTGGTGCCGAATTATTTGATTATTTCATTATCATCTGAGCTGTGTCTCATAAATTTAATATTCAAGACCACCTTCTGCATTGATGGTTTATGGCTATCTCTTTCAACCACCTGGGGCTTAGCAAGGAACAAGGATATAGAAGCAAAATTGAGCGTTTACTTTACTTTAGAAGCTGTATTTGAAGGTCAACACAATTAACTTGTTTGTTTACTGTGAGATGCTTCAATTGGTTGCCTGTATTATAGTGTATCTTTCCTTTTATAGTTTTATCTCTTGTATAATGTTATGCATGCATGATTAATTTCTGTGTGTAAAGAGATGCTTGCTTGTAACTTGTGAAACCTTATCTGTCTAATCTCCTTACCAGATGTGAGCTACATGAGAATATATATATTTTTCTCAGTAGATTTTGTTTTTTCTTCTCTTTTCATTTTCCAGTAAGATACTCTGTTGAATCACATGTTCTATTGCCAGAAAAAGACACTCTATTGATTATCGTATCAAATATTAAAAAAAGTAATATTGTATACTGTTGCAGAGTTGCAGTGAAGTAATGCTAAGATGGCTGAACAATTTCTGCATAACCATTTTAGAGAAAATTGTGTGATGGAGGGTATTTCCATTATAAAACTTGGGGAAGCTTAAATAGGCATAAACACAAAAATTGATTATGAACGTTAGAAAGTAGAATCTGAAAATGTAATATAGGTAGGTGATGTTATTGATTATTGGATGATACGTGTAATAATAGAGTAAGAGCAACGTGCTTCCCTCATTCTCTTTCTAACCAAAATATACATGCACACCAGTTGCAATCACGTTGTGTAGGATAATAATGAACTGAATCTTATTAAAATAATTAATAATTGAGAATGTTATTTTATGTGACTATGTGGTGTATTATTGAAAATAAAGAATGATTGTGTTTGTGTGGGTAGAAGATGAGAGTAACCTGGAGGATGGAGATGAGTGTTGACATTTCCATACTTATCGTTCTCACTTGCGGATCACCACATACATCATCTCTCTCTCTTTCATTTGCTTCTGCTGCTGCTGGTGGCTGTGAGTTGTGACCTTAACACATCCTCCCTCCCTCTCTCTCTCTCTCTCTCTGTTCCTTTGGTCAACTTTGTCCACTGTTAATGTCTTTGGCCATTGGAGTTGCTTCATCCACTTCCAAAAACAACAAGATGGGTGAAAATGCAGATACATGTGAGAGTAAGCGCATAGAAGTGGAAGAGAGTGGGGATGAAGAAAGGACAAGTCTGAGTAGAAAGATGAGTGAAAGTTCCATTGCTGTCACAGAGGATGAAGATGATGACGTGGACAGGAAGATTGAATTAGGTCCTCAATGCACTTTGAAACAACAGCTGGAGAAGGACAAGGTAATAAGTAGTAACAACTATTGTTTGTTTGTTTGTTAGTTAAAAACGTAACTAACCTGTGTATGTTGAAGGATGATGAGAGTTTGAGGAGGTGGAAAGAACAGCTTCTTGGAACTGTTGACATGAATTCTGTTGGAGGTAGTAATTCATTCATTACTTGTTCAGATTCATTACTTGACATAATAATAATAATAATAAGTTTGGATATTATGAATGAATGTTTAAGAAACTATGGAGCCAGAAGTGAAAATCTTGAGCCTTGCAATCCAGACAGGTGGGAGAGGTGATATAGTACTTCCAATACCAGAGAACGGAAATCCTAACGGATTGTGGTTTACTTTGAAGGAAGGTAGCCGTTACAGGCTCATCTTTACTTTCCAGGTCACCAATAACATCGTTTCAGGTCTCAAATACTCCAATACTGTCTGGAAAACTGGTATCAAGGGTATATAATTAACTTCTCTCACTTATAATACCCCAAACACTTCCATTTTTTATAATTCACTTCTCTCATTCTTCTTACAGTTGACAGCGCTAAAGAGATGATTGGAACATTCAGCCCCCAACCAGAGCCTTACACACATCAGATGCCAGAAGAGACAACACCATCTGGGATGTTTGCTAGAGGCGCATATTCAGCTAGAACTAAGGTCTACTATCATCTCTCTTTCCTTAACATTTCATCTTTTCTAATGTCAAAAACAATCTCATTGCTATTTTTGGTGTTTCAGTTTCTTGATGATGATAACAAGTTATACTTGGAAATCAACTACACTTTTGATATTCGGAAGGAGTGGTAGTAAGAGTCAACTACCCACTTCTCCATAAGTGATGTTTAATCCATTTTCTCATTCTTATCTCACCTGAAATTTCCTTCAGTGTTTACTTGCTTTTTTATTTATTTATAATCAAGATTCAAGACCAATAATGTTAACAATGACCAGAGGATTTGGAGGAAGAAACTGGAACTCATTTGCTAGATAACTTTGTCAATACAAGTGAGTTTACAACTCCTTTCCCTCTCAGTCTTGCTCTTTGTAACTACTAAGTTAATATGGACGATTTTCCCTTATGATACTAAGTTTTCTTATATTTTTGTCTGTTTTATGTTATGCTTACAAATATATAGACTATAATTTAATAAGTAAGAATCATATACACTACCAGAAATATAAGTGTTTCAAAAACAAGAAAATTCAATATATTATGACACAATTATCAAATAACACTTTTAAACAAAATAAATTTGAAAAATTTGTCTATCGAGTGATGAACTCAGTTCTAATCTAATAAGACTTGCTCTCATTTTAGGAAGATGGCTTCCAGATTTGTCAATTAGTATAACAGTAAAAGTGAAAATTATTAAATAAAAATTGCAATAACAAAAAGAAAAAATGGACTTTGCATTAGAGGTGAAGAGGGCTCATCCAATTTAATCTGATCATAATATGACTCGACCCAATCACTCAGTTTGACCCGAACATAGTTGGATTTCATCAGATTTAGGGTGCAAAAATTAGACTTTGATCAATATTTTGGGTCTGTGTTTGAATAAGGGACAAGCATAATCCGACTCGTCCATAACCACATAAGAATATTGTGTTATGTGAACATATAACATCTTCCTTTCCCATCTACTACTACTATAACAAGCAGCAGGTAATATTTTCCTTCCAAAATAATATAACAAAATCACTTTTCTTACCAATTTGTGTCCAACATCATTTTGGAAACGAAAAAATTCATCACCAAAGGATTCAGGTTCTTTTTTTAGATTTTCTTTACCAGTGTTTTTAATTTTAGACCCCATTTTTGTGAAAATCCTATGCTTCAATTCTAAGACAATATATTTCAATAGCCATCTATCTAAATGAAAAAATGTACATTCTCACATGTACATGCCTAAATGTAAAAATAAATTCCAAACTAGTTTATCGAAATGTTTAAATGTTAAAAAATATTCATATGTCAAAATGTATAACATTTAAAAAATACTTCCGACAATCATGTCAGAATGATTTATGATCCTGTATATTGTAAGCCAAGGAAATTATTAGCATGAATGAACAGTGTATGTATAATATACATACCCTTTTCACTTGGATGTTAAGTTGAAGAACGAAGGTTGGATGAATCAGGCACGCAAAAGCAAAGGTCCTGGATACAGTAACAGTGATGTTGCCCAAATAAAGTTTTTTGAGTCCCAATGCATTCCTCTACGGCAAAAGACAGGGGATACTCTGGTCATCATAGATCAGGTCATATTTGTCCCTACAAATTAAGATCGGAATGTATACTTTCCCCAACCAATTGTGAGATTTTTTTCCAACAGTAGTGAGTGAGGAATGAAAAGTAACTAGCAACAACGTCACAACAAAAACGATTTAGAATTATGAGTGAAATGGTGGATGCGTAGATAGAGGGGAAATAGGGAGGGTATCATGGAGGTTTTCAAAATTTTGGGTCCAAAAAACTAAAAAAATGTGGAGAAAAAGCATATCTCAATTTTTTGGTTGACATATCCAGGTTCTAATGTTCTAAGTTGACAGTGAACACTAACATCAACAGCAATTTAAAGCCCGACACTTTTTTCCCACAAGCATAAACAGTAAACCTGTGACCAATATTTCAGAAGTTATATAAAGTTCTAATAATACACTCATTATAGATGACATCATATGTAGAACTAGAGCATTTTACTCAACTGAGCCCAAAAAACAACCAATACAGCAGAACTAAGTTTTAGGTTATCATAACAAATTTAGAACTACAAGTCCAAGCTCAAGAAAGAATCCATTTGATAGATATGGTACATGTCCAACTTCTACAACGACATATGTGAATAATCATCATCATTTTAAGCCAATCTAAACAACAAAAAAGAAAACTGAGCAAAAGAAACAGATGTTTGTTAACTTATCTAGCCAAAATGTATCTTGACAAAGAAGCCTCCTTCTTCTTTCGGATTCTCTCACTGGCTTTTTGGTTTCTCAATCTTCACATAGGGTAAACCACCCACTAAATGAACAACTTTTGGTGACCACCCACGCTGTTGAGCACGGCAAAACATCAAGAAAGTGTTTGCAAAGTAGGAATTGAAACCCATAAAGACATGCCACAGAGCATGGCCCTGTGGATTAACAGGCCATCGGGATATCTCCTTGCAAAAAACACGATCAGAAACCCCAAACAAACTGCCTAATACAAGAGTAGCTATAAATAGCTTTGCGAGCCGCTTGGCAGAAACATCTTGTGTGTAAATGTAATACTTGTACATTCTCGGAGTGCAGAGGAGACAGAGAATGATATAGTGCACTTTGAAGCTAATAGCAAAATGGAAGACTGAATGGGCAATGGCAAAAACCGCACCGTACACAAAGAGGAAGATGGGCATTGTACTGCGGTAATGCCAGTCAGGGGAGTAGAGGATGTACATGTACAGCAGCACCTCCCATACCATAGGAGTTTCATCACTTTGCTGTTGCCTAAATTAAAGAGCAAAATCGGAAAAATAAATAATCATCCAACACAGACAGTTATTGACTCATTGAAGGACTAAGTAAACAATCAAACTACATATTCTTGAAAGGGACACATACCAAGCAGCGTAGTAGTACTTACTCAAAAAGCAGAAAAAACGTAACTGCACAATGACTTCAAAGGAACCACTCTTGCATTTACAAGCAAAATTACCATTTTTAGGTCATATATCGGTAAATAGGCTGACAGCCTGACTTAGATCCTGCTATAAAGTATAAACTTCTAACCTTTTTTGTATCTAACTAAATTAAGAAACTCCGCATCCATTCTACTATCCTAGAACTGAAAACATCATGCCTATAAACTAAGGAAAGTATAATGTCTCATTATGGTAACTAGCTCTAGTATCAAAATGGTAGGAAGGTATACCCTTTCTCCAATCAACGACGAGAAAGGTAAAAAGTGCAGCCTAAAAATTTGGAACAACACAAACATGGATAAAGATAACAACAGCAGAGACTTAGCCGGGTCCTGCTACGTGGCTTGTATGGGCATAAGTGGCTTGTATTCTACTAAGTAGACTCAGTGCACAATAAGGAGAAAATAGTTGGGGTTGGCTACATGGATCGAATATGACACCATAATTCACTATCATAAATCATGTTCATTGACAAATCATATTGTCAGGATGAACGAATTCATCACCACCATAGGCTTAAGTATTTCTTAATTATTTCGCCTATGGGTTTTCTTTGTCTGCCTCTTCCTCTACGAATTGGACCAACCTCCATTTGATCTACTCTCCTTATAGAGGCTTCTACCGTCTCCTCCGCACATGTACAAACCACCTGAGGTGCAATTCTACCATCTTTTCTACAATAGGAGCTACTCCAACTTTCTCCTCAATGCATTCATTTCTAATCCTCTCTTGTCTAGTGTGTCCACTCATCCAACACAATATTCTCATCTCTACTACATGAAGTCTATTCTCTTATTGACAGTTTATCGCCAACATTCAGTCTGATACAACATTGCATGTCTTATAATCGGGCGCTAAAACTTACGTTTAAGCTTGAGTGGTACCTTCTATCACAAATAACCCACTTGAATCCTATGATTCACAACTCCGTTAATTTCCCCATCGTCTTGTATGATTGACCTAAAGATACCTAAATCTAGTGACGTGGTATGATATGATCCCCAATCTTTACCTCTACAATACGGTTTGTCAGCCTCTTGATAAAATTACACTCCAATACTCCATATAATTCGTCTTACTTCGACTTATACAAAATTCATGTGCTTCTAAAACTTGTCTCCACATTCTAGCTTCCCGTTGTGGCATTGATGCTTGGAAATATCATCTGCAATATCATGTTTTACCTCGACATTCGTAAATTCCTTTAAAATGTTTTATTAAAAAACACAAAGTGGGTCGTCAGGGTGTTCATGTTTCCTTCATAGTAGAACAGAATATAGACAAAATTTAGTTGCATGAGATAAAATGGAAGATCATAACAGAGATAGAGTAAATGCAAATATGATCCTTCTGACGTAGGAGAAAGCAACACAAATTGTTGATAAATACGGAAAAAATGGGACAAATATGTGTTGCAAATGATAACCACAATATTAATGGTGTTAAACAAAAAAAATCCACTTCATACGTCTGGTTCAATATCTCTCCAAAACATGTAGCTATTAGCCAGGATATGATTATATATCCCTTGCAAACACCTTAAGTCTGAATTCTTCAATCATGTAACGTACATCTCAATAAAACACAATTAATCTTTGTATGATGCAAATTAGTTGAAACAAATGAAACCAATAAGACAAGCAAACATAAATTAAATAAACTAATGCAACTGAAACGATGGAGATAAATACTTACGCATGTTGCAGTGTGGCATGGTACAACATGCTTCCAATGGCAAGTATCATATTTGAGAGATGAAGAACACTAAATCTTTTCTCAAATCGTTGTCTAATAGCGTTTATAAGACCAATTAGAGCCAAGAGAATTGTTGGAATATTTGAAATTGTATTATAAAATTCTGCAATGTAAGGCGAATATGCATAGTTTATCTCACAACACTCTTTGGTGGATGTAACTGGACCCCAGAAGCTAGTTATAGTTTCAGCCATTCTCCTCTACAGCGTGGTGGTTTTTCTATATGTATATGACTTTTTTGCAGATGCAGAGTTTATAAAATTCCTGCAAACCATGTGGGAACATGCCAAAACCCAATCAATCACAGAACTTATTCAAAGGGTGGAAAAACTTAAGGCAAACAGTACCCATAGGTCATATTAATTAATTGACAATAAAAGCACGGTAAATGTATTATGTCAACATAATGTGTAAAACAACACAGTATAAAGCTTGTAGTCAAGTATATATAAAAACAGAATATGATTAGAGAACTTATAAGAATCTACATTTGGATAAGACCATCATAAACAAGGACAAGGTGGATAAAAAGCAAGAGAGCCACCTCAGAATAGAAAATCAAGTTTATTGCAATGAAAACATGTAATTTATAATATTGCAAACATACAGAAAAGCAGAGCCAGGGGGGGAAGGAGTATTGCTAAAGTATGGGGCCTTGAGTAAAGATGTTATGTTGAGTGAAGGAGGGGAAAATTAATATAATTATGAAAGCAACTAAGGAAATTAAAATAGAAAACAGTGAAGTCTGAAATTGGCGATGGAATCTAGCATGCATAAATGGAGGTTGATACGGTCTACAATATGAAATGAGTTTGTAATAATATGAACATAAAAAAGGAATAAGGATGAAGAGTATGGAAGATTAAATCGAAGGGAAGGAATGTATGTTAACCTTGAAATAGTGGTTGAAGTGAAGGGAATCTTGTAGAAGGAGGTGGAGGTGTTGAATCTGAAGGAGAATAATTAATTATAAATAGGTGTAGGGTTAATAAAAATAGGAATAGAAGAAAGAACAATAAATATAATTTGATATAAATGATAATAACAATGATGATAAGGAAAGTAAATAAGAGAAATTGAATGAATGAGAAATCAGACCTTAGCGGCGGAATGGTGTGTGAATCACGGCCGCGGTTTGTGTTAATTAGCGAATCGCTTCATCGGACGCAGAACCCTACCCATTCTCTTACCAAACGCCACAATTCAGATGCCGTTTTTTAAATCAAACATTCTTTTTTTCTCATCCGATATTCTCAGGCCTCTAATTATTTGGCCCACATTCTATTTTAATTCAGATCCAACTCAATCTTTTTTAATTATTTTATTCTAATTTATAATCATTCATCTTTTTCTTACAACACCATACCTACACTAATTTCATATAATTTACTAACTTACCTCAAACTTATATTTCAAATCAAATTAATATTCTCCCCTTCTCCTCCTAAAATAATTTTATCTAATGCACATTCCAAATTCAATAAAAAATGGAGAAATATGGACTAATTTTCTACTTAATATTTTGCTCTTGATGTTTTCTTAATAATCTCAATAAAAAAAATCTTATAATTAGGTAATTATCATTAACACAATAATTACATATTTAATCTTAAATTGGACAGTATAATAAACACAAGAAATTATAACATAAAGTACACACAAGAAAAGAAATTTCTAATTCTCTAAAATAAAATTGTAAAAATTAAATATTTAATATAATAAAAAAATGTCTCAATCCAATCCAATTCCATTGGATCTTAGGCAATCTAAGGTTAGTAGCTCTCCGACCCCATAAAGGTGCATAAGCTACTTATTCTTTCTTCTTTAAGAGTGGAATGCTTCTTTTAATTGATTGAAAGAGGGATCTCTCACAATTAGGGAATTTTGGACAAAAGCTCTCGGCATGCAAAAAGTAAAAACTATCTCGACACGGCATACAATAATAATGCATAAAATTTATATACTGTTAGTACATACATATTTTTCTATTAAAATTAATAATAGTCAAATATGAGTATAAAGTCCTGCCAAAAAAAACCCTTATATGCTAAATAATGATACTGGCTAGGTAAGAGCAATTTATACAAAACCTTGCACAGTCAACGGTTTGACCATGCATACCAATCTTAATCATTCTAGAGAGAGAACCTGGACCCTTATGTGTGTTAGGTTGATAACAAAATGTGGTATTTGGACTAGATTCATCTTTGAATTAAAGGAAAAAATGATTGATGTATAAAGAGGAATCAACATCCACATGACCTCATTCTTGACCTGATTCATTTTCCGGTATAATTAAAAATGTATTTAATAAAAAGTAATATTTTAATATTATTTTATAGAGGAAAGAGGTATTTGTTGTTGTGATTGTGAGTCCATATCTTGTAGTCATTGTTATGTTAAGACCATTTCAACATTCACAACACCATTTGTACAACATTCATTATTGATATATAAAGTAGATTAGTAATAGTAATAATTAAAAGAGGTAGAAGAATTGAAGATAGAGATGGCAAGGAGATTTGAGAGGGTAGCGGCAGCCTTCGATGCAGGTATGAGGTTGTGTGAAAGCAGTGGTAGCGAGTACTCTCCTGAGACATCAACTCAACATCATTTATCATATCTTGTAAAGTCATTCATGGAAGAAACAGGAGAAGTGGAATTATTAGATAATGATGAAGAAGAAGAAGAAGAAGATATGGAGAAGAGGAAGATATTATTGGAGGCTTTATTAATTGATGGTGATCATGACGATGATGATTTCAAAGCCATAGAAAAGATAAGGAGAGAGACTGAAATTGAAATAGCACGTGGTCTTGTTGGATCCTCCCAATTCAAACGCAACTTGATGTCTCGTTTGAGGGACAGAGGCTTTGATGCTGGTCAGTACTACTATATTTTATTTCATAATTCATGTCTTATTGCTTTTTAATGTTGTCATATGTTACATGTAAAACTATAATGCGAATTGGTATCAAATCTAGTTTTGATGAGATTGTTTTTATGCACAGGGATTTGCAAATCAAAGTGGGAGAAAAATGGAAGAATCCCAGGTGGTGACTATGAGTACATAGATGTGAATGTTGGTGGAAAACGATACATTATTGAAGTTTCCCTTGCTTCAGAATTCGAAATAGCTCGTCCCACAAATCAATATTCTTCCTTGATACATGTCATCCCTCGAGTATTTGTTGGTAAAGTTGAAGATCTTAAGCAAATTGTGAGATTGATGTGCAGTGCTATTAAGGGGTCAATGAAAAGCATTGAATTGCATATACCTCCATGGAGGAGAAATGGTTATATGCAAGCCAAGTGGTTCAGTTCTTACAATCGAACAACTAATGAAGTTACAAATAAAAATGAATCATTGTCTCTTCAAACATTGACCCATATAAGGTCTATTGGATTCAAAGCAAGAGGTTGCAGGGATGATTACGTTACTAAAACTGGTTTCAGAGTCACTGCAGCGTTCCATGTAGATGGTAGCTTTGGTGCCCAATTATAGTCATAGCACATTATAGATGCATTTTCATGAGCAATATTATTTATAATTGTTCCTTAAATCACAACATAATAAAATAAATACACTTTATAATACATATCTCTCTTCCTTTTTCTTTCTCAGCAAATGTAAGAAGATGACATAAATATTTCCAATTATAACTTCAGGCAACATGCCAAACTAAACTGCTTATCCAGGTCAAAATGGCAATAAGTGGAGAATCGTATGGAAATAGTCAAAATTAGGATAATTTTATGGACCCACTTATTTACTCAAATACACCTCAGTAATCATTTTTTACATTATTACATACATTATGAGACATCGAAAGGTAAAATGATGCTAACACAAGCCATAATTTTCACTTCCATTCCACACTTGTTTAAATCAGCTAAAAGCTTAGCCTGTTAGTAATAATATAATTTCTTAAAATTTGAGTCATGTATCATCTTACTTACCCAAGTAAATTCGACTATGAGCTTCGGATGCGAATTTGTTGCCGATGAAAAGTTGTGAAAGGTCTGCAGTCCATTCCTCCTGATCCTCCTTTGAGGCTTCCCATGTCTCCACATTCTCAGACTCCAGTATCATGGACCATGACTCCAAGCTATCAAACCTCCTTCTTTCCATGTTTTCTATGTCAGAATTCAACCTTTTCTATGGAAAAATAAAAGATGTTATGGAACCAGAACATAGTTTTTCATGTCAAGCGTGAGCCAAGATTTGTTCATCAAAGTTATGAAGAATAAAAACTCATTGAGTAGGACATAAGAATTAGAGACACCAAAAGAAAGAAAGGGGTATGCTTTGAATTCATGAAATGGATCCAAGGATTATCATCATAAAGATGAATTGAAAAGCATAAGCTTCAGGGGTGACCCGTGACTGCTTGGTTCAAAGGTAGATAAAGAGAGGTGTGGCCTTTTTGGTTGCTTCTGTTTGGGTTTCTTTTCTTGCATGCATCCTTATCATTCATCTATGTTGAGTGGCCATGGTGCAAAGTAATATATTTGAGGCTCATGTTCATCTCATCCAACAATTTGCACTTTGCAGTCTTCTAAGTCTTGTAAGTCTTTGGTACAACTGTAGAGCATCATATTATTGGGACTAAAAAAAAGTCCTAGAATACAAGTGCCAATTAATGTACGTAGTAGTAAAACAAAAAAAAAGGAGAGAACACAAGTGTAAAGCCAAGAACCGTTTGATAAAAGTGCAAGTATTGATGTATATTCTGTCCTTCCCTCTGCTGACAAAATGAGCTGCACTATATTCTACGTAAGTCTTGTACCTAATTGACGAATTTGGATGAACTATTATTTTCCTTGCACATATTTTTTGTGCCCAACCCCACAAGGATTCTCCTTTATTCCATATCCAATAGTCTATAAAGCACTACTACCTAAAAGATAATGAGACAATGTAAGCATTTAAAGTGTGGATCGTCGAAACTTACATTCCATGACTCAGATTAAACAAAGATTCTAAGGTTGGAGTCAGACCTTTAAAAATATTGAGAAGTTGAAAGGTATAAAATATTATAGCCTCTACTTCACCATGGAAGATCTCATTTGAATCAAACGTGTGGCAAGGAACATTACAGTTCCAAATCCAATAACCAACCCTGCAGGATATACTGGGTGAAATGGCAAAGTAAACAAGAACGGATGACGAGGTCTTAATTGCACGCAACCGAAGGTCTTAATTGCACGCAACCGAAGGTCTTAATTGCAAACTTTGTTCCCAGATTTTAACATGTGATCTGTGAGTAATCGAATAGTTTTTCCGACAAGCATTGTTAGTACAAAACTAAAACATTTCTTCACACCATTTGGTTCTATACTTGTTTACACGTTTAATAAAGTATGTATACCTGTTTCTTTTTGGTCCAAGCAAGTGATATCTGTTATGATTTGAGCAATAATGTGAAAGGAAAGAGGTATAAGGAATGGAGTATGAAGTGTAAAGAAAAGTGTTGGAGAGTAGTGAATATTAATTTATTTTGTGAGTGGATGTGGAGCATCCAGAAAATTTATTTAGTGAATACAGAAGTAAAAGAAAAAAGAAGAATAAATGGAAGCTAGAGCCTGGAGGGCATTCCCCCAGCAACGACAATGGTTTCTCCAGTTATATAAGAAGCATCATCAGATGCCAAGAATGCCGTAGCAGCAGCCATGTCTTCCGTTGTACCAAGCCTTCCAAGCAATGTCTTCTCTGCCAGCTCACTCCTCTGTAGTAGTAATAATAGTAGTAATATTACATTAACAAAAGTACATTAACAAAATCCATTGAAATATTAAAGAACATATTTACCAGAGTTTCATTAGAGGTAATGAATTCGGCAAAACGAGTTGGCACAAAACCAGGAGCCACACAGTTTACGCGAGTGTTTGGGGACATCTCATCAGCAAGGGCCTATTGGCAACAAATTAGAAAGAATTATGAGAATATATAAAATGAGAAAGAAAGATGAAGAGAATGAATTGAGTAGTAGTAACTTTGCAAAGTCCTAGAAGGGCTGTTTTGGTGACTCCATACATAGCCATAGCAGCTGGTAGGTTATAACCAGCAATTGAGGATATGATAACCACGGAAGAACCCTTCTGCAAGTGAGGAGCTGCATCCTGCATACATCATCAAAATGCAACATAAGCATCATTTATCTCTCTGTTTTATTTGAGTGGATTGAGTATAATTATTATTACCTTGAGAAGAAGTATAGTGGCCTTAACATTAATCTCCCATAGCTTGTCAAGGACAGAGTCAGGGGTTTGCAAAATGGGATCATTAGATGGATTTGCAGCAGCATTCGACACAATCACATCTATCTTTCCATACTTCTGTTATAAATCACAGTTGTTTTTATATGAGAATTCAGTAATCCCCTATATATAAATAAGAGAGAAAGAAATGAACCTGGATAGTTTGTTGAATGAGATTGTTCCTTTGTTGGGGATTAGAAACGTGACAAACAACAGCCAAGACATCAATTCCTTTGGATCTGAGTTGAAGAGCAGCCTCATCAACGTTTTTCTGCCTACGAGAAGAGATCACAACAGAAGCACCCTCTAATCCAAGCCTCTCAGCAATTGAAAACCCGATTCCCTGAGTTGAAGCAGTTACGATTGCAACTTTTCCTTCGAATCTCTTCATTCTACTAACCCTAATTTCCTTTCCTCTCTTCTCAATCTCTGATGTAGATGTAGTAGGACTACTACTACTTGTTCTTTTGGGCGATCTTGTCAAAGCATCTCATTTATATGCGGGATTTCCACCAACACACTAATTCTTCAAAAATCCAAATGAATGATAAATAATAAATAATTTTCTATAAATCTTTATACAATTAGATACATATTACACTATTCTTTATTCACCTTTACTAACCACATTCCATAAACTCCAACACCTATTCTTAAACTACGACAACGTGTCAATTAATCTATTAACTTATTCATCTCTTAATCTTATCTTTTATTAGTTAATATTGAATCATTGAATACACAATTTAGTACATTATTAAATATATTACCTTTTTAATATTGACTTTATTTCTATTGTTTCATTAATCATTATCCACAACAACAACCAAACTGTAAATCTATTAAATGAGATTGATTATATAGATCAAATAATATATTATATATAACATGATTTACAATATAATTTTTTGATATTTCTCTTAACATATTATATTTAATCATATTTTATCGAGTGCATCCACTAATATAATGTAATATTCTTATCTATTTTACATTTAGTTTATTCTCTTGTGATAATATATCATCCAATATTCATATTTAATTTCATATCACATAATATTCATTTATTTATGTTACATGGTAGTAAATTTTCACATTAAAGTACATTTCTATTATATGTGGCATATAATACAGTATTCCGCTTCATCCAATATACTTTAATCATATAGTATACATGTCTCTTAGTTTTCACATCTGGTATGTCTTAAATTTTATTAAAAAATGTGTGTTTTTAAAATCTATCTCCACATTTTGCTATATTCATGAGTTTCCAACTAAAACAATATTAACAACAAAAAGAATCAAGATACTGGTCGTGCGGGGATTCCCGTATTTATAAATTAATTTTTAGTTAAATGTTTTACATATATTATACATTTTTACTATTATATAATTATATTATTATTTTTTATAATAAATTTTAGTGATGAATATGGGAACTAAAAACATTACTCCCCACCAAGCATTTTATAACTTTTATATGGTTAATTCATTTAGTTTATTAAGTAAAACTAGTTTGGGAGCTTATAGTTTATAGATGCTAGATAAAACTAGTTTGGTGTAGTTGAAATTTGGAAAATGACTAAGGAGATATATTATTTATTTAAACTTTTATATTTTAGTTAATTGAATATATAATATTTTATTATTTGTTTTTTATTTTAATATGCATTTTTTTGTTTTCAATATTTTCTTCTAAAAGTGCAATTAAATTGCCTAAATAACTTCATATATAATTAAAATATATATTTTAATGATATTTATAATATGCATTATATATCATTAAAATATAAATATAACAATCAAATGCACAAATAATATATACATCATAAAATATCCAATAGAAAAATAATTTATCCACATATAAGATTGTGAAAAGAATTGAGAATATCTAATAAAAGATAAATTTGGTAAGCAAATGATTAAAAGTTATTTCCATTTTCTAAATATTAGTTTAATTATATATGAAGTTTTGTTTACGGAATGGTTGTAGTAGTTTTTTGATTAAGTAAAAAAGTTACATATCATAGGAGCAGTACCTTAATACATAATTAACAATTACTTATACATCGTAAAAGAATATATTTAATTTCTCCAAAAGTTTGTTTTTGTGAACTCGGCAATCTATTCTCCGGTAGGGAAGTATAGAAAAAATATGAACATTGTGATATGATCAATTTGCACATTATACATCATAGTAGTTTCTGAAATTTGAGAGGACGTACGAATGATTTCAGGTCCGAAACACAGATGCATTTTCATATGGTGCACACCACTATTACTAATGAATTCAGCTATCTCAATCAAGGAACACACATGACAAAATGCATAACATGTTTGAACATTTTTAATTCAACCATAAGGATTTCTGAATTTCTTTAAGAGCTCCGGTATTTCATATGCAAGCATGTCATCTACTGCTTCAATCATCTTGGGCTTCAGTTTCTCAAATTTGTCAAAACTATAACCACTCAAAATCTCTCTGAAGTACTCTACATTAGGGAAATCACCAGCTGGTAGATGAAACTCCCTTTGAACCTATTTCACAAAACCATAAATGACATGTAGCTTCAGAAATGAAGGGAAGCAAAGACGGAGGAAACTAAGAAAGATACCTTTCTAAATTCATCTTCGAGATTATCGATAAGCTGTTGTTGAGCCTTAGCTTTGCCCATAATGGCAGGCATCTCCTTCCTAAGATGGCTTATTATATATGCATGGATTTTAGCAGATCTAGCACGTTTCACAAATTCATTGATCTGCAGCAGTACAACGGCATCAGATCTTAACACAAAAAAAAAAACAAACAAACACACACACACAAACAAGCAAACAGGAGTATAAGCTTTCAGTGATCTGACATATGCATATAACATGAAAATAGGAACATACTCGACTGTCGCAAGCCTTTCTTGGCATATCTACCAAATCTATAAGGAGATCATTCTGTTCTTTTTCAAAGAGATCCTGTCCTAATGGGCCAACAAAGCCTTCATTGATAGGCTTGTCATTGAATGAGCTGAAAAGTTAAGAAAGTTACCATAGAGTTAAGACTAAAGAATGTCGAATTCATCAGAGAAGCAATTCATTAATGCGATGTGAAAGGAATTAAGAGAGCATAACGGTTACCATCATTTAAATGTGAATTTCAACTATAAAATGTTAAGACAAGACGATATGAATTTTTTCCCACCAAAACTGTAAATAAATAGAAATCTCAGAATGTTAAACCACACCCAGACATTATGAGCCTAAACAAATGGCCAAATCAAGCCCCCTTTCAAATTAAGCAATGAATCGTTAGCAGTATAGAAAATAGCAAACCTACCCAATATATACACGCACAACTTCTGAAGTATTTAGAACTTTCCCCAATGACCACATCAATGCTCCATAAACTCTCATAAGCTACAATATCATAAGTAGACCAAGAAATTGATAAAAAATACACTTGATAAAGTTAGGTCAAATTAAGTTGTTGATACCGCCTTACTTGTTGAGTATCAATTTGGTCTGCTTTATTCAAAACCACACGTATCTTGTCATCATGACCGCGAAGACATGCAATTACACGTTTAAATTCATCACTGATGTCAAGTTTGTGTGGATCAAATAAGAGAAGAATCAGATCACATTTTGCAGCAAACCAAGTTATAACACCAGTGAAATCATAACTACGTTGAGTCCTTTGCTTTTCTCCAGAGAGAACTCCAGGAGTGTCCAAAAATGTTATTTCATCTAGCAGCTGAAACCATAAATTGCTTCAAGTTCAATTGTTCAAGGACCAATACATGATACAATCAATTATTGAGCAAAACAGGAATTTATTAATATATAGAGAGCTCACTGGATGTGGCATTTGTGAACATTGAAACTTTGACAAAAAAGAACCACCAAAAGTTGACAAGCCACTAAAAGGCATTGAAGCATCAACAGCTACAGTATTTCCAGGAATACTCCTCTCATCAGGTCCAGACTACCAAATAAAAAATATCGAGTTTTAAACCCCCCTAAACACAAGCAGAGCACAAATGAACAATGGGACAAATTATTAATTACACAATGGTACCATGACCACAACAAATCTGTCAGTCGTAGGCTCTGGTCCAATGTGTGCCCCTGCACGAAGAGTTAAAAGGAAACAAAGGATAAGTAAAGTATTATTGTCCAAATATCATCAATTTTATCCATGAAAGAATTGATATATTGTAGCTGCTAGATCTTAAGTAACTTAACCAACCTGGATAATCACATTTTAACAGATGTTTTATAAATGTTGTTTTTCCTGTAGAATATTGGCCTAGAAGCATGACCATTGGCTTAGCATCAAAATCACTGTTGGTCTGTAAGGGTAAAACCAAGGACGTTCTTAAACATCACGTCATCATATTTATATGAATAAATATCATGTTAACTAGAGCAAATAAGTAACTTATTTACCCATGAAGTTCATGAATTTCAACAACTCTTGCTTATATATCAGGTGTAAATTACACTTACCAACAACGGAGATACAAAATCATTGAATTGATAAGTGACTTCCAAGGGCTTTAGTCTCTCCACATACAATTTCTTCAAGCCATCAATTATTGATGTAACTGCATTGAGAGGTAGCTACGAAGAAGCAAACTATTATCATTAGAAATTTTTATGTAGCAGAGCTTGAAGAAACAAATTCACAGAAGCACATTGTAATCACTTTCACAAAGTAGTCACATTGCTTCAATATTTCCTTGTATACATCATCTGATTCATCCAGGCAACAAATGTAAGCAGGAGAGCAAAATTTATGTCACCTGTATCTATCTCTCTATAACTCATGCAAGCAAAAATAATTAAAATCACACAATTCACTAATAAAAAGTGGCCTTTCATTTTTGTAGCAAGAAATAATTACTAGTTCATTAAAAATATGGAAAAAGCAAATATAAAACATTACCACATCTTTTTTTTATTTGTTGTTAACTGTAAAAAACAAGGTGGCTTTTCATTTCTGCACTTTTTCATAGTTCGCTTTCAAAGCTAACTGCTTTAATTTTTGTCAAAACTGGGCATGGATATTGAACAGGAGTTGGGACTCACTTTCTTTACAGGTTTTGAAGCTATAGATGGACTAGGATGTGGTGAATAGGACTGAGCATTCCCTACATATTATCAGTAAAATGACATAATCAATATTAACTAGAGCAGAAAGTCATGAATAATTGAAGAAAAAATTATGTGTCAAACCATATACTTCAGGTTGGGCACTTATTGTTGTTAATCTCTTTGTTTTCTGAAAGGAAAAAAAAACAAAAAGAAAAGAAACCAATAAGAAAAAGGAACAGCAGAAATAACATGATCCAACTGATAAAACACAGTGAGGTAAAAGGCAATGCTTACTGCTACTAAAGCATCAAGTCCTTCCATCACAGGAGGTTTAATATTTTCCTCGTCAACTGTAGTGAATAGAAATGGAATAGTGAAATGCATTGAAAGAGTGAGTAGAACAAATTATTGAGAGTGATAGAGAAGGAAGTTAGAGAAAGAAGAGAAACCTCTCATTGAATTGAATAATACCCCTATTCCGCTTATATATTTACTGTATACCATTATTCAAATTCAGAGCAATATTCTGTATTTGTCAATTAATTAGGCGTCATAGTCACTATAATGAATGGCTATAACCAAACAAAATGATTTACAAGCAGAGGAGAGGAAAAAGAGGTGATTTATGACTTGATATAATGATTTGATGAAGAGAAGATCAATATCCAAAGAATTGATGAAGGCATATTAGTGAACTTACTTTCAGCTTTAAGGATATCTGAGTTGAGATCAAATCCTGACTGTGCCAGGGAAACAAGCTGTTTGTTGCATTGGGAAAAATATTCAATTTGAGAAAATAAAGCATAGAAAATGAAAAGAGGAATAATAATTGACATCTCAAACCTGCATTGCAGTAACAAATTGAGGGAAAGCTAGGAAACCTTGTCTTTTGGTATCAGCAATAGCCCAAATGTGTTTGAGTTGAGAGCGAGACAAGTTGGAGAGAGCAAAGAAGGTAGTAGCATCATTACCAGTGATACGGCCATCTCCATCAGAATCGGCGAAGGTGAACCATTCTTCAAAGATCTTTAATTGTTCTTTCGACCATGATGATTCCATCCAATCCGATACACTCAAATCATTCTTGTTTCCTTTTCACTTTTCATCATTGACTTCATTTCAAAACGCAAACCCTCGCCCACATCATTATTTTTGAGTTATAAATAAATAATGAATGAATGGATGTAGGAATTTCTAGATTAGGATGATTGCTGCTTTATGACCAAACCTTCTTTTTTATTTTCTCTTTTGATCTTAACAATTCTATCCCCTTTTGCTTGATTTTTCAACAGCTTTAAAGTTTAAAAAGTTAAAATGTAAAAAGTTAAAAAAGTAAAAGAAATTAGAAGCATTGTATTTTCCACCAAAGATTTGTATAAAGATGAACAAAGTTGTTAATTATATGTGACATGATTATTAATTAAAGCTTGAAATGGAAAAGAAAAGTGAAGTGGAGAATATTTATACAAGTAACTTTGGTGGGTGGTTCCTTCCGATCAAAGCATATTCCGCATGACTGTAGTCACAACCCACCATTCTTAGAAAGCATCTTATCAAAGATCTTTTACTCTCTCTCTCAATTCAATTCAATTCAATTCAATTCTCAACCACTCAGTGCTTAATTAGTATAATAAGAAGGATTCAAGATCCTTCAAGCTGGAGATCCTGTGAATCACTTCTCAACTTAACATTTCTTTTATTATTATCAATTGCTCTTTCACTGTTCACAGTTTTGGCGCCAATATCATGAAGATCGACAACTCCAACGGCAAATTATGCGCGCCACCAAACTCATCAGACTCCATCCCCGCCGATATTTCGCCACCGCAGAACGACGATCACGCCGACGAGATATTCGTGCCGCCGTTGAACTTCGCGATGGTGGATAATGGAATATTCAGGTCTGGTTTTCCTGATTCTGCAAACTTCGGCTTCTTGAAATCGCTTCGTCTCCGTTCCGTTATGTGAGTGTCTAAATCACTTTATTGCGTGATATGTGTCTTATGACCGGTCAATTCGGTTTCTGAAGTTGAAGGTTTTGTGCAGATGTTTGTGCCCCGAACCCTATCCAGAACCTACCCTGGAATTCTTGAAGGCCAACAAAATTAGGCTTTATCAATTCGGAATTGATGGCTGTAAGGTACGTTTCCTTTCTTCTTTTCATTTCAGTACCATTTCTTCTCTGAAATGTTTTTTTGTTGTTGTAATTTCCTAAATGTTAGTTCGCGTTTCATCTATTGTTGCATGTCTGGATACATTTCAATTAGTGTATCAGTTTATAGAAACTATACCGAATAATTTCATGTGCTAACTACTCCTCAATTCCTTTATTCTTATTCACATGGATAGACTAGTAGAGAGCTAATCAAATAGCTTATTTGACAACAAAACATAAGCTACTTGTCGGCCTTTGGTAAAATAAAATGTGTTTATAAGCTAGGAGCTTATGTCCTTTTACACTTGTTAAGTAGTTTATCGTTTACTCTTATCAAACAATTTTATTTTAATCCCCTAACTTACCCTTTATCAATTTTCAGCTCCTACCTTGTAAGATTTCAACTAGTTATAGTGTTACCCTATTGCCTTAAAAAGAAACCATTTCTATATTGCAAGTTGCTGCTATTGTCAGTCATGGTTTTAACTTGTACTTGTATGTGAGCTTAAAAAAAGTCTTTGTACCTGACTTCTAGTTCTATCTGTTCCCCTTATTCTCTTTTTCAAGCCAATCTGGGAAAATTGCAGCTTCAGGCCATCCTTGCAAACATCTCAATATTTCATATTTCTATTGTACTCACAAACTTCAACCACTGGGATTCCTGTGTTCCAAAACAGTTCTAGAATCAATTCTTTGTTCCGTTCTCTGCAAAAAAAAAAAAAGTATTTCTGAATAGGCCTGCACTAATTATTGCCCTTGGCAAAGTCTTGCTTCATTCTATATCACAAACGGAGAAGCCTTTTCCATCTCTACCTACTAACAATAACAACTATATTAGCTGTACAGTCCACCTCATCCTAGAACGACCCTGTAAAATCAAATGCAGGAGCTTTAAAGGGCAATCCAGGGCTTGCTGGACTGATTGCTTAAAGCCCCTCTTTTCATTTGAATATGATCTTTTATGTGTAGAGCTTGTTTCAAATAATGTGCAAAAGTTTGGGGATTGACCAATGGTCTTTAAAAGCAGTCTACTTACCTTGGCTCACAGAAGAGCAAAACTTATAATGGTTTTGACAACATGTTACTTGCTACTCACAGCTGGTAAGTGAGTAGTGACACTTTCTTAAGTGCTACTGCAAGTTAGGGCCTCAAAGCAAGAGGCACTATGTGGAGTGATTTTTTACTTTGGGGCTGATAAAGATTGGAGTGGGGTCTGAGACAGAAAGAGGGCACCTAGATTTAAAATAAAAATGAAGCTAGTAGAAGATCCTCTAGTTTCAGATTTAAAATAAAAATGTATTTAATTGTTAAAAAACAAATGCTTTCATTGAGAGTTGAACTCAAGACCTCCCGCTTACTAAACGGGTGCTCTAACCAACTGAGCTATGAAAGCAATTGATGCTAATAGTACAAGTTACATACTTGGTAATTTATGTATTATTGATTATTGCTACTCTTCCACTATCACAGGAGACTTCACACTTGCATCATACCTTGTCCAATACAGAGGAGATTAAATACTTTAGCGAGAGTTTTGAAGCTCGTTCTCCCATGCTTAAAATTTTGCTTTAAATTTTTGTTTTCTTTTTCTCCAGACCTTACCCTTTATTCCTAGTGGATGGGATGTGTTGGGTTATCTCCCTTAACATTGAACAATACTAACCCCCTCCTACACTTTCCCCAGAAACCTACGTTCATCAGGCAATGGTGGAAAAGCTGAAAATGTATAAGATTATGTTTTATTTAAATAACATTTATTGATCACACGTTCTGTGGCAGGAACCATTTGTCAACATCCCACATGATATAGTCCGTGAAGCTTTGAAAGTAGTCCTTGGTAATTACAAACTCTTCCAACTTCATTATTGTCATAGCAGAGCCAATTAACCGATAATTTGACCTAATTGTAATTGATGCATGTTTTTCATGCTCCAGATGATAAAAACCACCCCCTACTGATTCACTGTAAACGAGGGAAGGTATTCACTGTTAATATTTTTGTTTTTTGTTTGGGAATATTTAAATTCCAATAATGATGTTTTTGTACAATGAACAGCATCGCACGGGTTGTCTGGTGGGGTGCATAAGAAGATTGCAGAGATGGTGTCTATCATCTGTTTTTGATGAGTACCAAAGGTTTGCAGGTGCCAAGGCCAGAGTGTCCGACCAGCGGTTCATTGAATTGTTTGATCTTTCATGTCTGAAGCATCACCCACTGTCATTTTCAACCTCAAGGAAATAGAATTTTCAATAATAATAATGGGGTATTTTGAAAAGCTGCTGCTTCCTTTCATGGAATATGAAGTTAAGTATAATGATTGTTAATGTCATGTTATGCTTCTTTGCTTTTTCTTTTTTTCAATGTGGGATGTGCAAGTTAGCAATTTATGCAAATCTGTGGGATTGGATGCTATTCATTCTTTTTTTCTATTTCAATCCCAAAGGAGGTGATAAGAAGAAGGTTTGATACTATGCCTACACTGCTTTGTTACATTCATCTATTCCCACAAAATAAGAGAAAGAAACTATGAATCATTCCCCTATCTTGTACACAGCAACAAGTGCATCAATGAATCAAGTTCACATAAATATGATATCCATCCGGTTCAAGTGAAGGAATTTTACACTTCACCTGCACTTTTTGTTGTTTAAGCATTTGTCAAACTCCAAAATCACTATAAACTTAAAAACAAAACAAAAAATCATAGTTCCTGTGAGAGAAAAAATAGGAACAACTGATTTGCTACTCAAAGAAATGACCATGGAAATGATGATGTTGGAATGAGCCATTATGTGCGGTGAGTTGTATCTCTATTAACAATCCATGCTTGATGGCGTGGATGGTGATATGAGCAGGTGGACATTATGACTAAGATTGGACGGTTGAGGGTGACCTATGCTCAGGGGTCCACATTCAATAAAAAATTGATCCAACCATCAAGTATGAGATAAGAAGTGGAACTTTTCTATATCTCATACTCTATGAGAAGAAACCAGTGTGCTCCTTGCTGATCATGTTATTGGTTGAACAAATTGCTTGAAACTCCTTATGATGTGTCTCATGTCTAGTGGCAGCAGATAATATAGACTCGTCAAATTGTTCTATAATGATAATTCATCTAAAACAAAGACTCATCAAATATACTCAAAAGTTGATTTACTTGCAAGACATGAAATGAGTGAGAGAGTTCAAACTCCTAAATTAGCTCGAAAAAGTCTCATAAGTATCAATATAAAATTCATGCTTGGTTTGCAGTATTAGTCTCAATTGTTTCAAGAAAGCTATCCCCATTTTATTCTTTTAAAGTCTAGCTTTGTATAGACCACCGGAGCTCTCCATTACACGATGAGTTCTTTTTAAAGTGTAATATGTTTGAAACATTGGGACCCAGAAAAGCATACAGGGAGGAATTCCACCAATGCGATTCATAATTGTTCTTTCCTAGGATAGCAGGATTTCCATACCATCTATTGTTGGATTTTAGCTTCTAGAGATTAAAATCCCATGCAAGGTGCTGATGAGTGTAGATAAAAATGATCCGTAACTAGCCAGAATAAAAAGAGAGTGGGAAAGATGAACAAAAATGTCACCAATTACAATTACAATTACAAGGGGCAATTATAGTCAACCTAAAATAAATAAATTAATCTATCCTGCACATACATTCTTTGGACCTAGGATATCTGTAAACACTCCTTGCCTTAGGTCTTGTCTGTACATGTTTAGTTTGTCTAACTGCTTTTCTCATTCTCTGTTCAAAAACACGCCATTCAATGGTATTGTTTTTCGTGAATATACTAGCAAGCCTGCGTTTATTTGGACGTATTGTTGGCATTCTTCCTTCGCCATAATATATTCGATATCCAGATACCAAAGATGAAAGCTGACTTCCAGAATCAGTCATGGCAAATGCATCAGAAGCAGTGCAGCCTATGAAGTCCAGAGCTGCTAACTACGATAGAAACAGTATATCGTAATTCATTAAGAAAATAATAGTAGAACCAAAACAGTTTCATCATTCTTTTTCAGCTATCGTGATCATGGAAAGAAGCAAACATGCATAATAAGTTTGAGCACCGGTATAAAGAATGTGAAGCAATGAAGCATGTACAGAACAAAATTTCTTGCAATGAAGAACTTCATGAATTAGACTTGTAACGATTTCAACATAAAGGAAACAACAATGACAAATAGCAACTAACCTGAGATGAATAATTAGCAAATGGTTCAAGTTCAGCTGAAGAAAGCAAGTTCTCTTTGGTGACCAATTTCGGGTACAAGCTAGTCAAAGCAACCAGCCTTGAACGGCCTCCATACAAATTGGAACCAGCAACAAATATATGTGTCTTGCGGTTAAAACCAAGCGCAGCAAGCATAAGAACCGCTTCTTCAGGTGTCAAAGGACATAGGCCTTCGGACCTGAGTTCTGAAGGGGAAGGTAAACTGCAAGGAAGATTCAAATTACTGTAAGTCAAAGTAAGTAAATAATAAAGCTCTACCTCTCAAATATTGACGTGTGTAAAAGAAGATAAATATGTTTATCAAGAAGATGGCGGGGGGATTTCATATGGAAAAGAATATGATGTATACTTTGTAGTCTTCTTCAGCAATGCCAGTGCAGGGAAATGGATTTCGCGATATGCTTCCAATTCTTTCCTCTCTTCTTCACCTCCCCCAAATTCGCATAAAGAATGAGCTGCCATGTCAATTTCAAATCTGAGATGTAAAGACAGGTATTTGGATGCTTTCTTGGCATGATTTCCACTTTCCTCCTTAATTGAATCCACAAATGGACCAACAAGATATCGGTCTAATGATCCAGTAAGATTTGCATTTTCACGCAATCTTTTAAGAAGTAAAGCACCAGTTTCTTGTATTCTGGGAACAAATTGCAGGGCATGAAAATTACACCTGCAACGAAGTCTCTGGATGACGAACCACAATTAGGAAGATCATAAGATTGAGGCGGTAATAAAAGTGCTTCTGCAAGAAATTTATAAATTGTTATGTCTTTTCATCAGAGAACATTAACCTGAAGCTCAAATGGGATTGGATCAAATGCCAAACGATTCCCAAATCCATAAAAGTGAACAACTTGGTTTTTAAGAATAATAGGTAGAATGTGTTTCAAGTAATAACTTGGTCTTGCCTCCTTCTCCATGTCAACATCGGTCACCTGGGAAAGCATTCCAACAATTAAATAAAAGTAGAACTAATACATTTGAGTTTACATAGTTACTTGAGGGGGTGGTGCATGACTTACAACGCTACCAATTGCCTCCAAGTCCAAAGATTGTAGTTCCTTAGGAAGTTCCCTCACTATCCGAATATCAGGAGTCAAGTAGTTAATAAAATGCTCCTCCTGATAGATATTGCTGAATTGACTATGAAATTATACAATTTTATATTGTCACTTTTCCATCTAAAGCAATCATAAACTATTTTCACAAAGTCACAAACGTCAGAAGAGACTCCCAAAAAAGTATTCATAAAACAAATAGCCCATATATTTGAATTACAGGCTTAATTCTTCTACAACAATCAGAATAATTTTCACAGGCATATTACAACGTCCCACTAATCACTAGAAACCCTACTGAGCATTTGGTCTTTACGAAAATGAAGTAGACATAAGGATAACAAAACAGAGAAAAACTAAATTTAGAAGGAAGAAAAGGTGGAAGAGGAGAGATAGACAGGGCATTACCTCACATCTCTCCACACACTACTGTACATAAATTTGGGAATAACTAAAGTTGAATTGAGTAATCTTGCCACCACGACAGCATTGCAAATCTGTTGCAAACAAAAATTAACATATACGACAACCCAAAGCTTAAGCTTTTCTCCTCTAAAATCAATCAAAACCAAATTAATTCAGAAACACTAAACAAAAAACATAACAGTCCAAGAAAAACACTTACAGCTACTCGTTGTTGATTGATCCCACCATTTGCAGTAACCAAAATGTATCCATTCTTTCCGTCTATTGGAGTATAGTAGAAGAGAGCAGAATGTGAGTATCAATCAGCATATGGAATACTTGATCATACTCTTAAAGAACATAATATAAAAAATGTTAAATTTAAGACATGGATACCATTAGGTTCCCAATTACGCTGATCTGCACAAGGTCTCCAAGCAGACGCAGGAGCCAAGGGTTCCTGCCACAGGTCCTTTGGTTCACGTCTATTCTGTTCCATATGACACACACCAAGTCAGTGTTACCGAAATCTTTTTCTTAAGAGAAGTTTTGCTCTACTGAAAATTGGAAATGAGTCAAGAACTTGATGGCCAATATCTAGAATTTAAGAACAGATCCTTATACCTCTGCCAAGGCATGAGCAGCGAAGGCCAACAACCTTTCATAAGTTCCCTTGTGTGGTTTCTTCCCATTTCCAGGCTTGCTCCCTTCTCCCTGTAAATAACAGAAAAAGGAAAGAAAGAAAGCTAAACAAACTCATACAGAGGTCAAGAAAAGCAAAGCAAGCCATATTAGTGTTCCAAGTAACCAAAAATACTATATTGAATATACTTATAGTTATAATCGCATAAAACTAAGTAATAAGGATTGTAGAAGAGAGTTTTCAGGGAGAATGTAAAGAGTGTGAGTGGCATTGAATGCAATGAGTTAAGTGGTCATGATTGTTAATAATAAAAATAGTTTAATAGTGGATAAATGAATGAGTTAAGTGGTTGGTAACAGGAGTGTATTTGAATAAGTTGAGTTAATAAGGTGATGTTAGAGAAGGTGGTTGAAATGAGTTATAAGTAATATAGCTTGTGAGTTAATGTTAGGAGACAGTTGTGATTGAGTCATTGTGATCCAATAAGATTGCAATATTAATGAGATAGGGATAGACCTGAAGAGAAGAAGAAGAAGAAGAAGAAGAAGAAGAAGAAGAAGGATGGTGTTGTAAGCGAAGAAGCATAATGGAATTGAGAAGAAAGAATAAAGCCAACAACGCAATAACCGCCATAATCACTTTGATACGTTTCCTTCGATACCATGGCTTCTTCAATTTGGAGCGGGAATGGGAGCTGGAGAATCGAGTGGGTCCCACCCTGGGTGAGATTGACAGAGCGTGGAACGAGTTCGAGCGAGGCACCGTCATCATCATCATCATCATCCCTTCCGATCCATCTTCCATCTATTCCTATTCCTATTCCTATTCCTATTCCTATTCCTATACCTATAAATAAATGAATAACTGGACATATAAATTTAAGGTTAGCGACTGTTTATAATTATTATGTTAGTGGAATGACAGAGTAATAACCCTCATACATAGGATTAATTAATTGTGCTAACTCGGATGTAATACGACGTCGCTTTATCTATAACATCAATAATTGAGCTTGAAGCTAAGTTATTTTGTCCATGTGACATTTCCCACTATTACGGAATGTAAAACTAGCCGTTGATTGGCACCGTTGGAAGATAAACACCACGTGGCCGACACACGATGATGATGAGAGTCTGTTGCATTTAAGTTATGAAGTGTATCTGATATTGGTTAGTTAGTAGTATTTGGAATCTTCTACTTGCTTCCTCCTCTTTCCTTCCATTCACTTCTCTCCTTCTCTACATTCCCCTCACACACACCAAGTATACTCTCTTTTTCTCATCTTTCTCTTCTCTTTATCAACTAACACTCTTTTAACAACAGATATTGCTTCTTCTTCTTCTTCTTCTTTAATTCCTACTTATCCCTCATCTTTACAAACATTCATATATATTACTCTTACTCATGTTAATGACTAAAAAGGCTATATTACAATAAATAAATAAATATCAACAGTAAGGGTGTTTTTTTAATGAAACAATCTGTTATTACATTTGTTGAACTATGAGATAAGATACAAACCCTACTGTCTTCACCAACACTTTCTTCATCAATCTAACCCTTTTCCTCTATCTCTTTTTATTAATTGCTTTACAAGGAAGACGTCCACTTTTCTATACACTATAAGAAATGGCTACACTTTCCGATATTGGGCTTGCAGCTGCCATCAATATTTTGAGTGCATTTGTTTTCTTTGTGGCGTTTGCTATTTTGAGGCTTCAACCTTTTAACGATCGAGTGTACTTCCCCAAATGGTACCTGAAAGGATTAAGAACAGATCCTGCACATGGAGGGCTATTTGTGAGCAAGTTTGTCAATTTAGATTGGAGGTCATATATAAAGTTCCTGAATTGGATGCCAGCTGCACTTAGGATGCCAGAACCTGAGCTTATTGACCATGCCGGATTGGACTCTGTCGTTTACTTGCGAATTTACTTGATAGGGTATCAAAGATGACTCATTTCTTGCCATTATCACACATCACCAAAGGAGAATATAATCCTCATACTTTCTGTTTTTTGTTCTGTAGGCTTAAAATCTTTGTTCCCATAGCGTTCCTGGCTTGGGCGGTTCTGGTTCCCGTCAACTGGACAAGTACTGGGCTAGATGGAGCTCTTGTAAACAACATAACTTCTAGTGACATTGATAAACTCTCAGTTTCAAATGTTCAGAGCCGCTCTGAAAGGTTTCAAAACCATCATTTACTGCTATTACACTTTTGCTGCTGCCTCTTGCTGTGTAGTAAATTCTTTTCAAATTCTAATATATATGGTTTAACTATACTGTGGATTTAGGTCTCGTGTTTAACTATTTTTATGTGAAATTATTAATTGCTTTGCATCTCTTATCTAGATTCTGTGGTTAGATCTTAATTACTTTATTCTCACGATCAGTATCCTTATCTATACATCTCTAGGAAACATTACACACTTGATTCTCCATTCTAATATCAATGGTTCTTTTTGTATGCATAATAAAGTTGTGAAGTTACTTTTATGGTGCACTCACATCATTACTTGATTATACAAATTTTTGTGACTTGTGAGTACAGGATTTTCTTAAATGGTTACTGAATCTCATGCCCTTTCAAAATTTTGTACTCTACTGCAGGTTTTGGGCACACATACTAGTTGCATATGCAATTACCTTTTGGACATGCTATGTTTTGCTAAAGGAGTATGGAAAGGTTGCCTCAATGAGATTACAATTTCTTGCAGGAGCAAAACGTCGTCCCGATCAATTTACGGTAAAGCTGATTTTCTTTGTCCATTTCAATGAGGAATTTTGCTGTTACATATTGTGGTCCTCTCTGTTTTTTACTATATTTTCCTTTTTCAGTTTCAAGCAGCAAAGAAAACCTGATTTTATGTTCATTACATTAGAGGTCTTATGCTACTTAGGTATTTTTATGGGAAGATCTAGATTGTATATTTCATAATTTTAAGTATTTAAAAAATTATGATTACAGTTGTTAGCTTGCTTCCTAGTCATTAGGTGAGTCTCAAGAGTAATAATAGTGTAGCTATGTATATCAACTGTTAGGAATTTCTAAGTGATTTATATGGGTAAAAAAACGTTTCACATTGGAAAAATATGGATAAGTTGAAGTGCATATAAGTGACAAGACCTATAGACCTAACACCTTAAGGTAAATGTGGTATCAAGCCCACTTATGTTGTTCTCCACTTAGCCCATTTGTTACAGATATCTGTTGCCTCAGTCATTCCTAACATCAACAAATAAGTAAGCAAAGCAATGGAGTGACGACTTTCATGTGGCCCTTTGATGTATGAAAGTGAAATAACAAAAGATAGAAGGACAACAAAGGAGGAGGAACATACAGAATTTATATTCTCTTTAAAAAAAGCAATGAAATTTGTGGAAACTGCAATTTTAAGGGTGATTTGTCACATGTTAGCATTGAGATATGAGATATTCTGTTATGCATATATGTTGCTAATAGAAAATATATTATTTCCAGGTGCTTGTTAAAAACATCCCTCCAGATGCTGATGAATCTGTAAGTGAGCTTGTGCAGCACTTTTTTCTGGTCAATCATCCGCATAACTATCTAACTCACCAGGTTGGTTCCAACTGTATACCTCTGGAGTGTTACATTCATTGATTACCTCATTGGTTCTGATATTAAGAATTTACAGAGCATTACGGTTGGTTTCTACTTTAAAAGTTTCATCTTTCCCGCAATGTTACATTCATCAAATGTCTCATTGATTCTAAAATGGTGTATATGAAACTTGGACATTAAGTAGACCTTCACGACCAATTAATTTTCCCTTTCATTTTGGACTTTGAGAAGGAAGAATAGTATTCTCAGCCTATTTATTTTTACATTTATGCAGGTTGTTAATAATGCAAACAAACTAGCAAAGTTGGTCAAAAAGAAGAAAAAGTTGCAAAATTGGCTTGTATATTATCAAAATAAACTTGAAAGAACTTCAAAAAGACCTGAAATGAAGGTATTTAAGTTTAATCTATATGCCTTCAAAAGTGTATCATAAACCCATCTTCAGATTTACCACAATGCTTCCCCCTTGTTGGTGTTTACCAGACTGGTTTCCTTGGTCTTTGTGGAAACAAAGTGGATGCCGTTGAATATCACACCACTGAAATCGACAAGCTGTCAAAAGAAGTGAGTGCTATATTATTTTTTTCTGTTAAAACTTTACCACTTATTTTAATATAAATTCTTCATTGTTAATAATATATTGAGAAAATTATGATTTTTTTTACATTGGAGTCAAATGTGAATTTTGCAGATTGATATACCAGACTATGATAGACCCAATTGTTTATTAGCATATTTTATCTTTAAACAGCTGTATAATTATTATGCTTTCAAGGAGATATTTCTTTGTGACCCATTATTGCTTGTTCGGATGCTAAAGGAACTTGTTTAACACTAATTTCACTCGGGGTGATATCTTCAGAAATTATGGGACTTATTGTGGTTCACAACTTTTTAGTTTTTAGAAATTCTCATGATGATTATAGTGATTCAAGTTATTAACTTTTGCAGATAGCTTTAGAGAGGGATAGGGTCACTAATGATACCAAGTCTATTGTGCCTGCTGCATTTGTTTCATTTAAAACTCGATGGGGTGCTGCAGTTTGTGCACAAACTCAGCAAACCCATAATCCGACAATTTGGTTGACTGAGTGGGCTCCTGAACCGCGAGATATCTATTGGCCAAACTTGGCAATTCCATATGTTTCCCTCACTGTCAGGAGGTTGATCATAGCTGTTGCATTCTTTTTTCTCACTTTCTTTTTTATGATCCCCATTGCCTTTGTACAAACTCTTGCAAGTCTTGATGGAATCCAGAAAGCAGCACCATGGCTGAAACCGCTTATTAGCATGTAAGTGTATTCTCATAGTTGGACCTCTTTTTTTAGCATTCATAGTTGGACCTCCGAAGATACAATTCCATCCACATGCATCACTGAAAACTAATTATTAAACTTGCTTTATTTTGCAGCCATTTCATTAAGTCGTTCATTCAAGGTTTTCTACCTGGTATTGCATTGAAGCTTTTTCTCATCTTTTTGCCAACAATATTGATGATCATGTCAAAATTTGAAGGCTTTGGATCTATATCATCTCTAGAGAGAAGATCAGCTTCTAGATATTATCTTTTCAATTTTGTGAATATATTTCTTGGGAACATACTTGCTGGATCAGCATTTCAACAGCTGGACACTTTCATACATCAACCAGCCAATGAGTATGTCATTCATTCATGATAGAAGTATCTGTATTGTCAAAATAATTTACATTTTTAATTGATATTATATTTACTGTGTTTTTGGGTGCATGTCATATTTTGCATGGATTAAGTGTGGTTGAATTAGCTGTGGTTGAATATTGTTAGAATCAATTATAATATAATCACTTTTATGTTTGGATATGTTTGTTAAAGTCATAATTTATGCCATGTTAAAATCATTAAGAATTTTGTTATGTTCTTGGCAGATATCCTGTAACAATTGGCACTGCTATTCCTCTAAAAGCAAGTTTCTTCATTACTTATATAATGGTTGATGGATGGGCCGGTATAGCAGCAGAGGTTTTGATGTTGAAACCACTAATCATATATCACTTGAAGAATTTCTTCTTGGTGAAGACTGAAAAGGATAGGGAAGAAGCCATGGATCCTGGGAGTATTGGTTTCAACACTGGAGAGCCTCAAATACAATTATACTTTTTGCTGGGTCTAGTCTATGCCACAGTGACACCTACTGTTCTTCCTTTCATCATCATTTTCTTCGGCCTGGCCTATGTTGTGTTTCGTCATCAGGTACCAGAATGTTAAAATTATGTTGTAACATGCCAAGAATGATTGTATAAAATTAGAATTCCCTCTTTTTGTTGCCATATATAAGTGAAGACTCATCCTACCTTCCAATTGCAGATAATTAATGTTTATAATCAAGAGTACGAGAGCAGTGCAGCTTTCTGGCCTGATGTTCATTTTCGTATCGTGATGGCACTGATAGTATCACAGATAATTCTAATGGGACTCTTGACCACTAAAAAGGCTGCTTCATCAACTCCATTCCTCATTGCTCTCCCAGTACTGACAATATGGTTCCATAGATACTGCAAAGGCCGTTTTGAATCTGCATTTGTTAAATATCCCTTACAGGTATGTCAATAATAATCATTCAAATATCTGGTAATCCTTTGAAGTAGCTGTTGCATTGCAACTACTATGGATTGATGACGGGGTTATTGTTTCGTGTATTGGCTGCTCATTTGTTAGATATCCCTAAAATCATTAAGCTAACACCATATAAGGTTTTTTTTTATATATACACACATTAATAATTTGTTAGGTATATGTTGGGTGGTGACAATAAAAATTGGCTTGAACTTATAGGATCAAGTTTCTGGTTTTTAAGCTTGTTACTACATTGTTATGAGCGGTCTGATTTTGAAATAACTTATAACATGAACTTTTAGGTGGTCTAAATCTGCAACCGTGTTTTCCTCTGTGATAGAGTTTTGATGTTAATGCAGGAAGCAATGATGAAGGATACGTTAGAACAAGCTACAGAGCCTAATTTGAACTTGAAAGGTTACCTTCAAAACGCATATGTTCATCCAGTTTTTAAGGCTAGCATTGATGAAGATGAGGATGAAGATGAGGTGTACAGTCATAAGTGGGAAACTGAGAGTGCTACTGTGGCTACAAAACGTCAATCCCGAAGGAATACACCATTGCCAAGCAGAGTCAGTGGTGCATCATCTCCTTCTTTGCCTCATGTGGAGCCATAAAATTATCATTGACGTTTTCATCGCGGACCATTCATGCATAAATAACCTCAGAAAAGATCTTGTTTTGGATTGTGATGGGCAGATGAAATTCACTATGATAATATTGTTGATTTTGTATGATGATATTGTTATACCACGGACGCACTAGTGTAAAATATCCAAAAACTTATCATGACTAAGATTCCATTTGTGAGTATATATATTTTGTTTTGTTTTATCCTCCTACTATAACTATTAACTATCAAGACCTGCACATATTATATAGGTTTGAATCAGTGTCAAACATTCCTCCTACTATCTATAACTTATCTCCTCAATGAGAGGATGAGTTTTACCCTGTTTCTGATTTTGGTCAAATGAATGAATGGTGTTAGCTTAATGAAAAAACAAAGAGGACGTATGCCAGAAAACAATCTGACTCACCTCACATTATTTTGATAAACTTAATCTAATTATAATAACATTCACTATAATTCATATGCACATGTACATGTGTGAATAGTCAATACCTATTTATCTTATCAGGTTATAAATGGACATCACAATAAATATTTTTTATATTATTTGATAAAATGTGATTGGTTTGTGATATTGTCACATTAACTTTTTTATTAATTCCCATTCTCAAATCTTATATTTGCTAAATCTTATTCCTAATTTTAAAAACCTATTTAATAATAACTTCACCTATTCATCAATGAATTAATCGTTCTTTTTTATTTATTAAAATTAGGGAGATACTATTTATGACCCTAACTTCATCTACATGAATTACAACTACAATATTATAAAGATATATAGTGTAAAAATTAATTAAGAAAAAATTTCAAATGATATAATTTAAAAATAATAGTTAGTCAAATATTTACTCGAATGTTTACCTGATTAATTAATAAATAAGTGTTTGAATAATCTTTTGATAATTAATTTGTAGTTTTTTAATTAAATTCATAATAATGGCATTTATATATTTACTGTTTTAGATTTGTTTTTTCAATCTTAAAGAATATTATAAATCAAATTCTTTATTGAGAAGATTAAAACTTATTTTGTATAAAGATGGAAAGTAGTGTGAGAATTGAATGAGTAATATAAATTTTTAATCCGAATTAAAAAAAATGGTTATTAGATAGTAAATTACTGACGTGGAGGATTATAAGAGGATAAGGGGAAGATGGTTTTGAAAACGAGAGATTTAGTTTGATTTAGATTAGATTAGATTAGACATTAGAGTGTATAAAAATTGGGTATATCTTTGAGAATCAGGCAAAGACAGCTTTCACCACTCACTCTTCTCTTATACTACTGTTACTGTGTGCGTCACTATCATTAATTATTTTCTTTCTCTTTTCTCATATTTATAATCACATTCCATTCATTCACTCTCAAAGCCACTCCCTCTTTGTTTTCTTGCTCATGATCAGGTTACTTTTAAATTTCAATTCCCCCTTTACCTTTTTTTATTTTATCTTTTTCTCCTATTATTGTGCCGTGCATGCAAAACTCTTTTCCAACAATTTCTTGATCTTCAATTCGTAATCGTAATGCGATTTTGAATTCTGGATTCTCTGTGTTCCTTGTGAGTGTTTTCCTTTTACAACGCCGTTTTACGTCTTTTTCAATAAATCAATGCATCTTTCACCTGAAGAGAAAGGTCTTCAAATCTTATGGTCTGATTCTGTGACATTATAATTCTCAACATCTTTACTGCATTTCAACTAAAATTAAATGTTGAAAGTAAGTAGAGATTAAAAATTATTTATGTTTTTTTTCTTTCTTTTTGTAAATATATATTTCGTTCTTGCTGAAATTTACTTCACGGTTGATTTTATCACATGTATTTACGATGGGAACTAATGCCCTAAAAAATCAAATTGGATTCCCGAACCATGATATAGCGTGTGACATGGTAATTAATTATTGTAACTTGCTAACACATTGCTAGGTTGGAGGATTATTGAAATCCGTGCCATCATCTAAATCTTTTTTCTTATCATTCCGAGCTTCTTATTTTCTTTGCTGGGTTTATGTTATGCATGTGTTTCTTTGAGGCTCAGTTTCCTTCGCTGTGATTATGATCTGATAGTAAAACTATGCTGGCAATATGTATATGTTCAGGAATTGGTATTATATGCTCACTGTATATGTTCTCAGATTCAAGCTTGTTTAAAAGATTGACATCTGAGTACTTAAATGAGTGATAATAATCTATATTATGAAATTGCATATTTTCAATTATTTGACTTTATTTCCCTGTTCATTTGCGTTTAGAATGGAGGTTGCAGCTCCAAGTCCAGGAAAGTCGAATCAAAATGTCAATGATAAACTGAAGTTTTCAAGATGCTCAAAATCTTCTAGAACTTCCAAGAGAAAGGCTGAAAACATTCAGACATATGGTAACAAGAAACTTTCTGCCTCAAACATGAAAAGGAAATTTGAAGACGATGATTACTTGATTGACAATCCGGAAGAAGATGAAGAAATGCATTTTCTTTTGAAGACAAAATCCAGGAGCAGAGCTAGAACAAGGGATAACATAACGGTGACTATCTTTCTCGCTGAACTTTTCTTACATTTAGGAATTTAAAAGCTTGATCTTCTAGCAGATTTTTTTATAGGCTGGGTGGAAGTTATATCAAACATTACTGATGCTTAATTAATTATGTTAACAGGGTGTTGGAAAAAATCCTCGATTATGCCACCAGTGCAAAAAGGAGAGAACAGCTTTTGTGCCCTGTACTAAATGTCCGAAAATGTACTGTATGCGATGCATCAACCAGTGGTATGATAGTTTATATCTGATTAATCAATCATGACTTAGGTTTTTGTTAATTAATGTGTTTGTTCATGTAATTTACGATACACCCTTGGTCACTTGCAAAAGTAAACCTGTTTCTCATATTTGCACATAGGTATCCTGACATGACAATAGAAGAAATTGCAGAGAGTTGCCCATTTTGCCATAAAATTTGCAATTGTAATGGTTGCTTGCGTTTAAGAGGACTGATTAAGGTTTAATTTCCCATAATGTCTATCCTTAAATTAATTTCTGTATTGAAACACAAGTTTCATGTATTAGAATTATAGTTATATACTGTTTAACTCCTTTTCATTTTTAATTTCTTCTTTCAGACATCTAACAGGGATATCACTGATTATGAAAAAGTTCAACATCTGAAATATATGGTTAAGCTACTACTTCCATTTGTGAAACAAATTTGTCATGAACAGAGTCAAGAGGAAGAGATTGAAGCTAAAATACAAGGTATTAATCTTCAGCTTTAGGTTCTGTGTTGTTAAATTTAAGAAATTACCAACTATTACTCTTCTCAGGAAAACTACGCTGTGAGGTTGAGATACGACAAAGCCTTTGCGGTGACAATGAACGTGCCTACTGGCAAGTGTCCTTTGCTTAAGATACTAGCATGGTTTTTTCCTTCTTTCCATGTTCTACAATAAGATCTTTATTTTTATTTTTTATTTTTGTGTTGGAGCAGTGATCATTGTGCTACTTCAATCATTGACCTTCATCGGAGCTGCCCCAAGTGTTCATATGAACTCTGCCTAAGTTGTTGCCAAGAAATACGTAATGGAATTATTACACCCCGGACTGAGATGAAGTTCCAATATGTGAACAGGGGTTATGATTATATGCATGGTGGTGACCCTCTACCAGTATCTTGTGATCTAGGGACTTCAGAGGGTCCTATTGAGCTATCTACTAAGTGGACTGCCAAGCGTAATGGCAGTGTTACTTGTGCACCAGAGGAGGAGGGGGGCTGTGGTAGTTCTGCATTGGAGCTGAAACGTATCCTTCCACATGGGTGGATATCTAAGTTAGAAGCCAAAGCTCATAAAATGCTAAAAAGTTGGGAAACGGAACATACAGCTCTCTGGCAGAAAGAAGCAGAATTAGGCTACAACTCTATGAGATGTGCAGCTTCTAGAGAAGGCACTAATGACAATAACATATACTGTCCAGAGTCAAAAGACATTTTGAAAGATGGGCTGTTGCTTTTCCAAAAGCATTGGACTAATGGCAAGCCTGTTATAGTTCGTGATGTTCTTAATCAGGGGACGGGTCTGAGCTGGGAGCCAATGGTCATGTGGAGAGTTCTATGTGAAAACGCGGTTTCAGAAATCAGTTCAAAAATGTCAGAAGTGAAGGCCATTGATTGCCTAGCCGGTTGTGAGGTTTGGTTCTGCTATCCCCTTTGATACTCTGTTAGAACATTTGGTCAAATTAGAGCATGTGCGCACAAATTTGTAGTGTTTTCCACTTTCCAAAAGCCTTCTCTGTTGTGTATTGACTGTGAATTTCCAATTATATTTGAAAGGCTTAAGAACATTTTAACATGTCATATTAAGTGTGATATTCTAATGCACAGTAGTATATGCATTGCTATTCATCATGTCTTAATTCTCGTACGTATTATGCTGGCATCTGCCATCTTTGTGTTCCATCGGAATTCATTATAATATTTTTAGTTTGTATTTCCTGCAGTATATTGGAGTTTGAGTAACATTCACCCTTCTAAACCTTTGCAGGTAGAAATTAATACTCATAAGTTCTTTAAAGGTTATACAGAGGGAAGAACATATAGAAATTTCTGGCCTGAGATGCTCAAGCTGAAAGATTGGCCCCCTTCTGACAAATTTGAAAATCTTTTGCCCCGCCATTGTGATGAGTTTATTCGCTTCTTGCCATTTCAAGAGTATACTGATCCTCGGGCTGGAATTGTCAATCTTGCAGTAAAGTTGCCAGCGCATGTCCTAAAACCTGACATGGGTCCAAAAACGTATATTGCATATGGGATTAAAGAAGAACTTGGTAGAGGAGACTCTGTAACAAAGCTTCATTGTGATATGTCAGATGCGGTATGCTTCTTTAAGCAGCTATTTGGTTGCTTAAGTAGTACTCAGCCAAATCTCCTCTAAATATTCTCTCTATATATTTCTACCCAATCTTCATTCTTTATGAGAACCCACATTTTGGTTTACATTGGATTTTAACGCACGTGTTTCTTCAATAATCTGTCACTGCTTGTTTGTGGAATATGAGCATTCCTTTAGGTGTTTACTTTCTATACTACTGCCCGTAGATATGCCTTTTTATGGTGGGAAATGTTAGTTTCTTCATATATTTTTAAGGAGGCGCTACATGAAAATTTCAGCTCTTATTGAACAGATGAACTTCCTATTACTCTAACTTGAACAGGAGGGAATTCTAGATTGTGTTAATTTGAATAGGCTTGAATTTTTAAATTCTAACTTTTTGTTTAATAATTGTCATAGGTGAATATTTTGACTCATACAGCTGAGGTGATATTTAGTGATGAAGGACACACAGTTATTTCAACTTTGAAAGAAGCACACAAGGCACAAGATGAGAAAGAACACCTTGCTCAAGAAAGGGTTGCTGAATGCCTTAATGGTCGACCTTTCAAAGATAAGGTTATTGATATCAATGGAAAGATGTTTCCAAATGATGTGTCTGAGGTGGCCACTTTTCCTGCTGCTATCTCTACCAAAAATGAAACAAGTGAAACTGGTGGTGCACTATGGGATATCTTTCGGAGAGAGGATGTTGGAAAGTTAGAGACATATCTAAGAAAACACACAAAAGAATTTAGGCATACTTACTGTTCTCCGGTTCAACAGGTATTGTAATGGTTAATTGACTAACATTTCTGCTTACCATTATTTTTCATGCTCAATGCTCAAATCATATTCGTGATTGGTTAGGTTTTCCATCCGATTCATGATCAATGTTTTTATTTGACTATGGAGCACAAGAAGAAGCTGAAGGAGGAGTTTGGTTAGTACATAGAATTGCATACCTCTTTCTCAGTGTGTGTAATTTTCAGTTATATTTATGTGAGTTTTGACTTTCAGGTGTAGAACCTTGGACTTTTGAGCAGAAACTTGGGGAGGCAGTATTTATTCCTGCTGGATGCCCACACCAAGTTAGGAATCTCAAGGTAAAACACCTCGAGTTTTGACACATCTTCCATTACCTTACTATCAACTCATTTTCTTGTATCTGTGTTCTAATCACCATATTCCAAACATTGCACAGTCATGCACAAAAGTTGCTGTAGACTTCGTGTCCCCAGAAAATGTCCACGAGTGTCTGCGTTTAACTAATGAGTTCCGTCAGCTTCCCAAGAATCACAAGGCTAGAGAAGATAAACTTGAGGTGATTTGTTTCTAAAATATAATTCCTTCTGTCTTTTGTCCTTAGTTCAGCTCCAAAATAAGTCATAGAAGGAAATGTATACTATTTTCCTTTTTCTATCTTTGGTGATGGTGGTTTATCTTTGATGGAGCAGATAAAGAAGATGATAGTATATGCCATTGATCAAGCTCTGAAAGACCTAGAAGCTTTAGCTAAGTGCTCCTGACTTGCTGCTTAAGAAAGCTCACTTCATTGTGCCATGGTAGCTGATAGTTTAGATTGCTGTCAGTAACAGCATCCAGATAGAAAATTTTATGAAGTTGGAAGTTTTTATTGGACCGTTAAAGCCATTTTGTCACTCTCACAATAGAGCGATTACCCTTTTCTTACTGTTACATTGCAGAAAACAATTTCAACTAGTTTTTTGGGTAACAATTTCACATAGTTTTGTACTGAAGGGTACAGGATATAGATAATAGAAATCCGAAGTCTAGTTCAGTTTTTGATCAATATTTGTTTTATTTTATTTTTTGAAAATAAATAGAGAGATAAGTAAAAAAATAAAATTAAAAGGTAATCAAATATATACACATCTAGAAGTCAATTTGAATGGCGCAATCTAAACAAAACACGCTCTAAGAACAATAGTTTTAACAAATTCATCAAGACAATGATTTAGGAGGAGTTTGAAGTATGTAACCAAACACAAAACGACGTCACTCTTTGATCGCAATGGGCTCAGATTGTAATAAAGTGAGCCGTGTAACCAATCAAGAGCGAGCACGTTAGAAGGCACACGTATGACACAAGACAATGATTTAGCATTTAAAATGGTAAAGGTACAAACATTTTGAAATGAAATAAAAGACATTATGGTAAATGATTGAGTTTATGAAATAAAAGAAAGGGCTTAAGGAAGTCCAAAGCGAGGAGGGCCCAAATGGGAAATGATAGTTAAAGAAGTGACGTTATCCCATTTATCTTCACTTCTCCTCTTCCACACCACTACTACTCTCTCTACTCTCATTCCAAATGCTGCTTTTGCAACTTCATTCTCTTCCTCCTTCATTACATTTTACTCCATTCACTACTACTACTACTACAACAAGAAGAATCAGATTCGGATTCCGCAATTATGTCAGGAACAACTCTTCTCAACTCAACGATACGTGTAAAGTGAACAGAGCTTACCCTTTCCATGAAATAGAGCCAAAGTGGCAGCATTTTTGGGACCAGAATGGCACATTTCGAACCCCCGATGATGATGATCTGGACCGTTCGAAGCCCAAGTTCTACGTTCTGGACATGTTCCCTTACCCAAGTGGGGCTGGTTTACACGTAGGGCATCCACTGGGGTATACAGCAACAGATATAATAGCAAGATATAAAAGAATGAAAGGTTACAATGTTTTGCATCCAATGGGTTGGGATGCATTTGGACTCCCAGCTGAACAATATGCTATTCAGACTGGTACTCATCCTAACCTCACTACTCTCACCAATATCAACCGCTTCCGTTCTCAGGTCTCTCTCTCTCTCTCTCTCTCTCTCTCTCTATACTCTTCTATTTCACCTTATGCCTTCTTATCTCTTTGCAGTTAAAGTCATTAGGCTTCTCCTATGACTGGGACCGTGAAATCTCTACCATTGATCCTCAATACTACAAATGGACTCAATGGATTTTTCTACAGCTTTTAAAGAGAGGGTTGGCTTATCAGGTTCAGTGTGTCATAACTACTTACAAAACTGCATGCTTATTTCAATTATTATTCTTAGAGTACTGAAGAGCATATGGTCATCTTGTGAGGAATTTAGGCCGAAGTTCCAGTTAATTGGTGCCCTGCACTTGGAACTGTCTTGGCCAATGAGGAGGTGATTGATGGTGTCAGTGAACGAGGTGGTCATCCTGTTATTAGAAAGGTGTGTTGCTTTCTCTGTTTATTTCTTTCCTAATTGCTATTTTTGCCTTGTTTTTCTCTTATCTCTCTTTTGAATGGTTTCATAATCTTTACAGTGTCATTGTTTATTACCAAGCAGCCAATGAGGCAATGGATGCTCAAGATTACTGCATATGCTGACCGTCTTCTTGAGGATTTAGATGACCTTGACTGGCCTGAAAGTGTAAAAGATATGCAGAGAAATTGGATAGGGAGGTCAGAAGGGGCTGAGATGGACTTTTTTGTTCTTGATAGTGATGGAAAGGAGAGAGACATAAGGATTACTGTGTATACTACACGGCCTGATACAATCTTTGGAGCAACGTATTTGTCTATTCAATTTTCTAATTTATTTCATGGATTTTGTGGATCAAATGAACCACTGTTGAAAATAAATCTTATAAGTTCTCTTTTTGCTTTGTTTTCAGCTATTTAGTTGTGGCACCAGAGCATTTATTGTTGCCATCATTGGTTTCCACTGCCCAGAGAAAACATGTAAGTATATTTGTTTCGTTGTAGAGTTTTCTTTGAATGCATTTAATCATTGGTGATAAGGAGAAAGTAATTTTTTGGGCACAGGTGGAGGATTATATTGACCTCTCCTCACGGAAGAGTGACCTTGAGAGGACCGAGCTTCAGAAGGAAAAGACTGGGGTCTTTACTGGTTGTTATGCCAAAAATTCAGCAAATGGGGAAGCCATTCCTATATGGGTGGCTGATTATGTTTTGGGGAGGTGTGTGCACACAGCTATCATTTAGAATAAATGATTATTCCTCGCAATATGCCATAGACATAAGATCTGAGGTTTGAATGGTATTTCGAAAACTCATGACACACAAATATAATTGTTGTTACTGGTGCAGTTATGGAACAGGAGCTATCATGGCTGTGCCTGCGCATGACTCTCGCGACTATGAATTTGCTTTGAAATATGATGTTCCAGTTCGTTGGATCATGATGTCTGATGATAAAAGCATTAACAATTCTGGAAAGGCTTTTCCAGGTGAAGGCGTCATTATAAATTCTTCAAATTCGTTGGTGGAGCTTGACATTAATGGTTTGTCTAGCAAAGAAGCCCGTCTAAAAGTCATTGAGTGGGCAGAGAAAAGTGGAAATGGAAAGAGGAAGGTTAATATCTCAAATTAACATTAGTGTTACATTTTTAGAACATAAAGCTGGGATGTGATTTTTGGTGGTGCATATACTAAACTACCTTGTTCATCCTCTAGGTGAACTACAAGTTAAGGGACTGGCTTTTTGCTCGCCAACGTTACTGGGGTGAACCCATCCCTGTTGTCTTCTTGGATGAAAGTGGTGAGACTGTTCCACTTCTTGAGACTGAATTGCCCCTTATACTACCTGAATTGGACGATTTTTCTCCCTCTGGAACAGGGGAGCCTCCTCTGTCCAAGGCAGTTTCATGGGTAAATTTATACCATTGAATGCTTTTCTTTCTTCTTCATAGATACCATGACATTTAGATACTAGGTTATCATTTCCTTGGTATTGGTACAATGTTTAATGGTTTGTTAAATCTGAAGTTAAATTTTTACAAAGACATTAAAAGCACAGTTGCTGATCTTGATTTCATCTAGCCAGTGAGGTTGTGAACCTCCCAACCGTGATCACTCATATGGTTATCTGATAGGCTCTGTATAACTTAGTAACTTGAAAATAATATTTGATAACAGTAAATACATAATTGTTTTTTATGTATGTTTGTTTTTCGACGCAGACACCATTTTATGGAGAAACTTATAGGTTGAAGTAGCTATAATTAGCTTTTGAGGATCTTTTTCAATACATCCCCTAAAATCATCTGTGTAAGCCGATTGAAGAGAGACTATAGTCACACTCCAGATTTGTTACTTTGTTTTCATTATCTATATGAGTGGTTTTGTAGATTTACCTGTCTTCTTATCTATAAGCTAATGTTCTGTGTAGGAATAGTCTGCCTAATTCATAAGCCTCATAAAACCGAATGCTCTGTCAATTATAAAAAGAAATAAAGGGCTTGTAGTAATAGGCACTGCACTTCCCAGATGATATAAAGTAAAATAAGATCATTTTTTTGCTTCTACCAAATAGGGAAGTATGGCATTAGTTACATTACTTTCTTAGATAATTCAGATTTCAGAATATTTCGTTTTCATTTTATTAGCTTGTTTTTTTGCCCTTATTTTATCTTTTTTTGGCTGGTACCTGTTTTAGGTGAAGACTACAGATAGTGTATCTGGAAGACCAGCTACTCGGGAAACAAATACCATGCCACAGTGGGCTGGTTCATGCTGGTAAGGCATTGGGGGATGATCATGAGTGGTATTATAGATTTATAATTAAGCACCAAACAGTGTTTTGGTGGCCTAGGTTTTAGGAGTCTGGAATCAGGGTTTTAATGCATTAGATACAGATAGAATTATGTTTATGTTTGTGCACATGTGTCACCTTTTCTTTTGTCATGTTCAGGTACTATTTGAGATTTATGGACCCAAAGAATTCGAAGGAGTTGGTTGATAACAGAAAAGAGAGGTATAATGACAAACAAATTTTGTTGTTTTCATTCATATATCCATATTCTGCTTGGTTCATATATTTTCATTTTTGTATAATTCTAAATGATTTAATTGCCTATCTTTAATAGTGTTATTCTCCTGTAGGTATTGGGGCCCTGTTGATGTGTATGTTGGGGGTGCCGAGCATGCCGTTCTCCATTTATTGTATGCTAGGTTCTGGCACAAGGTATTTATTTTATGCCGGCCTCGGTATGGGACATTTTTTTTCCAGTCTTTACCATATGAATTTAAACTCCATTGGATCATCTATGTCCCTGTCACTGTTATTCCATGATCATCTATTGGTATGAATGTTTGCATGAATCTTGAATGGCAAGGGACACATGTGCTTTAGCTTTCTATAAAGTTAGCATTCTTGATGCAACACATGTTAGTGTCTTTATTACAGTGTTTGACATGCAAATATACCACCAAATATTGACTTTGTTAATTTCATTTTTTTCATTTAAATTATCTGATTTTAAGTTATTGATAGATATGATAAGCTATCATCAGTTGTTTTACTGGTGGTTTTAAAGTAAGAGAAGACTGTCATTTGGGTATTTTCTAGTACTTGTTTGTCCTGTATATGGGGGGAATCAAGTGTTCATTGTAATTAACTTAATCATAAAGAAAACCAAACGACCCTTTTAGCAGTTAAATAAGTAACTGATGACATATTGATATGATTAACATAAGGAATTAAGGATTGAGAAGTCCATCAATTAGGTATTGAAATGAGTTCAAAGAGACGTCAAATACTAACGTACTCTCAGAGTTGCTGCAATATTTGTGCAGATTTAATTTGAGTTTTCCATTTCAGGTCTTGTACGATATTGGTGTTGTATCCACGAAAGAGCCCTTCCAATGTGTCATAAACCAGGGGATTATCCTTGGGGAGGTAAGTTCAAATCTCCTGCTTGAAAATTGAGGGAAAACAAAAAAAAGTAATTGACATAAGTTTCTAATGGCTTGAATGGCAGGTTCAATATATGGCTTATAGGGATCAAGATGGGAATCTGATTTCTGCTGATGCAACTGATATGTTGTATGAACATAATCTGCTCAGAGTTCCCGAGGAAAAGGTTTCTTAAGGCATTCTTATTTTCCTCAAGGCATTCTTATTTGTCAGTCAACCTATTGACCCAAAGTTCCCATTTTTTATCTTGACAAGAATTCATTTTCTTTTCCCTTGAGTGTAGGTCATCAAATCTGGGGATTCTTTTGTCCTGAAAGAAAATCCTGACATACGTTTAGTTATCCGAGCTCACAAAATGAGTAAAAGTAGGGGAAATGTGGTTAATCCTGATGATGTTGTCTCTGAGTATGGTGCAGATTCTCTTCGTTTATACGAAATGTTCATGGGACCATTGAGGTAGGTTTGATCACAAACCTTATTTCTAGTTTCATCCTGTAATGATTGGTCCTTTTTCCAAACTATTTTATTTATTTTTTCGTCTTTTTATTTGTTTGGGGTAGGGTGTGAGTGGGACTATGAAGTTGGGGATCTTCTTCTAATATGGACTTCTAACCTCATCCCTTTTATCCTTGATCCCCCCTCCCAAACTTACTCCAGGGACTCAAAAACGTGGAGTACTAGTGGCATCGAAGGCGTGTATAGATTTTTAGGAAGGACTTGGAGGCTGATTGTTGGTTCACCTTTGTCTGATGGCACATTTAAGGATAGAACTGTATCAGTGGATGAGGAGCCTACTGTTGAACAACTTCGTTGTCTACATAGATGCATTGCTAAGGTCAAAACCTACTAACTTTGATTATGGGATATTTTGTAGTCCCCCATATGGTTTTCATTTTACTTACAAAGTTGACTTGGACACTAGCTAAGTGTAATTTCAGTATTCAGGTAACAGAGGAAATCGAGGGCACACGGTTCAACACTGGAATTTCTGCAATGATGGAATTCCTTAATGCGGCATATAAGGTAGACTTCTGTTTTCTACTTTCTTTAATGTGGCATACCATGGATGTTATTTATAATGTTTATGAGAAAGCTGGCTGCCTGCATTAGAAAGCAAAGAAAGTATGCCCCTGCAAATCAGTGCCCATTATCATAGTGCATGCCTTTATGTCAAGAAAATGCGGCCCTAATGTTTCTTAATTTTGAAAGTCAAGGTGTTTCATTTTTGTTTCTGACTCACTCATTTCCCTTAATTAATAGGCAGTGAATTCCTCCACCCACAGTAACAGACTCTTTATGATCTATATTTTTCTTGTCATGTTTTCAGTGGGATAAACATCCAAGATCAGTTATTGAGGCATTTGTGTTGCTGCTTTCACCATATGCACCACACATCGCTGAGGAGCTATGGTCTCGGCTAGGGCACACAGAATCATTAGCCTACGAATCTTTCCCTAAGGTATGAACTTAGGTCCATCAATCACTCCCTGTATTTTAGAGCTTGTCAGAGTTCTTTTATCAGTATCACCACATAATATTTTGTGTAGCATACTGTCACTGAAGAAAAAGCTCGTCTAGAGTGAGTAAATAAAAGTGTATCAGAAGGTACTGCCTTTGGTGCGAGTACTCCCTGGCTCCATTAGATACTCTGTGAATAGTGAATAATTTTGTTGATAATCAAAACTTACCAAGACTTTACAACCAATGCCTACTTATAGGCTGAGAACCCCTAATCATGAAATGACCCACCCCAATAAAATTAATATCCTAATTAGTAATAAAAACCCCAAATTAAGAATACTAATTGTGAATGAAATCCCTAATTGCAAAATAAAAAATAAAAAATTACTCTTTCCCATAAAAACTAGATAATCCATTCTTCTGGGTGAGAATAACTTTCCTCCAGAGGTATAAATTCTAATGCAACCAAGAAGAACAAGTCATGGCCGATCTGTACTAAAGCCGTGAGTTGTGGAAACAATTCAGTTTACACATACTACTGTTTAAATATGTATGTCTTCAATACTTGAGTGGCAGAAAGACATTGGATTCTCCATAGTGAAATATTTTGGTTGTTATGCTTAATCAAGTGAAGTGAATGCCATATTACATAGTGAACAGTTGTGATGTTTGTTATGTGTTGTAATTGCAGGCAAATCCTGAATACCTGAAGGAATCCACCGTAGTCCTCCCAGTTCAGATAAATGGAAAGACAAGGGGTACCATTGAGGTTGAAGAAACATGTACAGAGGAGGATGCTTTTATATTGGCTTCTAGGGATGAAAAGTTATCCAAGTATTTGGATGGTCAATCTGTCAAAAAAGTCATTTATGTTCCTGCCAAGATCTTGAATGTTGTTTTGGACCGTAAAAACATCAAGGTTGGTGTACAGTAACTATGGAAACCCACACTTGTTCTTGTGACAGCCAGCCACACAATCTGATTATTTTTAGTTTATGTTCAACATTAGAAGAGTACCAATCTATTGTGTTAATTGAAATTGTCCATATGCAAGTAGACACTATTGTATGTTGAGATGAGGATTGAGGATTATGGATCACCTACCCAAGGATTCCAACTAACAATTTGATGGCCAATATTTTCACCACAGGTCTACCAATTCTAGTTAGAAAATCGTGAAAATATCTTATTTTCTACTACCCTACCATTCACCTTCTTCCAAACCAGACTAATATTTTTTTCGTTTCATGCTAACATTTTGAGTTTCTTAATGATGCCAATACAATTTTGAATTAATTATTCAAGTTACTCGATAAAGATTAAATGATTATTTATAATTCTAAGTCAAACATTCATCCTATAAGAGTTTTGTAAATATCCCCAAGCATGTTTAATTTTATAAGAGGATATGAGTGTGACAAGAATATATTGACTTGTTATATGGAATCCTGGGCCATGGCTATTTGTTCAATACTCCATAAAGTGAAGATGATAAGCTTTGCATCTTCGAATTCAAGATTATAATTAAAAAGTCAACCAAATTACAAAGGTCATTGCTACCACGTTCTTTGTTAATTAAACCCAAAAAAGTATTGAAAGTGAAGCTCCAAAAATGTGTGCACAACCTTCTCCTCACCTATTAAATGATGTCGATTTTGTTACCTCAAACTCACAACGTAACCAATATGGTCCCTTCAACACAACTCCTCTTGCTATCATGCTTCTTATTACAATTTGCATCAACCTTTGTTAACTCCTCCTATTCAACACAAAATTACTACTATGTCCCAGAGAGTCCTAAGAAAGCATTGCTCAATGAGATAGATTCTTGTTGGAAGGCAAAATCAAATTGGGCATCAAATCGGCAAGCCTTGGCTGATTGTGCAATTGGATTTGGCAAATATGCAATTGGAGGAAAATATGGTGCAATATATAGAGTCACAGATTCCTCTGATGACCCTATAAACCCAAAACCAGGGACACTTCGTTATGGTGTAATCCAAACACAACCCCTTTGGATAACATTCAGCAAGGACATGGTTATTACATTAGAAAATGAGCTTATAATGAACAGTTATAAGACCATTGATGGGAGAGGAGTTAAAGTGGAGATTTCAAATGGGCCATGCATTACAATACAATATGTTAGTTATGTTATAATACATGGTATTAGCATCCATGATTGTAAACCAGGCAAGAGTGGCCTTGTTAGAAGTACTCCTGAGCATGTTGGTCATCGTCACGGCTCTGATGGAGATGCAATTAGTATATTTTCTTCCTCAAATGTTTGGATTGATCATTGCTATTTTGCTAGTTGCACTGATGGCCTCATTGATATTATTCATGCCTCAACTGCCATTACCATTTCTAACAATTACTTCACCAACCATGACAAAGTAAGCTAAGCAGTAAGCATATATATATATATATATATATATATATATATATATATATAACCTCTTTATTCATTCTTCTCTCCTCTCATTAACATGTACATTTTGTATTTCCAATATTTGAAGGTTATGCTGCTAGGACACAACGACCAATACACAGCAGATAAAATAATGAAAGTAACAATAGTCTTCAACCATTTTGCTACTGGGCTAATTGAAAGGATGCCAAGGTCAGAGTTGTTCTGTATGTAATGAATTAATTTCCTTAAGCATTATATTGATTGGTTGATGCAATGCATGCATGCATGCAGGGTAAGATTTGGTTATGCGCATGTGGTGAACAACAAATATGATGAGTGGAAAATGTATGCTATGGGGGGAAGTGCTAACCCAACCATCTTCAGTGAAAGCAACTTCTTTATAGCATCCAATAACCAATTTGCAAAACAGGTACAAACACAGTTGCATAAGAATAACAGAATATTGTAATATAAAATGATGTATTAAGCAGTTGAAAGATTGAACAGGTTACAAAGAGGGAAGCGAAGAAGAAGTGGAAGAGTTGGAAATGGAGATCATCAAAGGATATATTCCAAAATGGTGCTTATTTTGTACCATCAGGCTATGGAAGTTGTGCACCTAATTACTCACGTGCTCAATCTTTTACTGCTGCACCAGCCTTCACGGTCCCAGCAATCACTCTCAATGCGGGTCCTTTGACTTGTGTTGTTGGTAGAGCATGTTAACTTGTGTGGGTTAACATGTTTGAAAAGGGTGCTGACTTCAATCATCTTGCTGGGTGTTACAAAATGATGTTGTGGGAAACAAGTTATTTTATAAAATCAAATTGTGTAATTGATGAAAACGGACAAGTTCTTTTATAATACCAGCTAGCATATTTGTCAATGGCTTGTCAGTGAAGAAAACCGAAAGTCCCTTGTGAAAAAGTACCTCTAATGGGTCAAAGTCAAACTGTGAAAAAGTCCCTTGGTAGGATTCAAATTCCCTTCACTAAAAATAATTTAAAATCTATACCGTTAAAACTTTTTAAAAGACATATGTCAGATTCATATTAATCTGTTATATTTTCTTACAAAGTTGGCCTTGTCAAACACAACCTTAATCTTCCTCACTGTTGAATATTAGCATGCTGATAAAGTCCATACAATAAATTCTGTCTAAGGAAAGTTGAATATTCAATGAAAAATAAAACGCTATACCAAGTACTGCGTGATATAAAAAGAAACTAGTATAATAAATAATAGCAGCTTTTGTGTATGGTATAATTCTTCTTGCATTGCAAGTAATGCAGTGTGGTCTTGTGGTTTTACAATGTGGCATATTGAGACTATAACCAAATCCCATTGCTGGAAATTTTGAACAGACTGAGTCAATGAATAATTGGTCAGTCCTTAGTTACCTTATTTGATTCTGACTTTTCCCATTCCTTAGCTTGTTATAAATACTGCCATCTTCACATATAAACATTCATAACCTTTTCTCACAACTTCAATTATTACCTAATATATCATAATATCATGGCTTCAATACAAACCTCACCTCTATTTTCTTCAAAGAGAGTTAATGCCTCGTTCCATGTCCCAAAGCTCCCGAGAGCCAGTGATGTGGTTCAATTAAGAGGCTCAGTCCCATTCATGAGTGCCACCAACAGCACCACACAGTTGCATAACTCTTTATACAATTCTCCTCCAAATTCCAACTCCACTACTACTATTAAACTCTATTCAATTTTAGAGGTTGTAGCTGACCGAGTTGAAATGCACAAAAATGTTGGGGAGCAGCGTGACAATTGGAACAATCTGCTTTTGAAAAACATCAACATGATTACTCTATCTGCTTCTACATTAATTGCTATTGCAGCCACATTTGGATATGAGGGGGCACCACTTTTGCCTTTGAAAATATCTTCCTCTCTTTTGTTCTCTGCAGCCACTGCTATGTTACTTATCATGAACAAAATTCAGCCTTCCCAACTCGCAGAGGAACAACGCATCGCAACTAAGTTGTTTAGGATGCTTCAGTCAGAAATCCAAACCACAATTGCAATTGGAAATCCTACAGAAGAAGATGTGAACGGATTCACAGAGAAGGTTTTAGCACTTGATAAATCTTATCCGCTTCCCTTGTTAGGGGTCATGCTTGAGAAATTTCCTGCAAAATATGAACCTGCTGTTTGGTGGCCTAATACTAAGTTGCAATTCCAAAGGAAAAGTAAAAGCGCGAAACATGGAATCATGGAGAAGAACAATGGATGGAGTGAAGAACTAGAAATTGAAATGAGGGAAATTATTGAAGTTATAAAGAGAAAAGATACGGAGGACTATGAGAGGCTTGGAAACATAGCACTAAAGGTGAATAAAACTTTGGCTATTGCAGGTCCATTACTGACTGGTGTTGCAGCAATAGGATCTGGTTTTGTTGGAAATGGTTCAGTGACAGATATAGTTACTGCTATGGCTGGTTCAATGGCTGCAGCAATCAATACTTTGGAACATGGTGGACAAGTAGGGATGGTTTTTGAGATGTATAGAAACTGTGGTGGATTCTTTAAGCTAATGGAAGAGACAATTGAATGTACACTTGAAGAGAAAGATGTTGAGAAAAGAGAAAATGGGAAAGTGTTTGAAATGAAGATGGCTTTGAGATTGGGAAGAAGTGTGTCACAGCTCAGACAACTAGCTTCAAAGTCAGCCTCAGGAATTCACGTAGATGAATTTGCAAGCAAGCTATTCTAACCTATTTCATTCACTTACAAAATCTTCCTTCATTATTTCACTTATACTTATTCAAAGGTTGATGAACAATGATTGGTTCTACTCTATCCTTCATTTGAGATGTATATAAGAGTAAATAGGTGTGGACCGGATTCAATAAATAAAGTTATTAAATAGTCATAAAATTAATTGATACAACAATTTCATCCTTACATTTTTTGTTAGAGGCTGAATTGTTTCACAACAAAAATCTGTGGGTTCTATTTGGTGATATTTTAATTACTTAATTTTGTTGGGTGGACCAAGTTGGGTTGAACAAAAAGTTGTATCTTCCATCTAGAATTGATATATACATATATATACACACAACTTTATATACACATATACATACATGTATATGTGTGTGTGGTTAAATAGGTAAAATACTAAATATATTTAGTGAAAGGGATGGTGGGAAAGCTGAAGCCATTCATAAAAGTGGTGGTTACAGTGAAGCCCCTGAAACATACTCTTCCACTCTTTATTATTCTTTTGAACTCCTACTCCTACTCCTACCTAACAACACAACACAACACAACACAGGTATTCTCTATTTCATTTTATGTTGAATTGTACACTGCCTTAGCTTCTTTTTTATTTATTTATTGGTTATTTTATAGGGAATTAATAGTATGATGGTTAAACCATGCTGATGGTGTATGCTCCCACAGCTATTCTAAACTCCCAACTATATCATCATTCAGCTTCTGCACAACAATCTTATCCATACAAGATCAATAATGTTATTTTCATAAATTCTAATTCTGCTTTTCTTAAACCCAATTGGTGGAGTCCTTGTAATAGTAATAGTAATAGTAATAGTAGAAGTAACATATTTCACAGTTCCTCCTTCTCCGGGAAATGTGTTAAGCAACACAAGAACTTTCACCTTTTATTCCATCATGTTCCCACTACAAACAAATGCCTGGTAAGCCTGCAACCTCCTCTGCTTTCTGACACTATTATTTATTATATATTCTTTATTGATTGATACGTTTTTTCATCATCTGAATTTTCAGTGTGGATTACATGATTCCATTTCATTAGATGATGAGTTTAGATCATCACGCAATATAGCAATCACTTTGTTTAGGCGATACAGAAATTTTATTGATCGTGGTGGAGCTGACCATCTAAAAGTATGTCCATTAGTCTCCTTTACTTGTTATTTCTTTGAGATAATCTATTTGTTTATTTTCACTCTCAGGAGTTCATCGCTGCTGGCGTAAATGCATATGCACTAGGATGCACTGATGAAGGGTTAAGGAAAGAACTTACTGATATGAAGGAGTCTGGTTTTGAAATTGAAGCAATGCAAAGTTATGGTGGAAGCACAAGCTTGAAATCTAAGATCATCTCAGAGGAGGTCACTTCTTCTAATTCTTAGTCGTGAATCTTGATCATCAATCACAACCATTTGTTTTAATGCTCTTAGTCTTATGAAGCTTGTAAGAGGTTATTCAGGCTTCCCACTGTATCCAAAGAGGCTCATCTCATTTATTTATCTCTGGAATTCTGTCATTTTAAAAGCAAACAGGCTGCCTGAACCCACAACATTAAGTTTAATAGTTTATGCTGTGCTATCATGAATTCTGCTAGACCTCAGTTGCCTTATTCTTCAAGTTATGTGTCATGCAGGTTGATGAATGCATTCTTTGGTTAAGCATCATATTCATCACCATCTTGTGTACACCCCAACCAACTATTGTTAGATGGTCATCCACACCCCCAGTGTCAGATGAAGTGAAACTTCAGTGGAAAGGCTTTTGTGCTCTTATAGCAAATGCATATTTTATGAAGGGAATGGCTTGGTAAGATGGATTGCTTTCATATTGTTATTGATATTTGATACCTTCTTAAATGTCAGCAAAATCATATTGGATGTTGATATTCTTAAGTGTTCATTGAAGGCTTCCTGTAAAGACTCTTCAACTTGAGCAAACAGCTGTGATGGGTCAAGCTGAGAAGCCATCAGTTGTTGCTAGCCGAATGCGATTAGTCTTTAGCACACTTGAGGTTAGCATTTTACAGTTTGTGACCCATCTCTGTGGAAATTAATGCATAGTAGTATCTCACATTGGATTGGTGATCTCACATGGGTTCATTGACTGGATTGTTAACTTGCTTAAAAATATTATTTAGAGACGATTATTTGTATTACAAGTCATGCTATTCACTGTTGCAGGTAGTGAGTCCACAATGGCCAAGAGTATAGAGCTTCAGATCATTTGTTAAATCCTTTGCTAACTACTGCAGCAATATCGTACTAGATAGACATTAAAAAGGAAAGCAAAGAAAAAACTGGATAATCATGTGGTATTCTATTTTGTACATTTTATTAAGCATATTTTGTTTCATATGGACCTCAAGTGAGGGAAATTAATAAAAAGAATCCCTTCTCTTATTTCCCCCCTCTATCTTGTTGGCAATGTTGAATTATATAATTTTATTATGCATGTGTAACAGATTGAGTGTTTCATTTAAATCTCTAAAATTATGCTTATTAGTATAGCACTTCTGGGACATTGTCGTACACAACCTGATCAATCAATTTTCCTACTGCAATCGGTGATTTACACACGTGGTAACAACGTAATCAAATTCAGTCCTTTAAAATACTTAGCGAAATAAACATTCAGAAGTTGTACTACACTACACTGAAACTGTGTCTATCCAATGAATTTAAAATACTTTAAAATCGATTCTCAATAGTATAAAATTGCTGAGAACTTTAGAATTTCACTGCATGAAAAGGATTGGGGTAGAAGGGTTGTATTACAGTTACTCTCAGCTTAGGGAAAAGGGGAGGTAAATCCATCATTGGTTACCCTCTCACGGAGAAAGAAACCTTAAATTTAAATGTGGTCAAAATTGAACTCCAAAGCCATGATCTTAGTTTAGAAATAATCACAAGTTTGAGGAAGCAACAAATTCAGTGGCATCTTTGAGTATTCTCCTTGCACGCCAATAAACAGCAGTAGCCTTTTCCGATGTTCCCATCTGCAAAAATCAGACAATAAATGTCATGGATGCAACATTTGATTTGTATGATAAACCAACCCTTTAAGTAGAGGTTTAAAAACATATCCACCAAAGAATTGGATATGATATAAGAAACCAATTAATGAAATGATTCATCAGTTTAAGCAGCAGTCATGCCACTAGTAGGCCAGGAAAACTTTACCTTGGTCTCCATTCGATAATAATCTTGCCACAGGCTTACATTTTGATCATAAGTTGCAAGTGCAGATTCATATAATTTCCTAGTGTTGACGATACCACTTTTTTCTCCAATTGAGGCAACATTTGTTTCTAGGCCAATGCAGCTTCTATATAGAGCGAGGCCAGGATGTGGTAAAGCTAGATATCTGCAATGAGCACCAGTTGAGGAATTAATTATACATACCGTTTATAATTAAACAGTGAACAAATTCAATAGCACATACCGTTTATACATATCTCTGGCCTGCTGAATTCCATCCTTTTGAAGAATAAAACTTACAATGGTAGATGAGAGGGAAAATCCACTTTCACTTCCACCATCTCTGGTCAAAGAACTTACAGAAATCTCCACCAGTTTATCAAAGTACGGTCTTTGATTTGTGTAAAATTTAAAGGCCTGTATTAAGTGACGGTTCAAAATATGAAAACATTAAAGAAGTTCGTGATTTTTATAGTATAAAGAACAGTTAAAATGAAGAGAAAATCAATTCACGCTTAACTGAATAAAAAGACACAATGCACAAACAATTATTAACCCAGAATGTTGATCATTAAGGCTAAATACAAAAGAACTTGGCATTAAGGAGATGTAACATGTATCTGCCTCCAAGTATTATAATGAAGTGAAAGCATAAAGAAACTTAATGCTTCCTGAAAAGTGAGACAGACATGAAGAAATAAACTCCAACGTGGACATGTTCATAGTGATATGAATTAACTTAACAATAATAAACAAAAATTTAGTCCTCAACTGGAAATACATACATTCCTTATTGGATACAGAAAAAGCATAAACGAGGTAATTTTGATCAGGAAACTGATTAAAAATCAAATGACCAAGGATCAAATAATTTATTTCTTTTTATACATGTATTAATAAATTAACTAATGTCGAAGAAGATTCAATACAAGACAAAAGGAGTTCAACTCAAAACTAATATTGAAGAAGATTATATACAAGACACGACTCACTGAATAGATTAGGAATAAGAGCAGTTCATGGTGACAACATACCTTTACCCACAAGTTCTCTGATTTTGAAACAGGCACTTTCGTCAAAATTTGTCTAAGGAGTTCAAAAAGGGATTGCAGATCAGCATCACTTGGTGAAGGAGAATTCCTTGTGATGCATCTAATTTCTATAGTGATCCTTAATTCCCATAACTGTACTGATTCGGCAAGTTTTCCACTGCATAGCATTGCTGCTAGTTTCCTGCCCTCATCCAATTGCCCTAGTTGCAAAAGTAAAGACACGTGTTTGCAAGCAAGATCTTCTGTAATGTAACCCAAACTTTCCGCCCTTGCATATATTTTGAGGAGATGTGATATATAGTTTTCACTGTGACCTGATAACCCAGATATACTGGTTTCTCCTTCTTTATGAGCTACAATACCCATTAGAAAATTTGAATATAAACTATACATAGTTCCGAAAGACACATTTTTCAAAGCCTCCTCGTAGACCTACAAAACGGATATGGGTCGAAGGTTCATTTACCAATATAGGCACACAAGATAAAGAATCTAATAAGAATTCTGCATCACCCCTACCCAAGCATTACTATAAACATTTTTAGATGCGATGGGTATAGGAAAAATGGGGCTACAATGTGTCATTGTTCGGCCCATGTAGCCGACCACACTTAGTAGGATTAAGGCTTGGTTGTTGTAATAGCAATTACCATAACTAAAATACGCTCAATTTCCCCTAATTTCAAGTTAAATATAAATCTCAGTCACCAGAAAAATCATTTAATAAGAAAAACATATGTTCAATTCGTTAGCAGTTCAAAAGATTCATACCTGAATTGCCTTATGCACCTCGGAAGTTATGACTTCCTCACTTGTGTCCACCTGCACATTTTCAAGATCGCATTCGTGTCTTGCTAGCCAGTCCCAAAATTCTGGTTGTGTTGAAAAATCCCTCTTCATGTGAGCCAATATCTCCTTACGCATATCTTCAAAATGTGCTAAGTTTGTACCCTCCAATATTTCAAAAAAAGACTTCCTAAGACTAAGACTCAAAGGAACTGCTTCAACAGCTGCACTGTAGACAGTTCGAAAAATGTTCATACCATGCTCTTCAAACAATTCTTTTTTCTTGTTTGGTTCTTCACTTTCAACACCGGGTCCATCATTACTGGCTTTTTCACCAAGGGGCATAAATAACTCTTTGTTTTCATCTCTCCACTGTTTTTCATCAGCAGTTTTAGGATCACGGGTCAGAGTTCCCTCATCCTCACCTAAGGCAACCTTCCGGGCCTTTAACTTGTTAATGTATGTAAGTTCCATCCGAAGGTACTCGACCCAAAGCTCTTCAGAAGTTGGGCAAACTCTGAGAGCTTCCTGCATTAAAGCACGAGCAGCTGTAACATTTAAGTTGTGGTCAAATTCCCAAGCTGCAGCATAAATCCAAACTCCTGGGACCTTTGGATGAAACCTAATAAGTTTTGCCAGGCCCTGCAAAAATTCAAAAAAACGTTCGTACTTAAATGTAACACTTTCATGCCATAGACATGTGAGATCACAATGTAACAAGGTTAGCAATACTGAGAGAGAGGGGGAGAGTAACATTAAGGTTACCTTCTTCATTCTTCCATTTTTTTTCTGTCTACAAAACTCAAGGTACTGAAACCATAACTGAAGATCGCCTTTAAAGCGCTTCAAAGCAATCTCATAAATATCCATAATCCTTCGCAAGCCGGCGATATCAGACTTGGACTTCTTCAAGTTCTTATTACCCTGTTTCTTCATCTCACGCGCCACAGACTTCATTCGGAGACTACGGAGAGCATCAAGCTGAGACTCGTACTCGATGTAGGATAAGAAGTCCTGTTTCAGAGGACATGGACGCTTTAGCCTGTACTCGAATTTGCGGCGCTGCTTCACTATTTCAGCGATCTCACGGCGGCTGAAGAGGCCGCGTTGTTCAAGGTCATCGAGCTCGTCGAGCATGCGCTCCAGTCTGTATTGCACTACGTCCGCCATGTTTGTTGGTTATCCTCCACGAGATGCTTCTGCGTTTCAAGATTTAGTACTAGGGTTTTTCGTTTAATTGGGCTTCATTGGGCCTCTACTTCTTTCTCATTATGGGCTCTTTAATTAAAATCTAATGTAATTGGAACGATCACAATTCAAATCTAGGATGAAGATATTGAAATAGTGTGGGATATATTTAATTAAAACATTAAAAGGTACCAGTAGTATAAGAAAAATGATAGAATTTGGGTGTGGATTAAACCAAATAGAATGAGAATATTGGATTAGTTTTTGTAGTGTGAGTGGTTTTGCATGGTGGTAAATATTTGAGAGAAAACAAGGTTCATACGGATACCCACAGATCTAACCTAAACACAGTTGAAAAGAACTTGGCATGCTTATGTTGTACATGGGATTATCTCTTCTTTGTTGGTTACACTGAATACTTTAGTATATAGATATATAAACGTCTTAGTTGTACATACACAAAACACTAACACTACTCATGTCATATACCTTTGGTAGTAGTCTGTATATATTTTTGTTGTTGCAAAAGTGCTGACTTTCATTTCTTCATGATTTGGTTTATTAATACATGAAAGTTGATATACCGTGACATCATCCATAAATAAAAAATAACAATCAAACTTTAGTCCCACTTACACTTACATATGAATAACTCCAAGCTCAAGGTGAGCTCTCGATAGAAAAGTACTAACAACATGCCAGCATGTGGTGACATGATATGTACCTAGGTTGTCTACTTGCTAGTTTAGAAAGGCCTTGTGCGACGGCCACTTGCCCTCCCACAAAGAAGAGCGTTCTTTGGCACTGGATATTCGTCTCTCCATGAATTGGATGGTGTATATACTCTTAAATACAATTGTTGTCCTAAATATTGCCTTGCCCAATTCTCAGACCTTATGTTCCACATTCCTACATTGTCCAGTGCCATGTATATTGCTGTCCACGACTTCGGGTAAACCTGAGTTGTGCATCTCGCCACTGTGTCTCTCAGATTGTATCCTGATCTACTTTGAGCTGTCCACTGTCCACTACCGAACCTATTCAACCAATCAATTAGTCATTTATGTTGTCATATACAACAGGAGTCAATAATATTAATTAATACATGTATGTATAAGCTAGCTTACCCTACAACAAAGAAGGAATAACCATCAATATGCCATGACTGGACAGAGTCCTCCCAATTTTGGAACACAATCTCCACAAATTCATGGAAATTAGCACCCATGACAGATGTTTGGAGGTAGGCATTGCCCCCAGTAGGGTTGGTAGGAATGCTTCCGACGTAGAAAACTCCAGGGATGTTGAAGTAGTCTGCAAGTTTCAATGGGGTATCTGGTTCAACATGTGACACACTGTTCACAGCATACCTCTGCTTCCCGTTGATATAAGGAGCAGAGTTAGCAAGCATGATGGTTCGAGTTGGGTTGATTAATCCATATCTATAAGATCCCTGAGGGTTTGGTCTTGGTCCACTTGCTGTCAGATTTCGCCTGATTTCAGAAACATTAAAACATTAAACATAGTAGTAACATGAGAACAAGGTACTTCAGATTAACATATCTTTATCACACTGTGTTAGAATTTCGAACCAAATTTATAAAAAGGATATGCAGTTGTTACTTGTTACACTACTACATGTATGTAACTAACTTTAACATCAGAGTTTGTTGTTTGGTTTGGGAAATTGTTGAGTTTTATTTTTAAAACAATTATATGTATGACTTTATTTTCCTTGTATTTCCTTTTTTTCAAAGATTTATCTATGAAACTGTTTAAGCTAAGATAATGCTCTATTCGAACTTCCAAATGGATTGCCCTACATGAAACAAAATTCCAATGATTATAGGCTTCACTGAAAGAGTAACAAGTGAAGAAAAGAGTACCTGATAGTTCTGGCCTGAAAGACTGAGGAAGCAATATCAAGAGTAGGACCTCCAGGGACAGGACCAGATACACCTATGCGTGAATTGCTGTAGTGAAGAATGGAAGTTGTTGTGAGTATCTTTCTGGTAAATCTTGTGGAGACAACTACGTAGTAATCCTTCACAGGCTGGTCAGCTGTGACGAGCACAGAATAGGACTGCCCAACATGGATGTCAAGGGAAGAATAGTAGTTCTGAAGGGTATGAGATCCTTCTACCTCCACAAGTTTCAACTTATGGCTTTGGATTCTGAAGTTGATAGATGTAGTAAGCCCCACATTTGATATCCTGAATCTGTAAGTCTTGCCTGCACATTAAAATTGAAACACTGATCACTGATGTAATAAAAGGCATGCCTTTAGAAAGTTTGTAAACATAAATGATAACATGTAATGAAGTTCAGAAATGCTTAAAAATAAAAATAGAGGATCACAAGTTATTTGGCAACCAACCTTGATCAATTGTAAATGTGTTTCCATTCCAACCACGTCCATTGATAAGAAGCCCATCAGGGAAAGGAAGATTGTGACCATTTTCTAGGACTCTTCTCAGTCTCTGCAATAACATTGAGAAACAAACAAAGTTACTATTGAGGATATGATATTGAAAGGAGAAGAAATAGAAATGAATGTAAAGAGTTTATTTACGCGGTGGTCAAGCTTGAACCAATCTCCTGCAAGAATGGTGAAGTCTCCAGAAGGTGGAGGAAAAGGAACAGGGATGCGAGGGCGGCTCCAAATTCTGATACCACCAAATCCTCCAGCAGCCTTTTGCATTCCAAGAGATGGGAAATAGAAAAAGGTACCAATCTGATCTTTAACCTGTAGAGTATAAGTGAAGTTCTTCCGTGGCGGGATTGGACAGGTTGTGCCAGACACTCCATCCTGCCATGAGTTCCTCCTATGTTGTATTCCATTCCTGCATGTTATCCAATTCAAATACTATTATTTTAATTCCTTCTTGTTGATAAATGAAAGCATTTCAGCATTCACTTAAATGAATCAAAGTTCATAAAATCGTAGGTATAATCTGGACACTAGATTGGCATATACATTTGACACTGTTAAGGTATCTAAATCATCCACACCCTCCTCTTATTGACACTTCGTTATAATAGGGGCATGACTCAATGTTACATACCAAATTAAAGAAAAAGATTGAGTTAGAGTAAGAAATGTGTTAACTTTTATCACCGTGTCTAGGAAAAGAGATATGTTGTCTCAAACCATGTCCCAAATTTTAACCCAGTATAGCACCCACAGGTGTTAGTTCAGTTGGATGGAAACATTCTTTGTGGAGTTATAGAGTTCACACTCAACCACATCACAAAATTCTATTATATTTGCTACTTTTTTTCCTATTTATCTCTCGATATTAATGACCTGAGTGGGGGTTATTAAGAAAAAACACAACAAATATAATGTAAATCAATACAACTACTGTATTTCTTAATAATGTGTTAGGTGAAAGTCCCAGTGACTCAAATATATTTCAATAACACAGATCTTAATAATAGTCAATTGCCAACTGCTCAAATAGAATATTGTCATGCATAATTCCTTCGTATGTTACTTAATACAGAAAGGAGATTTGGCCACAAATCATCATTAAAATGGTGTCTTATTTCTAATTGACTGTTTTGTTTGAAAGTAGTAAAAGTGGCCAAAAAGGTAAGACTACATAAACAAGCAAGTCTCTATGGTCCCACTTATTATAAGATTTCCACTCCTTTTCATGGGCTAAAAGCTATTAATTTGTGTTTAACTACACTACTTACCACCTAAAAAATAAAAAGACGGCATCCAATAAGAGTATTTTGAGGGAAATAATAAATGAAGAGAAAGAGAGAATGGGAGTAGGGGGGGGGAATGTACCATGAAATGAGGAGTGGTTCATTGAGGTAGTTATAGACACTTATAATCAAGTTATCATTTGTAACAGCATCTATTTGAGGCCCTGGGAACTGCCCATTAATCAAGATCCCCTGCAAAACTCAAATATTTTAATAAAACACTACACACTACACACTACACACTACACAGCCATATGTGTGAAATCAATGAAAGTAGAGTTACCTGTTGCTTAACACCAAGAGGGTAGATGTCTCCATAGGTGACCTTCCAAGTGAAAAACCTATAAGGGTCTTCAGAGTTGACACAAGTAAAAATGAATGTGATGAGGAGAATGAGAGAAGAGAGACAAGTGTATGATTTCATTTTGCATAAACAGAGTCACTTCTGAAGAGAGTATTGGTTGTGAGTAATGTGAAGATGATACTAGATCTGTTTATTATTGTAAAACGAGGGAAGTTAATTAATGATAATGGAGAAGTCTAAATAGTATTTAAAAATGGATATTAGTGAAAACATAGAAAGATGGAATGAGTTGTCAGGAGAGTGGCCCAGTTACACAGAACATGTTAGATCACATGCTTTACCTCAATCACGTTTCTCTTCCACCATTTGCTGCACACTGCATCTTCAACTTCCATGAATTTCATCATCAATTCACATATTCACGTGCATCTAACATTTTTAATATTAATGTCAACCAAAAACTGAATATTAATCACATAATTTATGTTACTTGACATAACTCATTCAAATATTTTTCTAACAATCCCATTTTAGTTTTTATCAATAAGAATCTTTGTAATAAAAGACACTGAACTTTTCGCTGAGAAAAAGGCACCCTAAAATTTATAGAAACTAGTAGGGCTTCAATCAAAGCAAATTCCTAATCTCATGTAAAACTTTTTTTTTATTTTTATAATTAATGGTATTCAATTCATCACCCTATGAGCAAGAAACTAATTTCTCTTGGTACGCGTGCTTATCTATTCTAACAAATTAAATAATTAACCTTTTTAGTCTAATTATAAATCTAGCGAGGTTATACAACTAGATCAATATTTCATTCGATCGAATAAATTTTTACATTTAAAATAACATCATCTTATTATTATTATTTTTGATACATTATTATCTTTTTTATTTACCAAACTTAAAATTCAATATTATCATATTGTATTGTACTTCTAGTCGGTCAATATTTGTATTCAATCATTCTATAGTAAAGGGAAAACACAAAATAACTACCTATGGTGGTGTAATTTGTGTTTTCTTATTTTGCCTTTGCTAATCTATATTTTCTACCAAAAAACTATATAACTTATTTCCTCATTTTATGTTTCATGTTTATTTATGTAAATTTTATGGTTTTTCTATTTGAACACGACAGTTTTTCCACATGGATCAATGCAATATTTGAAGACGACAGTTTATCCTTTTCATTTTTTAACATGCAAAATTGCAAATTATGTTTTGTTGATTTTGTTATAGTTATGAAAATATAATTAAAAATACAAATTAATTAAAATTTACTCAATAAAAAAGCGAGTTGACAAGCACGTGAGTGCCTTTCAACACGTTAGTTATAATATAACTGTTTAAGAATTTTGATCAAAAATAAGGAAATATTTGATTTTTATATAAATTAATAAACATGAAAAACAACAGTTGCGGGGATAGCTCAGTTGGGAGAGCGTCAGACTGAAGATCTGAAGGTCGCGTGTTCGATCCACGCTCACCGCATTTTTGATCTATTATTTGTTCTTTTTTATTTTTATTTTTTGAGATGACTACATTGGAAGGTGTTTGTACTTTAATTTCTTCAACTTCACATCTAAGAGGGCGAGTGTGGTTAAAACACTAGTTAACAAAAGGCTTAAACCCATTTCCTTCAAGTGTCAAACTCCAACCAAGTTTATCGTATGCTTTTTTTACTCAAAATTGCATTGGGTGGGAGAAATTAAATTTGGCATAATAAAACAAAAGTGATTAGCTACAACATTTCCATCACTGACTTATAGATTATGTTACATAAATAGGGTGAAATTTAGTCTCCTCCTTTGGGAACAAAGTGGTCTAGTCTGGTTTACCTCGCAAGTTTTGTTAGGATTATTAAAAGCCTCCTTGGCAAAGCGGCATATTGAAACACAATATTACATGAGCTAGGAGCATAGCATAGCTACATAGCTACATGGTTGGTTGGTTGGTTGGTTTATGATTATACTGATATAAAAGTTTTATATCTAGTTATGCTCCTAGCTCATGTAAATCTTGGGATTAACTTTCTTCCCCATAATGTCATGAACCAACCATCTTGGCTGGCAATGATTATAATATTTACCATAACAAAAAGAATTACAATAACCCCACAAAATTATTCGCCCTACTTTCTCAAAACAAAGCATCTATCATAAGCACTAACTAAGTGATCTTATCCTTAACTCTAAGAAATTCAAAATTCCTAAAAAGAACAAAGAATTATTTGCACCTCATTAAATGACTAACAACAAAGCGGGGAAACATACAACCAAGAAAATGTGCAAAATATTGTTAACAACACTTATTTTGAAGCTGCTAAAGGTTCTGATCCTTAGCTTATCACCAGCACTGGTTGATTTAGTAGAGTTCACCATTTGCTTTGTCTTGTTGCTTACTTTCTTGCTGCATCACATCACGTGGAAGCACAATTAAGTAAAGAAGCATGTTGTTAAACTAACAAATAAATACAAATTCGTAGGTACAGGCTTTGAGAATAGGACCATGAAAAGTACAAAAGAAGAGAGCAAAACGAGGCAGAGATTGTTTCTTAGTTACCTTCCAGGAAATATACAACTCCCGTGACCTACAAAAAAGTGGAGCCCATTTTGAGTTTGCAAAAAAATGGAAAGCAATAAAGTTACTAGTATGTGAAGCTGAATGTAATCTAGAAAGATGGTCCATTTAGGGTTAAGATTATATAATTGAAGTGAATGGAAATATAAAAAAGTGGTGAATCTGTGAACACTTACTGGGATCTGTGGTAGTGATCATAGCTACTCCTTTGAAATCACAAGAGCCAGGAGTCTTGGCTTGCATCTGGAAATAGCTATCAAAGGCATAAGAAGCATGATTCTTGACATTGTTAGGCTGATAGCAACTTTGACCAGGTTGAATCTCTGAACAATTGGCTTTTCCCGGTCCACATGCCCAATCCAATGCTGCCTGCAATGTCTTTGAATCAAAACCATCCATAGCAATGCAATAAGTCTGATTTGTGGTATCATTCGCCATAAAACTCCCAATTCCTGATACATGAAGCAAGTATGCTGGCGTAGTATTCCCATGAAAGAGACCCCAATTGGCCTCACAAACTGGCTGAGACTTCAAATCCTCGTTGAACAATTCATAAATATACACACTGGAAGTAATCTCAGGATGCAAAGGGGTCCCAGTATGGTCGAAAACATGCTTAATCAAATTTGAATTATAAGTATCAGCATTGTCTTTGGTAGCATAAGGCTCTTGTTTTGCATCACCCTTAGAAGGCCACCCAGATTCTGTAACAAGAACCACGACATCAGTGACATTGAGATTCTTCATTGAAAAATAAGCAGCATCCACCATAGCATCCAGCACATTCTCATAATGAAGCAATGTGTTAGGGTCAACCATTTCCTTATCAGGTGTCAAGGGTTTAAAAAGGGCATTATCAACAGGAATCACACCCTTTCTGTCGACGAACACATGATAAGGGTAAAGGTTCATCATTAACGGCGACCCAGTCTTGGAAAGGAACTGAAGCAGAGGGAGAATGTAAGGAAGCAGGGTCTGGTTGAAGTAAGCCTGGGAGGGAGGGAAGGGTTCGAGAATAACGGAAGCAGCATGAGGGGTGGAGATTCTAACGTGCTGGTGAAGGTTAGAAGCGACGAGGGCGTTGTAGAGGGATTGAATAGCGGGGAGAATGAGCGGGGCGGAGGAGGGGAGGGTGGTGAGAACCTCGTCGCCGACAGAGATAGCAGAGATTAGGGTTTGGGGGTAATAAGAGACAACGTTACGGTATATCCAAGTAGCAGCGGTGGTGTTGGAGGAGGCAATGGCGAGAAGCTGGTTGTTTGGGACAGTGATTACGACAGAAATGTTGGTGTGAGAGAGTGCTGTGAGTATTTCAGGGTTGGCATCGTAGATACGGATTTGGGTAATTTTCTGGAAATGAAGAAATGAAATAAGGTCGGAAGGTGAGAGGAGATTTGAAACATCAGTGCCAATGTTGACACCCACGAATGATGCCTCAATTGAAATGTAGTTAAAGAAGATGGTGTGAATGACAAGTAGGGTGAGTATACACTTTCCCATTCTTCAATTTCAATTTCAATTATCCATCTCCTCTTCCTTATTTGTCGAAATATTCAATAGGATTCCAAAACAAAGCAAATATAACAAGTGGCGTTATTAGTAATATGAACATGTGAAGACTCCTGTCACTGTCAGCATCAATACAATTAGCTTGATTCAGAAAACAGAGAAACCCAAGTGGCTTGTTTATTTAATTTATTACTGTACTATAAATCATAATATCAAGTAAAATTGTCATTCATGAGTTTGATACTGAACCAGAATCACATGTGCTTATCCATTACCAACCTATAGAATTACAAGACTATCAGAAGCCTTGAATCAACCTTTTACCATTGTCAAATCTATGAATACACCCTTATCTACTCATTGCATGAGCTCATGAAAATGTGACTTTTTTAGGTCACAAACATAAAACTCATGTATTTAAAACTTGGTCTTCTAGAGTTATTATTATTGGTATAAATAGAATTGCCAAATAAGAAAGTATTAAATAAGGAATTCACTCTAGTAATTCAAATATAACCAGGATGTAGTGTATTTAGCTAATAAGGAAAAATATATGAAACTTTAAATGCAAAAATGAATGTATTCGACATTAAAATGATAGTGATTGTTAAATGTGAAATTTATGATGGTATGTTGAAGGATGCTGAGGCTGTAAATAAATAATTCCATAATGAAGGAGTTTATTCTGACCTGCAACTTAAGGTATAACGAATAATTCCATAGCAAAGCCAATGTGCAGCAGGGAATAATGCAGCAACAATAAGAAGAAAACGGTTTGATATAAATTTATGGAAAAAATTTCACAAGACAATTGAAGCGTCTATCTCTATTCCACTTAGCAGGGTACTATTACTCAATCTGCTACATGGTTCCTACCACAATTTTCCTTCAACCTATGCAAACATGTTTTCTACGAAATGTTACACAAACTTCATAGCAAAACCAAAGATTATTCACAAAATGAAGCTGATGCTATGAATCTGAAGTAACAACACCCGACATTATGTTGGAGTTGTGGGCCAGAATCTTCCCTTGCCAAGGCCTATGTTGAGATTTAACTAACAATTATAAATTTTGGCCTAATGGTATATGTTTGATTCTATTATTAATTGGTATTTAGAGCATACCAAGCTCGATTCCCATAAAAGGCACAACTCATGTTGAGAGGGTATCGTTGGTTTTGGACCAACATTTCACCTTCGCATAAAGTAATGTCTTGACTCGATCATAAACATTTGATCCTACATCAAAGTTTGATAAAATTGTTATCGAGTGCTAGATGAAGTTTCTTAATGGCCAAGTAAAAGATTGGTATTATCCATGCATTATTAATAAAAGTGGAGTAAGTTGATACCAAGAATAGTGGATGACAAATACGTTTGGCCTTATATGAAAGTGGCTCACAACCATACATATTACCTAAGATTAACAAAACTGAGTGTACTTGGTGGGACAACAAACTGAAGAGTGCTAGCCAAAGTATTGATCCACTACTATATATGATAAAGTTGAGTATTGAAAACTAAATATGTACCACACATACTTTGCTTAATCACATGGGAATACTCAAATAGGTGAGTTGTCTAGTCCAATTGTGAAAAATATATTAGTTAAATTAGAATAAGAAAGAGGGAGTGTGATAGATAGGCCAGGCCATCTAACATGGCTAGTTAGCCCTCTATATAGCTATAACTTAGTTCAGTACTCCCTCTGTCCCATTAAACTCCATCCTGAAGCTTCTCAAATCTTCTGCATCCAACTCCAGTTAAGTCATTGAAGGTATTACTCCCGCCTCTAATAGTTTCTGATCTGTTTCAAGTTTTCAACTCATAACACTTGCCAAACATTTGTATATTTGAATCTTTCCCTAGTTTTAACACACGGGTCTTGTAATTTTTATATTGTGTAGATTATGATTCATGGACACATCCCCGGTTGATGTTGTAACATATGTATTTGCAAGACAAGTACTTGAACGTTCAGTTTTGGAGGATTAGGCTTCATCTTCCAAGATTTGTTTTATAGCAATGATTTATTTGAGCCCTTGTTTCTTTTTATATGAAAAGCTTTTGATTATATTAGCATGAAATGAAATACTCTATAGCGAAGTTTAAGTAATAGTTGTTACTATGTATGTCCTTGTTATGATGTTTAAGGAAGCAGGAAAGATGACAAGCGAAGCACCAAGTTGGGCTGAACAGTGGGGTGCTGGTGGTATTGGTGCCATGGAAGATAATGACACTAGATCCCAAAAAGACATCACCCAGAAAAAGAATTCGAGTGGTCTCACCAAAGCCAAAGCATCTGTCACAAATTGTGTCAAATGGATTAAAAGCCTTTGTAAGAGAAAGAGTGCATCAACTTAAATAAAACAAGATCTAAGTCTGTGTGCACTTCTAACTCAGGACTATGCTATTGGTAGATACAACTTTTGTAATTTTCTTCCAGTTTTAACTAGTTGAAGGTGTTTTTATTCAGTTAAGCTCGATTGAATGCCATAAGCGGTTGCTTCTTGATGAAGACACTGTTTAGAAATGGAATTAACGGCTCACTGTTTTGCCCAAAACTGCATGATTGATTGCTAAAGACACTTTTTAGGAAAATGGGTCATTGTTTTGCTTAATCAAATAGTTGATATGGTTCTGATAAACAATCATAGTCTTTAACAGAGTAAACAGGAAGGTGAACCTCCCTGCAATAATTCTCCACTTGGGTCGTGAGATGGTTATATATTTACCTAATTAATTCGACCATGTCAAATGATTAAAGTTATGGTGGCGGGCCTATCCACTCAACTAAGGCTTGGCTCTCACTTTCACCACTAAATTCACACAATGATAATCAGCTGCAGACTGCACTTCAAGAAACCCATTTTTGCTAGATCAATTTTCAAATAGTAACTTATATATAGCAGGATATGTTATATCCAATCGCTGCATTATTAACAACTTCTACCAATTACACTAATTTGATCCTTGTATCTCGTTTATAATTAGTAATGATCACATTCGATGTATCATGTGGTGTAGAAAAATAAACGAGTTTGAAAACTTCAAGTTAAATTGCTTATATGTAAGTATTAATAAATAGGTAGTTTGAGGTGATCATGTTTTGGAAACATGGAATTCAATCAAAGTTGGATTAATCAAGTAGATGCATGGCATTCTCACGGGTGAATCCAGAAACTAGTTGGAGGGCCAGTGTCTTAGTCAGATAGTACCAGGACCACAATGTCACTCCACACTAATTACTAATTCATACTTCATACATTGCTATTGCCCCCACTTCTCTTTTTCTCTTCACGCTCTTCCTCTTTAACTCTCATTCATTCATATGTTTGAGCTGGGTCTTGTGGATACAGTCGTTAAAATCGCTCTCTTAGGCCTACTACTTCACAAAATTACAGGAACATGGATAACTCTTATTCTACCGCCCCTTCAAGTAGTTCCACACAAGCATGTCATTGTGAAGAGGCTTCAAGCATGAAGAAGAAGTTCCTGAAAGCAGTTAAAGAACAGAGGTCAAGGCTCTATATAGTAAAGAGGTGCATTATTATGTTACTTTGTTGGCAGGAGTACGAGCAGTATTGATATATATATATATATATATATATATATATATATATATATATATATTGAAACGTTCTGTATTTGATACCATTAACTACACCCCAACCCCACTATATATTTTTCAGGTAATCTTCTTCAGGTTTGTTAATCACAATACATAGATATTATGGCTTTACTCAAAGGGTACGTTATTGCTCTATTGGTGTGTTATGTTAGAATATTCAATGAGCCATGTTGGGCACTTTATTGCACCTGGGAACACTGTCTGAGGATTCATTGTATAACACTAAATTGAAGGTGCTAGTTCAAAATAAATAGTGGAATTTTATTAGCTAGCTATTATGAAAAGAAAGGTGATAAAACGAGGTGGGATATCAGTTGCAGGAGCTGCACGTTATAGTGTAGACATACATTGCTCAACTGAGCTTGTTTTCTAGTGTAAAAGGAGCTGAAAGAACAGACATTATTTTACATGAGGATAGGGACATATCGTGGCTATGAAGTACAGGGTGGTTCTGCTCAAGAATAAGAGTTTCCCTACTTTTCTGGTTACTTTCCCAGTTATATTACATAAAGCTATAAATTCACCTAAGAAGCTTCACCTTTTCTCTTCCTTTTTTACCACTACGATTCAGCTATGCCTATGACATCAATCATGTTGCATTTTCATCTTTGTTGCCAGCAATTTACTACTACCTTAGTTTTATTAGTATGGGACTAGAGCTAGAAACAAAGTACATGACTGATATATACACATACACATATGTTTCCCGTTGTTTGTCAAATAGAAGTGTAACCAAGTGGCGTAAAAAATTCAATTTTAACAGAAAAATCTGCGTCTGATATACAATTATGGCCTGAAATTCTAAGGAATCTGCACGTCTTCATGTTTTTAGAGCAATATTATTAATTTCCCTATGGAGTACTAAAACAGCACTTATTTGGAGACATGGCGTATAAAACATAAGAAAAACACAACACCCTTATGAGGGTATTTATTTGGACTTGACATTTGGCCAACCCTTTTGTCTAATCTGGAATTCCAGCTAGAATTGGAGTGTTCATGTCGGACTTCAATGCACATCATTCGGGGTCAGAAAATGTTTCCACTACACTTGAAATCTTACACCTAAGCTAATACCAAACCAATTTGTATTTGTTTTATGAATCACCAGTTAATGACGAAAAGTTTATTGGTTAACTTTGCATATATGATTATTTAACTAATTAAGAAAAAAAAATGGTAGTCTCTTAACTAATTGTTAGTTACTAAATTACTCATCATCAACCAGAATCTGGGACCGTAAGGGATTTCAGATGTAAGAATAAAAAACTGTTTTGGGAATCAACATTTCAAATTCCAATTGGCAAACACAACTACAATTACAGTATTGCAGTTTTAATAGTTTCTGCAAAGACACTACAACTATAGTTTCAGCCCAGCAATTCCACGATCACAATGTAATCAGAACAGGAAAGGGTGGTCTGGTAGCTAGAGATTGAATCTGCAGTTAAGTTTGCTGCAATTTGTGGACTTCTTTAATCAATTTTGTTTAATATTTTATAACAAGAGAATGTGGAAAAGATCTTCTTGATGAACAAGAAAGATGAGAAAGAAAACAACGTCCCATTGATTGAAAATGTAAAGCCAATATGACTTATTTATACAAAATGAAATGGTTTGTGATCCAAGCAAAAATAAATGATGCAAAGTTAACAAAATATCTTCCACTCCTAACTACCTAACCACCTAATCATCTTCAACAAAAAAAAACTCTAAAATATCTTTAATACATGACTTCAAATATTGTTTGAATTGTTTGAATTGTTGAAAGCTCAATGCAATCACAGGAAGTCATTAATATTGTGTGCGAGATCAACCAAGTTTGGCAAAATAAAAGGAAAAGTAAAAGAGCTTTTGAGTAAAGGTTTGGATCAATAATTATTAAAACAAAGGCAAGCCTAGTGTGTAAATTAAAACTGACCAATATGCATGGATCAAATTTCTCCCTTATTCATGGGCACTTCTGGCGGAAAGATCCTACACCCAACTAATCACGATTACAATTTACAGGGTCCCAGCCATGCATGCATGCTAACTAATATGCTACCCTTTTATTATTATTATTCAACTTCATGCATGCTTGCACCATTAGCTCTTTCTTTAAATGTGTGTCTATTTAAAATTATACCTAGAATCAATATTCAACCTTGTATACAATTGGATTGTTTAGGGTTAGAGAAATAAGAGATTTTCATCAAAGTAAATAATCATATAAGTAAACTAAACAACGACTAATTTATGTACTAAAAACCAACAAAGAAAAGGAACAACAGAGTTTTAATATTCTTTTGAATGTTTTATTTTCTTTTTATGAATAACATGAAATGGACAAGTAAATCCTCTGCTGTTAAATAAATAAAACCAAATAAAAATCTGCTATATATTGTTTATACTTTCTTGCTTTCCTGTGAGCTTCCTCTATTGGATTTATGTGGGAAAACTATTTCTCTTTTAAAATTTTAACTAACTCCACTTACAGATATCCCTGCCTTTGAATGTGGAAAAAAGTAATGATCTGCTTGATGCCTAAGAATCCAAACTTGTTCATTTTGATTCCAAATTAATTTGGTTGAACAGTGAAAAAGTGCTAGTTGAGAGTGAGATGAGCTAGACTGAATCAAATCACACCACTAATTAAGTTCACAATTTCACACCAACCACTGACTCACTTTCTAAAAGCTATTTCCTATTTTAATTTCAAATGTAATTGGCATAAGACCAACTTAGCTTGTAAGCTCATAAATATAAGGCCTAGAAGAAGCAACAACTCAATGTCTTGTCTCACTTACCTTATTCTCTGCTTGTGATATTTCAAAATATGCCTTTCTCCAATTGTTTCCACTATCAACATATTTATTTAATGTTGCATTGTTGCCAGCCACCTCCTACTCCCTGTGCTGAGTTGTTGGAAAATTAAATGTTAACATATTTAAAGCTAGCTCTTCATCTCTCTGTCACTGTCCTAACCCTCTCTCATCCATTTAATGTTTAAGAATCTAACAGGAAACACCATCTAGATACCCCATGGAAACATGCCACCTTCTTCACTATTCTTTGTTTCTTCTTAAGCATAAATATATAACCTAGTCACGCAAAGTTTTACCTGCTTCTGCTTTCAGAGAATAATATTTTCTAGTGATCATGGATTGCAGTTAGTGTTACCATGCATGAGCATGAGGGTAAGTTTTTCTTGTCACCTATATAGATTAATGAATGTTTTTTCTTTTTCTTCAGAGAAATGCAGGAACATGCATGATGATATAAAGTGGTGGTCTGTGGTTACAATTAAGAGCCTGAGATATTGGTACGGTTCAATCAGAAGGCATTGCTTTATATTCATTCATTCCAAAAAGCTCTGTGTTATTTGATTGAGCCGTGCCAATATCACGGGCAAACACAATTTCTCACCTCTTTACCAAACTGCAGCACAGCAACATAAAGGTTGTTTTCGGCATGTGTCTTAAGTTCAAGAGCAGCAATGGAAATTGTATGTAAATGTCAATTTATTTACCTTTATTTTTAATGTGCCCCTCAGTATGATATGATCAATTTCTTTGTGTGGGGATAGAAATGAATTTGGTATGGTAGGTAAGAATTTTGTTTAACACCTTTTTCCTTTTTTGGTGGCTGTAGGGACTTCATTAGAGGGTGGATCAATCTTTCTTTATGTTTACTTTGCTTCTATTTAAAGCTCCATCTCTTTTTGACAACTTGGTATTATAGTTGCTGCCTCACAATCTATAATCTTTCTCTTGCTTTTATGTTTGAAGAACTTTCTAGTCAAATAGAATTTGGAAATATTTTCTGGTGTTTAAAATGTCATCTTGGTGGGTTTTATCTATATTATTATGACATGGCAGAGAACAAAAGAATTGGATTGGTTGTTGCTAGTGTAATAATAATAATGATAATAATCATGAAAAGGTAGTAGTCGAAAGTGTTATAGGATCTTCAGCACAACGGTGGTGAACATCCCTGATCCTCTGAACAGAGTTGCAAATGCCACTGCATTTCCAATCAAATGATGCTATACATATGTTCCCTGCCTGTGCTTTCCACTCACAATCTGCAACAACCAATCATAATTATTCCCTTCTAAATATATTATTATCACCAAATTCATAACAAACATACCAGGGGGAGTACCACAGCACATTCTCCTATCATCAACATGATCCACTTCTAGACCAATAAACCATGACCCCAAAGAAACATCTTCATTCGCGTACTTATGCAGCACATCCCTGACATTTATAAATTCAATCTTTCATCAACCCTTAAACAACTAACTTATGCCAAATTAGTTTCCTATTCAATTAATATACAAATACAATAAAATAATTTCACTAACATCCAAAAACACCCCCTCCCCTTATGTGCTTCAACACTTAGTTCTAAGCAAGGAAAACAAAACTTACTGATTCATTGATATATAAGTAGCCAATTCTCCTGAAATGGCATATAATTGTCCAGTAGCATGACGGAAGTACTTGTTTCCCACCTCCCCAAACTTCCAGTATTCTGGTTCATGGTATTTCACTCCCCTGTGGTAATAACACAGTTACACTAGGAAATGGATTTAAACTAACTGGCAACATAAATTACATATTTTCTTACTTCTGAGCAAGGACAGGACCGGATTTCATGCACCCAATATACACTCGAGGTTTCATACGGTGCATAGCCAGAGTCAATCCAAGTGTTGCTGAGATTAAAAGAAAAATAATCAATGAGGAAAGTAATCAACTATAAACACTGAAGAATCTTTCTATTTACCTAGATTGACATGGACATCATCATCAACTTTGACATAAAACTCTGCATCCCACAAAGCAACAGCAGTTGAAAAGTATGCCTTTGTCTTGGCCGATAGTTCCAGGTAGCCCTCAACATGGTTCTGGCATGCATTTTGATTCCTCAACAATAATAAGTCAACACAATATAAAAAGGATATAGGATTACACATTTAAATGAAAAGGACATGGGAGAAAGATCACCAGCCTCATAAAGTCAGCATGAAGTTTCTCCTCTGCTTCAATTGCTTTATCTAGAATGCCACCAGATGTAGAACTATAAAAAGAAAAAAGGGTAACTAATAGTTAATCTGTTAATTTAACACCCCAATAAAATATGAATTCAATAATTCATCAAGGCTGCTAGCCCCAACGTTTCATGATTTTATGTAAAAACAGTTATTCACAGTTTCTTCAACTAAAACATTGTTCTGAAATATTTATACTACTAATCTACACATACAAAGAACCTTGTTTGATAGAAATAATAAAGCATCAGAATGAGAGAATATCAGTTACCAGTTTGAAATAATAGGATGTTAAGGCCACACAACAAAGTTGTCATGAGCAAATTGTATGGGAATTCAGCATCATCAAAATTATCATAAATATATAAGCAAATTAAAAAACTATAGTGAATATCCAGAGATGTATTGACTCTGACCTGTGACCTATAACAAAACGTATGATTATGTTCTTTTCTTCTTCCAACTTCTTTCTTTCCTCAGCTGATGACATTCATTAGAAACCATGGATCAGATAGATGATACATGTGGATAACATAAGCATATTAAAAGAGAATTTTTAAGAAAGGAAAAACTATAAAATGCTGAAACATCATTGAATCACCGCGTGGCATCCAAGTTTCACGAACAGAATCTCTTCGCTTCCTGCTACTAAAAGCTGTATTGATTCCTATAACCATGAAATATTTTTTCCTTGAAGTTGATTCAACTTTCTCTGACTTTCCTGATACAGGAGAACATCCAGCATAAACTCAACAGCATACCAAAGCAAATTTAAGATTCAGCTCCGAAGTAAATGTTGTCTTACTCGCTTTCCTGCAATTCATATATAGCATTCGGTTCAGCATTAAAGTTATTTGATAGGCATGAGTAAATCCAGTGTAAACATGCATTGGATTTGCTTACTTGATAACATTCTGTGTATTTGAAACATCTGCTCGAGTGTAATTGGAGTTAGTCTTTACAGCCTATGGACAGGCAAAAAGTAAGAAAAAGAATATCACAATCACATTTTTTGGTAAATAACAGAAGATGCACCTAAAACTTATAGGCCTGAGCTAGAAACTTTAAAGAAACAGTGAATGAAACAGTCAGCACATTGTAGCAGTATTCATTCCTTATTATCGAATAAAATTCCAAAAAAAATGGAGGTCGGGTAATGAAATTTTCCCCAAGCCATGACGTGAGAGTGTGTATGAATACGGAACTAATTAACTAACTAGAAAACAAGGGGGAAGTGTATAACTTCTTCAATTATCTTCATTTTTTATTTAAATTCCTGATCATGTCATAGGATGGGAACTTACAAGAGTGCCACAAATTCCAGGAGTTAAATTAGAGTTTACGTAACATCGGATAGGAAAAAAGTATGACAGAATCATAGCAAAAATCTGATTCGAGTAAGAAGTGTAACTGATGCACTTACAAGATTCAGATTACAACCTTCGGGATTTAATTTTATTTTTTCAACCTCACTAGAAGTTCTTGAAATTTCTTTACATTCAGGCATCGACCACATCCTGATGCAAAATTTCTTGTTAGCAGTACAAATATATTATAATGTTCATTGGCTGATAGCTCCTCACCTTAGATCTAATGTACCAATAGAGTACAAATTTGACAAAAAAATTAAATTTACTATCTTCATTTTCTGATTGTAGAAGCAGATAATTTGAACACTTGATTTAGAAACCTATCTTTATAAGGGGATATCTGTTCCCAAACTTGCAAGAACAAAGGTCAATAAATAGGGGATGAAAAGGTCATGCCACATCAGAAAACACTTCATTGAATTAGGCTCACTCCAATGTAATTTCAGGATTTTCAGTAACTACAATTATAGAAACAGACATAGAGAGAGTGAGCCAACCCATCCCTTTGGGCATCATGAATGCAGAAGGCACACATTTTGTGTGTGTGCACCAAGGGCGTCCTGCAGCCAATGGCCGAGGACTAAGCCCTTTGAGTTGGAGGCATGAAGATTACCAAAGTGAGCTTGCCTAAGACTTTTCCACAAATACAATAGAGATTGAACATTTGAACACATATTTATCGTATTGGGCCTTAGATTACATAAAACGCATAAAGTTTATTGCACGAGCAATTTAGTTCAAAGTTCCAAACCAATGACACTATTCAAGATATAACCCCACAGCCCCATACTAATCTAATTCAATTTAGCAGAACAGTTCATCCAAAATTAGGCAATTCTCTAAAACATTCCAGCTAAATCTGCCAGATTCTTAAACTCTGAGCTTAACAGCATGCACAACCAAAATTTCAGTTTTGAAACTCAAAAACTAGAGAATAACTAAAAATTGAAAATTGATGCCCAAATGTAGAAATCCAGAAGCAAAAGTACCTATTGGTGAAGAACATTCCAGCACAGAAGCTTCCAATGCAAAGCAAAAGAGCCCATTTCCTAGGAATTACGGTTCTTGCATTCAGTTCTAAAGCCCCTCCTCTGTTCCTTATAGGCATTTTGGTTTAGTTATTTATACCTCACTACAAAGCCCAGAAAAAGCACAAGATGATAAAGGATGAAACAAATGCAGAATGAGTAAAGAAGGGAAAAAGATGCAAACTTTACAGATTTGGGTGGAAGGAGTTCCTACCTGCTTCCTCTGAGGGGAAGAGAGGAAGAGGCACTAAACAGTAAACACCCTTCAATGTCAAAATTTTGAAATAATAAGGAATCGTACTTTTCATCAAACAGATATTCTAACATAAACCAAACTTTAGGGGAATGGAACTCTTATAATAAATAACGGTAACAGGTTACTTCAGGAGTTTTGAAGTTTGAACACCGTTTCTCAGATCTGTTATCTTTCAGTTTTGTTTTCACTTCAACAATCAGCTAAATGTTTCGTTCAATCATTTTTCAGCTCAACTCAATCTACTTAGTTCATAATTAGTTCATTAATAGTGTCAAAAAATCAAGCTCCTTCGATTATTAAAAGAAAAATAAAACAATTTTTTGTATGTTATTAAAGACAAATATTTTGCATTTTTGTATGTTCACATGGATCCCACCCGAGTCATTTCATGTAAACTGCTCAGAATAAGTGAACTACCCATAAAACATTATATTATCTGATATCAATACAAAATGAAAAATGATGCTCCTACAAAATTTGGTTTAATTATTTAGGTTTTGTTTTACTCGTTGAATCAAAGCTTAATTTGGGTTAGAATCAAACAATTTCATGATATGTTAGTTTAAATGATTATAATATTTATGTATGTAAGATGATATAATAATGATTAAATATGATTTGTGAATGTTACAATAATAATATGTAAATATCTTACATTGTGAATACATTTTTTTTTTCCGTTTTAAATATTTATAATACAAACTTAATATGATATTTTCCCTTACATAAATTCAATTAAAAAATAATAAACAAATTCTATTTTTCATTATTATGAATGATAAACATGGATGATTCACATTCAAATAGAGATAAAGTTAATTGGATAACCTCTGCGCTTTAAAAAAATTACAGAGGCCATTCGAAGCAGAATAGAATATAATAAGAGGAGCACATATAAAGCACTAGTAATAGTTAACCAATCATAAACCATAAACCATAAACCATTAGCACTAGTAATAGTTAACCATATAATAAGAAGAGGACATATAAAGCACCAGTAATAGTTAACCAATCATCAACCATAAAGGGTGTTTTCCATTCACCTAAAATACAAAGCATTAAGCACAAACATGCTAAAGTCTACTAGTAGAAATCAATACAAAACTCCTTTTTCCCATAAAATTTAGAACAAATAAACCAAAAGATAGAACAAAAACACATGGCCAGCTCTGCCATTTCTTGAATGGACTCACTCTATTTTAAGCATGCAGCAATACCTCATGTTCCATACTATTTATATTAGTGCTAATAATGAAATAAAAAAGGTTGCATGGGATCCTAGTGATAATGCCAAAATATGAAGCTGATAATAACATGACCATGATCACTATGGTGGTGAATCCACCAAGTACTACTACTACTACTACTCTATGAAACCAGTTTTGGTCAAAATAGCATTCCTCACTTTGCTAAGATCTCTTCCTTTTAATGTCCTTCCTATCCCTTCACACACAGAGAAAGATGAAATCTGGCTCCTTGCAAGCTTCCTAGCAATCCATTCATGTGGAGGAATCATATCATCCTCTTCATCATCACCATAATCATGATCATGATAATGAACTCCATTTCCACAACCACCTAATTTGTCGCCATAAATATTTGACATGTCAGGAATGTCCACAGGTTCTGAGGATCCTTGAACAACATTTGCATTAGATTCAGAAGAGGGTATCAGTGTCATACTCTTGTTACCCATTGGGATTTTTCTTGGAGAGGTAGATAAGGGCCATGCAGAAGAAGAACCAGAAGACTCCTTAGACACCCTTGTTTTTGGGCTTGAATACTCGCTCTCCTTTGCCATACCCCAAACATCTTCTTCATCAAACTCTTCATTCCTCATTGTTCTTCCCTCACTAAAACCACTGCCTTTGCTCAGAAAACCACCCCACTCTGTCATTCTTATTTCTTCTGCAAAAAACAGAATGGAGGAGTGGCTATAAGAAAAAGATAACAGAAGGAAGGGAAGTGGATTATGTTAAGGGCTATAGATGACAATGTTATCTATTTCAGTATATAATAAAGCAATAGTATAGAGAAAGAACTTTGTTCAGCTTAATATATCATAGTTTGTTAATGAGATAAAATACTTGTTTCCCCCTCCTTGGGAATCAAAAGGAAGAAAGGTGTTAGAGAATAATATCAGGAATCTACCTTGCCTTTGTTTTCAATACCCTCCAAAAGGAAAGAGTTTTAATCCCTTCCTCCCCGAAATGTGAACCCTGATAAGCCCTTAAAAACACAATCAGGACAAACCGACAAAGGAAGAAGGGTTGAAAATTCTTTCCATGACCTTAATACCCCCAAAGAAAATCACAGGTATCAAGAGACCAGAAATCACAAAATGGTACCTGAAAAAAGAAAAAGGACTCAGAAAATGACACGGAAAGCTAGTGTACAAATATGAGAAAAAAGCTTGTATTATAGTTTGGGCTCATAAAAGAAAGAAAACCCTATATATAAAAAAGATATATAGTAAAAAAAGCAAAAAGAAATTAAAATGCTGGGTCTTAGAGTGAAACTCATATAACAGTAATAATAACTTGGTTACCTGAAAATTATAAAAGGGTGGTTTAAATGCAAAAGTCCAAAAGGGCACAGATGAAGGACGATAAGAGGAAAGACATAGAGGAAGTCCCATCATAGCATATTAGCATGGCATTAAGAATAAAACACAGGCTGGCTGAGGCTGGATACAAATACACACACACCACATAGAACTTGGTTAATGGCTATCTTTGTTAATATCTCTGAAAGGCTGCATATTGATTGGGAGAGGTGGTGATACATGATTGGCTTGAACGTACCTTACTGATCTGCTGAAACCTTATCCTCTAGCTAGCTGCTAAACTCATTCGGCGGGTAAAGAGAGAAGATGCCTAGGAGAAGGTGCTTACTCCTTACCAATATGCAAGTACTCCTATTCCTACACCTATTACTACTAGTAGTAGTAGTAGAAGTAGAAAATATTAAAGCCATTTGTTTGTGTTGTGTGGTACTACTACTAGTCTACTACTATAACATTGAGATATGTAGCCGGTTTGATTTTGCTGACGAATCACAATTGATTTGAACTAGTCTATAAACAGTAACTCAGCCAACTCATCTGTTTGCAAGTATATGAATTTACTACCTTATTCCTTCAATGCTGCTGCTGCTGCTGCTGCTGCTGCTTCCTGGGTTCTGGGATCATTAATGCACACCACAGAAACAGAACAAACAAACAGAAGTGAATATGGTTCATATTGTGGTCAATGGGGTATTGGATCACTGCGGGTATGAATCTATTCTGATAACATTATACGGATAACATACCCTACTCTATTTGTTATTTTCTAGGTTAATCCATGCATGCAACTTTTTTGTTTTGTCCTTTTCTCTAACTATTCCTTACTCATTCCTCTGAATTGTGCTTTCCTCTTCCCTGTTTCAACTGTACAACAGAATAGTAACTATAACGTTAATTATTTCCTTTCTCCATGTTCATATATCACTTTCTAAGGTTTCTTTATTCTTAAATATAAGTCTTTTATAAATTGTAAATAGTCTTAAATAAACGACAAAGCAAAATAATTGTGACTAGAGAAAATAACTTATAGAAAATAACTATAAAATAATAATTTCCATATAATTATTGAATGAGACATTATTCCGATGTAATCAGCATAATATAATATTATGATAAAGAAGTTATAGAACAAAGTGTGGGAATTTACATTACCCTAGCAATCAATCACGCATCCTCAATGTATGATATTTTAAGATTGATATTATAAAACTTTAACTTTTCTAAAATTATATGGCAATGCATGATTGGTTAATAATGAAAAAAATAACCCATTAACACTGCATTCTAACTAAATCCTTCCAATGACTACATTATTATGTATTAATGAATGTAAAAAGTTATAAACAAAAAAAAAAGAGGTGAGATATTAAAATTGAAAGTTATATGTATGAAGTAAAATCCAATTTACATGAGGCTTGAAATTGAAAGCCTCAAATGTACTAACTATGTAGAGAAGTCTGTCCGTTTTTGTTTTAAAATGGGGATACTGATTTTTGTTTTTGGGGTTTGAGGAGGTATAGAAAAGGATGTGTTCGGATCCATAAATCTGTTGGGAGTTGCAATCCCTTCTTTATCTATAAATATGAAGAGAATTTGATGTTCTAGGGAGAGGGTGGAATACTACAAGCACGTGGGAATACAAAGGACTCTAAGGAGTGTCAATGTATCATTATGATACAATTTTGACCATGTCCTCCCGCTGCAATTGGACCAATCATATTGATTAGCCATTAGCCCATATCATTATGATTTCCGATAGGTTAATTGTTGGGAGGTTTCTGTAGAACATGTTGAGAGGGTAAAATTGTATGCTACACATATTCGCCATGTCTTTGCAGATGCAAGATGCAGATACATACATCCATTTGATGTTAACAATGTGCATAGTGCATTTTATTACATGAAACAAGACAAATTGTTTGTTTGCGACAAGGGAAAGTGGTCCTATATATGACTTACTGGGAGGCACAACTTCAATCATTATCCTCACTTCTTACAATTGATTACTGCTTTAACACTTTCATTTACCTCTACCGTTTCACGTTGGGATGTTGCATGTAAGAGAAATTAATACATACATGATACAACAATCAAATCCTCCCTTTTAATATACTAATAATAACTTAAAATTAGAAGTAAAGATGTAACATAGTTATGAATGGATGGAATATTATTATGTTGATGAAATCATTAGGTACCATTGATGATAAATTCAATTGGTAAAGTGTATGGCATATATATTCATTAAATATTGTTGATCATCTTCTTTCTTAATCTTTTTATTTCGAGCCAGAAGCACGTCTCCGTACGAAGGTGAACATGTTGTCATAAGCTAGCTCCATTTTCTATGGTCGAGTGAAGTAGAAAAGTAGAACCCCTTATTTAAAATGACAGTAAATTGATATTATATTCATCTACAAATAACTTAAAAGACCCACAAAATACTTTTGAATTGCAACTTGCAAGGAAAGTTGACCTTGTTCATTGTTGTAAGGCATCATATGTGGATCAATGTCACTTTAGAACCTAGCTCCAACTTGGACTTTAGGCTCATCACTCTTGCCCATTAAATAATCACTAATATCTACTGTCGGTGGTCACAACAGTTTAACAATTCTGTCTCGTAATTATCATTTTCAACCCAAAATTAGGATAACAAAACTTTCTTATATAATGGGCAGTAAGTAACTAATCGGTAAAATTTCGTTGTCTATTGAGCCTTTGATAAAAATCGAAAATTCCAAAATGTATATTTCATTAACTGAAACTCGGAAGCTCTAAATTTATAAAAGGTCCCAAAATGTCCAATTTTATTTGTATATAAAGTTAGTTACGTATGAAGAAAAGAAGTATTAGAAGTGTACCCAAAAAAAAAATAGTATTAGAATTTAGAAGAGTTGGGGGTTTTAGAATTTACTGGAGACGGGTATAGAGACTATTTTATTATGTTTTTTGGTGTAACTTTTTGAGTTCTTGCTAAATTACTGTATTTATTTTTTATAAATAACTTTTTGAGTTATTGCTTCTTACGCACAATTTCATTAACTATAAAATTTTCACTAATTTTGTTATTTTCATAACTAAAATAAACATTGTGCAATGTTTTGGTTACTGCTTTACACCCAGTTAAAAAAAAGTGAGTTAGAGTTGAAGATGTTGGATATTTTAATGGTAGCACATTTATCTTGATAGTGGGGTATTTGCTTATTTAAGAAGTAGCAGAGAGGGGAGTGAAGTAGGTGAGTGAGTAGTGAGAGGAGAGAGAAATGGCTCCCAGAGTTTTCTTATTTTTGGTTCTATTATCCTTTTCAGCAGTGTCCATGCTGAGTGTTGTTTTCGCAGATGAAGAGCAAGATCCTGGTCTTGTGATGAACTATTACAAGGAAACATGCCCTCAGGCTGAAGAAGTTATCAGAGAACAAGTTAAGCTTCTTTACAAACGCCACAAAAACACTGCTTTCTCCTGGCTCAGGAACATTTTTCATGATTGTGCTGTTCAGGTAACAACAACCTTCACTTCCATTAGTAGTCCCTTTTTATTAATTACTAGAATATAATGTTTTTGATGCATGAGGTTAGAGATGTGATGCTTCACTGTTGCTGGATTCAACAAGAAGGAGCTTGTCTGAGAAGGAAACTGATAGGAGCTTTGGGCTAAGGAACTTTAGGTACATCGAGACCATTAAAGAAGCCGTGGAGAGAGAGTGCCCTGGAGTTGTTTCCTGTGCTGATATCCTTGTTCTTTCTGCAAGAGATGGCATTGTTTCGGTAAAGATTCTTAGATCCAACCATCTTAAGGCTATAGTCAATTAAGATTATTGTTGCTAACTTGGTTTGTTTGTTTGTTGCAGCTAGGAGGTCCACATATAGCTCTAAAAACAGGAAGAAGGGATGGTAGAAGGAGCAGAGCTGAAGTGTTAGAGCAATACCTCCCTGACCACAATGAGTCCATTTCCTCTGTTCTTGACAAGTTTGGTGCCATGGGTATTGACACCCCCGGCGTCGTTGCTTTGCTTGGTAACTAGTATTTACTACACACATCAATCATGCTATTCTTGACATTCAAAAAATATCCATCATTTTATTTTTCCATAAATACATGTGCTGTCAACGTCACATGTAACATTATAACATATACATACATCTTGCTGTGTTGAACAGGAGCACACAGTGTTGGTAGAACACACTGTGTGAAGTTGGTGCACCGTTTATACCCAGAGGTTGACCCAGTTATCAACCCAGACCATGTTCCTCACATGCTCAAGAAGTGCCCTGACTCCATTCCAGACCCTAAGGCCGTGCAATATGTAAGAAATGACCGCGGCACACCCATGGTTTTAGACAACAACTATTACAGGAACATCTTGGACAACAAGGGACTTTTGATTGTGGATCATCAATTAGCCACCGACAAGAGGACCAAGCCTTATGTCAAGAAAATGGCTAAGAGCCAAGAATACTTCTTCAAGGAGTTTTCAAGAGCTATCACCTTACTCTCTGAAAACAACCCTCTCACTGGCACAAAAGGCGAGATCAGAAAGCAGTGCAGTGTTGCCAACAAGATGCACCATGAGGAGGAGCCTTAATTACTTTAATTATGTTTTGCTTTCAATTTTCTTCCCCTTACATGAGGAAGAAATTAATATTTAAGATGTTATGCACAAATAATGGGGAGAGGAGGACTTAGATGCTTTAATCTGAATTTTCTGATGTATCTTTTTTTCTTTTGCTTTATTAAATAAGGAAAGTAGTAGTGTGTAAGTGTAACTCCTTGTGTTATGATATTGCTCAGTGCTGGTTAGGAAGGCAAGTTGAAGGAAATATGTTAATGTATGCATTTATCTGTCCCAAAATTATCTTATTTTTCAGTCTCTATCCAATAAAATAACACCAAATAATATAAAATATTATATTTCAATTTTATAATATGGGATAGGATTGGGACAACAATGGGAATAAGAGATCTGCATCCCATATAAATCTTGAATAGGTAAGTAAAAGATAAGAAAGGAAAAGCAGGACAAGATTGTTCAGAAGTTTGTTATTTAAATGTTTATAAAGATGAACAAGTCTCAAATAGCTGATGAGAGCATAACATTTTTATATAAATAAAACCCGTTAAATTTGATTTGATGTTTGAAAACAGCTCAAACAAACATTATCATGCAACATCATTATTTTTAAAGTCTCAAATGGATGATCTTATCCCCTTTATTATATATTAGAAAAATGTGTAGTGATCTAGACTAGGGCGCGTGGTCCATTGAAAAAAACAAAGTAAGGAACTTTGTCTTGACTCAAATCTTTAACGCCTTCAATTGAAACTGGAAAGTGACCCTTGGCAATAACGTGCAGCAGCGTAGAAAATGCCAAAAAGAAGGGTGCGGTTAACTTACGCCTCAAATAGTTAGTACGTTTGGATAGTAACTAATATCTAACGGTGTAAAAAAGAAAATGACATGACAGTTGGGTGCAAACAATCTAATATGAATTGCACTACTAACCCAAGACATATATATGGTTCTCCTTTATTCATAATGCTAAAATGGTTAAAGTCCAGCTCATACATTTCTTCACCCCCATGTCTTATGATTTTCCTTATAGTATGGGACAGAGCATTTTTGTGTGGAAGAAGAGCTTCTAATCTCTTTCTGTTCTGTGATATATGTAAAGATCCTGAAGGGGCATGAAGTGATTTCACTTCATATGTTTTGATAATTTCACTCTTCTTAGATATAATGTGAAACTATTACTTATTTATGCGAATGTAAACAGGGTTCGACATGGCCAGCTTGGGCTTACGCCTCAACTAAAGTAGGCCTCTAAATGGATTTATACCTTCAACACCGCAAACCCGTATTTGTCACATTGCTTATTATGTCTACTTTTTTCAAAAAAAGAAAAACATTCAAATTTCAAAGGTAATGTTATCTGTCTATTTTTATATATAAAAAACACAGTTTTAACCTTGCTTTCATGTACATACATACTCCATGTTACTACATGTGTTAGACTTAAAAGTCCTTTTATCAAAATGTTCCAAAATACAATTTTATGTAAATTATGACATGATATTGGTGATTTATATGGTTTTCACAAATGGAATAACATCACTTTTATCCCTGTTTGTGTTAGACAAATTGTATCAATAAAACTAAATTCATGTAGTTTAAAACTTCTTCCCATCTAATCGGAGGATGATAAAAAGAATTAACACTAACAATGTTGAAGTAAGGTTATCACCATATATTATGACTTTTGAAGCGTAATTACTTTAATGATGTGCTTACTGGCAATTAATGATTGGTTAATACTTAATAGTGTAAGAAATTTTGGCATCCTAAATTAATTCTGAATAAATCTTAATTCTATATAAAACGTGGCAAGAAATGAAGAATTTTTTTCCCTTTCCACACATGAACTATTTTATTTATGTTGATTTGTCTTTATATATTTACAGTGTATTAGGGGTGAGCATGAGTAGGGTTAGGTCAAGTGAAATTTATCCCTTATCCGATCTTAAATGTTGGTTAAGTCATTTTTTTAAACTCAAACTCGATCCTATACTTGATTCCAAATATCAACCGAGTCGGCCTTTGAATTTGAACTTGATAATAAACCCAATTATATATGATGAAAAAATAGAGAATTGATAATATTTTCGACCAAAGAGATGTCATTACTTTATACACAATTGAATAGATACACATGCAAACATGACGAATGGGCGATCATGAGACAGGTCAGGACATGTTTATCCTTTACCATACCCTAAATATTGACGATATCAAATTTTTAAACTCGAATTTGACCCTACATATGATGGAACGTAACTCAACAATTTTTTGGTCCGATCATGATCGGATCAAATCGACTAAATATGTAGGGTCAAGTCATACTCTTCATATCCTATATGATGACTACGAGTTAAGGATTATTTAAAAAACTAATATTTATGTATTGTTAGTGTAATATTTTTTTAACATGATTAATATATCATTCATTATTATTCATGTCTATTAATTTTATTTGAGAGAATGATGATCAATTAATATATAAATAATGTAGGATAGAGTGACAAATGTAAAAATTCTTTTATTGTTTATACATAGACTATTTTATCTTATTAATAATATTGCAGTACCGTACTATTGACATCATGGAAATTCGGTTGAAGTAGAAATTGTAGAAGTATTGTAGCACACTAAGAGTAGATAAAGTACGTAAATTAAATCTTAGTGGGCATCAAACTTTGAGCTTGCAAGATGATTCCTCTTACTAAAGCACTGACTAACATTTTGATACTCTTTCTGAAGCATTTAGGAAAGACGAAATAATATAAGATTTGGATGTATAGTATATGGTTTGTGATTATAGAAAGAAAAAAGAAGCTTTCATCTTTTGTTCCATTGGTCAAAGCATTAAGTGCTTATCTGAATGGAAGGATGGATGATTGAGATGTAGATTATTTTATAGTGTTGCACAAACTATATCTAACAAAATCTTTATAAACCTTTGGCACGAAACATTGCAAAACCAATGGTGGTAATGGCACATGAATTATAAACCCAACATATATCAGTTGCGTCATTTTCATGCAAAGGAAAGTTGCAACCATTAGAGTGTGATTCAGTGTCCTAATGTTGGCCACTATTATTGGACCATAGTTAAGGTGTACCAATCGCGTGGAACATCCATCACTTTTTCATTAAAAGCATTTCATGTCCCTCTCTCACTGGGTCACCCTATGTTTATGTTCACAAAATTTTATAATGAAATGAAATATTTTTGGATTTTAATGTTGATGGAAGGGAAGCTACGTAGGTTCCTCTATTGTTCTTGGTATCTCCAAGATGGAGCATATTTTGAGGAAGATAATTCTTCTGTTGGTTTAGCGGTGAAGGATGAAGTTATAATAGACGATGCTTTCATCTTATTTCTATTTTTGAAGGTAATTTTGTGACCTTTCTCTCTTTTCCTTTTTAATACAAAAATGTTTGTAATTATTTAAGATATCAAATGTTTTTTTAATCAATAAGAATTAGGATGATAAACGCTTAAGATCAGATATTTGATCTATAAAAGAAATATTTTGTACTCCTAATTTTAATTTTTAATTAAAATCCTAAACTAATCAATGATTCTATAAAAAAAATATGACTCTGTATTTAAAATGATTAATATTACATTTATTTTAGAAAATATATATCAGGTATCATCAATATGTCAATTTTTAACTCTATTATATAATAATTTTGAGACTTTTTCTCTTCTCATAATTTTCCTATTTCTAGAATAAAATAAAGAGTTCAAAATTATCCAAGGCCTCCTTCAAACATGTGATATGGTCTTTTAAAACAAAAATAGGAACAATGGTTACAAATAAATAAAATTGAAGTTGTTTTAAAAAGTAACATTACTTTTAAAAAATATATATATATAATAACATTATAATTAACAAATAGTAAAAAGTTAATTGATAAAAAAAAACTTAACAAACTGTGGGCTAAAAACTAGCATGTCTTCGTTTTTATTCTTTATTTTTCCTGTCTTGTTAGTTTTTGTTTTTTTTTATGTGTTTATTATTCTTCTTCTTCCCAAAACAAAAGCTGGTCCCCGATTTTATTGACTGATCCGTTTGTATAGTTGTACAATAGTAAATAAAGAATACATCCCTGTTGGTTGGTCGTGTAAGAATTTATGCCATTCTCATTATTTGAATAGGAACCAATCTTTAGTTATAATATTAACACAATTCATGATCCACACACTTCACGAATCACGATTATCTTCAATCAAATCAATGATTCTTTTTGGAGGGTTTACTTTGAAACAAGATGGACTGCATATTTATCCACAAAACCAAACAGTGACTTCCTTTTCAGTTTTCAGGGTCAAAATTTCACATCCAATTAAACATGGTAACTGTAACACAAAATTAGGTGATTTAAGTGGCCCAAGCTTGAAATTTCCCCGTATATATAAATTACTGGCCATCAAATTCAACTCTATCTTACCATCCAACCCTAAAAAACAAAAGTCTAACTCATTTTTTAATTTTTTAGCAAAATTTTGAAATTAATTATTAATAACCAATTGAATAAGAAAAAGCAGAGGAGGTGAAGCGTGTTCCTCAGCCGTCGAACCCGGTTTGGCTCCAAACTGCATCACGAACCCGGCTGAGGTCGCGGCCTTTTAAAGTGCGACCCACCCCTTCGAATACCGAATTTGCTGCCTTCTTACGCGCCAAGTACTCGTGTGGCGGAACCATCACCGATTCATCTTCCTCATTACCATCTTCCATTCCATGCAGTGATTCCACCGACTCCACTCGTAGTATCTTACTCCAATCTGGCACGTTCACTGGTGCTGACGTGGCCATGTCATGTGTCTTGTACTTTTGATGATGCATGATGGCGGTGCCATTACTCTTCCCTTGATCTTCGAATGTGAGGGACAAGCCTCCTACGTGGCGACGGCGGGGCACCCAAGCGTCGTGTTCTTGGGCGGTGGACCAAATATCTTCTTCCCTAAACTCTGATGAAGAATCCATGAAAGTAGAGGATTGGGTAAGGGTAGTTCCGAAGAAGCGTTCGCTAGGGGAGGAGATGAATTTGCGACCCTTAGCCATATATTAAGAACCAAACACAAACACAAACACAAACACAAACACAAACCAAGCCTTAATGTCACAACCTGCTTTGAGTTTGGCATAACATGTAATCTTCTTGCTTCATGTCTATTTATACCCATTTTCTAATCTCTCATTTCATTTCAATTTGAGTTTCACTTTCATTTTCTCACAACTTCTCTCCTCAAAAATTAATAACATATATTATCATCTCGTAATAATTAATGTTAATGATACGTTTATAAAAAACTCTAATACCGTCCATATATGAACTATTATCACATACAAATATAAAGTGACTCCTTAACATTATTTACAAAATTAATACTCAAGTTTCATTTTGTAATTTACTTTTTGTACAAAAAATGGAAGAGATAAAAAAAAACTAAATTTTCATTTTCATTTTTTATTGATTAGATAACTATGAAGAGGGAAAATATATATTGTTATTAAAAAAAGCATGTACCCAATCAAAATATTGTGTTTGTTTGTATCCTTGGATATCAAACCTACAACAACAAAAAAAACTAATCAGGTTAGATTCATCTTTATTACCGGAGAAGAAAATGTTATTTTTCCTTTAATTATAAGAGTAAAATTGTCTTATGGTAATAAATATAATGATACAAATGTTACTATATATGAGTTTTTCTTTGTTTTTTTACACCACTTCCATCTGAGGTACCGAGTCTGATCACCATCAAACTTAATTAATCACCACCAACACCAATTTATTCCCAAAAAAATTTAAAAGATAAATCATATTTTTGTAACAGCTAAAACTGTCCTTGATGTTGATATAAATAAATAAATAAATAGTTATACTAGTTGCCTATAAAATTTTTTAGTGACGTTGATTATATACACTTCACTAATAAAGAAATGACAGCATTTTTGTATTTGCTTTTGAAGGTACAACTTTTTCTATTTTCTTTTATATGTAATTGGCTTGTCTTCAATGGGGAAGAAATGAACTCCTTGTAGTGCAATTATTATAATTATCAAGGGGGAGATTTTAATTTTTGGCTGTAATTGATGCATTAAGTTTTAAGTGCAATAGCACGTTTGCACAAGTGTCTCTTATCTGCACCTTTGGTACACCGTATATGGCATAATTGTAGAAACTAATATAATATATCATAACCTTTTACATTGTATAAGCTTATACAATATAACCTTTTTATATAATATATAATTTTTTTGGTTGATTCCATTTTTTTATACTGATGCTTGAATCATGTGTTTGCAAGAAAAAAGAGGGAACAATTATATTACTGCTAGAATAATGTGGAGAAGGTGACATGTGAACTGGAATGCAGAAATGAAGAATGACAATGAAATTTGAGAGAGAGAGAGAGTGATGAGAGTGTTGTTCCTCTGATTTTGGCTTGGTGTGGCTGAATTGAAATTGAATTGCAAGAGCAAACATAATGAGTGGAATTGAAGAAGGATAACTTAGATAAAACTTATGTAAGCTGGTTTAACTAGAATTGTATTTATTTAATAAAATGAGAATCTTAAATTTAAAGGAATAAATTATGATTATGTGGCAGTGGCAGTAGTAATGAACTAATGATAATATTTGTAGGTAAGTTAAGGTGTCCAATCATAAATTGAGAAACGACAATTTGATTGGATGGATGAATGGAGTGGAATGCCTGAAATAGAATTCACAGATAGCTATCCTGACGTCTGCCTCTTCAATCAACTTCTCATTTTCATAATTGCCTGAATATGAGTTTTTAAAAGTAGTTCATAAATTAGTTAAAATGTTATAAGTGTATCAAAAATTCAATATTTAGAATATATATTCATTCTTACACAATCATCCTTTTAGTTTACATAATCATTCCAGTCATAACTGGCATGTACCTTCTTCCACGAGGTTATCATAGTTTTTATCTTTGAATATGAGTATGTGAAATGCATGATAATAATAAAATGAAGAGAGCACCCTCCACGTGGGTACTGGCATAAATTAGCAATGTTGTTTCTTCTGCATCCTCTAAGAAGCTACCACCTGTAAGATTCCTCATGAATAGGGTCCATGGTAGCTGTCTCTATCCATCACAATGATGATAATAACATCTCCCTATGATGGTTTAACAAGGTTGCAGTGAAGTTTAGGACAAAACTAATCCCACTACTCTTAAGAGAGAGCCACATTGAACGGTCCAGAATAATGTTGTGGGACCTACAATGGAAGTGGGGAGTGTCGTTTTCTTCTTCTATTATTATTATTATTATTATTATTATTATTATAGGCTAGCTTACCATAATAATCAAAATATGAATTACATCATGAATAGGCCCACGGTCCCCAATGGTGGTTGCGGATGTGCGGTTTTGGATGTTGCTTTCCTCACTCACGCAGGAAGGTACTGTGTCGGTAAGTGTAACTGCCATTTTTAATGTATTATTGTATTGATGAGTCATGCTCATTAATGAATCAATCAGCCTTATATTGTTCTGGAGTGGATCACAGTTATACAAAGTTTCACTCTGGCTAGACATAGACCCATCACTGCATCCAAGCATCCTACGCTGTTCTCTCATTACTGGTTAAGTTGTTAAAGCACTTGCCAAATTTGTTACTGAATTGAATTAGAGTGGGTAACTAGGACCATTTCAAAAATATGGTTCTGGCGGCTCATTATAGGAAGGCCCAAAATCATAATAATTTAACCCCACATCTTAGGAAACCGGACTTTGTTGCAAGTGGATTGATTTATTTGGCAGTGCAGGACAAGTTAACTTTATGGACAAGGTTTCGGCTTTGGTGAGTTAAAATGATAATATTTTGTCTAACTATGTCTTTACAGGCTACTTGTTGTATAAACATTTTATTCAGTTTTAAAAGAATGGGCTTTGTTATTTATTTTACTGTCCTGTATTTGACAAGTGTTATTTACAAATGACTCAATTTGCTAATTTCTAAATAAAATACAGCCTAAGATGATAGTTTTATACATACAGGCTAAATCTTTACCACCAGATAAAAAAACAACAATAAAAGTATAGAAACACGGTTGTCTCCATGCACTTTTAAGCCTCTACCTATGAACAAAGACAGCACAGAAACTGTGTATAGCTATGTCAGTCATTGTACTAAGTCAGAAACTGTGTTTGCCTCTAAATCAATATGAATATACTAATTGTTGTTAATTCACATTGTTATTGCTATGTGTGTCTATACAGCTTGCTAGTTAGGCGGATCATTTAAATCTTCACAATCAAAATAAGAATATCGCCAGCCAGAACGTAATAAAATAGGGATATAAAAATGTAAAACAAAGAAACCCGAGTGTTTTCCATGTGATATTATGGTTACCAGGTGGATTAAATATACTTGATCACAAATTTAGATTAGATTTATCAACTATCAAGGTATTGTACTATACTAGCCTTATGATCGCTATATTTAATGGATCAATTGGGTCCATTATGGGTCACCAACTTGAGCCATGATTTTAATAGGATGAATTCTTTGATTTTTTTTTTATTGAAAAGGTCCACAGTGTATGATTAGAAAAGAATCATCACCTACAGTTACTTCTACAACTACACAACATCCAAATCTTAAAAATTGTTTTGATATTAGACGGGAAAAAAATGAATAATGAACCCTTTAGATTAACTATTGTACCCGTTCAAGTTTTCTCAGAACTGTAGGTGATCTTTGTCCCTGTGTGATTAGGTTAGCTGTCTTGTTCTAGCTTTGGGTTGTGGATTCTACGTAGTTTTGTAGAGCATTCATCAGGAAAATAAGGGAGAAAGAAATTGTTGATTTTACTTTGGTTTCATGGGGAGAATTGTCATATCATTATGTCTAAGGGGTAGAAGTATCACATAACATATTTTTCTTTTGTTTTTGATGTATTTTCCTCTACAGTATTATCTCTCTAGTATTTGAAAGGACGGAGTCGTTAACTACAGTCCAATTCCAAGGCAGGACCACATGCCCTGTAAAGTGCATCCAGTGATATTTTGTACTTTTTTCACTCAAATTTGATTGGTCTTGAATTTATTCACCTCTATCTAAGAAGGTTTCATCATATAAAAATGAGTTCTAACTAGGTAGCTTTTGTTCATAATTTGAGCAGGGAGGGGGGCATTGTTTCTTTGAAGCAGACATTGCTATGTCAGCCAATATTGATCTTAATAGGGTTTAAGATTGAAGCACTGGCATAACTTCAATTTCAGTAAAAGAAATTGCAGAATATCTCACTGAACTTCACATGTATCTATAGCTCCCCAAAAATATAGCGTCATGCTTGAACTCGATGTCCTTTTAGTGCCCCTGTCTCTTTGAATATGTAGTGATAATTAAGTTGAATTTGGATGTATATATGCACAAGATTCAAGAGGCATCATCTCATGCTCTTAATATCAAAATTCCAAATTGAAAACAAAAATGTGTAATTAGATAGGCCATCTTTTTAACAAAAGCAGACAAATGAGCCCTCATCAATGGACTCCACCGCTATCATCCCTTCTCTAACTTTGTGCACAAAATCACGTGCTAACAGAACTGGCTATCTGGCCTGTCATTTTTCTATTAGGCACTACTGAATTAGATATCTGATTCATTATAATTAATCACTATCACTTCCACTCTACTTGATGATAATCAATCACAATCATCCACTCTCATTGATCCTAATTAACCACAATCATTTTTCTATTTTTATAGTTTTTTTCCATAATTAATTGACACTTTTTAATTAGATAAGAATGAGATCATCCTTTTGTTTAGAATTGGGATGGCTCCTAATGATTGTGTTACAACTCTCTTATTCTCTCAAACTCAACTTTTGTTCTCTTGAAAATTGAAATTGGGGTGGAACATGTGGTCATGTGGATTCAAAGTCAATGAAATTACGTTCAAAGTTAATCTTCCAAATAATGGAAAATATGCTAATCATTTTGTCTTTAGCTGATTAAGAAATACCAAAACAAGTTTATTCAGAAATGATATATTCAAACTGTGTAAAAATGACGAAGGGATATTTATTGAAACAGACTAAGAATTGTAATCATTGTAAGAGATTTTTGTAGAAGATTTTCATGATAATTTTTATAAAACATTTCATATTTTTTATGTAGCATATATTATCTGCCCCTATTTTGTCCATATTATAAGCTTTGATTATCTCTACTTTTTGTTGTTTTCAATAAGAGCATTAATTAATAAAATGATGATTAGATTATAATCTAATAATATATTTTTTAAAAGAATCAAGAAAAATATCACTTTTATTGGTACCTAAAATTTAATAAAAATGTCTTATAAGCATATGGAGTAGAACATATTAAAATATATATTATTAAAGAACAATGTCTTTCTCTAGTAACATAATGTATTACTGAATCTTAAGATATTATACTAGGCTAAAGATATTGTTCAGTGCCTCGAACGGTATTTTTTGAAATAGAAAACTACACATTCGAAACGAAAAATCTTAATTCACTATTTTATAATATACTTAAAGTAAGATATAAGAATTTCTTTATAAATTCATACATGCCATAAAATTAACAATTTTCTTAATTCAAAAATTCATTGTGCACCGTAATAATGTAAATCAAAGAAGGCCAGGAAGAAGAGTAACATTGAGGGAGGTTTTGTATTCTAAATTTCTTCTAATGATAAATGGAGAAGCTTTGGCTGATAAAGAAATAAAAGAATATTACATTGAATTTAGTTTTGATCTAATCGGAGGAAGTTAATCGTAGTAACTCCTTTTCTGAATTCAGCCGCAATTTATTTATTTATTTATTTATAATTGGTAATAACGCTTACCAAGAAGGCAAGAAATGTTTTTTTTGTTGAATTGAGTGATTAAAAATACCAAAGTGAAACTAATAGAACACGAGAAAAACGGGGAGGGCGTTTGAAGGACCTCGATCTGATCCATCTTAGACATTTTCAGTCTCCTTAAATTCAAAATTCATTTGTTATTTAGACAAATTCTCCTTCTTCCGCTCATCATTCATGACCACTGCTAACAAATAGGAAAATATAATACTCTAACTTCATTCATTCTTTACTCCCAATTATTGCAACTTCCCGCACAGTATGGTGTACTAAAGATCTTCACAAAATCTTCAAACTTCCAATTTTTAATTAAATTTATTCATATAAATTATCATTCTTAGGGACTTCCTTACATTTTGTAAGCTAGTTCTTCTACTAAAAAAATTTGGGCCCTAATTAATTAAGTATTGAAGTATAGGAATAAAATATATTCTAGACAAATTATTTTCTCTGGCCACTAAAATCATTATATGTGTCATATTTAATTATTTTATATAAAAATATTTTTAAAAACTAAATAAAATAGTACATATATTATAATTTTAATGATTTAAGGAGATAACTTATATTATGATATGATATGAGAAAACACTCTAGTCTTAACTATATGAATAGAGTTTAAAAAAATTGTGAGGACAAATAAATATAACCACTCATTCTAACCAAAAGAATTTAATTAAATAATATTTTTTTAATAAATTTTAAATAAAAGAGATCTCATATAAATCGTGAGAACATAAAATATATTTTCTTTTTTAACTTGATAGTTTTTATTTATTTAGAATTTGTATCTAGCATTTTTGGGGTCATTTTCTTTATGAGTGATAAATGGTCTCATAATTTTCTTAATTCTAGATTACATATCTATATGATAATATAAAATAATGATCATTCATAAACAATAAAATATTTAATAAATTTATGTAAGAAGGAATAATAATTCACAACACAAAACAATATGATATTTGTCATGCAGAGATAAAATTAAATAATTAATTGTATAGATATAAAATATTTGGTCTCATCAGATGTGTGGTGCACTTCCTTCACACCCTTAAGGGGAATTTGCAATAACAATTAATTCTAAAATTTGTTTTTTTGGATACAAATTCTAAAATGTTTTGAGAATATTTTTTTATAAATTTATGATTTTAAGATAATTTTTTCCATTACTTTAATAACATAAAAAGTGGTGTAAGACTTCACTAGATCTCTAGAATGACCAAAAGATTAAGGGTGCAATTCTTATAAACGGCACTCATTGGAAGAGACAGCCACACACATGAAAATGATTAGTTTCTTACCCATAAGACGATAATATACCCTTAGAAGTACAAATAATAGTTATGTACAAGTTTGTTGTATTAAGTTATTGGGGGTGCATGCATGAGTGTGGTACACAATTAAAACCCAGGGACTAAAATTAAGGGCGTTATTCCATCAAACAATTAAAATAGGGTGTAATGTTTTGAATGACTAAAGACATATAATTTGTGAGTTGAAGATATAGAATGTCAAACCGCCACGGCTTCAGAGAATGGATGGCGTCCAATTATGATGGAGGAGATAGATTGGTGTTCCAAAAAGTGACTAAACTAATTAAGTGAATAAAGCCGAATATGCGCAAGTCCAAGATTTAATTACTGGCTTACGTATAGGAGGAGGTTCATGCTTATCACTTAAGTAGCTACTCACAAAGATGGACCTTTAGTTTCACACTCTCAATATCCATTTGGTCAATAAAAAACCTTCTTCCGTTGCCATATTGCACGTTAATTAAAGAGAGACCAGATCAACTGCAGCCACGGATATTAAGAATATATAATAACAATAATCTATTTGGTAACCACCAAGTCAAATTTTCCATTATCCATTTCTCTCTTGCATCACCCTTATATAAGTACCTAAACCTCACAAACTTTATCATATATCTGAACGAGTTAGTAAATAATAAATTACTATACATACATAAGCACACAGAGACGACATTCATTATACATATTTATTTCTCATCTTAGAGTTAAACAACTACAAGCTAGCTTCTGACATATACATTCAACCTTAAAGATATATATATATATATATATACATGGGAAACTGTTGCAAACCGGCATCATCATCATCATCATCATCAATGGAGTGGGGTGGAGAGAATTGGGAGGATTGTTTGAAGTCTGAGAATAACAATAATACAATTATAAAGAGGAGTTGGAGAAAAGTGTTTGATGAAAGTGAAGGGTTGAGTTTGGGGAAAGTGAAGAAGGAGAACCTTTCAGAAGCGTTGAGAGCTTCTTGTGATGTAAATGGAATGGTGAAGGTTAAGATATCAAAGAAAGAATTGGCAGAATTGTTGGGAGGGATAGAGAAGCAAAATGAGATGAAGAAGAAGAAGAAGAAGGAAGTAGGGCGAAGTACAACTTCTGCGGAACAAGTTCTTCAACGCTTAATAAAAGGAAGAGAACAAGCAAACCAGCATCATGATTCTGGTCGTAAACCCTGGAGGCCTCTTCTACAGACTATTAAAGAAGTTAATTGATTCATCACATTAAGTAATAATGGCGTTAGAGATTCAGGTGGGTTTTTCATTTAATTTGTACATTTCAACTTGTAAGATTCAGATTAGTTCGGCTAGCCGAGTGTTATATTATCATTGTTGTTGTGTGTGGCCACGAATATAATTCTAGCATCAACTTTGATGTATAAGTCTAGCATCTCCATCATGTCCCATCCCTTTTCTTCATGAATTCAATGCACTAATTAAAAAAATATGTGATAAATCCTTAAAAGTGAAAAAAATCAAATTACAAAATTACTTTCCTAAAATAATAATATATCCAATCTACACCATTCTATAAAAATATCTCCTCCCACGTAGTCTACTTAGAGGATTTCATTTCATTGTATTAGAGTAAGGAGAATTCTCAGCTACAGAGTGGAAAGAGGAGTAGTAATGAAGTTGAAATCGCATAACATAAAGGTGATAACAATCATCATCAATGATCCATATAGCTAGCAAGACGCATATTCCATCCATTTCACAAACTCAATCTGGAGTAATGAAAGATGCGACATATAATAATGGTCATAAAATAACACAAACTCAATCTCGATCTCAACAGAAAGATAAGGAGCTAATTAAAACTAGAGGACATGCAAAGCATCACCATGATTTTCATCATAGACCCTGGAGGCCTGTTCTACAGACTATTCCTTAGCTTAATTGATTGACTAATGTAAGGATGAGATAGGTTTTTAATTTGTACATTTCGTAAGATTTTTCTTCTACATTTTTCCATCTAATATCTATACAGCTGTCAAATGACTTTTTACTTCTCAACTTCTGATAGTAGAATTCTATTTTCAATACACTTTAATGTAATTTGAGTATTTGTTCTTCTGCCGCTCTACAAGATTAATACAATATGCTCATACATATTTGAATTCTAGGCCAACAACAGTAGAACTTAGACAATTCAATCCAATTATTGTTAATCTTATAAAAATCCAATTCTTAATGTATACAACCATACTATTTGGACAAGTCTATTGTTGTAGCTATATGTTATGATATGAGCTTATATATGTTATGATATTCACCCATCTTCACAACTAGATCCAGTTCGGTGATTGCCATAATACATATTTTTGTACATGTTTAGTAAAATAATATTGTTATTATAGGCCTATGCTCAAGTTATTTTTTGTTGGAACCAAATATGTTTAAGTATAATCGGTGAAGAATATCCATTCGCAAGGATGAGTTGATGATCAAGAAAAACTATTGTGACGACTTATAATTAATCTTAAAACGTATTTTCTATTTAATATTGTTAATATGAATCGAATATTGATCTTAATACTTAAGAATGTTGCATAGGATTAAACAATTTATGGTTGGTTAATAATATAATTGTATTTGAAAAGAGAATTGTACTATCATATATCTTTTAAAAAAATCAGTTCACTAGCACAATTAATATGCCCAATCATAAATTCCCCAACATGAAGAATAAAAATGTAGGAAGAAGTTATTAAAAGAATATACAAGTTGAAATGTGGAAATGGTTTCATATATCCACCTCAATCTCTACACAGAAGAACCCTTCAAAGTTGAGCAGCATCATGAATCAATTAGCTTCATTAATAGTCTGTAGAACAGGCCTCCATGGTGTATGGTGATAATGATGGTGCTGATTTGTATGTTCTCTTTCCTTTATTAAGCGATAAAGGACTTGTTCAGCTGAACAACTACTCTCCCTTACTTCCATCTTCTCATTTTGCTTCTCTATCCCTCCCAACAATTCTGCTAACTCTTTCTTTGAAATCTTAATCTTCACCATTCCATTTGCATCACAAGAAGCTCTCAACGCTTCTGAAAGGTTCTCCTTCTTCACTTTCCCCAAACTCAACCCTTCACTTTCATCAAACACCTTTCTCGGGCTCCTCTTTAATATTGTATTACTGTTATTCTCACACTTCAGACAATCCTCCCAGTCTTCTCCACCCCACTCCATTGATGATGATGATGCCGTCTTGCAACAGTTTCCCATTTATATATATTAATATGTGTTCTTACAGAAAAATGATTATGATATATCAGAAGCTAGCTTGTAGTTATGTAACTCTTAGATACTATATAATTAATATCTCTCCTTATGTATTATTGTATAGCGACTTGTTGGATTAATGAAGTTTGTGATGGAATGAGAGATTTAACTGAGGTGGAAAGTTTTGGTACTTATAAGGGTGACAATGAAAGAGAAAAGGATAATGGGAAATTTGACTTGGTGAATACAAATGCATTATTGTTAATATTATTATTACTCGTGGCGGCATTCCCAGTTAGATATGGTGTTTGTTCAATGTGCATGGATTGACCAAAAATGTATGTTTTCATAAAATATGTCTTATAAGACCAAACCTTGAATTGCTCTCTAAATTGAAAATTGTCTGAAATGAAAGGGGAAAAGCAGTATCTTTGCGACCAATTATGATTGGACTTGTGTTTATTTGTCTTGTCATTACTTTGTTTTAGTTAATTATTTACCACCACGTGTGACCTTAAATATTATTTTTTATGATTTGGATAATCTTTATGATAAACATTATCGCAAGACTAGTATCTTTTTCGGTAGAGAACTCTATTTCTTCCCTAACAATTTGGACGCTAAAACTCTGGCAGTTTGACATGCAATAACGGTTTAAATCTATTGTTGTATACTTTTTATTCCCTTCCCTTTTTTAGTGTTTATGTATCTTGCCTAGTGTTTGTTCTCTCTTTGACTCGCATGCCTAGATATCTGCCCAAGCTTGCTCAAGTCGTGACTCATGTTTCATGCAACATGACCGAAGCTGCCCAGGTCATGACCAAGCCATCTGTGCCATCTGCTCAAGGCTGGCCAAGTCAATTGTCCAGCATAGTCCAACATACCTACATCAGTCTTTGGCACCTGACTTTGCCAACAGGACAGGTTGCAGGCCACTTCCTTCCAAGAGCAATCAGTGGAGCATTTTACTCTTTTTACACGTTTTACACATTTTGCACATGTGCTTTTACTTTTTGTTAATTAGTTGCTAAGTTAGTTAGATTTGTTTTAAGTTAGCTTGCTGGGCTTGTAAGCAAGGTTATAAATAAGTGTTTTTCTTTCTTTCTAAAACTAACCTTTTGTAATATCTCTTCATCAATCAATAAAATTGTTTCTTATTCATTGAAAATTGTTTCCATTAAAATCTCGCATTGACATAAAAAATATGACATCATATTTTTATGGGAACATTAAGGAGTATTGTATTGATATCTATTAAGAATTTCAAAATAGAAAACAATAATAGAAAGTGTCCATATAGTGCTACAAATCACTCTTTTGTAATATCTCTTCATCAATCAATAAAATTGTTTCTTATTCATTGAAAATGGTTTCCATTATGATATCAGAGCACTCTTTTTGAGTGCTCTGCTGATTCCTCTTGGATTCTAAAACTCCTTCTTCTTCCATACTCCATTTCTTGTCAACAGCAACAACAGTTCACTTTTAACAAACAACAAACCAATTACAACAACAAGCAATGGATAACGAATCAGAGACTACACAACAATAGAAAGCACAATTAACTGATATTACTCACAATCCATACTATCTACATCTAAATGAAAATCCAGGAATGATGTTGGTTTCACCTGCCCTTAATTGAGGGAATTACCACTCATGGAGCAGATCCATGAGGAGGGCTTTGCTGTCCAAAAACAAATTTAAATTTGTTAATGGAGTAATAAGAGAACCATTAGAAACTGATCCTATCTTTGAAGCATGGGAGAGGTGCAACACTATGGTGATTTCTTGAATTACAAGATCCTTGACTCAATTCATTGCCCAAAGCACAGGTTGCATTGACAGTGCACAAGACTTATGGCAAGATCTCAAAGACAGATTCTCCAAGGAAGACCACTTCAGGACTTCAGATTTGCTCCAAGAAGTGCACTCCATAAAGCAGGGAGAAAGAAGCATCTCCACCTTCTATACTGATCTAAAGACCCTATGGGATGATCTTGAATCACTTAGGCCCATTCCAGGCTGCATCTGCACCATCAAGTGCACTTGTCCCCTCATAAAGATCATGAAGAATTATAGAGAGAATGAGTATGTGATGTGTTTTCTCAAAGCTTTAAATGATGAATTCAACACCGTTAGAACACAAATTTTTCTCATGGAGTCTCCCCCCCCCCCCCATCAACAAGGTTTTTTCCCTTGTCATTCAACAAGAAAGGCAAGAAGATAGCAGCAGTAACACTGAATTGAAAGGCTCTATTACCTCAGTAAATTCTAACCAAAGCTGGAGAAGTTCAACTAGCACAAATAGGAGTCAATCAAGCAGACCCTTCACAAGGAATTTCGATGACAACAATAATAAAAGACCTTCATCTAGTTCTTCCTCCAACAGAACTTCCACTTCCAACAACAAAGTGTGTGCTTTCTGTGGAAAGAATGGACACACAACAGAAACTTGCTATTTCAAACATGGATTTCCACCCAATTTCAGGTTCAAATCCAAAACATCAACTAATGGTTCTATTAACAGCGTCCACACAAACCAAAGAGAAAGTGATAGGGACTCCTCATCTACTCAAGAACAAGGACAATTGAACAATGAGCCTGAAGGAGATGGAGCACAACTGAGCATCAATTATGAGCATGCCATAAATCAAGCTAGCCAAGAACCTGGCCAAGATGATCGTCACACTGTGTCAGGTACATTTTTTAACCATCAATCTTGGATTTTAGACGGTGGTGCCACTGACCACATTACAAACAGCATGAACAATTACTCTGCTTATACTTTTATCAAACCTATAAGCATCAAGCTTCCTAATGGACTCTCTGTTTTAGCCATACACTCTGGAACTGTGAGATTGTCCACTAGCTTAATTCTTTATGATGCTTTACACATTCCTGGATTTAGATACAAGTTGATTTCCATACATAAGCTTGCTTGTGTTTCTCAATGCAAGCTTATTTTTGATGAGGAATCTTGTTTCATCCAGGATATGATTACTTTGAAGAGGATTGGTCATGTTGAAGCACACAACCATCTATACATACTCAACAACCATGAGAAGCCTCAAAGAAACAATGTCCACTTAGTTAATTTTTTGAATAAATCTGGTTCTAGTCATTTTGACCTTTGGCATTTTCGAATGGGACATCCCTCATACACTGTTTTAACAAATATGCACAATCAATTTCCTTATGTTGTTCATAACAATAACAAAGTGTGTGACTATTGTCACCTTGCTAAACAAGCTAGATTACCTTTTCCTACTAGCTCTTCCAAAACTACTAGAATTTTTGACTTAGTTCACATGGACATTTGGGGCCCTCTAAGTATAACTACTATGTATGGCCACAAATATTTTCTCACTATGGTTGATGACTTTTCTAAGCATAGTTGGCTTTTTCTAATGAATTCTAAAAGTGAAACCAGAAAACTCATTTTTGACTTTGTGAAAATGGTTGATGTTCAATACAATCTTAAACTCAAGGCTATTCGCAGTGACCATGGTTCTGAATTTAACATGACAAAGTTCTATTCTGAACATGGCATTTTCCACCAAACTTCTTGTGTGGAAACCCCTCAACAAAACTCCATTGTTGAAAGGCGAAATAGGCAGATATTGAACATCACTAGATCCCTTTTGTTTCACTCAAATCTCCCTAAAACCTTTTGGGGATATGCTGTTAAGCATGCTGTGCATTTGATGAACAGAGTGCCCACTCCTATACTTGATTTCAAAACTCCTTATGAGTTCTTAATGAGCAAGAAACCTGACCTGCACCACTTAAAGGTGTTTGGATGTTTGTGTTATGCTTCAACTATATCCCACAATAGGCATAAGCTTGACCCAAGAGTCAGAAAATGTGTTTTCATAGGCTATAAGTTTGACACTAAAGGCTTTGTCCTTCATAATTTAAAATCTAGAGAAAATTTTCTCTCTAGGAATGTTCAGTTCTATGAAGACATATTTCCTTATACATACTCTCAATCTGGTGAAACCATTGAGCAAGAATCAAGCACTAACCCTGCTTCTTCCCTTAGCTTTCTTGACATTAACATACATCCTACTCAACCTGCTTCCACTTTCATTGACCACAGTGCCACTATCATCCCTCACACTAATCCTACTACCATCCAGTCACCTATCCCTACTCCTTGCATTCCTCACACAAGAAGATCTCAGAGAATCTCACAACCCCCACCTACTTAAGAGATTTCCATTGTGCCCTTTTTACTTATCACATGACTCATCCTAACAAAGACATATGTCACCCCTTGCAAGATGTCCTCTCTTAGTTGTTTCTCCTATTCACCTCAAATAGTGCTTGTCTATGACCACTTCTATTGAACCTAAAACTTTCAAACAAGCCATTCAATCCAAGGAATGGATTCAAACCATGGACAATGAGCTGTTTGCCTTAAATTAAAATAGAACTTGGGATATTGTTCCCTTACCTCTCAATAAGAAAGCCATTAGTTCTAAGTGGGTTTATAAACTTAAATCCACTCTGATGGCACCATTGAAAGGCATAAAGCTAGACTTGTTGCCAAAGGCTACAATCAAACCGAATGATTAGATTATCATGACACCTTTGCACCATAGTTGAAACTTACAACCATTAGACTTCTGCTTGCCATTGCTTCTACCCATAATTGGATCTTAGAACAACTTGATGTGAACACTGCCTTCCTTCATGGTGATCTTGAAGAAGAGGTCTACATGACTCTTCCACCTGGTGTCAATCCTACCACTCTTAATCAGGTTTGTAAGCTCAACAAGTCTCTCTATGGTCTAAAACAAACAAGTAGACAATGGTTTGCTAAATTGTCTCATGCTTTGATTTCCTTGGGTTACACTCAATCTTCTCATGACCATTCTCTCTTTACTAAGCATTCACCCAAGCACTTCAATGCTCTTCTTATCTATGTGGATGACCTCATTCTTGCTGGAAATGACCTTGCTGAAATTTCCAGAGTTAAACTTCACCTTGACAACAAATTCAAGATTAAAAATCTTGGCTCTTTACACTACTTCCTTAGCATTAAGGTCTCTAGATTCCAAGTTGGCATCAATCTATGCCAAAGGAAGTATGCTTTGGACCTTTTATCTGACACTGGTTTTCTGCACTCCAAACCAGTTCCTACCCCTATGATCAAAGGTAACCAATTAAGCAAACATGACAGTGCTCTTCATCATGATCATGTCCTTTACAGACAGCTTGTTGGCAGACTTTTGTATCTAACCAATACTAGACCTGACTTAAGTTTTGCCATCCAACAAATGAGTCAATTCATGGTTGCTCCCACCATAAATCATTTCAAAGGCATCACAAGGGTCCTAATATACATCAAGGGAAGCCCTGGACAAGGTCTCTTTTACCCTGCTACTTCATTAAGTCAAATCAAAGGGTTTAGTGATGCTGATTGGGCCACTTGCATTGACACTAGAAAATCTATTTCCAGTTATTGTATGTTCTTTGGTGATTCCTTGGTTTCTTGGAAATCAAAGAAACAATGTACTGTTTCTAGATCATCTTCAGAGGCAGAGTATAGGGCCCTTGCCACTGCCTCTTGTGAGATTTAATGGCTTACCTATTTACTTGAGGATTTCTTTATCTTGTTTAAACAGTCTGCTTTATTGTATTGTGATAGTGATTCAGCTAGGCGCATTGCAGCTAATTCTGTTTTCCATGAACGTACCAAGCACATTGATATTGATTGCCATGTTGTACGTGAAAGGTTACAAAATAAGCTTTTCCATTTATTACTTATCTCTACTAAGGAACAGGTTGCTGATCTTCTTACCAAAGCTTTGGAGCCTGCCATTTTTACATACTTGCTTCCCAAGTTGGGAGTAATCAATGAATACTCTTCAGCTTGAGGGGGTATTGTTGTATACTTTTTATTCCCTTCCCTTTTTTAGTGTTTATGTATCTTGCTTAGTGTTTGTTCTCTCTTTGACTCACATGCCTAGATATCTGCCCAAGCTTGCTCAAGTCGTGACCCATGTTTCATGCAACATGACCGAAGCTGCCCAGGTCGTGACCAAGCCATCTGCGCCATCTGCTCAAGGCTGGCCAAGTCAATTGTCCAGCATAGTCCAACATACCTACATCAATCTTTGGCACCTGGCTTTGCCAACAGGACAGGTTGCAGGCCACTTCCTTCCAAGAGCAATCAGTGGAGCATTTTACTCTTTTTACACGTTTTACACCTTTTGCACATTTTGCACATGTGCTTTTACTTTTTGTTAATTAGTTGCTAAGTTAGTTAGATTTGTTTTAAGTTAGCTTGCTGGGCTTGTAAGCAAGGTTATAAATAAGTGTTTTCCTTTCTTTCTAAAACTAACCTTTTGTAATATCTCTTCATCAATCAATAAAATTGTTTCTTATTCATTGAAAATGGTTTCCATTAAAATCTCCCATTGACATAAAAAATATGACATCATATTTTTATGGGAACATTAAGGAGTATTGTATTGATATCTATTAAGAATTTCAAAATAGAAAACAATAATAGAAAGTGTCCATATAGTGCTACAGTCACAACCTTACATATTTTTTAATGAAGCACGCAAAATATAAAGAAGCAATGGATACCTCAAATATCTAATTGAGAACACTGGACAACAGGCCGTGATTCATGTGCATAAGTTGAAAGAGCTGATTCAACTAACATGAACCTAATACCTCAGATATCGAACTCAACTAAATTCCTGTAGATTAATAACTCTGTTGACAACTTTGTGGAGAAGAAGGTTTCCCCAAAAACATATATACTGGAACACACCAAGGCAGAGCTTGCTATTGAGGCTTTGAGCAAAGTTGACACCTCAAACTAAAATGGAATACCAAGTCTTGATGCTGCTAATATTCTTGACGTGGGATCAAACCTTGAGGCACTTAAGACATTCCAACCTCAATCCATTCCATTTGAGCAGATAAGCAAATCCGTACCTTCCCAATCCAAATTTTCATCTGAAGGATATAATTTGCCGGAGAAGATTGATTACCCAAACTGTATCATTTTTGGGGACCTCAAGCTACTGAATATTTAGTTAATCCTGTGGAATTTTAAAACCAGAATGGATCAAACATTTCATGAAAATTTTAGTTGGAGAAGTTGGTCTGGCATGGAGAATAATCTAAGTAACCTGATCACCTGATTTAACAGAGTGTCATTGGAAGGAGACATTCTTATTTATTATTTTGAAGTCTTCTTAGGGAGTTTTTATTCTTATAACTATTGTCCTTTGCTCTACTTTTGTTTTGTATGTCAATAATTGAACTTCTCTACAATATAGATGGCATTGCAGGGAAATGTAAACTGCTTGATTATAGTCAGGAATAGATGATATTTGAGTGTGAAGACTATTTGTCAGATATGATAGTACAATCTGTTTTAATGTCAGACAGAATAGACTTATTTTTTTGGGGTAAGCTGCAACTAGCTCTGCATCGATTAATTTAATCTTGTTATTAAGTTGTTGATAATAGTATATTATGAATTTATAATATTAATATATTGTTAAATTCCAAATAAACTGATATGTGAAATAAGACATCTGATTTCTTCACGACTTCCTAAGATGCATGCATTCATATACAGAAAAGATAATTGGCTAGCAAGGTGATGACAATTAAAAGGTGATGCATTCATATCCAAAAAACATACTTAACCTTTATATCTTTCTATTTATACTTATAATGATATTTTTATTCTTAAAAATGTGTCTGAGTACAAAAAAAATCACGACCATACAATCTAAAAATGTTTTACCCATAACATAATTAATACACGATATTTGAATGAACCAATTCATCACCAATTTTTCATGTTATTATCAATCACAGGAAACTAAAAGAAAAAGCAGAAGCAAAGTTGGTTTTCCAAGAGTCATAAGACACGAAAAGAGTCACAACTGAAAATAAGTATCATAGGATTACAGAAGAAAAAGGATAAGTGGGGAGGGGGAAGGACTTCTTAACTATATCCCATTTGCTGCTGTTGCTGGGGAGGTTGGTAATTTGCATATCCCGCAGGATAACTGCCATACATGTTGGGGTCCTGTCCAGCAGGAGGAGGAGGAGCATAACCATAATTTTCATAACCCTGACCATATCCATAATATCCTCCACCACCATTCCACTGGTTTGGATCTGTTTGAGTCTGAAAATTCATCAAATAAAATCAGCAAAACTTGGTGCTAATATAGGTCATAATTATAATAATCGCTAAATTTGTTTACCTGTTTGTTTGAAGGACTTCGGCCCCACGAAAGCCGAACATTTTGTCCACCTAAAAGGGTTCCATTTAAAGCTTGCAGTGCCCCTTCTGCACAGCTCCTGATAAATGAAAAATCATGGCAAAATCAGAGTATTGCATAGACTGGGAAGTAATAACACAATAAATGTAAAAATACCAAAATAGTTAAATTACCTGTCTGCAAATTGGACAAACCCACATCTCTTGGCTGATGGAATCTTCACATGAACTAACTCTCCATACTGCCCGAAAACTTGTCTCAGATGATCGTCCGTGACATTAGGATCAAGATTGCCAACAAAAATCTGCAACAAAAAAATTGAGTCACAAACTTGCAGGACAGACAGTAGTTTCTTCTATGATGCAAAGAAGTACGCACAGTTGTGTTATTTGGATCATTCTCGCTCTGTGCCCCCTGAGGATTCTGATATGGAGCTGCATGTGCAAATTACATGTGAAATAGAAGATAAATGACATTAACACAGGGAAGGAAGCAGTTCATGGAAAACACACCAATCAGAGTAAAAATTATACCAACTAACTTTTTAAAGATAAAAGGCACAACATCTAAGTATAATATGTTTATACATCCAGCCACGACAGCCATTAGGAATTTTTTAACATCCGAATTTCAGCATCAGATGATTCATTTCCAAAATGTATGCACACATATAGAGCAACCACAGAAGCAAAAAATTATAGGTGCCTTACGTGCACAGAAAACCATGGAATATGAGAAGTTAAAACACTAAAATAATATATATGAAACCACAAGTAAAAAATAAACCAAACATTCAAATAACTTAACAAGTGCGTGAATAGATAAATGGCATGTTCAACTAACTTATACAAAATTCAACATAGATATTTGTCATACAATAGCAAGGGCAGGGTATTTGGCATAGTTGATTCACTTGGACGAATATCTCTCTTTTTCTCTCTCTCTCTGTAAGTAACTAACGAAAGCGCAAAAGAGCAAAAGTTGCAAAGGAGAAAGTTTAATACACATGTAATATGCATTGAAACATGTAGAGACTGTGTTGATACTCTTCCTACCCTACATCTAAAACGCTTTTCATTACTTGCGAAAAGATATGAATACTCACGGTTTGCCTTAGAGATTGAATATAAGATTAGAGTAGAACACAATCAAGTGCTTGCGCAAGCAATAGAAAACTTCATAAGTTAAATTTTTTTCGTAGACAATTTTTTTCATTTTTATTTTAAAGGGATGGGAAGAGAGCACACTTATTATTTTGACAGATTAGGAAGCCTGAAGGACTGAGCAATATAAAGTAAGTAATAACTTTAATTGCAAAGCATTGTGCTGAAAAGAGTAAAACTAAAGGAGTGAAGATTAAGAAATAGTGGCTGAAAATATAAGTAATTAGAATTAGAAGAACTGAGGTATGTAATTTGGCTAAATGAAATGAAAAGAAAATATAAGTAACAAGAATAGTTGTGGAATGTAGGCGGAAAAGAAAACGCCACAAAAATTATGGGCAAGACATAAACGGATAACTAACCAATGCAAGGCCACGCACTAAAAGGGTAACCATTTCAGCTGAAATTGGTGACAGGCTCCAAGATGACAAAGCCTCTTGACCCCCTGGCTTGAGATAACAGGAGTTCAATAAGATTTAATTATTCTATATCATTTAGTTAGCCCAACATTTTAAAGGAAATCGCAGGAAGAAATGATTTTGGACTGCATACCTCCAAGAGTTTAACCTAAAAGAAACATAAATTAAAAAAGAGAACTAAGGATGCACACACAAAAGATAACAAGACATTAGGGAAATCTATCATAAACAGGCTAAGTTATGATTTAAAGGAAATGAGGTTAAAGATTTAGATGAATATGGAGAGCATGAAAGAGAGAAACCTTTAGGTTGAGTGGTAGGGTTCTTATTAGATGCTGGTCCAACCCGCATGGGCCTTGTAGAGCAAAGAACCCCTTGCATTTCAGTCATAGCCCTAATTTGTTCACTTTCATCTGAAAACTTCACGAAACCGTAACCCTTTGTCCGCCCGGTGAGCCTATCAATAACAACTTTGGCTCCTTTAACTGAGGAATAACGAGTCCTAAACGTCTCCTGAAGAAGGTAATCAGTAACATCTGCAGCCAAGTCTCCAACAAAAATGGAGTAATCAGGAGAATCATCATGACGTCTCTCACCGGCACTAAAAGTTGCCCAATTCATCCTGAAATTCTGTCCACCATTTGGCATAATGGTACCATTATATGATTGAAGTACTCTCTCTGCACCGCCGCGACTGGTAAACTCAATAAATCCATAACCTTCTGACTGACTAGTTTGCTTATTTCTAATGACTTTCACTGAAGCAACCTACAACCAATTAATTAATAAATAAATAAATAAAGAAGAATGGAGATCTGAAAGAAAGGACGCATAAATAAGAAGAAGAAAGAAAAGAATAGGTACCTCGCCGGTGTGAGCGAAACAGGTATAGAGATAATTCTCATCCATCCAGTATTGGAGATCGCCGATCCAGAGGGTACGGACCTCATCGGCGCTGGTAGGTTGCTGAGGTGGCACCGTCATGTACGGTTGCTGTTGCTGTTGCTGTTGCTGTTGCTGTGGAAGCATACCTCCTCCTCCTCCTCCATATCCACCCTGCTGCATCTTCCAGAGAGAGAGAGAGACAAATAAAAAGATAAGATCAACAACGGCCACTTCTGCCTCTTATTTCTTCACTTTTTTCATAAATAACACAAAATCTTCTTATATATTTTATTCTTAATTTTTTAATTCAAAATGAATATTGGGCTGATATCCTCTTCTGAGGTAATGGGCTCATGAAAACACATTTTTGTTTAAAAAATGTTATTCCAAGTTAGGCACTAAATCCGAAACCAAAAGTGGAGTGGTAATTAATTAGACACTTCTAATTCAATAACTCTTTTTTGTTTCTTTAAATGTGGTTTCTTATGCCATTCCTTTTCATTTAATTCATCACAGGGTACTTCAAATCTTCATTCAACTTAACTTCCTCTCTACAGTTTTTGTTATCTCATTCAAATTCAAACTAGAATATTACATATTTTATGATTTGTTGAATGATCATCGTGAATTACCTCATTCCTTACTAGTGAGGTTGATCAAGTTATGGATAGAAATGTCTTGTAAGTAAATAAACATTTTCCTTTAATTTGGTATGAAAGGTGTTTTCATGAATTTAATCACAAGATAACCAAATGTAAGAAACAATTGGTTTCAGCAGCATTGTAATCCAAAGCCATAAAATTCTGATAAGTAAATCCCTCCCTGCAGATGTCTGCTATAAAATATCTCATGTTATAAGTCATAACTGGTATAGTATACTCTTGCTCCTAAAAGCTTAAAAGAACTTCACGTTGTTAGGAGTTCCATGTGTGAGTAGCTTCATGTTTTAGAAATAGTGCATAAAGCAGCTCATTCCATGTATCAGGTACACCAGGCAGACACCAATGGCTGCAATCTTGACGGCGGGGAGATGCAGGACCCGCTATAGGACCAAGATAATAGATAGATGAATGCCCATCTTTTCTCTGTGCAGTCATCACTGTTACATTCAATACCTTGAACTTCTTAATTTCAGAAACATTTGTGTGTGCTGATGATAACACAGAATTGGCTATTTTGAATTGTGACCAGTTATCATTAGGCACCAATGAGGATCCAGGCTCTGGCAATGTTTCCAAATGACAGTTTCCACCATTTCTCCAATCGCCACCTCTGGAACAAATCAGAACAATTTAGTTTCTAAATATAGCCAACCCAAATATTAGTGTGTAGTATGAGTTATCTCATATATATAACTATAGTTAAGATGTCCATTCAACTTATGAATTGTGGAATCTCAATGAAGCATCTTAAGCAAAAACAGACATGTTGTTTTGCAGAGTTGACCAAGCAGCTCCAATAGATATTGAACACTACTTTGGTGAAACCCCATACTCGTGCCAAATCACAGTTATGCAGTATTGAACAAGAAGCTTGTGGAATCAGTAAGTGAATTTTTCCAAGAACTAAGATGAGTTTTTAAATAACATCAACCATCGTCATTTGAATTTTCAAACAAACCTGAAATGCACCGGGGCTAATGTGCGGAAGAAAACCTGTGTCTTGCTAGGATTTACTGTATTTTGTATCCAGTTCAACACTGTCTCCATAGACCTCTTATATGCATCTTTTACTGGCATTTCCATCTTAACATCCATACCATCTTGGAAATAACAACGGCTGAAAAAATTACAAAAATTTAATATTTTGTCCAAGGCCAAAAGTTATATATAAATGTTACAGACGTAATTGAAATTAAGGAATTAAGAAGGGGCACATTTAATCTAATAAGACTGCCTTAGTGCTGCAGTTTTCTCTAATTCCAATCTGATAGTCTAGAGTTCATATCCTACATTGATTTCAACAGAAAAACAGAAGTGTTCAGTGGGGGCATCATAATCTAATCAACAAAACTTCAAATCAGCGCAATGGGGGTAAAGGAGTATGCTGAACTTTTGAAAAACAACAGCATCAATAGAATAGAATAAATATAAAAGCTTCAATAATGGAAAGATGGAAAACAAATAGGAGACAAGAGGAAGAAAAAATAGGAAAAGAGTCTCTTATGACCATTCTTCCAATTCACTTTGTCACCTTTCTTGAAACAGTCTATTTGCCGTTGACAAACTATACATCAGAACCGAAGAATCTATAAATATTGGGATCCTAATGGGATGGTAACAATCCAAGTCTCCTCTTTTTTCCGGAAAATGTAACAAATTCATTTTTATATATCATCTACTTTGAACAACTTTCTATGAATGTGATGTATTGACTTTTATATTTTAAAGCTAAGCTATTTGCAGGACATGTACAATAAATAAAAATATTGAAAGGATTGGATTACCCTCTTATGGTCTTCTCATAATTCCACCAGTGCCCTGTGTTAAGAACCAGGACATCTGCATCTCTCCACTTTGAAGAGTACCAATCCATTTTATCCACTTTCAGAGTTGTCCTAATCTTTCCAGGAGCTCCGGTAGGAGGTCGGCTCTGCAATACCAGAAATGGAGATCTATAGTATTCCACAGTGCAGTTAAAATCTCTGAATTTGAACACCAAGAACCCTTTGTGCTTTGTAATTGGGCTGCCATTCACTTCATAGATTGAATCCTTATTGGGAATTCCAGAAGAGAGCATGCATAAGAGTGATTCCCATTGGTTTCTCCCAATTGAGTCCCCCGCGAACACTACACGTTTGTTTCGCAGTTTTTCCAACATCATCATTGCATTGAATCTGCATTCGTAGATTTTTAGCTTCCAAAACAATGAAAGGAAAGCACCTGAGTGCAAATAAAATTGTTGAAATTTACCAACGCTATACTTTTTTGTTGCTATTTCACAAATACAAACAGGAAGCGTTATGATAGAGCATTGTTGTTGTATTCATAAATTTATGATAGAACATTATGGCATTGTTCGATCATGTAGTCTACCGCAGCTAGTGGGATAAAGTTTTTTTTTTGTCGTTGTTGTTCACAAATACAAACAAGAAGCATCTTAAAAAAAGGAATTTCCAAAAGAGGGAAAGCAAACATAAAGTCACCATTATTACAAATATAGTAATGAAAAGGTATTTTGTTGTGAATACCATCAAAGGATTTTAGTTCAATTGAAAAATAATAGTTAAGACACCATCAAAGTCGACCCATTATGGTTGATTCCAATTTCCAAAATACTATAAGCATAAACATTGTTCGTTGGCAGCATGATACCACATGATTTTTTAACTTAAAAAATCAATTGAAATTATTAGACCAGCAATTCAATTTACTATCTTTTTTACTTATTTCCTCAGCTGAGAGCAATTAAAAATATTACTATAATAAACTTCAAAATGGGGAAGAATGAGAAACATAAGAAGTGTACCTGGGTAAGTTGCAATGTTTGGGTTGCCATCTCCACTTGGTGTAAAACAAATCACGTCTTCCATTCTCGGAACACCGAAATCCTTGATCCAAAAAGGTGCAATCTTTAGAGTGATAGAAAGGGTAACTCTCATCCCAAACCCACTTCCCATCAAACAAATCACACCCATCACCCTTTTCTCCAATAAACTCAACTCCATGCTCCTCCTCATTGTTAGAAGACCCTTTCACCTTTAACCATGTCAACCTCATTTGACTAGGTTGGTTAATGAGCCCAAGTCTTGTACCAAAATCTCTATTATCCAAATAGAAGAAGCAACAAACAACAAAGGCGGTTACAACAACAAAAACAATGACATTGAGAGATGGTTCAAACAACCTTATACGCTTCACTCTCCTAAAGGCTTCGAACTGTGGTGGCATCATGGCTTCAACTTCTTCTTCTTCTTCTTCTTCTTCTTGATTTGATGAAGATGACATTTAAGTCTCTCTCACACACACAGAAAATTCAAATTTTGGAATGTGGGTATTGGTAACGGTCAGCACTGAAAACGAGAAAAAGAGAAAAAACTGAAACTTGTAAGAGGAGAAGGGTGGCATGGAAGCAAAGAAGATGACATTGATGCCCCACAACACATAGAAAAACAGTTACAGTAGAAGGATTTTTGCATTGCTACCTTTGCTTGGTAGGTCAGTTTAGTAAATATAATGAATGAAAAGAGAAAAGAGAAAAGAGAAAAGGGAAGAAAGAGATGGGTGCTGAGGAAGCAAAGGAGCATTGATTCATTCACCCACTCATTTTCAATTATTTTTTGTATTCATTCAGTCTTATATTAGGATTTAGGATCTGTTTATATCATCACAACTCACTTTGAGAATCTATATGTGCTTATATATATTACTGCCCGAATTTGATTCTTATACAACTTGATTCTTCTACATGTAATATAATCACCCAATTATAGGAAGAAAGTATTAGTTAGGGAAAATACTGAAATATGGCTTTCTTAAAAATCAACAATAGGTACGTTTTTATGACCAATGTAAAAAAATGTTATTCCCAAGTTAAAATTGGTTTGGTAAGTAAAAAATGGTAACACTTATAAATCACTTTCAACTACAAACTATAATTATTTTTATTAAGTTTTGAACCAATCGCAGCACTAGAGTTTTACATGGAAACCCCGAAAATGGTGTAAAGTTGGATGAGTAAACAATGGCATTATGGAAATTAGAAGGAGATGTGGTATCGGTTAGAGCAAACGTGCGAAAAATGCATAACGTGGTTAAACACCGACACTGTTTTAGTAACATAAAAGGGTAAAGTGCTGTAGTGGTGGGTGGTTAGTTTTCTTCATGACACATGTCATTCTCTCCTTAAAAGTTTTCTCTTCAAAACATGCTCATTACTTATGCTGAGGTCTAACACATTGTAAAAATATATCACTATTATTGCACTTAATGGAAAATAATTTATTTCCCCAAAAATCATAATTTTTTTATCATTGGAATTGAAAATCAGAAACAACAAATGTATTTGCTATTCATGTTCGTTTAAAATTATTATTACGATGAGTGTTTGAAAGTTAAAATTGAGGTTGCAGCGGACATCACTACCCTATTGATATTATTGATCATATAATTCTTATAATTTAAAAAACATGAATAGTTTCTACCTACTTCAATTTTTCATTTATTGTGGTAATACAATAAATTGAAATTGAAATCAAATTGTTTCATTTTCTACAACTTTTTCGTCATCATGTTTCAATTTCTTATTTTAATTTTGTTAGAATATTCAAATTTAAAATTATCATTTGTTTTCATTATGTGTTTGAATAGGCTAATACATGGGTAACACTTGTGTTCTTAACAATGTGAATGTACGGGTAACATGTATGTTTTAACTAAGCGAATGCACATGTAACATGTGTGTTCTTAGCAATGAGAATGTACGAATAACATGTGTGTTTTAAACCATGTGAATGCATGGTTCACATGTTTGTTCTTAACAATACAAATACACGGGGAACATATTTTTTTTACTATGTGAATATACGTGTAACACATATATTTTTAACTATATGAATGCTCATATAATATTCGTGTTTTTAATCATCCGACAAAAAAGTACTTTCTAGTTATACTTCTATATCTATATCTATATTTCTATATTAATATAAAGGAAAAACACAAAATAATTACTCATGATGGTGTAATTTGTGTTTTCCTAATTTGCCTTTACTAATCTATATTTTATACCAAAAAATCATATAATATATTTTCTCATTTTATGTTTCATGTTTGTTTATGTAAGTTTTACAGTTTTTCCATTTGAACACGACAGTTTTGTCAAATGGATCAAGACAATATTTGAACACGACAATTTATCATTTTAATTTTTTAACATGCAAAATTGCAAATCATGTTTTGTTGATTTTGTTATATTTATGAAAAATATAATAAAAATATACAAATCAATTACAATTCACTCAATAGAAAAAACGGGTTGACAGACACGTGAGTGTCTCTCAACACACACTAGTGTATTTGTATGGCAAAAAAAAATATATTCACCCATAGTTTAAGAATTTTTTAAAGTATTAATATATTATTTATTATTTATTTTTAATCATTATTAACTCTTAAATAAAAGTAATAAAAATAAATAGTGGATAACATATTATATATAAATGTTTACTCTATTCATATATATGTTGACTGCATGAGATTAAATTCAACATGAGTATAGTTTTTTTCATTGTATTCATAACCTTGGAAGCAATAAATTACTAGTTTATCAATATAATCTAGTTTCGTAGAAGAGGACACTTGTTTCACAATGGCTAGTGAGGTAGATAAGTAGATTGAGCTTCTAGGATCATGCATTTGTCAATAAATATGATAGGGAAATGTGAAGAAATTAGGGGGCATAAGGATCTGAAAAAAGAATATAAAATATGTCAAAATTGATGAATACTATGAGTATATGTTACAATTGACGAAAATGAAGGAGCAAGAGATTAGGAAGGAGGGATGAATGAGTATGTGAGGATTATATATAGAGAGTGTCCATCACATAATGGAGACAAGAATAGCACAACGTACCGGCCATGGCACATCCTCATTAAGGATTTGCTACTCCGAGAGTACATATATAATTAATAACATGTGTCTATGTCATGGGTTCAGATGTGTTTTCAAACTGTCTCTCACTCACTCTTACTATCACTCCAATTATTTGCATCAATTTTCAATTTAAATAAAATAAAAAATTCACTCCAAGTCCTCAACATTAATAATTTATTTTTTATAATTATAACAGACCATGCAAAATAGACTCACACCAGAATAACATCCTTGTTCTTTATTGGAAGCTAAATCAGAATCATGAATCTAGTGTTCTTTATTGGGGTAATATATTTTCTGCCTAAAAAACTGGAAAATTCTAGCTACTAATCGAGTTCTGTAAGCAGAAACGGGGAGTGAAAATTTTAAATTACTGAATTGGGTCATAAAGTTGGTTGTCTTTCCTTGGGCCATTCTATAATTGTTGGACCAAACCATATTTAGAGCCCGTTTAGTGCATCATCACCCATTACATGAACTTTCTCAGTTTCCGACTTAAGATGAAGCGTTAAGCACTTGGTTTTAAGTTTTAACTTTCGACATTGAAGCCTTGGCTCTGCCATAAGCTCAATGACTCTGAATTAGAGGTATTCATCTTATTATTATAATAAATCAAAGTACTCATACTTAAATATTGATTTTTTTTAAATATTTCTAAGACATTAGATGCTCTACTTCTACTTTTTTGTACGTAAATTTTATATCATTGTTTGACCCCATCATCATGTTGTGCCATATCCCATCCATAATACTGCCACTTAATCTTATCACCCATAATACAACTTCACATTTAAAAAAATAATTATAGCATATATACTTAATCAAAAAAATAACAAAGAAGATTTTACTACATCACTTAAATAATTATGCTTTAATCACAAAAAATAAATAAATTTAAACTTAATTATATAACTAAGATTTGATTACAACAAGTATTAATAAATAACAAGCATAACTACATGAGGAGTATAATGACATTGTTTTAGTAAAATTTTAAAAATTTAATTAAATCTACCAAGTCACATCCGTGAAACTGTCAAGTCACAGTTTTAATTGGCAAAATGTTTTATATGGCATGATAAAATCTACATTAGGCTTTTGGTGAAAGACCTTATCCAAGAGTTTGCTATTACTACTATATGCCAAAAACATGGGTTTCTGTCACAACTGTTAGCAGAAAATTTATAATAGCTTTAAAGGTAAGAAATTATTACCCACGAGGATCACTCACCCGACCTAACTGACTTGATATCACAAGATATCGGTTCAATGGATAATAACAAATTATGAACTAATAAGAATATGAACATGTTATAAAACGATGAGAAACATGATTCATGTAATAGACTAAATGATGAGTTAAACTCTTAATGAGATCTATACTTTTTTTCTGCCTAGATGTTGTGTTGACCAAGTCAGCATGTCTTCCACACATTTGGAACATATGCTGACCAAGTTAGCACACACTACCTGTCTCAATCATATAAGCATAGACTTGATCAATATAACTATTGCTTTCATCTAGGTCGCCAGATTAATCTGAACATTTTAGATGAGATATGGTCGTCGGGTGGAAGTGATCATTGGTGCTATCAGCCTATAAATGGAGGTGTCTCCCATTCAGAAGAAAAACCACAGGAGACACATTTCTGAGTTAACTAGACCAATCTATATTTGGATATAATTTTTACATCAAATTTCCATTTGGGAATGACTTGGGGAACCATGCAAAGCTATTGCTATTTATGTTGAAGGCTTCACTTAGAGAGAATATGATTTTGCATACAGAGAGAAGAGGCTAGAAGAGAAGGAAGGGACTGTATTTTTTACTGTGAAAGATGGGTGACTCATTATTTTAGGGAACTACTTGAAACCTACTCCAAAGCAGTCTATTAAGAACCCAATCGAGTCTTTAAGTGATGGCAGTAAATGCATATATTTCCTCAAACCAAGAAGAGATGTGCAACAAAGAATTGCCTTTGAACTTTAATATTCATTAATACAAATAATTGCCTTTGAACTATATCAAATGTGATTAAAATCCTCTGCTAATCTACAAGTGGGACAATACAATGTATATATATCTCACAGGTCACAATAACAAACCTATGAGCAAAACAGAATGCCAATTGCAGAAACAACAATATTCAAAATATGGTGGATATATATACCTCAATGGTCTTCATCCAAGGACTTTTTTACGCAAAGTATAAGATGTGCATTATTCCATAGGGTATGCCTACACATTCCTCAGATAACATTTTGCAGGCGAAGTGTTTAAGTCCTGGCCATATCATCTAACTGAGGCTATCTTGCACACAATGCATTGAGAAGAACATGAGCTAACATGAGATCCACAAAATATTGATGCCCGATTTGACCATCTCGCCATTTCATTTTCGCTGGAGCCCTTCCATAGTGAACTCCATCATTACACCGGTTATCAAAATGCCATGGAAATGTCATATCGAAGTTATCAATCGCGCCAGATACAACGCCGACGCGCTTCAATTTCTCTAACAGCACACCATTGAACACCTCCATTTTGTTTGGATTAAAAGCCAGTGATCTTGCATATCCACCTGTTGCAACAGTGTGCCGGTAAAAGACTCTCGGCCATTCCAACCCTCTTTGCTTCACGGTCTTCATAAGATCTTCCCAAAACAATGCTGCATATTCCGCTCCAACAGAAAATGCTCTTATACTACGCCAATGGACACCATCATGCAAGCCGGAATTCATGATCACAGTATCTGGGATTGTGTCTTCTGAGAAGTACTTCTTCAACAAATCTTGAAACCCTTCATCTCTCAGAGAATCCAACCCTAGATAGTTTTGAGTTTCATTCCAATGCCCATTGAAGATGCTTGTAATCCTAACTGTTTGGGATGGATCTTTTGGGTTTGAAAAGTTCATATCAAACCTTCTAGGGACAGAATGTATTTCAGGCAAATCTAAAATAAAATTGAGCAGATTTCGTATTGTGTCAACATGATTTGAATCACCCCAGAAAAAAATCCAACGATTTTTCAAGCAATTCCAAGCAGCCTCAGGTGAATACATCTTAAATGAGCAGTGAGTTGAGTATACCCAACCATTACTCTCTAGACTTCCCAAAGAACCATCACACCATGGCGCTTTGCAAGAAAAATCTGGTGCTAGGCATCGATACCTCCCATCATTGCCTATAGGGCAGTCATCGTTCTTGCCATGCCTTGTCCACCTTCCACACCACACATCCCTTTCAAAATCAGAAGCTTTGCAAGCCTGCAGCTGTGGTAACTGAGCACTAGTCTTGTAGAACCTGATCACAATATTACGAAGCACACGATCATAAGAAAATCTCCATGGGGTGAATTTAAGACCTTCAAAGTGTCTGTAAAGCAGGATTACAGTGAGATTGTAAACCCCATAAAAATCAGGATGAACTTGCAGCGAAATCGAGTAAGACCCATTTTTGAAATCTTTCACCAAAGGCCTAGATTTCCAAGATTCCCCTGAAAGATCGGTCTCAAAGTAATCACCACCTAAACAGTGAGGTTTGCCTAAATCATCCAATGCTTGAAAACCAAATTCATGAACATCTCCAGCTGATAGCTCTATCACTTTCCCACCATCCAAACCAGGAATTGAAATATCCGAAGTCTTGGAATCTTTACAAGGTTCACCTCCATGAGCTAACCATCTTACTAGAAGATTTGAAGTAAAGTTGGGCTCTAATTCACTTGAAATCCAACTTGAATGCCCTTTAAGAACTACAGATTTTATAGGATTATGGGAATCTAAAACAGTTTTACTATTGGGTTGGTTTTGATGCAAAGTAACAGGAATATATGGCTCTACAAAAGTGAAATTAGAAGAAAGAAGATAATCTTGATGCTGGTACCTCAAACCTTGAATGATGTTCTTAATAGTGCAGCCATCAATGCTCCAAACAACAACCATTCCAACCAAAACCAAAGCACTGAGTAATCCAATACGCCAATGAAGTATTGGAATGGACCACACACCGCATTGATTCTGCTGTGGAGAAATCACTACCTTCTCTGGCATCACTAACTTCCAAAACAGCAAAAACAAAAATAGTAATCCAAGAAAAAGAAAATATTTAAACCAAATCCAGCATTCAACACCGAAAAAAGTTGTTACCTTTTGATGACAAAGATCCAAAACAGTGTGTTAAAGCAAAGATATCAAATTTCTTGTGGAACCAAAAAACAATACTTTAATGGAAGATAGGAGAAAAACAAATGCTTTAAGTGAAAGCAGATGTTGAAGGTGAAAGCAGATGTTGAAGGAAGAAGCATTAAAGTTAAGAACATGTAGCTGGAATGTTCTCTACAAATGAGTTGAATCACATATTAAAGGGAAGAAGATCTTTCTTTCACATTATACACCCAAACTACTTAATTTTATTCAATACAATAATAATCAACTTATCAACATCATTGTCTTTTCTCCTTTTTGGAAGTTTATTATTTTTATAAATCAAAATGAGGACATATATCACATTATCACTTGTTTCTTTTCCTCTCTATATTTTTGATTGGTTGTTATATTAGTTTATAATACAAAGAGTTAGTTAAAAGACAAACGTACAAATATATAATATCAGATATTATATTCTATATGATCCTTTTTTGACCTGTTTTTTTAATGTTTTTTATTCTCTAAATTGAAATTTTATGTGCTTTCATGTAGGTTTATGTTAAGAGTTAGATGAGAGAGTCAAGTATCATATTGAGTTTGTTATTCTACTTAATCTGGAACTCCTAACATTGTCGCTCCTTTTAAGGATCGACGTCCACGAGGACTCACTCCGTCAACACTGATATGATGGTAGTCATTTCTCTTTCGGCGGCTTCATTCACCTATCACCTATCAGTATTCGATAATATACCTTAATTCAACCTATAAATAACTTTTTTCATGGCACGTCTCTCAATAGAAGCACCAATTGTTATAGTTTAAACACATGATGAGTGTTTAATCCAAAATTCTAGTCTATTAAGTTGAGTGAGAGAGCTGCAGACTTAAGTACGAGTTTATTATTCTATTGAATGTGCTTTGAATTTGGATTTTTTTAAATGAATCCAAGGGACATTTAGTTTGAATATCAAATCTAAAAAAATTGAACCCATTCAACTTAATAGATTATTTGTAAAATGGAAATAACATCTCTTTTAATTTACTTTTATGGGCTTTTTCTCTTTTCATTTGCTGCATTTGAAATAGGAGAATCCTAGATCCGCTCTAGAAATTGTCAACTCCTTTCCTTCGTTACTTTGTTAGCATCCTCCTCTCAACACTATCGAGTTAATCAAATTATTATTCTCAATCTCATCTGGATACATAGTATATACACTAGTTCATGTCATTGTATTTGAACTTTTCTATCCTATGTTATCACCATGTTCTTCTTTTTTTGTTTAAGAGAACTTTTCAATGCCATTATAGTTTTCTTAATCATTTTTTAGCTTTTCACAATTATTCTGAAAATAAAAAAATTATCAAGTCCTCCAAAAGCATGGATTCAAAGTATTCCATTTGTGGGATAGAGTCCACTCACACTTTAAATAAAAAATAATTTAAAATGTCAATAACACTTACATGTTCTAATGGTCTCCTATTAGTGGGAAGGCATGATAAATATTCACTCCTCGTTCACATGCATTGTGATTTTTTTCCTGGATTTTAATCTTTCTCTTTTTTTTTTCCTTAAAAGGGTCACCATATTATATTTTATCCCTTGGCTATAAGAAGTTTATTTTCATTAACATATCACCGATGTCCATTCGGTTCAAGCAGCTCGATTCATATTTGATGACCTTTATAAAATAAAAAGCAAGACGGTGGCGGAGACAAAAAAAATTAGAAGTTAGCCTCAGAACACAATTAGCAAAGGTTCCCACATTGAACCCCACCTTTCCGTAGTGGACGCGTTATGGAACCAACCAGACAAGTAGGCAGGCACCAATTAAATTCCGCTAGCACCTCAGCCACGAATTACTATATCTCAATTATTGCTATAAACATCATATTTAACTACAATGCAATCAAAATATGATATTGAAAATACATGTGCGTACTAAATATTAAATGGTAATACCATTCTAGCATGGTTGTAAAAGAGTGCGTTCAATGATAAGCCTCTATAGTATATATGTTACTCACTTATACTAATAATTCGTTGGTATAATAGGGTAACTAGATATTCAGATAAGACTAAAAGGTTAAATAAGAACGCCAAGCCACATACTTTGAAGGAGATGATTATTTCCACATTAGGCGATAAATATTACTTATAAATCAATCATTAATAAATAAGTATTGTGGCATACCATTTATCATTTTCATCAACTTGGACTTATGCTCGCTCCAAAAGGATGGGTGTGCCACGTAGTAAGCATTATTTTATGCATATTTTGGTAGAAACAACTGTCGAAACGACAGGAGGATAAGATGTCTAACAGACAGACAAGTGCAGCTACCTATTTCACACCATACAAAAATATTAATAATTAAGATTTATATTTAGTGTGTCTTATATTTTCACTGTTGTTATCCTCCTCAACTTATGCTTCCTTACAGCTCTGCCCTCATATCGAGACTAAGCTTCACCACCAAATACAACAAGTCCTTTCTACTTTGTTAAGCAATAAAAATAACAAAATCATAAACACATTATAGGTCCTCTAAATTAGCGTAGTTGATTTGCAAGTGTCCAGATTTATATTCCCAAATGTGCATTTAAACCCTTTAAACTTTCCTACCCTTGTAAGGCTAGGTCTATTATGAGCATCCCCTTGGAAAAAAGCACATCATAAAAAATAAAAGTATCCACCCAAAAGTATTAAATAACAATATGAAAAAATACAAAATCAACTAAATACATTCTAAGATCATCCAGGTTAGTTACCATGGGTCAGTGGTTACCAACTTAAACAAAAGTAATTTTAAGACTGCAAAGATTATTTTTGCCGGAAGTAACCTATTCAAAATTATAAGAGCAGCATAAAAACTGTTAATTTTTCAGTTGCCTTGATAATTTTGTCGAAAGTATTTTGTATTCTCCAAAAGTGCGTTTTATTTATTAAAAAGCGTTTTGTCACACACAGAACAGAAGTAACAGCACCCTTAAACCCGAATGAGAAGTTACTACAGAAGAATTGTAGTTCACTTCACAAGATGAAATGGAGGAACAAAGAGAAGGAAGCAGTGAAACTTACATGATAGCAATGGAGAAACAAAGACATAGGATACAAAATTAACACAGAATATTTAACACACAGGATACAAAAAGAGTGTAACCTCTGTACACGGAAGATTAATACACAATCAACACATCGTTCACCACTCATTTATATAACTTTTATTTAAGAGTCAATGATTAAAAATGAATAGTATATGATCCAATAAAAGTGTAAAAAACTCTTACACTCAATATGCATACATCTTTTTCTCCTTCTTTTTCACATAAGAAAATATAAACTTCCAATTTTAAGAAAAAACGCACCGTTGCTTTGAATGCTTCACTACCAAGATCGCAGCCCACAGGAAGAAAATTATTAATTGTGACGCCAGTATTATAGTAGGGAAATTACGTAAGCGGGAAAGCTAGCAATTAAACAATGAGTTTAACTAAAATTAGCAATTAAATAATGAGTTTAACTACATGCCTGCATCACACAATCTGAGCAAATGCAGACAGCAGCTCCTTTTCGCAGAGGGAAGCAAAAGTCACTGAATTAGCTAAAATGTAGCAAAATATGTTTTGGGTTAGAATAAATTAATGAGAAAACAGAAAGCACTATTTTTATGAAAACAGTATATATTAACAGAAAATATAAGGCTATAAATAATTACCCCAACAAATCCAAACCCCGAAATAAAAAACCAGATATATTTGAGAAAAATGAAAGATTAACAAGATTGACTAAATGGAACAAAAACTACAACAGCAACAAAGACACCGACATTAATTCCATGGATCATCCCAGCCCTTGGGTCCCTCTCTTTTTAAGAAGTCAATAATAGCCTGCACAGCTTCTTCAATTCTGTTGGAGAGAGAGTGATTTCCATATTCAATCTCTACTTTCTCTGCACCTCCCATTGCTCTGCATAATCTGCATGTTTTCAATATTGTACCCCGTGGCTATAAAAACAGTACTTACATATCTCATTCCTTCCAACTTATTAACAAAAAATATCATTAGAGATTTTACCTCTCAACCAGTGCTTTCTTATCCACATAATCTGGCACATATTCATCAGCCATCGAAAATATAACCTGCCAAAAACCAAGGCATATTAAGAAAATGGGGGATTTTGCATAAATTTTTTGGGGTGGCCTAACAAAAATAAGTTACATATAAATTGTATTTACAATTTCATTAAAAATGACAGTCCAATGCACGAGAATCAACACACACTGCCCCCACGAGTGGAAAAATTGGTTCCAAGATTTGAACTTGTGACCTCTTGGTCACTCAACCTTACTATTATGGCAATGCTCACCCTTTTTATATTTACAAGGCTCACCCTTTTTATATTTACAAGGCTCACCCTTTTTGTATTTACAATTTCAGTAATGTAAAATATGCACATGCACACACACACTCCCATACACAAATATATAATTATATATACATGTCTATTTGAATATATATAACTCTTGCTTTTAAATTTATACGTAAGTGAAATTCAAAATCATTTTTTGCGGCTCCACTAAGCTCTGCCAGTGTAGGAAATGACTATCTTTCTCCTTGCCATTTCCCTTTTCCTTTTTAAAAATAATTAGGCAGCTCACACATATCTCTTTCTACATAAAATAGAAAAAAAGATTTACCTTTATTGTAGTAGAACTTCAATTTTAAAGAAAAGGAGAAATCATTTCACTATATATGCCAATTGAGTTACAATTGTTGAATTGATGATAAAAAACTGTCAAGGTTTCTTTTGAAGATACATAGGAAGTTGTTACTTGCTAGCATGATATAAACCTATAACCTTTACCCGTCTCCCAACCACCTGAGCCAAGCCTGGGTGGCATTTTAGATTTCTATATATCCTCCCTTATGTTGTCAATTGACATATCAAAAGACTAGCATGGTATAAACCTTCTGACCCTAAGACTAGCATACTGCAGGAAAATAGCTTCAGTTGAGTTATTACTTGGCCCAAAGGCTTTACAGTTTCAGCCTTTCAGGATCTTTATCAGGCAGACAAAAAAGAGAACAAAGAATTATGTTACACAGACAAATGCTTACCTGACAATGTGTGCTAGACATGTGCCCAAGTCTCATCTTCAATTGATCATCACTAAGGTCAGAACTGAACAAATCATCATCACCATTATAAGAACAAAGGGAGTGATATCTGCAAGAGTAACTGCCTTTTTAGGAAGAGACCAATAACATGAGAAAATAAAGACCTATTCTGCAGTAATAATTACTGGAAATATAAGAAGAATTGAGAAAAAATATTCTAAACAAAGTGAAGCTTATTTCTTATTGATGCCCACTTTCCTTTAAGTATACAAACTCCTAACTTGATAATGTCAAGAAATTACCGAAAAATCAGGAATGGATGATCTGATAACAACTTAATCAAGTGCCTACTTTATTGCTTACAAAATTTATAACATAAAGAAACTAACAAAGTATAATTCTATAAAACACCTAAGTGATTAGATTCTAACAACTGAGCCATATTCTCAACATTAACCAATGTCAGCAAGGAGCTAACGGTAAATATTTCTCATGCCACTGTTGTGCATGTGGTATGTCACTGCTAAAGAGGGAAGGAAAACGAAGGAGGAAGAAGAAAAGAAAAGGAGTGAATAATATCTTTGAAAACAGGGATTACATGATTGGGTTCAAGCTGTCTATCTCACATTTGTTAAAAAAAGTTTCAAAGGCAACATTTAACAACTTGAATCTTGCACAAGTACTATAGCACTGACTTATTTGAAAGCCTGTCAATGGTAGGTTGCCATAAACGAAATTTAGCAGCAGAAGAATCTCAGTTTTAAGTGCAAAACTTTTGCCTTTTGCAATTGTAACACATACCAGAATGAAGGATGTGTAAGATTGGCAAATCATTCTTTGAAGGGATCATACTTCTAAAAAACGGAGGCATCTAAAAATGAGATTGCTTACAGTTTCACAGCCATTATCGACTGATAATTGGAGAGAAAAAGAAGAATTATTTAATCACATCCACCAATTTCCAAACAAAACTTGAATTATACATCTTTGGAATTGATGTAGCAATTCCATAGAGAACCCTATCTAGAGATATTCAGGCTTGTCTCTGTATTTGCCTACTCCTACAATATTTATGTACACTTACCTATAGGCAGTTATTGGGGAACAAGGATCTGTTTCCCTTGGCATTAACTCTGTACCTCGACCGTCACTTATCATGCTAGCAGCCAAGTCAATCATAGAAGCTGTCTCAGGGAGTGTAGCTCGATATTCCCTATCACTGACCGGAGCCTGACGGTAGGCAAAGTAAGCTTTTAGTGAGAATGGTTACTATAGGAAGATATTATATATGGCCATCAACCAGACAGAACATTCACCAATATATATATATATAAATATATATATATATATAGTTAGATAGAGATTTCAAAATGCTATATGAATGAAAGTTGCATGAAAGTAAAATGAACAACAATTAGCTTTAATGGTTGAATTCTGTAATGCAACAGTATTCTAGCTGGTGGGAATAAAGTTAGTAAGTCACATTTGTTAATTAATAATAATTTACAATTTAATATTGACTTTATTAATGTCCACATTCATATAACTATTAGGTTCTTCAAATTAATATAGTTTCCATTTATGTTTCAAGTTTCAGCCATATTATCACTATCGCACCCTGTGCCAAAAGATATGCACACTTCACAGCAATCCAATCACAATAGACTCATATTAGCACTAAAATAATTTAACAAATGTTATCATTTCGCTGATTCATGTAGCCGACCCCACCTAGTGAGACTAAGACTTGGATGTTGTTGTATTCATTTAGATAAACACCTAATTTAATAGAAATACTAAACCTTTTAGGACAGAAAGGAAAGTTACTCCAAGGGAAGGCAATGCAATTCTCTAGCAGATTGCAGGCTCTAAATACTATTACAACCATTTTAAAGTATCGTTATGTCTTGGATTTGCCCTTTGGACTTGCACTCTTTCATGGGTTCAGAGGTTTTGGCTCTCATAAAGATGGCAAAGTTCCGAGGCAGTTGCAGTCCTTTGGTGTATTTGGTTGGAAATAAACAATGGAATTTTCAATGATTCCTTTTCACCTTTGGATTATGACTGGGACAGGGTCGTATCTTTTTCCTTGCTCTGGTGTAAAACCAACAGGCTTTTTGAGGGGTTAATATGGAAGATATGCAGAGAGAGATTGGAATGTTTTGTTGCATGTCCCTTTTGATTAGTTCCTATGTTTTCTTTTTGTGTCTTGGAGGATTTCTTATCCTCTTGTAATTTTTCCCTTCTTTTTCTAATATTATTTCTTTTTTATAAAAAAATTTAAAAGTAGCAACCTAAATCAGGTGAGTTGCATTGGTCTCATGCAAAAACACCTTCAATTGTGAAAGGCTTTACATCTAATTAAATGACATAATCATAATGCATAATGATAGTGCGGCCATTTTACAGAATACATTCAGATGAAAGAAACTTTTAAATGAAAGTAATTCAAATCTCATGCGATCAACAAATGAGTACCTGAAAGATGGCAGCACGAACAGCTCGGGAGCAAGCAAAATTTGTGCGCATGTAATGCACAATATCCTAGATAACGTGTCCAAATAGAAGAAAAGCTTGTTTCACTTGCTCGACAAATGACAATAGCAAGACAAGAAATGGAAGTAAAGTACAGTTAAGGATTTAAATGAATAACTAATAACCTGACAGCCAGTACTGTGCCCAAGTAATACCACACCTTCAGAATCTTCTTTGTTTATTAAATAATTAATCAGCTGATCCAGGTCCTTAGCATCCTTCAATATGAATTGAAGAAGTGTCACAAACTTAAGCATCAAAACAATCAATCTCATCAATCAGATGGAAATACTAACATTGCACTTTTCCCTTAAACCTGATAATGAAAATAGAGGTCTTGAGTGACCGGAATATTAGGGGGTAGATTTCGAATATATGTTGCTAGAGATTGTGATCATTAATTTAAGACTGATCTTAGACTCTATGGTTGCTTAGTTTAGCATTTTTAACAAAACTAGATTCTGGATATATATGTCGGTTGAGGTAATGCTGACAGTCACAAGATCAACAGTAGAATAAAGTACTAATAAAAATTTGCGGAAAAGGTCGAACATGTCTTTCATGTTTTGCTTTACTGAAAAAACAACAGAGTTCTCATCACAAGACACCTAGGATAAGCTCCAAAACAAACAATTCTTTTCAATATTACACACGGCGAGACTGTGCTTTCACAAAAACTGTATACTATATCCACCGAAACTGTATTTCACAGCATACATTGGAATTAATAATACCTTCACTGGAATGTTAAGTGGCATTATATGGGGTCTTACTATCAATATTTTCATTGTTTAAGGCAAAACCATAATTTTGATATCATTGTAACTCGGACAAACAACTAACAAGCAAAAATCTGTGAACTAGAATTTGTTATAACACTTCACAGCAACATCAGGCAGGAGTTAAATTTAATTGCTTACTTGTTGCAAACTAGAAGTGCCATATCCACTATATGAAGATGACATAAGAAATTGAACCAGTGACCAATTCTCATTGTCCAGAGCAATTGCCAGAGGTTCCAAGTATCTGCAGGAAGATGAGGAAAATGCACATCAAATAGATCTGAAGTTCTCCCTGAAAAACTTCAACAATAAATTTAAAATTTACAATAATTATATTTTCTTAAAGTGTTGAACCTAGTTATTATAAAGACGCATGTACATAAATATAGAAAAACAAATGCACAATATTTTTCCTTTCAATATAGAAAATAATCAAAATATACAATGATATAAAAATGTCACTAACTAATTCTAGGAGATAAAAAACAATATTTGTAGGAAGAAAGACTAAAATATCAGACATACGCAGTGGCAAGAAAACCATCGGTTAATCCACCAATGAAGATGACTTGCCGTGTGAAATCACCAGTCTTAAATGCAACCTGCGAAGTGCAAACAAAAGATTATTATGAATCAAACTTAGAATATTTAGCGATTAATTCAGATCAGCAAAATATATAAAAAGTAAAGAAGAAAATAGACCTGGATAGGATTGGGACCGTACTTAAAGAGAACTCCTCGGAACTGACTTTTACGGACGACGGGGCCGACGATGTCAACATTCGAAGCGACGCCGGTCATTTTGATAGTGGCGGACCTATCAGGACGACCGGCTCGAACGATACCGGAGAACCACGAAGATGCGGAAGATGAAGAAGAAGACGACGGAGTTGACAAAGTGGAAGATGAGAGAGAAGAAGTATTCATTGCCTTATTATAACGATGGATAAGCGATGTTACCGGTTACCGGCTAGCGCTGAAGAGTATCACCAGCTACTAGCCTCAGCGATTGCGATGATCGGAGAATGTGGGCTGTTCTCATTTTTTGTGAGAGCCCATGTATTCCTATGTAGATTAGATTTCACACCCCTTTTAATATCTTATTACCAAAATACCTTTTTATTTATTATCTTTCATATTTCTTTCTTTTTTCACAACAACCAACTTTTTTTCTTCTTCCCCCAAAACAAATCATTCTTCTTCTTACACCTTCCATAATTTTGATATCATTTAACCAGAGTGCTAGTGTTGGTAAAGTTCAAAGAAATATTGAGCTTGAAACCCATTCAATAAAATCCATGAAGGTTTCTAATTTTTCTAAATATAAATGTGCAATTCTAAAAGATAACTAATCAAAACACCTATTAGTTTGTCAAATATTATCATTGTGTGGTAAAAGTGATAAAACAGTCAATCATAAAAAAACGAATGATATAAAAATCATTGTTCAAGAGTTTTTTCAATCAATCAAATCAACCAAGGTTTAAGGTCCAAGTATTGATTAATGGGTAATGGGTATATGAGACTCATCGATCATTCAAACATACCCAAAACAGTTGTATTTGAACAACCTAAAAAAATATGAAGTAACTTACAAGTTCACTATAAACTTCTTTTGTATATTAAATATTCATCGAAATATATATATATATATATATATATATACTTAAATCTATTAGTTCTAATAATTGAATTTAAATGAATTTATTTTTCTCGATTTTGGGTAAATCGTGTCAAGTATAAATAAAATTATTGTGTATCTTGAAAACTTCCTAGAAGCAAAAGATATTATGTCAACTATGAATAAAAGACACTAAAAATTGTTGGAGAGATAATAAGGTTGAATGGTAAATTTGGTTGAAATATTTACATGAATGTCATTTTGAAGTAAAATTAATGAAAACTAGATAGTAATACATAAAGTTCAATATTGATATATTGTTTAAGTTGAATCATGGACTAGCCTTCTTTTCTTCGCATCATCAACAAGAAATTATTTGTAGCTTATTGTGGGAATCAATCTGCAAGTCAAGTTTGTTGAATGCAGAGTAAAAAACCGTGAGAAAAAAATGAAGAATGGGGTGAGAGAGGCTCGAACTCTCGACCTCAGGATCACTCTAAGCTATGAGACCTACGCGCTAGCCAACTGCGCCACCACCCCTTTTTGTTCGTTTGCATGTTGCTTTTTTAATAATCGTAATCACTATTTAAAAGGGAAGGAAAATAACTATTTTAAGTTTGAGTTCAAGAGTTAATACACTGTGAAAATACGGGAAAAAAGTGTTATGTATCTAACATAAAAAAATGATAATGAAGCTTATATTGATTATTTTCCATTTCTCAATGTTGGCCTTGGAGGAAACATACAAGTTTGTGCCTCAATTTTTTCAACTCTGAAACATAAGTCGCTTTCAGTTTGGTTTAAATGACAGGGTTTAATTGGGCACTCAGGCTAATATCTTTGTATTAGAAGGGTTTCTATCTATCATCTAGTGACATTAATTAATGGAATGGATAAATTAATGTTGATTTGCAATATCAAAAGACAATAACAATGTAAATCTAACTGCCTTCTTCATTCTAATTTATCAAAGCGTATAAATAAACAGGATTTTGTTAACCTTATTCATAAAGATTTAAAATAAGAAGTTTAACAAATATAAGTGAGCCATCAAAAACTAAGTTAATTCATTAATTCTTGTAGTAATACATTCAACTTTTCTAAATCTCTACAAATTTATTCCTTTAAGGTGTTTATCTTCAACTGTAAAGGTTGCGGTTAACATTTTCCAAATATATATATATATATCCTTATAAACTTTATAACCGGTTCCTAACTAAACAACAATACTATATACTAATCCGTTACCTCCGATGAATTGAAAAGGTTTTTGTTTCACGAAGAATTTTCGATGACTTATCATTTAGAGACAAAATAAATATTAATTGATGTGGGTATAATCTTTATCAATAAAACATTTTTCATATTCATTGAAGGAATTGGACCTTGACACCTATTTAAGAAATTTCATTACTTGTCAACTATGGACTATTAGTAGAACTAGAGAAGTTTTATATAAGAATGAAATTAATTAATTATGTCATGCCTGCTATTTGTGATTACAGGGAGCGTTTGAGATAAACCCAACATGTCTCATAGGAAGCCACACGAAGAATGTGTGCAGGCCAAGGGAAAAAATAACCACACTATTTTTTTTGAGAGTGCATAAAAAACAACATAGACAAATAGAATATAATACGTATATCATTAGATATAAATCATTGATATAATATTTTTATCATTTAATGTAATTACAAAACTTACAATTCGCCTGTATATTATTGGAGATGATTCATTTTTTTTTATGTCCCACAATGATAATAAACATACTAGATAGGCTAATGAGAATAAAATATTTCCTCATGCCAAAAAATAATTTATCTCATTCAGTCAGTAAAAGAATGACATGTATATTGTTTTGTTTAGTTTTAGAAATATTTTTGTAAAAAATGATTAAATGATACACATATTATAATTTTGGTGACTATAAAATATAATTTATCTCATTATATAAGAAGAAAGAGAATAAATTATTATGTAGGTAATATAGTTCACACGCTTTTGACTTTAAATTCCTCACACATAAAAAAATACACGCCTTACCATGCTTACTTAACTGCAATGAACTAGGCATGACATGCAATTTAATTTATGTCGTGCATGCTCTGTTTCATTAATCAGGGGTTAGGAATTATATGAATAATCAGAATGTGGCAGTGTAGGACGTTCGGCTTTCTCATTAAAGATATATTTGTTATCTCATATCTTGTTTTGTATGATGTTCTCGATCAATAATAATAAAACAAAAATAATGAATATTAAATTTTTTAATTTATATGACATATTTTTAATGATTCAGAGCAACATATAAAACAAGATTCGGGACAATTAATTTATATTCTTTCTCATCACACCTAACTAGACATTGTTTTCCGAAGCTTAGTCATAAACTAAATTATAGGTCTTAAAGCTTAATCATATTTGCAAAACTCATTTGTAAATAGTCAACTAAGCATATATATGGTAAGCAACGGTTATAGATTGTGAAAATTTAAACTCACAAGAAGTTTAACTATGATTATACATATCTGACTTATACAATCAATCATATACGAGCGGTTAAAATTAAAATCAATTAATCGAGTACTTTAAAATATAACTTCTTTAAAAATACGTTTTTACACAGTGAGCAACATGACCCTCTAAGGCAATCTAGGTTCAACAAAAGATTTTGTTAAACATTGTTCTAATGGACAAGAAACCTAAAAATATAATCTATGTTGAAAAATATGAAGACCCTCTTATCCTCCCATAGGACAGCATATAGGTGCACACTTTGGTGATGCGACATGTGACTACGGAGCAACACGTGGAAACTTCTGGATAATTTCGGAAGAAGAATGACGGCACTTCATAGTTTTAATTAAAGTTTCGGTGGTACAGTATAAAATATAGTTATCCGGCTATGCCTCATATCGTCTCCAATATTGCACCATTCAATGCTAAAATGTGAAGGAAAAGAGTTAATGATTTTGTTCTGAAATTATTAATAAAATACTTGTTGCGACATGTAATATCTGTACCCAATATTAGACTCTTAGATAGAATGTAAACTCATGTATAAGTACTATTTTTTCTCATTAGCCATTTCAACATTTGGTATATAGTGTATGATCCTTGTTTATGTAAGCGACACTCTTCATTTTACAAAAAAAAAAAGAGTACATTGATAGTTAACCCTTACAATAATTGTTTTACTACACATAACCGTAATTTGAATCTGGATACTTATATCTATATCATATTATATATATATATATATACTTATATACTATTAATAAAGTCAAAATCTAAAATAACTATATCACCATTGTATAATTAATGATTTCCTATTTTACTCTCACTATCTTTTAATTTATACCAAAAAAATATATAACTCAATGATATAATATTCTAATTTCAATTTAGCCCTCATGATAACCTCTATCCAAAATTCTTAAACTGCTAATCTCATGTTCTCTTTAATCATTTTTCTCATCCTATCATATTCTTCACAATCAATTCATTCATTAAGATTGAATAATTACTCTAATCGAATATTTTCAACTGCAAATTATTTATTGCATATATAATACACATTACAAATGATAATAAAGCGGGTTGACAAGTATGACAGTACATGTCAACACGCTAGTATATATAAAAGTAAAATATGGTATAACTTTATATATACTGTCTAACTTTGTTTTTAATCCACTACCATTAACCCAATAACTATCATCAACATTAATTTTTCTATGTCTCCAATCAAATCAGTATTTTAATTTTAAGGTTAAAAGTGTCCCCTTATTATAAATAAAATGGAACAAATATTATTATATTTTTTATTTTTTTCCTTGATTCTGTTTGCAACACTTTCATCAAGAGTAAGGATTTTGTCTCACTACTAATCAGATACACAAAAGAAATATAATCACTGTTATAATAACTTAAATTCGTAAATATAAATAAAAAATAATAATTTCACTAATAACTTATGAGTTTGATATATTTTAATTAACATTTATTATTAGAAAAATTAAAATAAAGGGTGGATAATACATTAACATATAAATTTTTATATTGTAGTGGATAGACAAAACACTAAAAAAAAACAAAATTGACATTATATATTTTTATTATTTTACTTACAATTTGTAATAAGATAAACTTATACCTAGTACAAGAAAATAGAAAAGTCCCCCTGATATGTCCTTGTTCAAAAGGTTGAGCAATACAAGGCTGAGTTTCTATAAATAGTCGGGGTACGTATGCTGCAATCCACACCAGAAAACTCAACTTATTCACAAATCCTTCATCTCTTAACTCTTAACCTTCAATTCAAATCAAGGTCCCTCTCCCCTTCTCCCAACTCCTCCTTTTCCACACCACCAATGACCAATCCATATTCAATTCCTAATTATTCTACCCTGATCCTCTAATTACTCTTCACTCTCCAACTACGTCAGTGTGCTAAGAAAGTACTACACGCCTACTTCACAAAATTATTCTACAGCTTCCGGTGTATTTGATCTCAGAGGTGCGTACACATTTCAATAAATATTCTGGTCCATTGAGATATGTAGGGATTATATGTTAGTGCGCTTAACATGGATAAAAACATAGATATGATATGATTGTCCAAATCTATGGGAAAAAAGAAGAAAAATAACATGACATTGATTTCAGATTAAGCTCATGTTCTTTTCATCCATTCTATCCCTTGCAATATTCTCTCCAGTTTCTTATTTGTAATTGAGCATAATAGATTAATACTCATGAGCTGTTTTTGTTAGTGTTGTTGATAACAATAGGTATTAAACAAATGTTTGGTCAACTTGACAGGTTCACTTTATAAAGAAAGAAAATGAATATTAGTATATCTTTGTCATCAGCTGCGTGCAAGCCCCTAGTGAATTTTCAACCGGCACTTACCACCACGGAGTCCTTGTTATTTCAGCATCATCAGAAACAACGTAAGGACAAGGTGGTAGTTATCATGGGCGCCACCGGCACCGGCAAGTCTAAGTTAGCCATAGACCTAGCCACTCATTTCCCACCGGCAGAGATAGTCAACTCTGACAAGATGCAAGTTTACAAAGGTCTTGATATCACCACTAACAAGGTCACTGAAGAAGAATGTCGTGGAGTCCCACATCATCTCCTAAGCATTGTTGCTAATCCTAACTACAATTTCACTGCCAATGATTTTTGCCACCATGCCTCTCTGGCCATTGACTCCATTGTAGACAGAGATGGCTTGCCCATCATTGCTGGTGGATCCAACTCCTTCATTGATGCTTTGGTGAACCACGATTCGACGTTTCGATTAAGGTACAACTTGTTTTTGGAAAGAAAGAAAAAATCATCTGGCTAAGATTTGATCTAGTAATGTTATGTATAAATAATATTTTACATTTTACAGCATCTTTTTCTAAACGAAATGTTAATATTAGTCGTAACAAAGCAGTTTTTTACATAATATATATTATTACTCTCGATTTACAAAAATGATTTGGCTCATTTAGGTTTTTGAACATCCTTAGGTATGAATGTTGTTTCCTATGGGTGGACGTGTCACTTCCCGTTCTCCATTCATCTCTCTCAGCAAGAGTAGATCGGATGATAGAAGCTGGACAGATTAATGAAATTCGTGAATTTTTCGATCATTCTATTAGTGACTACACAAGAGGAGTTAGAAGGGCTATAGGGGTCCCAGAATTTGATGAATTTTTAAGAGAAGAAGCCAGAGGTGGTGATGAAAGGATAAAGAAGAAGCTTCTGGAAGTTGCCATTGCTATGACAAAAGTGAATAACTGCAAGCTAGCCAACCGCCAAGTGCAAAAGATCCACCACCTTTACAAAATTTGGAAAAAGAACATGCATAGGCTAAACGCCACTGAGTCTGTATTCAATAAAAGCGCATGGGAGGATGACGTGGCGGCAAAGGGTCGTAGGATCGTGCAAAAGTTTCTATACGATGATACTCCAGCTTTATTTTCTGCCGGTGTGCCGCTGCCGTCGCTTCCACCAACTATGGCAGCGGTAACACATTGAAGAGTGGGAATCTAATATGAAAAAGAGTTGACACCATTCACAGCACCGCCTCCTATATCACTATTCAACGTCTTCATTTTTTTTGTAGGTCATGTCATTAATAGTGAAAGCTATATTTATACCTAGTTACTTACTATATATAAAAAATCTGTTAAGCAGTTGAATGCTTATCTTTACATTTCTACCCACACAAAAAATATACATACTATACATATATGGAGGATATGTTTCAACCGATAAACTTAACCCAGTCACCCATGGGTAACTTGGAATTGTCGGATATTTTACCTGATATCATAGTGACTGAATTAAGTAAAATTTATCACTTCAATATATCTGTAAGGTTTATAAAGTCGTAAAAGTGTGTGACATTTTGTCATCAAGAGTAATTTTATATCATGCCATGTTTCCTAATGCTAAAATTATATAAGTAATGATTGCATGTAATTTATGCTTTATTTACTACTTTATGCATGAATCTTTACGTGCGTCAAATTTCATGAACTTAGGTATAAGTTTTAGGAACTGAAATGTGAATGGGGTGGATGGATGAAGGGTTGGGAAAGTTTACGAAGTTCATCATCACCGTGTATTACAAAATACTTGACGTTATAGAATTTATAGAATATTACGGATTAAGCTAGCTTATAATATAAATTGACAATTGACTATATCTTGTGACGGATGGAGTAAATATTTAATTTCCACATCCATATTGACAGTGTGAGTAAAACTACTGAATTAATTAATAAGTACCCAATAAATTCTTATTCAAAGTGTTTATGGGGCATCTTGAAAACAGAGAAAGGAGAGGAAGAAGTTATAAAAATGGTGGGGGCAATGCACTCTGTCTTGTTCATACCACACGATTCCAACTAATACATCTAATTGTCAATTACTGGAGATGGTAGTACATAGTTAGGATGTTTACACGTGGCAAAATCAATATTTAAATTGTCCAAATTTTTTAACCTTTTTTAAATTAATTTTTTTTAAAAATCATCCTCTCACATTTCCAGTACTGGACTCTCTAGAGAAATCCTTTCATTTTCCTTTATACTCCCACTCACCACCCCATATTTAAAAAGGTTCAACGGGACCCACATTAGAAAAAAAATACATATTTTGTTCTTAAGCGCTTCTGTTCTTAAATTCAATCCCTTTAAAATGTTCATAAGCATTCGAACAATATTTGCTTGTACGAAATTCTCTCCATGGCAACAAAAAAAAGGCAAAAACTATGAAGGAAATGCCACATTTGTGATTTTACAAGTGCAAGTATGGTCAAAATCACCTTTAGTGAAGGGGCATAGTCTTGGCTTCGCATTCCATAAGAAAAAGGGGGGTAAGATAAGATTGATGATTCAAATGCTTCGGGAGCATCTTGGTCCACATCAAACACGCATATTATATTTGCCATCAGTTTATTAGTATATAAATTACTCTCTCTTCCTTTCATCTCTCTCTTATTCCAAATATGTTAGATATTAGAAATAAAAAATCAATTATATAAGGAACAAAGTGTTGATTACAAAATAGTAGTTTTGAGTAAAATATTTCTAATATTGTCTCTTTAAATTATCAATATTATTTCTTGTAGGAAAAGAAATAGTTTTAACAATTAATGTGTGTTAACATAAGACAAAAGGGCAAGCAATAATAAATTGCTATTTTTTAATTTTCTAATGTGTCAAACAATATAAAAATCGAAAATATTAAAGTGACAATTAATATGGACGAATGTATATTCCTTTCCTTCATTATCATTTGTTGTTTTAGGTTTTTGTTTCAAAATATGTATTGTTTCATAATTTGAAGGCTTCATCAAACTTTTTTTTCTCAATTCTATCATCATTTGTTAATTATATCTATTAGGTTTTATTAGTCTATTTGATCCTTTTTATAAAACCCTTTGGTAATATCATGCAAATTAAGGAACCCTTTGGTAATATTGTAGTTTCAATATAGTCAAATGAATAAAAGTATAATTGAAGATTACATTTTCCTTTGTTTTTTGAATCACTTGCATTTCTATTAATAAAGATGATCATAACTCATCTGTTAAGTATTGAGTTTATCTTTCCAATTGATTAATTCCAAAACATTTTAATGACAAAGTCTATTGATTATTACTTAATTATATTTTTCTTCCCCTACAGTTAAGTATTGATTATCACTTAATAAAGATATTTTAGTTAAAATATAATACCCTCTAATGATTTTTAATCTATGTACATTAATTTTAGACAACAAACCATAAGAAATGAAGAGAGTCTAATCAACAATATGCTCTCCATTCCTTATCTTTTGTAGTTTTAGGTTTTTTATTTTGTTTCAAAACTTCTCTAATTAATTAGATGACACTAAGACAGAATAAAGATCAAAGCTACATTATAATCGTAATATAGATATGAACAATCTCAATCAATCGCTACCTATGGGATTATTATCGTATCGTGTGTACTAAAGGACAAGATACTTTTTACTTTGATTCACGGCCAACGTCAAATTTCAAAGGGGTTCTAACTTCTAACAAATAAACCGAATTAACCCTACAAATTACTATATGATATAAACGATCAACAATCCAAGGCAAATCCAAGTATTAATAATGGGCACATCCAAGTATTAATGAATTAAAGTTATATAAGTTTTTTTAAGAAGCAACTTGACAATATTTATGTCTCTGGTAACATTGTTCTAGGACTTTGCAGCTAACTCTATACAACACTACTATATCATAAGATACTAATTAAGCTATATTATAAAAAAATAGGTCATGCTTAAGATTTTTAAGTAATCTCAATGTAACAATTTAAGATTTATCTATCCAACATCTAATTGATCTGAGTGTAAATCATTTATAATATTGGAGAGTCCATATAGAGTTATTGACACATGTAAATTTATTCTCTCATATTCGATAACTTGAAGTTCAATACCAGAAAGAATCTCATAAAAAAGTAGACATTGTTTCCATAAGCACTTCTTTAAATTTTATACTTAGTAAAGTGGGCCTGAGGGATCAATACTTGACGGGCTTCGACAAACCATCACATGTACACTAAGTTGACATTTAATGATTTCGTAATTATGGAATATAACAACAATAAAGCATTTAGATGTAGTAAATATATTTGGATGCAATTATGGTAAACTCTAGACAATCAAAATATCACTATCACAATCTAAAGGACGAGTGGGAGTGTGTAATGCTTTGACACTGTTGTAATCTAGATTTCTTCGTAACATTTTATCTGCTATGTACAATGGTATAATAACTGAGCATGAAATGGACATTAGTTCTGATGTGACACCTTGGGTGCATTTTTGGGCATGTGGGGTATAATTAGATCTTAATTAACATCTGATGAATGAAGAAAGAACCAAAGAGGGTACCGTCATTTCGTACTTTCATCTTCACAATGCAAACTTTACACACACATCCTTTTCCTCTTTATCTCACTCTCTACCAACTCCTTATCATCAAATATCAACAACAAAGTTGCACGTGTGCATGCTTGCTAAGACAAATAAATTCTATCTTGGTATTTGTAAGCTATTATTATCGTCTACTATAATATTTAAAATTTACTTTAATAATCTTCTCATTTAAAAAATGATTAGATTTCATTTTATGTTGCCTACTTTTCATGAATAAGGCTTATGTCCTTCTTATCTCCTTGTCCATTCGCAGGAAGTTGTTAATTTTGTTTTGGCTCTTCACTTTGTCAGTTTGTAGCATATATGTTGATGTGTGTAATTGTTCATTGCATGCGTCCTTAGCAAGAGTGGGTGATTAATTTTGTGTGGATCGGGTGTCCCACATCATATCCTAATTTTTGTTCTACAGCAATAATAATGAATTAAAAATATAAAATATAATGAATTTTAATTTTTCTTAATTGATATGTCAATACTTTGTCAGTGTCGAACATAATTGAGACATGATTTAAAGACAACATATCGTTTTTCATACCGTCTAAGTTAGCTGATTCACAACTAAGAGAAACGCGTAGTTATACATAGCTAGCTGGAGATTCAAAGAAACGGGAGACACCGTTTTGGAGGTTGGGCTTTGGAATCAATTTAATTAATAGTTTGTAAGCTTGGACTTAGATCTAGTTGTATATTTTGTTAAGTCATTTTTTGAGTATAAAAATGTTAGACACGAATGTTAATCTTAGGTAAATCTATTCTTATTCTTTCACTTAGATTCTATTTTTGGAGATATATTGGATATCTTCGTAAATCTTTAACGAGTCTATGAGATAAACAACAGTCATCGCATCTCCAAAAGATTGGTCTTGGATTTGTGTTTCTATGTAATAATTGAAAAATACACATATAATAATTGAAGAACGTGAAAACGATGAAAGGTGCAAACTATTGGTTGAAGTAAGTATTTCCCTTATTTGGTTGCTGTGTTTTTCACACTCTAAATAATCTTGATCTCAAATCCAATATCTTTGAACCCTTTAAAGAAGATTCGTACGCACTTTGACATTTCACATAGAACTTTTTATCAGATTTCGGTGAGGGATTTAGTGAATCCTTCTCATACTATTTACTTCCACTCATGATTGCAGAACAGTTTGTTGAGCTTCATCGCGCTTGTGAAAATATTAGTTAAATGTGTTTTAAATACTCTCCACCTAATTAGTCCATGTTAAGTCCAATAGTTACCTATTATTCAGGTTAATAGCTAAAATAAAAGGTCACTGTTTTTTTCATGTACCCTTCTTGTTCACAGTGTAGTTAGTGATCTTCCATATTAAGGGTTATGATTCTCTTCATTAATCGAGAAACAAATACCAAAAAAATAATATGAAAATATAAAATAGTAGGACATTTTTATCATTTAAATGTAAAATTAATAACCTGCATCTCCATTATTGGAGATGAGTCTCACTCCATATTAAGATAATCAATTTTGATTATCCACTTCATACACCTGTGAAAACAAATACAAAAACAGTGTAAACAAATAGGCCCTTGCATTGCCCAAAATCTCCTAATTTTACTTTCTGGGCCATTTCACTAAGACCGTGGTTGATATTTAGGCCCAAATAATAATAAATAATAAACCACTATTAGCCTTTACAATTTTGGCGCTATTAATATCGGTGATTATTTCCACGGTAAACGCCATTAATACCCACTGCACTATTCATACGTTAAAAAGTTTTCATTAAAGGTAACATTTGGTTTATTTTTATGTTATCTAATTAGCTTTGTTTTTGTTATTAAAACTGCAGAAATAGTATAAAATAAATATAAAAAATGTGGAAATAAGGGAAGAATAATCAAATAATGAGGTGGAGGTAGGAGCACAATCTGGTACAAACACGTGATGCAGCCAAAGATTTCTTCCCATTTCAATTTCCAACACTTACAACGTGAGTAATTTAAATGATGATGAAGATGGTGAACGCGTTAATGGTGACTCGGATGTTGAGTCGCGATCACGGTGATGTTGTCCCTCTCTATGCTAACGAAGAAATTCCCTTCGGATCGGTATGGTGGTTCGTCTATGCTGGAATCTCATGTTTTTTCGTTCTCTTTGCTGGTATCATGTCTGGTCTCACCCTTGGTCTCATGTCTCTTGGTCTCGTCGATCTCGAGATTCTTCAGCGAAGTGGTTCTCCTTCTGAGAAAAAGCAAGCTGGTAAGTCCTATCATTCTATTTCTATTTCTATTTCTATTTCTATTTCTATTTCTACTTCTACTCACTTCATTTTTTATATATTCACCATCTTTTTCACCCTTTCCTCCATAATATCTAATAATTAGTTTCTTATTCTTATGTGTAAAGTTTTAATGTTAGACGCCTTATAACATGAGTAGATATTATGTATCAATTTGCCAATTGCGAACTCAATTTGAACTACTTGTTAGGATCAAATTGACGTTTTACTTTATGTTAAACTAAGATTAATTTGATTCTGTGTGTAACTGTATTTGCAGCTATTATACTCCCAGTGGTTCAAAAACAACATCAGCTTCTTGTTACTCTGCTTCTTTGTAATGCAGCTGCCATGGAGGTACTTCAATTCAATTGCACTAAGCCAATTCCCCTGTAATAATAAGTTATCAAGTTGGTGCTTCAAAATAGTTTCCATGCTGGTATCCGATTTGATGCTTTTTAGATACCTTTTGTCTAGAACTGTTGGTTATTTTATGATTTTTCGGTATAAACATATCATGTTGTATCCATATCCTTATCTGTATTAGTTAGTGTTCTTCCTAGATAATGTGTCATTAACATGTTGTTTAATGAAGAGGTTATTTAAATTCAGTAGTTTGGTTTTGCTCCTATCCTTGCCTTTTTTTATGTTTGTGATCGTGTGTTTAGTTTAGAAAGAATTAGTCAGTGGTTGGTAACTGGTAGTATATATTACCACTAAAGGAAAGGACTTCTATGAAAATATCATGTTCCAAATTGTTACCGTTTCTTAAAATCAACATTTTGTTCTAACAATAAAATGGATTAGGAAGACAAAATTAATGCTTTTTTGAAATCTTCCTGATGGATTGGATTTGTTTTCATTGCTGGAGTTTGCTTTTCTATGCCACCGGCATTGCTCAGAGACTGACTGTATGTGTATGCATGCTTTTGATTATGCATAAACTTCATACCAATTTCTAAACCCTGTCTAACTTGTAAACAACTGCTGCCTTTGAAACTTGCAATATGCAGGCTCTCCCGATTTACCTAGATAAGCTATTCAACCCGTTTGTTGCTATCATTCTCTCAGTGACTTTTGTTCTGTTTTTTGGGGAGGTATGTGATTGTGCTATCTGTCATGGTTCACTGGCTTAGTTTCAACATTCATGTCCAATGAATATTTTTAACTTGCATCTTTGATTTCAGGTTATACCACAAGCAATTTGTACTAGATATGGTCTTGCTGTAGGTGCCAACTTTGTATGGCTAGTGCGGATTTTAATGATAATCTGTTACCCAGTTTCTTATCCAGTTGGAAAGGTATATTCTCTGCCAGAGGTTATTCCTTTGCATTCTCTTGATGAATTGTATAATGTTAGTGAGGCGAGAACAAAGAAATGTAAAATTAACAACATAACATCTCTGGATATTTCCATGAGACATATAGCAAGATGTTTTGGGGAGACAGTTATATCCGTCTTGCCTAATTTATGGGAATGTTTATAGCAAGATGTTTTGGATGAAACCCTGGTCAGTCTAGCTCTTCACCTTCATAAGCATAGCATTCCATCATTGTCATTTATAAATGATGGATTTTATTTTAATATGCTAACAACAGTTTCGTTTTCCCACTGATATTTGTTCCAGGTATTAGATCACCTATTGGGGCATAATGAAGCTTTATTTAGGCGTGCTCAGTTAAAAGCTCTAGTTTCCATTCACAGCCAGGAGGTATGAATTAGTGTTATTTAATTTGCAATTAACAGAATAAGTCATGTCACGATTGGTGGTGTTTGATTCATTAATGCTGATTTTGATGGTTTATCATGGCGCTTGATGCATAAGTTTTGATTTTAATTTTTTCAAGGCTGGGAAGGGTGGTGAGCTCACACATGATGAGACAACAATTATCAGTGGAGCACTTGATTTGACTGAAAAGGTATGTGCTGCAATTCACCCACGGCTTTGGATGTCAAACTATTTATTGTTGTTTCATTGCATGGCATGTTCAATACAATCATCAACTTGTCATATCCAATGCAGCATAATTTGAAATTTCTTATCTATTTTGAGTTTAATGCACATTGACGGTGGTGGGAAGTGGAAACATGTGAGATTACTTCATGCTATAACAATTTTCTAATTAGTATCCTCCATTTGGGGATCCTAGGAAGCGTCAATGGTGTTAGACATGGAACTGGAATTTATGAAATAATTATCAACATTCCATTCCATCTTGATGCAAATTTGACCGTTAACTTCCAGTGATCTTGTCTTGTATTCTATAAGCAACATAATGTCATGCAAACTTGAATTCTCTGTGTTTCACTTCATTATTAAATTTCATGGTACTGTTGTGTAGTGACATGATATAGAAATACCACAGGCAAAATGATTAAGAATGACTTACAAATCAATGTTTTGTTGATGAGCATGATCTATGATAGAGAATTATAACATTGTTGTCGAGTAGTTTTCTGTACAAGTTGCCTGTCTTTTTTAATAACTTAATTAGTGTCTTTGTACAGACTGCTGAGGAGGCTATGACTCCTATTGAATCAACATTTTCTTTGGATGTTAATTCAAAGTTGGACTGGTAAGTTCTCTGAATTTTGGTTATTATTCTTATAGGTTGTAAATAAGCAATTGAAAATGGAGTTGAAAATAATTTCTCAAGGTATATTTCCCACAAAACTAGTAGGATGTAACTTTGCTTGCATGCAGGGATTAGAATTTTTGGTTGATCTTTTTTTCCTTTAAATTCTTCTCTTGTGTTGCCAATCTTAAATCAGGGAGGCAATGGGAAAAGTTCTTGCTCGTGGGCATAGCCGAGTTCCTGTCTATTCTGGAACTCCAAAGAATATTATCGGGCTTCTACTGGTGGGTCTTAAATTTCCCCTTTTTGATTTTCCCCCATCATTACTTTTTTAGATTCTTTCTTCATTTTTTATTTATTTACTTATTGAAATTAGGTCAAAAGTCTTCTCACTGTACGACCAGAAACTGAAACCCCTGTCAGTGCTGTATCTATCCGGAGAATTCCACGGTGTGCTTGACTTTATTAATTTGTTCTCATGTTGTTTTATTTCAAACTAATTGTGAAATATCTGTAGTTTGTTAATGGTTCTTTACAAATACAGGGTTCCAGCTGATATGCCTCTGTATGATATACTGAATGAGTTCCAAAAGGGAAGTAGTCATATGGCTGCTGTTGTCAAGGCTAAGGGAAAAGGCAAAGAAACTCCACAAATAATTGAAGAAGAGACACATGAAGAATACAAAAGTATTGGTGGGGATTCACAGTTGACTGCTCCGTTGCTACAGAAGCAGGGTGAGAAATCAGCAAGCATCGTTCTTGACATTGACAAGCCTTCAAGGCCACCCAGCACTAATAAGCTAACTGGTTTGCAGCATAGTGATAGCACATCAAATGGTCCCTCAGAAAATATTGAAGATGGTGAAGTAATTGGTATTATCACTTTGGAAGATGTATTTGAAGAACTTCTGCAAGTAAATTTCTGTATTCTGAGATATGCCCCCCCCCCCCCCCCCCCCCCCCCCCCCCCCCTCCCGGATTTGATCTTTATTTCCCTTAAAACATTATAATTTCTTCTTCATTGTAGGAAGAGATTGTGGACGAGACAGATGAATATGTTGATGTTCATAAGAGGTAAGAGATCAGAGAGTGCAAACTTTCAAAACTTTAAGCTGAAGAGATGGATGAAATTGCTGCAAATCTGAATTTCGATGTCATAAATTTCATTTTGCAGAATACGTGTGGCTGCAGCCGCAGCTGCTTCCTCAGTGGCACGAGCTCCATCAACCCGAAGGTTGACTGGCCAAAAAGGAGCTGTAAGTCATTAATCATTACACATTTTTTATGATTTGAATGTCAGTTTCTCGTCTTCCATAGCTGCTAAAAGAAGTCTTTATATTTCTTTCCTTTTGAGCTGAGAAAAAGGTTTCTTTTAGGGGTTTGGGTCCTGAATTTTCATTTTTCTCTGACCTCTCATGCGATTGCAGATGAATTTCATGGCGTTGTATGAGTTTAAGGACATGGATTGAAAGGATTTATATCTATTCTTCCTTTAAAAAAGTCAAGTTTTAAAGTAGGACAAAAGACTTTTTTTTGTGAAGGACAAAACTTAGTTATTGTTCTTTAATTGCTTGCAGTTTTGTTCTCCAATCAAAATATAACGTGTAACATGCTCTTTCATTGTGTAACTGACAGTTCTTACACATGTTATATTTTGATTGATGAGCTAGTGCACATTATATCTTTATTGGAAAACAACACCTGAGTTTTGTCTTTTTGTGAATTTAACACTGCATGGGATTGAACATTAGTTTTTGGAATTCAATCCCGTTATGATAATTAAAATGTTATATTCCAGAAAGGTATTATTTGGCTCGTACTTATATTTCATTCAAAAGTAAATTTAGAATAGCCGTTTAATAGTATTAACTTCTCTTTCGTTGATCGGAGGATATTATTGTTGATGATCTATGCTTCAATATCTTAGGGCATACTGTCTATATTTGTTTAACTGTATCATTAAAAGGATTTGTTAATTCTTAGTTGCCATGATATTATTAAAGCAACAGGAACAACTGGATTGTTCTAAATAAATTTTCAGTTAAACTGTGATTGAATGTTCAAATAGATTGTTCTTATGATCCAACCGGTTCAGTCAGCCAGTTAGGTTTGGTTTTAAAAAAATGATTTTTTGTATCACTTATGGATATATATGAGTAGCATTAAGTTGCAAATTCTACTTCTCAAACCCATTTTAATTCTAATAATTTAAAGTTAGTTTCTTTATCTTCAAGGGAAGTGTTGTGACTTATAGATATATCATATCTGAACCCAAGTTTGAAAGTTTTACCTTTTGTTGCTTGAAGGCTTTCTCTGCTAATAGCTAGCTTGGATGCTAATCATTTTTTGTATTTCTTTTCTCCCCTTTATTTTTGACCTTCCAGGGAGGGCACACTAAACCAGGGCAAAATCCAAAGAAGCCTGCAGAGGAGGATGGATTGAATTCTACAAGATAACAAGGAAGAAGTTCATGTTGGCTTATCGTGTTAATGAGCCTTAAATATACTTTGAACTTTTTTATATCATCAGTGTCATAGAAAAAAGCTATTACATTTTTTTAGTCATTTGCTCATGTTGTTTATGAATTTAATAACTTTCCTTTTTGTGAAAATTTTGTGAGTTTCGTGTGAAATTTAGTAATCACATTCTACATTCTCTATTGGTAAGACCATGTTGATCTAATGTAATATATGAATTCAGATATTCTCAAGTGTGATTTTCTTTAAAATGAGATAGAGTATATTTATCCTTGATTTATTAACGCACATCATTATATTAATCCATTAAATAATTCATGAAGTTTTACTTACTGACTTTTAGAAAATCTAAATCCGTAATGGATGTGTTACGGTTATGTAGACATAAGCAGGTATTATGTATTTTTAAGCAAAAGTGTATATAGGTAGCTTTATTTATTATATGAATGAATAGTGTATAACTTTTCATAATTAGAATAATATTCAGGATTTTCCCATCAAAATAAACACCTAAAGAACATAATAAGACATTAATTCCGCAAATAACATTACTGGCCATGCTTGGAGTGGCTATATACCTTCACCTATACGTGCATGTGAATATGAAACAGAGTATTGGTAAAAGCTACTCCAAACTGTGATGAGCATAAAAGTTCTGAACTCTAATTCTAGCATATTATATACCAAAATTACATACCGGGATGAAGGTTACATACAATATACAACATACCGAAATGAGATTTTGTTATACATATATAATTGTTGACAATGATCATGATCCATGCAAAGTTTTGTCACCAACTAAAAGAAAACTTACAACAGTGGGCTATTATGAGAGTAAAAGAAGATTAAAATAATAGCATCGTTTACATGTTTATCAACAACTGAAGCCATAGGCTGTAGAAGTGAAGTAACATTGCAGAATGCAGACCAAAAGAGAAGAAAATTAAGCATCTTTTGACATGACCATATGACAATCTCCAATACCTGAGCCCGACCACCTTAAAACCCTCGTGTAATGTTACACATACATTTAATCTTACCACAAATCAGAGACTATTTAATTAAAATCGCTCCTCCAACCCTATAAGAATAACTATGCACCTCCATACAATATAAAATCTAGTTTTCTGCTCTGGGAAGTGCCTTAACATATCAACTGAGGCTTTGGAAGTCTCATTGATATGAATTGTCTAGCCATTATACAAAATTCTAAGAGGTATTGTTATTATATATTGGAGTTTGATTCACATGAAGTTGTTATTTTTATTATATATAGAGATAGAATGAGTGGTGGAGAGTCCCTGAACACAATCGAGATGACAAAGAAGTGATCTCTCACATTGTCTCCCTGCCAAATCACCATCAATATCACTAGTATACATATGTTGGAGGAATGCATGTTGAAATTACTAGTACATAGCCAAATCAATATTGCTAGTTATGTTGGAGATTCTATTCAATTGCCATACATGTAACTAAAAACCTTAAGAACCACATTAATTTCCATTTACTACTCTTAACAATCCACTCTAACTAGTAACATCAAATTTAGATTAGAATGAGTTTAATTATCTTCAAAAGGATGTGAGACAGGGGCAGACAAGGAATTGAACCAAACATATATATATACATGATTTCACTAATATTTTTTATTAGCATTTTTTTAAGCCTACACAAACAGCAGACTCAGAAACAAAGCTGTTGCAAGGAGGGAGAGAGATAGATAATTTACACAAATTACATTTCTTAGATGTTAGATATACAAGCTCGATGAAAATGCTAATGCATAAAGGTCAAAACCACACATAACACCTCAAAGCTGGTTGGAAATACTGCAGAAAATAGTGCTTATGTCTAACAGTACTTATGCCAGTTAAGTAGCAAAGAGATACACACCCTCATAATATAAAGCTTTCCCCTTTGTTGCCTTACCATTCTCCTCCATTTGGAAAATCTCCTACTCTGGCTACCCATGATGAGTTTGTTGAGCATGCATGTTCCTCCAATTCAAGCACAATTTATTGAAGATAAAAATCGTACCTGCATGGCTAGTGTCCTAGTTTGATCCACGTATACACTTGCATGTCCTTCTCTCTCAAAATTCAACTTAAACACCTAGTTTAAAGTTAAATCATGCCGGCCATTAGTGATTGTCACTTCTTTTGAAAGTGACGAGCAAGCACAAAAACACCACTCTTATCTTAAACAGTGGCTAAAGCTTACATCATTATCTTATCAAATTAAGGGTCCTCTTTTACCTTTCTTAATCACCAACCAGTTCAAGTGAGAAAAACAACAAAATAAACCAGAACTTCAACATCATAACCCTCTTCTTGGGCCACACTGAGGACTGAGGAGATTAATTTGTTCTAACTCAAATGGGCCAAGCATGTGACTTACAACCTTGTCAAATAATGTCCTACTGTTTAGGAAAAAAACTTGGTAAGGAAAGGCTCCTACATCTTATCTTTAAAAACAGAAAGTATCAAAGATAAGATCTTTAGCACATTCAACTAATCTTTGTGGATCACACTGATAGAGTAGAGTGGCCTAGCGACACTACATTAAGATGGGGACATGGTATTTCAAGTGTTGGAGTTTTAGTTTGAAATGGGAGAAAATAAAGTTAGAGGGTGGTGGTGGGGGAGTCCTACCATGTGTTGGGCGTTTTAAAGTAAAATGGACAAAGTTAGTTGATATGTGTAGTTCAGGATGTGACTAATTTAGACTAAACAGTATATAGGTGTGGCAACATTCTCTTTAGTGAAACTTCATGCAGATGTGAAGAGCATTTTTTTGTTTTTCACGTCCTTACTCCCATAATATACTTTTTTAAGTTCATATAACATTTCCATAGTTAGCATCTTTTTGCAAGTGTTAAAAATCACCCCCATATCAATCACAAATACTTTTACCCATTTTCTAAGTTATATAGAATTTGAGTTGCTCTTAGAGTTGGCTACCAGCTACCTGATTATTGTCTCAGTTTGAAGATGGAACATGTAGAAGATGACAAGTCAGAACTAAATAATTTAGCATGAATAGGAGTCCTAAAAGTTGATTGGTTAATCTTTAGGGACAAAGCAGAAATTTACTTTTATATTTTAGTTTGGTCCCGGAATAATGATAAAGAAAATGCTAAAGCGTCATGAGATTACCACCATCAGCATCAGAGCACAAGATAGAACTTGGTCGTTTTATCTTTAATGATGTTTGTTTTGATTGTGAGGATTGAGAGAGTAGAAAATGAAACATGACAAAACAAACAATGGAGGGTGGCTATTCTCTTTCTTTCTCTTTACTGATGATGAAGTAATCCAATGCAATTGGTGGACCAGATTATTTTGTAATCGCGGCCAATGTCCACAGCTTACAACATTCTTACTCGAGATTGAACTTGGAGGAAAGCTGGTATTTTATCCTCATTTCAATCAAAATATAAACATTCATTTAATCATTCATTGAGTTTCTTGATCTAATACAAAAAAATCTAAGCATTGTGTAACCAAAGTTAGTGTAGAACAGACATTTCCACTCAAAGGGTTACATTTTTTTCTTCAAGCACCAAGTAACTTGGCCGTTTTGGTGACAGTTAAAAAATAGTACATGCCACTGAAACAACCGAATTAAAAATATTGAATACAGTGAATACAGTGAATACAGTGAATGCAACTCAGATCTCAGAGCCTACTGTTCGACAGTTAACTCTAATCAATAATTTAATGAGAATGATAAAGTAGAAATAATAGAATTAAACCATATATATAAAATACTCACTGCAAAGAAATGAACTCCATCCAATCAAAGGGATTTTGCACATTGTACTTTCTTTGGTACCCCAAGGCAATCTGGAAGGGCAAAAAGAAAAACACTTAACAAACCTTGATTGAAAGGGGAAATGGAAGAAAATCAATTTCCTTTCCCATCTAGCGCAAGCAAACTGAAACTTGAGTCATACCAATAGCCTATCAGCAACAAATTTTATGTATTGGCTCATGAGCGTTGAATTCATGCCAATCAATGCACAAGGGAGGGCCTCACAGACAAACTCAGTTTCTATATCAACAGCTTCATGCACAAGGTTATGAACCTGCTCAGAATCAAGCGGACTCCGTAACAAACTGCAGGCAATTGCAATGCATAATCAACTCTCCAAAACAAATATGAGAACATATTCCATAGTATTGATACATCTGCATTCTATTTAGAATAATGAATGAGAAAGTCAACGCTACCTGTACAGAAGGCAAGCAAAATCACAAAGAAGGCACTCGTCTCTAGAGATTAGCTCATTTGAGAATGTCAAACCATGCATCAATCCTCTTTTTTTAATCCAGAATATGGCACAGAAGCTGAAAGCAGACACAAATTAAAAGAAACGGTTGTGTGGAAAGTAGCAGAAGATTAATTATAACTCACTTTCAGAAACAATGACAAAGCCTATAAGCTGTTCTTTCTTGAGAGAACTACCTTCCTGAGAAAAATATCCCTTCAATGCATGCGAAAGCAAGAAGAAGTTAATAGAAAAGCAATTTATGCGTTCCTTCTAACAGATATATAGACCCAAACAAACTAGTTTCACAGTAAATAGTTTGAAAGTTAAAAGATGAAATATTAATATATTACACATCAAAGTACTTTTCTGTTGCTTACAGTTGAAACATTTGAATTTCATCATAGCAAGCAACTGTGCACAAGAAATAGCAGAACAATGGACCAAATACAAGAGCAATAGCAGGCTGCAAGTAGATATTATAATAAGGCAGAGAAGAATGGATTAATTATACCAGAATGAATATTTTCCATTGCTATCTGAAACCCATAGAATGTTACAGCATGATGTTTAAATGTTAAAACTATATATAAACACATGAAATGGCAGCAACAGATGAATTGCAACTAAAAACAAAAATGCAAAAAGTAAAAACTTCACAATTCTCAGAACAAACAATTAAAACATGATACTTCTCTCATGTTTCCCAGTACGAAAAATAATTTAAAAGAAAAGGATTACATAACAAAGAACACATAATGGAAATTTGAGAAAGAGAATTTGTTTGACATCAAAACTATTGTGAGAATTAAAAGTTCAAACCCCTCCCAAAGGAAAAGAAGAATAAGCATACAGAAACAGCTACCATTACAGATATTTCAATATAGAAAGCATCTAAAGCAAGTTAGTAGTATGTGAAGATAGTAAAGTAGTCACAAATATAACAAGTACTGATGAAGAGCAACCTCTTCAGCTTATAACCGTAATTGAGTACCCATGCAAAAATTGGCAACGGATTTCTTATACATTTTCCAAATATGGTTGTAGCGAATGGGGAACATGCAAAATCTCTCGTTTTGTTCCATTATTACAATTGCTTCCTTTTCATTTTCTTTCTTAATTACTTCTTCTCTTCCTCTACCATTCTCCGTAGTAGAACCCATTCTTCTTACTGTTTTTTATTTTATTTTAACTGGTTGATAAGAAGAGTGACCCAATAAAACTAGGGATGGCAATATGGGTTGGGCTAACGGACCAGCCCGTTTTGATCGACATTTTTGGTGGGTTGGGCTGAAAATTTTAGCCCAAAATCTCATATTTAGTCCGGTTTAGAAACCCATTTTTTAGACGGGCTATGGCGGGCCGAGCTAGATCGGCGGGCCAACATTAATATTGCTTTACCATTTTAAGGTTACAATTCTAATAATTAGTCAATTTAATATTGTTTTTCAATTGAGCATTTTGCACATACCGTGTGCAACCAGTTTATTATTCATATATAACACATTTATGAGTAAATTACTTATCAATGTAATTTATATCATATACAATACACAACATTTACATATCAATGTTTAATTTATATCATATATCATATTTTGTTTAACTTAATTACATTTATTACTTTTTTGTTTAAAGAATTACATCTCTCATAGAGGTTTGATCAATGTAATGTATGTTTATAAATTAATAATTTTTTGTAAGTGTATAAAATGGAAGGATAGTTTGTGTAATTTCACTAAAACTCATGGAATATTAGTGTAATTTAAATGTATTTTTGAAACGAAAAAGAAAAACGGGTCAGCCCGCTGGCCTGCCAGCCTTGACAAATATGAGTTGGATTGACATTTTGAGCCCTTTTAGTAATAAGGGTCGGGCCAACCCAACCCATATTTTAGCGGGCCAAAGGTGGACTGGACAAGAATCCTTATTTTCTTAAAATTGAATACATTTAGGTTAGTGAGTAATTTACATATCTCACTTTATAAAATTATATAAATCACATCTACTTTCTTTAAACTATTATATAATTATCTACATATATTGTACTAACTATCCATATAGGAAAATTAAGTGTAATTTCTTAAACAAAATATGATAACGAATTTAATTAAATAAAATAAAATGTGATATATTATGATCATATGTCCAAATAATATAAGAGTACACCTCTATTCATTATTTTGATTATTTATAATATAATATAGGAGTAGTTTATACATATCTTTAGAATTATTGATATAATTTATAATGATCAAAAAATAATGAATAGACATTGAGTAATGTTCACAATATATCATATGTAGTTTAATTTAATTAAATTCTTTGTCATTTTTTATAAGAAATTACATGTATATCTCAAATAGAGGCAATCAATGTATGTACATAATTATGAGTAATTTATATAATTTTATTAATGACAAAACTTAGGTAAAGTACCATAGGTACTAATGATACAAGTGACCTATCTATTATATATAAGAAAAAAAATGTTCTTGCCACATCATCATTGACACATGTCAACTTATCCTTGACTTTTTTGCCTTCAAAATTGGTCCATATTCTTATTATGTACTATCACACATTGTATTAAATCTACATAAAAAAACTCCAAATCAATTATTCCCACAAGTTTTTTTCATTTTTCTCTCAAACACCTCCATCATCTACCATGGACACGCATACACTGAATCATTTCACAAAGAAAAAATTCATTTATTCTAAACATTTGGTTTCACTTCATTTGATCCTTATTTTTCAAACATTCATTTCTTTTGGTTTCACTCCTACTCTCTCCTCATTACTGATTTCATCTTCTCCACAACACAATTTTAAACTTTTAATCAATCTAATTCTCGCTAACTCCTTTTTCAATCTATTTTAGTTTCAAATGATTGGAAATGTTAAGAAATTCAGTCTATTGTAATATCAATTACTTTTCATAACGACTTTGAATATTGTACACAACTTATCATTGATTATCTATATATTTCATTTCATTTTATTAAATTATTGTACAATGTTACTAATATATATCTTTAATAAGATTGATAATTATGTGGTTTTAAATATATGTAAAAATCAATATGTCTCATATGAATGTACGAGTAATATGTGTGTTCTTAACCATACGGCAAAAATGTATGGTTAAGAACAACCTTCCACACAAGATAAAGACACCTCAATGTCTCACTTTATATAACCTCTCAGGATAAAAATACACTCATACTTATTGTTCATTACCCAATATATTATTTAATAAGAAATAATAATAATAACATTTAATATATATACTATATATAAAGAAAAAAAGTTCCATCAATATTCATTTTCGCATGTGTTACAACCACATTCATTTTCTCCGTCCAAAATTCATAGGCTAACATAATAAGAGGGAGAAAATAGTAATTATCAAAATGAATATCATAAGTTTGACACTTGAATTTTTCAATGACAACTTTGTCATCACATAATGACTTTTTTAATATCATTGTAATGTAAATTGTATGATATATTTCTATATGTATACATATAATATTGGTGGGATACTTTAATCATTTCCTCTCTACTCTATTCATTTCATTCACGAGTAACATATGTGTTTTTAACTATTAAATATACAAGTCACATGTTTGTTCTTAACAATACAAATGTACATGTAATATGTGTATTTTTAACCATGTGAATGTATAAGTAACATGCGTATTTTTAACCATATGAATGTATAAGTAACATATGTGTTATTGATCATGTGGCACAAAATACCGCCCTGTGCATATGCACGGGTAACTTTCTAGTTAGAGGATGATACATTGACCTTTTTGTATACTTTAAAGGAAGGAACATTTATTAGATTTACAATCAAGAATTTTTTGACCTTAAAAGTGTACAAAAATGTTCACGTGTCATCATCTAATAGGTCACATGTACCACTAGCACATATGGTACTTTAACTGAATTTTGTCCAAAATTAATTCTCTTCCTCAAAACATGATTTTTTGTCATAATTGTATTATTTAGTTAATAGAAAGGAGAGAGAAAAAAATATAATCACTGATAGTCTATGAGTTTTATATATTATCGTGTAGGTTAGACAATGAACCAAATCAACGATATTTGTTCAAAACTCGACTCGTTATTTAGTTCGACAAGCTATTTTCTTGAGTTGAAATTAAGCTGAAATTAAACTCGTTAAATAAACTAGTCGAATTTGAGTTGGATATTATTCGGCTCGTTAGGTTCATGAGTTAACTCGATATATTATATATAAGGAATGTTATATATAAAGAATGTTAAACTTATACCATGATTCATGCACTATGTTTTATGTTTATTTTTATATTATATATAAACAAGATTATATCTATATACAACTTTTGTAGTACTTTTAAAAATGAATGAATTATTTGAGTTGTTCAAATGAACCAATTCAAACTAAATTGAATAGTTCGTGAATTTTAATCGAATCAAACTCAAGCTAAAAAAATAACTCGTATTGAACTCGAATCGAGTTTCGAGATGAACAAATCCTTATCGAACATGACTATAGTTTGACTTGATTCGGCTTGCTTTCAACTCTACCATGATGATATAATCCACAATTCATATTTAATCATCATTAATTTTCAAAAAAATAATAAAAATAAATGATGAATGATATGTTAATTGTGTAAAAAATTACAATAATAAAACATAAATGGAAGATAAGCTTATCTTGTCCAAGAAAGCCTAAAGGCTCTCCCTATCCAAGTATAGAGAATGCAAGAAAAATGTATCTAGACATCCTTATGTCTATAAACATTCTTTTTGTTGTTGAAGTGTGGTCCAAATATGCTGAATTTTGTGCAATATCATTATATACTATTTATACACTAGTATAAAATATATTAATATTGAATCATTTATCACTATTTATGTGATAATCATTATTAAGCGTATATAAAAGTATGATACATCAATATTGGATAATATAAAAATGTGTAAAAAACTTTACACACACTTTATGTAATTACAATGAAAGCTAAGCTAATTGTAGTGGGAAGAAGTTAGGTGTCATTCTCATATTTTAAGATGATAGTATAATATAATTAAAAGTCGATTGTAAACTTTGATCCCAAAATGATGATGGGTAATTAAGGCATTTAATGATTAGCATTATTGATGTATATACGTTGACTTTTTGATGTATAAATAAATTTAAGTTGTAGTTGTTGTGAGAGAGAAAGATGTCAGGTGCAGAGTGTTGTTCAAATCCACCAACGTTGGAGGCGAGTGTAGGAGTAGGTGAAGTTCACAAACTCGGTGGTCTTCCTTCCTATCTCACCGGCTCCCCTAACTCGGAACATGCTATTCTTCTCGTCTCTGATATTTTTGGTATCACTTCTCTCTCACTCGACTCCGTCTATAGTTCTTGTTCTTGTTCTTATCTTCTTTTAACTTAATATGCTCCATTTCTTTTGCAGGTTATGAAGCGCCAAACCTAAGGTATATATGCCTCATGCTTCTTCTATTCTTATTTTGTCTCAATTCTCATTGATGTTACTATGTTGTGAAGGAAGCTTGCAGACAAGGTTGCAGCTGCTGGGTATTATGTGGCTGTTCCTGACTTCCTTGCTGCTGATCCCTACAATCCTCACAATCCTCACAGGCCTTTACTTGTTTGGATAAAAGATCATGGAACGGTTAGTTCCTATTTAATCATAATGGGTACAAATGTTTTTTCTCTTGTTTTTTGTCCATTCTGTCCATTTGCTTCTAGAATGGTGCTGAAGCCTTTTATCTTTTATTCACCAACTTTTTTGTGTGTGGTAAAAGAATATCAAGAAACCTTCCTTTGGAAGATGAGATTGAAGTGACAGAGATGAAATGAATAATACCTCTTTTATTATTGATATGTGAAAACTTAATTACAAAGGAATGACTAATCTCATATTTATAAGTACAATGGAAACCAAAATGGCTAACTAACTAAATAACAAACTACAAAGCCAAGAATAAATGAATAAGCCTCAAAGAAGTGGTTGATTGCAACCCAAGTAACTCAAGATTGTAGACCCAAGAATACTAGCTTCTAGCCTTGGGCAGCTTGGGCACCTTCTGGTGTGGTTTGGCCAGCTTGGCCTGCTTGGCCTGCCTCTTCCTGCTTCTGGTGTGGGCCTCTGCCTGCTTCTGGTGTGGCCAGCTTGGCTTGCCTTGGCCTGCCTCTGCCTGCTTCTGGTGTGGGCCTCTGCCTGCTTCTGGTGCTATAGACTTGGTCATCTGGCCTAGACTGTGCCTAGTTGGCTGGCCTGTTTCTGGTGCAAGGTGCTTGGTCATCTGGTCTGTTCTGTGGCCATTTTGGCCTGCTGTTGGAATGGCCAAGCCTGGCCCTGATGCTGACTCTGCTTTGTGTGCAATCTGGATGATGTTGGCTTGGCTTTGTGGAAGATCTTTGTGGATAATATGATCTACTATGTGGTTAGTTTTGTCATCTGAATTTTCTCTTAAGGATTGAATAAAAAATGATACTTCATTTTCTACTATTAGAAGAAAGGAGAATCAGATTTTTCAGTTTTATAGAATTCCAGTTTTTGTATCATTGTTGATACTTTGACCGGGATGAGAATATTGTGTTGGATAAGTGGAGACATATAAGACAAGATAGGATCATGAATGAATGCGTTAGAGAAAAAATTGAGGTAGAACCTATTATAGAAAAGACGATAGAATCTCAACGTAGGCAATGTGGGGAAGATGAAGCCTCAGTAAAGGACTGTATCCCAATATGTAGACATAGAGAAAGACATTATTTATGATATGACATGGTTGGTCTATAGACATGGTTTATGATATGACATTATGATATCACTTGATTGATCTAGCAAAACCCACCTAGTGGGAGAAGGTTTGATGGTTGTTGATGTTAGTACCGTGATGACTCTAATCTTGGAAGATGTATGACTGGATTCAGTTGTCCTGCTTATTTAATGTTATTATCACTGCAGCAATTGGCTTGCCAGTTTTATAGCTGATTTTGATTTAATATTATGAATTGTCTCAAATCAAATCTGCTAAAATCGCAATATTCTCTGATGATTGCCTGTTGTATTAATCTATTACAGGACGAAGGTTTCGAAGCTGCAAAACTCGTAATTGAGGACTTAAAAAGTAAAGGTGTTTCCAGTATTGGGGCTGCTGGTTTTTGCTGGGGTGGTGAGTCCCTTTGGCTCTCCACTTATTTCATCTTTTTTTTTTCTTTTCTCCTTTTTATGTACTAGGGTGCTACACTGTAGTTTCAGCTCCTCTTAGGTGTGTACTCTTTTTGGTTGGATTTAAAGTTTAAAAAACAACTATGTTAAAATTGAACTCATCGAATGTACTATATTTTCTTCTCTATCTCAGCCAAGGTTGTGGTTGAACTTTCGAAATCCAAACTTATTCAAGCTGCTGTGCATTTACATCCATCATTTGTCACTGTGGATGACATCAAGGGTATGAATTTTCAATTTAGATTTATTTTATTTTAATTTGCATACTCATTGTTAGGGATTCATTCTCCAACAAGAAAAAACTCCTAGAATTATGTTGCGGCTTCTTGTCAATAGCCAGACCATTAGTTAAAGCATGTTTGAGTGTAGGAGGCTTGGTATCATTACCAAATGACCATATTCATGTTGTCATGTGGTGCATTTACATACACCTTATATGAACAAATATATTTTCATCTCTGGTAGAATCAATGTATTATTTCCCAATTGCTATTTGTATATAACTATATATTAACAACACAGGAGCAGCTGTCTTTCTCTTTTATATTTCTGTAAACTTATACTGATATCTTCTGTTGTATAGTTATCATAATCATTGCATTTAGTGCATTTTTGGATTAATTTTTGTTTATGAAAAAAGATCGAGAGAATGTTCGGCAGAAAGCTGTTTTTGTATAGGAATATATGGAAACCAAAGATAATGCTTTTAGTACTTTAGTTGATAATCTTTGTCCCTTTTCCGGTTGTCTATAATTTAGCACTTCTTCCATACAAACTCGTTCATGTGTCAATTCTGAATGGCTGCTTTATTGGTCTTACATTCAGGTGTTGATATTCCAACTGCAATACTTGGAGCTGAGATTGACAATATCTCTCCCCCAGTGCTTATAAAACAGTTTGAAGAAGTCCTAGCTGCTAAGTCTGAGGTCAGATAAATAATTTGAATCATTTGTAGTTATCTGCAATTGTTTTATATTACCTTTGTGGTTTGCTAATGCCTGATATTTGATTATTTTGCAGTAATTATATTATTTGTTTCCAATTACTATATCCTGCAATCAGTTGAATCAATTTGGTTAGCCTTTTTCACATTTTGTTGCTGCTGTCTGTTTTTTGGAAGAAAATTCTGTTCACATAATTGGAAATTGGTTTGACATGTTTATGTTTGAAAGCCATGCAGTAGGTTCCAAATTATTGGTCATTAGATTTGCACATATACAAGAATCTCTCATGTATTTAAGATGAGTCATAGGTCGCTTTTGGTTATGCAGGTTGAGAGTTATGTTAAAATATTTGCAAAAGTGGCACATGGTTGGACTGTGAGATACAACACTGAAGATGCAGAAGCAGTGAAGGCTGCAGAGGAGTCCCATCAGATCTTGTTGGACTGGTTTGCTAAACATCTTAAGTGACAACTCTTGTTATGTGAAGAATTTCTTTGTTCAATTGTTGATTGTATAAATCATCATGGGTACTAGAGTGAATAATGTTAAATGCGAGTGCCACTCATTCCCTCTATTTGTAGTTTTCGACAGAATAAATGTGTTATTATTGCTCGTTATACAATGGCCGTTTTTCAGGATTCATCTCTCTTCTATTACCTATATAATAAAATGATGTTTCTTGACATATTCATTTGCCACGTGTCAGGTTTTTATGCTCTGCCACATGTCAGTTTCTCATGCAATATTTTCTTCTCCATTCTCTTACCACACATCCAACTCTTCATTTTCATTTACAATTTTCCTTTAATATCCCATTATCCCAAAAAAATATCCCAAAAAATTAGGATTTATTATTATCTCAATTATTATCCTTTATTATTATTATTATCCCTTCTCCATTCTCTAACAACTCTTCATTTCCATTTACAATTTTTCTTCAATATCTCATTATCCCAAAAAAATATGCTTTATTATTATCCTAATTATTATCCTTTATTATTATTATTATTCATTCTCAATTCTTCAACAACTCTTCATTTCCATCTACAATTTTCCTTTAATAGATTTCATTATCGGCCTCTTCCTTTCAAAATCTCCTAATTTCACCATTTCATTTCAACTCTCTAAAAAGGTAAACTTTTACTTTTGGTTTTTTTTTTTTGTAATGCTAAAAATTTAAAGTTTCACTTTGTTGTTAGTTGTTTTTCAATATCTTCGTTTGATTTTAGATAGTTATTTGTTGTTGTTTTTATTTAAGTTTATTATTTCATATTAGAAAACTAACTTTTGACTTTGTTCTTATTTGTTTTTTGTTTTTCTATTTCTTGGTTGTCTTTTATAGAATGTTTTGACATTATTTGTTATTTCTGTTTCTTTTATGGGTTAGTGTTTTTTTTGTTTCGATTGTTTGTCTTTAATCACAAGCACTGTGATTGTTGACGTTTGAACGAAGTTTTATGTTCTACTAAGGTTAGTTTATTCAGTTCTTAATCTCTTTCATATCATTTGTACTTCATTATTAACAAAGGAAATATTAATGGGTGAATAATACATTTATGAAGTCGGCATGGCGCGTCGAGCTAATTTCATTGAAGAAATCAATTCTTCAAAGGATACTTGGAAACTGAAGGTACAACTTAGAGGTCTGTGGTGCGTTGAACGTTCTGTTGCTCCTTCGTTGGAAATGATCTTTATGGATCATACTCTAATACTTTTACTCTATTTCTTTTGTATAACATATAATAACATTTTAATGTATTGATTAGGGGATAAAATACAAACTGTTGTGAAGAATTATCACATCTCACAATGGAAATCTGAATTAAGAGAATGTTGTATTTATATTGTTCAAAATTTTGATGTTGTTCTGAACGAGTGACAACATAGAGGTTATAATCATGTTTACAAATTAATCTTTCAAAAAGGAACCATAATGAAAGCAAAAGAACTTAAGGAAATTTCTGCATACATTTACCATTTCACTACATTTGAAGATATTTCGAATGACATTGCTGCTATTGATGTCTTATGAGGTAGTTATTTCTCTCATTGACATTCTCAGTTTATTGATTTCTTTAATTGACAAATGTTTCTATTTCAATGTTGTACATCATATGTTCTTGGTGAGATATTTGACATTGAAATGATTTAGGTTGCTTCAGCATGAGGGACCAAAGGTCATTTTTAAATGCGTAAAATATTTTGTAATTATCATTAATAACTTCATTTTGTCTTAGTTATTAGTATACTTTACTAATGTTTAATTCTAATATAACCGTTCCAATAGTGTCAGTTATAATCTCTGGGACTAATTTGCATCACAGTTGATAACATATGAAGCAAACCACAAGAATTATTGGTTTAGTAACGATCAATATTATTGGCATAAAATAATACGTGTTATTTCAAACTCTCAATTTTTGTTAGCATTAAATCTATTTCTCTGCTATTTGGTTGACTTTAGGCAACACTATTAAATTTTGGTATTCAATTGTTTAGAGAATGATCATTATGGATATAAGTTTATAATTCATTATTAGTTGATTCTAAAATATAATAAATTTTAGAATAATTCGATTCTAGAATAACTCAAAATAAATATAATTTAAATTGTATACAATAATATGAAACTATATCAACACATTCCCAAAATACTTATATAACAAATCAATTATCGATATAAGGAATGACTAATAATAATTCATACAATTATACTTATAACAAATCAATGTTCATATTTATTCCCAACATAATAATAATAATAATGGTATTAGGTATAGCAAAGATTCATTAACTATTACTTATAACAAATAATGATATTAGATATAGTAACATTATTACTTATAACAAATTTGAATCAACCAACATTTTAGATTCACCATTGAACCAACATTGTTTTAACTAAGCGAATGCACGGGTAACATGTGTGCTCTTAGCAATGAGAATGCAGGATAACATGTGTGTTTTAAACCATGAAAATGCATGGTTCACATGTGTGTTTTTAACAATACAAATGCACAAAGAACATATATTTTTTTAACCATGTGAATGTACGTATAACATATATATTTTCAACTATATTAATGCTCATAATATTCGTGTTCTTAATCACATGACAAAAAGTACTGTCTCATGATTGAACTTTATTACTCGTTATTCATATGCACTTGATTCAACAACACTTATTCATTTAGCTATAATTCTTTCACAACAAGAGGACCTCAATGCTACTAAAAGCTAATGTCTAAGTCAATTGAATAACTCATAGAATAAAGCTTTATGTCTAGCAATTCTACTCATAAGAGGAAGAACTATGATCTACAAAACATATCTCTATGTTTAGAAACTATGCTTGTGAAATTGATTTTTAATGCAACACCTCAAATATATTAAATGTCATTGTCTTAGTCATATTAGTAACTTATTAATAAAGTTCTATATCTAGCAACTACACCAACAAGATGAAGATTTATAAACTGTTAATGCACCTATATGTCTAGAAACTATGTTAACAAATTTGAAAGTTAATTAGTGTTCTTTTGACTCTATGTCTAGCAATCATGTCAAACACGTGCACAAAATGTGACAAATAGTACAAATCTATGTCTAGAAATTATAACAATATGATAAGCTCCTTATTTCAGAATTTAGACTAGAAATTCTTCACGCATTCAAAATAGCAAAATCGTATTAGAAAATTTGTCAATCTCTAAGTACGCATTAAGCACAATAGACAACTCATAAGAATCAAAACATAACAAGTAAACATAAATCTGAATAAAAGTATAGACGTCAAGTAAATATTATATCAAATTCTAACAAGGGAGAAGTTTACCTACACATTTTCATGATAACTATAAATAAATATACAAAGAGAGAAATACAACTCATAGGAGAAGATATTATCTCATCAATGAACATACATTAACTCCTCTAACTTTATGCTCTTGCTTTTACATCTCATTTCCACCTAAATTATACTAGGAATTAAGAGAAAATGAGTACATAGTATATCTACCAGAATTGCAACCTAAAATGTCCAACGTAATCCCCTTTTAAAGAGTATGATTTTTGCATAATTCGCCCAACGCAGATAATTCGCTAGGCGCACCTCTTCGTTTGGCTGAGCCTCGACCTTTCAACTAGTCAAGCTGCATTGGGCAGTCTTCTGCTGAGCACAACCACTTTTCACCAATTCATGCTCATTTTTGCTTTTTAAAACCTAGAATGATATAAAAATCATACCATAGGATTTGTGTAATTACTTAACATGATGTATAATATGAATTACATTTATTTAACTTTTAGAGTAAAAAATGTTTATTTCTTTAACTTTTAAAATAAAAAAGTGTTCGATTATCAAAGTATCCTAACAATTGTTCTCCCATCACAATTATTTATTTTTCCCTAAGAGGTGCTCCCCACATAACATGCTTCATGATTCCACAATCTAGTGCTCCCGATTTTAAAATACAAACTTGGGTTTATTCCCGAAAGAAGGTTTTTCTTTATTCTTCTTCATCTTTCCTCTCTATATTATATTCTATCTTTTCTCTTTCCCGACTTTGTTCAAATCTTTAAATCATCATTTTTTCCTTTATATTTTTCTTTGTATTCATCATTTTTTTTTATATTTTCTTTACTCACTTTGATCTTCATTTGAACTTCATGTATTAAGTGTAGATCTGACTTATTATCCTCTTCACGGTAAACATATTCATCATTTTTCCTTTATATTTTTCTTTATATTTTTTTCTATTCATCATTTTTTTATATTTTTCTTTACTAACTATGGATTCCATTTGAACTTCATGAATTAAGTTTAGATCTGATTTGTCATCTTCCTCAAGGTAAACATATTCATTATTTTTCCTTTATATTTTTCTTTGTATTCATCATTTTTTTATATTTTTCTTTACTAACTATGATTTTCATTGGAACTTAAAGTATTAAGTGTAGATCTGACTTATCATCTTCTTCAATGTAAACATATTCATTATTTTTCCTTTTTATTTTTATTTGTATTCATCATTTTTCCTTTATATTTTTCTTTACTAACTATGGTTTCTAATGGAACTTCGTTGTCGTGATTTTTTTGTAATGTTATAAAAATCACTTTTTAAGTGTAGATCTGACTAAGATCTTATAAAAATCAGAACTTTGATTTACTTTTACATTGTCATAAGTGTTAATGTCAAATTTATTTTTCACATATTAATATTCATAATCATATTCTCAATATTGACGTGATAATCATATTCACAACTTATGATATTTTATCTACGTGTTTTTGTCTTCATTAGAATGACAATAAAGGAAAATTCATAACGGAATAGAAACTGAATAATGACAATAAATTTTGTTATACAATTATAATTTGCAAACTAATAATTATTAATTAATAATTAATTTGAATAAATATCTCCGACCATTATGAAAGAAATGAAAGTGATATAAGGAATAGAAACATATATTGTCATTTAATGTGATGCTTATTGGTGAGATCGGTGATGTTATTCAAGCTGAAAAATAATATATAGTAATCGCTACATGCAAATTAGTATGTCTCCTTTAATTTAAAAAAAAAACTAAAAAATTAATTATAATGTTTTCATTTCCATTTATTAATATTGTTCATACATTTTTATTATTATCTTAAAAATATTTTAGCAGTTTTGATATTAAATAATTAAGGCTTCCATTATTTTGAAAAAGAATCGAACTATATAATTACAACTTTCCTATTTCAATGGTTATTTATTACTAAAATTTTATTTTTATCTATTAAAATATTATTTTCAAAGTTGTCATACTAAATGATTAAACCCATATTTATTTTATTTGAGGAGTGTCAACTTATTTTTATTTAACCATTAAGTATGGGTAGAAGAATAACATGATTGCAAAAAAATATTATTAATAGGGATATGCTACTAATTTTATTCATTTATGATAATAAAATCAATTCTAAAAGATTACTCCTTAGACAACCACTTCCTTTTGTTTTTGTGATTTTAACAAATTAGTAGGAGTTGACTAAAAAATGTTGAAATTGAAAAACACATTTTTAATTAAAATTGGAAATATGATCAATCCCAAAATTAATTGTGTGGACAAATTTTTAATTTTTAAGAAACAGAATAAAAGACATTCAAGGGAAATCATGTCTAATTGAGATTAAAGAGAAATTTAATCCCAAAATACAATTATCATTCAAATCCCAAAATTAATTGTGGGGAAAAACTATTTAAATTAAAAAAAACAAAATAAAAGGCATTCAAGGACAATCATGTCTAATAAATATTAAAGAGAAGTTCAACCCAAAACACAATCATCAATTTTTCAAAATTAATTGTGAGGAACAACTATTTAATTTAAGAAAAACGGAATAAATGACATTCAAAGGACAATCATGATTAATAACTCTTTATGAATTTTAATTTTAATTGTTAAAAATAATCATTTCTTTGCTCATTTAAATATGATCATTGTCATATTTTTTACTCATATCTATCTTCTACCTCTTCATTTCTTTGCTGATCAGGTTATTACTTATTTATTATAAAAATAATAAATAATAATAATGAAAGAAATCAACCAGGGAGTAGAAATCAATTAAATTTTTTCTTCTTTTGGGTGTTTATCCTCTTTCTGTCTTAAAAAAAACTAATTTTACAATAAAAATTTACTGTTACTTTTTATGGGGGACTTCAATGTTTATTATTATCTTATAAAATTAATTTTTTATTAGATGTATTATTATGTAGTTACCTGGCATAATTTAATTTTTTTATTAGATATATATTTGTTAATGGGGCAAGAGTGAGCGACATTTAGAGCCCAATAAGGATTCCATGATTGAATGGTTCTAAAACTCTAAACACACATTATTCGGTGATTGCATCTTCTCAGATCTCAAGTGTCAACGCTGTTGTTGCTGTTGGTAAGATTCCCATCCATTTGTTTGAGCTTATTTTTGTTAATGGTGAATTAATTGTTATTATTGAAAAGTGTGACAGTGAAAATGGTGAGAGTTAGTGTGTTGAACGATGCTCTGAAGAGCATGTACAATGCTGAGAAAAGAGGGAAACGTCAAGTGATGATTAGGCCATCTTCTAAGGTGATTATAAAATTCCTGATTGTTATGCAGAAGCATGGATACATTGGTGAGTTTGAATATGTGGATGATCATAGGTCTGGTAAAATTGTTGTAGAACTGAATGGGAGATTGAATAAGTGTGGAGTTATTAGTCCACGTTTTGATGTTGGTGTTAAAGAGATTGAAGGTTGGACTGCTAGGCTTCTACCCTCTAGACAGGTTTCTTCATTTTCTATTTACCATTCTCTCCAACCCTTCATTATTCTTTATATCATCCATTATTATTATATACTTATTATTAAATAACTGTGCAGTTTGGATACATAGTGTTGACCACTTCTGCTGGCATCATGGATCATGAAGAGGCTAGGACAAAAAATGTTGGTGGTAAAGTCCTCGGCTTCTTCTACTAGCCTACATTCTGATGGTTTGCTTTAATCACCAAGTATTTTATTACAAATTTGTACCATCAACAATGTTTGATATTTTGCATTTACTGGCTTCATTTGAGTGAAAAGGATGTTTGTGATGCCCTTGGCATTCCCTTTTAGCTGTTTGATTATGCTCTGAAGTCTGAATAGAAACCATTTCCCCTAGTCTGTTCATACCTTGTATGTACACATGCTCCTCAAAGGCATTCAACAAGATAACTATATAACTATTCATCTTTCAAAGCTGTTCTGGAAAATCATTACAGTGCTTTTGAGTGCAAATTATTTTTAGTCTCGGGTCTTGTTTTAACTTATCCACCACTTATACACTTCGATCTCATTTTTTGTTGCATGTAATGAACAAGCTTTTCTCAAGTGGTAATGTTACTCCACCAAACCACGTGACCAAGAAATAGTTTTGTAATGGGTTCATCTAAGAAACACATGTATTCTATAGTGGTGAGATTAGTATTTTCCCCATTGCTTACTGTAGTATCTCATCTTTTAATTTGTATTGCTGTTTGTTGAATTGTATTGTCAAATATCTACCGAAGTCCATGAATAAATGTTTGGTCTTCCCTTAAAGACACTGAACTTTCCACAACCGCATAAAGGATAGTGGTGCATTAAAAAGATAGTATGAAAGGGCCACACCTAAAATGCTGGAAAGGAATACTTGACCCTCTTTGTATTTTGGTAATTTGGCTTCCACAAAAGAGCCAACAGATGAAGCAAGGTTCTTGGTGTTTTAAGTTTTAACTTCGGACACATAATCTTTCCCACACTTTTATTTGTCTTGGTTAAAACTAAAAAAGTTAGAGATATAATATCTCCCAAGTTGGGAAGAAAACAGAAATGTAGCTTTCATGCTGCACAGGACAGGGATCATGATACCACTAGTCAAATAAACTTGTTGACAGACTTTTAATCCCCTCCAAGGCTTTGTCAAACATGACATATGAACGTGCTTGGCCAAGTTAGGGGGATTATAAGATGGCCAAGTTAAGGGGATTATAAGATGGCCAGTGAGCATATTTGACAAAAAATAAGCTTGTGACCCTGCTTCACTAGTGGGATGTTCAAAAGTCTTATGCTCTATATTCAGTGATTTGAGAGTCCCTTTAAGTGACTTGTATCTTCTCTTTGAAATCAATTTGTATTTTCAGTGTCTTTAGCAGTTAGTTTTACCACATGTTAGCATATCAATCTGCTGCCTTTCACATTTCTTTTTGCCTCCAAGAGGCTTTTCTTAGCCATTAGTCATTTTTTAATCCTCCCTCTAGTTTTTCATTCAATTTGGCTAAACACAACGATATGTAAAATATTTACCCTGTCCATCATGCATTAGTGTAATGAAGAAGAGCAGATGAAAATGTGTGAGAATGCAACACACTATTTAACACTTATTTAATATGCACTCATATCTCTTATTTTATTGGGCATTTGTGAGTGGCTTGATATGACTGCAACTTCCATTTTCTTCTGCATCCAAAATCTCCCCTTTCTACCAAAATTTCTACGATTATATAAGCCTTAGATTTACCAGACCAAATGAAAAACGGAGACCGTTAAAGTATCATACATTGAGATTTCTAAGGTTCTAGATTATGATTTCAAGAAAAGGAAAAAATCAGTTTATGAATTGATAGAGAAAAAGAGCAACTAATTTATTAATAGATTGAAATGGAATAGCAAGTAAACAAGTTGTGGTTCATGAAAAGCAAATGACGTGACCAATAGCTGAGAAGTGTGATAGAACATTCCTCATACAGTAAAATTCGAGCTTATAACATATTATTATTGGTTATATAATTAATTACTTGCATAGATCACAAATATAATTCCACTATAAAAAAATAGAGACTAATAAGACGAGATCCAAATCCGATTCCAAAAGCAAAAGGCATGTGCGTAGTCACATGGGTTATGAACAGTTCCTTAAATAAATCAGAAAATGGAAATTAGTGCTTCTACTTTTATATCCCACCCACATATTTTGGATAGTTGAATCATGAAACCCATTGAGCTATCTAGATGCTTTATTAGATTAAAAAACAAACAAACTCATCACCTGTAACAATTAAGGCATAGTCCCATTAACTAGTATATACATGATAAATGATGTGATTGATACTTGATCATATTTGTAAAATTTTATTAATTGTTTCATAATGAAATGTGTGGCTTCAATTTGCTTCTCAAAATGAAATTCTAAATTTCATTCAAAGAATTCCATCTTTAGGAATATACTTATAAATGAATTGAAGAAGGAAAAGCATATTTATTTATTATGAAAAACTCAAATCATAATTATAATGAAGAATACAACCAATGATATATGATTAAAAATTAATTATTGATGTTTGTTTAAACTTGTGAGATAGATGTTTGATCATATTTAAAAATTAGTCATTGATGTGGAATACTTTTTAAAACAAAAACTATAACTAATCTAATGAATATTATTATTAACAAGTTCTTGAAACAGTTATTAAATATGAATTGACCAATTATTAACTATGAATCGAATGACTCTATTCCACATTATGCAATATTTTATTTGCTGGAATAATTGCACAGATAATTTAAATTTTATACATTAATCAATTAAAACTTGTAGAATAACAATGAATCTATTTTTCAGAGATAGAAAATGACATGACTAATAAAAAAAAATATATTAGTGGCAACCTGTGGTCTTAAAATCACAATAATATTTTGAATTAATATATAGTTGTTTTCATTTTTTTGTCCCTTTATCAACTACAGCTACACGGTGGTCTCTCTTTGAACCGAAAGTTTTTGGTTTCTTATTTTAATTTTATTTTTGCTTCCAACTTTCCTTTTCAATCTGCAGACTCTGCTTCTTCTTTTTCTTCTTAATATTGTTAATATTAAGTTCTGAAATCCCCACTCTTTTCGTTTTCTGTGTCCACTCTTTACTATTATAAGCGTAAGTGATTATCGCCAGAGCAGAGATTTAAAAAGATTAGTTTTTTCCGCTGCCTGCTTATAATTTTTGGCACTCCAACTAGATTTGTTGCTTAACTACATTTTGGTTTATGTTCCTTTGTTTCATTCTCACCCGCCAAACTTTACTGGGTCTCTTTTCTTATTCAGCTCCGTTCAAGTTTGAATTAAAAGTTATCTCTTTTTTCTTTGATGGCTTTTAGTACCACTTTATCTTTTGGGGTTATCAATTTTCTGGACTTTTGAACTGAAGTGGAATTTTGGTGATCTGAATTTGTGTTAAGATTGAATCTTGTGGCATCAATCATGGAGGGGTTTTATGCTTAGTTTCCAAGATGCTGCCTGATCAGAGAAAAAAGGTAAAGTTACTAAATTGACATACATGAACATTTATTTGAAGATGTTTGTTTATATAGCACAATTTGTACTGGATTGTTGGATGATATTTTTAGAGACTTTGTGTTGGTATTGAAAGAGAATGGATGCTCCTTGTTTTTTTTTTAAATTTATGTATCTATATATGATATGGAGTCATGATAGGATCTGTGATCTTCAGGATTGAAATTTTGTTACCATGTAGTTTTGCCTGATACCTGACAATTTGTCATGTAAATATCAGTGTTTCACTGCTTTATTCTTATGCCTCTAGTAGTGTTTGGTTTGTGAGAGGACCTGCTTAAAGTTTTCCACAACATTTAAGATGTGTTGTCTGCTAACTTTTAGCAATTTAGCTCCCACCATACGTGCAAAGTGCAGACCATGTCAATGGATGCTTTCTACAATTTCAATATTGCTAGAATATTGACAGTAAATTTTCACTATTTACTTCATTTTCTTTTTAGCTTTAGTCATGTACTTGGGATGATTATATAAATGTTAAGTGTAAATAACTGCAGGGCTGTTCATTGGCTCAAAGTGTTTAGCTAGTTTTGCCCTTTTTTTTTTATGGATGGACATAAACTTTAGATGCTGAGCTTTTGAATCTCTTGTATGAAATGCATGCAAACTCATTTTTGTTTTCCTTCATTAGAATATATATGTTGCAGATTATTTGAATCACATGAGCGACTTTGGCTTTGCTTAGTATCTTCACCCAGTTTATTTTGTTTTCTTAATGCAGTCCTCTGTAGATGTAGACTTCTTTACAGAATATGGTGAAGGGAGTAGATACAAAATTGAGGAAGTAATTGGTAAAGGAAGCTATGGTGTTGTTTGCTCTGCATATGATACACACACTGGAGAAAAGGTTGCAATAAAGAAAATCAATGACATATTTGAACATGTCTCTGATGCCACCCGCATTCTTCGCGAGATCAAACTTCTTAGACTGTTACGTCATCCTGATATTGTAGAAATCAAGCATATTTTGTTACCTCCTTCTAGAAGGGAATTCAAAGATATATATGTTGTTTTTGAACTCATGGAATCTGACTTACACCAGGTCATCAAAGCAAATGATGATTTGACTCCTGAGCATTACCAGTTTTTTCTCTATCAACTTCTTCGAGGCTTGAAGTATATACACACAGGTTATAATCTTTATATTCAGTTAGTTTTTTGTTTGTTTTAGATTTCCTAATGTAGCACTTTCTTAGTTAAGGCTTTATGCTGAAAACTAGTTGCTAATTTCTATGATAATGGTGGCTGATTTTAAACTTTTTAATGTGGGATTGTAGCGAATGTTTTTCACCGAGATCTAAAGCCAAAAAACATTTTAGCAAATGCTGACTGCAAACTGAAGATTTGCGACTTTGGTCTTGCCAGAGTGGCTTTCAATGATACACCAACTGCTATATTCTGGACGGTGCGAATGTTTTTTCCTTGAAGTAATCATTCTCAGCATTGGTCTTCTTCTCAGGTCATCATGCTAATGGCCATTTGTTTGCTCACACAGGATTATGTTGCAACAAGGTGGTATAGGGCTCCTGAGTTGTGTGGATCATTTTTCTCCAAGGTGTAAAATCTTGTAATGCTTTTATCTTAGATCATTGATTATCCCTGCTGTGAACCTTAAAGATCGGGAACTTTGATTTTCTACCCCTTCCTTTTGTCTCGACTCTTTTCTCAAGCAAATATGCCAGGAATGTCTGGTGGTTTTGTTTCTTCTACATCATTTATTATACCTACTTCCCTTCACTTGTGAGGGCAAAGCTATGTACATCTACCCTCCCAAGACCCCACTAGGTGGGAGCCTCGTGGATTGATACACCTTTTCATTGTAATATTGATGCCATGACAAAACTAGACTTGAGCATTTTTTTAATTATCCAGTGATTTTTTTTTCTGTTTTCACATCTTTTATGGTTTAGAGTTAACATACAAAAGGGACTTATTGTCAAGCTTATGAGTTATTTATCCCCCTGACCTTTTGATAATGCTGTTTACTGTTTAATTCTGATGCTAATATATTCCATTGAAAGTGCTTGGTTGCATACCTAACGCATATTTCTTTTGTATTATTTACTTCGTAAGCTAATAAATAATAAGTTTCTCATGTTTGTGAAATGAAGATGGATCATTTTCCAGTTCTATGTTCATTGTATATTACTGATTTGTTATCCTGCATTGATTGATTTGCCTATTTATTAACTTTTTTCTTTCAGTATACACCAGCTATAGACATATGGAGCATTGGCTGCATTTTTGCTGAACTTTTAACTGGAAAACCTCTTTTCCCGGGGAAGAATGTTGTCCATCAGTTGGATATCATGACTGATTTTCTTGGAACCCCATCTCAAGAAGCCATTGCTAGGGTCTGTTATTCAGTCATAAATCATTTTAGCAATTATGTGTTTTATTTATTACTTAATACAACTTTAGTAATATATTGATAGATACGGAATGAGAAAGCTCGTAGATACTTGAGCAGCATGCGTAAAAAGAAACCAGTTCCTTTCTCCCACAAGTTTCCCAATGCAGACCCCCTTGCTCTTCGTTTGTTAGAAAGGATGCTGGCATTTGAGCCTAAGGATCGACCTACTGCTGAAGAGGTTGAATTTCTATCCGATGCAATTTACTTTCCACATCATCTTTGGTTTTAACAGGGAATATTGTGTATGATATTGTTAGGCTCTGGCAGATCCATACTTTAAAGGCTTGGCCAAGGTTGAGAGAGAGCCTTCTGCTCAACCAGTTTCCAAGATGGAATTTGAATTTGAGAGACGCAGGATAACAAAGGAAGATGTGCGAGAGCTTATATACAGAGAGGCTCTGGAGTACCATCCGAAGATGTTGAAGGAACATCTAGAGGGAGAAGAACCAACGGGTTTCATGTATCCAAGGTATGTCCAAACTTGCATCCAACCTTTTGTTTCAGTTTTCTTTCCTTTGCATGGTTTTTAACAAACTGCTATGGATAAATTTTTAAACAACGTTATCTGGTATTTCACATGACATTATTACTAAATAATAACATTCGATAAATTAAATTGACATTTTGGTTTTGCCTTTTTAGTGTTTTACTCATTTCATAAATAGGTTTATGATTATTTCTTCTTCCCCACTTCTGGATATTCCTTTCTTTGTTTTGAGTTCCTCTTTTATCAAAGATCAGTTCTCCATCCATAATCTTTTGATAACTTCACTGGTCCTAAATGTAAGCATAACTGCAATTTGATGCTTTTATAGGCTAGTTAATTCATCATCCTAATATATGCCGTATGTCAGATCAGCTTTAGATTTCTTTACTCCTTTCTTTTTCCTAACACCTATATTGAACAGTGCTGTGGACCACTTCAAGAAGCAATTTGCATATCTTGAGGAGCACTATGGAAAAGGTGGAGCTGTTACTCCACCCGAGAGGCAACATGCATCACTACCCAGGTATCCTGATTTTTGTTGATGTTTCTGGAGAACATGCCTTTCTTCTTTGGCCATTTCTCTTTTATATCGTCAGCACATCCCTTTACTTGCTCTTGAGTTTCCAAACTATGCTGATTTGAGGCTGTAAATGCAGGCAATGTGTGTTGTATTCAGATAAATCAAGACAGAATACATCTGAGGTTGCAGACGATCTCTCGAAGTGTTATATCAAAGAAGTTGAGAGGCCATCCATAGATAGGAGTGGTGCTATCCCTATCACCAGGCCCCCATTACAAGCTCCTCAAAATATTCAAGGTGTGTTGAGTGATTTTAGTGTGCATATTGCTAATTCCTTTCCTGCTTCTCTCATGTGCAGAACATGCACTATGTTCAAAGAGTGTTATTCTCTTTGTCAAGGCTTGGTCCATTTTTATTCATCATTCTTTGAGACAATAAGTAGTGTGTTTCTGCTTGTGTGTACTTCTTTCTTCTGCCACATGATGGGAATTGTTTGTGAACGGCTAAAAGCAGCAAAATTGGCAAATAGAGCTATGTAAATTTCTAAGATTCCATCATATCATTTGTGCTAGATGCACATTGGCACATCTACATGCACATAACTAAAGAATTGGCTTTTGGATGGCTTATTGCAGATGGTGACACCACAAATATTAGATTTGCTAGAGATTTAGGTGTTATCATTCTGTTGTCACCTCTCACCATTTATGCATTTGTTCTCCCTTATACCTCTCACCATTTAGGTGTATATCTTTGTGTTAAAAATTAATAATAGATACTTCTATTGATTACAATTTAAATTTGCTTCTTTATGTTATGTTTTATTTGCTTCAGGTGTTGCCGCACGGCATGGAAAAGTTGTCGCTTCAGCATTACGTTACAACAACTGTGGGGTAGCAGTGATAGCAGAGGCCGAGCAGCGGAGGGTAGTAAAGAATTCATCTGTTTCAGCGCAGTACGCTACATCAAGCTGTTCATATCCTAGAAGAAACTCAAGCTGTAAAAATGAGAGGGCAGAAGATGATGGGATTGAGGCTTCTAATGAGCTTCAGCCAAAGCCTCAGTACATGGTGCGAAAAGTTGCTGCTGCTCAAGGTGGAGCTGGTGGTAATTGGTATTGATTTTGGATAGGAAAAACTACACTAACCTCCCTCAAGGTTTGGGTTAATCACACTGAATACTCCTCTTATTTCAAAATTACACAAACCTTCCCCGAGGTTTATGTTATCTATACACTCACCTCTTGGGGAGAGTGATATTTAAGTTACACTGACCTCCCTCTAATGGGAGATGAGTGTAACTTAAAAACAAGAGGGATACTGAATATATTAAGTTAAAAGTGAAGGAACAACAACTGCCTTGTATTTGGTCCTAAACCCCATATCAATATCAATCAGCTGAATTGAACAAGTCAGAACCTTGATTATATCATAAGAAAGAGAGCTAAAGGGTCTGAATCTCTACCTTAAATTTTTGTTAGATTAGATCTCTGTCAATTTGCTTCACTATGTTCATCCTTGACATGGTTGGTCCCATTATGAATTTCTTTCTATATAATTTGTTAATAATTGAAATGAACACTAACATCACTTATACACTCATTACATAAATATAAAACTACATCCAATAACCAATTTCTATCTTGTAAACATTTACTTCTATTGTTCATCTATTTTTAAGTATTTAGTTTTAGGCACTTTAGAATCTAATGTCTATGAATCTATACTAAATTTTGATTAGGATTTTATTGATTAAATATAATGAATTCAATCATTCATCATATTCAACTGTCTAGATTGATGTATGTTAAGTAAAACATACATTAAAAAAGACAAACATCATTTTATTTTATATACATTTCTCTAAAATATATGATGGAAAAACATTTGACACCATACTTTTCTAAGTTTTGGTGTAAACTTAACATTTATTTTCCTGTATTGTAATAAGATTTTATTAGGTGGCAAAGTACTATACAACAGTTTTAGTTTGTGATTAAATTAATTAAATAAACTTAACCCTGTTAAATTTAGTTTCGGAATTGAAAACGGGTTACGCTCCCAAGTTTTGGTAAATTTTACCAAAATATGCGATTTTGAGCTAAAAGTAGAAAACCATAACTTAGTTAGATACACATTTGAAGCATATCTAAGAAGTAAGAAGGAATGGTAGTATCAAATCATGAGGTAGATTACAGCGTATACTTGTCCATGAACCTTCTTTATCGTTTTCTTAATCACTAAATATTCAATGTGACATGACAACCTCAGGCAATAATGTCAGAAGAAAACAGGATCAAATGTTTTCAAATATATGACTTCTCATGAATCAAGGGTTGTATTTGAAAAAGCCAAGTTTAAGAGCATCATGCATCAGTTTAGGAGAAAACTGTGAATAAAATATGAACTTTTAGAACCTCAGATTAAAATTCTTGAAAACAAAACCAAAACCAAATATGGAATCTCACTTACAGTCAAAGAATATTAAATGATTTGTTAGATGAGAATCTCTAAACATAAAATTTACACACTGAGCAACCTATTTCTTTGGTCAAGCAGTTTGCAAACTATGAATTTTTATAGACACAAAAACAAAGTATAACCAACCATGCATGAGTTCATCGGCTGTTACTATTTTTGAAAAAATTGAAATCCCAACGTCGCATTAAGCCGTCCATGACATGGCCTGCTGGATTCCTAACAACTGTTACTGTGGCTTTCGTATTATGTGATATGTCAGCATCTGATGAACTTTGTACACTAGTATGAGAGGAACCACCTGTATTGTTGGACTCGATGACTGATGAAGTGTCCGGTGGTAGTGCTGCTGATGATGACGATGCTCCCACTAATGAAAGAGTTGGCTCAGACAACAAAGCTTGGGAAGCAGAATGTGAGTCATTAACAGATGGATTTACAGATGTGGTACTAGCACTACTGACTGCTGGTTGTTCTGCCTGTGGATTTCCAATATCCATGTCCTTCAAGGACTCCAACACTGCTTGCATGAGCATCTGATTAACATGGACAAATCAAGAGTCAGCAAGAACCAATAATTTATGTCATGAAGTGTACAGAATATAGGAAGGTCATCAAGTTTACTAACTCTTTCTTCCTCCTCTGCACTAGATGGGAATTCTGAAAGGTCATCAAGTTCATATTCCACATACTGATCATCGTCCAGTGCAGTTGGAACTTGGGGACCATACGGCTGACCATTTGATAGCTCAAAGCTTATCAGTGATGAAGACGATGGGAAATGATCAACATACTTCTCTTCCTGCTTTGCAAAAATATCAAGCAAAATGTGAGGACTCTAACAAATTTTCTGTTTTTGAACTCTTTTTATGTATTCTTCCGTCCCTTTTTATAAGACCCTTTTGAGCTTATAGTTTTGGGTCCCTTTTATAAACTGTTTTCGAACTTTTATGCTTATTAATTATCTGACTTTTTGTTACTAAAATACTCTTCATTTATTGAAGGGAAAGACAAAAACATTAATAAATTGAATAGAAAGAGAAGATGAATGAATCTCATTATTAAGGGTAATTTTGAAATAGTATATATAATTGTTGACAATTTAATGATATTCCGGCAATCTTTAATTCCAGTGAAACTATCAAAATGGTCCTTATAAATAGGACTGGAATAGTATATGACAGGCGCCATTATTTTAATTAGCCAGAAGTGCCTCGGTATATCCTAAAAACATATTGCATACATAAATTGTATGTGACCCGTCTTGCGGAATAAAGTGGATAAAATCGTTGATTTAGTGAACAAGCTTTCATACTGAAAACACACCTCTCTTTAGTTGGGTCTCTGGAATGTCTCAGATCCATGAGACTACAGATGGGTATGTATTTTTGTGGACTACTATTGGTTGTCCTATAATCATTACTTGTCTAAAACATCAACTTTAACAAACTAAGACACAGAAAACAAGGGGGTTCCATGTACACGCTGTTTTTGGTAGTTTACTACAGATATTCGAGTATATAGCAACCAATGTTTCACTCAATGTGTGATTACTGAGAATCTAATCCTGTACTGAATATGTACAATAGCCATGCATGACATAAAATACAGCATAAATTTACGACGGATATGAAGAGAGAAAGCAAAAAGTGAAAAAAAACATACCTCGCGTTCAGAATGATCATCCTTCAATGAAATATCAGATGGAACCTGAGAAAGACATACAATATTACTTAAAAGAAAAATCAAAAAACTAAAAATCAAGACCCTGAAAGAGTTTAAATAAAATTGAAGTAATCATATAGCTTAAACAGACACATCTTCACTGGCCATCCAAATGATGCAATGCATGTATTAATACAAGACTTTTTCAAACCTTATGAAGCATTCTTCCTTGATATTCGCAATATGCACCTATGTATGTTTAATATTCATGCAAGAATATTGTGTTCAGCCAATCTGTTGACACGCTATTCTCAATAAACTAAGAACTAATAAATACAAACCTCCATCCTACTCATTGGTCGTCTTGAGCGGACTTGGTTAATGGCATCTACTGTACTGCTTGTTGATGATGCTGCAACTAACAAAGAAACAAACTATGAGATTCACATAAGAAGAAAAATTACCAAATGCAGATCTTCATAGAAACCAGTGCAGAGAGAATGGTTAAAAGGAACTAGGTACTAGAATCATGCCTTTGTTTTTAGATGTGATGTAGCCTAATTCATGCACAGGTCTCCGAACATCCTGAGTAAAAACAGTCAATTCTTCACAATTGTACACAATAGAACATTGCAATTTGACCAAAAAGAACCGAAAGATGCATTGCTGATTTTACCTTACCAAAGTAATTATTTACAGGGTCAAAAAATGATTCCCCAACCTCATCCTCTGGAGGTTGCAAAACATTGTGAAAAAAGATATTAATAGAGTCAAAGTAAAACTGAGGACGAGGAGAATTGTGATCCCCCTCAAATTTAATTATGTTTTTGTCTCCCTGCAAAGCACAGATAGCCATATTAAATATTTAAAGGCCAAAGCATAAGGAGAAAATGAATAGCATATAAAGATTATATTCAGAAGATAGGGACCCACAATGCATCGTCTAAGCAAACTTTAAACATCTAGAAGACATATTTTTTTAACTCCTAAAGCCATCAAGCTTTCTCTAGAGATCAAAATGACACAAGGACTTAGTCTAAACAAATAGAACAGGAAGAACTCCAGTTATTTAATCAGTTCGAAATTATAAAAGAAATGGAAATTCCTATGGGCATATTTACCATGTAAGCCTCAAATATACGATCTGAGTGGCGAGGGTTAATAAAATCATCGTCAATAGCATGCCCTAGTAGAGCAGGAACAAAACAAGATTTTGCCACCTGCAATGCAAACAATCATTTTTTTATGGAGACTAAAAAAAGTGCAAAACCAAAAGCAATACAGTTCTATTAGAATATGAGGGATCCGTTTACACTAGAAATAAATTACACTGATTAAACCATCCAAAACCATTGTTGTACTAATTTTTTTATGATAAAGTTCTATTCATTAAGAGTCATGTGCTTCCACGCTTACACATCTGTCCATTAAGAGTCATGTGCTTCCACACTTACAGATCTATTCATTAAGAGTCACGTGCTTCCACACTTTTCTCCCTTATATTATTTTCTTTAACGATATTCCATTTTCATTATTTTCTGCCTTGTTGAGGATATAATCTTAATTTAATACTTAAAAAAATAATGGGCCAAAAAGCTCATAAATTTTTCTGTCAAACCAACAAGTCATACAATAAGGGAAATAAAATCAATTTCATTTATTAAAAAACCGTCTATCACAATAACAACAACGATGATGATGATAAAGGAAACAACCTTAATGGTATTCAGGCCCGATATGTCAAATTTTGCCTTCTTTTGAATTGCTCTTCGCATGTATTGGATTGCAAACTTAACCTGTAAAAAAAAGGAAATAAATCAGCATAATACTAATGCTACAAATCTAAGTAAAGAGCAATAAAATATGAAATGATACTACAGACTCAATTTTAGAAAGATTGTTTGTAGAAAAGATGGTAGAATCGCGTAAGGAAAGTATATCAAATGGAAGCTAGTCCAATTCCTAGAGGGAGATGGAAACCAAGAAAAACCATAGGGAAAATGATAAAGGAAGACTTAAAGCTCAATGTTTTTTCAATGAACATGATTTATGATAGAGCATTATGATGTCATTCGACCCATTTGGGATAAGGGTTTGGTTGTTGTTGTTTCTATAAAAGTTTTTCTTACAATTTCACCCAAAAAAAATTATTCTGTACTCACAGTAAACTTTGGCAGACGGACTTTATATGTATCTACAAGTTCCATCATCAAATCAACCAAATCAGAGAAGGGACTGTCTAACACCATCCCCGCAATTGAAGGATCCTCAGCTCCATACATAAGGCTGCAAGGAATAACAGCATTAAGGGCATGAAGAAAAATAAATGGATGTATGGGTTTCTACCCCAAAAAATAAAGTAAAAGAGTAAAAGACCATTTCCAATCAAAAGTCTACACAAATTCAGATCTGTCAACTGCTAATTTCATAGTTCAAACAACTTTCATAGTTCAATCCTGGATAGCGGCCGATGTTAAAAGCGCTATAGCAGGATGACTGCTACAGTGAATATTAGGAAAATATAAGTAATTTATACTATATACATATAAATGCTCAGAAATAGAAAAATGCACGAAATTAAAGACATTATAAGTAATAAACAAAATTCATTGTCATTACATCAAATATAAGAATTTTGAATCAATATTTTTTGATAAATCATATGGAAAATAAATAACAATAAGATGATTTGTGGTACATGCTACTTTATTCTATAATTATTACTTCAGTTTGGTTTTAGTTTAGTTTGATTTATATTATTATATAAAATTAAAAAGATATAGCATCAATTTTGTGGAACGTAGTACAGCACCTTCGAAGTAACTAAGGCCCATTAAAACCGCTGATAAAAAAAGGCCATTAAAACCCTTGACTTTGAGCATGCAATGAAACGGTAAAAGGGTATTTCCTTCTGGGTTGCCCTTATTTCCCTGAGCAATAGAAATGATGCGATTGTACCATCATTTCTTCAACCCTTGAGCATACAGTGAAAGGGTATTTCCTTCTATTGGTCTTCTTCTCAGATGTCCTAACCGAGTGAGATGTGATTGCACCATCATTTCCCTCTCCAAATATTTTTTGACACTTTATTACCCAACATTCAGTAACCATAAAGCAGTACAAATTTCCATTTAACTTGATAAGTACCTATAGATCACAAATAACTCCTGAAGCAATCCTCCAGTTTATCACCAGCATGCATCCTTTAATTTTCATTCCATGATTTATTGAAATATTACAGAATAGTGACAACTTGGTACTTGTTAAAAAGTTGAGTAATTATGAATCACATTACAGTTTCTTGTTACACAACCCCATGTTGACTAGCAAACCATTCCTAATCTTGTTTCAAAGGCAAGCTCAAGGGAATAAGTAAACAGTAACCTACCTAGTAACAGCTCCCATTGAGCGGCCCCACAAGCCAATCAAAGAGACATTTCCATCATCCCGCAGATAGTTAACCACAGCCCTTAGATCATCCTTCTGAAAACAGTCAAGCATGGTAAACAAAGAATCATGTCATAATATAAAACGAAAACAAAGCAAATGGTAGTAAAGCATATGCAAACTCTCATCTCATCAGAGAATAAACTAAAGCTTTTCATGTTCTACTGTGATAGATGCAATTTTTTAAAAAGAAACAAGAAGTATCCTGCCCAGGGATATGACAGCTTTCATAGTTTCTAGCTGTTGGCATAAACATAGTACTCAAATAATTTTATTTACTAGGTTTAACTTGGACTAATTGATAATACTTGTGGATTAATTGCATAAAGACAAGCATGCATGTTACTGGTGTGTATTGTATCTAGTGTTCATGGAAAAAACAGAAAGGGAAAAAGAACTTTAATTGTCAATCGGCCTTTCCATTTTATGTACATTTCAAATTAACTCATTATAATGAAAGGACAAATACGAATGACATGGAAAATACTAGATAATCAGAATTTTTAGCAAAAAGAGGACTTATCCAACAACCATCTTGAGTTTTCAGAGCTTATGGTAGAATACTAGAATTCTCTTAACATATTTATGGCTGTATAGCATATACAGAGAAAATTACCCCACAATAGGTGATAAATGACAAAGTAATTAAGACAAAGCAATATCATTCAATTAAATAGCCAGATGATATATCATTTAAATGGCTTTTGAGTAAACACTAACTTCATTCCAGCCTAGAGTGACATGCTCCCCCCCAGAAATGCCAGATCCAGAGAAATCAAGAGTAAAAACTGTAATATTTGAAGGAAGTAAAATTATAGCAGCTTCACTGGCGTCAGCCCTACATCCACTGTCATAAGCATTGCACCCAGTCAGCATGGCCCCATAAAATTGAAATTTATAAACTAAGCAACAAAAAAAAACAACTGCACAACCATCCAAGAAGGCAAGAACCTAATGAAGAGATTATAATTTATGAGCATATAAAATCATAACTAAGAAGGAAATGTACATTTTTGTTCAGGATTTGTCTAAAAATATAGAGGAAAAGGGGATAGAGGTGTATATATCATATAATATTCAAGCCAACTAACAAATTTCTACATCCTTCACTATATCATAACCCAGCTAACTATGTAAAATAAGTAAAATGTTACATATATTACTTCTTTGCTTCTTTTTATGCTGAAGCATCCATAATATTTGTTCTTATACACAAAGGAATATATCAAAATTATGAAACTAAGTTATGTGAAAATAAAGCATTCACCATACAATAACCTTGTCAAACCTCTGAGATGATAAACCAACACAGTTAAATACAAAAAATAACTACACCAAAAAAATGAAAAAGAAAGGGCTTATTTTATTATGAAACTTAGTCAACTTTTAGACTTAATTGTTAGTTATAGACTAATACCATTGTAGAAAATGTGCAAACCACTTGGCATTAAAATTTATCAAAGTTCAAACCAATCAAGCAAGCTCATTTTATATTAATGAATTAAATGAAATGTGCATATATCTATGTAAAACCATTTGTACAAAAACAGACAGGGTAATTATATAGTCCTGCTTGTTATAGTAAAAAAGGAAAAGGAAAAGAAAACCACACACATTCTTCGAATAAGTTGAGTCTAAAACTTGTACAGTTTCAAGTTTCGATTGATCGTTTTCAAACATCATCTTGCAAGCTAAACAAATAAATATTTTGTCCCACAGTCACCTGTTTCCATGGCAATATATTACACATGGTAGAGGCTTTCCTTCAGGGCTGACTATAGGCATGTAATGGCTGCATTGAAGAACATCGCCCCGATTGTTTTTTATCTGTAGAATATCAAATACTACTTGACAGGCTGACCATGCAGGTTATCAACATTAATAGATAAATACAGGAAGAAAAAACAGTGAAACCAACCAGAAAATAGTTCTCAACCAAATTGGTTAGAACTTCACATACATGCATTTCATTAAATTTACTAGAAGTAAAGCACAAAATCATAATCACCGTTTTTGAAGATACAAGTTCAGCTGAAAACAATCATTCTAGAACATAATTTAATTTTGATATTTTTCTCATACTCCTGTAATTTCACAGTTAAAATGTAACTAGCCCATTCTTTCTTGGGAAATTTCTAGGTATGAAAGGTTTACCTTTTGGAAGGTTCCAAAAAAGCAATAAAATAACTGAGGCATGGAAGAAAATATCAAACTTTACTTCTTTCAGAGTAAAAGTGTGGAATTCACAATTAGAATCATGTTCAAGCATATTATTGACAGGTATTTCTATGTAGATGTCAAAATCAAATCCATTCTCAAATTTAATGGCTCTGAACCAACTTTACAGGTTCATAATCCTCATTGGCTTCTTAAAGCATACCTCTACATCCTTCCTTTGATACCACTTCCCTCTCAGCATGAACTCTTGATCCAGTAAATCACTTTTGGGGTCATATTCAGCTCTGCGTACCAGCAACAAATACAATTACAAAATCACAATAATTGAAAGCTATAGTTAAATTTGAGATAGCGCAAAATAATTGCTGAGGCATGCAGACGCTACAAGCCAATTCATCTTCAGGCCACAGCTGCAGAGATATGGCCTGAAGCAGAACTATGTATGTGACAGGCATAGTCCATAGTCCACACAAGTGCATAATATCCATAATTTATCTCGGTGCCCACTTTGAAACCGGGCTTCCCCTGATATCCTCAGATTTTGAAGGACAAGCTTGTTCAGTAAAACCATTGAGAAAACAAAAAATTCAACACACTGTCTCTCCATTCCTTTCCCATCTCCTTTTTTGGGAAATTCCATTTCATTCTCATTTGCCTAAAATCTTTGTCTTGGGTCTAAAAACCAATAACCTACTTACACACTTATAAACCTGGAAATACCTAACAGGCCAGAAGAACAAATAAATCAGATGAGAGCCCTCGAGATTTATGAGGTGATTGTAACAAATTATTGCTAAATTTATAGATCTCACTTACAGAATTGTTATGCCTATCTAAAAATATGTTCACCATATTAGGACCATGTGAAGTATGAAGTTACATGACAGAAGCATAGAACACCCAATAAACTCAGAAGAAATAATCAATAACAATATAAACTAACACTATTTACTGTTTATAAAAAAACTAAATTTACCATCGAAGTTCTTTACCCTTGGGGTATCCCCTTACCCTTCCGGGTGTGTGGCTGACACTCTACGTATAAACTTAGGAATTGAACTAGTACACTACTCGGGATCTAGTGGGGCCTTACACCAATAGGTTAATACCTCATGGGTTCGTTGGTATAGTTTAAAAATAGATCTCAAAATTCCAACCAAAACAAACTTTAAAACAGGTTAAAATGATTAAAAAAAATATTTTTTAATCTAGCTGCATCTGCTCTAGTTCTTCTTCCATTGGAAAATAGAGATTGGGGAGATTGAAAATTAAAGTAAAAATGAATTGGGCAAAGGTGAATAGGGTTTTTGGAAGACTAAAAAATGAATTGGATTGCAGCGAAATGGAAGGAAGGATGAGGAAAAAAGGATACCTTGGTGGACGAATGATGAAATTGACAAGTTGTTCCATAGATACAAACGATGAAGGTGATATCGTTGAGGTCTTGCACCAAAATATGGCTTCAACGCATATCAAATATCAATTAATAATATAGCAATTGGAAGAGAGAGAGAGAGAGAATAAATTGATGGAGTTGAAGAGGGTTGGTTTGTTTTCAGAGACAAAGAAAAGGAAAACACTATTTTCTTTCTACTTTACTCTTTCTTTCTTAAACTCAAAGGCCAACCTTGCACGTCATTTCTCTACTTCTTTTCTTTTTTTTAATATTTTTATTTTCAGATAAAACATATTCATAAATATTCCAAATATATTATTTTATATTCATATACCTTCTTTTCAACGGGAGAAATGGTTTAATGAATGCGGTAAATAGTTGTGAAAATATATATTTATATCTATATCTATACTATATATAAAATCAAAACATGAAATAACTATTATGATGTAATTTCTATTTTTCTATTTTGCCCTTACATTTTTTAATTTCTACAAAAAAAAACAATATAATCCTAAGTAACTACCATTAGCACATTAACACTCATCTCACCTTAAATTAATTATTATAAATACTTTTTTAACATAAAATATTATTAATATAAAAACATTCTAATTGTATAAAATAAAATATATAAAAACTAAATACTTAATATAATAAAATAAAAATGCTGGTCGACAGATACGAAATGTCTATCAACACGCTAGTTATTAATAAAGTCAAAACCCAAAATAATTACCCACCATGGTGTAATCAATGATTTCTTATTTTGTTTTCACTATATTCTAATTTCTACCAAAATACCATATAACCCAATATTCACATTATAATATATTCAACTACAATTATAATATATCTAACCTACTATTAATAAAGTCAAAACCCAAAATAACTATCCACCATAATGTAATTAATAATTGCTTATTTTGCTCTTACTATATTCTAATTTCTATCAAAATACCATATAATTCAATATTCACATTATAATATATCTAACACAATTCATGTATTGCATGTAAAGCACACGTTACAAACGATAAGACAATGTCGGTCAACACGCTACTATATGTAAAGAGAAACAATAAAATATTAACAAATATAATGGATGGTTATGACTTTTAATCTAAACCATATATAGTTAAAACATTGTGTAATCATCACGATATAATAAAAATATTAATTGCAAGTTGAAACTATCAATCTCACCTTAAATTATATATTATAATAAAAACAAAAAATTATAGATTAAAATATATCCAATAAAAATAATATAAAATACATCAAATATAAAAAATGATATTCTAATTATAGAAAATAAAATATAGAATAATTGAATATTTAATTGCATATAATAAAAATGGGAGGGATCCACTTACTCTTAAAAACCTATTTCACATCATGATCATTTATTCTTGGGAAATCTAATGGTTTGAATTGGTGAGTACATCTAAACCATTGAATTTTCCAATATTAGATGGTTAAAATGAGGAGTATGTCTTTTCCACTTACTCTTAGAGTAAGTGGATCCCCCCCTAATAAAAATGAGATACTAGTTAATTATAAAGCATATACCCTTATTATTTGGCTTACCGAATAACTTATTGAGTGACTTGCTAACTAACTTATTGATGTACTTACTTACTGAATGACATACTTATTGACTGATTTACTGATTGACTAAGTTATTTTCTGACTGACTTACTATGACTCACTTAATAACATACTTAAATAATGACTTACTATGACTCACTTAATAACATATCTAAAGAATAACTTACTAACTGACTTCTTCACATACTAACTAACTTACTTATGGAGACAGACTTACTTACTAACTGACTAAGTTATTACCTCACTGACTGACTCACTGACTGACTGGCTTATTGAATAATTTACTGACTGATTTACTAACTAACTTATTGACGTACTTACTTACTGAATGACATACTTATTGACTGATTTAGTGATTGACTGAGTTATTTTCTGAATGACTTACTAACTTACTTACTGTATAACCGACTTACCGACATACTTAAAGAATGACTTACTGAATTACTTACTAACTGACTTCTTCACTTACTAACTGACTTATTGATTGACTTACTTACTTATTAACTGAATTATTTGTTCACTAACTGACTTACTAGTTCAATTATTGACTGACTTCTTATTGCAATTTATTTTGAATTGTGAATGTATTTTATAAGTATGTGAAAATGTATCTTCAAGAATAAAATAACATATATTCTTTATGATATATATTTAAAAACTTAAAAATAAATATATAATCAAGAATACTAATTATTTCTATATATTTAAATGCACTTATTATTTTCTTCCAGTTTTTTTAATCAAAATATAAGACTGTTTAAACTCAAAAACCCTGGCTGAACCAGTGGATTCAAAATATAATTGTAGCCAGCCTATAGTTTTTAATTAAATGTTGACAAGTTTATAGAAATTCCTAATAAATGATTGATGATTATTTGACAAAAGATGGATTTGGTGTCTCCCACCACATATTTATTAAATTATAGACATAAGTAGTAAATAAATATCAACATATATTATAGACTTAACAAAACCATTTGCAAAAAAAGAATCTCTCAGAACATCACTTTTTTCTAGCTATATTTCTTTGTAAAGAAATCACTATTAATCCTGTCATGTAAGTAATTTTATTTAAGTTATATGTGCATTCTTAGCTTGTATGAACTTGTTTTGATGTGCAGATTCTCACTCTTAGTCTTGGGATTATGAAGGATAAATTTATAAATCTAAATATCAATTCTATTGATAATCCTAACCTGTATTTATATTGTCTAGTCCAAGTTAGATCAAAATATATTTGAGTTTTTTCAAAATTTGAGAGAGTATCATAATCTAGAAATGTCAAAATCTATATTTTAAGGATCTAGTGAAAGACAAACTTTATATTACAAATCTAATCTGTCATATGGTAACGATCACCTATAATCATAATATTTATTACAAAGTAAAATTGAGAAATCACATTGATTTCCTTTAAGAACTTTCTTAAGATATGTTTATAACTCTCAATGAATTTAATTTTTCATTTTCAATTATAAAACAATCAAAATTTTATTAAAGATGGAGAATTTGTAAAAAAAATATTTTTTTAAAGATTTCCCATTGTATATTTTTTTTATTATAACAAAATATACATTTTTCGCTTTCATGGTGAATCTATTTAAAGAGTTAATATGAGCAGTAATTATAATATCAAGTAATATATGAATATGATTACTTTTTTAATGTATACTTTAAAACCATTTAAAGCAAATTTAATTAAGATATCTTAAAAAGTGAAATACCTAATCTTCTCATAACAAATATTTTTACTTAAATTACAAGGCACACTAAACAAATCCATTTACATTAAATATTATAACGTCAACCTTTAGTCTTCTTTTGGTATTGTATAATGGACAAAACTTATGTAAAATATTATAAGTGTTAATTGTACATTTAACCTATTAGAGGATGATATATGAATATTTTTTTTCTACTTCAAGGTAAAAAATACTTGATTGTTAATGTAATAAATGTTCATTCCTTGAAAGTAGAATAAAATGTCAACGTGTCATACTCTAATAGATTGCATCTAAATTAACATTTATGATACTTGTTTTGTCTTGTAAAATTAGTGGAGAAATAAATTGTGAAGAGAGAAAGAAGATAGAATTAGTGTCTTTCTCACCTTAGTTTTCATGTGAAATGAGGAAGAAAATTACTATGCCAAAAATTACTCTTTTTGTTGAGTGCAAAGAAAGTAAAAGAGAGAAAATAAATGTTTGAAAATAGTAAAAATACTCCTCACTTATATTGTTTTATTATGCAAACTACTACATAATAAATTAATTTATTTATTGAAAGAATATTATGATAATTTCATTACAGTTAACAAATTTTAATATTTTACATTATAATAGTTAATTTAAAATAATTTTACTAAGACATTTTATCAATTATTTGTATTATCATCTTAATTAATTAATTAATAGTAAACTATTTTTTTATATTATCTTCATTGTATGAATATTTTTACCATTCAAAAGTTTATTTTTATCTTTTTCTATTCTCTTTCTCTCATATCAAACAATGCAAAAGTCTACTATAATTCTCATTATCTCTTTGTGACCAATATCTATTCTCTCATTTTCTCCCCTAAAAAAGTATAAAATATAATTAACTATCAATACATTTTCCTATTAAAAATTAGATTCTGATTATTATTCCATATTTTTTTTAAAATTTTCCTATTAAAAATTAGATTCTCATTATTGTTCCACAATTTTCTTAAATAATCATATCTTAAAAACACTTCTAAACAATGAGCCAAATCTTACCAACCGAAACAATCTCACCTTAGTTGGCCAGAAACAACAAATATTTTCACACGTCCTTTTCTAGAAATAAAATAAAATAATACATTACAAAAAATTCACATAAAATAATAGGAAAATAAAATCTACATTACAATTTTAGTATTTTATTTTATCATTATATTTTAATTTGGATATCTAATAAAATAAACTAAGAATTTAATTATTTTAAACCTTTTATTTTGTTTAAAAACAAATTAAAACCTAAAAAATTAAGATAAAAGGAAGCGAAAAGAAAAACCTGAACAGAAGAGAGAAGAGAGAAGAGAGAAGAAAGGCATTGAATTCAAAAAACTGTTTCGAATTTCTGATTCGCCGTTTGAACCTTCAAACCCTTATTTCTTTTCACTACCACCGTTTCGTTAATCTCCGCCGCCGGAAACTTACTCCGGCGACTCTGAACCCGTTCCCTCGGCCGTCGGAAATGGAACATTATCCACCGGCGGTGAATCCAATGCTGATTTCACATTTCATATATAATCTCCGTTGGATATGAAATTCTAAGCTCAACCTAATAGATCTTATAATTCAAATTTGTGGTATAGTAACGGTTAACGATGGCGAAGGGAGTACATTGCTTCGAGAAGCTTCGACGGTGTGTTCGGACGGTTTTCTTCGTGGTGGCGCTGGTGGCGTCGCTTCTTGTTACGTCGCTGCCTATGGTAGTTGCGATAATGGACGTGGGGGCTCCTTGTGTGTTGATCTCGAACTTCACGTGCGTCACGTGCTACTCCTTCAAGGAGCACGTGCGTCGTTACGCTTTCAAAAGTTCATTGACTGATATTCCTGTCGTTTCGATCATAAGATCTCTCATTATTATATGTATGCGTTTCATTCTCATTTTTTAAAGCTCTGCATTCATTTTTTTATTTATGTTAATGTGCTTATGCTGCGTTTGGAAGATGTTGTAGAGAACTTATTTGAGTTTAGCTTATAAAAATAGCTTATGACTTATGAGTTATGACATGCTTTGTTCTCTTTTAGTGTCTTTGTATTTTAAGGCTTTTCATTTGTTTTTTATTTTATGCTGGTGGTGTTTGAAGGAATTGTAGAACATATATTTCTAGGTGTTTGGAAGAGTTTATAGAGTGCTTGCTTAGGTTCTTACAATATAAGCACTCAGGCAGTGTTTGGACAAGATTATGCCTTATGAATCAGTTGGTATGAGTGTTTTTTTAGTTTATTTCAACAAGCTTATCAGAGAAGCCTATGAAATAAGATATAAAGAGTTTATAAAAAGGGTATGAGCTCTCACATGATAAATGTTTAATAAATGAATAGTTAACAAGCACTTCATTAAGCTGTTTAGCCAAACACTTACTTTATCATAACAATCTTGTTCTACAAATAATCATATAATTTTATTGTATTCGTTTCCAGCACTAGCTTGCATAAGAGAATAACTTGTTTGAAGTTCTAATTAACTTATCTAGTTTAGGAAACGGATCCCGTGTTTACTGATGTGAAATCGAGTATCAAGGAGCTTATTTCTCTTTAAGCAAGGTTTCGCCTTTGGGTCTTGTGAATGGACCAAATTGGTTTTGTGATGGATCTTTCCAGATTGACTCAAATTAGCTGGGGTCCAAAGTAACTTCATGATACTAATATTCTCAATGAAAAGAATCACAATGTTGAGTTACTTTGAAATTTCATGATTTGTTTTTGTTCTTTTGTTAGTTAAACTCAAGTATCACCATTTGCTTTCTATGACAATTTTTGATACTACTATATAGAATGGATAGAGTTGCCTGTATAGAATTTGTACGAAGAAAAGATAGTTGGATCCTATCTACATGATGTGCAGGTTAATTAATTACTGATGTTTTACTCTCATAATTGCAGGTGTCTATTCTGTTTGTGATGGCCCTGCTATATCGTATGGTCCTTACCTTGGGACTGTGACTCTGTGTTCCTTTCTCTCAATTGTTCTCCTTTCTGTCAAAGCGTGTGCTTTCTCTGTACATTCTCAGATTGAAGCAGAAGCTTCAAGATCCCTGACGATGCAGAGGCTCCATTTGAAGAAGTCATGGGGAATGCCTGTCTTATTTTTCTCATCACTTGTATTTGCCCTTGGCCATACTGTGATTGCTTATAGAACCACCTGTAGAGCACGGAGAAAGCTCTGGTTTCATCGAGCTGACCCTGAAGCTGTAAGAGTTTGCAGTAACTATCTAGTCTCTCTGCAATATCTGAGAGTAGTGTTAATTATGTTTCTTCTTAGGATTAAAATCTTTGAAATTATGCTGTTGCTATGTTAGGTACCATCTTAGAAGGAAATTTATGAAGCTGATAACATTTTGTTCTCTACTTTTTAAAATTTAAATTACTTTGGTGACACGTGTACAAACTACATTAATGTATTTATGCATAATTAACAGGTCCTATCATGCAAAAATGTTTTCTCTAGTTATTCAAAGGTCCCACGTTCTCCTACTCCTGGGGGTAAAAGTAGAACCCCAAAAAGTGACAGTGAAATGAGGCGGAGACCTTTCGGGACAGCCCATGATGAAGAACTGTTGGCCAGATTGCTTGCAGACTCAGACAGCTTATTCATTACATGCCAAGGGCTCACCCTACATTACAAGCTCAGCATGCCTGGTTTAGTTAAATGCACCCTGTCCTTAACGCCATGCCTTGATTCAGATTCTTGCCGCAGCAGTTCATCGATGGCCGGAGGGTTGGCAAAATTTAATAGACAGTTGCTGGGCTCCTCTTCGAAAATCCAGCCACAACTATCCCGGAGCTATAGCAATCAATTCCATAGCTCTTGTCTACATGCTCCTCTATTAGATCATCCTATATGTTCTGAAGATGTTCCTGTTTTTCACCTAGATGATATATGTGAAGAAGATGAAACAAGGAAATTGGATTCTTTATCCCCAGAGCAAAATTTAGAGGCTATTGGCCAATTAGGTATTGTTTTAATACATGGGTTTGGTGGAGGAGTCTTCTCTTGGAGGCATGTGATGAGATCTCTAGCTCAGCAGAGTAGTTGCAGAGTTGCTGCATTTGATAGGCCTGGTTGGGGATTAAGTTCAAGGCCGCGCCAGAGGGAATGGGAGGAGAATGAATTGCCTAATCCTTACAAGCTTGAAAGCCAGGTGATTACTATATATCATTAGTATGAGTTGCATTAGAAGTCATTTTGTTAGTTTTCTTTCTAGACTTGATTAAACAAGTATTATCTCACTATATATCTGGGGCTATAATCAAAGTGATACCCTTTTTAACAGAGTGAACTACTGGCTTCTAAAAAGCCCAGAGCTCATTGAATGTGCATACCTGTTATTCCTGTTAATTTTACTTCAATGCTCAGATTAAGATAGGAAATCATATGCACATCAGGGTCATGGATCAGTGGAACCTTGTAGAGTAGAAAATAAAATCAAATTTCGAGGAGACAGGCAGATCCATATCATTAAAAAAAAGAACCAGCGCCATAGCCTATAGGTGGTTTGGACATGTGTGAAGGAGATCGTTAAAAACCTCAGCAAGGGGAGTAGATCAACTGAAGGTTAGTCCAATTTCTAGAGGAAGAGGAAGACCAAGAAAAAACATAGGTGAAACAATTGAGAAATATTTAGAGATCAATGTTTTGCCAATGAAAACGATTTATGATAGAGCACTATAGTTTCATTCGATCCATGTAGCCGGCCCCATCTTGTGGGACCAAGACTTGGTTGTTGTTGTAGGGGACAGACTGCATAAACATTCAACAGGGCAGTTTTTTTCTTTGTTGCTTTCTCATGTTTCCCGGGTTGTGTTCAACGCCATAGCTTTTATATAATTATCGCCACTTTAGTCTCAGTTTTTAATCCAGGTTTCATCTGAGTTATATGTCTGGTGGCTTCTCTCAATGCAGATTGACCTTCTTTTATCCTTTTGTTCTGAGATTGGACTTTCTTCAGTGGTTCTTATCGGTCATGATGATGGAGGCTTGCTTGCCCTGATGGCTGCACAAAGAGTGCAAACATCAATGAATTCATTCAATGTGAGTATTTCCTCTTTCATGTTGAGGTAATAGGTTACTTGGTGAATTTGACTAGCCTAACTGTGCTGCTGAGCTTTTTATAAGGCTGTTTTGAAATTACCTGTACCACTGATCCTAATCAATTGCAAATTTATTTGATGTATTTTGATAGCATTTATTTCTCTAAAATTCCAGATAAACTAAAATAAGATTTGGAAATTCTGCAAAAACATACTGTGTATGTGTAGCACACTACTCTGTTTTTTTTGTCATATACATCCTCACATTCATAATAGAATCTTCACCATCGGATGTTTTAATAAATATTGCTGGTTTGCAAAATTAGATGAGGATAATTCAGATTATTTACTCTTGGTCTTTTTTTTGTGTGTCAACTCAGGTTACTGTGAAAGGGGTTGTATTGCTAAATGTTAGCTTGTCAAGGGAAGTAGTTCCTTCCTTTGCCAGAATTCTTTTGCATACATCACTAGGAAAGAAGCATTTGGTTCGCCCTCTACTAAGAACAGAAATCACTCAAGTGGTGAATCGGCGTGCGTGGTATGATGGTACCAAATTGACCACAGATGTTTTGAATCTCTACAAGGTGTGTTTGTACCATCCGCTATATTAAATATGAATTGCTTTGTCCTTTACTTGTCTTGTCTGTAAAGATAAAGAACTCAGCAGGATATGTTACTTTGTAGTTGGCATACATAATAATTGTATTTCTGTATTTCTTTACTTTCCATCAGGGTTTTGTTTTGCTATTGCTTTTATTGAAGCATCATTTCTAGATTTAGAAATTTATTGACTCGGGTTATGTGACTTCTATGCTTAAGGCTCCACTATCTGTAGAAGGATGGGAAGATGCGCTTCATGAGATTGGTAAATTGTCATCTGAAACCATCCTTCCAGCAAAAACTGCAGAAGCATTGTTACAAGCTGTAGAAGACATTCCAGTTTTGGTCATTGGCGGTGCTAAGGATTCCCTTGTTTCTTTGCAATCATGTCAAGCTATGGCCTCCAAATTTGTAAATTCTGTAAGTATCCTACATTTCTACTATTAACCCATATTTTTTTATACATTCTGCATAAAACTTGCAAGTTCTGCATGCAGTAGTAATAGTCAACCTGAATTTGAAGCTAGACTTTTATTGCGTATCCAAATACCTTTCCAATTCCACTATCTGTTTCTTACTCTCCATTTCTAATTTCCGAAGCATTTGTCATGGCACATGATTTATCTTTTTCAAGTTTCATAATGCTTATTTTGCCATGACTTATGCAGAGACTGGTTTCAATATCTGAATGTGGCCACCTACCCCATGAAGAGTGTCCGAAGGCATTGCTCGCAGCTATTTCACCCTTCATTAGTAGACTCTTGTCTACTTCTGACTCGCAAAGCCAATAGTCATTTCTTTTTAAAGCTGAATATACAGAGTTGTTATCTTGTAGGTGTTTGATTTTCTCTTCCTTTTCCATTTCCCCTGTAATTGCTTTGGTTGATTTCTTATTTCTAGGATAGTTCTTAAAATACACCCCTCTATTTTTCATCTCCATTGAATTTGAAAGGCAGCGCTGCAGCGGTAAGCCGGTAACAGCACCATGATTCAATTTCACCATCCAATGTTGCAACCTGTGGCAGCCCCAACCCATTTACACCCGCGCTAAAGACTCTGCTATCATCAGTGTCACTAACCTCAGTAACAGCTTCGACTTTGTTGTTTGCATCATCCATGCCATTGGCGACACCGTCTCCCTCTCCCATTGATCCAAATGTGAACCCTAGTCAAATTTCTACCTCTCTTAATTCCAGTGACAACATCAACCAACATGATCAGCAAAAATCCTCTCTCGAATTTCGTCGGCATTGCTGGAGATGAAGAATTAAAGGTTCATTGCCATGATCATTGGAGATGTTGACAGGAGAAGACAGAGGTTGTTGCCTTGTCGGAGAAGGGGTGAATGGAGGCGGAGTTGGATTTGGTTAAAGACCACAATGGCAAGGTTGTGATTTCAACATTTTCATCTTTCACTCTCAACATTGATAAATAGGGGGAGCATTCATTTACCAAAACTTAAGAGAGCATAAAAGCAGCACCCTTTTTCCTAAGCTATATTACTTAAAGATAAAAGAAACCAAAGGGTACCTCTTCTCCCTCTTCAGTGTTTTGATGTGCTAGTTTTAGTGGTTTTTATAACCTGTATATTCACATTTTTAGCAATCCATGTTAATGTTCCTTTACATTTGTAAATTTACCATCCCATTGAGAATGAATATAATGTGGTTTTCTTACTTCCAACCCTTCCTTCTTTTTCTTTTACTTTTTGTTGTTGCTGGATATAAACCTTTCAAAATACTAATTACTTCATTGGACGAAACACTACACTTTGGTGCTGAAATTACGTGTAGTTACCAAATTTCATAATCTAAGAACACACTTCTTCTCTTACATCAGGCCTAGAAAATACCAACTCACTAATGATTTAATCTTTAATTTATTGATAAAATATATTTAATTTAAAATTTTAATAATTAAAGTATTTTTATAATCGATCATAAATAGTGATATATGAGGTAATATATTTTTTTGGAAAACCATTAGATATAATTCATACAAGCATTGTCATGAATTTCTTGTAGATATGTTTTTTTGTATCTTTTAAAATGGGTCATTAGATTAGAAACCCATTAAATATTAGTCATTGAGAAATTGAGTAACACACTGAAGTTCACACAAACATGGGAAAAAGAAATACATGTTAGGCAAATTCATATGTGGAGGTGAAGATAATCATAAAACTTCATGCTCAACTTTAGAAAATCTTAACCATCTTAAGCATGTTCAAGTATATGATTTATTTATTTATTTTGGAAGACTTGTAGGTATTATAAAGAGAAGGGAAGAGGAGAATGAAAAAAAGTATTAGTGTATTTTTTATTCTAAATTCAAATATTCACATTTCACAACTCAATCACTATATTAGAAGACAATTTTTTATCTTATTAGTGTAAAAATATTAAATTACAAATATGGCATGTATGATGTACCCATAGTTGTATTGGAGCGAATTGGCCTGCATGCATGTGATATTTCTAATATGCTAATTGCCTCACACAATTATTATTATTTGCATCTACAAGCAATCAATTTATTTGGTATTTTATTTTTGCCATATTTTATGATACATCTTATTTTTACTATCTCTAATATTAAATATATTATTATAACTAATAATAAATCTTATATACATATATTCTATTTTTAAAATTTTCAGTATATATTTATACTATTATTTTTCGGTACTAATTTATAATAATAAATAAATGTTGGAATTAAAAAAATATGGATTTTGTAACGGTAATAATAATAAATGGTATCTAATAACCCAATCCAATCTCGTAATTTCTTCAAGGTCTAGATTACACTCACCATGTGTCAAAAGTTACATTTTTATTAAATTATTATTACAAATCCATAGCTTGTACCCTGTAACCCCATCATTATCATTAGTACATTTAATGAATGAAATATCACTAAAATGCTTTAACCAATAACCATGAAGAATGGTATTCTCTGTTAGTTTAGCATTGGATTTGATTTCGCTACAAATTACTAAATATTAATACTATTAATAAAGTCAAAACCCAAAATAATTATCTTATGGTATAATTTGTACTTCCCAATTTTGCTATTATTGTCTTCTAATTTATACAAAAAAAATCATATAACCAAATAATATATTTTCTAATTTAATTTAGCCTTCATGGTAACCTCTACCAAAACTCTTAAATTGTTTCTCTCATGTTTTTCTTATCATTTTTCTCTTCTCATTCTTAAAGATTTAACAATTAAATCAATCGAATATATTCAACTGCAAATTAAAATATATAACACAATTTACTATATGTAGAGTACACATTACAAATGATAGGAAAACGGGTTGACAATACACAATACTATAAGATTGAACAATTGACTCAATCAAATATATTATATATATATATATCAAACATTTTTATTTAAGTTTTTTCACCAGATGCAATTTGATTGTGATGGAAATAATCACACTATATAATATAGCTAGCTCTTTTAAGTAAAGATATGGAAGACTCAAACTCAAAATTTAATATAAGGGGGCCATCATTAAACCAATTCATATTGTTTTCTATTAAAATATACATATATAATTATACTATAATCATCTTTCAATTCTTACCATTGCACAACAATTATTATTTTCAATAATATGGTTATGGCATGTGTAATTTTGTATTTCAAAAAAGAAATAATTTATTTGACTTTTAGTATTTTATTTAAAAATCGAAATTTTAATCTCAAAATTCATTCTGATTTTTCTTAAAATTATTTTATAAGAAAATATAAAATTGATACATTAAGTCGGGTAATGATAAGTTTAAATAACATAATATCATAATACTATGTTGATAAACACATGTATTGATGCGTTTAATTTAATATTGTGGACTTGGCTCTCTATATTCATTGAAAGATGGTATATTTTTTGTTCATAGTTTCATTTGTTGAGAGTTCCAAAAAAGGGGCATTCCGAGAATCGAACTCGGGACCTCTCGCACCCAAAGCGAGAATCATACCACTAGACCAAATGCCCAATTTATTAAAGCACGTGAAATGAACTAAAACAGTACAAGCTACAAAATCTAACTGTACAAACATGACATTCCAAAATAGAAGTAACTACAGAGCCTCCTGCTTCATATCATTCCCATAAATTTTAAATCCAAGATAACTATAGCATTGCATAAGCTCTTTCTGAACTACTTTGAATACGACATTAATATAAAACAGAGTCTCAAATGATTGAACACAATGTTATATATTTAGATAACACAATGAGTAACATTATTATTATACTCCATCAGATTTGTGATGTTTGAGGCATCTAAGATTATGAATCAATGCGGTCAAATTGTTGTAGGATGAGCCACCTTGTTGAATGGCTTGTCTAGCTTTATTTCCAAACTCATGGGCACGTTTTCTGATTTTGTCTGCTTCATCACCATCTTCCATCAACCTCTTGACAACTTTCTCTATTTGATCTCTCCCTACCAACTTGTCTGTTTTCCATGAACCACAATTGTTCCACACTTGGGCACCCACCTCAATCCCAATCCCTCTCACTTGAGTTATGAGTTTCTCATTGTAAAATTGTTCGCTGTGCACAGGCCATGTTATCATTGGAACACCAGCACTAATGGCCTCCATGGTTGAGTTCCATCCACAATGAGTCAAGAATGCACCAATAGCAGTGTGGTTTAGTATCAACACTTGTGGAGCCCAGCCTTTTATTATCATCCCTTTCATCTTATTCCTTTCTTCAAATTCCTTAGGGAGCCACTTCTCCTTCTCCTCATCACTCTCATGCTCCTTCCCCTTCTTCTCAGGAACCACCCATATAAATCCATGACCTGATGCTTCAATCCCACATGCTATCTCATAAAGCTGTTTATCTGGGAAGTGACAAAGACTTCCAAAGCATATATAGAGAACAGAATTCAGTGGCTTTGAGTTGAGCCATGTAAGGCACTCATGCACGCTAACAACACTCTTTTGACCTCTCTCTTCATCACTTTCTCTAATAAGAGAAGCAGGACCAAGATGCCAAGCCTTATGCCCTGTGGTTTTCTCGTAGTGGTTTATATACTCTTCTCCATCAACCTCTACAAAGTTGTTCACGATGAGCCCATAGCTTTTGAGCTCAGTCTTCCGCAACTGTTCCAGGAAGGTATACAACTCCTTTGGCGGTGTATCCTTCATAGTTATAAGGTGAGGGAAACCTTTAATAACAAAGGTATCAATATTATCAGGGTTGGGATTTGCATAAAGGGAATCGAAAGCACAAACAGCAAAGAGAGAGAATCCATTGAAGGCAAGTCTAGGGACATGAAGCTTGTTGGCCAAGTCATGTACCCAAGTGTATAAAAAGTCAGCAACGATGAAATCGGGTGGGTTTTGAACAATGAAATGTTCAATAGGTCCTTTGAGAAGCATGGCGGCTTCGTAGACTTTGAGAGAGTGGGAATCTTCAGTGACAGACATGAGTTCAATGCCATCAGGGAGACCTACTTCTTGAGAGGGGAATGGAATTGTGTGAATGTGGAAATGGTTTGAAATTGAATGCTGAAGGGTTTCAGCATTGCCAATAGTGGTGATGATGGTTACTTGGTGCCCACGTGATGAAAACAATCGAGCTATGTCACAAAGAGGTATCATATGGCCACATGCTAGGTATGGAATCAAGTATATTTTCAATGATTCTTCTTCAACAACATCATCTGCCATTTCTTTTCTACTCATATGTTGCTTTGCTTCGCCTATTATTATATATACACTTCACTAGGATTGGGTCTTTGTACTGTGTATTAAGATTTTAGATATTACACCTTGTGATTGAAAAGTCTAAGAAAAAGAAAAAGAAAAAGATGTTGTGATCAAACACTCCAGTTGTTTGTATTTGAAAATGGAGGAAATGCCATATTGTGGGCCATAGTGTTTGAATTTATGGTCAAAATGTTTTCATTCAGTACTTGCAAAGCAAATCAGCTTCCACATGATAAAGTGGAGACGTGGCTCTCTACTCTTTCTACACATTTCACACCGATTTCTATTCATTTTTCTATATTATTATAAGACCATATTTCCAACAGGTTTATCATGGGATTTTTTAAGTCCGGTTAAAAATAATAAAGTCTCTAAAATTTAACCCATAATTTGCATTAAAACAAGCCATTTGAGAGCCATAAAATGATAAAAAATAAATTAAGGTCCCTAATTTTTTTATTAAAAAAATAGCTAAGGGTTTTTTTCAAAGTGATGAGATTATTATATTTCCAATAACCATGTTCCTATGCATGTTGAAAATGTCAATATTATGTCTTGCATACCAGTTTAGGTTTATAATGGAAACTTGAAGGAAATTTACTTGCATTGTCCAAAATATGTAGTAGTTTATCTAAATTTAGTTGTGCCGGTGTGAAGAAATCTAAGACCGCCTAAAGAATCTTATTAAAAACAAAGAAAAATCCAAAATGTTGTGATCTACATTAAAGATGAAAATGACAACTTTGCATTTGAATGTAAAAATAAAAAGATGAGATTATCAAGTCTTTTTATTGGCCATATTGTCTGCAGCGTGAGCCACAAGGTTTTTTGACTCTCTAGCATTGACAATGATATGATTTCGTTTTCCTTCTAAGGCCTAATATTCCAATTGCACACTCTTCATTCTTTCAAATTATTTTATATTCAATGCATTTTTCATTTTCTAAATTATAAATTTTTTTATTAGACATTATATTTCCAAGAAATAAAACATAACTCTAAACACTATTTGAAATTATTATTATTCAATATGTTTTTTTCATCACAAGCTAGGTTGATAGATATTACTCGTTTTTAGTAAATTGTCAAAATAGAGTTCAAGAAACCTATTTTGAAGGATAAGAATATTAAAAGCTAAAAATGTGATGGAATATGTCGGGGAACATGACTCATCTTCATTACTCGAGAGTGAAATCTTATTTTTTAATATATTTTAAAATTTAAAAATATAATTACAATATAAATTAAAATGATATAAGTGTTAATATATTTTAATTTTTGAGAGAAACTTCTTCTCTTCATTCTCAAATTGTTGGCAGCTGTAATAAAAAAAATTGGTGGCGGCTCTGCATTGCAGCTTGCGGACTAAACATAATTTATGAAAATAAACTCCTCTTAATCGGTGCTATTTTTTCGAGTTTCATATATACTGCTTGAAATTAAATTATTTGATAAAGAAGGCTGTTAAATGTCATTAACAATTGATTTGTAATCTTAATCTAATAGTGGTAACTGTTCTGCAGAAGCAGAAGTTAGCGTGTGGGTTAAACTGTTCAAGGTTGGCTTCATTTGCTTCTATTTTAAAACACTTTTCAATCTCAACCATACATAAATGATTCAATTATACTGATGTACAAATAATAATTACCTTCGATGAAAGAACCTTGCTTACTAAAATTTGAATTCATGTTTGAGGATTATACGTGGGAAAATTACTTAATTTGAATTAGAGTAAATTACATTTATATTATAAATTTTTAATAAAATTATATAAATTATCCCGATACATAATTTTAATATTTACCCATGGATAAATGTATTATTTTAAGCAAAATAAGGTGATTAATATAATTAAATTAAACAAAATTTGTTATATTGTGGATACAAATCCATATAGTATAAGAGTGAATATCTATTTATTATTTGTTGGCTCGTTATAAAGTGCATCAATAATTCTAAGGGGATGTTTAAATTATTCTTATACTATATTGTAACAAACTAAAATTAATGAAAATGCATTGACTCTTATACTATTTGGATTTATTTATACAATATTACATATTTAATTTAATTTAATTAGACTAATAACCCTATTTTGCTTTAAAGAATACATTTATCTCTCTTACCATGATAATTAGTACAATATATGTATATATACATAAATTAGAAATAATTTATGTATGTGTAAAAAAAGAGTGCTAATTTATATTATTTTATTAAAACTAAAAGAATTGTAATTTATAATATCGTCTTATAACTCTTTTGATTATAAGATATTTTAAACATAAATTACACTAGTTTTATGAAAACTCAAAGTGAAACCTTTATCAGTTTGCGACTTGATTTTCAGAGGAAAATAAAATAGAAGACTTCATAATCACCTTGTAACTATACATTTCATAACTCTAAAACCTTAATTTTTGTTTATTCTAAACTCAATTCATAAGAAAAAATTCAAACCGAAAATATGAAAATGGAACTCATTTAAGGTTGGGTTTATTGAACTTGGGCGTGGGCTATTTGTTTCCACAGATGAAGCTTTAGCCCTCAACCAGCACTAATTTCACTCATATCAGTTTCATTAGGTGTACTAGACCCACTTGGCTTGGGCTATATATTTTGTGGTTACTTTTCTTTAACTTAAAGTAGGTGACACGTAAAGTTTACTTATTGGTTAGGAAGAATTTTATATCTCTATATACATTACCTTATTTCGTAGCATAAATTAAAAAAGTAAAAACTATACAAGTTATGAATGGAGAATGCATCGTGGGTGCAGAAGGATGGGATAACGGGTCTCCTTTTCAGACACCGCCTAATGATTATGTCATAAAGAGTCTAATTTTGGTGAATTGAAAAGCTCCTTTAAGATGATTGAAAAGCTTTCTCCCAAACTGAACCTCCCCATAGCATGGCCTATGGTTATGATATTCTAATTCCATAATGCAATTGTTGGGTTGGTTGTTTTGTATTTTATTTAATGAAATATTAACAATAGAAAGTGGGGAAGGTATGGATGGTGGCCATGACCTATTATGGCTACCTAATCCGCATCATTTCTCCACCAATTCGGTGGTGCCTTCCTCTTCCTCCCACCTAACTCCACTTTCTTATTTCCTTTTCATACTTCATGGCCTCTTCAGATCCACCCTCCGCTATCCCCCTCCGCCGCATTCCTCCGCCCTGCTGGTCCCCCGACGAGACCCTCTCCCTCATCCATGCCTACCGCCTCAGGTGGTACTCCCTTGGCCGCGGCAACCTCAAGGCCACCCACTGGCAGGAGGTCGCCGACGCCATCTCCGCCCGATGCCCCTACGCCTCCCCTCCCAAAACCCCCATCCAGTGCCGCCACAAGATGGAGAAGCTCCGGAAGCGTTACCGCACTGAGATCCAACGCGCTAACTCCCTCCCTCTCTCTCCCTTCAACTCCTCTTGGCTCCACTTCAACCTTATGGATTCCATGGAGAAAGGCCCCAAACATGAGAATGATTCCGGTATCCATGAGGGCGTTGACCCTGAAGAGATCAAACACACTAGAAGCTTCAACAATTTGTATACGAATGGGTTTAGAATTAGAATCCCAACTATGGCTCAACCCCAACCCCAACCTCAACATGTGAATGAGAGAGTGAAGCCTAAATTGGGGAAAAAGAGGAAGAGAGATCCGGTGGTGAATGCGATTAAGGTAATGGGTGATGGGTTTGTGAGGATGGAACAAATGAAGATGGAAATGACAAGGGAGATTGAGACTATGAGGATGGAGATGGAAATGAAACGCACTCAGATGATTCTTCACTCTCAACATCGAATGCTCCAGGCTTTCGCTAAGGCGGTTTCGGATAAGAAGAATGAAGAATAAGCCTTAGATCATTTCTCATGTTATTTATTATCACTCTTGTGTCTACTCAACTCACTTCTGCTTCTGTTTTTCTCATCTCCCACTTTCTGTAACTTAAACTTGTTCAGTTATAGCTTGTTAATTTATGAATTAGCTTTATTATTATGTCTTTATTTTCTTTCTATCAATTTATGAATACTTTTTTGAATAACATAAGAGTACAGAATCTGCTGCCAAAATTCAATCCTTGTGTTCTTTGGATTTAGTTCAGAGATCTCTATCATAGTGGGAATGATTTAAATATAATTCTTTTTTGGAGTAAAGCATTGCTAAATAAGAATATTAGGATTGCAGAATGTTTTGACAGAGTTGTACATTGGTAGATTTGGGTTCATCCTTTTCATCTTTATTGAGATCTCTCACGTTGGCCAGGACAAACTACAAGTGCTCATGTACTTCAAACCCATTGTTATTATATTATAGCCTCATCATCACTTGTTACATTACAAATACTCTCACGTCAATAAATAAAAGCATGCAATTAATGACTTTTAGCTCAAAAAAGTTGTTTTATAATATTTCTTATATATGAAAGTTTTTTATTTGTACATGTAGATTACGATTGGAAACCATGTGATATAGGTAATCTATATCAATTTATATATTATATATTACTATCTTTCATCTTTTTTTATGGTAAAATCACGCAAATTAAAGAACAAGATTAATGTTGTTAGTATTATTAAATTATCAATAATCAGATATAATTTTTTTGAAGTTCTCCTTCATTAATGCGGAAAATTTCTTACAAAAAATAAAAACTAAAATCAAAATAGTGTTATTAAAGCTTGAGATAATAGAATTGACAAAACTATTCACAATTCATACAAATTTAAGAAAATTAAATTGACCATTAAAGTTAATCAATTTAAATGAATATAATTCAATCAATAATTTTAAGAATAGATGAGTTTGAATATATGAATTATATCTATGGTTATATATGTGTAGATGAATATTCAATCTATTAAAAAACAAACATTCCTAAACTATTTTGGTTTTTGAAGTTTATTAATCATTTTAACTATTAAAATCTATCTAATTTATTTTTATTAGATTAAGATTAATTATAGGAGAGATATATGTTATTAAATTAAATATATAACATAATATATGGGAGAAGAGAAGAGAAGTAAGTTTAACGATGGGTTTTGTTGGCAGTGGATGCAGCATGAGAGGTATTTGGATTCTGAACAACCTTGATGGCGTGGTTTTCTCAAGGTTCTCATTCTCTCCTAACATGTTATTAGTATATTAAACTTCCCAACTTTGATTTTATTATTCATTTGATATGTTATTATTACTATTAGGAGATTTCCAATTGTAGAGAAGCGTTGGCGAAATGCTTCCAACTCTCACAATCACACCCATGATTCCTCTTTATTCTCTTCCCTTCCCACTGATTTTGACCTAGCCGATGCTTTTCTCCACAGAAAATATAGGTACTTCCTTAATTTCATTCTATAAACTCATTTTCGTTACCCTTTGAATCAAATTCCCATCATTATATACAAATTCACGATTAATTAATTCAACATGTTTTTTTAGGGAAGGATCTGCACGAGGATATGGCATACGCAAAACTCAATCAACTCTGGGTTCAGATTCTTGGCTGGATGATCCTATTACTCGTCATATCATAGGTCTTTACATTAACAAGGAAGAGGAGGAGGTGGAGGATGGCCATAAGAATCTTTTATGGCCTTTAATCTTGCACATAAAGGGCCATTACACTGTACTTGTTCTGCCTTTGGTTGAGCCAAGGTATTTAAATGCGTATGCTAAGCTATGCAAGAGAGTTGACTGTGGAAGTGCTCTCGGTCTCGATGATTCTTTGTCTTCTCTCTTGCTGGATCTTCCATCAATAACAGGGTATGGTAAGTTACTTGCTTTTATTGCATGTGGCACTAACATTCAGCATTTGTACCTTACTTTACCCGTCCATTTCACAGGGCGTTTATGATAGCGCATGCTATTGGTGACATAATTACTGGTGACACAGTAGAACCTGAAGTCATTGTAACTGCAGCTCCTTCTGTTGGAGGTCTGTTTGATTCACTAACTGGTAGTATAGGCATCTCTTCCAGGGCGAAACCTGTAGCTGCACCAGTTACTTCCTCATCTCCTTCGAGTGCAGCTACACCAGGATCAGTTACAGCAGATGCTCTAAAAACTGGGTCCAGGCCATTGGATAAAGATGCACTCCGAACATTCATCAGTAGTTCAATGCCCTTTGGTTGGTACTTTTTATTATGGTATTTCCCATTTCATATTGTGTAATAATCTCTTCAAGATAAGCTTGCAGTTATCTATTACTTTTAAATTTGTTCATCAATGTTTACTTCGTATACAGGCACACCCTTGGACCTTAATTATTCCAATATTTTTACTATCAAGGGCAATGGCTTTTCTGCATCAGATTTGCCTCCTGCAGACCAAAAGCAACCAGCTTGGAAGCCATATCTGTTCAAAGGAAAGCAGAGAATGCTGTTCACAATTCATGAGACTGTTCATGCAGCTCTTTACGATAGGGATGACATTCCAGATATTATATCAGTTTCTGGTCAAATAAATTGTCGAGCTGATCTGGAAGGGTTGCCAGACGTCTCGTTCCCCTTGGCGGGATTGAAGACGGCAAACCTTGAGGTTTCATCATATCATCCTTGTGCTCAGGTTTCAGATCAAGGTTTGGATAAGCAGGGTGTAATGTTTTCTCCACCATTAGGTAATTTTGTGTTGATGCGTTATCAGGCAACTTGTGCCCTTGGACCTCCTGTGAAGGGATTCTATCAATTGTCAATGGTTTCTGAGGATAAAGGTGCATTTCTATTCAAGTTGCGTTTAATGGAAGGTTATAAGTCCCCTTTGACTATGGAATTCTGTACTGTGACTCTGCCCTTTCCTAGGAGGAGGATTATATCTTTGGATGGGACTCCTTCTTTAGGAACAGTTTCAACTTCAGACCACTCTCTTGAATGGAAAATTGTGACCAGTGGACGGGGACTGACCGGAAAAAGTATTGAAGTGACTTTCCCAGGAACAATCAAGTTTGCACCATGGCAAATCCAAAGGGTACCTTCTTCTAGGCCATCCTTTGGAATCATTGCCGACGAGGATAGTGATAACGAGGCAGAAAATTCTAACAATATGGTTAATGAAGAACATTTGATGGAGAAAATGAACAAGGATCTTCCTCCAGTTGATCTAGAGGAGCCATTTTGCTGGCAGGCATACAATTATGCTAAAGTATGTGCCTCCAAATGTTTATATTTTTATTTTAGTAGGGGCGTTCTTTATCTCGTAATGAAGTTAATATATCTTTTTATTAACTTAAATAAGGTTTGCTTCATTTTTTCTATTAGTTTATGCTTATGGTAATTTTATTTTATCATCATATTTTTATTGTTGATATTTAGGGGTTGTATGGAAAAGAGAAAAGGGATAACATATTTCACTAATAGGACTCTGAATAACTGTGTCGTGATGATAGAAAAGTCAATACACTGACCTAATACTCTTATTTCTACTAACAACGCCCCTAACCTGATAATAATCTTACTATTCTAATTCACTGTTGAACAAAAAAATAGAATTTGTCTTGTCCTAAATCTGTTGAATTTCTTACCAGATGTGTCTTATCTTCATTGACCTATAGTTTATAATTTCTCTTATGTAAACTGATTATCATAATTTTTTTAGACATTTAAGAATTTGGTTTCATATTTAATATCCCAAAGCAGATAGCTTTAGGCATTTTGTACAATTCAGCACTCTATTTTTGGACAATTTGGCCCATCAGAAGATTTGGTTTTTGAAAGGTCACAGTGGTGTAACCAATCCCTCCTGCTGGGAAAAGACATTGATGGTTGCTGTTTCATCTTTTAAAATATTTTTGTCCTGTGTTTACCCTTTTATGCTGGTCTTGATACTCCTTGATGCTTGGAATATCAATGTTAACCTCATTACTTATACTAATTTTGAATTAGTTCATGGCTCTCAGATCTGTGTGATCCGCTTGTTTATAGCTGATTATATACTTTTAAATTCAGCATGTCCATCCTAGTTAATTATTGTTTTGGCTGGTCAGTTAAGCTTTTGGGAATATAGTCCTTGTTTATGTTACTTAACTGTCTAAGAATAAATTGAACATATGTACTGTAACAAAATAATAATAAATTGATGTGTATTTGATTAGACTATATATCTTTGGAAGTATGTAACCGTATCTTATTCTATACAGATTAGCTTTTCTAATATAGGAATTTTCTTAAACACAGGCATCTTTCAAGATTGTTGGGGCATCAGTGTCTGGAATTACCATTGATGCTAAATCTGTGAGTCTACAAGCCTATTTTGGCTTTATTTTGATGAATTAAGATCTATTTAATTATGTTCCAGTATCACAAATCTATTATATTTTGGCATAATTGAAAATTAATTTATGTTTGTAATTAATTTAATTGATAATTGTCCTAGTTACTAGGTGGAATCTCTTCAATTTTTACTTCAAGACTAAATCTAGAAGAGGGATTATTTGGCATGCTGATTGTTTTATGTTTTTGAAACCCTTTCCCTTTATATGTCTATCTGATAATTTTTGTATTTTGCAGGTGAGCATCTACCCAGCTGTTAAAGCACCTGTGGAGTTTTCAACCCAGGTATTTTGCTTACAGTGTTTGTGATCAGTGATTTATATTTTAATTGAAACCCCAAAATCCCACTGCTTATGATAACTCTCCCAAAAAAAAATTGATTCATGCATTTTCAATGATAATTTGTTAATATCCTTTATCATTTATTGGTAAAAAACAGGTTACTTCTGGGGACTATATTTTGTGGAATACTCTTGGTAAGTGTCCATATGTTGCTACAGTGAAGGTGTAGGCATGAATGGACGGACACCATCAGATATCTGGTGGAAACTCTGAAATGATGTTCTATCGTATGTGGAAATGAACAATTTGCTGTTTGCTAGGGACACCGGTTATTGAATCTCTTAATTACTTGAATAAGAGGCCAATAAATGTTCTTTTTAATTATATATTTAATGTATTTTTTTGCAAATTCTTTTTTATTAGTCCACTCGAGGCATTATTTGATGGAAGTTGTATTGCATAATCTCTCTCGAAATGTATTTCACATTATGCAAGTTGTTTTTTGTTGTTGTTGCTTTAAAGCGGTAATCTCACATTTGTTTTGTTCTTTAAAGCAAACTGTAACACAAAGTCTGAATACAACGAGTCTAACTACAGCTAATAACTAAAATTGGATAAAATTTGCAACAAATATATAAAAGTGAAAGTGTTAGCACTAAGGAAGAACCCCAGTGAATACACAACTCTGAAGCTGCATAATTTATATATTGTTATGCGTCTACAATCTCTATGAATTACAAAAGAATTAAAAAATGAAGGTAAGAGAAGGAAATTAGAAAAATATTACAACTCCAATAGCTGGCTGCAAAGCTACATGCTGTTGAAGAGAAGAGGTATTAGTTCCCTTCCCCTGAGTTAGCAAAGTGAAAATATGCAGCAGTGAGTCCCCATCTCAGCCTTTTGTTATCTAATTCCACCATTAATTTGAGTGGAACTAATAAAATGATTCCCACCCCTTTCCTCATATTGCTTCATTTGCTTAAGCAATTCATTTAGAATTTCTTCATTCTTCAAAAAAGTGTCTAGATGACCGATATAGATCATAAGGTGCCCACAAATGATCTACGGTGCATGGCTTCCTAGAATCTAACCTCAACCATGGCTTACCCTTCCCACTCCAATGCAACAAACTAATAGGACCTGGGTGTAAACTCCTGCATTTACCTTCAAAGTTATCTCCACCTAACCCATGTTGGTTCCATCTATGATCAACTGCTTTAATATTCCCTGCTAAAACCAACAAAAATGGTGGTAGTGATCCCAAATGATAGATCCTCTTCTGCTGTTTCTGCACTTTCATCCATTCCTCCACCTTCTTTGTATACCCTTCTTTTCTCCATTTACCCACATCCATTACCATCACCCCTGTATTGAAATAACATGGGTTCCTTCCCTTAAACGTCCTTGACATTACTGGGTCTTTCCAAAACATGTCAGTGAAATATACCGTGAAATTTGCATGGCAATACTCTGGTGCAGCTACCACCTTTCCTTCCATGTCAACACCCCAAAGCTTAGCTATATCATCAACAACCACCAAGTCTGAATCCAAATATATCACGCGTTGCACATCCTCTGGTAAACTATCTGCTAGATATATCCTTGCATAATTTAGAGGCTGGTCCAAGGCCTGCCGAATGGACTTCGATATCTTGCCCCGAACACGGTTTGATTCAAAGTGATAAATCTTCATGTTTAGATATGGGAATGTTGATTTGATGCTGGAGAATAGTTCAGGAGCATCATGCGCCGAAAGGAAGTGGAATGCAAGGTTTTCAGGGCAAGTAGAATGTTGTAACATGGACAAAACCGCAGCCATGGTACCACGGAGGTAGTTTGCATCAAGGGTCATGGCTACATTGATGCGATCAGCCTCCATGGAGCCACATTCCTGGCCGTTGCGGAAGGCAGGGGCCTCCCGGAATTGAGGGAGGTCAGGGGTGGAGGTGCCACGGCGGACGAGGCCAAGGCGGATAGAAGTGATGGGGTGGAGGAGGAGGAGGAAGGACAGGAGGCCAAGGAGTATAGGGGAGGTGGAGCTCCAAAAGACCATCCTGTCTTAACGAGGTTTTGTTGTTATTGTTTTGGTTGTGCTCAATCAGAATCTTTGGTTTTTGAAATAGCAGAGGATATAGGATAATCTGATTTGATGAAGAGAGAGGCATTTGATTCGTGAGGAGATTAGGCTGTGCAGTGAAGATTTTGGTGGGTGCAAATTGTGAGGAAGAGATAAAATCTAGGGGTCTAACTTGGACTTAGAATGCACTAATTTAGAAACTCCCTATAAAAGAAGGAGCTAAGAAAACAAGAGTCAAAATCAATTGTGTTTATGTTTCTTTTTGCCCTTTTTAGACTCTTCCTTGTATAGCTAATAAGAGTCAAAGGTTTCTGTTCAAACTATATAACAAACCAAACAAATATGTAATAGGTGGCAGTGCAACACTGAAATTCTCACATTTGTTGCTCATGCTGCCATAACACACCACAAAACTTTTAAGACTCAGAGTGGAGGCTGCCTCCAATTACAAGATTATGAGTTCAATATAAAATGAAATAAATATAATTGATCAAAATGAGAAAGAGGTAAGTGTATTTCAATTTATTATACTTTTCTTAGTTTTGTAGTTATTTATGCATATATTTTCTCTTCACTTCGCCTGTTGTTAAGGAAAGGAGAAGATGAAATCCATTGTCATTATTTATCTTGTCTTTTTTCATTTTACTATCTATATTTTTTTGTAATCAGTTATGACAGCTACTATGCAGCCACAGTCATTATACAATGGCTTTCAGAATGAGAACACTGTGACTGCCAACCTCGTATCCTATGAAGCCTTTGGAAGAGAGAGAGAAAGTCATAACTAACTAATTGTGTCGAGAGTAACACAATAGAGAGAGAGAGATAGAAGTGGGTGGTGATGAGTGATTTAAGTTGAAGATGAGATAGAAGGACTACTGGTTGATTATTGAAGAACAAAATCCTTTGCTGTATCATTCATTATCATCACTCTTGTTATTTGAACTCAGCATTGAAAAGGGGTTTAGGTGCTGTGCATGATTGAATGAAATAAAGTTTTGAGTTTCCATTTCACGTTTTCTTTTGCATGGCTACTAATTGTCAATTACATTATACTGTGACAGGCCATACAAGGCAAATACATTTTTAGACAGGTTTACAATACTTGCTTTCCCTTGTATTAACTATAACATCTTTCACAATTATTATACTTCTTTCACATTTATAAATATTTTTGAAAAAAAAGATTAAATAGAATATATGCTATGATTTTAAAAGAATATAACTTATTTTCTTACATGAAGAAATATTTTATTCACTTAAACATATCTCTTTTTATTTTATTGAGGTTTCTAATTGTTCTCCTCCACACATACGAAATCATTTAAGATGTTTTTGATATAGAACCTTAACATGATATCAGAGTTAGAGCCCAACTTCTTCCCAATTATCATGGGCCGAAAGATGCCCTTTAGTTATGAGTCAAAGGTAACTCTTAGCCTGATCCGACAGACTTATATGGATGAAGCATGTTGGGAAGTAAGTCAAACAGATAGATAAATCTTAGTGGTTCAATAATAAAGAAATCTTTTTTTAAGGTATGATTTTTTTTCCTTTGATTATTTTATACAGATCATTGATTGGTGGATTATACACTTACCTTCCCAAGATACTACCTTATTATACGTATTACATATTTTCCAAATAAGTGAAATTAATCTATTATGCTTATTCGGTATCTCTCAATTTCATCGATCTCGATTCTCTAGGCTATAAAACCAAGTTTGTTATGCGTATCTTATCTCTCCGTTTTACTATCGTGGCTCATATATTTCACAAGCTTAATCCTCTAAAAAAGGAACAAAAAACGGAGGATAATTCACATTTTTAAGTTTTATATATTAACACAACATTATTTATTATTTGTATTTATTTATCATTGATTTTATAAATATTTTCACTATTCATCGTTTATAAATTTGTAAACATTATACTCTAGAAATTACAGATATCATTATTTATATTTATTTTGATTTTTTAGAGAGAGAAAGATTTCAGTACTTAAAGCCTGAAGCTCTGTTTAGGCCTGAGAACAAAATTATTAAATAAAGAAAAGAGAAAAAACAAAAATAAAAGGCGTTGATTTTGATCCTCCGATTTTGTAAGATCGATCCTACCTTTGATTGTTCGAAGAATTGCTCCAATCGGGTACCTATCGATCCTCTAAAACTGATTATAAATCTTCTATTCGCATGTATTACTCGTGATATTATTCTTATCACTGCTTCTATATCCTATATAATTAATCTTTGAATAAATTTGGATTTTCATCGGTTTTTGTGATCTGTGGATGTTTTTTTACTATTGGTATTAATTGAAATTCATTTAGGTTTTTTTTCTTCATTTTTTTGTCAAATAGTTGTGCTCTTAACGCTTAAATTGCTGGATTATATGTTTCTGGGAAGTTGAATGATCCATTCATTGGTTATCTGAACTTTTGACGTTGTTTAATATCATAGATTGCAATACTGAAATTCAGATGTGATTCATTTTCAGTGCATTCAAATATGTAATGCCTTATAATCCAGTTTTAGTAGTACTCATTTGATTCATCTTGGCAAACAATGTTATCAATTTTTTATTTATGAATCTGAATTCTTAATCGTCAATGTTGTTTTTCATATTAATTTAAATTCACGGAAATTGATTTGAGAATGAGTAAATTTCCGGTGCTTGTGAGTAGATGATAAATAAAACTTGACAAATGTGTTCATGTGTTTTACCTTTTCTTCGTTTTCCTCTTCTTCTTTTGTTTGTTTGCACAGCTAAAAAGTGATTTCATTGGTTGTCAGTGGTAGCTGCCAAATGTCGCCTTCAGTTGTCCAAGAAAACGGAAGTAGGAATAAGAGAAAATTTCGGGCTGATCCGCCTTTAGGGGAGCTGAATAAGATTATTCCTGCACCTCAACATGCATGCTTCAGTTATGAATTCTCTGCTGAGAAGTTTGAAATAAACACAGGTCACGTGCAAGCCACTGCTGGTGACCTGTGTAGTGTTAACCATGATCGTTCTGATGGATTGAAGCTTGGCCTCGGATTGTATAGTCCTGGAAGTTCATCCCAGGTCGGGCCTTGTCAATCTAAGGAAGAAGTCGAGGCAGATGAATATGATGACATTGATTGGAATGATCTCACTGAAGCCCAATTGGAAGAACTTGTCTTGAGTAATTTGGATGCCATTTTCAAGAGTGCAATTAGAGAAATTGTTGCATGTGGCTACACTGAAGAAGTTGCTACTAAGGCTGTCTCGAGGTCTGGCATATGTTATGGATGCAAAGATACCGTGTCTAATATAGTTGATAACACTCTACCATTCCTTAGGAAAGGCCAGGAAGTTGATCCTTCACGAGAGCACTATTTTGAAGATCTAGTGCAACTTGAGAAGTATATCTTGGCTGAATTGGTTTGTGTTCTTCGAGAGGTTAGGCCTTTCTTCAGTACTGGGGATGCAATGTGGTGTTTGTTAATTTGTGATATGAACGTGTCACATGCTTGTGCAATGGACGTTGGCCCTTCAAGTAGTTTAACTAGTGACGGAACTGCTGATGGCTGTTCATCTAGCCAAACAGAATTACAGTCAAAAGCAGAAACCAAAGTTCCTGAATTGAGTCTTCCAAGTCCTCGTAAATCAGTTCCTGCTGTTTCTCATAATTCTCAATCTAAGAAATCTCTTGTGACAGGAATTCCTGGTGTTAACAACTTAAAGAACTCTCAAACTATTGGTGGACCCTTTGAGAATGAGGGTGCAAATCGTGGACCTGTTTGTGTTGATAAAACATTTAGTGCTACCGGAACATCTCAATCTGAAGAGAAGTATGGGAATGTTAGGAAGGTCCATTCTGGTAGCAGCAAGAGGGACTACATTCTTCGGCAGAAATCATCTCATGTGGAAAAAAGTTATCGGACTTATGGATCTAAAGGTTCTTCAAGAGGAGGGAAGCAGAGTGGCTTAAGTGGTTTAATCTTGGATAAAAAACTTAAGTCTGTGTCGGAATCTTCTACCATCAACAAGAGTGCATCCTTACAGATAAGTAAGGCAACGGGAGTTGAAGTGACTCAAGACAATCATGGCGCTAGTTTCTCACCTAATGCTGGACTATCTGCCCCTGCTGCATTTAACCTGGATTCTGCTGCTGCTGTTTTTAGATCAATCAATACTCCATATTCAGTACATGCAGCAAATACAATACCTGCATTTAGTAGCCCCAGTTCATTATCAACCACAGATACTGATCTTTCTCTTTCGTTGTCTTCTAAAACCAAGTTGTCCACGGTGCCTGTCTACTGCAATAATGAGGCACCTAATAGTAGTCATGTGGGGATGCCGTATGACAGGTCCCTAGGGCAGTGGGTACCACAGGATAAAAAGGATGAGGTGATTTTGAAGCTGGTTCCAAGGGCAAGGGAGCTTAAAAATCAGCTTCAAGAATGGACCGAGTGGACCAATCAGAAGGTAATGCAGGCTGCTCGTCGGCTGGGTAAGGACAAGGTTGAGCTTAAGACACTAAGGCAAGAGAAAGAGGAAGTTGAACGTCTTAAGAAAGAGAAGCAATCTCTTGAGGAAAACACCATAAAGAAGCTCTCTGAGATGGAAAATGCCTTGTGTAAAGCCAGTGGACAGGTAGAGCGAGCTAATACTGCGGTCCAGAAGCTCAAGGTGGAGAATGCTGCACTGAGGAGAGAGATGGAAGCTGCAAAGCTACGAGCTGCAGAAACTGCCACAAACTGTGAAGAGGTCTCAAGGAGAGAAAGGAAAACTCAATTGCAGTTTCAGTCATGGGAAAAGCAGAAGTTCTTGCTTCAAGAAGAGCTAATGAGTGAAAAACACAAATCGGTACTGCTGCTACTGGAATCAGAGCAAGCTAAAATGCAACAGGAGCAAGTTGAGGTTTGCCATTTTAAGCTTATACAAACTTTTTTCTCATGTTTCCTTATATCTTGCAAACGACCTCCTCACATCTATATTCTATACTAATACAATATGGTTCAGAGAGTAGTTTTGGGGAGGTGTCTTCAATAGACAAACCTTATTCTTAAAAAAGTAGGAAATTGTTATCAGGCGAGTAGCTATCTCAAGTTTTGAAGCTCCTCCACTCTCACTTTTTTGGATAGTGTTTGTATGTTAAATGATATGGGTCTCAAACCAGATTTTCCTTTGCCATTGCTAGCTCTCAAGGTAATATCAGCTTTTCACCTTTTAAAAAGTCAAGCACTACCCCACAATCTATTAATGTATGCTTGATGATTTGTGTCAGCAGAGGAACAGACACAGTGACTTTACAGTAACTCCTAATTTTTTATTTTTGAACTTGCACTGTGTCTGTTTCATTTTCTCTGAAGATTCTATCAATCTTGTAGTTGCAACTCTCATCCCCTTAGCAAATTTTTGATATCATAAAAACAGAAATATGAATTTAGTTATGCTGAAGTGAAGCATGAGAAAACAGTTTGTCATACATGCCCAACCTGTAAGATTTCATAAATGCATCCATCTTTTGTCTATATAGGTGTTAAATGAGTATTGCTATTGGGTATCTTCTCATTGTAAAGGAAAATTTTCACAGGCTAGATGGCAGCAGGAAGCAAAGGCAAAAGAAGAACTTCTCTTACAGGCTAGTTCTATAAGGAAAGAAAGAGAACAAATTGAGGAGTTAGCAAAATCCAAGGAGGATATGATCAAATCGAAAGCAGAGAAGAATCTGCAAAGGTTCAGAGATGATATCCATAAACTTGAAAAAGAAATTGCACAACTGAGACTGAAGACTGACTCTTCCAAAATTGCTGCACTGAAGATGGGCATTGATGGAAGCTATACTAGCAGATTCATTGACATGAAAAATGGCAATGCTTTAGAGGAACACCGGGCTTCTGTTATCTCAGAACTAGTTAGTGATTACTCGGAGACAGGCAGTGTGAAACGGGAAAGGGAATGCGTGATGTGCCTTTCTGAAGAGATGTCTGTTGTGTTCCTCCCATGTGCTCATCAGGTTGTTTGCACAACATGCAATGAGCTCCATGAGAAACAGGGTATGCAAGATTGTCCTTCTTGCAGGAGCCCCATCCAGCGGCGTATTCCTGCCCGTTTTACCCATATTTAATTTATTTATTTACTTGAGTGAGTTGAGTGTCTAGAATAATAATGTCTATAGGACTCATGGAATGAATAAATGCATAATCCATGCATCTACAGAGTTGAGATACTTTAAGTTGCTTTTCAATGCCAAGTTTGATTTTTCTTTGATACTGTCATTGGTTTTTTGAAGTTATTTTTCTTATGAAGTTGCACGTGACTTCCGTTGCTTATTTGATGACAAAGTTAGCTCATCGAGATACCTCTTTAAAACAAGATATTTATGGACCTTGGTTAGGATTCAATAATGAAGTATTACTCTCCCTTCCATTCTAAAGTGACAACCTAATTTATATTTTATTATGCTTGTCATAACAAACACCACCGCAATCCTGAGGCCGCAAAAATATCTGTTGCCATCGTAGTTGTAAGTAAATAATAAGTGGAAAGGCTATATTAGAGATGATTTATAATTAGGTTGTTGTTGAAACTTCAAAGCAGATGAAAAAGAGAAAGGAATAGCATAAAATCAAAGGCTTTGTCAAGGGATAAATGATTTATAATTAATAAAGAAGCAGCGTATATATCTTATTGTATTGTGAATTATTGAAGCACTTTGGTCACCTTCCACCAGAAAAGAAGCGGTTTAATGTCCCATTAGATCGTTTAATGTTCCATTAGATTTCACATGAGCAAAAAGTTAATAGTTCGATTATTGGGAGCAATACTTGTTGTGGATGATAGAAACAATCCAATTATTGGGAGCAATACTTGTTGTGAATGATAGAAACAATCCAAAAAATATTAGTTCTTTACGTGAATAATTGTTGTTATAAAAATGTGATTGCTATCAACCAACTAAGTAAAAATATCAGTGTTGTTTGGACCGGACCGGACCGGACGGTCCGACCGGTCCAACCGTCAACCGTTCCTGCAAACGGTTCTGTACAAGTAGTAAACCGGAATTGGTTTCCAGCCGTGGAAAATCCGGTCCAACCGGGTTAGACCGGGTAAAACCGGAATAACCCGGTTGGTTAAACCGGACGGGTTCATAAAATAAAATAAAAATGTAAAAAATGCACATATCTGATGCTTTTAATATGATGTAATCGATTACGAGTATATTGTAATCGATTACATCATGTAAAATTCACATATCTGATGCTTTTAATATGATGTAATCGATTACGAGTATATTGTAATCGATTACATCATGTAAAATTCACATATCTGATGCTTTTAATATGATGTAATCGATTACGAGTATATTGTAATCGATTACATCATGTAAAATGCACATGTCTGATTAGTTTATCATCATGTAATCGATTACCAGGATTGTGTAATCGATTACACTGTTTAAAAATGCAAATAATCTTAGTTTCATACATGAGTTTTTCAAAGATCAGTATTATACATATTTTCTAATTATTATACATATTAATCTAACGTATATTCTAATTTGTAGGTATGGTTGAAGGACAAAATATTACTATTGATGGATTGCTTAATTTAGACTATTTTCCTCAAGAAGATGTAGATAGTTACACTCAAAGTACATCTTTAACCAACAATGTAAACTTAGGATCTAACCAAGACAATGATACATGGATGAATTAGAATGTTTACTCTATAAATGAGATGTGTTTTGATTTATTGCTCTAATTATGTAAGACTTAAACTTTGATGCACTTTTATTTTGATTCATGTATGAGCTTTGTGCAAAGTTATTCACTTATTTTAATTAATTATATAATATATGTATATATATATAATTATATATGATATTATATTGTCGTCCGGTCCGACCGGACGGCTTAACCGGTTAAACCGGTTAGAACCTATACAAGACCTCATCCGGTTTGACGTCCGGCTCGGGTTTCACAACATTGAAAAATATAGACACCGTCTTAATATTACGCTACGCGTGGGTGAGATAATATCATGCATTTTCTATTTAACGTTGTAATGGATGATTTCATATTTTTTAAAGAAAGTTGAAGAGGGCTAACAATAATTTAATCTTATATCAACTAACCCAATCTCTATAACTGCATCGCTACACGTGATTCTGATTCATTCATACGTGCTAGTTCATGACCACATTTTTTAAAGTATAATAACAACAATATTACATTCATGGCAAACGTTACAAGAAGTAACAACTACATTGTTATATTCCCTGCTAAATAATTTTACTATTTTTGCATTACATTGTTTTATTTAGTAATTTTATTTATATCAATGGCATTAAGAAGGAAGAATGAGTGATTCTGTATGGCCGTTTTTTTAGCATAAGAATTCGGATGCAGTAATGACAACATATTGATATTATGTTATGAAGGAGGGTGACACAGAAAAATGCAACATTCATTTGTATCTCTATCTCTGTTGTCTTCCATTTCTGACTCTTTTGTCTGCATCTTTGTGGTGGCCTTATCTTTCATTCAACTGGTTTGGCCACCACCATGGACAATAATAATAATAATCAACAACCATCACATGCACTACCTTCCTTCACGTAACTAATCTTCTCTGTGCATTTATTCTTGATTTCTATTGGAATATTTTTTGTGACATTCTATGTTGTTTGGTGTTATATTTATGACAGCAATAGCTTTCGCAAATTAGAAAGAGAGCACATAGAAGGAAGTGGGACGCCTTTAAGAAGCAGGACACTGCGTATTGAGTCTTGTTATTCACTTTCAAGATTTGGTAAAATTGCTTTTCTTGCTCTTTTAAGATCATTGTTTATTGTACTAATGCCCAAATGAAATAACATATTAGATTTGGAGTCTTTAAACAATGAGAAGGGTGATGATGTACAGGAGTGCTCTTCTCTTCAAGATTGTTCAACAAGTATTGAATCTGAAACCCCTTGTTCCGATGCCAGCAGTTCGGATTCGGAAGATCAGCCAGATTCATATAGCAGTAGCAATATGCGCGGTTTCCTTAATTTGCTCAAGAAAGGGTCCCAAATGCCCTTCCAACCCTTTCAACCTCTTAAGAATGTTCCAAAACTCAGGAAAAAAAGCAACAGAATAAGAGAGGACCTCATTCCACCAGTGACTTCTCCAACTCTTAAACCGTCTCTAAAACCATCTCTTACCAACAATTTTTGTTGCTTTAAATCTTCCTGGAAGAATTTTACTCTTTCAGACCTCCAAGCTGCAACCGATAATTTCAGTCATGGTATGAAATCTTTTATTTTGGTTGGTTGAAAAGATTATTGCTTTTCTAACTATCTAAGTAATTCAGAAGAAAATCCATTTTGTTCATGATGACATATTTATTATTAACACATGCTTTCTTTTGATGAAGATAATTTGATTGGTGAGGGAGGTTATGCGGAGGTTTATAAAGGGAAATTGGAAGATGGAAATTTTGTTGCAATTAAAAGGTTGACAAGAGGGAACCAAGAAGAAATGACAGCAGATTTCTTGTCTGAGCTTGGTATTATAGTGCATGTGGATCATCCTAATATTGCTAGGTTGATTGGATATGGTGTTGAAGGTGGCATGCATCTTGTTCTTCAGTTATCTCCACATGGAAGCTTATCATCCATACTTTATGGTTTGTTTTCTATTTTGAATACCAATACCTGACTAGTTCTCTGAAAATAAAACTCACTGGTTTCTTCCCTTGCATGAATGAATTCAGGAAGTCGTGAGAAACTCGATTGGAACACAAGATATAAGATTGCTTTGGGAACTGCTGAGGGCCTTCGCTATCTGCACGAGGAATGTCAAAGAAGGATTATCCACAGAGATATTAAGGCTTCTAATATATTGCTTTTGGAGAATTTTGAGCCACAGGTGCTTTTTAAGCCTCACAAATCTGATTGTCGAACATTCATTTTTCAGCACTTATGATTAGGATTTATTTTTTAATTGTTTGCTCCTACTTCTTTGGGACAATGCTAACTTGAGTCTTCTTACTCCAGATATCTGATTTTGGCCTTGCAAAATGGTTACCTGACCAATGGAGTCACCATACTGTCTCCAAATTTGAAGGCACATTTGGGTTTGTGCATTTAACTTCACAAGTTTTTTGTGTTCAGTATTTATATATAGTCGTTTTTGTTTCTTCCACCTACTAATTGACCCTTAATTTATTTTTCCTCCTTTTGCAATCATCATTGATGTCACAACAGATATCTTCCTCCTGAATTCTTTATGCATGGTATAGTTGATGAAAAAACTGATGTCTATGCTTATGGAGTGCTATTATTAGAGCTCATTACAGGACGACAAGCTTTGGATAGCTCACAGAAAAGTCTGGTGATGTGGGTATGTATGCTATTTAGACACTAAAATTACTAATAATTTACCAACCTTCTTGAAAGAATTGAAAATATCAATTCTTATGGGGCGTTCCTTTAACGCAGGCAAAACCTCTGCTATCTACAAACAACATTAAAGAGCTTGTTGATCCATGTTTGAATGATGACTATGATGAAGATCAAATGAAATGTATAATCTTAACAGCTTCTTTGTGTATAGACCAGTCTTCAGTTCGACCCCAAATGAATCAGGCAGGTTCTTTATACACTGAAAATGAGGCCTTCTTATAAAGGGTGGCCTAAACATATGTTGTAGTGGCTTTGCCCTTAAGCCGGAATTAGAACTAGTATATAGCAAATAATGTTTTGAAATGAATGCAGGTATTACAGATGTCAAGAGGTGAAGAAGAGAGCTTGAAGCTCATAAGAGAAAGACAGAACTTACCTCAGAGGACCTACTCTGAAGAACTCTGTGATGCAGAAGACTACAACTCAACTAAGTTTTTGAGTGACATGGATCGACATATGGAGACTATTCTAGGCTCATGTAACTAACCACTCGAAACTAGTTCGAGTGTCTATGATTCAGATAATGTAACTGCTTATATAGAAGTGGAACTTTAGGGGCAGTGACTTAGAGTTATATTATTCAGTTATTGGTACCATCAATTTGGACAACCTTTTTCTATCATATCAAAAATATTTGTCAATCACTTATTTTATGTTTATACATATGTGCATTTCAAGAAAATATCACAAAAAAAACAAAAAGACTTGTCATAGTAACTTTGCAAACTTGATCTTGAATCAACATAGTTTTATAAAATTGATTTTAGTGAAAAAACCAAAATGAAAAAAAATATTATAAGACCCAACTGAAAAAAATAACTTGGAAGACTAATCTAATAATTTCTGTATATTATATTATCTATGTATCAATTTTGTTTAATAAAGTATGGATGTAAGTAGTTAAATTATTGGCCCTCCTCCTAAAATCCTGAGTCACCCTGCAGAATGAAGAAATCAATGAAGAAATCGGTTATTTAAATAGTCCACCACCCACTCCACCCTCATCATGCTCACTCTTTGGCTATATAAACAGCATTTACAGTGTGGATGGATGGGGAAGCTAAATAGACCTTTATAATAAGAAAACTTAAAATAGTTTTACAAACAAATTCAATTGATACTCGTAATTTTTTGTATCAAATTCAATTGATACTTGTAATTTGAATAACTAAAATATTAATTAAAATGAGACTAATATTAATGAATAAATGATATTAATGACACAGATTTTGGTCCACCTGAAAGCCTATACAGCTGAAACTAGAGTATAACGAGTTACCTCTGACAGCAAATCTTGCGGATGGTTCCATTCCCTCTTCTGCTCTTCAAAGCTTCCTACCTTAGCTGACTGCTTCTGATCACCAAGCTTGTTTGCATACAAATCATAATAAGCCTTAGCATCAATATGGCTTAATATTCTGACCAACTTTCCATGTTTCTCATCCACCACAATTTCCCCATCACTGGATTCAACACCACTGGCTATGACTTTAATGCTCTTTACCTCAAATGTTGGGTCAAGACTCGAAGGGCTATCAGCCATGATAACTGCACCTAGTATCTCCCCCAAGAAGGTGTCCTGCCAAATGCAAAGTATCTAATGAATAATGGTCGTATCAACTTTTACAGCCATAATACTTCTAAGTGAGATGTTCCGTTGCATTAAAATGCTTCTAAAGTTAGTTCACTTTCCTTCTATGTTCAGTGACAAGCAGAAATCTTAGCATAACTAATGAAATTATGATGTAAAAGAGCACTGAGCTATAAATTAGCCATCTATAGGAGCTTATGTACCATATGCTGGTATCTGTGGTGGATTCCCTTCAAACGGTATAGCCTTGACAGGAGATGCTTGGAAAACACAACCTCGGATGTTTTTCTTGTCCCACGTAACCGGCCTATGATAGTTGAAAACGAACTTACTCGTTGCTGAATACTGAGTGGAATGAGTGTGATGTTAAGTTCTGATTCAAGCACTGACTTTGCCGCTAAAGGATCCAAGAACATATTGAATTCTGCATATTGATTGGTAGGAATTGAAAAGACATTTCCTTTGTCACTGGCGTTCATGCTGATGTGTCCCCCCAATACATAAACTTCCTGCAACATTTTGGAATAATTATGACATGCACCAGTTTGAAAATTATAACCTTCTAAATGTTCTAAACTATAATTCTGCCCTGGTAAAAATGTTAAAAGGCAAATTTAGTTAGAAATTAATCATCAAAATGACTAGCAAATTTATGTGGGTTTACTCCCAAGTCTACTTTATAGCAGCTGATTGTTCTTGTTGACATACATTACTATACCAAATAGTTGATAAGCAAATGCATAATATAACTTACCTGAATTCTAGAGCTTATGTTTTTCACCGATACAGCCTTTGCCAAATTAGTCAAGGGTCCATTGGTTAATACTGTAATCTTAGATTTTGGTTCAGTTGTTTCCAATATAGACTCCCAAACTTCCATAGCTAGTGGTTGTCTGAGTTCAGGGTGATCCGTATCCCGAGGAGCTCCAAACTTCACAGAGTTTTCTGCTGTATACCTGAGGCATGACTCAAGGTGTTAGTCCATGGCTGGTAACAAACACTGGAAACATAGAAGAAACTCCAACAACTAAAATGCTCTATTGCAGTGGTGCCTAAGTTATAGACTGCATGGGGGAAATTTAAAAAATAAATTATTGGTAGTATTTTAAAAGTTTCTAAGCTGTATAATACTATAATGTGTACTCAACATGGCATGCCGCATATTAGAATTATCTAATAATTTGAATTTTATTAGGAGATAATATCCAAGTCTAGTTCACTTCTACATGACATATATGCCATTATTTCTATAGTGGTAATAGTAAGCTTCCATTTCCCACATAGTCGATAAGATTTTTACAACTTCTAATGCAAGAAAGAAGCTGACAAACACCTTCTGAGGCTATGTGGTAGATCACGAGCAAGACCATAAAGAGTGTCAGAGTCCAGAAATCCACCACTCCCTTGGGGAATAGCTTTAATATACTTGCATTCACCAACAGCTGAGAATGTTGAATCTGACTGGTTCATTGCAAAAACGTCTCCTAGACCAACTGGGATATCATCACGACCCATCATGTGCAGTAAATCATAGATGATGTCTATTGTTGCTGGATTTACCCAACCAGTTGGGCTCACGATGATTGCCTGAACCCAAAAGAACAAGGAAACTACATTAAAGTAACATTGGTGCAACATTGGTGCTCAAATTCAAAGTAGAGAAGTTCCTGATTAGACTAAGACCATGAAAGAGTTTTTCATTTTGCAACTTTTTCCTTACTTGTGTAAATATTAATTCAAAGTTAAAGAATCGATTCAGAGAAAGATACTAAAGATAGAAAATAATAATACCTTAAGGTTGATTACTTCAACAGGCACTTTTAAGAGGTAAAACAGAGCAAGAAAATCTCCTGCACTCATGTCCATGTCAAACACAACAGGTTTCCCCAGTCTTTTAATTTGAAAATCTGGTTTGTAAGTTACTTCTCTGTAGTGAGGAAACTCTGTAGTAAAGTTAAATCTTCCAGCTTGTTGTGGTTGCTTTAGAACCTTTGTCCACCAAAAAACAATGTCAAATATAGATGCATATGTCATTTTAAGAATGTAATGAATATCAAAGCAAAATATTCAATTCCTGAGTTTCTTTACTAGATAACTTATGTATGTACACGTCTTTTTTCACATACAACATTAAACAATGTGATTGGTTAATCATGAAGAGATTTTAACAATATACCAAAAAATGGAACTCACATTCAAGAAGTGTGTGAAATATTCCCTTTCAAGTGAGCTCCGAACATCCTTATTAGGCTTTGCTTTTGTAGCAACAAGTACTCTAACTGAGTCTGGACCATTTACCTCTGAGGTGTAACCATCCTATGGAACATGTCAGTTAACATTAAAATTTGCCATATGTATGTTATTTGTAGCAAAGTAAATTTGCAACAATAAAGGAAAGCAACTACCTGGCATCTCCCTTTCCCATTCTTAACAAAGCAGAGTGGATCCCTAAGTCCATTTTGAACATGACCACTATGTGCTCCACCATTCTCTAGATTGAACTTTGGAACTTTCATGTCATCAAAAAATGGATTGGAGCCATCAGTTATCCCATAGGGTTTGTTTGAAGTGATTACAGTTATGTTTAAATACTCCATTTCAGCAAATTCATTTTCCCCTTCAACGTTATTGGATTTAGCCATGAGTGTGGCAGCTATACCAGCTGCAAAGGAGTCCCACATGAAATAACTCTGCCAAAAAAAGAGTCATTATGGGTATTAGTTCCTTTTTACACCATATCAAATTAGATGCTAAGTAAAGAAAATAATAGGCATGTATATTCATCAATAAACTACCGAATAGAATTCGTTGTCAAACCAAGTATCACGAGCCATTTTCAAGGACTTGAAACAGTATTCTGCCTCATTTGTGTCTTGACTCTTCTCAAATGCATTAAAGAATTCTTCAGTGACAGGGATTGTGTTTGTTGCATCAAGAGGAACAAGGGTGACAGGAATTCCAGAATGAATCACCTAGAAAATGAGATATATTATTTGTTATCAATATAGCGACTAATATATCTATCTCTGATATAAACATGCATAAAGCTAAACCTTAATAAGACGAATATTTAGTTGATAATAGTTGAAATCAAGGGTTAAGCCACTGAGGTAAACAACAATGAGTGTTATTTATTTCAAATGAAACATTAATGGATGCACAGTATCTTAAGTTTACGGAAATTTGAAACCTTTATTTGATATAAAAAGTAAATAAAAAATGACTGAAAACAATTTAAAATGAGAGATAAAAAAAAGTGCTGCAACATTGCGCAATGTGTGGATTGCTAACTAACGTTAATAACTAGTTTGAAGAAGAACTGATCTTTAGCATATTGAAGAGACTGACCTGGTATGCTGCAAAAGGATCCCCAAAAATATTGAACTCCGCATAAGAGTTAGTATTGTAATCCGTGTACAAATTGCCATGGTCACCACACTGGCTAGGCACGCAGGAAGGGGGTGCATTTTTTGGGCAACAACCAGTTGGGTTGCTCGACCTTACACCACCACCCATAATATAGATGTGCTTCACATTTTTCTTGAGGTGTGGGTTACTCATAAGGAAAATGGCAAAGTTTGTATGTGCTCCAGTAATAAGCACAGTTATGGGACCAGTAGATATTTTATCAATCAGAACTTGCTGAGCAGTTGGTTGTCGTAGAGGTGTATATCTCCTTTTCCCCTAATTTCATAATGAAATCAGCAAGAAATGATTGATAAATAGATCAATTCACATATGATTTATGTTGAGATGAGTGGCTCTTATACCTGTGGAAGGAAAGCTTTCCGGATGCCATAGTTAACATCGACGTCTAAGCGCCCTCCAAATCCTACTGGAATGGCCTGCCTGTATCTGCAATTTCCTGATGTTGTCATCCCCTGATTGAATGAAATGATTGAAAGTAACGTAATTATAAGTTCGATTATAAAATATAGTTAAAGTAGAAGTGCATATACCTGATCTATGATTGGAAGATAACCACCAACATTAGGGAGTATAGTAGAATTGGGAAGTATTCCACCTTCACCTCCAATACCAACAGCAATATCATCTCGCCCCATCATGTAAAGTATGTCATAAATTTGATTCACAGCATGTCCCGCACTTGTCCAAGTATTTGCATTGATCGTCACTGCCTGCAATTGGATACATCATCATCCAAAACATTATATATATATATATATAAAGTAGGGGAGGTTTGAATTTGGTTACCTCCAATTGAAATTGTGATGTATTGAGCTTCAAAAGGTACAAGAGAGCGAATAAATCATCAGTACCAACATCTGTATCTAAAAGAATACGATGAGGAATAACACTGCATCCAACACTACTTGCTACAATCAATAATACAGCTACCCAGCAGCACCTTCTCCGTAACAACATTCTCTGCACTTCAGGTTAACTCACTCTACTACTACTACTACTTAATATTTTTTATAATAATAAGAATAAAATAATATGATATCACATTTTATACTTTTATTTAGAATGACATTTTTACCTTATTATTCCCCTGAAGAATATTTTCTAACAAGTGTTTAATATATATATGTTTTAGTTTTACTTGCCTGTAAATAATATGTCACTAACAATTAATGAAATAAAAAAACTCTTAAGTATAAAAGGATTGCATTGCATCGCATCCCATCTTTCTCCATGCATACATAGGACAACTAACTTATTTAGGGAAGAGCTTTCTTTCATCATTTTCCAGAATACACTCGATTTTGGCCCCATGAATTTTTGTGGCAGTAAAACTAGTTTGTTAGAATATTTATTAGAATTTTACACGTTTTTTTGTTTATTTATTTAAATAGAGAGGGAAAAAATATATATATTCTGGTATATGATGAGTTTTATACAATATTATTATATAATCTATTATTTATATTTAATCATCATTAATTCTTCAAAAAAAGTAATAAATCTTTAGACTTATTGTACACAGATATTACATTCTTAAATATTTTATTTGAAACTACCATTACTGATTATAAATATGATTGAATAAGTTCATAGCTTGGTTCATTGGGCAATTTCATACCATCCATGTAAAACTTAGTGCTATACGTCCTTAGACTTTTTGAACGTTGGGGTTTAAGTCTCTACTCTCTATCGTTTTGTTTTTTGAATAAAAGTCTCTATTCACATTTCACAGTCATATTGAATAGAGTTAACAATTACGGTTTGAGGGTGAAGCATGCATGCATGGCAGAAAAGTCTTAGGTGAGAAAAAAAATTGGCACATCATCCAACGCCATTTCCCTTCCCCATTGGATAACATAATCATCAACCCCGTTTTCACTCTCCATTATTATATAAGACTAATCTACTTAACAACATCAATCATAATACAAAAAATCACATTCATTCTTATTTGAGTCTCACACATTATGTCATAATTTGTTACAATTTTTTATGAAATAAAAACAACTTTTTATCTTTTCTCATGGTGACAAATATCATTTTTATTTTTATTTGAGTCACACAATTACCCCACACTTTTATATTTTACGATAAATATAACCAAATATATATCTCTCTCCTCATTGGCCAAGAATTTTAATATTTAATAACAAAATTTACAACAACAAAAAAATGTCACAATGGAGAAGAGAAAGTAAGAATTCCTGTTAACAACAACCAGTGTAATGATCTCTATAATGTTAATGCACTATGGACTTTCCTACACTATCTATCCCCAAAATTTGGTATTAGTACCAATGAAGGTTGGAACGATGGGTCATGGGTGGGTATAAGATGATAGGATCATAACACAAGATAAGGAAAGGAATCTTCCTTGCTTTTCCGTTTCCCCTGCTTTCCCCTCACACACACTTCCAAAATTGGCTTGTTGTGACGCTCCTAGGCATCTTTAAGTCCGTCTCGCACCAATCAAAAAATGACATGTTAATTAAAAAAATTAAACATTCATGCTTTTTTTATTTTTACTCCATTTTGATTGGTGCGGGACGAGTTTGGGGACGAGGTTCGGGACAACAAATCCTTGTCCCCTAAGCATATGGGAGACAGAATGTAAGAAAGAATGAAGTAATTCACTGATATGAGAGACAAACAGAGGTAATAATATCCCCATAATTTAGCCACTAACAACTATAACATTAACATTAACCTGCCCACCTCATATTGCTTTAGGAATAAACCACTAACTTAGTATCTATATTTCTAACTAAAAAATATATATTCCTGATATGGGTAATCCACAGTGTAAATGGGAAGTTGGGAACAAATATTGTAAGGCATGAATACATCTCCCCTTTAACCAAATCAACCTTTGGCTTCCCAGGTTATTGATCTTTAACAAGTGACAATCTGATTTCCATGATATTCAAATAATGTAGTGTTATTCTTCAACCATACATACTAGCTATAAAAATTTAATTCAATCAAAAGGACTCCCATACTTTTAAGACCATGACATACATGAAGCTAATAAAGCAATTGGAGTGAATAAGTGATGATGATTTCATGAACATTGACCAGTCTTAGAGAATCTGAGCTAAATAGTGAGTGAATTGAACCGATTTACTTTTACATTGATTGGTTTCAAATACAATATCCAGCCTACCCTTGGAGGGCAAAAAATTCACATTATTTATCTTCATGAAGAATCATTTGATTTGATAAATAACACAAGCAGATCATGACTATATAACTTGTTTCACAGCAGCATATATCTATATAAAATGTTACTATTTTGTTACATCAAGAAATAAAGTATACTTAGGTGAGTATGTATAATTTAGGATTTACGGTGATACCAACCCACGGATTTCTGAGCTTCGATAACGATATGGGAAAGACCTGCAATGGAAAGGAAGATTTAAAAAAGAGAAACTTTGAGATTGAAATAAGATAACAAGTAGTATACCTTCTCGGACGGTTTGCTTGTTGTTACGGATATCATGAATGGTAGCAGATATTTTCCAATACAAAGGACGAGCTATGTAGAAGAGAGCCATCAATACCAAAGCCACCATCAAGATGCGGAATACGATCCTTGAACTATGTGAAGCCATTCACTTTTAACCACTTCAAAATCAGAATCAATCAATGACCTAAAAGCTTTGTGTTATGTATCCAAATAAACCAGGCAGGTAACAAAACACAATGTCACTTTTATGTACAACTCAACACATCACCTTTGCTACTTCAATAAATGGATTTAAAATGATTGATAAATCAACCCACTTCATTGGGTCAGAATGAGCGGTCCAAAGCCCAAATGAATAACTAGTTATTTAGTCCCAAATCCCAATCATCAGGGTTAGGGTTTCTCCCTTGGTAACTGATATAAATGGCAAGGCACCGAAGCCGTAGCAGAAGCTACAGCCCTCGCCGCCGCAGCCGATCCCCGCCGCGCGGACGCAAACGTTACGATGATGATCGCGGTGACAGGCGTTCTTACCGTGATCGTCGCTCCCCACTTCCTTCTGGTTTGCTTGTTCGTAACCTCCCCCTTGATGCTAGACCCGAAGATCTTAGGGGCCCGTTCGAGCGCTTTGGTCCTGTCAAAGATGTTTATCTTCCTAAAAATTACTATACTGGGTGAATTTACCATTCTATCCTATTCTCTTATCTTCTTCCTTAACCATATTTACCTTTATATTAATGTTGAAGTTTTCTCCAATTGTATTTGTAGTGAGCCTCGTGGCTTTGGGTTTGTGAAATATCGACATGGCGAAGATGCAGCCGAGGCCAAGCAACAGCTTAATCATACTATCATTGGTGGACGTGAAATCAGAATTGTCTTCGCTGAAGAAAATCGGAAAACTCCTCAAGAAATGCGTGTTACTACTCGCGGAAGGTATGATTGCAGTTTCATTTCCTAGTTTTTTTTCTCTAAATTTTCAATTATTGATTTCTTCTGCACTGTTTTTTTACTTTAGATTGACGCTTGTTTTGCTTTTATGTTATAAGTGCTCGACATGGAAGTGGTAGAAGGAGGCCTCGTTCAAGATCCAGAACCCCTAGACGCCGTTATCATTGTTAGCTTAACTATTCACTCCTGCTTTTAATTTAGTTTCTTAATGCAATGATATTAAGTTTTATCTGTTAGAAGATACTCTTTTTTTAATCTATAATACCTATGATTTTTGCAGCCTCCTCTCGCTCCCCATCTCCAGCTAGGGATGATTCAAGGTTTGAATATAACTGTTTTATTACACTTTTTTATATGTTATTTTCATGGGACATTTTTTTTCCTGTTTTTATTGGATTATAATAGCTTTTGGGTATCTGTATCATACTTGAACTCCTGCCTATTATAATGATAGTGGTGGTGCATTTCATAGTATTAAAGGACTGTTTTATAATAAAGCTTCAGAAAAAGTTTAATTCTCTAAACATCAAATATTTTTGTTAGAGACGCTCTATGACAGACTTCCATTGATACTAACTCTTTGACATGAATATAGAAAACTTATGTAAATGCACAATTACACATTGCAACTAAATGATGTATAAAGCGGGTGGTTAGTAATTAAGAAGTCGTTATGATGTAAGATTGAGCTGTAGGTGGTGAAGGGAATTGTGATGTCTGTGACCTTGTTCTTTTTTCGCATGGGTGTAAACAGACCATCAATTCTGTAGTGGGGATAGCAGGATGACCACTACAATAAAAGGAAAAATAATATTAATAATTTATACACTACATATAAATGCTGAAAAATACTAAGAGGTTCCATACTTTATACTTGTAAACCTTTATAGCAGCAGACTGGTTTTTATAATTGATATCAATGTTTAAAACTGTGTATTTCCTTGTTTGGCAAGTATAATCTGCAGATTTGCTGCTTACTGTTAGAGTGGTTTCCGGTCATTTGACATAGACAACCATCCTTTCATGTTTTTAAATGAATTGAGTGCTATCTGCTTATGGCCTTCTTTATGCAGATAATAAAGTGTTTTGGAAGACTTTAATATAAAGATTAACGAGTAAAGAGGCTTAAAGTGATGTGCTACTTGCATACTTTCAATCAAAGACTATTCATAAGAAATATCCATATCAAATATGCCTTATTCTGCCAGTTGCATCGGCTATCCCTACATTGTGGCATTTGGTTTCTAGCTTGAAGGATGGTTCAAATATGTGCTTTTTGTTTCCCTTATATAAATTTCCTGCAAAGAAGATTTTATTTAGTTTAATATCTTGTTTTGCATATACTATCCAGTTTAGAAAGAATATAAAGCTTATAGTTGGCCAAAGAAAATCATCCTCAAAGAGTGGAAGCTAAAGTTTAGAGAAATGATGACATTGTGCAAGAAAGGTAGTTGTGATTTTAGAAAGTTGGGACAAAAAGAGCTATGAAGTTACAAGATGCTGGTCTTGCAGTACATCATTCATAACTGTCACTGTTTTGATCCAAGTGTCATTTATTTGTCCAGAAACTATGAAAAGGTACAGGTAAAGGTCATATTTTGGCTAATTAGATTTTTAAGAGGAAGTAGTGGTTATCCCATATTATAACAAATAATTAACCTTGCCTTAAGTGGTTGTGTGCTTAATTCATCTGCGTAGTCCGTTGTAGTTGCAGATATTCAGATCTATATCAATTTATGAGATGCATATGGTTGGTGGTCTACTATACATTGATATCTGTGGTATATGTAATTGTGTTAATTTAATCATTTTATAACTCATTGATTATCTGACTTCTTTATTACATTATCAAAATTTCCAATTCTCTCTGTTGATATAGGGATGGCAGGGGTAGGGATGATTATAATTCTTCTAAGAGATCAAGGTCTTATTCTAGGTCTCAATCTCCTATTGGTGGGAGGAACTCTAGGAGGTCCTCACATCTCAGGGAGAATGACCCGAGTCCTAGTGACAAGAGAGATCGTTCACCTAGCAGATCAAGGTCTTATTCTAGATCTCCCTCTCCAAGTGGTGAGAAGGAATATAGAAGGTCCCCTCGTCTCAGAGAGATTGGTGGGAGTCCTAATGACGAGAGGGAGCGCGCACCCACCAGATCACCAAGTCCTAGGGGTAATGGTCACGGTCCTTCAAGGTCTCGGTCTTGTTCATACAGGTATGAGTATGTTTCTTTTTGGAGTGTTTTATTTGATTGAATATGACATAATCATAATTGCAAAACCATGTGTATAATAATGCCTGGATGTTCAAATTCCTACTATTTATTGAATCAAACACTAAGTAATTTGGTCAAGCATGATAATTCAGCAATTAGAGTGATTTGTATTTTAGGCATAGTATTGATATTGAAATAGATATTTTTAGTTTTTGATCAATTTTCTCTTTGTGCAGCCCACGCTGAATACATGCTTTCAAGGAGGTCAATGGTGTCCTTCCCGTGATCACATACTGAATACTTAAAACTGTGACATTTTGAGAGGCGAATGTAGCCAAGCAAGATCTCTATGATGTTAATGTTATTACGACAATGCCGTCAAGAGTTGGTTGATTTGGTGTTTGTAATTTTAAAAGACTCCATCAGTTGCACGTTTTATGACTTGTTTTTAGTTCAAAACTTATTATTTTACTTGTTTTCTAAGTTTTGTCGAACACCCATGTTTTTGTTGCTTCCATAATTTTGATTTTATGTTCTATTTATTCTCAACCTCGTATTAGTTAATGTCATGTTTTCACTGTTCTCTATGGTTGTGGTGGCTGCTGACATCCAGTCCATTTTTTATATTTATTGTTTTCAATGATTCTTTTATTTTGCTCTTTCAAATGACGGGATGTGGAATAATAAATAATTACCTAAAATCCTAAAAAAATGAAGGTTTTTGTTTTGGTTTACAAGGCAAATCCCTAGAATAATAAAAAAAGTCAAGTTTAATTATTGTGAGCACCTTTGTTGGAAGGGTTTGTTATGCATCTTGAAAGATTAGTTTTATATCTAAAAAAGTAGAATATACTTGATAATAACAAAATAAATAGAAGACAAAGTGGGATATTATTATGACTTGTTAATTGTATGTTTCTTTTGTGAACAAAATTCTAATTCTGAACCACATAACATGCCTGACAGGAGGATTGACGCTATCTCAACTTTCTTAAATTATATGTCGGCTTTTTAGAAACAAAAAAAAAGAGAATTTAAAGATTCACCTTTTCAAATATCATTAAAAAACAAAAACAAAATAATGGGGCATTCCGAGAATCGAACTCGGGACCTCTCGCACCCAAAGCGAGAATCATACCACTAGACCAAATGCCCTCATGGTGTAATACTAAATATTATCACATATGTTATCTATTATATTAGTGAATGTTCTCATAAACTTTTTAGATCATTTAATGCATTATCCCACTAACACATTCTCCTTATTGGGTTCCTTAGCAGAACCCTTTTGAAAGAAAAACATTATCCCAAACCGGGTTGGAGCATTCCAGGTCTCGTAACAACAATGCAAGGACATTGTTACCCTTTAACAAATACTATTTCATTCAAGGTAACTGTAACTTTTATTAACCAATCATTTCCACGTAACAAAATGCTATCCTACTTCGTAGAAACTAAAGTCATGCGTATAGATCAGATTAGCAACTGTTTAGTCCTTTATTTATCCATCAAAGTGTCCCATAGTTGAGAAAAAAGAGATAAGTATATCATATCATATAATTGATAAAGTCAAAACCAACCTACATTCAACCTCTTCAATTTTGTGAAAAACATGATGAACTGCTGTCACAATCAAAACCTTAACTGAAGGAGCTGTTCAACAAGTGTGACTCTTATGCATCATTCCTTTAAAGAAGTGCTAACCAATTAACAATCACTAGTGTATTGATGAGCGGGTAACAAGAGTACATTTTGTGTTTACAAGTAATAGAAGAGTAAGTCACAGACATGGATTATTTAGATAATCAATATCATTTTGATTAGTGCTGCACCTGCAATGTAGTCCAACAACATTTCTATCAAGAAAACATTTTCTTTCTTTTAATTCCCTTTATTTATTATAATAAAATCCCTTCCTCCTCTTTTAATTCCCCCTCTCTTTCCTTTGAGTCCATGACAATGCCATACCACGACTCAATGTATTACATCTAACACAGAAACAACATTCATAATGTTTAAACACAGCTTAAAATGTAAATCTATCAGGGCCTAGGATAAAATCAACTCTAGCTTCCGAATTGCTTCTGAATATCATTGAAAGATATAGTGGCTGATCCCCTTCTTTTTGCTTTCTGTTGTGAAGGATGTTCCTTCCACCCCGTCATATATATAACCTACCAAAACATAATCACCATATCATACTCATTCTAAATAGTTAGCTGCAAATTATGATTTTCAACTCCAAAAGTAACATCCTCCCAACAAAAACTCCTCCTAACATCCACAAGTTGGTTCATCCAACATTTTCATGATTTAAAACAATGCTCTCACACTTTCTCACTTCATTGAAGCATAATTATCATTAATTTGTCAGATTTGAGAATTTAATCTAGCACTTCTCACCCATATAAGAAGGTACAAAAAATAAAATAATGCTACTAACAGTATTAAAAAATCACTTGCTCTTATACTCAAATGATGCTTCTATTTTGCTTACCTGGAAGGTTGCAGGTACAGTGCCATCCTCCTCAGCAAACAGTGAATCATAAATAGCTGCAGTTGCTACGGCTGTGTCCCTCTTTAGGACCTATTTCATTTAAGCATAACCACTTTACAAGATGTGATGCAACAGCATCCAATGTTCAAAATTTGAGGAAAGAAAATTGAGTATGGAAGGAAAGAAAAACTTTACGGTGTTCATTTGAAAAAGGGCATTTGTTTCACCCATTGCACGGAGATGTTCTATAAGCTCCAGAGCTGCACTAAATAGATACAGGAAATAAATGATTCCCTAGTGTTACAAGGTTGTTAACGTGATATAGTAATCAATGGAGATTGGAGAACAATTTGAAAGAATTTTGAAATCACTCGTTACAGAGGAAGTAAGCAAATTGATGAGATCAAATATGAATTCAAAGGTTCCATTATATCACTTTTTGTTAAGGGGAATCAAATTATGGTAAGTAAACTAATCAGGACCTCACCCACCAATATCATATCCATCATGAAGGGTTGCCTGGGAAATATATACTTCTATATAGCATCCAATGGCTGGGTGAATAGGTCACTGAAGAGTTGGCATGAATTATTCCACATCTTTGACATGAGCTCATGAATTCATGTCAAAGATGTGGAAAATTCAATATACAAGACCAAGTGGAAACTCTCACCACTTTCATATTTCACTATGTACTCATCAACATCAACACTTGGAAGGGTGAAGCCTGCCCTAGTCAAAAGATTCCCAGCATCTCGCACCTGAAAAGGGAGGTCAAAACGATTTCTCAATTTCAGGTTTATTCCTCTAAAAAAGGCAGTCCAGTGCAAGAAGCTCTCACTTAGTGGGGTCTGGGGAAAGTAGACGTAGACAGCCTTACCCGGGCAAGTGGAGAGACTTTTTCCAGGGTTTGAACCCGTGACCTTGGTCAGTAAGCAACAACCTTATCGTTGCGCTAGGCTCACCCTCTATCTAAAATAGGTACGTAACACTAATATTGCCATAATGGACAAATTCTAGAAAAAAAATCGGTTAAAAAACCCAACAATAGTGACTTTTAAACTGAGTACATGATTATAAACTGCAAAAGTTAAACTATTTCAATAATTAATTATGATCAATCATTGTTTAATCAATTATAATATAATCAGATTTTGTTTGGCCATGTTTGCTGAAAAACAAAGAACCAGCTTATTCAATTCAGAGAAAACACTTGCAATTGTACAATACATCTTTTATAAAAAAAGACCTATTGCATTAATTCAGGATGTAAACCATCTTAACTGATGAATAAATAATTCAGAATACAAAGTTTTTGCAATAACACATACCTGTGCCAAAGGTGATACACGTGGACTAATCCCTCCCTCACGCTCCATCTGTGCCATAGTACAAGCTATTCTGAGCTCCCTGGTGGCAGCACAAATATCATAAAAACGTTCCATACATTTGTGTACTAAAAGTTTTTGAGAAAATACTTTAGGGTTTCTCCACCAAGAATAGCTGCCAGAAATAAGCCATCCGGTTTCAATGCCAATCTAGACTGAAAAATATTAAAAAGCACATCAGAATAATAATAAACAATATTTGAAGTGACATTTAGACAAGGATAAAAAAAGGTGATTTGCAGAGAAATTTTTGCTGTGTAGTGCTTAAATCAAATAAATGTTACAACAATCAAACCTTTATCCCAAATTAAATAAATATTATTCAGAATAATAATTTAGTTAACAGCAAAATTACACAAATTACATTCAAGCCTTAATCCCACTAGGTGAGGTTGACCACATGGATCGAACGACATCATAATGTTCTATCATAAATCATGTACATTGATATTTAAATATTTCATAACCGTTTCGCCTTTGATTTTTCTTTACCTCCCTCTTCCTTGGACTAACCCTGTAGTGTTGTTAAAGGTCTAAAATAAATTATCTTTTTAAATAACTTCCAGTAAATTTGCTAGAGCCTTCGCCTTGAAAAGCATTAACTCTTGCCAAATCAAGGTTCCTAGTGCTCAAAAGCACTATTTATAATACTTCATTGTAAAAACAATTTGTACATAAAAAATGATCATAATAAGATCTCGGTCTTCAATATTCTTGACCAACCTACACCCCACCAAACCTTTAAACAGGACAAAAACCAAACAACAAACACTATATTATTGCTTGCATCAGTTTCATGCATTTTTTCCCCGATAGTGTGTGATCTTCATGCTTAGCATTACCTCTTTCTGGAGCAATATTAGACAATGATTAATTCAAATACAAACTGAGCTAGTAAACAACTGAAATCATGAAAACTGTATTACATAGTATATACCTGTATCATTGCTCCAGGAAGATCATTAGTCCAGTGGAGACCTAAGCAACTTATAACCAAGTCCACAGAGCTGTAATACCATATATACGAGGATTCAAAAAAATATAATCAGATAAATATTAAGTGTAAAATTATAATTATAAATTATCAGTAAAGCTGACTCCGCGTGCACCTTTCTTTTATTGGCAAAAACTCTTCATCACCAACCACATAGACTGACTCAATGTTATCATTGCTTGAAACGTCAGCATCATTCTTACAAGCTTGTACCATTTCCGAGGATGCATCCATCATAATTAATTTTTCTATAGAACCTGGGTTGAGGGTTCAATGTTCCATTATAATACTTTATATTATCTTGAAAATGATAATGTTTCAGAATTGATGATCAACATAATAGCATACCACGACCATTAAGTGAGCGCCTGATAGCTTGAAGTGAGCCTCCCAAACATAAGGCTGTTGGAAAATCCTTCTTACAGTCCTGCAAATAATATAATTAATTGGTTAAGACCTAAAAGGTAATTTAATTGAACAAGAAGAAGAAAAGAGTACATGTAAGCGATCGAGTAGGTTATCAGCAACATTATGAAGCAAAGGGTCCTTTGATGACATCAACCATGCAGCTCGATCTCTCTGCATCACAAAAATAAACAATTGAGTCACACAAGTTTAAATTAAAAATTAACATGAGAAAAGAAAAACCTGTTTATGCTTGAGGTTGCGATCGAATATCTGGAGTCTTGAGTCATCACCGTTGTATGTTGAGAATTGAGCAAAGCTTGTTTCTTGCTTTCTCCTACGGAAGACAGACCACAATCCTTTCATTTTTTGAATAGGCATAATCCAGATTAACACAATTTTAATCATATATTTGGCCCAACTACCCGGCCCATTTTAAAGTATTAGGTTACCTATACCTGCCACTATGGTTGGGAAGTGCCCTTTATTTGGTTAATATCCCTCTATTCCTCCTCTCTCTTAATTTCTTCCAAACCTCAAAATTATATCACACCAACCTTTTTTCTTCTTCACATAACTAATTTTGTTGGAGATATGTCATTAGGTACATCTTCTCTCCCTTTTAAAACAATAACAAACTCATTTTGTTTTAGACAAATCAATTACTTAATCGGTAAAGTGAAGTTAAATAAGGGTTATTTTAATTTTTAAATTACTATTTGCATTAATGTTTGATGTATTTATAAACCTATGTGAATATTTAACTGTTTTTCTATAGATTTATAAATCAAGATTAACAAAATGCATAGCAATGAATAACGATAATAAAATGTGTATTTATTTATTCACTATTTTTTGAATTTTGAGGGAGAAAGGGGGAGAGAGGAAAGTTGGAGGATGGTAGTTGGTACTAAACCACCACATAACCAACTCTTTCCATTTCATTTTACTCTCTCTTTCTTCATTCTTTCTTTCTTTCACTCTTTCTTCTTCATCTCCAATCTCCATACACAAACACCCATCAGATAATTATCACGTTCACTCTCTTCACCATGACTCCAGACCTCATTCAAATCCTTCCTTCTCAACTCACCTTTCTATGTAACTCACTACCATTCACAATTACTATTAACTTTCCCCTCTTTTTCTTTTCATTCTCCTTTTTGTTGTTCTAATCATCACAATCCTATCCTCTATTCCTTCCATGTAGTTGAATCCAAGAAACAAAGTTCATGCTTAATTCAACTCCGAAACAAGGATGATCAATATCTTGCTTTTAAGGTCCATTCTTTTTCTTCTTACCCCTCCCAATGTCTGCATTTTCACTCTTTCATTAATAATAGTTAATCACCCAAGAATTATACTTGCAGATAAAAACAACTTCACCCAAGAAATATTGCGTCAGACCAAACATAGGCATCATCAAGCCAAAGGATGCATGTGATTTTACTGGTATTTTTTCCACATTATCTCCTTATTCAACCCTATATTCATTTCTCATTTTGAGGGCATGCCTCGGTGCAATGTAAGATTGCTTGTAGGGTAAGTCTGCATACGTATACCCTCTCACTCAAGCAGTCTCATGCCTTGAGCCGTCTTTTTTCGTATGTTTCTCTTAGTATGATTCATCAAATGCATAGTATTGGTTTATGCTTCTTTGTTGGAACATGAATTGATGCAGTTACTATGCAAGCTCAGAAGACAGCACCACCTGATTTGAACTGCAAAGACAAATTTCTGATTCAATGCACAATTGTCCCCTTTGGAACTACAGAAGATGACATCACATCTGATATGGTGAGCTTATGCTATTTATCTGTTTTTGGATGTCATCACTGATAGATGATGAGAAGGATTAACATTTGCTTATTTATTCTTTTTCCTTTTTAATTGAATGAGTAAAAATTCCTACAGTTTGCAAAAGATAGTGGAAAGTATATTGAGGAAAAGAAACTAAGGGTAGTCCTCATCGCTCCACCATCATCTCCAGTTTTGTTTCAAGTAAATGAAGATGCGAATCAGGATTCATCTAAAGAAATTCATGCACAAAAAGACTGGGTGCCCACTCTTAGAGTGAGCTCAATCTCAATCTCATATGACTTTTATTATGAATATCCAGTTTATATGGAAGTGTATTGTAGTATAATATGAATAACCATGTCAATGTTTATTTGGTGCTTGTGAGTTGTCAATGTATTTCCTTGTACCAGGTTTCTGAGGAAGTCAAAGATTTCAAAACAACCCCGGATATGGAGGAAGATAGAACAGATGAGGTTATTGTCGATAGACGTGTTGAGAATGTGAGAGGCATGGAGCCTTCCAAAGATGCCGTGCAATTAAGTTTGGCTAAGGATTTTGAGGAATTGAAATCAAGGCTAGGTATAATGGATTCAAAGCTAAGCGAGGTCAGAGCTCCTGAATGTTTACTTTAAGTTCTGTAGTCCATCTACTAGTTATAGTTTAATATAACTCTCTCATAATGTTTGCTGCCAAGTTTTCTGAACTTGATTGCACTACTATTTTGAAGGGAAATTGATAGAGAAAGTGCATTTACCTATATATAAGAGTTACTGATTTTATTTAAATAAGGCCGGGATGATATCATCATACCATATTTTTTTTAGTTATCATCAGTAAAACAGAAAACATCTTCAGTAGCATTGAAGTTAACATTTTTAGTTTGTGTATTTTACACTTCCTAGTACATAAAAGCTTGTAATATGCTTATGCTTTACAAAGATGTTATCTCAGCGCAGGGTCCAATTGTCAGTTGCTTAGGTTGCAATTTTGTCATATTTTTCTTATTTTCTTTGAAATGGAAGCAATTAAGGTATAGCTATATCTTTGCAGGCTAAGGTAAATATCATGAAGCTGACTGAGGAGAGACGCACAAATACTGAAGAAAAGGATTTGCTTAAGAAAGAGATGGTGAGTTCTTTTCTTTTGCCATATCCATCTTCAATCTTAAGTCTAGAAACTGTATGCATTCTGTTTTTCATATCCAGTAGTAGTGCCTTTTCCTAAAGTAGAAATTTTAGGATTAAACTTTATAAAACGTCACTGTAACCCTCACCAACACCTTCATTTGCTTGCTAATTGTAAAGCAATTAACTTGCTAGGAACTATTAGATGTTATCATATTTGATACAAGTTTTTTTCCATGTTTTGTTAGGAGGTGTTGAAGAGGAAAATGAATGCGAAAAGAGTTGAGGATGGCTTTCCATTACTGTTTGTATGCATGGTTGCTCTTGTCAGCATGGTGGCCGGATACTATATTCATCCATAAGTAATGGATTTCTATGTAATGATTAATTCACTGTTTATTACCATTGCTTTTTGCACCAAAGATACCGAATGAGGAAAACAAGTGTATGATGAATTTCGTCCATTCAACCATGGTTACTAGTTACTAGATTCATTCGTGCAATTTGCTCTACATTATATTTTGTCTAACTAAATTCTTAGCCACGCTTTCTCTGATAGACTACTAAGTATTATCCACATCCAATCATAAATAAATTGATTAATATGGTGTCCTAACTATTATAGAAAGCATTTGGATACTTTCACATAATGAGTTTAATTAATATGGTTGGTTTGATTAAACATGCCAACAATCATGTGTAATTTACAAAATAACCGTTAATTATATTATGGTCCCCCATTCGGCTTCTTCACCTCATCAGTGCAGGACTACAACTAAGCCACTGAACTTCACACTACATCAAACAGTACGTCTTTATTTAATCTTTCTTCAGAAATGCAGCTGTAGCTTATAATTCGATTAAACATAGCATTGGTTAATTTATTGAAGTTTCAGTTTAAGAAGAACCTTCTCTAAGGAAAGTGCTCATTAATCATATAAATGCAGAACAATTACACACCATCTATGATACCAATAGAATGTAAAATACAATAGGGTGCTTGGGAGACAATAAGTACACACGTTGAAGCAACATTGACAACACATAAGTCATTCACACTGACCGACTTCGTTAACAAAAATGTGACTATGAAATTATAAAGGTGATTGTAGATTATAGAATGACTCAATGTTGTATCCATCTACTTTGGGATTCGGCTGTGAATGTTATAAGCTGAAAGCCAGATGAGGAAGACAATGACAATGGTACCAAACAAAGCCACTGCAATGGAACCAGCAGTATGCTTACAGAATTTGTCATAGACATTGCAGATTTTAAGCCAACCCACATGCTTGTTTCCCTTTAAACCCACATATGCCACACCTCCAGCTGTGCCTGTTGCTGAAGCTATTATCCCCAATATCAGCTGTATATAAAGACATGCTAAGTTATTTCTTTGTTATATATACTTTGATATTTATATAAAGTGCAAGTGAATTGTGAAATAAGAGAAGATGAATAGCATGATCAAAAGAAAGGTTAATTGATTGACAAATTACCGCATCCCAGAAAATAAAATGGAGTAGGAGCTTCGTTTTGAGCTCTGGCTTCTTGATTACAGAGAGTGATGCCAGAGTGGTAATGATGCTATATAGGCCAGAAACAGAGAATGCAGCCACAAAATATCTGCATGTATAATATCATATCATATGTTAAAATGTCAAATTGTCAAATTGCATATCTATAATAACAAGTAATATTGACAAGAGTTTGTTTGAAAAGAAAAAACAAGAAAAACTAAGGCATTGTTGATGAATGAACTTACATAAATGGAAGGCTTTGAACATTTAAATAAATAAAATAATTGAGGACAAATTACTTAAGAATAATTGAGCATTTAAATAAAAAGAATAATTGAGGACAAGTATAATAAAATTTGTAAATCGGCTAAGAATTTGAACAAATCACTCTAAACTTACACAAAAGCTGGTGAGTATCTGAACTTGGCTGGCTGTGGCACAGGTCTACCCTTGTAAAGCACTAGTTCTGTTTCATTACTAGTGATCATCACCACAACTGCTACTAATGATGCTGCAAACAACAAAAACCTGAGGATCACATCAAATTTAAAGTAATCAATGCCTTCCTGAGCTGAAGGAGTTGAAGATGCTTTGTACTCAAGGTCACTAGGCTTATCTGTAGAAGCCATGTATTGCTTCTATGCAAGGTTACAATTGCAGGTACTAGTATTATGACTTAGTTGAAGTCTTGAAGAGGATAAGGCAAGTTGAACAATAATTTTATGCAAATATATATAGATGGATTTGGACTTGAGGGGAAGTCTAATGAACTAGAAAAGTGTAAAAACAAATGAGTTGGAGTTTCCTACACGTTAGAGTTGATTTGAAAGTTGGTTTGTGACAAGCCACACAGCTAACATTCTACATTTTTATGTTAGAATATTTGGTATTATTCATACTATGATGGTTTGCATGAAATATATAATATTGGATATGCTTAATTTCACAAAAGATATTATGGGTTGCCAACTCAATAAACTGGTTGTTGTAATCTTCTATTCTGATTATGGATGTCTATCATGGGGACAGAGGACATAGACATGCATAAGAGTTACATGTACAAGTATGGTTGCTTCTACCTATTAAAGTCGTTTCTTGTAGAACCAGACTCTTCTGGTTGGAGAAAGATTATTATTAAATACAATATTTGAGCCTAACTTTACCCTGAAAGTCAAAAACTTAGCTAAAGAGGTTTGTGTCCAACTATTTATAAATGGTTATTTTTCCATATACTCAACCAAGTTAGGAACTTAACACTTAAATTAACGCCCTTAACTTATAGAAGGATGTGATTGAGTCTGATGAATATATCATTATAAGGACTTACTTTAACCCTTGTGAGTTCAATACACATTACATTTGATAAAAAAATACATTTTTAATCTAAATATACTTCTTTAATCAATTACAAATAATCATTTTGATTGATACGTATTATAATCAATTACGGTGTTTAATTTATTTCAACAATCCAGATAGACAATAAGGTTGACCATGAACCTTCTTCTCATATGTCATTTAGTTAAGAATATAATTCGGGTTAAATAGCACCATAGTAGAAAAATGTTTAACAAATGAAGTTTTAGATGCTTTGTAAAATAGAGCACAGCATAGCGAAAAAGATGGTTGGTTACATGACACGAATATTACACCCATGCAAACCATAGCTCCATCGCTAAACCATAACAAGTTAACAACAAAAACCTTCCTTTTCCTAGTTCATTCATACATATATAAGCATAAAGGGATTCCAACCTTCATATATCAACTTTGATCCTTTTCTTTCTATTAATTATCTCTCATTGTCTTTTTCCAACTATCAATTTACACACATAAACCAAACAAACAAAATGGGTTGTGGGAAATCTAAACATGATGTTGCTTCTGACAATACCCTCCAGCGCAAGAAATCCTCCAAGACAGGACAGAAAAATTGGACAGAAACCAAAGACAATAATGTTGACAATGTTGTAAGTTCAGAAGTGGAACAAAATAACAATGAAAATGTCAAAGAAACTGGTGTTGGGGGTAAGGCTGATGAGTCCAATAATGAGAAAGACAAATGTTTTGATGTGAAAGAAGATAAGGCACTAGAGGAGAAGAGCAAGGGTGCTGAGGAAACTACACAGAAAAGGGAAAATGTTGATGTCAAGGAACCAATATCAGATAAAGATGATCCATCATTGAAAGAGAATGATGCTCCTGCCATTGCTCTAGAAGAAGAAAAGAAAGGAGAAAACCAAAAAGGTGTGCAAAGAATGACCCTTTAGATCAAATACGTTTGTGAAAATATTTTCTGTCTTGGTTTTTGCCTTTGTTAACCATAGCAAAATGTTAGTATTTGCTGTTTACAAAATATTATTACATGTTGTTTTCACTGCAATACAAACTTTGGAAATAAGGAGTCATATTTATAATTACATAGAAACGGAAGATAAAAAAACACTTCTGCAAACCATGCGAACACTTGGATTCTTGTGACCCAAGTCACATTCACTTAATCATTTTCTCAAAAAACGATAAGCAAAAGCTGGTGGTTATAAATTATAATATTCTGGTGTATGTGTACAGATGAAGTGGAAACCAAAGGTACAGTTCAGGAAGAGACTTTGACTAAGGAAGAAGAAACCAAAGACACAATTGTTCCAACCGCGGAAGGTGAAGAAAAACATTAAAATTAAAGCTGAGTTGGTATGTGAGGTTGATAAGGGTTCACACTTCACACATTGTCTTAATAGTGAGAAACAAAACATGTTTGTGTTGCAGGGACAATAGAGAATTGGACAACCAACAAAGTTGGAAATATTAGTATTTCATGACTGTCATGCGTGTCTATGGTGACAAGCATTTATGTTGTTCCCGACATTGTTTTTTGTTTCCTCTGTCCTCAAACATATCACAGTGATGTAACACATTCTGAAAGACTGATATATATTGTCATGCCTTCATTCATTCCTTTCTTTTCTCTTCTCTTTCTGTCTTTAGTTCTTTGATTTCTTCCTTCCGGATATCTAAAATGCATAACCTCGGTGCAACCAATGAAATGAAAATCAATGCAATTAAAATGGTGATCGAGAGAGTAATAATTCGTCACTGGCACACATAAACCAAACAATATTATTACATTATCACCATATTTTATCCCTTACATCTTCAATACAAAGTTCATAATTGCCACCCTCAATCCATTTATGGTGCACATCTCTGTTTCCAATAAACCAACAAATAAAATTAATACCTTGTTAGTTAGTGAAAAGTAAACCAATAGTAATACAACATCAAACAAGCCATAATCCTAATGTCAAAATTATATAATCACTAAATCAATTAAGCAGTTTAAGGACATCAAAGATTTCTGAGTTCCATCTTCTTGCAAACTTGTCACTGTATATTTGAGACTTGCAGGACTTGCTCAAGTACTAGAAGCAGGAAACAACAGTTTTTTATATAGGAAGATTGTATCAGGTAACATCCCAGCATCTGGATGCTCCCCTTCTATTCTTCCAATAATTGCAAACATTCATTACTTGTTTAGAAGTTTGGAAACTCATTTCTGTAAAAAAAAAATATAGAATATCAATACCAGATGCAAAATAAAATTAACAAGCATAAGCAAACAACCAAGAAACAAACATTAATCAAAAGATAGAGGTAAATACTAAATGCTCAAAGTGACAAAGGATAACTCCAGAAATATGGATTGGTCAAAATGTTAGTAGCATGTTGAATAATATATCTATAGTAAAGTGTATTGAAATTAACAATATTATTTCTAATTTTAAGATAAGTAAAAAAGAGTGGTCTAATTCACCAAAAATAAGTAAAAATATAAGAAAAAAAGAACAAACAAAAAATAATTGATGATTTTTTATTTTCCAAAAGGACAAATAAGTGAAAATGCTATTAAAATGACAGGCAAAATCTCTATAATGCTTAGATCACGCTTTATAATCTGATGTCTAAGTTTTGAGATGAATCTAACCTTAAAATGATAATTAAATTGAGAGAGAGTGAGTAATTAAGTGAGATGATTTATTGGAATAAATTTATATTTTTATTAGAAAAACATCTATCTTTGTCACTAATCATGTGAATGTTACAGTTTATCAACTTATCATCCCACTTTGACTAAGGCAATACTTGGTAATGTAATGTATCAGTATTACCACTTTTTTTTATCGGCATAATGTCTGTGGTGACCATATATATGTTAATTTGTTATGGTATCCACTTTGATTTCATTGGGAAGTGGAAAGAGACGAGTACTTTGATAAAAATGGAGCCGAAACAGCAAAAGCTAACATAACATGACCGTGTTTGAACAAAAAGTGCTTACTATAACATCTGTCACTTAAATACCATTAGTCTTTCTTGTCCTAAAAAACATGCTTATCTTTTTCCCTAAATCCCGGACGACCTTTAACATTGACAACAAAATGTGTGCCAGTTTTGGACAATGTGCACAATTCCTTATGTACTACTCGTACACAAGGACTACATGCTAAAAAGTAAAAACTATCTAGTGGAAATCAAATTAAAGGTGTCATATTTTACTACACTTTTTGTATATTTAAACTTAATATATGTCACATCTAATGTGTAAAATAATCATTTGTTATCATTTACCAATAAGTAAAAGGATTCATGAAAAATGTGCTAAGATAACATTGTGGAAGAAACACATCTACTTTAAAGCCACATATTTTGAGATGTACCTTGACTAATCTTTCTTCTTTTGTAAATGGTAAGTTTCAAAACCTTCCATGGGAAGAATGGAATAGCATCCTATTGATGTTCAGCTTCTTCTTTCTTTCTTTTTTATTACTCTATAGCATGCACGTGCTACTATAATATATGTCTAGTTTTCCATTCTGTCACTCATAAAAGTCCTAGTTAATTTCTTCAACCTTCTATGATGCCATGTTCAACTTTCTGCATCATAAAATCTTTAGTCAAAGAGTCAAGGGTCTTACATTCAAAACTTCATTCGTAAGAAACAAAATCAATAATTAATCTTAAACAAATCTAGTTGAACATGCATGTGTGGCATCTCTAGCATTTGAATATTTTTTCACTTCCTTTGCTTACAAACTATAGTGGGTCCAAAACAATTTTACAAGAGCCACCAACCTATTATTGACTGTAAAACGTTCTGTCATTCAAAAATATAAATTTGGTTTTGGTAAAATTAGTGAAACTTTAGCTTATGATTGTGAAGCTAACCAAATGATATAATAATGTAGTTGAAAATTTGTTCTTGTGTAGCTGATTAAAATTGAAAAATGAAAGAAAAAAAAGTTGTTTTGACAAAGTAATAATACAAATAATTGAAATTTATTAAGTAACATAAAAGAGGATATATATTATATTGATGTAATGAGATGCATATTGCCCAAGAATTATGACAATTTTCATCCCTCATTTAGCATTACTTGAATTAACTATGGACAATCTAGTTTTCAGAAGCTATAATATTCTTTACTAATATTTTCTCTGTTTTTATTTATTTATAAGATCATTCTCAGAGTATAGTTTTGATTATTAAGATAACACTATTTTCAAAGTTTTATGTATATTAATTACTTTTTTATCAAAATACTATTTTTTGGTTGAAATTATCAAAATATTCAGAAAGAAAAATCATTAATTAATTCATTGAAAAAGGAAGATAATGAATATAATCAATAAAGGACAATCTCAGAAAAATGTACATAACTATTGACAAATTTAATGTCATTAAAAACATTAACTATATTGTTTAATTTCATAATTCATCACATAATTTTACAACCTTATTGATGAGTAAGTGAATAAGTTATAAACTTATGTTACCAAAGCATGCTTTAAGAACAAGGACAGCTTAGACCAATTTGATATGATTAGCATTATGCTGTTCCCAATGTTACATGGGCATGTGATTGCAAACTAATTAATTAAAAGGAGTACATTTTTACTTTCCTTATAGGACTAAGAATTAATATAAATGTACCACACCGTGCTTTAGCTTTATGGGGCGGTTTAATACAACTCAATTTGCAAGGGTCCTATATATTTTTCATTGCACTTTTGACTAGAGACTTTTCCTAGTGGCTTTTGGAGATGAGAGATGGTGACCCCTGTCTCACATCATCGGATTTTGTTGAAAATTGCTTAAAGGTAATTTATCTAAAAGACAGTTACAGGAAACAAGGTTTTCAATATTTTTGTTATCTATTCTGTGTCTTTGGAAATTTTCTCCACCATGCTTAAAATTATGCAGTGTAAATACATTGTTGTGTGTCTAAAATCTAAATATGAAATAATTTGCATAAGAACATGGAAACACTCAACATATTTTGATGGGATTTGTGCATGGAAGGTCCAAAACACAAGCATAATAATGTTATAAATTAAACTAAAATTTGCAGGAAACTATAAATGTTGTGTTTTGCATAGGTAAGATGAACATCAACAAGATGTTGGTCTAGTGGTGTAAGACTTTAGTTCTAGAGTGAGAAGTTGCTTGACTCTCAAATATGAAGTAGGCAATCATAACAGGGCAGTTTAGCTTTCTCAAATGCTAAGCATAGTCAACAGATATGATCAGTTTAGCACAAATAAAAATTCTACATTTGATTACATTAAATATCACTCAATTGATATCTGAAGCTTACTTAATGTATAATGGGCCCTACAAAAGGGAAGTTTTCATTTTTGTACTCCATTGTGGGGTTGTTTCCAGGAGACAAGACAGAGTAGAGTCATACAAAATCTAAAATTCATGATAATTTTGTGTGTATAGTAGGATATAAATTTAACTGCTCCCTTTGAAAATGATGAAGCAAACAAGACCTTGTTATATAATTTGTGGAGTATTTTGCATAAAATGCGGATTCACATGTGCAAAATAGATGCAGCTAGTGAGTGTGATGCTAAATTTCTAAGATTAGTACCTCTATTTCAAATATTTGAGACTCTCTAGGAGTATGGTGACAAAACCACCCAGTTATTTTCCTTTTGTGGTGTTGTCTGGGATTGATTCCACCACAACAATAACAATGATTTCATTCCTACCAATCATTCAGCTCTTCCAAAAAATGACACTATGTATTCTATAACAAACAAATCTTAATTAGGTCAATATCTATCATGTGTAGACCAAAAATAAATGTAATGAATTGATGTGGGGTGAAGCTTTTCTTTTTTGGTGCATGAGGTAATACATCTATACAAGGATTATAAAAATGACAAGAGGTAATACATTATTCACTGTGTTTTAATGCTAATTTAAATGCATCTATTTTCCCATCATATTAATTCTATGATTATGCTTATTACTAGGATTATAGGATACATGAAATAACCTTTTTTAGAGTGTCATTGGAACTAGGAGAGAAAATGAGTGTTGCAAAGAAATAAAAGGTGAAGAGTGTAGTTGATAGAGGCCTATTTAAAGTAGTTGACAAGTAAATGGAATCTTTATTTTCACTGTTTAGTTGTAACCCTAAAGTAAATGGGATAGAGAAGTAGAGATATAATAGAAATAAGAAAGAGAAAGGATTTGAAAAGTAGCTGAAAAAGGAAGGAAGGCTTTGTTTATTTTTTTCTCATCATGATGATAGATGTCAAGTCTCGGTCATCATGTATTATAGACCAATTAAATTGTATTAATTCAATTAAATATAAAATTATAAAAATAAAATTATATTACTTGATGTATATTAGGTAAAGAAACATAATGAGACAAAGTTTTTGGGACAAAATATTTATATCGCCATGATCATCAGGGAGAATGAGGATAGTATGTACCAAAATTTATAATTCTGATATTCCAAACCAATCTTCTTTTTCTTTTTAAATAATTAACAACTTTAAATTGATATAAAGTGATACTCATTCCATCACAAGTCACAGTCTTTAAAAGACTTGTCACATTCATTCATCATAACATAACATAACCTTCCACTTTCTGCACTCCCATTCTGTTCTGCACTATATATCTCTTCAGCTCTTACCTTCTGCACTCCCATTCTGTTGTGTACTATCTCTTCAGCTAACACTATTTAACTTCCCTTATCTAACTCACATTTTCTTTGCCATTATGTCATCATTGAAAGGAGCATATGAACCAAACCAAGCTGAAATTTGCTTATCACTTCTTCAAAGAAACACTACATGTCCTTCTGGTGAGAGAAGAGGGAGAAGAAAGCAAGCAGAAGCAGGAAGGTTTCTTGGTGTGAGGAGGCGCCCTTGGGGTAGATATGCTGCTGAAATTAGAGACCCTACAACAAAAGAAAGACATTGGCTTGGAACATTTGACACTGCTCATGAAGCTGCTCTTGCTTATGATAGAGCTGCTCTCTCTATGAAAGGAAACCAAGCAAGAACCAACTTTGTTTACTCTCACAATATCAATTTTCACACTCTTGTTACTTCTCCAATGGATGTTCAAGAAGTTCAACCTCTCTTGCCAGCTTCACAGGTTCTAGGTACTTACACTCAGATTAAACAACCAACCAATCAAATCACAATGTCTCAGCACACTGAAAATCCCTCATTGAACGTTGAAAATATGTGTGTTGTTGAAACTGCAAATGGTTCATCAGCTCAGGCTGATAATTTCTTCTTTTCAAATGATTGTAGCTCTGGCTATTTGGAATGCATTGTTCCTGATAATTGTTATAGACCTGGTTCCAGTACCAACAGTTCATACTCAAGAAAGAGCATTTCTAGTGCTCAAAGTGATGATGATCAAAAGGTGAGCTCATTTAACAATACAAACTCCATTGAGAGTAATTTACTTGTTGATCACATGGCAAATTCATTCTCTCCTCAAGAAGCCTCTTATAACATGTCAGAATTTTCTTATCCGAGTGAAGGATTATGGGATTGGAATTCAAATGAACTTTCAGCTATATTTAACTGCAACAACAATAGCAATGGATTAAAATTGTATAATGAGTATGAGTATCCCATTAGTGAGACTAGTAGTCAAAGCTATGGGCTAATGAATGAAGCTGCTTCTTCAACTATCTGTTTTCCACCCTTTGGGGACGTAGACTTGGGATACCACCCACTCTTATGAGAAGTGCATTTATTAAGGACCGGGTGTCTAAGTGTCTTAGCTTTAGCCCTTGTGTACTTGCATGCACTTGTACGTTTTTTTTAACTCTTGTAACTTTCTAGCACCCTTTTAACTCTTGTGATTACTACTACTGTTTTGGTTTAAAGATGTTGAAAAAGGCTTAATAGACTACTACTACTATCTCTCACTTTCAAATCAAAGGAAAGTCATTCTTGTGGTGATGTTGTCTTGCCCACATTATTATGGTTATTAATATTTATATATGTGGATGCATATGATTACTGATAGCATGAATTTATGCTTCTTTTCGGCTACTTGCCTAAACTTTTGGACACAATAAAGGAACAAGAATCCAACAAACAGCATTGCAGTACACATTCCCTTTTGCTCACTATTCAACTATTCACTCATTCGATTATATATATATATATATGTCTTCCTTTCTTTTTTACTTTACCTTCTCTTTTTTATAATATAAGCAACTCTATCAGTAACATCTGCTTCTAATAGGAATAGCTTTTTGTTGTTTGTTACATCATCATTAATTAATATTTAAAATGTGAAGGTCTAATTTAAAATCTATGACCAATTCTGGGCGTCAAAGTTACCCGAAGTTTGGATGAAAGGAACAAAAACAGAAAGGTGAAATATTTGAATTGATTGGGGGAATGGATAATGCATAGAGGTCAAAGTAAATTAAGGTACTCAGGCTCAAGTGGAAGAAAATTAACTTCATGGTTAAAAATGAAAAAAAGTTATCTTCCCTTGAATTCTGTTTCTTAAGTTAACTCCCACATCAGGAGAAATATATTCAACCTTAGCAATGCACTCACTCATGCTCTTGATCTTTCACTTCTGGAAAGTGTACTCCACTATACTTATATCATTACAATCATTTCACTACAAACAAATCCATCTTTTTTGGATAGAAACATATTCAAAATGAGAAAAGATTATTACACATTCAAATGAGTTAATTTAAATGCGTTTCTTTATATATGTATTCTGTAATAAATTTAAGTACTAACTCAAGCATTCCACTTGTGACAACATCATCCTGTATAAAAGCATAAAAGATAGCAATGTGAAGCTTCAAAGTACCCTCCACATTACTTCTCTTCACAGTAAACCTTATAGATAGGTTGGGAACGGTGCCAAGCAAGACCGACCTTCCGAGCAAAATTACAAAAGTGCTCCCAAAATCAAAAAAGGGTTCTGGTGGAGAGACATAAACATATGGTCAATGAAATTCTAGAATTTCCTCATCAAAAAAGATTGAAGAATAAATAAGGACAACACTGAAAATTGATGTTGTGGATGGACATGTACATTATCAACTTGCAGATTCTTTTGAAGTTATTCAAAAGCAAGGTAGTTGTATGGGTTGCTGAAGTTCTCAGGGTTGGCCATGGTTTATTCAAGACCTAAGGGATTGCCACAAAAAGATTGTATGAAGACAAAGATAATTGGTTGGCCATGTGCTATAACTGAAATGTGGAACTGGAATGACTGAAAAATGAAACCTATTTGAAGATCTCCTTGAATCATGATGTCTTGTTGAAAATTGAGATAAAAAGGAACACTGTAATGAGAAATGCATTCTCATTGCTTAGATTTAGGTGTAAGAGACAGTGCTACTCATGGTGGCATTGGCAGTTGCTAAAGAACTGGAACTCTGAATAGATGGTTGGGTGCCTGATTGAGAAATTGGTCCACCACTTGACAAGGTCAAGCCAACTGATCCAGTTAGTGTGCTCGTTGATGAAGACATTCTGGATGAAGCAGGCTCGTTGCTGGATCCTGAGGCAAGTTCATGCTGCAACTCTGATGATGAAGATGACGGGGCAAGAGTACCATGCGAGGAACCCACAGAATAATAGGGTGCAACAGGCATGTCAGTCAGGGAAGAAGCAGAAGGACTATAACGCAGTGATCCCATAGGATGATCAAATTTGCATGCAGGACCAAACTTACAAACTCCACGTTGGGTATAATGAGTGCAAACGGATGCCCCCTGGTTATCAAACATACATTGGATGCTCGACAATTCAGGATTTAAGAAAGCAATCAAACAAATATATTTTCAAAAAGCAGCTCAAGTGAATAGATAAACTCATCATTGCAGTGATAAACTTTAAACAATTGAAGTTGTAAGTGAAATTAAAAGAACGAAAATACCTGTCTATTCTTGTTCTTACACTGCAAATGCAACTAAAGGAGATACCAACTCCATACAAACCCAAACAACACACTTATGTATCCAATATAGATACAAAAGATAAGTTATTACAAGTAAATCAAATAAGGAAAACAACAGTGCCATTGAAGATGCATTGAGGTGAAATAATTTGTTATGAAATTAATAACACGATGAAAAAGGGACCTGGAGAGCACAACTACAAAAACTAAATAAGGCATACAATAATGACCCTTGAAAAAGAATTATGAACATAAAATGAAAGTATGAACTAGGTAGATGATTGTTAAAATTATTGCTAAAAGGACATCCCTAGGCTTTCTGTTAACTAAATATGTGGGAATATATCTTACAAATTTAAATAAAACTTGCAAAAAGTTTCAACCGTTCAAGTATTCATACTACACAGTATTCCCAGCCTTTGCAAAGAAATATCCATAGCAAAAGATTTGAAACAGGAGCTTACTTACAGAATTTACTATTACAAACTCCTCACTATTTTTATAGATTCCTAGTGAGATCATCCAAAAGGTCAGTCAACCAAGTCTTAATATTGTACATGCATGATATAACCCAACATGAATGAATGATACGTGAAAATAGAAAGATAGAGATCACTATCCTAGAAAAGAGTTATCTTAAATAAGAACCAATGCCTAAGAACAGAGAAAAGTGGCTCCTGCACCGATTAGTTTTCTAGTAATGAATTTAAAACTAAACTTTAAGTTCACTGAAGCAAAGTTCAAATTCTAGATAAAAAATGCATGCACCAAACATAACAAGTCATTTTTTGTCAAAAAAAAGATAATACATCAATTTTGTTATACCTCACTGTTAGCCATTTTAATCGCCAGTTGCTATAAGAGTTTGAGTAGGAAAAGATGTATCATGGATATATAGTTCATAACCCCATATGTGGGATCACAGTATTAAGGAGTTAAAAGCAAATTGTTACCGGGCGCAAAGGAAGACCCACAGGACTAATGATCACATTTGTTTTTGAAGCACTTGTGTGTGCTGGATGATGATATCTACATGATGGACCAAATTTGCATTCCCCAGTTTTCATGTAATACTGACATTCTGGTTGATTGGGCCTTTCTGGCAATGAGTGCTCCTTCTGACCACTGCCAGAAGGACCAAGTAAGGAACCAGAAGGTTGATAAGGTCCAGCATAGGCAGTTGCTGGTGAAGGGAACTGTGTTATCCCATAAAGCTGGGTTGAACCAACATTAGACGCAGTACTTGAAGGAAATACTGGGCTTGTTGCAGGACCCTGCACCAAGTGATTAACAGCTTCATTGAATGCAGACATAACTTGAGTAAGCAGTAAAAAAGAAGTGACAAGCCTACCTGATAAGGACCCCAGCCAGAAAAGGGGACCATGGTAGGGGACACTACCATCGGCCCATAGGGCCCCTGAACTAATGACCCGGGTAGCAAAGGTGGCCTTGCAACCAGTACACCATATTGCTGTGATGAAGGACCAGATGGAGACTGTACAGTTGAATATAATGGTGAAGGTACAGGCACAGCCAGAGGTGAAACTGGGGGGACTGGTGATGGCGCCGGAATCTGGACACCCGCAGGCTGTGGATGATGGAATTTACAAGTTGTTCCAAACTTGCATTGTCCCGTTTTCACATAATAAGAACACTCTTTCTCACCCTGTTATTATTTACAAAAGTTCAATTTCAGAGCAAACTTTTGATATGATTAGAAAATGTGACCCTAACATTTATAAAGCATACATGAATTTATGCAATAAATAAATATAGTGATACAGACCGCTCGCAATGGATATCCATAATAATTTAGTGAGACATGGGCAGCAATGCCTGCTCCCTGCCTGGGATGGTGGTATTTGCAGGAAGGGCCAAATTTGCATGATCCCGTCCTCATATAATACTGCAGTTTAAGTAAAATCAGATTTAATCAAGACAAAGGGAAAGTAACAAAGTTTAAGGACACAAGAAAACAAAATAGAAGTCAAGTTCAGTCCAGCCTTGGCATGATAAATTGACATAAATAAACAAGTATTGAACACATTATCTTGTAAAAAGGAAACGAATTACAATGTCAATTGTTAAAGAGAAGCATTCAATGTATTGCAACATAGAGGTTAAGAGGAGTAGATTAAGCACCTGGCACACAGGCTGACCTACTCGTTCTGGATGCTCCCCTACTCCAGTCTTTGCAGGTCCAGTAATCTAATAAGCACAAAATAGACATAGATGCCCTCAAATTATGAAACATTCAATCACAGTGTTCAATGCAAATGATATTAAATCAAATTCCTGTAAAGGGGAATGAAACGAAGAAACTTACTATTCCAGCACTGTGACGAGGATGATTGAAGCGGCATCGAGAGCCATAGCCACAAAAACCGTTCTTGAGAAAGTAGATACAATCAGCTTCATCAGGTCGGTGAGGGTATGATTCAGCACCACCAATTCCACCTTCCCATGATGACTCTGCATTTTCAAAATTCAATCCAAGCATTACATTAATCATTATACTCACTTCACTCCACTTTCTCCCCCAAATGACAAAAATAAAAATAATATATAATAAATGGAAAATAAGAATGCAGAGGCAAAGATGATGGAATCACCTTGGTAGCCCCATTCCGGCGACGGATCAGACTGTGACCCTTCACTGCCGCCTCCGTAACGTTCCATTGTACGGACAAAAACGAGAATCTGAAACAGCCAAACGCAAAATGAGAGATTCCGATTAAAACCCACACAGAATAATGGGTTTCGGTTCACTGTTTCTATTCTACTCTCTCTCTCTCTCTCTCTGTTTCTATTCTACTCTCTCTCTCTCTCTCTTACAGTTCAAATTTCAATGCGTTTTTACTACTTTTCATGGTTTTCTCTTTCCTTTCACATACAACTTCCTTGTTTTAATTGCTCACACACTTTGTTGCTTTACTTTAGTACTCTATTTATTTATTACTTATTAATGTGGGCGCCAAAAATATCACAATTTACTACTACACTAATGCTTGTTTATTTTGGTTTTATAAACTATGTTTTTTTAGATAACAATTTTATTTTATAAAAAAATATAAATCAATAAAGCAGCCAAAATTTTACACCTCTTCTTTCTTTGGTATAAAAAAAAGAGTCAAATATTAATATATTTATCTAAATCTATACTACTTATAAAGGGAAAACATAAATTAACCACAATAATTTGTGTTTTCATATTTTACCGTTTATAATTTTATTTTTATACAAATCATATTATAATCATTTCAAAGTTCAATTCATGTGTTGTTTTTTAAATGACCAACAACTTTTAAACATCTCTCTCATTCCCACTTTCTATGTTATAATTACCTATTAATTACTACAATTCTTTCATAAAGATTATCATGGCAGTTTCCAATTTTGAATAAAATGTGCAAGTCGTGGTTTTTTTTACTGTTGTTAAAAGTTAATTAGCCTATAAAAATATAAAGAAATTCACCAATAATTTTGGTTCTCATTATTACTATTCATTATCATTTACTATTGCATATAAACTACACATTACAAACGATAGAAAACGGGTTGACAGACACGACAGTGTTTGTCAACACACTAGTTTAATATATAAAGGGAAAACGTAAAATAACTACTCATGATTGTGTAATTTGTGTTTTCTTATTTTGTCCTATAGTTATAATTCACTCAATAGAAAAGCGAATTGACAATCACATGAGTGACTGTCAACACGCTAGTAAATTATAGTGTAAAATAATATTACATTGTTAGTAGATATTATTTTCTCTAATTAATTTAAATAAAATATAGATTAAAGTTAGGTTTGGAAATTTGTAAAAATTGCCATGTTTTGTAGAGATTCTCAAAGTTAATATTGTGGAATAAGTAAGACAAAAGTAGTTGGTGTAAGATTTTTGGCCCATACAGACAAGGGTCTTCAAGATACTAAAAAATGCCCTTCTCACCAGAAAGATAAGCAAATACCAAAATTGCCCTTCAACTTTAGCTTCAGCTTGTGGTAATGCACAGATGCCGGTGAGTGAGAGGTAATAGCCCATTAGATATGACATATTTGTCCTTTTTATTCGGTATAATATTATCTCTCTCCTTTTTTTTCTTTCAGAAACTTGTTTACTTTTATATTTACCATTATTAATGTTCTCTTAATTTATGTGAATCGTAAGTAAAAAATGATGACAAAAAAAACAAAATAAATATTAAATTAATTAATTTTATAGAAAAGGGAGTATTACGAAGTGAATAACCAGGACAATGACAGAATTTATGAGGAGAAACGATCATCTATATCCCTAAAGAGAAGTGTCACAAATAACGAATAAAATTTAATATGTAATGATATTTTATTTTTTATCTTTAAGGCATATTTTTTCATTGAAAACAATAGGAGAAACAAACATGAAAATATACTGGAAATGATATTTGTTGATTAATCTGATGGTCATTAATTAATGGCCCATGGATGAGGCTGACAGCTGCATGAGCACTAAATAGATGCTCTATATAGGCAACGTGGAATAGAGTGGTACTCTTTAGTGAGAAATAAAGATAATTTTTGTATTGTTTGATATAAGAGAAAAAAAAAGTGTATTTATTATGTTACTATTTTCTCCTCTCATTTTCTTCTCATAAGTGAAGGGAGAAAAATTTATGGGACTCACACTTTTTTACTCTCTCCCTCCTTTCTCTCCTCTTAACCAAAAGGAGAAACTACATTTTTTCCTCCAAGTTCTCTCTTCCCCAACTCTCATATGCTTAATAAAGGGTTAAGAAGTAGAAGATTGATAAGGGAGGAAAAAAGAGATGAAAATGAAAATTGTGATAAATATAATATATTTTTATATTATTTGATAAGAGAGAAAGAGAATATAAAAGTGTGTTTAATTTTGTACGAGAAAAATAGAAGAAAAACTGTAAATATAAATTATTAAATGACACAATATTCATATACTGAAATAGGAAACACCCACCCGAAGCAAACATCCAAATAATATCATTTGAGAGAAAAAACATAATAAACGAATTTGGTTATTTTTTATTTATTGCTATATATTGATTTATTCCTCGTTATTTGTTTTATATACGAAGGCTCAATGCCAATGGTATTTGGTGATTGGAATGTGTTTGCGCGTGAAACATTGTGGCGGAAAGAAAAAACAACGACCAAGATTAAGGGAGTTGGAAAACCAACGGCATAGATGTTTTTTGGTGAGACATCATCGTCCGTACTGACTACTGAGAGAGTAACGAGATGTGACTCGTCGAAATGTCATTCATTAGGGACCACACATTTGAATTTTCAACAAAAGAGTCTCTCAAATCATATCTGAACTAATAATAAAAACATGTTATATGTGATGGTTTTGGAACAAGATATCCTTATTTATTTATACAATGTCATTGAAATATTTCTTATTCAGATATTTTGATGGAATAACTTGGTTTTTTGGGTATTACATCCATTTCCAAACCAAAACAATGACACTGTATTCTCTACTGTTAACCACATTCCACACTTACCCACCCACCTAAATGTCGGTCAGATATTTTTCCACACACCCCAACTTAATTATTCATCGGATCACTAAATTAGTGTCTCTTAGCAGCAAGTTATAGTCCTCGTAATTCTTAAACTGCAATCACACATGAAGAGTGCTTTATGGCTTCATATTGGTGGACTTGGATATAACTTTTTGTTGGTGGTCTTGGATGTGACTTCGTTCCCGAAATACTTTATTTTATATGTTAAATACATCATTTTAAATATAAACTTCATAATTTTAGGTTCCTCATCATTGCCCTTAACACGATGCTTATCAAAATCCTAACAAAAGCCCCAAACTAACAAGGTCGAAGCCCTCATCTAAAGAAAAACAAGAAAAAAAGGCTAAAAATATTCTCAACTTAGGTCCAAGGCAATGTAAGTAAGGGTTGGCTTATACATTACGTTTGCATTGGATTGTAGCCCATTACTCATCTTTCCAACCAAATGGTTGCGTTATAAGAGTTGATGGATGTAACATAAAACAAGCCACCTGTTTACAAATTTTAAGTCTTCTCCAAATAACATATTAAATATCCAATTATGAATCTTACATGACTGTATTAAATAGCATTTTCTCTATATAAGTCTTACATGAGTGTATTAAATCATGTTTCTTTATATCCTATTAAAGAACATGATTTATACATTAAAAGCATTATTAACCATAAAATACTGAAGAGAAATAAAAAACAAGCTCTTAACATACAAGCTTGGAAGTAACATGTAAGAACTAAGAAGTTTACATAATTTTACTGTATTAGTGTGTGTATATTAAACACAATTATAAAAATATTAGTAAGTAGAGGTTAAAAAATGCAATGCGGAGAATATTTTAAAGTTTCGCGGCCCCCGATTTCATTTGTTGTACTAGTAGGAGACCCGTGCATTCGCACGGGCGATATTGTATTTTGCATAATGTTACTTACAAAATAAGATGATCTTTGTTAATAAGAATTTGATGAAAGATTACCTTATAAATGTTGTTTTGTATTTCTTCACTTGTTGATGTAAAGTTGTTGTAGAATGAGATGATATTGAATTTGTTATTTGAAAAAAACATTAGTTAGAAATAAATAATTTAAAATAATTGATATAATATATGTTACAGATTTTGGAAAACTTCTTTATAAACGACATTTGTTGTAGTTTTCAGTGGTTTATCATCCATGTCATGTATCAATATCTTCAACTTTTTTTGCTTTGTACTCTTGAAATAACTACATATAATTGACCATGACTGAATACTGGTCTAGGTAAATACAACCCAACACTCTCTAATGATTGACATTGTGATTTATTGATTGTCATAGCATTTGACACAATTATAGGGAATTGTATTCTAATAAGCGTGAAAGGTCATGGAGACTGAGATGGTGACATTTCTAACCGAGGAATATAGGTGACATTTCTAACCGAAGAATATAAGTGACATTTCTAACCGAGGAATATAAGTGACATTTCCAATGTTTTTTCCCGACATTATGTTTGTCTCAAGTACATGATTAGCCATCTTAGTAACCAACAACCGTGTACCATTACACAACCCTTCAGACTAGTCTAAATTCCTTACTAACATAATCGAGTTGTCCACTTCTAGCTTTATCTTAAGATTAGCAAAATACAATACTTACTTTGCAAAGTGAGTTTTAGGACGATACCTTTCTTTCGTGTCTGTAATGTTTGTATTACCTAAATGGTGAGATGATATAAATAACATCAGATAATGTATTACAGGAGAGAATATATAGACGTGAAAGTTCATGAAGAGAAAACATTACTAATTAATGTTCAAATTTTCTTGTTATTTATAAAAAATGTAGTTAAATTATTTGAAAAGGTAAAGATGAATGAAAGTTTAGTAATTCAATCGCAAATAGTCTCGATTTTTAGGGAATGATAGTTTATTTGCAACAAAAAATAAAATAAAATCTTAACTGCATTAATTAAAAATTAGCAATGAAACTTATGGTGCAAGAAAAACAGTACATAAATAAAACTTTTAGTTTATTTGCAATGAAATTGTACATACATGGGTTGTTAGTGATTAATATAATTAGCAATGAAACAATGTATAAAAATGATAACTTTTAGTTGATTAATGGCATTATCTACAATTCATACACTAAGAAAAACAGTACATACATAAAACTTTTACTTCATTTGCAACGATACCGTAAATATATGGGTTGTTAGTGTGTAATATAATTAGCAAGGAAAATTATAGTATGTAAAATTTAGGTAATATTTTTAACATCCATTAACATGTAAATTATAGTATGTAAAATTTAGGTAACCACTTTTTTATTTTGAAAACAATGTTTATTTATGTCACATAAACAATGTTTACTAAATTGAGTCAACAATTACATATTGAAATAAGTATTTGCGGTTATAATTGGTAAATAGATAAAACTTTCCCAACAATGGGAATAAATACATTAGATGTGTTATGTGTTTAAGTAGTGCAACTTTGTAATATTAAATTCAACTTGAAGTTTCCTAGTCAAAACAGAGACTTGAAGATCCCAATTAGGTTCAACAAAACTTATATAGGATTCGGTACTTGGGTTTGTAAGTATCACTTGCTAACATGGTAGAGTTGTTTCCTTGTTAGGGAGATGAGGTCAACAAAAAATGAGGTCACATAAATTAAGGTCAGCTTATCATATACATCATACTTGTGATGAACCAAAAAATGTTGTAAGCTAAGTGATTATATACAACTGAAAAAGTAATATCAAATATCATTCAATCTTGAAATGTTTTGTCACCTTCGAAGATGACAATTGACTGGACTATATAAAGGGCTTTGAACCAAGTCCAAAACTAATTCAGACGACAACCTCTTGGCTGGAGTTAGGACTTGAAGGTGGTCTGGATCATGGTCAACAGTAATAGGCAGAGACTAACCACAAAAGTCCAAAAATTTAAATGTATGAGAGATATTACATGAATTACCTTTGCATTGGAAATTAGCAAAAACAAAGGTTGCATCGACTCACAATTTTGAATGGCAGTGATTCATTGTCATCTGACTTCAAGTTTCCTTCATCATAAATTGAAGAATCCTCAAAAGTAGGAAAACTACAGTAACAACTTTATCACTGTCATATTAACAATTACAACAAACTATAAGTACCAAAAAAGTCTCTCTGTTTTACAGTTGTATCAGCAGTAAATTGCATACGATAAAGGTAATCACATGCTTTAAATTGAAGGTAGTTGCGCATGACATGAAAATTTTGTATCACATATGTATCTTCTTTCCCTATATTGAAGGCAAAGAGTATGTCTACAATTAAAAAAACAGAAAAAAGTTAAAATCTATATAAATTTAAATATGATAAAGTATTACCTCAGAATCCAGTAAAATCATTTCCAAATGTCCAAATTTGGGTGGTAATTGGACATGTCATATATCAATGATTCTAACTGCAATTTTCCAAACATATTTTGTGTCGTTCAAATCCTTGATCATATCAAACGGGCGTGATATTACCATTGTGTTAATATTAACAACTCTCATCAATGATAAATATACATAATTGAATATATATCAGAAATGTTAAATATGGAGTTTAAATAAACAGTTATTTTGGTTCAAATAAAATGTGAAAGTCTTTTATACAAAGGTGACTTACTAAGTTAACCACCCATAATGTAGAGACTTCATAAATCGGAGAGAGCTTGACTATATAATGAACAATATTTTAATATGTACGACACAAAAATATAATCTAATAGTTGACATTATAAAGAATTCCATAGAAATACGTACACACAAAAGTCATACAATGTAATAGTTGATATTATAAAGAACTTCACAAAAATATTAAAAACCAAAATACATTATACAAAATTTATCATAAATTACTCTATGTTGAATGTTGATATGAAAAGAGTCAAACTCATCCAATGAAGAACAACATAATTAAATTAATATAAAGATGACAGCAACTAACAGTACCTATCTAATGAAGATAATAATGTCCAAATAACTCTCCGATTAAATGAATGTAGATATGCTTTAGGGGCTAAAACATATAATAAACAAATAAAGAAAAATAAGGTCACATGGAGCAATATGATACCAACACTAAAGTTAATAATTTACATACAGAGAGTGAAGCAGATAATGTAGCAGACTATTTTACGGAAATTCAAAGAACACAAATAAGTACTTTCTTTAATTATTAAACCTTAAAACTCATATACGAAAAAACACAGAAATTCGTTTCTATTGAATGTGTTGATATGCAAAGATTGAATGACATAAATAACAAAGAAACAAATTGCAAAAATAGTTGAGTCTCAAGAACAATGTAGAACATAAAAGGAAGGGTGGGGGGAATTCCATAAACGAACAAAAACATCAACCATTCTGGTACTCAAAGAACATTAAAATGCGAAAGTAAAAATGTCAAGTTTTTAATATTAACATGAGTGAAAAATATTCAACAAACGAAGAAAAACTTCAAGCATGAGACAAAAATATTCTAGATTCGAAAAAAACATCAACATGCAACCGTAAAAGGAATCTTGATGAATGAAAAAATCAAAATAGGCAACTATAATTCAATACAGAATAGAAGGAAAACATACATTATTAAAAACAAAACAATATGATGAACATGCACCCATAAGAGGCATGTTCACTTTAGAAAACAAATAGCCAACAATAATTAACTCTCTAGAACAATGAAAAACATAACAGACATAGGGGAAAAATCCTCATTTGCGAACAACAAAATCAAAGAGTCAACACAAACATGTAACAATAAAAATGGAACACATAAATCTTTAACCTAACAATAAGAAGGTGACGTTTTTTAGTAGTGTTGTAGATAGTAGATAGATAAATAAACAACACCATGAACATGCAACCATAAGAGGCATGTTCATTTTCAAGAGTAAATGGGCAATGTAACAAAAAAATGATTTCCTTTTAAGTAGTGAAAGATAAAACAAATAGAAAAAGTAAACAACATCATGAACATGCACCCATAAGAGACATGTTCATTTTCGAAATCAAATAACCAACAACAGTTGAGTGCCCACAACAATGTAGAACATAAAAGGCCGGAAAAAAAAAATTCAGAAACGAACAAAAACATCAAAGTGCAACCATAAAGATGTAACAATAAAAAATGTTTCATTTTCAAGAGTATATTAACATGAAAAAAGGTTTGGTTTTTAAGTAGTGATAGAGAAAAATAATAGAAAAAGTAAACAACAACACGAACATGCACTCATAAGAGGCATGTTCACTTTCGAAATCAAATCGCCAACAACAGTTGACTCTCCAGAACAATAAAAAACAAAAAAGGCAATGTATGAACCCATTTACCATTAAAATGAACAAAAAAATGTGTGAATTTTAAGTTGTGCTATAGGAAACAAATAGAAAAAGTAAACAATAACATGAACATGCACCCATAAGAGGCATGGTCACTTTAGAAAACAAATAGCCAACATTTGACTTTGTAGAAAAATGAAAAAATAAACCATTCCAGAAATGGTACACATAAACCATTCCAAAAACGAACAACAAAATCAAAGTGCCAGCAGAAACATGTAACTATAAAAATGGAACACATAAATCATTAAGCTAACAATAAAAAGATGTCATTTTTTAGTAGTACTGGGGATAAAAAAAACAAAAAAAAACAACACCATAAACATGCACCCATAAGAGATGTTCATTTACTCATTTATCCCTAACAAAGGCAATTCTAAATTTTAGGAAATAGGCTTTTTTGTAATAACACCATAAAAAAAGTTGAATGCATTGACAAATTTAGCACTGAAATTTCCAAGTGTGAGCAACGTAAAATAGGTAATTTGGTAATAACATCAACCCATTCTATTCATATATATAGATAGTAGACTAGTTACCGACAACACAACCACAGTCATAGACACCATTAAATGTTCTGAAATCGAAATTTCTAGGAGCAACACTTGTTGTTGAGAGCGAGGAAAACTAACTAGATACTGTAGAAGTTCAGGATCCTTACCGAAAACCACGAGGGATAACTACTACTACCAAAAAAACACCATTAAGCAATAGCATCATCTTCATTTTCTCTAAATTTCACTTTAATCTTATTCTCTTTTTCAGATTCATTCTCCTCCTTCATCGGTTAGCTCCCTTTAATTCATTCCATTTTTTTTTGGGAATCACGACTAGATAGGTATTTTCTATTTCTATTTCTAATATTCCTTCCATCCCCAGATTTCAATTCAATTCTCATCCAACGCGGATCAAACCCCAATTTTCCCCATTTCCATGTTACTACAATTTTGTTTTTTTTGAATTTCTTTGCTTCTGTTATTTTACTACTGTCACCGAATTCAAATTCAACATTCCATATATCTCTTGTATTACTTGCTGATAAAATCGATGAAATGAATCACAAACTTTACCTCACTTTCAAACTCCTCCATCACTTACACTATTTTGTTTTGAGATTTATAACAACCTCCGAAAATAACCAATTTTGGTTCAATCTGAACCTATCATCCTTTGTTGATCATCACAGTTATAATTAACCCCTCTAGTTGATGATTAAGACTATAATTTACTCTCAATTTCTTCACCTTGTTCTTTGCCCTTGCACATTGTGCTACCATTTGATCTATAAGCACACACAACTGTTTTGTACTTTGTAGTCATAGTGACACTTAACTGACTTAAGCTGGCATTAATAGCTTGAACATTGGTGTTTTTAATATGTGGTATCTGATATTATTGATAAACATTATAGTTTTAGCTGTGAAACCTGCATATATTTATTCAATAGAAACACACTTATTTTATGTGAATACCCACTACCTCATTGTAAAACATGTTATCTTATTCATTAGCAGACTTCAGGCTCTTTCTTTTCATTTGCAGGATGCATCTCCTGGGTTTTGAACATATGATTCGCCGTGCTCTTTGTTTTTAGAAGGAAAGGATTTGCCATTTCAGGCGTCTGCTATCTACAACATACTTTAGATTCTAAAGTATGGAACTTTATTTACTGTCATCTCTCTCTCTATCTGTGTGTGTGTGGTTCGAACTGTATTTACATATTAGATCTTATTTGTTTTGAAAATTTTGTTGTTCTAACTTCCCTGTCTTTCTGTTAATTCTCAGACAATCAAGGAAATTAATCATGGCCCCTTCTAGGAAATCTAGAAGTGTAATTAAAAGGTTTTCTAATATCCATGAAGCTGCATCTAGTAAAGATAAAAGTGAAGAGACTGCTAGCAAAAATAAGCAGAAGGCGAGTCCCAGTACTCAGAAGGTGAGTTTATTTCTTTACTTTAAAAGGGAGGCCCAATGCAAGAGGATTTCACTTAGTGGAGTCGGGGGAGAATAGATGTACACATCCTTACCTCACAAGCGAAGGGTTTGTTTCCATGATTTGAACCATTGACCTCATGGTTACTAAGCAACAACCTTACCATTGCGCCAAACTCACTCTCTTTACTTTATTGGAAATAAATTATTTTCCTATATATATAGTTAGTTAAAATTAGGGACACACTAGACAAGATATGATTAGAAATGAATGCATTAGGGAGAAAACTGGAGTATCTCCTACTGTTGAAAAGATGGTAGAATTGTGCCTTAGGTGGTTTGGACATGTGTGGAAGAAATCAGTAGAAGCCCCTACAAGGAGAGTATATCAAATGGAGGCCATTCCAATTCCTAGAGGAAGAGTGAGACCAAGAAAAACCATAGGCGAAATGATTAAGAAAGATTTAGAGATCAATGCTTTGTCAATGAACTTGATTTATGATAGAGCATTATGGCGTCATTCGATCCATGTAGCCGACCCATCTAGTGAGATAAATGCTTGATTGTTGTAGTTAAAATTGTAATGAAATTTTCCCTTTGCTCTCTATTCTTTTTGCTTTCCAGACCATATTCTTGTCTACCACTCTGGAAACAAGATTATAATAATTTTTTTTATTCAATTTCAAATTAGATGTTAAAATATTTTTTTAAAACAGTATTATAATGCATTATTAATTTTATTTCCTTTTTTTCTTCAAATTTTAATGACATGCAGAAGAGAAAATTAGCTGACATGTTAGGGCCACAATGGAATAAGGGGGAACTTGGGCGTTTCTATGAATCTTACCGTAAATATGGGAAAGATTGGAAGAAGGTTAGTTATATTTTTCAGTCATGAGGTGCTTTGGTTGAATAAAGGTTAAAAACCAATTCTCACCTTCAGGTTTTTCTCAATTATATTTAGAGGGCTATATATCTAGCAAATACCATTGCTTAAAATCCTTTTTGTGAATCTACCAACTGTGATGCTCTAGAATTTCCCTGTGCAACGTTATCACTGAACATATTGTCCTTCAGTGACACTTTACCTACACTTGCAGGTTGCTCTTGCAGTACGTAATCGATCTATGGAAATGGTAGAAGCCCTGTACACTATGAACAGGGTAAGTGTAGCAAAAGCTTGCACATCCGGTTTAATTTACTGATATTTCTGAAATGCATACACCACATGTCTTCACTAGTCACACAGAAAAGCGTTCTAAAATGCATCTCCTAAACTTTCACATATAGAGGTATACCCGGGGTGTGCTATGTAATTTTTAATATTTATTCTATCTTTAAATACTTGTTGTTTCTGTGTATTTTCCTATACAAATGGAAAACAATTTTTCCACCCTTCATCATTTCTGTTTTGAACAAGTGGTTTCTAAACTTCTACATCAAGAACAAAAAAGGAGATAGAAAAGAGAGAAGGGAAAATGTCTTCCTAAATAATGTGCTCTATGCTTTATATAATATCTGTTTTAAATATTTGAGCAGCTAATATAAGATTAGTTTTTTCATGATCTTTTCTCACAACTCGTGGACCAGGAGGGATTGAAATTGTGACTAATCATTGTTATCCAATACGTATATCCCCAAACTTGTTATTTCTGCTTTCTCGCACCGGTCTTAGAGTTTATGGCTTTATGAACACAAAAAAGTATTACATTTATGACACAATTTTTAATGAAGCCTCACTAGTTTATGGCATTTGGTTAGGATCAGGATATTCTCGCGCTCCTTAACAAAATATCTCCTTGTGTGTCTTTCTCTTTCATACCATGACCCTTTCATGTTAAGAGTAAGATGTGAGGATCCTGACTCATTTGGTTAATGGTTACAATGGTGTGGATTTTAGGCATACTTATCTCTTCCAGAGGGCACTGCTTCTGCTGTTGGGCTGATAGCAATGATGACAGATCATTATAGTGTACTGGTAAGAATGAATTTAAACTTTTCGCAAGTTTGAGTGGACGTTTACATTGGTGATCCTGTTTTTGTAACATTCTTGTTGTTGTGACTTATGTGTGTTTGGACTAGCTTGTTTTGTATTCAAAACAGCTGATTAAAAAAGAGCAATTTTCTCTGCAAATTAAACAAAAGTGAGAGAAACTTTATTAACTCAAAAATTAACAGCAGATACTTCATTTATTCAAAAGTAGTTTTTCTGAAGAGTGTTTATTTAAATGATACATTACCTTTTTAATGCGAGACTTTTGCCATTTAGTGTAACTCAGTACATGTCTTGATTTCTATTGGTTCAATTAAAAAATGCATGAACATAATGTTAATGAGTTGAAAGGAATCTCTGGTTATTTTTAGTTTAGGTGAGCTTAAAAAGACAGTATAGGCTGCTTCACAGCCACTTCGTGACCAATGTTCATGAGTCATTTTGATTGGCAGGGAGGGAGTTACAGCGGAAAAGAAAGCAATGAAGATGCAGAGATGTCTAAAAATCCTAAAAAACGTTTGCGGGGAAAGCATCTAAATGACAATAAAGCACTAGACGAATTAGATCAACACTTTTCTGATCATTCACAGTCACATTCCATTGCATCTGATGATGGTTGCCTGTCATTATTGAAGAAGAGGCAGCCTGGTAAGTTTACGTGTCAAAATACATGTGAACATTATTTTGCATCCGTTCTCTCATTTACCACCGCATTTGTTTTGTTTTTTCACTCATTATTTGTTACTTTAAGATTGAGGAGGTTTGGATATTTTTTCTTCGTATCGGGGACATGTCACGCTTCTTATCTTCAAAGATATTTTATTATTTTCTTTTATATTTAGAAGGGATTTCCTTTGCTAAATAAAATCTATTTATGATCTTGCCTTTTTTGTTTGTGATATTGTTTCAGGAATTAATCCTCATGCTGTTCGGAAAAGGACTCCTCGTGTCCCTATTTCACATTCTATTGGTAAAGATAATGGAGAGAAGATTCTTTCATCTGCTAGGCAGCGCAACAAACAAATGGTTGACAGTAATGATGTTGCTCATAAGATTGCATTAGCATTGACAGAGGCTTCACAAAGAGGTGGCTCTTCAACTATTTCTGGATCACCAAACAAGAAAACAGTGGCATCACCTGGTCAGAAAAGCGGAAAGAAGGCAATAAATTATTTCTTAACAACTTCAGCTGTCTTTTTCTGTTATTTATTTAAGGGGAAAACTTATTGTAGGTACTTATTGTTTTCAGCATGCGGGATCAGAAATAGCCGTATCCAAGTTTTGCAGTTCTGACCTGGATAAGGGTAGTCCTGAATTGAGTTTAGGTAGCACAGAAGGTGATAATGGATATTATTCTAGAGAAACAACTCATTGGAGCAGTATAGACAATACTGGAAGAGGAAGGAATCATAAAAAGAGATTAAAGCACTACAATAAGAATTTAGAACCAGAGGAAAATTTGAAAAAGGATTTGGATGACATAAAGGAAGCCTCCAGTGGGACAGATGATGGTAAAAATCTGAGTTTTTTCAAATCCCATTTTGACACTGATTTTACTGATGCAAAAAAAACTAGGTCTTCTTATAAGGGTTCCAGGAAGAGAAGTAAAAAGCTACTGATTGAGAAAGGTATTTAGTAATTTCTTTTGATTCTCCTCCTTGATAGTGTAGATCTCTTAACTGCTATGTTTATAGAGCTTTGTATTTCTAATTTAATTGAAATTTCGTGCTTAGCTTAGCTGTCCTATTAAACAAGGGTGGTACACTGGTACCATTCTGCCATTTGAAGAATGTAAATCAGGAAACTTGGTATAAGGTGTTTGAGTCATTAAGCAGAGCAATGCTGTATTTCTTACTGAAGGGAGGACTTCAGACTCCAGAATGTAGCCTTTCTTCCTAAATTAGTAGAAGGATGCACCATTTAAGCAAGATGTTCTAATTCTTGTGTGCCTCTTGGATTGTTGTTATAATTTTTTCTTCTAATCTTATGTTATACGTTCACATATTTTAATTTGTTTGATAACATTCTTGTTTGATAACATCTTTTACTCTTTTCCATTCTCCTGGGCTTCAAGTTTGTCCAGTTATTCCAAGTTGAAATGCAGTTGTTAATTATTTTTAATATATTCATCCCATGTTCTTTTTCTTTGTAGATGAAGCTTCTGCTTTTGATGCTCTGAAAACTTTGGCTGATCTATCTTTGATGATGCCTGAAACAAACCCTAACACTGGTAAGAGTTTTAAGTTTTTGAACACCTTAATCTTAGAATAGTTTCATTTAAACTATTCCTTATCCTGTTTCCTGTGGGTCAATCTGAATAAATAATAAACTTGCAAGGACTAACATCTAGATAGATGGTTTGATAATATCACACCAGTCTGGGAATATATAATCTACCATGTAACTTTCATCTTTCGAGGGCATTTGAATTTTATATGTGGTAAGCTTAAAAGCACTCTCCATCTTTACAATCCAAATATTTTATTTGAGAGACACATTATCTATACCTTCTGAAATTATAAGTTCTAGATGTGCATAATAATATGCAATTATGAATGCTTGGAGTGGAAGGCTTGTATTTTTATAGACATCTTTTTGCCAGTACGTTTGTCACACGATAGGATTCTGTTCACAGCCCTATTCTCGGTGCTGTGGTCATGGTTGCTTCCTCTGCTGGGATGCACAATTCTATGCATCAGCATTGAACAATTTTTTTCATGTTAAGGTTACTTAATTTTCTATATTTCCTTTTTCCTGTCTTTCAACTTTTTGGTGCCCTATGTTATAAAGGACCAAATCATACTCCGTCACACCCTTCCTCTAGCACAAACTCATTAAATATTAGCTTCCTATAGTGTTGCAATAAAGTTACTGTAACTTTGTAAGACCGTCTGATATAGGCGCCTTGCTTTTTTCATAAATAAAAGACTAACAACTTCCCAATTAGTTTACTAGCCCTGAATGAGATGGCGATCTGAATCCTGAAAAAACTTCTATATCCGATTTCTACTAATATTGATGATCTCTCATCTATCTCCAATGAAGAATCTTCAATTTGTAACTGTAACTTGTCTTCCTCATCCCACTAGTTATTCTTTGAACCAACTATCCCACCATTGCAATTCAACATAATTGTTAGCCCAAATATTCTCTTACCTCAAAAGAACTTCTTTTCATCAACTGAGCTTACCTTTTAATCTACTGAAGAATATTAGACTTCATAGCCTGGTACACATATTTTGTCTTATGATAATTGCTAAAGTTCCATCTCAAAACCAAGTGGGAATGAGAGGAGTAGCCAAACATGTACTTAAACCATGCCTAGGTAAATGAGGCAGGAGATTTAGGAATTAATTCCTAATATGCCCTTTCCACAGAAGCCTGTCGGACTATGCGAAAGGTTGCATTTGACCCATTACTAAAGGATATTTTTTGGGCCAAGAGAATCAGAGAGAAGTTGTGCTCTGCCTCTGATACCATGTTATGGTTTCATCTCAAGACCAATTTACAATGAGAGGAGTAACCCAACTGATATTTAAACCATGTCTAGGAGAATGAGACAGACAATGTGGGATTTACTTCCTAACATTCATTTAAAACAGTCATGCTTCACGTAGTATCTTATACAACTTGCCCCCGCCCCTTAAAAAAAGATATATATTTCTTTGATGATTTTTCATCATACTTTGTGATTGTCTAAATCTTTTGATGTACTGTTTTTGTGTGTCTCAGAGTCATCTGCACAGTTTAAGGAAGGAAACCATGATATCGATGAATCTAAAATGAAAAAACATAATGTACCGAAGATTGAAAGCACTACTTCAACTAAACATGGCAAGGCTTTTTCTGATAATATAGCTGCTGCTCCTGATTCAGAGGGAGCATACCAGCTTAACGCAGGAGTCGGGAAAAGGAAACAAAATTCTTTTACCTTGAAGGTAAGAACTGGTTTTTTTCCTGCATTCAGTTGCAATATTGTTTCTCTGTTTCTTTGTATCTTCTCTCTCATATTTTTCACGTATGCAAGTTAGAAGTACTTTTTACAAAACATTGAAACACATTCTGGTTCTCTTCTAAGTGGTTCCGAACAGATTAGTATTCTTTTTCTTTTTTGATAGAAAGAGTAATATTTTATTTGCCTCTTTCGGAATTGATTTTTTTGAATTGATTTTTTACTTTTTAATAAAAGTTTGGTTTTTACTTTAGACAGATCTGCTAGACTTTGGATAGAAAATTGCATTGTTGCATTTGAAATTTGAGTAGACTTATATCTGGAATGAGAGCATTTTTAACATTTGAGTGGACTTATGTCTTGAATGTGAGTTCCATTTGAAATCAGATCAATTGATAACATTTGAAATTTTATTATTAAAATTTAATGTTAATAAGGGCAAAGTTTGAAAATAAAGTTCAGTATAAGGATCTAATGTGTGTTGTAGCCAATTTAATACGCCGTTCTTTATGCGCTAGCAATTTGTGTTTGTGCTACAAATACTAGCCAATCTTAGTTGATGACAATCCTCATCTTATCTGTGATATTTAGTGAAAGTGTGATAATGCTTACAACTAATGTCAGTGACTTTTCATTAAATGTTTTTGCACTTAATAGTGGTAGACAAGAAAAAATATTTCAGCTGTGGGATTTTGCAGTAGCTATTTTGAAACTGGATTTTCTTCTAAAAGGCATTTACGACTGAATGTTGCAACCTGTATTTCATATGCTCATTGAATTATTATTTTTTTGTTTTTCTATTGCGGCTTAACCACTTAAGACATCTATTGAGTTGATTTTCCCGCCTTTCTTATGTTTGCTCTAAACAGTAAAACTTCTATACTTGCGTGTTGCTGGAGTTGTAATAAAATCAGTAATTAGCATTCACCTAGAAGTTTAATCTCTTAGGGTAGTTTCATAAGAGGGGATATTAGATATAAGACATCTGATAAGTCCTCACTCCTCACTGAAAAGTTTAAGCTGTTAAATGCAGTTAGGAGAAGACCCTTTAATGGTTTTATTACATCTATTTTGTCCATTATATTTTACATTATGCATTCTACATAAAACGCATTCCAGTTGCTTACATTTTGATTTTGGCGTTTTTCTTTGTTGTATTTTACTTTGTATAAATCTGTGAGCAAGCCTTGCTTCGTTAAATTTAAAGCTTGTACTAATTGCACTTGACATTGACTTGTATATTTCCATTTGCCATCTTTTAGTATCCTAATATCATCTTCTTCATATAGGCTACTGATGAGATGAAGAAATCCATGGTTAAAGGTAAGCGGTCAAGACAACTGAAAATGGTTAAATTCCCAGGAAAGTTGTCTTCAAGTATGAATGGCAAAGGGAAATGGGATGATTCATTTTTACCCCTCATAAAGGAGGTTTCATCTACTAACCAAGTTAGTCTAGTGAACAAAGGAAAGTCTAGAAGAAAGATGGAAAAACCAAAACCAATGGTACAACGAGATCAAGAGGTGTCTGGAAATAATTTTAGTTGTCAACATAATAATTCCGCTGAATTACTCCAGAGTGGATCTTCTAGTCAAAAGGTTAATTACATGTCCTTTATTTTCAGTGGCATAAATGGAATTTTCAGTCATAGATTATCAGAGGTATGAGTTTTTATTTTTTATTTTGCGTTACCACAGGGAAAGCTTTCTAATTGCCTGTCTTCACAACGTACACGGAGATGGTGCACTTTTGAGTGGTTTTATAGTGCCATTGATTATCCGTGGTTTTCAAAGAGAGAGTTCATGGAGTACTTGGACCATGTTGGATTGGGTCATGTTCCGAGATTGACTCGCATTGAGTGGGGAGTCATTAGAAGGTATTTGATTTGAAACATTTTTAATGTGTAGTTCACCCTAGACTATCATCACATTCTTGATTAAGTCTGTCAGACATATGCTTCCACTTGCTGACTTTAGCTTTTGGGTTGAGTTGGTCATTGACATGTTATTAGAGTCTTTATGACCAACTGGTCATCAGTGATTCAGTTCAGTCTTTGCATACCAGCAGAGGCAGAGCTAACATTTAATGCTAAGGGGTGGAAAGACTAAAGACCATACTAATTATACACAATTTTTTTTACTAGTGCATACATATTATATGAAACAAATTTAATAATAATTAACGTAATATAGTATAAACATATCATAGATGTAAAATTGGTGATAGACATGAAAGAAAGAAATATTACTAAGACTCCTTTAACTTTTAATAAAAGCACTACCAAATACTAATACATAAAAATAATATTTTATTAAAATTAAGGGGAGAAATTGCTAGTGGTGACCATGGCATAGGCAGGTGACCCATGCCTGCGTCACTGCATACCAGATTCTTAAAGAGTCTTCTATGAGGGGGCATGGTGATACACAACCATTAATGTGGCTCCACCTAACAATTTATGCTTATGGGTTGAGTTGGTCCTTGACAAAGTACATCATATATATGCTATTCCTATGCAGTTCTCTTGGAAGACCACGGAGATTTTCAGAGCAATTTTTGATAGAAGAAAAAGATAAACTTAATCAATACCGGGAATCTGTTAGATCACATTATGCTGAAGTTCTTTCTGGTAGCAATGATGGTCTTCCTACTGATTTGGCTCAGCCTTTAATTGTTGGACAGCATGTTATTGCTATTCATCCGAAGACAAGAGAGATTCATGATGGAAGCATACTAACTGTTGACCATTATAGGTATCGAGTTCAGTTTGATCAGCCTGAACTCGGGGTCGAATTTGTTATGGTATGTTTCTTCTCTTAGGACAATGGTGGAAGCCTCATGCATTGGACCGCCTTTTATTATTATTATTATTATTGTGTACATGATGTATTTCGCCACTACCAACAAGGCGTTGGTCTAGTGGTGTAAGGTTCCGCTATATCCCCATAAAGACCAAAAGGTCAAGGGCTTGATTCCTGGGGGCGACACTTATTGGAAGGGACATCCATGCACGCCGAAAGGGATTAGGTCCTTACCCATAGAGTGAGGGGATAACCTTTGTAATACTAAAAAAAAGTATTTCGCTACTACTCATGATGGGAAAATTTTGATTGCATTCCATGAAGCAAGTTATATTACAATTTGCAAGTATGAAAAAAGTGATCATAGACAACAATCAACAACAGCTATGCCTTAATGTATAACCACCATATTGGAATCAAACATGCATCATGTTGATTATTCCTCGGGCACCATTAAATACTCCTACCTTCATCCTGAAAAACATTTCTACTATATTTTTTACAGGTGGTATACCACAATAATGCGATAAATGGTAGTATTTTATTTTGTGCACAATGACTAGTGCTGATTTTGGAACTTCAATTTTAATTTAAGATTTTTGTTTTTCATGCTAATCTTGTACTAATGTGTTTTACGCTATTTGTGTCGCGTCCTTTTTTTAACTTGCCGTATTCTTGTGTACATGTCATATTGTATTCATGTCATGTGTCATATCAGCGCTTCCTAGACTTGTAACGTTAACCCCAAAAAAATGACAAATAATCGTATGATCTGGTCCTGTTATCCTGGCAACAATTGAAGTAAAATTCCATAATAGAGATTGTTAGTCACACTATAGAGATTTAGAAAACAGTTTATTTGACAAATTTGTTTTGAATATCTGCATTGCTCCTCACATCTTACTTCACATTATGCTTTCCCATTAATTTCCTCAGAGTATGATCTATCAGGTAGTTTTTATCTTACAATTGCATAATGTGACACTGACATCTTCATATTTCAGGATATCGACTGCATGCCTTTGTATCCATTTGAAAATGTGCCTACATCTCTGATACAAAATAATGTCGCTTCTGCTAGAATAGATGAGAACCTTGGTAAACTGAAGCAAGGAAAGGTTGCTGAGCACACAATATTGTCCCCTAGTGAAAATTCAGATACTGTTAAAGGTCTTCATATTTCCCCCACTATGCATGGGAGCAATGCTTTCTCAAAACAGGTAAAGATTTATTTTGAGAAGGAATTTAAAATCTGTTCTATGGTGATGATTTGATTGCTTCAAATTCTTCAAGGTGCAAAGTTTTATCAGTGTTTACTCTGTTGAAAAAATTATTGCTTAATACTTATCAGTACATACTTACAATAGACTGTGTTTTCATTCTCTCTCTCTAAATGATTTTCTTTTAAAAATACAATAACTGTTCTAAATTTTTGGAATCTAATTTTTGTGGCTTCTTTTATTCTTGCTTACATATCCGGAGTAACTCCAATGGACTTAATAGCTCCTTTTTAACTTTTTGTTCATCAACCTATGAAAGCATAAAAATTAGTAGCAAACAAAATAGGACTACTGGTTTATCATAATAGAACTTAAATTGACAAATCCCAGCACACAAGCATAGAGGAGTTAGACTACGATTACTCTGGGGTCTAGGTTGATGGAAGGATTGGTATATCGAAATTCGTATGTCTTTGGGTGGATCGGTGGATGCTATACTTAAGAAATATGTTTTAGTAGAATACTGATTCTGGAGCGAAGGGTCTTGTTTCTGTCCTGTAAATGCCGATATATGGTTACATCTATCTTGGATTGCTTATTTATAGCCCAATTAATAATTTGAATATTTGGAGGTGATATGATTCAGACACGGTTTGTCCTAGACCTTCTCCTTGATAAATGTGTCATTTTTTGTTTTAGTTATTCTCAGAGTATTTTGCACAATTAGAACCAACTTCTTCTTGCTTTATAGAGGAGCAGGATATTTTTTTCTAGCTTTCGTAATTCTTAGAGAACAGATATTTCGAGTTAACTCCACTTCAAAATGTAATCACTTAATTTTTCATTTGATTTAAATGACTTTTCTTTTCATAGTGTTTCTTTAAGGTGTAAGCATTAATGGGTTCAAACTGTTTTTATCCTGATGGATCCCTGAGTAGTTTTTTTTTACATCTTTTTAGGGGATTTCTTCAGGCTCTAAATTACAAGCAAAAGTTGAGACTGCTAATACCCAACTAGCATTAAGTTCTCAACCTTTCATCCTTGAACATGTCCATCCAAAAGAAGCTGACATATTAGCTATTTCTGAGTTGGCTCGTGCTCTTGACAAGAAGGTATCTGCCTTTAAAATATCATGTTTCTAAAGTGAGTTTTGAGCTGATAATTTTGAACTTTTAGGAGTGTGTCTTGTCTGAACTGAAGTACATGAATGATGAGGTATCAGAAAGCCAGAATTTTGGAGGCAATCCAGCGAAGGATACTGAGCCTTTCAAGAGAAATTATGCTTCAGTACTAAAGCAACTAACCGAAGCGAACGAACAGGTTTTTATGGACGACTCAGCAGACTTAATCAAATGTTGTCCATCTTTACACCTTCTTGTTCCAATCATTTATGATTGCATGAGCTGATTGCACTTCTGCAGGTTTCTTCTGCCTTGTTTTTCTTGAGACAACGCAACACATATCAAGGGAGCTCCTCAGTTTTGTCATTAAAGCCTGTGACTAATCCTGATGATCCTGGGGGTCAGGCTAGCTCAATCAATTGTTCAGCTTGTATCAACCAAGAATCTATATCTCATGATCATTTATCTGAAATTGTTGAAAGTTCTACAAGAAAAGCCCAAATGATGGTTATACAAGCTACGAAGGTATAGAGATGCTGCTCTCTTTTGGTACTAATTAGTAAATGCTACATGCATACATTAAAAACTTAAAGAACATAAAATGCTAAATTTCAGTTACAATATGCATAGTGTAGGTTGTTGCTTAGTGACCAAGATGTCACAAATTCAAATCTTGGAAACAGCCTCCACTTGGTGGGAGCCCCATATACTAGTCCGCCCTTTTTATGCATAGTGTAATATTTACTGTTCATATCAAATATTAGGAACTTGTGCTATTTTCATTTTTATGTATGACATGACCTGCATACACTGCACTGAACAGTTGGGCTACCATCTATTGAGATCAAATACCTCTCCTTTTAGGGTAGGTTTATTTTGGTTGGCTGAAGGAGGAAATATTAAGGAGAGATCATGATATACAGGGTAATTTTCATTTGGGTAAGAGCGATTCAAAAATTTGAGCATAATTATTTACGGAAAGTTACCAGGTGAAGGAAAGTCAGTAAAAATTTCAATTATATGATCTGATTTTCTTCATGTCTTCCTTCATTAGCCGTACTCACAACTTAAATAGATTATTAATATGATCCTTCCTCATGATGCCCCTGTCAAATTTCTGGTTGACAATCTAGTTGTCTACTTTGACTACAGTTTCTCAAAAAATACCATTGCAGGCAATGTCATTTTTCAGAAAGACAGAAAGTAAGGTTGAAAGAATTGAGGACGCAATAAATTTTATCAATAATCAGCTTTCAGTGGATGACCCTACTGCTTCAGCCGCAAATTTTCTTCCTGTGAATTCTATTCATGTCACTCAGGCTTTTCAGGATCAACTTATCGCCAGCACATTAAATCCGTTGGCAAGTTGTCATCTGCAGGAGGCTGAGCTTAACAGATCATCTGACCAAAATGAAATGAACATTCCCTCAGAACTCATCTCTCAATGTCTAGCTACACTAATCATGATTCAGGTAAATCTTATTGCTACTGACTTCGCTGTTTACTACAAGGATTTTTATGGTTGGTCTCACATCACTATTTTCTGTTGCCTATTTATTTGTACTTTTGTAGTTCAACTAGATCTGACTGTGATAACCCCAAACAGGTTCTGTGTTACTCTGGACATTCTTGTGCAATTGTGATTTTTTTTTAAATCAAGCAGTGGCATTGTGAGAATCTCATAATTTACTTCTCTCTAAATATGTTGCCATTTTTTAGCCCATGCTTTATGGCCCAATAACTTTTTAAGCCACTGAGATTAGCTTGGATAGTTAGCAGATCCGTTTAATAAATGGATGATAAATTATTTTTAGGCATTTAGGAAATGAGGACAGGGTGCTGCTCGGTTATAGCAGGCCAGGACCTTTAAGCGAAACATTTACTCATGCTGCACTGTTGCATGCTAACTAGTGTTTAATTCCATTTTTTATTTCCATGTGCATTTTTTTAAAGAAAAATACTGGGTAAAGATATTGTTTTTTTTTCTTGAAACTTTGAATTTGCTTAGTATCTTCTATTGAATGCCTTAACTTTTAAACTTGTTCTGTCCTTTAACGTGCAAGTCTATAATTATTCTTGCTACCTTTGTCAGTTCATAAGCTGTCTTTTAAACTGTCAATTTGCCTAGGCCACTATGCATAAAGTGAGATTTAAATATTGAGAAATTCAATATTAGGAAATACATAGTTCAAACAGTTGTTCTATTAAAGATTCTTAACCTGCACCCTGATCCATATTTGATAAAACAAAATGCAGAAGTGTACAGAACGACAGTTTCCCCCAGCTGATGTTGCTCAGGTACTAGATTCTGCCGTCACCAGTTTGCAGCCATTTTGTTCAAAGAATCTTCCAATATATGGCGAAATACAGAAATGCATGGGTATCATAAGAAATCAGATATTGGCACTCGTTCCTACATAGTGTGGACTCTTTCTCATCTGTTGTCTGTAAATCTGCAATAATAATATTAGTCTGTCACCTCACTCTAACACGAGTTCATGAAGATTGATATGACATATTTACCTCAATTGGAAAACATTGACTGTTTATACTACTAGTGTAGCCAGAGCAAATGGGAAGATTATACTGCGTCAATTTTCTTTTCAGGTGTATATATTTTTTAAAGATTGAATAATAGTAAGCTAACATGTCATATTCTGCACCCGTATTTTGTGTAAGATGTTGGCATGTTAAAATGCTAAATATTTTATTTATGGTATTGCCAATTCTGAACAGGTTTATTACTTGGTAATATATGTTCCCATATTGTTACTGCAATCTTGAATTTTTTCCCCATGTCTTTTTGATGCAATGCGCATCTCAAGTTTCAGAATGAGAACGTTGTATGTCTTGCTATAATGTGACTTGCCAAGATTTATGTTCTTGTTCCAACTCTTGCTTCTTGGATGAAAGTCAAATTCCAAGATTCTCCATTGAACTGTGTTCACTAACTTCCCTACCACACCATCTATCATCAAGCCAAGCTGCATCTTTGACCTTCCATGTCTGCATGACAATTTTGCACGTTCACTTTGTTTTACAAGTTTCTGGTTTTACTCCCCACCAATGATTTTAGCATCAAGATTTAATGAGTATCTGGTGGCTGCTGCATTCGGCCAGGCACCAAGTGTGAGTATGAGGCTAAGTAGATTGTTAAGATTGTTACCTACTCTTCACCCTTGGGCCCTTAATCCTAACAGCTTTTCCATGTCTATCGCTCTCTCTTCAACATTCTTCTTTTCTTAACATCTTTAACAATTTTCTTTATTATCAATATTTGCAGCAATTTTCAGTCGTTGAATAAATAGCCACCGAATAAATTCCGTTATGTGATTGTTTAGTCTTTACGAAATAGTGAACATTATTTGAGCTTTTATAAAAATAGAAATGTCCATACATACCTAAATCGTTTTCTTTTCATTCTCCGCATTCAATCTAACCAAATAATTTTTTTACTTCAAAAAAATCTTACATAATAGTATTAAATAACTTAGGTTGATTATTTGTCAATAAACACAATAGTATTTCAAATATGTCTTCCATAAAAAAATCCCAGAGTTTGCATCTTCAGTATAGAATAAATGGATACAGATATGTGGCTGTATCTCTATTGATGTATATGATGATAATCAAGAAAACATGAACGGGGAGGTGAGGGGAGGGAGATTAATAAATTTGGCCTCAAATTCTCCAGCCTAAAATCTTAAACAAGGCAATGGAGGAACAAGAGGCCAATCTAATGGCATTTCAATTTCAATGAAACAAGATGAAATGATCTTCGTGTAAAAAAGCAGCAGCTCTGGAATTTCCTTAAATGATGGTTGTCTGGTTATTATATGCAGAAGAATTGTCATAACCTCTGCATCACTAACAGTTGAACTTTTTCAGCCACCAACCAATCAAGCAAGGAAGAACTTAAATATGTCTCTCAGTGAAATGATGCCTTCTACACGCTTGCTGCCAGCTTCCACAATTACAATCCGCCTCACACCTGAGTCCAGGTTACACCACAAAATGAAGTTAATTGGATTCAATATTCAGGAAAACTAAAGATATATTGCTAAGTCAAATACACAAAAGGACTTCCTCAACATAAAATAAAGTTTTTTAAGTTAAATTTCATTTGCTTTTGAACTTTAACAGCAGAGAATACACACACATCCACACTCTGTGATACCAATTCACATCAATAGTTGCATAGAAAAGGAAAATGGAAGCCACTTTCATAAAAAAGGGAAAACCAGGCTACCTGGATTTGCCAAACGTTCCATCACTTTATGGAGAGAATCAGATCGCAAACACATCTGACATCTTTGACTTCTCAGCTCATAAGGATCATAAGAATCCTGGCCCAACTGCAATGCCTGGACAAACAAAGAATGCATGAGATACTCAAATCTCGACGGAATTTTATTGGGATGGAAAAAATGAAACTTACCTGATTAACAGTCATCCCATCAAGATTAATGTGTGTATAAGCTTTGTCCTTTGCCAAAGAGGTTATATCACTATAAAGCAGGGAGGAGAAATGAGAAGCTAACAAGCCACTTTAAAGTATGAACTGCAGGGACGATTTAATGCTTGAATAATTGATTGATTCTAAATATCTCAAATAAGGCATCAGGAGGTATATTGAAAAGGATAAATACAACAAACCTCCGACAGTATATATCCAGTAATGTGTCAGTATCATCAACTATTGGTATTGAACTCACTTGAGCTACAAAAGCAAAGGACAAGAACTTATGTGAGTATATAATTGCATCATGTAATAAAGCCTTTCATATATTTGTTTAAATCAGAAAAAGGATTATACTTTTTTCCCATTTAGCCAAAACATTCATTTACTTTCCGATGATCAATTATACCCAGAAGCTACCCTTCTTCTCAAAGTGAGAGACAATGCTATACTTTTATGTTTATGTTAAAGGTTAGCCAAAGAAATCATACCCTGAACTAATAAGTTTAGGGCTGAAGCAAGCGGAGCATTTGGTCTCAACATTGCTAAAGGTCGACAATTTGACTCCCCAATTTTGGGCACCCATGTGCCAACAGGAATTGCAGAAATTGGAAGTTGAAGTATAGGCAACGAACTAGAGCAATGCCTGAAATACCTGCAAATGCCTGAAAAATTAATTTGGTAAGAGTCAAGCATACTCGACGAGTATAAAGAAAGATGAAAAAAATTACATTTAAGTATTCCTGAAAGTGAAGCAAGATGTAGTAGCTGTGGAAATGAACCATCTTCAGAAGATGAATGGACAATAGGGACTGTTGAAACCTCATTTTGAAGGATTTTCATAGCAACATCTTTCAAATTTTCATATGGCCCAGCCTGCATGATAAATAAAAATAACCAACACAGATGTCATTGTATAACAATTACAATCACTTCCCTGAACATTCACACATTCAGCACAGTAAGCCAAAAAAGGGATAGTTAATGGGCAAAGTTTAATAAATAACCCCAGGAGTAGCTTGATTAATTCCAGGTTCCAACATTAAAATAAGTTGGCTAGGTGCATGTTGGTGACTTGGTGCAAAAGAGTGACAGTGTGACACTTTTGATTAAGCATAAACCGATCATAGCCAAACCACTTGCTGATTTCATGATTGATACAACATTTACACAAACAAATGCCAAGATATGTTTGGTGGGAAGATTACAAAAGGATCATCAATCAGAGAAAATTAACATTGAAAGATTCTTGCCTTTTGATTTATAAACAACCTCATTTGCACGATTTTCGTAGATTTGACTGTCAATTGAATGGTATGCACAACAGAGTGAATTTCACTTCAATATCCCAAAAAATATATTCAGGTAAAAAGGGATAAAAGGAGTAATGAAAGATGAACAATATTTTTCTTAATATTTTTTGACAGAGAACAGAGAAGTTATATGGACAGAGTGTTGGGTGGTAAAAAGTCAACAATAACCTAAATGTATTAGACACGAGAATTTTGGACACCATAGACAATATAGGTCTAAGAATGAATGCATTGGGGAGAAAGTTAGGTAGATCCTATTGTAGAAGATGGTAGAATCACATCTTAGGTGGTTTGGGCACGTGTGGAGGAAACCGTTAGAAGTCTCAGTAAGGAGAGTAGATCAAATAAAGGTTAATACAATTTCTAGAGGCAAATAGAGGCCAAGAAAAGCCACACGCGAAACAATTACGAAAGATCCATACTTATGATAGAGTATTATGGCCTCATTCCATCCAGCAGTCAACCCCACCTAGTGGGATTAAGATTGGTTGTTGTATTTGTTTGACAAAGAAAAGGCCAGATTAAGTACACACATAGTGCAGTATCCTCTCCGCCTGAAACAAAAGCACATGAGTGTTTCTCGCTTTCTAGATTGAACTTAACAGAAGATTAAATATACACTTCCAGAACTTTAATTAACTCAACCTACTCATTAAACAGCTTAAAAATTAAGCATTCTCATATACACTTTACAAACCAAAACCTGTTACTATAATTATGTACATTATCACATACTAAGGAGCAAGGGCACCATAAAGAGACATAACAACTTACATGAATAAAAGGCCTTGAAAATGCTGTTCTGTGTCCATTGTTTTGTCTATTTAAGTAAAACTTTCCTTCTTTCCAAGCCGATACGGTATGCGTTTCAAGCTCCTCTTCTGTCAGATTGGACCCGTGATTCCCGATCTGCGAAGACTAGCAATAGCAAGTATTAACAAGCATTATCAGATATTGAACACGGATGAACTCTACAATTAGAATGTGCAATTTATCCTCGCTTGCAAAATCTTAAGATTGATTCACAACAACTAATTTCTGGAACTCAGCAAATATCATGCTGGAAAGTGGAAACTGCTTAAAATGAATATCTTTGGATTTGAAAAATATTTTCACGGAACTTTGCGGAATGCAAAGGTTAGAAAAGGTCAAATTATGTAGTGAGTCATGGCAAACAGATTTACCATATCCATATTCAACAGCAAATAGCTTGGAACTTTTTTTATGATAATAAGTTCATTTTGTTTCAACATACAAAATGAAGAGTCAACTGATCATTTTTTATTCACTATTAATAGCTCAAACATTACTAGGATTATTCTGTTTATATTTTTAGTAATCTAGTCCTGCTATCCATCGACAGGCTACTAATCATCAATTGGAGGTACGGTTTTTACAAGAAGATGGTTACACACGACATTAGTACGGGCATACAAGTATACTGTTAAGTAGGAATATGAAGTAAATGACCAAACATTCATGAATAGAAATCATTATAACCATGCAATAAATAGACAATTTGTCTTACTGAGATTTTCTTTCGTTTTCTTTTTGCTAGAGTTCTGTAATTTGTTGTACATCTTCTATATGTGGCGTATTAGCCTTTCTAACTTACTTGGAGTCTACACAAACCAAGCGATGATAAAAGAGCCTTGCTTTAAAAAAAAAACTTGTCAATGCAGAGAGCATTATCTCAAAGAGCACATACCTCTCTTAAAATTAAAATAAAATCCAAAGCACTGAGAACTCCAACAAACTGCCCCTTACAGAAGTCCCAAAGAGGAGCCATGGGAATTCCCTGTAAATTGCCAAAATCATAAAAGTTTCACACGCAAGAAGTTAAAGATATAAATATTGTCAAAGCAAGAAACTTCTAGAACAACTGTTAGAATTCCAAATAAGAACTCAAAAATTATGAGCCATTCATCACCTATTAAGCAAGGTAAAGAAAAGGACAAATTATTTTATATAAAATTAAAGGCAAGCACAATTACATGGTCATAATCAAACATAATTTTGGCAAAATTACTCGATAGATGCAAAAATCCTCTATAAAAATTCTAGTCAACACAACAAAGATACCTGCTCATGTAGAATGTGAAATGCCTGCTTGACTGGCATATCAACATCTAAGGCAACAACCTGGGTCAGATGTCACTAAATCATTATATTATGTACTTGAAGGTTGTAATTTTGTCAGTGGAAAACTGTAGAGTTTAAAATATAAGGCTAATGGTAAGAGTTCCAAACCTTGCCTGACTCGGGAAGTAATTCATAAGCTGTGCGCATAGACAGGAATGCAGAAATACGCTGACGGGACATTTGTAAATCAACATCTGATATTCTTGGCAACACATCACTCAGTGAAACATCTGTCAACCGGACCTGATTAATGAAAATTAAGATGCAAATAAACGAGATTATGATTTTGAACATCGGCAAAACTCAGATTCTAAAATGCAGCAGAACAAAAATGCGCTACAACAGGGTTATGATAAATAAGAGAACTATAAAGATTCTTTGTTAAAGAAGACTAAAATTTTAATTTAGAAATAGAATATATAATATATCAGAATTAATGGATTGGAAGGCATTAACACATGGGTCAGGGGTTCTAAAGTGAATTGCAAATCAATCTCCAGAGAAATCAAAGTATGTTTAACTATTCTGTAAAATTTCAGTCAAAACTCAAGTGTAACGTATTTTTTTGGGGTACATAACTGTAACATTCAAACATATAAAGAGTGGTGATTCTCATGACAACAATAAAAACTGTCAACGTTAAGACTAGATCTTACCACACGGCGAAAAGCCTCATTGTCCACATCCATGTTAGATCCAGAAGCTATGTCCGGAGGTAAAATGGGTATAAAATTAGGATCAGTAGCTAATAAAACAGTGTTAACTATTCCAAATTCTCCTGACATATAAGGTTGATGCTCATCATGTCGCCATTCTCCATCAACATAAAACTTGTACTGCATCGAAATGATTACATAATAAGTATCCAGGCACAAAGAATGAAGGCCAAACATTTCTCAAATTTCATTTTTATAATTCCACTACAGTGTATCATAAAGACATTAACAGACACGGGCAAACTCAAACAAAAGCACCATATTTCTTCCCAAAATAATCCCATTCAGAAAAAATTCACTTTTCAATAATGTCTATGGGTTCTACTTGTCTCTTTTGGTCTTTAATTGATTCTACTTGTCTTTCCTCTCTTCCCGATTCAAGAGTTTGGTTCCTTGATCCGTCGGGAATTTTCACATGCAAATCCTTTTTTCAGTTCTTGACACTTTCATAAAACTGAAATAGATTTCTTTTGGAGAAACTCAAATGGAAATCTAAAGTTCCTCCTACGGTTAAAGTGTTTGTTTGGACTGCTGTTCTTAACAAGATTAACACCAATGACATGCTCCAGAAGTGAAAATCTCTGACTGCTTTATCTCCTAGTGTGTGTGTGCTTCAGAACCTCAAAGAGGTCATCATCTTATTTTACATTGATTGGTGGCAAATGTTCTCTACCTGCTAAGTTCAAAGGTTTTGGTTCTCATAAAGATGGCAAGTTATGGCACTGTTCTGTTTTTGCAGTCCTCCAGCGTATTTGGTTGGAAAGGAACAATAGAATTTGCGATGATTCTTTTCAGCTCTGGATTATGTCTAGGATAGGGTTATGTTTTTTGGCTTCACACTGGTGTAAAACCCATGAGCTTGTTGGCGGGGTTAATATGGTAAATATGCAGAGAGATTGTCATGCTTTGTTGCATGTCCCCCTTGAGTAGTTTCTAGATGTGTCTTTTTGTGTGTATGAGGAATGGTGGGGTTAATATGGTAAATATGCAGAGATTTATTATCCTCTTGTAATTGTCTCCCTTCTTTTCTAATAATACTTCCTTTTTAAAATAAATACAAAATCAAAATTCAAAACAAAATCTTAAAAAGCTACAATTGCATAACAGATCTCGAAATCAAAGTCTCTGTTAATAACCTCAAAGCAGTCATTGTTATCCCTTATGGGAGAGGGTCCACAGTTCAAATTAAGCCATGAATGTTATAGTTACTACTATCATTAATATAGAGCTCAGTAGCTCAGTGTCATTACACTCTGAATACCACAATGTCTTTCTAAATAATAGGAATAGAGAATACAAATTATGAAATTAACACAGGCATACATATAATATTGAAAGAATGCAAAACATGTAAGGAATCCGTATGATATAAAACTAACCTGGTGATAACCAGGAGCTAAACTATGAATTACTTGAAACACAGATGGGCCACCTTCAACCGGAGACATTTGTATAAGCTCAGACCACCTTTTGGGACAAAATTTAGAACATGAGCGAAGCAACATGAAAACCAAAAATAGTTCAAACAAAACTGAACATTTAAAAAGATATCAAATAATTAATGTTAATAATTTACAAAAAGTACACACCGTGTAAAAGAACCACTGAGATAGACACTTCTTCCCCCATATGGCCACACAAATCGCATTGGAATAAGCACTGTCCCTGCAGCAACAACATCATCCCTCGCAGAATCCATGCTCCCACTCAACATCCCTTAATTGAGCATGCTACTCTAAGAATACCCTCCAAAAACTACACTTCATCGCATCATGTTAGCTTCTTCAATTGGTAGGGACCATTTTCTAGCAAATGCAGCACCAATTCAATGCGCTACAAAGCTGAAAAGGGAAAGCAAAAAAATCAGACTAAATCAAAAACCTGTGTAAAAAATATAAATTTTGAAACTGTATTTCACGAGAAAAAACGAAACCAACTAGTGCCCATTGCTCACTACAACAGAATTAAATAAACATTTAAAGTGGGTAGGAAAATCAACTGCACAAATTTGCATGCAACAAACCCATTGACTAAGCAGACATAAAACCCTAACCCTAGATCGAGAGAGGGGAAAACCTACCTAATCGAGCGTGGAGAAGGCAATAAAATGAAAATTTTAAGGGAAAATAAAGGTAGAGAGGGAAGGAGGTTAGAGAAATAATGGAAACCCTATTGAAACATGTTGATGGAATCGAGGATCGGAGAGATAAGAAATAATAATAATCCAACATTAAAAAATATAGGCGAAAGCTTGAAATAGATGCTGGAAATTTATTACCGAATGCAAAACAAATAAAAAACACTTAATATATATATATATCATAAAATTGTAATATCTATGAATATGAAAATTAAATTGTGAAACTGTTTACCCAAAAAAATGAATTATGATGTTTTTTTTATAACAAGTAGTATGCACTTACCCTATGGAGTAAAGTAGGGTGTGCGGTTATTCATCACAATAAGTGACACTCCTAAAAATTGACTTTTTGAGTTTTTAATTTACTTAAAGATTCAATATAACTTTGCAATATTAAATTAATATATTTTTGTGAATAGGAAAACTGCAATAAAAATGGAATGTATAAAAAAGGAAAATGAAAAAATATAAATAGAATAATTTAGTTAAATTTCATTGCAATAAGACATGTGTCTTATTTTTAAATATTATTATAAATAAAAAATAATAAGACATATGTGATAAAAAATAATTAATAATTAAACATATATTGAGTGAGTTTAATAAAATAAATTGTCTCTCATGAGACATTATTCTCTTTCAAAATTAAATGTGAAGTATTGGAAATGATAGATGGTATTTACTATATTGTTCTCATTGCATTTCCATTTTCTTATCATAAATATAGTTATCTCCAATTATTTTATTCCCTTAAGACAAAATACCCATTATAGCGTAAAAAATATAAAACTCCCTTATATATATATTTAACTAATTTGTGCATACGCTTGTTTTGATTTTTCTAAAGAGCCTAAATTATGTTAAACTAAAATACTCTTAAAAAATGAAGTTAGCAATAGAATTTATCACAAGAAGAAATAAAATTTTGCAGGTGCAATACTAAATACACACATATGTATATGTATATTAATGCAAGTAATAATCTGTATGAAGTATTCTCTTATGGCATGATCAAGTTGGTTTCTTTCACCATTTCCGCTTCTGGGTTTTGGAAGGTTTTGCGTCTGCTTTTGTGGGTATTTTTTATTTTATTTTGTTAATTTATTTTTATATATAAATATTTGTTGCGTTGCCGTTTTTCTTTTATTTGGGTTAGATTAAACCATTGAAGTGATACTGGACTTCAGGGAAGGATCCAATATGAAGAGTTTGGTATTTGGGTTTTGTGATTTTGACTAGGGCTCTAATCTGTAGGCACTTGAGATGGATGCAACACAATACTGAGCTTGAGGAAGGTGAAGCTTGTTTTTATAAGCATGATGAAGACGATTACATTTACCTTGTTTTGGAAAGTTAACATGATTTTGCAGACTAAGGAGATAAATTTTGCAATGGAGGCTTCTAGAAAATGCCAGATGGCTGCTAATGTGACTGTGTGCATATTTCACAATCATGTACTCAAGGATCTCAATTCTCAAGTCCTTTATCTAAAAAGCCCTGAATGACTGCAACCATGTAAAGTCCCAACAAAAGTACCATAAATGGGTTGTATTCACCTACAATCATTGAAGTATAGGGAAACACTGAAGGAATGAACACAACCACAATTGACATACATGTCTCTAAACTGTAGTAGCAATCACCTCATGGGTCAAATTCTGTAGTAACATTTACCTTGTTTTGGAAGGATCCAATCAAGTATGCTTTGATATCTGTAGTAACATTTACCAAGTTGGGGTTCAACCTCTATGCAAAGACCACTCAAGTTTTTGTTTGGATTAAAATGTCACTTGAATTAGCTTTTATTAAAAATAAACACCCTAGTCAAATATTTTATGAAGAAAATTTGCAGATGTAAAATGACGTTATATTTGCATATTCTGTATAATAATTTGATCACCAAAAGTGTTCTGTATTAATCATCTTTTGAAAATCGCAGTTGTCTTAATAATTGGAAAAGTAATGGTAATTACAAATCGTGAACAGATCATCCATCACTAAATTGAATGTGGTAATTTCATTGAGCATCATTGATGATGCATATTCTTACCAGGGTAATTTCAACAGTAAGAGAATGCCAAGTTATGTAAAGCATTCACCCGTAAAGACACAATCCTATCATCAAAACAAAATTCCAAACATAGATCATAGACAACACAAAAATAAATTGATGTCCCCATGAAATAAGACTATAGACTAAGGTTGGAACTAAGTTACACACATTATTTCGTTTAGATTTTGAGAATTACAGCAACCAAAAGAAAAAACAACACTGTGAAGGTACCAGAGAACTGGACCTAGTTATGGAATTGATTACAAATGTCAAAGCACACACATCTACAGTAGTAGTCAATACCTGGATATGGAGCCAAAATGTACAGGGCAGTAGTAGCTCCTCCTACAAGGAAATTATTAGGAGGAACGCTCTTTTTTGTGTGAAAAAGTTCAATCATAATCCTCTTTCTTTTTTGCTATTTGCAGCAACCACAGTAGACACTTCATTTGTGGTATCGATTAAACTGCATCAAGCTAAGTACTTGAACAAATTTGCATTATCTTTGTCTCTTTCCAAGTAATCTCGAGAAATCAAGTCTTCAATTCGCTTTTTAATTGCCCTGACATCAGGCTGCACATTTACAATATATCAACAGATCAGAACTTGAGAGGAAAAAACAGATAGGCAATATTATGTTAGGGAAATAGTCAAATATGAACCTTAAACATGCGACCCAACTGCTCGACACACTCCATAACTAACTGTTGGTAGCCCAAAACTTTCCGACTCTTCATAATACGCACAATTGAGGCATCAATAGCATATCTTCTGTCCTTGTCCACATCCTCAATCACTTTTTTCTTCTCATCCACAGGAGGAAGGGGAATCTGCAAAAAGTGTCATGATTCCACTCAAAAGTCAGCAAATTAGATATATAGACAAACAAGAAGTGTAGAGACCATTTTTTTCAAGATTATTATACCTTGATCCTCCTCATTTTGTCAGTAAACTTTGAATTAAATTCAAAATAATCAGTAGGGGATATTGTTTTTGTGTTCGGCTCCTTAATAAGAATCTTGTACTTGGCACATGACAAGGAATGGAGAAGTCTAATAACATCATCATCCGATAAGTTTAACTGAGTCATTATCTCTGAATAACTCAGTCTATCTGAGGAATTAAAAAGCAGTAACGCCGAAGCCTATCAAAACACAAGACAACATTTCATCAGTAGAAAGAAATCCATATAATAATATCCAATTATCCATCAACACCACCAAAATGAATAATGAATGTGAGGGGATAATACATTTTTACAGACAAGAAGCATGTGGCAAGTAATATGACCTGGTAGGTTGTAACAATCAGCTCCACATTTTTTGGTTCAAATTTCCCAATTATATTGCAGGTACCCAAGGAGTAAATCCATGCAAGTTTTCGGTGCTTTGTTTTAGTTTGATAAAACTCCTTGAAAACTTCAACGCACCTAACCTTAAAAATAAAATAAAGATAATGGTGTTAGTTGTAGATGAAAATCTAAATAATATAATTTAAGTAGTATCTAGAGATTAGGAATACCATTTCAGCTGGAAGATTGAGGTCAAAAGATTTGTAACTAGGCCAAAATCCCGTTGTCAAAACTGTAACTGTTAAGTCTATTCCAGGATCTGTATTAGTATTATTACTTAGATACTCCTCAAAGCTAGTTTGATTCTCCTTAGCCAGGGTCAAATCTGTAACCTGATGGGAGCAAAAAATTATTTTTGTCAACTAACCAGAAAAACTGAAGGTAGTATATCGGCCTCCATTTACAAAGACCTTAAAAGACCAACCATTCCTTCCATCTTGGATGTAAACTGTCCACCACATTGTTGCTTTAATTTTGTCAAAATACTTCTCTCATGGTCATCATTGGCACTCTTATCAAAAAGAAGTCTTCGAGCAAGCTTCTTCCTGAAAGCAAGAAATCAAGAACCCTGTATTAGTATTCTTCTGTTGAGATAAATTTGAGAAAAGGGAGAACATATTCAACAACACAGCAGACACTCCTTATTTACATGATATGTACTATAATTACAAGGATTCTAACATTTTCAGAGAACAGCAAATGAACAAAGGAATGCAATTCTGAAATTTAGATTTATCCACACAACTCCCAAAGTTTAAGCTGTCAAGAGAGACCCCGAAATTGCTTTTACATCTCTAACATGGCCACTACACTAGATTGCTTTGGGCTTGAAAAGTGGACAACACACAGGCCCTGATATCATAGAGGCTTTGATACTATGTTAAAGATTAACTCTTCCAAAAGCTTAAACCCAAGATTGGTATTATATTTCCAAAAATAGGAAAAACAGCTGCTAATATATGAAGATAGAAACAAAACCAAACCATAATTTGGCAATCATATCAAACATAGTTATCATCACACAAAGTTTCATCATCTCTTTTATCTTACCTGTAAAACTCAGCAAACAAGTCTTTGTCGCTAATGTAAGCGAGCAACTTGACCACCTGTGAATGGACCAAAACAAATCCCAGATTCATCAGCCAAAACAGCATGCATCAACTCAATAGAAGTATATGGAACATCAACAAAGATGCAGACCTTTTCAAGAGTTTCTTCGATTGCTTCATCACTCAACTTTTCACTTCCTCCTTTCTTCAGAATGTTATCACAAAAAGTGGCGAGCAGTTCTGCACTTGAGCTTCCAGCAACACCCTTGTTGCAAAAGATCTCAAAAGCTTCCTTGAGTGCCTATATGATCAAAACTTTCAGTTTTAGATGCACATATCAATCCAAATAATAACTGCAAAATGACTTCTGATCAAAACCTTGTGGAAAAGAGTATGATTCTGGAAACAGTCGTTCACATATGCCACATACTTATCGTGGAGCTCAATCACCTTCCGAACAAAAACCTAAAGAAAGAGACCATTTTTGAGACCCACAACTGAAAAAAAAAATCAGTTAAATTAATAAAGCTAAACCTTTTATAATCACCTGCTCCTGCAGACCAACAATATCCTTTTTATCTGGCTGCAGACATTTGGATAAGAACATTAAAGTCAGTTGTAAATATAAATTGCTTCAAAATTATGAGAATTTCACAACTAGGTCATTAACAAATTGCACATAAGATGAGGCAATGAATACATCGCTTTGTCAGAAAAGCAAATTCAAAATCATGTTCCATCACCATCCATAGAAGAGACCCAAGTTTTTTTTCCCGGGATCAAAGAGACCCAAGTTAGCTGTTACGGTACTGAATTCTAGAAGGCAAAAATCTATGAAGAGCTTAAGGTCAATGTCACATACATGATGATGTCACGTTGTATGAGTGGACATACTAAATAAGATAGAATTAGAGATGGATGTGTTTGACAAAAACTAGGTTTAGCCCCCATTGTGGAAAAGTTGGTAGAATCACCTTAGATATGTTGATCATATTAGGAGAAGCACTTTCGAAGCCTCATGGGAGAAGTGTAGATAAGATGGAGGATAGCCCAATAGTGGGAAGTCAAAAAAATTATGGGTGAAACAAATAGAGAATACTCAAGACTTGAACGGAATTCCCGAAGACATGATTTTCGATAGGACACAATAATGCCCTTTGATCCATATAGCAGACTCAAAGGCGGAGAAGACCTTGTTTTTGTTAATAAAAGAGATCCAAGTTGAAAATTATCACTTCATCTCCCTAATTTATTTTGTAAAGTCCACCACTAACAAACAATATTGGACATACAACTTGATATTAAAATCAGTAAGCAAACTAAAAATTGAAGTGCATAAGAAAAACTAAAAAATAATTAATTCAGGGACATGCCTTTTTGTTACTTGCAGCATCTTCAGCCAGCTTCACCAATGCCATACCTTCAGTGGTCACATGCTGGGAAAAGGAAAAAGGAAAGCATCTTATAAGCAAGTGAGAGAAAAAGGGGAAAAAACACAATCCCAATTTTAACTAAAATATTACAAACAAGAGAAAGAGACGAAGATAGGTTGAATTTCACCAACCTGCTTAAATATAGTAGAAACAGGATCTAAGCCACGGGGTATTTTAGAAAATAACCTGAACATCCTTGACAAATCTCCAACCTACACATTTAAAGGAAAACGTAACTTAAATGTATGGTTTAAAAACATGAAAGCATACTAAGTAAGACAGCTTCATGAGTACCTTGTCATCTCTGAGTAATGCATGACATCCAGAGTGTTCTTTCTCGAGAAGTTGGTTTGCATACACAGATAACAGCTCATGCTGAACTTTCTAAAAAAACGCAATTTTCCAGAATGGCAAAATAAAACAGGGGAGAAGTTCAAAAACTATAAAATGACAACAACAAAAATCAATGATAACCATTAACATTTTTTCTTCAATTTGCTTAAGTCCACCCAACACGCCGAAGACTCAAGTAGCTGAAAAATAGTATTACAAAGTCAACAACACACCTCTAATAATTTTGGCTCACTGCTAGAGTGTAAGTAATGAGCAACCCTATCTTTCTCTCGTTTTAAGCATTCCTCAGCCTGTAATAAAATACGGGGGAAAACATTGAGGACAAACAGTAATGTAAATTAAGAAACCAATTCAAGAAAATTTGAGAAGTCATACCTTAAGCATATAATCAGGACAAGAGTCTTCTAGGATCCAATTTGAAGCCTTTCGAGAATAATAAGCAGCAGTGTCTTTGAGCATGACAGCTTCAAAATCATTCTCATAATGATCCATTTGCCCCATGCCAATTTCAACAAATATACCTAATACATTCTTTAATAGAGCTCGATCGATCTGCTCTCCCTCACGTTCTTGATCAATCTTTGAACAATGAAGGTTTAGTCATAAATTAATTGATCTAAATTTGTTCACATCGAAAATCCAGCATAATAAGGACGAAAAGCTTACAAGAGAAATAACTGCATCTCTCACTTTCCCATTTAGTTCCTTGTAAACCTGTAAAATCAATTTATTTCATAGAGGCAACAGAAAAATGAATGACAATAATAGGAAAGCCATCAAAATAATAATAGCAGTTCAAAGCTAGTCTTTCTTTATAACATGAATATAGCTAAAAGGTGAGGTTTACCAAGTCACGAAAGCAAGTCAGTCCAACTTCATTGAGGGGTGGCAGTGACCTCCGAGCAATAAAGTAGCGATCCAAATAGTGAAAGAAACGAGAAAGCCACCTCACCATAATTTTATGGTTTGCCCACCTCTTCACAAGCTCTCTTAACATAAACTCATCATGCTTCTCTCTCAAAGAAGGTAACACCTGAAAACCCCTCCCGCAAAAAAAGAAAAGGAAGACATTAGAAGATAGCTGACAATAAAATATATAATAGGTACAACCACCAAAACAATTGAGCCACAAGGACAATATAAATATAAATAGGATTTAATTGTCATGCACTATCTGTGTGAAGATTTTTACACTATCAATCATTCATTGTCACATCATCAAATTGTTTGACTCTTATAACAATTATCCTAAGTGTCACCATGTGATATATGATTGGTTGATAAAGTAAACAAATTACGCTAACAATGCATCAAAATTAAACTCATAAATATTTAATAGATAAAAAAGCATTAGGCGAATCACATGCAATACATATCCTAAACAAGTTTAAAAAAATATTCAATATAACTAATAAAACTATATGATTAAAACACAAAAAACTTTGAGAGTTTATTTGGATAAGGGGTAATGGGGAGAGAAGAGGTGGGGATAAGAAGAAAATAATTTTCTCTCACTTTTTATTCCCTTCCAAAATTAGGTGACTTTATTTTATATATTTACATTTACTAGTTTACCTCCTACATTGAGTTGCGCTACATAAATTTTTTAAGGATAATATTATATTAACCTGAAAACAACCTCTCCACTTGCAGGAGTTAGACCCTACCCTCCCCAAACCCCACTAAGTGAGAGTCTCGTGCACTGGACAACCCTTTTAAGATTATATTAAAATTTGTCAATTACAACCCTTCACCTTCCTCATGCTTCCGTCATTGATCAGCCCAACATGGGGGTGGCAGCTATTTCCCATCCCCCCCCCCCCTTACAATTTTATCTCATCATGTTCTTTTCCATTCAATCCCATCTCTCTGAACCTTCCAAACATTGTGTGACAGTTGAAAGACTTCCTCTTAAACAAGTAATTTTTAATACTGCCGAAAATATGAAGAAAATAGTCAAATACCATATCTTACAGCGCATATGTTCACTTATCTCGGACTAGTACAGATCATCTATGACTCTGGATATGCCCACCACAGCAGCGTTGCTGCTATGTACCTCTCCTTATACATACCTAAGCAAATATCACTTCAATGATATCATCCACTGTCTGACTATGATTTGCTACTTGTATCACGGAGACTGCGGTGGTACATCCTTAACCTCCAAAAAGTGGTTTCCATGGTTTTGGCATTCCCATACAAACTATTTGTTTGCATTTGGTATTATATAGTCTCAAATCATGATTTGAGGTACAGAATTGCATGAATCCGGTACACTGATCAACCCATTTTTTCAATAACTTGCTTTAGATCTAGTTACTACCTTATCTTATAAGAACTACAGTAAACCAATGAGAAAGCACACGCAGTAACGATAAAAAGGTTACACAAGTTCAATAAAAGAATTAAACTCACAGTTGATAAAATGTACTCTTCAAAAGACTCCCTGTACTTGTCATAAAGTTGTTGGGAATAGTCATGAGGGGGTTTTTGAGTGCACATATTGTAGATGGTTCTGAAAAAACATAAATATATAAAGTGAAATTAAACATGTAGAGAAACAAAAGGATGTTGAAATTAGAGATATAAAAGAAGCAACAAAAGAAAAGTACGTGTAAAGCATCATATAGTCCTCGGAGCTGAACTGAGGCTCGGGAAGGCCTTCTAGAATGTTCTTGAGCTTGGTAATGCCTTTGTGCATAAAATCCCATCCTTGTTCCAAGTCGATAGTTTTACGCTCACTCATTGATTTGATGACGAATCCAAAATCTGAAGAAAAAAAAGAGAGATTTGAAATATAGTCACGAACGATGTGAAAAGTGATATAAAGATATGAGAGATCGGGGAAGAAGATTTAGAGAAAAGGTAAAACCTTGAAGAGTGAAGGGTGAATCGCGTGAACGAAAACCCAAAACAAAAACAAAACCTAGAAAGAGAAAGAGAAATCCAAATCTGTATTGTATTTTGTATACGAGAAATAGAAAGAGGAAGGACGGGGTGTGAAATTTCTCTACCGACTTCTCTTTTTTTATAATTTATTTTAAATTAAGAATAAGAAGAAAAAAAACAAGAGGAGAATACAAATTCTACGCGATTGTTATTTTAATACTTTTACTTAATGGCTTTCTTCACTCTTATTTTTTTATTAATTTATTTTAAATTATAAAATACTAGATAAAATTAAAAACTCTCTGCAATAGTTATTCCAAAATGAAAATTACTCAGGTGCATCTCAGTCTACAAAATTGTTTTTTAGTCAAAAAAAAAAAAAAGTTAAAATATTATAAATGATACCAATTAAAATAATTTGATATTGTGTTATTTTAATAAATGCATCCCTTGTGAATAAGATCATATCTATGGCTGAAGAGTGAAGTTATGTTTTTCATTTTTGTTTTCAATAATAAAATTGTTATTTTATTATTGAAAATGATAAAAATATCATATCATATTATTATTTTCATTGTTTTTTTACTTTTTAGTATTTATTTCTCCGAGGAAGATCCTACTCATCAATTGCATGTTTTAAATGAAAATTAGGAGATATTAGTTTCTTATTCAAAAGTAAATCAACAATATTATACAACACCAAACAAGTCTTTATAACAATGAGAGGGATGGACTATATGATCAAACAATCTTACTATGCTCTATCATAAATAAATCATGTTAATCATATCACCAATATTATAATGTAATAAAATATTTAAATTAATTTCATATTGAGTTTTAATTTTTTAATTATAAAAAATGAACCGTGAAAATTAAATGATTGAATGAGTTATACTTTTAATATTTTCCAATCCCTAATTTATTTTAGGCATAGTAGCCTCCACTTTTTAAATTATTATCATTGTTTTCAGGAATCCAACAAATGATGTTTAGCCTTATATAATATTGAAGATTTACCAAGGCCTTATAACATTAAACATTGGTTGGGCCAGTGTTTGCCAGTCTCACAGAATAGCACAAATTTTCTGCATACTATTTCTTCTTTTTTAAAAAAAGAATAAGAGTTTAATACATATGTAATATTAGTGTATAAATTTATACACAATTGATACATCATCTTCTATTATTCATTTATATTATTTAAAAAAACAATAATAATAAATATAAATGATGTATTGACAGTATATAAAACTTTTCCTACAAACATTTTAAAGGTATAACAAAATGTGAAACATGAATAGCATAGTTTTGAAAACCGTGCCGTACCGGCCGGTTCAACCGGAAAACCGGTGAGCCGGACCCCTAACCGGTACGGTACGTATGTTATACCGCATATGCAATAAAACCGGTCAAAACCGGTAAACCGGTTTAAACCGGTTGGTTTGTACATTAATTTTTTTTTTTTTAAAATTCAAATTTTCAATTCTTCACCAATTCTTCAACTTCAATGATTGATCATTGGGTCATTTATTTGTATTTTGCGTTTGTTAAGTGATAATTTTGGATAAATATATGTTTTGTACTTTAGACTTTGATTTTATTAAAGACTTAATGTTGTTTGTTTATGTGAATTTGAAGTAAATTATGAATATGGATTATAAATATGAATATCTACTTATTTGAAATTTTTTGTTATAGGTTTAGATATATATATAAGCAAGTATGTCCGGTTTAACCGGCATGCGATTTAATTACTGAACTACTGGTTGAACCACTGTACCACTATACCAGTACCATAACTGGTTTGATAACCGGTACGGTTTTAATAACATTGATGAATAGTACACAACTACTTACACCCGGAATGTGTTGTCCTCAAAATTAGTATTCATTAGGTGCACTAGATGACAAACGAAGACTACAAACAATGCAAAAATGGCACTAGGTGGCACCAAATTTACACCACTCTTAACATAACAATGATAGGTACTAGTAAAAGTTGAAATTAAAGGATAATAAATTAAGCACGAAATGAAGTAATGGGTACAATTTTTTCTGAAGAATAAAAATGACAAATATTAAAATTCTCACTTGTAATAATTTCTAATCTGCTCCTATTCTCTAGGAATGTTATACGTCTTGCGGATTTGTCATGACAGCCTCAGCAGAATGTAGATGTTTAAGTAATGTGCAGTCCAAACAAAGTTTCATGGTCAAGCCTAGACTTCAAACGAGCCACAGAGAGAAACATCTTTCTTGAATTGGAATGATGAGCTCCATGTCTCTTTAATTCTATAATGCCATTTGGCTCACACTCTCACGTATTTTCAATGGTTAATATTCAGGGTTAGATGTGTAATTTAAGGTCAGTTCTATTATGCGTACTATAGATTAGTTCACATTGAAACGAACTGCATATCAACTGTTGGATTAAATTTTTGGGTGATTTGTTACCTGCCATTGACCTGTATGAAGTCGGTTTGGGGGAGTAAGACTTCTTTTCTGAAGTCGGTCTGGTAGGACTTCTTGTCTGAAGTCAGTTTTGGGAGTGGTAACAACTCACTGAAGTCAGTTTGGGGAGCGGTGACAACTCACTGAAGTCGGTCCAGGCAAAACCGACTTCCTTGCTAAAGTCGGTCTCCATAATAGTCTCATAATAAATTCTGAAATGCCCCGTAAAATATATAACCAATTCTAATAATCAACAACTATAACTACTCATTTATAAACTAAGTTAGAAGAAGGTGAAACATATACCAAAACACTGCAGAGACTTTAGATGGAAGAAGAAATGAACATGAATCATGAAATACCAGAGGTATGAAATTTGATATATTATTTAGTTTTTGTTAATCATGTTTTTTATATTGAATGTATGTTTTTTATATTAATTTTAGGTTGTAGATGAAATTGATGTTAGTGAAGATGGAAATATTAATGAAGGAGAGGAGTTTGATTTTGAAGAAATTGATTTTGGATCATTAAACAAAGATGAAGTAAAGAAATATAGGTTTCTAAACAATGATATTGCATATAATTTTTATAAGATGTATGGTATGAAGAAAGGATTTGGCATCAGAAAATATCATACCCGTCGGGACAAGGATGGTGAAATTTTATGGCAATCATTTTTTTGTGATAGAGAGGGATTTAGGGATAAGAATAATGAATTAGTTCGAAAAAGAGCTCCAAGAAAAGAAACGAGATGTGGTTGTTTAGCAAGAATGAAAATCCATATTGACAAGGAGAAATGTGATTGGTATGTCACTTATTTTGTTGATGATCATAATCATGAATTGGTTGGCGAACATTATGGTGGGATGATAGCCTCAAACCGAAGTATGACATAAATAAATGTCGCACAAATGAACACAATGGGAGAAGTTGGTATTGGAACAGACAAAAAATTTGGTTCATTCGCTGGTCAATCTGGTAGATATCGGTAATGATGGTTGAAGATATAAATGGTTAAATGATGGTTGAAGATATAAATGAATTAATACGAATTTTATCACATATAAAACTTTTAAGACATAAAAATACTTCTATTAATGATGATTGATTAATTTCGGCTATAATATTGTTGGAGAAGAAAGAATCACTAGTTAATTTGTCATGTTCCTGAAAATTTCAACAATTCAATAACTATATATTAAATAAAAAATTAATATTGAAAAATATCACTAAAAACAAAGACTTACATTATTATTATCTTCACCACCAGCCATGTATTCAATGCAATGAAGAACTCCAAAATTTTAAATGTAAAGTTTAACAAGTAGCTGAATGAAATTGAATGCTTCATTAAATAGAAATCTTAGTACACTTTATCACCCAACAATAAATGCATTAGCCATAAATTGAAGAAACCGCAATAAATGAGCACTGATAAATCTACCTACTCAAGATGGAAATAAAATTATGAAAGAGGAAATAAAATTATGAAAGAGGAATGTCAGGTTGGCAATTAGGTGGATCAGAAGTCGGGTTGACTATAAGGCAGAACAGTTATGAAGTCGGTTTGGCAATTAGGTGGACCAGTGTAGAAGTCGGTTCGGCCCAACCATACATCCAAAGATAAGTCGGTTTGGCACACCGTAACTTCAACACACATGGCAGCACTGCAGGAAAATTCAAGCCACTTGTCAGTGTGGCAGACACGGCAGCAGCTTTGCAGGACACGTTAGGACACTTGGCACAGCTTTGCAGGACACGTTAGGACACTTGGCACACGCATGCAGTTTTCCATGGTTCTAATACACTTCAATGCTTTGCAGAATGCATGAATTTTGATTGGATGTCTCGTAGGTGTGTGCAGAAAATAATTCATCCTTACCAATTCAAACTATCTATTTATACTAACTAAATAAACCAAAACTTACACAAACAATCACTTACAATACAACTTTCACTTCTCTGTTATAATTTTCTATCCATAAAATTCTTCATTTCAACGATGGCTGAATCACTACTCAGACTACAAGATCAACACAGATCATCTGTCATCAATTATTTGGTTATTTTAGTTTTCTGAATTTTTTTATTATCTTTAATTGTTAATTTATAGTATATCGAATATTTAAATATTTCATTATTCTATCAACTTACTTATCATCAATTATTATCATTTTTATACTTCTCATCAATTATTATTTTTGCAGATAAGCTTTGTAAATTTAATTCTTCTCATAGTTAGAAAAGTATGATTATGTTAAAATGAAATACATGAATTTTGTCATTATGTATATTTTATACTTCTCATAAATTTTTGCAGAAAAGTAGGAATATGTAAGTTTTATACTTCTCATAAATTTTGCAGAAAAGTAGGATTATGTAAATTTTATACTTCTCATAATAATAAAATAGATGAATTTTGTGATATATGTCATATCCAGATAGTTATTTTATCTCATTATGTATGATTATGTATTATGAATGAATCAGTTCAATAAAGTAACAGGTTAGTTATATTATTTAAAAATTCAATAGTAATTAGTTTTATTATTTTATTTTATATTTTTCTTATTTATTAATTCACTATTGTTCTACGAATGAGACATGTCAATATGTTTGATGAGGAACCATTACTAAATGATATATTACAACTCAATGGTTTTTTAAAATTATCTACTTCGATCTTTCAACATTGACCCATCTTTAATTACTACTCTTGTTGAAAGATGAGACTAGAGACACACTTTTCATCTATTACATGGTGAATGCACCATAACATTAGAAGATGTGTGGAGTGAATGTGAATGGCCTACCAATAGTTGGGCCTACATATTTTGATTGAAATGAAATATGTGAAGAACTATTGGGAAAAGTTCCTGGAGACGAACAAGACATGAGGGGATGCGAGTTAAAACTAATTTGGTTGTTTAATAACTTTGAAACACTACCCCTCATTAATCTAGATGCCCTACACAGAGTTGACAAACGGGGTAATCTAGTTACAAATTGGGCAACCAGACATGCGGAGTGGATTGACTATTGGAGTCATCGGAGGGATCAAGTCCAACAAGGTCCTCAAATCCAATATCCAATCCACACACAACAATATATAATGTGGTATAGAAGAAATACTAGATTATTCTTATCTTCAGAAACATAATTAAGAGACCCCCGACAAATAAATTATCAACAAAATCAACCTCCCACATACCAACAACCCACATACCAACAACCAACATACCAATCACCCCTATACAATAGAAATCAACAACACTCATACTATACAAATCAACCACCACAATACTATACAAATCAACCTCCCGTACCTCAAACATCAATGTTCCAACCTACTATGAACCCGCCTACTATGTCACAAAATCCTTTGTATCAACCAACAATGTCTGCCTCGTTTAACATTCAACCAGGAGGAATGTCTTTTCACGAACCGTCACAACACCATCGCATTAACGACATGATGCCTAGCCGCTACTCATTTTCTACCGATCATAATGACTTTATGAATAACTTACTCGGTACACCTGACTCGGCGAATCAACTTTTTAATGAAATAGGCTACAACTTCAACCAAGATGGTGCTGGTTCAAGTTCTTTTATGGTTGACACTAATATTTTTCAAACGGGGCAGACAAATACAGTTCCAGACCCGCCAGCGGCTGAACTTCGAAGAACAAGACATACTAGGCAACCACATAGGTGTGGAACGGGAGGTCATTTAGGAAATTATTAGATTTTTTAAGATTTTGTAATTTAAATTTATGTTGAAATATATTAATTTATTATTAATTACTTCATTTTATTTTTTTATAATTAAATTTTGCAAAACAATTGGGATATTACACGGGAAAAAAATGGGGTTAAACTGGGCTACCTAGATGTATTCATGGCCCAAGCCGACTTCAATAGAGAAAAAACGGTGGGCCAAACCGACTTCTATTGAGAAGTTACTCAGGCCCAATCCGACTTCTCTACAGAACATACACTGGCCCAAACCGACTTCTTATGAGATGTTACTCAGACCCAAACCGACTTCAGTCAAACACAATCCCGGTACCCAGTCACATCCAACGACTTAGATGAATTGGAAAAAATCATACGACTAAAATAACAGTTCGCATTGAGACGAACTAACCTGCAGTTAGCAGGTTAGTCACGACCGTAATTTAATACTTGCTTAAATTCAATTCCTCCATAACTAATATAATAGGTTAATAAGTGTTTTAGGGATATGCATGAAACAAGTTAATCAGAATACTGTTTGTCTTTCACTCATATAACTATGGAATCCACGAATTTAAATTCGGACAAACATAACTTCAACTTATTCATTCGAATATGATTTGGTCCTTGAGTTGGACAGATTTATCTTGTACATGAGAGCACGAGATTGAGTTCAACTATTTTATAAAGTCCACATATATATGTCTATTGTATGGCTTGTATATATTATCATTGAATTTAATTATGATTGACTATTCAAAAAGTATTATAAATGAATAATAGATAATAGAATAATTAGTGAACAATATTAACATAGGACATATGTGAGTGGATATGTAATAAATGAGATCCAAGAAATTGGCATTTTTTTAATTTTTATTCGGGTAGAAAGAAATTGACAGATAAATCCTTAAAGTTAAGATAAAATGGTGTATACAGTAGTAATAGCATGGTATAAATACGTTTAGTGTGAATATTAAACTCGAAAAAACTTAAACCCTCAAATAAGGAGGTTGAGAGTGTGAGGGAGATGACGACGACGGAGGCATCGGAAACGTTCAAACCCTATACTCTCTCCCAAACCCTAACCGGCCACAAGAAAGCCGTATCCGCCGTCAAATTCTCCTCCAACGGCCGCCTCCTGGCCTCCTCCTCCGCCGACAAAACCCTCCGCACCTACGCCTTCACCAACTCCGACTCCGATTCCGACAGCCTCACCCTATCCCCTATGCAAGAATACTCCGGCCACGAACAGGGCGTCTCCGATCTCGCTTTCTCATCTGACTCACGCTATATAGTCTCCGCCTCCGACGACAAAACCCTCCGGCTTTGGGACGTTCCCACGGGTTCGTTGATAAAGACCCTAGCCGGCCACACCAACTACGTTTTCTGTGTTAACTTCAACCCTCAGTCAAACGTCATCGTTTCGGGGTCGTTTGATGAGACGGTTAGGTTGTGGGATGTGAAGAGTGGTAAGTGTTTGAAAGTGTTGCCTGCTCACTCAGATCCTGTCACAGCCGTTGATTTTAATCGCGACGGTTCCCTTATTGTTTCGAGTAGCTATGATGGGTTGTGTAGGATTTGGGATGCTTCTACTGGACATTGTATCAAGACTTTGATTGATGATGAGAATCCTCCTGTTTCATTTGTTAAGTTTTCCCCCAATGCTAAGTTCATTCTTGTTGGTACCTTGGACAATAATTTGGTAATTCTTTTCACTTTTATTTCCATTCATTTTCTTATTTTCTCTTGTTTCAATTCAATCATATGACAACACTAATATTGTCAATTTCCTACATCCTAAGGCAGTGTTTGGTATTACACATATTTTTAAATGTCTCTTACACATGTCAATATTAGTGTTCCGGAGCATATCACTTGTGAAGGAAGTAGAAAATTTGTATTTTCAAAATTTTAGGTGGCTGCAATGTTTTTACACTCCTGAGCATCACATAACATCATGTTGATATCAGATGTCAAACACTGCCTAAAGTTGTTGATTGTTCTCTTTCCTGTTGGTGTTGGATCTCTTTAATTTGTACAACAATGCTGACAAATTTACTTGAATATTCCTGCATATTCTTTTTAGTGCTAGGAATGTGTTTAAACTTTCAATTTTCAGTTCATCCTTCTGGTTATAGTACGATACCATGATTAATGATGCATTGTACACAAGGCAGGTTTATTTAAAAAAATTAATGGTTCAGGTTAGCTTGGCTCACCAGGCATTGTGGGGTGAGCACTGCGGCAGTCTGTGAGCCCTCCAATGTCAAGAACCAGAGGTGTTCGCTGCTCTGTGAAACCAGCCTCACGCTTTGTTCTCTTTGGCTAGGAGAGACGATACCTGAGCCTTTGCCCAAGCACCATGACTCAGTTTTCAACTTGGAGTGGGCAGGCCAGCATGGTCTAGTAACCACCCAACCTGATAGCAAGTCACAACCTAGACGAACCATAGCCATGTTCCATCACTTTGATGCCCCACTTGGGTTACAAGCTAGAGTTACTCACCTAGTGAGATTATGGATTGGTTGATGCTGTTCTTCCCTATTTGACTCTACTTTTAGCAATCATATTTACCGTAGCTACTTCTTCCTTTAGCATGACTTTCCCAGTTGGGGAAGAGAAAAAGTTCGCCTCCAATTCAACACCTTTTTCTTCTCATTTGCTGAGTAACCAATTTCATAGCTCAATTGGCTACAAGATTATTTATTTTCCTGCATGCTCCACCAGTCATTGCTTTAGTCTAGATTTCCCTGTTTTTTGTATTTACATGATGGATGTTTTCTTTCCCTGCAGAGGCTTTGGAACTATTCAACTGGAAAGTTTCTGAAGACTTACACTGGTCATGCTAATTCAAAATACTGCATTTCGTCCACTTTTTCTATAACAAATGGTAAGTATGTTGTTGGTGGGTCAGAAGATCATTGTATATACTTGTGGGATCTGCAAACAAGAAAAATTGTTCAGAAATTGGAAGGGCATTCAGATACTGTTTTATCCGTGTCATGTCACCCTACAGAGAACATGATTGCTTCTGGTGCTCTTGGTAATGACAGAACTGTGAAGATATGGACTCAACAGAAAGACTGATTTAATTTGGACTCCCAGCTAATGATCTTGTGGTTTAGTGAAACTGAGTTAGGAGAAAGAAACTAACCTGTGATGAGACCTTTAGCTCATTTTGCAGTTGAGGAACTTGGTAATGATCACTATTATAATTTCGAGGATTTCATTTTTCTACCATTGTATCTTAATTATTTAATGCCATTTAAACTGCAAGGTCCAAAATTCCTAGACAGTTACTCCTTGTGAGAGAGCATTATGTCCGGGTGGTTGGGTGCCTTATTCTCAAATAATTTTGAGAGCCCGATCCATCTTTCATGCATATATTACAGTATATTGTGATATATTGTTATTGTTCATATATCACAACATCACTGCAATATATTGTGATATATTGTTAGTGTTCATACCCAAAACAAACGCTCCATTTGTAATTCTATAAATATGGGAAGATGAAGTATTAGAAGATAAAGTTCAAAAGGGTACAACTTAAAATAATAAAGTATCTTTGATAAGTTATTTTCTCTCATTACTAAGATTATAACATATGTTTTATATTTTAGTTTTTATAAATAATCTTGTAGAAAGTGTTTAAATAGAATGTATGTTATAATTTTAGGATGGAAGATAACTTATCTATTGGTAGGATTAGATATTTAAGTTTTGGAATGTAACTTAATATTTAACTATTCATCCCAATCAATCCCCATTATCAAGATTACAAAATTAATGAATAAATCAATGTCTTATTTATGATAATTATGCTATGGGATTATCCATCTATGGTCAAATGCAACATCTTCGTGTGAAGTAATTGAAAGGAGAACTTCTAGTGAGAAACTCTTGAAAATATAAGGAGATTAATCTTTGTGGAGAAGATTTTTAAAATTATATATTATAAAGAAGTTTATCTAAAGATTTTTCTTTTCTCTATTTTCCTTCCATCTCCATCTAGTTATTATCACAAATTTTATAATCACTGACATAATTGTTATATTGAATTATATTAATTTTCTTGAAAATTAACTTAATCGAATTCATTTTTCCTTGTGATTAAAATATTATAATCACTTTCCTAATGGAAAGTGAGCGCTTGCAAAAGACTTTATATAAATTATGAATGAATTGTATAGACGTAAAAAAAGGATGAATGATTTATGTGGTTTGATAAAGTTTTCATATCACGGTTAGTATAATTACCATGTTCAGCCTTGGGATAGGCATGAAGGTTAACCCACAACTCATGTTTATTGTGTATTTCAATCTTTATTTCAGAGAACACTTTGTCTCATATTATTTTTTTACGTTGTAAAGCTGTTATTTCACCCTTTATTTTGGATTGTAAAGTTTATCAGATGAGTTCCCTTTCATTTGTTTGCGTTTATTTTCCATTAAGCCACCCAAATGTCAAATATACAATGTTATAAAAATCATACTGTATTAGTCGGTTCAACCGAAAAACCGGACCCTAATCGGTACGGTACGTATGCTATACCGCATATGCAATAGAACCGGTGAAAATCGGTCAAAACCGGTCGGTTTGTAAATTAATTTTTTTTTTGAATTTCAATTATTCACCAATTCTTCAACTTCAATGATTAATACTTGTGCCATTTATTTGTATTTTGCGTTTGTTAAGTGATAATTTTGAATTAATATATGTTTTGCACTTTAGACTTTGATTTTGTTAAAGACTTAATGTTGTTTGTTTGTATGAATTTGAAGTAGATTATGAATATGGATTATAAATCTGAATACCTACTTATTTAAAAAAATTTGTTATAGGTTTATATATATATATATATAAGCAAGTATGTCCGGTTTAACCGGTATACAGTTTAATTACTGAACCACTAGTTGAACAATTGTACCACTATACCAGTATACTGACCAGTTTAATAACCGGTACGATTTTAATAACATTCCAAATATATTCCATTTGTTCACATCTTATGCATTTTCTTATCATTGTTATTTCAATTGCCAAAACTGTGGACAAGCTAGGTAGCAATTCCATTTTGGGTTTCCATTTTGAAACAATAAATATTTTTATACATTTATTTATGGTATTAATAAGTGGAAACTTTATTAAAATGATAATTGAATATTTAAAAAATAAATAAGTCTTTATGCAACAACTTAAAGAAACAAAGCAATAAAACGATGTGGTTTCACACATGGAAAGACAATTGACGCAGTAGGATCTCCTCATCCTCTCTCTCTCTCTCTCTTCCATGTTTGGAATCTTCATTCTTCAGTAACACTTGTCACTATCCTTCGTCACGCGCCTAATGCGCCTGCGGAAACACTTTCTCTCACACTCAAAACCCCTAATATTATACCTTGTTAATAATAATATAATATCTTATAATATTTGAGTAAAATCATCTCACCTATTGAAAGACACACTACAAAAAAACTAGGAAAATATAATTTGATAAAAATATTTAGAAATATAATGAAATAATACTTTCGCCATTAAAAATACAAATAAAATCAAATATTTGTCAATCAATTCTCTCTATTAATGGAAAATATTCTTATTCAATATTTTATGTATTGTTATTATACTCACGACATCACCTATCATTAATTTGTATCACTTATTATTTATTTTCTATTTTTAATGATGATAAAATATAAATGATGGATGATTGTATAAAACTATTTTCAATATATACACATTTTTTTCTCTATTAATAGTTAATTATTTATTTATTTATTCTATACTTCTCTTCATAAATGACAATGTATATATCTTTGGTTTATTCACCTTTCATTCATGAAACTTTCTCATCTTTCTTGACGCACACAGGTTACAGGTACCACTATCTTTATCTCTCCTCTCTCTAATACATGTATATATATACATACATATGTGTGTGTGTTTTTGTTCATAAAAAACTAAGCTTTGTTCACGTTTTCCTTGTTTTTTCAATCACCAGTTTGAGATTCGGGTATAACTTTGACGACCCATTTTTCTATGTTCGCTTCTTCATGCGGGTCTCGTTGTGTTCTTCTTCCTCTACGGAGGTAATACACATAGCTAATCTTTTTTCCGTTTGCTTGTTAGTTGCAGAGAGGAACGTGGTTGAAGAATAAGAGGTCCGAGTTGAGTTGTGAGTTGAAGTGAGGAGATGAATGAGGAATCGTTCATATACAGTTTCGTGGCTCGGGGAACAATTGTGTTATGTGAGTACACTGAATTCACCGGAAACTTCGCTGCTATTGCATCTCACTGTCTTCATAAACTTCCTTCTTCCAACAACAACAACTTCACTTACATTTGTGACCATCATACCTTCATTTTTATACTCCAAGATTGTTACGGTAATTTTCTACATTCTTATATTCCAATTACATGCAGTTACTCTAATTCATTCTTTTAACTCTTGGATCTATTATTCAAATACTGATTTCTTCTTTATTCTACAGCTTACTGTGTTGTTGCCAAAGAATGTGTTAGCAAACATATCTCTATTGCTTTCTTAGAACGTGTCAAAGCAGACTTTAATATAAGATATGGTGGTGGAAAAGCGGATACAGCTTCTGCCAAAAGTCTCAACAAGGAGTTTGGGTATACCCATTTTTCTCTAAACCATTGATGCTTTTTATTGATAACTCGATGCTTGAATAGAAAAACTTGTTTTAAAAAGGTAAATAATATTTACGAATATTTGCAGACCAGTTATGAAAGAGCACATGAAGTATATCATCAACCATGCTGAAGAGATTGAAAAGCTAATACAAGTGAAGGCTCAAGTTTCAGAAGTTAAAAGTATAATGTTAGAGAACATTGACAAGGTAGGCTTGGAGGAAATACATGTTTTTTTATTCCTCTTGATTTTCAGTGGTTTGCTTGTGTAATTATCTCCATGCATCCTGGATTAACCTATAATCATTGTAAATTATTTGGCTTTGGGAGAATTGCTGTGTTACTTGCAATTTGGGGAGTGGTTAATGAAAAATATCCCTATTTTTCTGTCTGCTCTTCTATACTTCTATACGAATTTTATCCGGGGTTGGAAATTTTGGACACAGCAAATACTTGGATAAGCAATATGCTTCTACACTTGCTCCTTCTTCCCTACTGCTATTGGCATATTGTTGTTGATGGCTTACTATTTCAGTTTCACAATACTTTAAATTTACATTTCACATTCAAAATTTTCAGTGACTAATATAAATTCTATAATCTATTAAACTATTAAGTTTTGTATCACTGTTAATGTTTCCCTTAGTCTGTCTTGTTTGTATGTGTGACTAATTGACTACCACTCTGCTTACTTGCCTTAGCTGGATGCATAAATTACACTGTTAGACAGATGATGTAATACTTTGCCATATCTTGTGCTTTCAGGCTCTTGATAGAGGAGAAAATCTAACTATTCTTGCTCACAAAACAGAGACATTGCACTCAGAGGTATGTTGTGACTTGTGACTAAGTTTTCCGATTATTATCTGGAATCTTAAACTTTCTTGACTCGAAGAATCTCCTAATTTTCATGCCCAAGATTTCCGAAAGAAAGGAACACAAGTCCATCGGAAGATGTGGTATCAAAACATGAAAATTGGATTGGTTGTTCTTGGAATTTTATTATTTTCTGTCCTGGTTATGTGGCTTTCTGTTTGCCATTGACTCAACTGCTCAAACTAGCAATGAATGTTATAATGCATTCCTTTAAATTCTTCAATATTTAGCCTTAAACACAACAATTGTTGTACTGTTTCCACAGCAACAAGAAATGTATATACTTTTTCTATGCCTCCCTTAAATGTGTTGAATCTTACAGGTGGATACAGCGCATGCTAATGAAGTTGTGAACTGTGTTGATGAGCAAGCGGGTGAGCAATCACTTGGCCAAGAAATTTCTGATGTTTTTGGTGATCCCGAACTATTTCCTCGGGTGGGTAAGGAGTACCAGGTTGAAATTCCACACTTAATTTATGAATCTGGTTATTCCTGGTTTCAAAACAACTTACATCAGGCAGAAAGCACAGTCAGTACTGTCCATAAGTTTAGAGTAGGATTACCCATTCCAATCATTTGGATTAAGGATGAAGTAGAGAACAGAAAGCTTGAATCACTGAAATATGCTAGCAAGTCAACTGAAGTTACTAATAAAATTGACTCTTCAAATCTAGAGTGTACCAAAGAGACCAATGTGAATCGAGAATCAAAGATTGAGAGGCATGAGAAGCATAGAAAAAAAAGCCATTTTATGGTTCCTGGTTCTGCAAGTGATAACTGGAATGAAATTGAAGAGGCTAGTTTCATCCTCGGCCTGTATATATTTGGGAAGAACCTTATTCAAGTGAGAAGATTTGTTGGCAATAAGAATATGGGGGATATACTGTCATTTTATTATGGGAAATTTTACAAGTCTGACAGATACCAAAGATGGTCTGGATGTAGGAAAGTGAAAAGCAGAAAATGCATTCATGGGCAAAAGATTTTCACAGGACCAAGACAACAAGAGCTTCTGTCTCGTTTACAACCCAATGCATCAGAGGAATGTCGTGATAAATTACTTGAGGTACGGACTTAAATTCTTTCAAAGGTTATTCCTTTTTAGTATCATTGTTGCTCCATCATGGGTGTGGTGGAGCAATGCTATAGTTATATAACAGTAATTGTGAATTTCACTTGAAATTCGAAATAATGACCCTTTTTTAGCAGGTCTGCTTCCTATATATTGATTCATTTACTTTTACTTAATATGAACTAGGAATGTGTTATAACTCTTAAATTACATTACTTGACAGCTGTCCAAGACATTCGTAGAGGGAGAAATACATCTTGAAGAGTATGTTTTAACTTTAAAGGATTTAGTTGGGCTCGAAGCTCTTGTTGAGGCAGTTGGAGTGGGTAAAGGAAAAAAAGATCTCACAGGTTTAGCTGTAGATTCTGTGAAATCCACTCAAGCACCTCCTGTTCGCTCAGAAATACCACTTGGTAAAGCATGTTCAATGCTTACACCTGCAGAAATAGTGAAGTTTCTAACAGGTGGTTTCAGATTGAGTAAAGCTCGAACAAGTGACCTCTTCTGGGAAGCTGTTTGGCCTCGTTTACTTGCCAGAGGTTGGCACTCTGAGCAGCCATGTAGTTATAATTATGCTATTGCTGCTAAGCATTCTTTGGTCTTCCTTATCCCTGGAGTAAAAAAGTTTTCTAGGAAACTAGTGAAGGGGAATCACTATTTTGATTCCGTTAGTGATGTCCTGGGTAAAGTTGCTTCGGATCCTGAGCTAATTGAGCTTGAGACAGTTGCAGATAATGATTGCACAACCAAGGAAGGAAATGTCATGGACCGAGAAAATTCCCCTGATCAGCAACGCCATTGCTATCTCAAGGTGAAAACTCCAACTCGCAGTATAGATGTAATGGAATTTACTGTTGTGGACACAAGCCTGGCTAGTGAAAAGACGACAAAGGTGAGAGAATTGAGAAGCTTACCAGCTGGTGTTTTAAAAGCTTCTACGTATGTAAGTGATTCAGATGGTTCAGATACTTCAGAGGAGGAAGCAAATGAATCTGAGTCTGTCAATACCGTGTGCTTCGAAAGGGGGAAGACTGATATTTCTAAAGCCAGTAAATTAAACATTGATAGGGGAATATCTTCATTTTTTAATGGTTTAGAAAACAATCCATCAAAAGAGGAGATTACAATGAGCAGCATGGGTTCTAGTAGTCTGCCTACTTCGTCCAAACACCAGAAGACAGACTTGTTGACCAACACACAGAAAAGAGATAGTTTGAAGTGTCAATTACTTCAGGGAATGGTATCTGACAACAAAAATGATATAGTCCCTGTTACAAAAAGGCGGAGGAGATCAACTACCCGCAGCCGTGCAAAGCAAATTAGTGACACTGTTAAGATCTTTGCGGTTCCCAGAGTAAAAGTAGAGGAGGCCAGTTTCTTTCACAACAATTCGAAGTCCAGTGAGAATGTAACTGCTAATTTCTTTGTGGCTCCCAGAGTAAAACAAGAGAAAGCCAATTACTGCACCGGCAATGCAGAATTTAGTGGGAATGCTCTTACACTAGAAATTCCACCCCCGAAGAATGATACATTATTGGAACCTCAGTCAATTTCCAGCTCAATCATCAGCAGAAAATCTGTTGATGTTACTGGATCTTCTGGCACTAAGGATCATGGTGAGAAACCCCAGCTGCGGCCTATGATTGACCTTAACTTACCTGTCTTGCCTGAAGTTGGAGCTGAGGAAGCTTTTGTGAGTGAGATATTGCAAAATAACACAAGCAAGGAATTAGATGAGTGCAGCGTAGGAACAATCTGCAAACCTGTGGATGATTCTGACAACCAGCTTGACATGAACACGAGAAGACGGAGCAGAAGAAACCGGCCACCTACAACAAAAGTGCTGGAAGCTTATGCCTCTGGATATCTGGACATAAAGGAGAAAAAGAGAAGTAGGGATTATCTCCAAGATAGTTTGATACCAAGACCTTCGCAATGCACATATCGCAAAGTGGAAGGTTCTCGTGGTGGTGACGGGGCAGGTTTTAAAAAAGAGGAAGGATCAAATGGTGTTTGTATTGGTAACAGTAATGGCTTGGAAGTTTGATAGCTGTAATTAGGTAGTGAAGGTTTTGAAATTCAACAGCTGTGACTAGTGAAGGATAGAAGGAACCATGTTTCGAATTTCCTTCTGGATTCAGGTTCTTTGAGTCTATGCCCTAGAAGATTTATTACTTGTTTCCAGTATCCTTAGATAGCAGTCTTTTCACTCATTGAATTGGTACAGCACATACCTCATTTTAGATACAAACTTCAAAAGGAAGGTTTTATAGCATCATGGCATAAAGGCTTTCCAAGAGAATGTGGCATTAAGCACAAATTTCTTGAAAATATATGGAGTATGGACAAGGTGAATCCCTTTGGTCTACAGCATCTGGAGTTGGAAGTTTTATGTTTTGTTGACATTGCACATTATGACTGTAGTTTGCTATTTTTGTCATCATCATAAGTGTGTCAATGTGTGTGACCTTGTCAATTCTGCAAGGTAGTGGAGCAGTTAGAGTAGTTATTACTTCTTTGCCCCTTGGTGGTGATCATGACTCCATTATACATGAATATATGAAGTGATTTTCATGAATGATTAGTTGTGGTTAGCCATAGTAATTTGTCTTGCTTTTTTGCTTCCAATTTTACCAAGTGCTGTTAGTTGTTATGCATTGCTAAGTATTTTTAATGGTATGTTGGAGAGGAAGGAGTGAGAGATATGGTGCATGTGCGAATCTCTTTATTCAACATATTTTTACATTTTCCATACTCTACTTTCCTTTGTGATTATTAAAATGAATTTCTACAGCATTTTTATTTTATTTTTGTGCAGTGAATTATGCTGCACCTAAACAAAAGTTGTTCAAACTTGTTGGTGCAGTATTTTTATTGTTCGTTTTTTTTTACACAAGCAATAAATAAACTATTGCTACAACCGAGAGAAAATTCTTTTTGAGAGTAAAATTTTGAAGCATTTACTTTTTTTTTAAGCGAAATCACCACTATCAATAAATGCAATAAAAAGATACGCACCCTTCTAGATAATTTTGGTGAGTCTTTTATAAGATATTTTATATTCTTATGAAATATTCTATTTTGTACTGAAGATTTAATTTCTTTTGTCTTGTATAAAGGAATCGTCTATTTGCACTTGAACATAATTAAAACAATTATTAATTTTATTAGTTTCAAAATCAGTTAAGAAATGTTACAATATTATATTACATAAATGTAAAATAATAATATTGTACAAAAAATGAATAAATTTACTGGCTTGATTGATTGTTCTTTCTAGTAATACATTCCACCTTTACTCAAAAAGTAATGTATAAGCCCAATGAGCGGCCCATTCGAGGTGAAGTAAAACCCTAAGTGGAAGTGGAAGTGGAAGTGAGAAGGAGAAAGATGAGACCTTTAGATGAGAAGGAGACGACGGTGGTGTTCGAGAAGCTCTTCAAATTCGTCGGCAATAACCTAAAAAATATCGTCGATAATCCTTCTCACGAAGGACCTGATTCCACACCTGCTCGCTACTGCTTCCGCCTCCACAAGAACAAGATCTATTATACAAGCGACTCTATCGTTAAACGTGCCACCAACATCTCTCGTACCAACCTCGTTTCCGTTGGTACTTGCATCGGAAAGTACACCCACGGTGGCAGCTTCCACCTCACCATTCAAGCCTTATCCCTTCTCGCTTCCAATGCCAAACACAAGGTTTGGCTTAAGCCTCAGTCCGAGATGTCTTTCTTGTACGGGAATCATGTTTTGAAGAGTGCTATTGGGAGGATTACTGAGAATATTGCTCCCGGTGATGGTGTTGTTGTTTTTTCTATGTCTGATGTTCCCTTAGGGTTTGGTATTGCTGCTAAGTCAACTCAGGATTGTAGGAAGTTGGACCCTAATGCTATTGTGGTTTTGCATCAGGGTGATCTTGGAGAGTATTTGAGAATGGAGGATGAGCTTTGATTTTAAGAGATTTTGTTTTATGATTATGCCTCATTCTCATATTCATTATGATTTATCATAGTTATTGTACCCTTCCATTATTATAAGGTTATTGTTTCTATAATTTACATATCCTGTGTCTGCCTTCATCTTTAGATTACTCTGCTTCTGTCTCAAATGACAGACTAATGCTACTCTTATTTACTTTCCATAGTTACACCTTTGTGAGTGGTATTCTGACATTTTGGAAGTCTAATGTTTGATAAGTTTTAAAATCTTAGAATTAGTTTTTTGATTTAGATATAGATGTTCATCCTCACAACCCTGCAATCTCAAATGTTATTTTGCTACTTAAAATTCTAATAAAGTTGATGCTCTTCCTTGCTTCTTTTATAATGTGGATTCTTTAAGTTGCTCTAATATACATGCTGGTTGTTTGATGAGGTTGAAGTGCGTAATCTGTCTATTTAAACAAGTGTGAAATATATATATATACCAAGAAACATGTGCTATCTTAATCACTTTAAGAAAATAAGAGACTTACTTATTTATGAATTATCATTATTATAAAAATGCAAGAAAAGTTATGTTCTCCATTAGCAGAATTATTGGATAGAAATCTAAGCATAATTACATTCATTGAACGGTATAGAAGGCCTACATATCAAATTAAGGGATCAAATCCTCTTCTAGACCTTAGTTTTGATGCCATTATACTTTAATTTAAAAAAGGAATGAGACACGGAAACTCTTTTAAAATGGCCTTGCCCGATAATTGATTCAAAATTCGTAGTGTTTAGTACTTTATTCTAAAAGTCGGTATAAATCCCCCGATTCTTCATCATTTTTAATCAAAGTTTGGCATAAACTGAACAGTTAATAAGCAAACAAATCGTTCTCTTTTATTTAAGCTATAAAAAAATGTGCAATAACCTATATATATATATATAGCTTCTCTAAGCAGAGGAGATAAAGGCACGATCACATCCCAAGATTCCACCTCCTAATCTTTGGCATTTAATCAATGGTTGTGGAAAGATTAAATCAGATCACGCTGTATTTCTATTTAAGCAGGGATTAGAATAGTATCTACATAACTTTTACCAAATCAAAAAAAGAAGAAGCGTATATGAAAGTCTTTTTCTTAAAGAAGTAAAAGTTGTGAGTTGCTTCGCCAGCTGTATGTGCGATATGTCATTGTTATATTATATGCTTCATGCATGGGCTTGTGCATTATCTACAACATTTAATTCGCAGTATAATTTGTGTCAAAGGTTATCCAATTGGAATGAAGATCTCTTGTCCTCAAGCGTGTCCCTAACCATGTCTCAAGCCAATTAAAAATTATCATATAAATAAAAAGAAAATAAAAAATAATATATTTATCTTAGTTGCTAAAATATGATTGGCTTGGGATAGAGTTTGGGATAAGGTTGGGGACAGGTGATCATTGTTCGTCCAATTGGGTTCAAAAGGAATTGGAAGAAACTGACACAGAGATAAGAGTCCCGGCAAAATCTTATTTGGTTGTGTATATGTCTGTATCATAGGACCATGTGTCACGAGGAGGAGGAGGAGTTAACATATTGAAACAGAGTCACAATCCTAGTGTTCGGTTAAAGACCATGTGTGCCCTAAAGTTATACAATTTTGATGCCTCAACTTTGATTTTGTTGGGTATAATTATTGCATGTTAGAATATCTATACTACTTTTATTATTCATATGGGTATTTTCTTAATCTTCCAGAAAATTCTATTAGCGTGACTTTTGCTTGAAACATATAGAATTCAAGTGTCATAAAACAGTAATTGGGTAATAATTTATGTTATGTATGTCCCTCTCTTCTGATCTGCATGCATTATTGCACAGTGTTGCATGAGTTTGTGCTCGTTAAACTAGAACATTCTATACACGTTTTTTATTCTTTTCAAAAGATTGAACACTCACTCTTCCATGAAGATTAACATTATTTGTCTAAAAATAAGTTATTAGAATTTAGTAGTGCAAATTACACTGATCATATTGTATACGTTTATATTAGTGGCCGAGAATCTGTCAAGCTTTACCTTACACAGATTATTTTTCTCAAAAAATACTTATATAGTTATATATCTATCATAAACAATTTTTATACATAGATTCTGTTGGGAGATTTTCATTTATGGGTTATACTATTCTTTCATAGGCTAAGTGAAAGAAACATATAAATGAGCTTGACAGATATTGGGTCTATGGGTCCATCCACTTATATGTTCTTAAACTCATCCACTATTCCAAAATGTGATATTTCTCCATTCACACTTGTAATATCCAACATCTCCCCCTCAAGTGTGAGTTACTCTCCTCTTCGAGTATTGGATACACTAGAGCTCAACTCTCTATCTACTTGTACCGCCGTTGGCTTGTCCTTTCATCAACGGAACACGCCGCCTTGACCTCTCGTCAGGAAGACTTTTGACACAAGGATCCATCATGGATCTATCGACCACTTTGTTGCTTCAATACTCCGTTGAGCCATCGAACCATCGACTCTAATACCACTTGTTGGGAGATTTTCATCCATGAGTTATACCATTCTTCCATAGACTAAGTGAAAGAAACATATAAATGAGTTTAACACCACATCTTGACCCAAAACCTTAAGGTATTAGGTCTATGAGTCCATCCACTTATATGTTCTTAAACTCATCCACTATTCCACAATGTGAGATTTCTCCATTCATACTTGTAATACCCAACAGATTCAAATCTGTAGCCCTGCAACATGTGTTTAGAATTTTGTTATTTTCTGTATTCATTCAATTGAATATAGAAAACGGAGTTATACCATGTTGGTATTAATTTGAGATGTGCAAATAACAAAACCATATGTCTATAACTTGTGAATATGAGCAAGCTCTACATAGCCCGTTTCCCAGGATAGTGTGAAAGAAAGTTTCACAGGGATATTTAATATACTTTTTACAAGTTCAACGTTTCTAATAACTATCAATGTTAACACATGATTTTAGTGATATAAATTGAAGGCTAGCGTTGTCAATTGTCAAAACTAAGTTGGCAAACAAAATATCCTTTCATGCCAAATATAAATTTGCTTAGATACGTAATGGATGTTGATTCCACTCAGCACATCATTTCATGTACCATTTCATTCTCAATGGTTAGAAAATATAAAGTTAATATATTTAATTCTTGTATTACTTCAATGAGAAACAATGATTATATGGAGTGATAGAAATTTTGGAACAAAATATGTATCTCCTAGTATATGTGATTTTTTTATCATAGTTTTTTGAATATTGAGTATGAAAAGAATAAAGTTAGTTGCAACATTCCTGATTTGAATAGAATAGAGTTATCTTCCATAAAAATAAGTGTCCTCTAAAAAAACAATTAGCATAAACACTTCGGTAAAATAAAATGCTTAGAAAGCATTCCATGCACGTGTCTCTTAGTGCAAATCAACAATTTTATTTCCACCACCAGCAACTAGAGTTAATTGAAATAAATTCCTTCCATCTTTGGTCCCCACCCTAATGTATGCACCTCATGTAACAACTATGCATGTGACTAAAAAATAGTCTCAAATTTTATCTCATACTAATGAAAATATGTCATATAAATTAAAATTTAAATATTCATTATTTTTTCAATTTTTGGTTGGGTGTCATTAGTTTGGAGTAATGATTTAGCACTACTAATCTTTATCCACATTCCCCACAAACCATGGGAATACTTTTGGAAAAGGACATATTATTCATTCATTTAAGCTAGCCTGGTGTGCAATGAGAATCATCCTTTCTACTAAGAAATTTATTCGACAACCATTCAAGTAATACCTTCACTAAGTACATATTGCCTTAAATATAAAATATGTATCAAGTGTAGGTAATATTATCATATCATTACTGAGGAAAATGTTTCATCTTTTAAAAGAAGGAAACGTTTTAGGTAAAAACATTATTACAAGTTTATCATGCTTTCAATATATATATCCACACACATATATATATATATATATATATATATATATATTACGTACCAATGGCATGCTGTTTTGTGAAGGGCGAGAGAATAATCCCTTTCAAAACATAGATATGATAAGAGAATTAATCTAAGAATAAGTTTCATATATTAGCCATCAATTCTAAGAAAATGCAATGGTTTAGATTTATTCACTAATTTAAATAATTAAATTTCCCTAGAATTGATGACTAAGATGTAAAGTAAATTTTTTTTAAACTTACTCTTGGAGTAAATTGATCTCCTTCCATTTTTTTAAAACAAAACATATATTACTTTGTTAGCTCGAGTAAATGGATATCCTCCCATTTTTTAAAAACAAAACATATATTACTTTGTTAGCTTAAAATTTTGGATCTGTCCATTCCATATCACAATTCATGTCCCGAACCAATCATAATGTTGTTATATGAATAAAATAAAAAATAACAAAAATCAACATTCGATTAGTTCGAGATAGAGATTGAGATATTGAAATCTTTATCCTTACTTTAGCTGTATTCACATCTAAACATATCCATCTCAATAAAGTATTATATTTCTTCCATTGTTCCTGAAAGTGTAGTAGTGTTGATATAAGTTAAATAATTGAAATGTGATACTATCCCATCCTCACAACTCCATCATATGGCCTATATATACATTAACATACCCTCTTCTCTCTTGCAAGCCTAATTCATAAAAAACACACATACACTCATACTTCTTCTTTTGATAAAGAATGTCAGGGGTTTGGGTTTTCAAGAACGGCGTGGTTCGGCTGGTGGAGAATCCAGGGGCGGAGGCAATGGATGGAAGCCGACAAGGGTCAAGGAAGAAGGTGTTAGTTCACACATCAAGCGGTGAAGTGATGAACTCATATGCTGCACTTGAAAGGAAGCTTAACTCACTTGGTTGGGAACGATACTATGATGACCCTGACCTACTTCAATTCCACAAACCCTACACCGTTCATCTTATCTCTCTCCCAACGGATTTCAACAACCTTAAATCCATGCACATGTATGACATAGTTGTCAAGAACAAGAATTCCTTTCAAGTCAGGGACAACATCTAACAACACACACACTACTTGTTAATTTACATCCACACTATTTAATCTCTTTAATATATTTCTCTCTTTTAATTTGGTGACTTAGTGTTCTATTTATGTCTGAACTACTGTATATCTTTATCACTCATTCTATCTGCAATCAAAATTTGAGTTCTTCTGTTCTATTGTGCTAAATACTCAAGTTAATATATTTTGCATGCACTTTTACTTTTCATTTCAATTTTACTGACATGTAACTCCTTTTCCCAAAAAGAAACCCTTCAAATTCTATCAAGTTCTACGTGATAATTACTCACAATAATGGTAAAGTTGACATATTGTTTACATTCATGAGAGAATATTCTACTGATATAATGATATTTAATAAATTGATTAACAAATTATTAAATATACCAACTTCATGCATGCAGTTTAACTAATAATTAAATTATTGACAACAAGACGTTGATCTAATAGTGTAATGCTAACTAGATTCTAAAGATGATCAAAATATCATTGATTCAATTCTTTAAAGCGATATTTATTTGAAGGGACAACATTGTATCCCGAAAAGATTAGTTCATTGTTGTGAAAGAATATTTTTGGTAATACAAAAATAATTAAATTGTTTATAATCAATATGAAATAATAAATTTTTAATGTGCTAAAAAGTTTTCGATTTTATGGAAGCCACAAAAAAAACAGTTCAATTGTGGTGCATGGATGACAAAACTTTAGGGATGGGTAGGAATTAGGAGATCACGTGAGGGGAGATTCGATTGTTGACTTTTTCACTTCTTCCCAACTTAAATGCCAACTTTATGCTGCATGGGCCTTGTATGGATGGGATTTAGGCCTTTAGATTTTCTAAAATGTATATTTATCACTTTGTGTCATAAAACCTTCATTTTTTGTAAGTAGGTATGGTAAATTACTTTTATTCCTAACCAATGAAATTTTAACTATATGTAGAATTGATTCTTCTATAAAAAAATGTTAAATTTAATAACAATAAAAAACTCTGACATGTGCATTTTGATTTTATCTCTTATTTAATTTTATTTTGTATATATATAAATATTACTATATTAATCAATTTTAATTCTGAAATTTTCTCAAACAATAATGTTTTCACCTATATATCAATATTTGCTAACCTGTTATTGTTATAAGTTTCATTGTTATGATTTACTTATTGACAGGAATTTAATAATTATATTTATAAAAGGACAATTTAATAAACTAATAAAATTTAATAGGTAATTACGAAGAAAAAATATTAGATGATATTAAAATTTATGGAGGGCTTATATATTTCTGTTAATAATAATGATAATGAAAATAAGGGTTAGTTGGTCTGAAATAGAAGAGTGCAGCGCAGCAGATGAGTAAGTAATTTCCCAATCCCAGAATGGATTGAAATTGAAACCCTAAACCCTATCATGGAAGCAGAGTCCCCTCTTTCTTTTGCTTCTCTTCCTCCTCCTATACGAGCTCCTCTTACCCTTTACAACTCTCTTACTGATTCTGATTCTGATTTTCATCTTTCTCCTTCTTCTCTTTCCCATTCTCATTCCTCTCTTTCTCCAACTTTGCGGGTTACTCCCTTTGCCCATTTGTCTACCTATGATGATGATTATTACTATAATCATAACCAACAACCCACTCAAGATGAAGATGATGAAGAAGAACAAGTGTTCAGTGTTGTTAGTCTCCCTCACAACTTTGTTCCTGCTCCCAGAATTAACGTGCTTGATGTTGAACAAGATTTTCTTGATAATTTTATGTTCATGGATTCTTCACCCACTACTCATTCATTGCATACAAACAAGTTTACATTTTTCAATCATATTGCTTCTTATAATTTTTCTGAAGCTCAAGATGACGATGCCAGTGGTGGGATACGCAACGCATTGGTCCTGGATGAGCATGATAGAGAAGCTTGTGATCAATACTCCCTTGCAACTGATACAGATGTTATGTCTCAGAATTCCCAACACAGTTCAAACAATGAGCAATTTGATAAGGTAGAAGTTGTTTTAAATGAGTCAGAGGAGGAAAATTTGATTCCAAAATTAACTGAGGCTGATTCCACAGTGCATAGGAAGTTCGAGTACGACACTCGAGAAGCCAAAGAGATGGTTGGAGGAATTTCAGTAATGGATGGTGATATCAGTGTTTCAAAATCCAATTTTGAGGATTATGACAACAATACAATGCAAAAACAGAACACTGCTAGTGTTAATTATCTACAAGAAATGGTTTCTCAACTGCATACTGATTTTAGTATGATAGGTGAAAATGTATCGGAGGGGTTTGCTGAAAATGTTGAATATAGTGCACCTCAAAGTAGTGCAAGTAACGGAAGTCAATCTTTTGATTTTGACCAACAAGATGAGTGTGAGAAGCTGGTAAGTATAACTGAATCCATGTTAAACTCAAAAGCTAAATTGCATGATTCTTATGCTAGTTTTGAATCCAATGATGATGATTATTGTGAAGGTAATAAAATTCGAAGTGTTGAGTCTTTTGAACCTTTTGATGCAACACCACATCAAGAAAATACATATTTGAAAAATGATTTATCTAGAACTGTATTAGGTGGTAGTCAAGAAGATGAACTGGTTTGTGAATACCTTTCACATGAAAATGTGGAAGTAGACCTTAACTTGGTAGACACTGTAGAGAAAGAAGTTACTGTTGATACAAGCACAGTGAGTCAAGAATCAGAAGGAGATGGCTCTGCTTCCGATGAAGGTGCTGATTGCTTGATGCCGGTAGGCCTTGAGCAGTTCAAGGAACATATTGTGGCTCTCTCTGTTCTTTTGGGTGCAAAACGATCTGGAAAGAACTGTAATGAAGAACAGACCGGCAATAGTTCACATGGAAAGCTGAACTTATCAAGTGATGATGCAAAAAGGGAATTAAATCATGTTGGTGGTGAATCAAATGGCGACACAGTTACAGTCACCATTTCTGATGAATCACATGTTATCTTTCCCAAAGAACAATCTAGTTTCAAGTCCTTACAACATTGTGAAGCTCGTGCTGGATTCAAAGGCAACATTAGTAAGAAAGAAAAGGAAAAAGTCCAGAAAATAGAGGACATAAGTGTGAAGTTCTTGAGGGTTGTCCAGCGAGTAAACTTATCATCTGAAGACTCCATGGTTTCAAATGTTTTATGCAAGTTGGTTGCAGATATTGGAAGACGCTCAAATCAGGAATTAGTCATTGAGTCAGCAAAATTATCAGCAAAGAAGGTTGAGGAAGATTGTCAAGATGATTTAGACTTTTCCCTGAACATTCTAGTTCTTGGGAAAAGTGGGGTGGGGAAGAGTGCAACCATAAATTCTCTTTTCAGTGATGTGAAGGTCATCACAAATGCATTTGAAACTGCCACAACCTCTATAAAAGAGGTTTCTGGAACTGTAAATGGAGTCAAGATCAGAATCCTTGATACACCTGGTCTCAGGTCCTCTATGAAGGAGCAAGACTTCAACAGAAAGATATTGTCATCTATCAAGAGGCATATGAAAAAGTTTCCGGTAGATGTCATTCTCTATGTTGATCGAGTAGATGTGCAAACCAGAGATCTTAATGATTTGCCAATGTTAAGGTCAATCACAAGTTCTCTCGGTCCATCAATATGGCGACGCACTATTCTCGCTCTTACACATGCTGCTTCTACTCCTCTGGATGGACCGTCGGGATCCCCTCTACGCTTTGAGGTATTTGTTGCTCAAAAATCCTTTCTTGTTCAGCAATCAATCACCCAAGCAGTAAGAGGTGTGTGTGAGTTGAGTCCAAGTTTCATATTTCCAGTGTCCCTTGTTGAGAACCATCCATTATGTGGAAAGAATATATGTGGGGAAAGTGTTCTTCCTAATGGACTTAGATGGAGAAGCCAGCTGTTAGCTTTATGTTTCTCTATGAAGATCCTATCTGAAGTGCCTTCTATGGAAGGACATCAAAATATTTTTGATCAATGGATGCATTTATTCTACCAGAACCATTCCCTGCCTCTCAGCCATCTATTTTCTTCACTATTGCAGTCTCCTGCTCATCTTAAATTCTCTGCCGATAGGAATTAAGAAAGCGATTTTAATGAATACGAGAATAAGTGTAACTAGCTGATAACAAGGAATCACAGCTAGTCTCTGCAGGTTCATGGGAAAACTATTTTGTGGAATATCAACAATGGTCGTTAAAAGCTTCTCAAAAGATATTTTTCAGAGGAGGAGAAAGCATTGTAGATTTAGATGCATCGAATACAATAGAAATTGTAATGGTAATTATTGTTGCATCATGGACGAAGATGAAGTCCATAGGAGAGGTTTTATATTCTGTTTATTTAACATGACACTCCCATATTCTTTGAGAGAGAATATGATGTAGGAAATCATTTTCAGCTTTTTTGTAATGTCATTTCAGCTAGGACCATGATAGATTGATAATGTAAGCCCAACATTCATCACTTCAGCTAGAGTAGTTCTCTCTTCGGCAACACGCTACTATAAGTAACTTGTACTTCTCTCTTCATCTCAAGTGGATTACTATTCTCATTCCTAACTCTCTTCTCTCTACACGCATATTAAAAAAAAGCCACCTTTTATAGTTTACATTTCCCATCTTCAATCTCATCCAAAATCAACAGACAAACATCCATAATTTCAAAATTCATATTACTTTCCAAAACAACCAAACAATCATGGAAATTTCGATCATCCATAAGTACTTACTTGGAAATTCACAGAACGCTACGTTTGATGCTACAAATTTCTTCTTTCATTTTCAAGTGAAGAATAAACACATGCACAAACAGAAACCACCAACGAAATTAATTAACTATAATAGTAACATTAATGACACAACCAGGAACCAATTAATCAATAATAATGTGTGCACCTAAAATTAAATTATTACAATACAAATACAAATGGCAATTTTATTTTATTTAACTGTAGTTCTCTTTCTCTACCTGTGTATATTGTATATGGTAGAAATAGCATATGCATAACAAAAAACAATTCCCATAAATTACAGAAATACATTAAAAAATGAAACAAAAAAATATATTTAAAATGAGAATACGTGGTTTAACGCCGGCATCGGGTGATAGCACTGCATCCACGACGGTAGGGGTTGGCCTGAGCACCAGTCCGGCAATTATAATAAGAAGCGCCACGTCGCGAGCAAGGCACAGTGTTACTCCTCAGCGCACCATAGCTTATGTACCTCTTCCCTGCTAAAATGCGCCGATTGCTCTCCGAGTCCATCAGAAACTCTGTTTCGTCGTCTTCTCCATCGAGCAGTCTGCACTCGGCGATGGATCCACGGCAGCCGGAGTTGACGACGGAGGGGAAGAAGGTGCTGAGCTGGTTGTCTAGGTTGCCGGTGAAATCGACGGCGTATGATGAGGATAGAGTTACGTGGACGGCCAAGATCGAAGACAGTAGAAAGAAAGCATAGAAACAAGTTGAAATTGTTGATGATGAAGTGGCCATGTTTGGTTTGGCTCTTAGAGTTGTGTCTACGCAGAAAGGTAAAGAAGCATTGGCTCTCTTATTATATAAGCGACAGTTTTTACCCAAATATCACAAAATTAGAGGTTTATTTACGAGTGTTGCCACTTGACTGTGGTAATTGCTTCAAAAACACATATTAATCATATTTTCTTGACTTATTTAACCATTTAAATCTCAGACCCCAAAATAAGGAGATAGAGATATTAAGAGAGAACATTGAATTTGCAATTAAGCCAGTTGGAGGCCAGCATATGAGTGACATTGATTGCTTTTATTTTATTTGAACATGGACTCAATGATTCAAATAGACAGGTATGATTTATTTTAAGTTATGGGATTTGTCAAATGATTTCCTTCGCAACTTTACAAATATACAAATGAACTACAACATTAGCCGGGTCTTCCAAGCTTAAACCATTCCAGCTGAATTTTCCTTCTTTTTCTTCCAAGGTAATAAATTTATTGTTTTTTCCCTCATATATTATTTTTGTGATCATTATTTTTTCGATAATAATGTGAACCGGGAAAGTATTAACTAAGGATAACAATGAAAATTAAAAAATAATTATAATCTCAAGCTTTAGGGAATATATAAATAGAAATGTTTTTTTAATAAATTAAAATATATTACTTAAAAACAGATAAATTAAAATGATATACTAAAAGTGTTTTGAAAATTGATGTATATACAAAAAAAAACACTATTACGACCTCCAAATAGTTATCCGGTCATATTATAATAGATTAATTTTTTAGCTATTGAAGAACCTACTCTAAAATCAAATAATAATTATGGTAATTCAAATTTATTATAGTGTTCATGAGGCAGTCACGAAAATAGTTTGTTGAGTAAGACTTAAATGTTTTTTTAAAGTAATATATAAGATAATATGATGCATGCAACCGGTTGATGAATGATGATGAAGCTGTCATTTGTTGTCTTCAAGTAATGTTTGGCCACTAAGGTCCTTATTCATAAATAAAGTATATGCTTATGCACTTCACCAAAAAAGAAGTATATGCTTATGCCATACACACGTCAATACGCTATGGTGCCGGCCATTTAACATATAGTTTTTTTTGGGCTTCAGTCATATGTTACATGTACTTCTTGCAACTAAAACCAAATGTTTCACATTTCTTCTACTTTTTATAGTCTCGGGCTTCAAGCTTCTGATAATTGACTACACTTCACACATGCATGATTCTTCCTTTAATGCTTTTTTGCACTTTATTTCATTGATATTTACAATAGTTTTGGTTGACAGGCTGAATGAATTACATGGGTAGCTTAATAACATGAAAAATGCAGGGGGACAAATTGAATGGTGGAAAAAAACTAACGTTGTATATTTCTGCACTACACAATAATAAGGGCAGTATTATTTGGAGACTTACAAATAGTTAATTACACATTTTATCAATCATACATGTGTATATATTTATGTTCAAATATAATTAAACTCTAAAATTTTAAGTGAATTCATTTTTTATCGTGTATTTTTTACAGTCCATATCTTAAGTCGCAAGAAGCTCAATCTCATGGGTTCATCTTATGTGATGCCAAAACGGGTAGTCCTAAAAAGAGGTTTGCCTAACAAAATTTAATGTTCGCGGTGATGAATGATATGATCATTGGTTAAATATTGTCATGTTGCAAGTAGAAACATTGGTTCCTGGATTTGGTGCTTTAATCAAGCAGACAAGTTGAATTTAGGAATCAAGATGAAAAGAGGAAATAATAATAAGGACTGAAAACAACAATGCTCAGTTGTTGTTAACCAGAACAAAGTATATTGACTTAGTGGTGAATATGATCATGTTTTGACCGAAGTGCAGTGTCAACAAAGGATAAAATCTTTTTGGTATAAGTTACATGCCTCTAGTTATGCTGTTGAACATGATTGCTGACTTTTCTACACAATATTGTTGCAGTTAGTCATAGTTTATATACACTGGGTGTATCAAAGTCTAGCCAAACTCATGGAACAAATATAATTCAGAAGAAATATCTACGTGATTGTCTATGTCTAGCCAAAAGTAGCAACAAATTGCGGCACAAGTCACGGCTAAGTCCTAGAAGTGTCCTCCTAGTTGGAGCAAATGCGGTGAGTCCTCTCAACAAATATCTTCCTTTACAAGGTAAATGCATTTTTTATATAAATACTGTAAATTGGTGTCCATGTCAATGTGTATATTATATTAGACATAAGAAATATGTAATGATATGGTTTGTGAGGATAAACTATTTTGTGAAATTTTACTAAAAGGAGCAAAAATTATAATATAAATCTAATAAAACATACGGAATGGAATGCACCCAAATATAAAAAAAGGCCTAATAATACCAATCCAAACACAAAATTAGATTAGAGATTCATTCAAACCAAGATACAAGTGTACATTTGTGTCTTCCTTTAATCTAGAACTAAGAGTTGAAATTCATTTCATCCAACAATTCCTCCATGAACACAAGTTTATAATTAAAAATGATATCATTTCGACCTTCCCAAATCAACCAAATTCTAGCCATCCATAGCATAAAGCAAATACCATTCAAAGCAATACCCTTGCCCGGTGAAAAATGTTGCAAATAATGAGGTTTACCGGTAGAATGCAGCACCACCAAGCAACCCCAGCCAGAGAAGCTGCCAAAACTGATAAGCCATAATGTGAAGAGAAAAAAAGATGATTTGCTGGCGAGTCTAACACCAAACACACAAAAGATCATTACATGAAAAATTACCACCCCTCTTGGCTAGATTTCAATTACATGACATTCTATATAAAATAAGTCCCCAAGCTAGCTCACAAATCTTCAAAGGTGCCACATATTTCCAAATCGAATTCCACACCTTTTTGTCCAATGAACTAGCTTCCTCCACTTACCAAATAACTTTCTAAGCTGAGTTGACCAAAGAACAATAAGAGACATCATAATTCCATATCCATCTGTCTTCTACCTCATTCTTTAACGTGGTCGAACTCAAAAGCTTCAATTCACCGAAAATTTCTCAAGTGTGATCCTCCACGTCCATAATATGGCATTTCCAGCATTGAAACTGAGATTCTTCTTACAATTAAGTTGCACATCTAGAATAATTGAACAATAAAGCGTTTACTTATTACGTTTCCATTTTTTATCTTCATTCCATATTTGCTAAAATTGCAGTTACATAATTAATAATAGTAAATATGATTATTTGCTTAACTTGCGTCAGTCTTCGGTCTTCATAAAATGTTCCTCAGACATATGGTATTTTCAACCAGATCCCTCTAAGAATATCTTAAACTTTCCCCATTTGCAAATGACACGTTTTTTTACTATACATCCATCATCCATGGGTGTGGTTGGATAAGGGCATAAGGCCATTACAATTACAATTACGATTATATACGCTCTCCCTTTTTGTGTTACCATTCTGCACAGAATATTACTCTTAAAAATAGATACATAACACATGAATATTAAACGTTACATATTAGAACATCATTTACAGTTTGATCCAAAATAAAAAATAAGCTAACGTTGGGGTATTTCAGTTTTGAGGAGGGGTTGTAAATGCAAAATGAGACCCCCACAAAAACCAAGGACATAATTTTTTTTACCATTAGCTCAGTCACCTTATATTACAAAAGTACCATAACAAAGAAACAGAACCAAACAGTTAAAAGCGCAAGTACATAGTTACATGCCACATCCTGTTCCCTTTGAATTCAAATCCTCACATGATAGAACACCAATTAACATTTTCATCACTGAAGATCTCAAATGAAACCAAGGGTGGTGATTGCACCTGGTAATAAGGGTCATATTCCAAGCCTGGACTCATGTAGGGTACTGAAAGAACACAATAAGAAGGACGGTCCATTGCACCCATGGGATATAAGTTATTATAACTTGAAAAATAGACCAAAGGTGGATAATAACTTGAATCTGCATATGGGTATGATTGCTGACGTGTAGGGCTGATATTCATCTGGAATTGAGATCCACTGTGTGCATGTGCACTGTTGAATAGTGCACTCAACCCATTGTTTCCATTTCCAACACTCTGACCCTTCTTCTTACCAGAACCTTCTTCACTTTTACCACTCTTCCGATCTTGTCCCGGCACCTCATTACCCACCGGAGATTTTTCAGGCAGGTTGCCGCCAGTTTTTGAGTCTTTGTTCTTCTTTTCACCATTGCATTTGTTAGAGTTTTTAATTTCCTGTTTTTTGAGGTTGGATTCAGCATTTGCAACAGCATGGTTTTCCATGCTTCCTTGGTCTCTCTGTTCATTCTTCTTCGCCGCTTTCTTCTTGCCGGAGAGATTTTCCGGCCAAATCTCAGCGTGTTTTCCAGCTTTGACCAGTTTCCTAATAAGAGTTTCAACACCAACACTTCCAGTGACAGTTACTTTCTGCTGTTGTGGGTCAATTGTTGTAGTGAAAACACCTGAAATGTGCAAATATTATGGAACATTATAGATTCTCTATCACCAAGAGCTCAAGACAATGCTAATGCTGTTTGTGATTTTGGATCAACATGGTGAAGTTTGAGATATGTAATGTACCCATGCATGTGAAAAAAATAAAAAAGAAGAAACAGGGGATGGTAAGAATAGTTGAAATTTGAAGTGAAGGAGGAATTTTTTTACCATCAATGCTTCGTAGAACCTTCTTTACTTTCCTTCTACAACCGTCACAGTGGATTGAAACTTTCAAGGACCATGTCTAACAAACAGCACAAACGAACTTTAGAAGATTTAAAGGTTGAAGTTGATACTTTCAAATGACTTGAGAGAACGAAGAAAAAAAACAAGGTAGTGATGAGTTACCTCATACTTCAATGGCTCTGAAGATTTTGCATCCATCAGAATTAAGTGAGGAAGGATAGTACTGGTTGTGAAACTGTGAGAGCATGCAATGATTGGAAAGTTGAAAACAGATATAAAAGAATTAAAGTTGGGCTTAAGAAAAAGAAGGGGAAATGGCAAGAATGTACCTCAAGTATGAGTTAGGATACTGTGATTCCAAAGATAAAACATTATATATTTATGTTTCTAATTATAATTAATGAAATTAAATTTTTGTCATTAAAAACGAATAGAATTATATGTATTTACCTTTATTAATGAAGAAAATCTCTCTTGGAATATATGGTATGTGCTTGGTCAGGGTGAGGGATAGTTACCAAAGTTGAATGCGACAATGACACAAGAACACGCTCCTCCCTTCTTTTCCAATGGAATGGAGTGGAACATGTTTCTACCCTCCATTCGTACATTTTTATTTATTTACAATTCATAACAGGTAATTTTTCTATTCTATTTATAAAAAAGGTAGGATATTAGTGAAAATAGGACCACCCTTTTCGTTATCTATCTTGTCTTAATTTTTGTCACTTGTAAATTATAGGTATGGTTCTTTATTGTAACTTCATTAACTAAATCAATTGAGAGACACATCATATTTGTCATGGAGAACACTAACTTTGGTTCTTCATTTTTTCTTTGGGAAGTGATGGTTCTTCATTTTAAATCGTACAGGTCTTGTACATATTATAAGCTCAGCTTAATTAAGCTCAGGTTTTAAAATTTTGCCTTGACAAGCACGTACAGAACTCCAACTCCTTGCATGAACAAGCACATCAAAACAAAATTTATGGGGTTTGACACAATGACTTCAACCACTAAACTCCCATTTTTTTAAAAACAACAATATGAACATTATCTTTTATCATATATTATATGTCTCCACAATTTCAAATTAGTAGCCATGTGTTTTATTTGTTAAAAAAAATGTGTAAAACAATTCCTTTTTGTTATATCTAGGAGGGGAACAAAACAAGAGAGAAGCAGGAAATAATAAAGGACAAGGTAAAAGCGTCAAAGACGTGGGAAAAGGTGAAGAGTAAAGAATATATGCCCCACGCTACACCATCAGCATTCAGCAGAGCAAAAAGTGTTCCAGATTGGACCCAAAAAAATCACTTCATTTCTAACCCACCTCAGTCAATTTACTGCCCAGAGAAGAAAGGACTAGTCTGCTATGGTCTATAGAGTAATTTACGAAGTGAGTGACTGCAGCAAAATCTATAAGTTCAAACAGATAAATTTACTGACTACACTATGCCACCTTTGGTGTAGTGAAAAATTTATTTAGCGGAGTAGTATAACTTTTTGAATGTCGTGATGGGGACCACGACATATGTGTAGCATTCCTAGCATGCGAGATTCATGGTAAGCTAAGTCGCATTCCGGCTATGCGAGATTAGTGTCGCATTTAGGGAATGCGACTTTGGTGTGGCATTGTAAGAATGCGACATCCCTCAAAACCTGAAACAATGGCGTGTTTTTGTGTTTTGTAGCATGACATGTATCCTAATACCACCATTCTTGATGTATTGTAGTTTTTCTTTTATTTTTGTGTTTTATGTTTTGTTTTATTAGTATTGAATATTTGTAATAGAAAACCAAATAATAATAATTGATAATCAAAATTATAATTTTAATTAAAGTGCAAATTGAGTACATATTTAGAAAACGAAATAAAAAACATAAGAAAATCTATTTCCTAATGGCGTCGATGAGATGATGTGCCGCATGGTGGTGGTCTTTTCCTTCGAGGTGGTTGGACTCTTAAGCTTGGTTGTGTTGGTTGTCTTGTTCCACCTCTAACTAACTGGGGCACCTCTTCCTCCTCCTCGTCATCATCTTCATCATCCACTTATGTCGGCATTGTAGGTTGATAGTATTGTTCAGAGTTGAATGCCGACAAGGGTGTAGTAGAAGTCGTTCCAAACATAGTTGGTAATGACTCTTCATAATGTGATGAAGATCCGAATTGATGAGAGATTGAATAATCACTCAACGCTCCAAAACTTTGAAATTGAAATGGTTGTTGAGGAACGGGTGTTTGCTGAGTAAATGTCTGATAGTTACTATCGGAGAAGGCCGTTGGAAGTAGTTTAGCGAATGCATCAATCATCTCATTGCACTGCAAGTAAACGCCATGTATAAATTGCATCGGGTTGTCATGAACGGTTGATGGAGCACATTGATCTCTAATTGATCTAATGAAATTATACTGCAAAAATAATAATAATGTAAGAACATGAATATAAATATTAAGAAGAAAAAAAAGATATTACCGATCCAGATGAATATGCTCCGTTGGGAGATATGTACTTTCTTGTCCTTTGTAGGTACAACTGCATGTACTATGAGTAGTGATACAAAGGTTGTACATTGGGCAAACCATTCATAACATAGTCTTCCCGATGATTCCATATTTGGATCCACTGATCATGCTTTTGTTGCCAGTTGTAGTCATTCTTCCCTCGAAGATCCATTTTGTGTTGTTTTTGCAGGTTAATTGGATCTTGAGGGATTGGTTGTTGTAAACCAAATTGTCTCATAACTCGATCAGCAGCATGCCACTCAACTATTTATATTGCAAAACATATAAGTGGCACGCGTGATCGAGCCATATCTGGTAACTGACCCATAAAGTCGATATTTTGATATGGAGTCTAGACAAACTAATCAATATATAAAGATATGTTAGAAAATATTTAAATAAATAAGTAATATTACAAAAAAATTATTAGTAAATTATTATTTGACTACCTGATCTATACGCAAGCGATCCAACATTGATCGTATTATGTTGGTTGCATGACCAGGATTATTTGTCGTGATTAAATGTTGGGACCACCTATTCATGTAATAATAATAAAAATTAATTATAAATTAAATTTAATAATTCAAGAAATGTAATTAAATGTATGTAATAGTAAAATAAATATACCTTCTAACTAATAGAAATAAGTTTGTAGTGGGGACGTTCAATCTTGGTGCAAGCATTGGGATGTGGTCGTACGCCCACGATTGTAGTAATAACAAACATCCACCAATTTCAATTTGACGGCTAATCAAGGCTGCACGACAAAGACCTCGATAAAGACACGCCAAAACCGCAGACCCTCAACTGTATTGGTAGGTTTCAGATAAATCCTCCAACAGAAGGAGATACATCAAGTGGACTCTTGAACCTGATGTATCTGGCATCAGAAATCCTCTAATCATCCTCAAAATGAATGCACGAGCATGTTGATCGATTACAATCTCAGTAGCATCATCTAGGAGTTGTTGAAATGTGGAGTCCAACCAACTCATTTGAATGCGTTGTCCAACAATTTGTCTTTCATTTGGAACCGCACCCAACAAGTTATGACAGACAACATTCCAATCCATGTTTGTTGGTCCGGTGACAATGTTTCCATCAATGGCCAATCCAAGTTGATAAGCCACATCCTCTAGAGTAACCGTGCACTCAGTGATGGGTAAGTGGAAAGTGTACGTCTCCGGCCTCTAGCGCTCAACCAAAGCAGTAATCAGATGGATTTTTTTGACGCAAATCGTCAAGCATACGCTCAAAACGGGGCCGCATCAACTCATATCCTACAACATATACATCAAATTTAACATTAACTACATAATATGACATAATTTTAAAATAAATTAAGGTCAAAATTAACATTAACTACATACTCATTTGAATAACTTTTTTTCACCATCTTTGAACTCTTTATTGAAATTGCTTGCAACATGACGAATACAATATACTAAATGTGCATTACACCATTGAGAAAGCTCAGTACGAAGTGCACCCAACAAACATGTACATCTATATGATATTATACATATATTCGGTTGTGGGGTAACATAAGTACGAACATTGTAGAAAAACCACTCTCATGCTTCTTTAGTTTCTCCTTCGACAATGACAAATGCAACAGGAAATATTCGTCTATTAACATCTTGCGAACTTGCAATTAACAAAGTTCCATTATATTTTCCGATCAAGAATGTCCCATCCACTTGAAGGATCGGTGTGCAAAATCCAAACCCTTCAATACAAGGCTTGAAAGCCCAAAAAACTCTATCAAGAATTAAACTACTACTCTCATCATGACGAGATGATGCGTATCTTACAATTGTACCAGGTGCATAACACTAGACAGTGTTAAACCAGCGAGGTAACTCCTTGTAAGATCCATCCCAATCACCATAAATTTGTGACATTGCTATTTGTTTAGCTGTCCAAGCCTTTCTATACGTTACCGTATAACCAAAACGAGTGACAATTTCTTTTACTAATGCTTTAACTGGTATACCAGGATCTTCCGATACTAAGTGAATAATACAATTTGCAATGAATGATGAATTTAATTTCGTATGATCTTGAGAAATATTAGTGGATACACATGTGTGTGTTCCATTAATTTTTCTAATCTCCCATAAATCTCGCTTTCCATTAAGTGATGCCCTAATTCTCCATTGACATCCACTACCAAAATATTTACACTGTCCGACATATCTATCCGGTAACGAAAAATGACGAAGAAGTACCGTATGTTATGTTAGCTACTTCACTACTATCAAGCTCCAAATCTTCTTCGTCATCACAACATAGCTCAATGTCTTCATTATCACTAAAATCGTTGACAATATCTCTAATAATCACCATCTACATATGAGCATAAACAAAGTATAACATAAAACATTGATACAAAAAATGTTGAAGAAAACTAGAAAATGGGCAAACATACCTCGTCTCTGTCTTTGTGAATATAGTTTCGGTTGGAGGGTTTTTATATACATGAACAGATGTCGCATTCCAACAATGCGACACCAATCTCGCATACCTTAGATGCGACTTACCCCCATGAATTTCGCATACAAGGAATGCGACTCCTGTCAGTTTGTCGCGTACTCGGAATGCGACAAACACATATGTCGTGGTCCCCATCCACGACATTCAAAAAGTTACACTACTCCGGTAAATAACTTTTTCACTATACCAAAGCTGACATAGTGTAGTCAAACTACACCATACCAGTAAATTTTCCGTTCAAACATAGCATAGCCCCTTCATTCAACATTGCTTCAATTGTCATGTATTTTCCACTTGTGCCTGTGGATTATAATGTAAGCCTCCAAGTCAATCTCTGTAGCCCACTTTTAGTAGCTCTGAATCTAAGTATATGCTTTAAGCACCATTAAGGTGATGATCCAAAATAACTTTATCCCTCTATTCCAAACCAATCAAATTCTAACACATATGATGTTGTTAATTTTAAAAATTAATTTGATATATATTTGTCAAAAATACTATTGATAGTAATAGGTTGGGTATAGAGAATTGGGATTGAAGATTTCAATTCATTCTCTCAAACTGATACAATATTGACGAGCCTGGATCTTCTCCTGGACTGAAACATGAGGTCCAAAAAAGTTTGAATATTAAAAAATAAACTTTAAATAAAAATGATTGAAAATATGTACAGTTAATATTTCTTAAGTGACACATGATAGAGGATCCAAATTCAATATTGACTGCAATTTCAAAGGAAAAAGTATTACATTTATGGGCCACAAAATCCCACATATATTTAGCTATCAACCATTATTAAAAACTAGGTCGGGTAGACTTACATATAGGACTATGGCTACAAAGCTTTTACCATGCATGTTGAAATTTGATAATGGACTATTCGAAAGCAGCACTACACATAAATAGTTTAACATCATTTTCCTATCAAAAACAGAAAAATTGCAGTTTTCCAAAGCGAGGTATGAAGATGTTATGATGGTAGGTAAAGTTAATAAACTCGCCATTAAGACCTTACTGCACAAAAGCTAACATGTATTCATTTGGAAATGCGGCAAAAGCAAGCCCATTGCACTTCAGTTCTTGAGAAAATGAAGTATACTCAACCCACTGATGAAAGAATTCACGTCATGAACCATAATGACTGGTTGAACATTAATTCCGCATTATATTTTGGTAATATTTTAAAGTTGGAACATAATATTTGAGAATTTCACCATCTCTGCTCTGTTAGGCTATAGTCTACATTGACAAATAGCATTTAACCATTGGTATGGAATCCGGAATACAAGCCCCATTTGAAAATAATATAACTCTTCTACAAGTTATATTTACTCAAAATTGTACTTTGTTATGGAAAATCATGTTACATTTTCATAAATGATAGCCATAAAAAAGACAGAGAAGTGACAACTACTATTGTTCGGCAGGATGAGAACTAGCAACTTGAATAAATATTAATTACATTCATTTTTTTAATAAAAATAAAAAATGCACTATTTAACATTATACTCTTCAATTTGAAATATTAACGAAATGAATAATATAAATGAAAATAATTATTTGGAGAAGACAAGAAGGGTTGTTGTACGGCTTGTGTTAGCGGGTGGGAATAGTTTCTTACCTGAAAGCAATGGCCTTATTAAATTGCTCTGTCTTCTCTCTCTTTACACCTTCTTCTAACTCTATTACCAGACGAATAATCCCTCCCTTTATTATAGTTTCTTCAATTTCATCATCCAATTTCACTCATAGGAAAAACCACTCTCGTACTAAAATCCTTAAAACCCTAAACCCTAACTTCTCCCTTTCACATCAACCACAAGAGGAATCTCTTGAATTCGAAGACTTGCGAGTCTCCGAGTCTGTGGCCATCACACTAGTTTCTTCTGGTAATTTTCTGCCACTCATTTCTTTAAATACGACACTTCTATATATGCAATTATGTGGATTTCGAATTAGATAATGGGATGGAAAAGAGAAACCTTTCATTCGACTCTTACCTCAAAGATGGGTTGGAAAAGAGGAACCTTTTGTTCAATTCCAACCAAAGAGATAGAAATAGGTGGGTGAGAAAAGAGTAATCTTTTAAAGTTCAATGGAAATGGAAAAAAAAACTATGTCAGTTAATGCTGCATATGCAAGCATTGTAGATTAACGACTAAGGATGCCAATAAGAGTGTGGATCAGGGAAATGAGCCATTAATGTACACTTTTAAATCAATGGCTGCACCTTTTACACATACCCCCCCCCCCCCCCCCCCCCCCCCCCCCCCCTAAAGTTTGGGTTATGCTGTCTTAATTTCACCATATATAATATATTCAAAGCAGTGAAATATAACTATGATTGTGTCAACTTGAATACATGGAACAAGGAACACATATTTAATGGTTTTTGGGTACTTTTAACTGATTTCTTGTCATAAGTAACCGTTGAAATATAGGGTTGGTTTATGATAACTTTTTGCACAACTTGAGTTATTTGTTATATGTTTAGGTGGTGTCCAGGAGGCTAAATTTGTGAAATCTGCACACGAAGTAATATCGGTTTCTTTGGAAGAAAACCAGCCCACTGGCCCAATTTGTGCAAAGGATGATGTGCACAGTATAAATGGCAGAGACAAAGTTAAGCAAGCAAACACTAACAGTGATAAGTGGTGGCTGAACCTCCAATACGTTCTAGTATGTACACGAAATTTTTTGTTACTCGTCTTTCCGTAGTATAATCATGGTGAGAACCAACATGTCTGCCCACTACTATACTAATTAACACTGGTTCAATCAAATATATGTAGGTTGTTCTGTAAAAATCTGACAGCCAAATATCCTACATTGAACTGAACTATCACAACCTAAATTATTATGCATGTAGCTATCTGTATCCATTTGCATCTGACCATGAATCACTGTCATCTGTACTTGTGAAGGTAATTCTCATGCAAAGAGATTCCAAGGGAGGACAAAAAGCACTCTATAAGTTAAAGTTTACTTCTGCGGAACAGGGCCAAAGTGTTGATTCCTATATTGTTGCTTTTGAAGATTACGGAGATGCGAACAACTTCACTGTGCTACTGGAATCCTTTTTTGAAGACGTGGATGATTTTTGTGCTTATCCAGTTCCAATGACGATACAAGTAAGAATCTCAACTTGCACACCAATTAAACACTTATGAGCACAATCATATCATCGAAATATCCCATTGCTACATTTGAACCAGACATGTTGAAATTGAAAAGGATCATTTAGTTGCCACTTTCCAGTTGTATAAGAAACCTTAGATGTTAGCTGTTGAGTATATAATCATGTTTGATACATGTCTTGACCAGCTATGGGAAATTTGTAATGTTTTGCAGGAACTGAATGAAGAGATAGCGTCACACGCGAAGAAAGTAGTAGTTGTGAAAAAGAGGCAGCTTCAACTATATTCTGGGCAACCATTTAGTGATGTTGAGATGTCCCTGTGCTATTTAATAGAACAGGATCAAAATGTGCCATAATTGATCACATGGAGATGATTGTCTCTTATGAAGTACCGCAAAGGAAGAATGTTTAAGGTGAAGAAACAGCCTTTCCAACCACAATTGGTGATCATGTGATTATGATTGGTGGGCACTTGGTGAAAATTCATAACGGGTCTTTTCCATCAAATGGAGCTGATGCAGCGGAACACATGGTTGAGGAATGCTTGTTGCTGTTCTATTTCCCTCTGTTTTACACATTTGGAACTTTTTTTATTGTTTAAGAAAATAAAAATTAATTGTCATTTCATAAATCCCTTTGATTCACTATCATTTCTCTCTCCATAAATGTATAATTTAAAAAGAGTAACTAATATCGATAAATAAAAATAATATTTTTAAGAAAAATGACACCCTCTATTTTGCAATTCATTTTTAAAAATGTGATTCATATTTTGTAATTCATTCTTAATATATGAATCAATTAATCTACTTATGACAAGACATCATTTGTTACATTTAACTTGTGTATGTTTCAATTAATCTACTTATTAAATTCTTTTGGCAAAATCCTAGAGACAAACATACATATTTATTTCGTCTCTCTTGTTGAATGATTTCATCTCATTAAAGTTATTACGACTTAAGAGAAAAATAATTAATAAGAGGAAGAAAGAATAAAATGGAAAGAGGAAGGTGGTAATTTCAATTTTGTAGCACTTGATTCATTTCCCTCTCCTCTAGGGTTTTGAACTCATCTTCTTAAATGGCTTCCGAGATTCTAAGATTCCTCTTCCTTCATTATGAATAGCTATCTTACTAAGTGCCCTCAACCTTGCTTCACCCTCAATTATTCAAAAAGACTCATGTCTCACAATTCCACCAATTTCGTATCATTACCCTCCAAAAGCACTGTGTCGAGACTCTCTCGCTACCCGGAAGCTAAGCCACCCTTGCAGAGGGAGGTTCACGCGCCCTGTACTTCTCGTAAGTTCCCTTTGTCCACGACTTCAACAACAGAATCCTCTATTACTTTTCACAACGTAGTTTATATTGGAGACGATAACAACAATAGCTTATACATCAAACATCAAAAGGCGAGAGATGATGCATTAGCTTCCATTAGGTTAATAAAGGGCAAGGAAGTAGTAGAAGTCGATAGAGTTAATCATAACGCCGTGGTTGTAGAAGATGACGAGTATGAAGGCCCCTCTGTGTTAACACTCCAGAAATCACAAGAGAATGATGTTGCCACTGTGTCTCAGATACATGATGATTTGGATGATAAGGTTATAGATGCCTGCAATCAGCAGCATTTCACTCCACCTGTGGTTTCCGACTTGAATAATAGTAATTTGAAGATGTTGGACAGTTTATCTCTTAGTCCGGAGCGTGATTTTTCAAGTGTTCAGGCCTACAAGAAGTTGATTGAGGCTGTTGATAATCCAACTCGAAGAGACGCATTTGAAAGATTGAGCTATGAAATTCGAATTAACGAGGAGCGCATGAAAGCACTTGATTTGTTGCGTCCAAAGAAGGAATTAGTAGAGGTGAAAACTTGTTAACTCAGCCCATCTTTATATATTTGGTTGTATTATAAATTATGTCCAACTTTTATGACTGAGTGACTAGTGCATAGCAATGTGCCACTGTTTTATTAAGTCATATGAAGCACTCTAAATATTAGTGTAATTTACAAAGTATTACTATGGCTTCCAGGAAGTACCCCGAGAACTTTTTGTTCCTCTTACCAAGGAAGAAAAAGCTGAGGTTGCACATGCCTTTTGTGTCAAAAGGTATGCTTTGAAATTTTGGCTATAGGTAATGAGAACAATTTAGGCTGTACTATAGCTCATTTAGGGCTTGCTTCTACAGGAAGGAGGCCTTGGTTACCCATGAGAAATCTAACATTGAGATCTCGGTTGACAAGTTTCGGTGCCTTATGCCTGGTGCATGGTTAAATGACGAGGTGATCCTGTTTTCTTATTGTTTGTGTAATCTTTGTTGACTTACCGAGGAAGAGAAAAGTTTGGTATTGAGCGATCTTGTATCTTATCATTGCAGGTGATCAATTTGTACCTTGAGTTGCTAAAAGAGAGGGAGAAAAGAGAGTCACATAAGTTTCTGAAATGTCACTTTTTCAATACCTTTTTCTACAAAAAGGTAATTTGGATTCACTATCCTGTACCACCCGGGTAACATTAATGTAAAATCTAAAAGTTTGTTTTTAAGAAACATGTCTTATTGTTTTGCACTAGAAATATTTATGTGGAAAGACGAAAGTAATACTTGTTAACATGATTATCTAATGTTGACTTTTGTCTAGAAAATGAATTCCGCATTCAGATAACCAACTCGTCGAATAAGAGGGAGACATTCCTGTTTTCAAAGTATTTGTTTCAATTGACTCGTGTTTATAAACAGAACTTTTTTTAACGAAAATGTGTTTAAACAGGAAACGGTTGATTGGTGCTCCAAGTTCCCTATGTAGTATGTATGAACAAACAAAGGTGTAGGAATATGAGGAAAACATCCATTCTGCACTTTTTTCCTTCAAATCTTATATTTTCTAGCAAAACATAGATATAGAGGGGACATTTGGCCTGGTGCTTTACAAAGTTCACTTTAAATATAATGATGTAAAATATGTTCTTTCTTCTAGAGCTTCTCATTAAACAGGAGATTTTTTTATTCGTTTTTTGATAGAATTTCTTGATGCACTATACACATGAATATTGTGAAGTATTAGTGAGACATCATATATATTATGTGTGTTTGATGTATGTGTATATATTCTATAATTTATTCATATTGGTCTGTCATTGATGCTTTTAATTTTGAATGTCAACTGGCAGTTAATAAGTGGCACAAATGGTTATGATTTCAAATCTGTGAGAAGATGGACCAGTCAAAAGAAATTGGGATATGGCCTACATGAATGTGATAAAGTAATTTTATTGAATGACTTTTCATTTTTCTTATATCCAATTTTGGGTTCTGCTGATCTCTTACCTGATTTATTATCATTTCTAGATATTTGTACCCATCCATAAACAGGTCCATTGGTGCTTGGCTGTGATCAATAAGAAAGATAAGAAATTCCAGTATCTTGACTCGCTGAAAGCAGTGGATACCCAAGTGCTGAAAGTGCTGGTAAAGTTTTTGTTCTAGCAGTTTAACTGTGATAGGTACTGATTTATACTATAAACTAATATGAGGACAAAACTTAGAATCAAGCTCTTATTCCAATTGATTATATTAGAAGAAACATAACATGTTCAGTAAGACAGCAAAAAAATAACAAAAAGGAAAAAGAGAGAATGTCAGAGGGATAGAATCCTCTTTGCCCTGTTAAGTTGACTCCCCAACTACCCCATGATTGCCTCCTTTCCCCAGTCCCTTCCATTCCTTTCTTATTTATGTCCCTCATGAATGTGGATTCTCTTCACCAATCAGTGGTTGCCATGTGTCCACTTTGTTAGAGCCAAGTGTAACAGACTCGTTCTCCCTAATTCTCAAACTGCCCCGAGCCTTCTTTTTCTTTCTCTGATACACACTTTTAAACGGTATCCCATAATCTTGAGGCCCACCAAACTGTAACTTTAATATTTGAAGCTGCATCTTACTAGTTAATGGATATTGGAAATGATGGGAAATTAAGGATTTTTTTTAATTCTCAGTACCTTTTAATGACAATATCAACTTGTGTGTGGTTTTCCCTTTTTTAATCTTTTATCTTTTCATTTTATGTGATGTGTGTTCGATTCGTGGCTAGAGTGATTGGATTGAACATTTTAATTTCAGATTATCTTAGTTATCGAGACAAACATTATTCAAGCTTTGAATTTCATATTTACATCATCCCTATCACCATTCTGCTAAGAGCCTGAGTTATTACTCATTTCCTGCCAGAGTTAATTGGATAGAAAATTATGGAAAGATACAGATATAATTTTCGTTTAGCTGGTTAAATGTTATCTAATGTTGATCATTGATGTCTCCCAGGCTAAATATTTTGTAGATGAAGTAAAGGACAAGACTGGAAAGGATATTGATGTAAGTTTTTGGGAAAAAGAATTTGTTGAAGACCTTCCTGAACAAAAGAATGGGTTTGTGTTCTGATCATCTGCAAATCACTATATAGTATCATAATTTAGTTCAGCGTTTTTTACCCTGCACTTTAGAAAGAAAAAAAATCTGCAATAAAAATAAGCTGTGGTATATTTCTATTAATGTTTACATGTGTACACACACTCGCATCTTCTTCCTCTGTATAATGTTTCTATTTTTCTTGAAATTTTAAAATATAATATTATTGTGTATATATCAAATCTAAAAAAAGAATAACTAGGTAAATGGAAGTGAAAACGGTTGCTTTTTGATGGCTATTGACCATATTCTGAACTTACATGAAGCTCCTTCTGATTAATTTCTTTAGTTTTTTGTCATTGAATGCTTGGTCACCACTAGAACTTGATAATATGCCAGACTTTCAATTGCTTTAGATACTTTTTTAATCGGAGTATATTGATATTTTTTGGAAACTGATAATCGATCATCATTGGATAAATGCTTTATGCATTTTAGTATACTAACTAAGATATTCGTACTTTTTCGGTCCGGCACTCTCTTGGGAATAATTTCTTTAATGGTGAGCCAAAGTGAAAATGGATGGAATTAAAATAAGAAATGGTTTTAGACACCAGTTGTATATAAATACTTTCCCTCCTTCTGTTTTCCCCGACCTTGCACAACCCATGTTCAGTTTTGTTGTAGCGCTATGTGTAATATGCAATGCTGTTTGTGGATGAATGATTTTCTAATATAAGTTTATATTTGCACAGATATGATTGTGGGGTGTTTATGATCAAATATACTGACCTTTATAGCAGAAACCTTGGACTGTGTTTCAGTCAGGTAAGATCAGGAAAAGTAGCATTTTTCCCTCTATTTATTTATTATCTGAAAAGAAAAAAGAAAAAGCACTAACAAATGTTGTTCCCAAATCGTCCAGAAGCAGCAGTCACATGATGCTGCGCCTTTTTTTTCCTATTTATTTTGTGGTGTTCAAATTTTTTTCTTTTCCCTAAAACAATAATTTGATAAGTTATTACCTATTTTTTTAATAAGGAATGCATTCTTAGTGCAATATAGATTGCCTTGCTTCGAAAATTTTGTCATGGGAAAATGTTTTCAGTCTTGAAAATTTTGTCATTGTGTATGGTGTGACAAATAACTAATAATCATACCAATGTTTCTTTGCCGGTACCTTCTAAAAAAATCCAGTTATGCATATTTAAGCCTTGTCAAATTGGGAGAGAAGCCTCATTTTTGTGACTAATATTTTCCTATGGATTTGGAATTGAATTTCTCTTTCCATTTGTAGAAAGATATGCCCTACTTCCGGCTTAGAACAGCAAAGGAAATCTTGAGATTGAAAGCTGACTGAGCAAAGGAGTGACCATTCATCATTATACCAATATTTTGTCATCTATCTATGATTTAGTCATGAGAAATGGAAAAGATCATTAATATCCAGGTACAGCTATAGAATGCAGAAGTTTGTATATTCTATGCAAAAGTGAAACATTTAGATGAGGCAATTTGTTTTAAGGTTAGGTGTTATTGTGTCTCTAACATTGTACTACTTCATGTACCTTTGTTTCTCATTTGTCAGAAAAGTAAAACATAAATTAAAAATATATTAACTTTATATTTTATGACTATTATGACTAATAAAAAAAATAGTTCAATGCTCCTACTATTTCATGTTACATGTGCATTTTTTGTGTCTGGTTTTACTGTATGTCATTTTCTACTGAGCTTTGGACTTTTTTTGCACAATGATGCTAGGGTTCCTGATGGCAACCATGTTGAAAATGTTGTGTTTGATGAATGTATTAGGAAAAAGATGGACTAGTTCTAATTGTAGAGTAAAATCACGTGGGTTTGGACATGATGATACTTTTATAAAGTGGCATGTACCGTTTCACTGTTTGAGTGGAATAATACTTTCCCTTCCAAGTTGTTGAAAAATAATCCTCTCTAATATAGTTGGAACCAATTGACAGAAATTATGATTCATTCCATTCTCTCAAACATAACATTATTTTCCAAATCAAGTTATCTTTTTTCCTTATTCCTTGACCAATGAGTAACTATAATTGTACAAACGTGTAATAATGTTCTTTTCTTTGCTAGAAATGTGTATTTGGCATTTAGGTAATTTATAAATTAGTTAAATAGCTCATTTAATAAAAAAAATAAGTTACTAACAAACTGTTGGTCTAATGGTGTAATGTCACTAGATCTACAGGATGATCAAAATATTGAGGGAGGAGTTGTGATTCTGATTTAAAATATTCAACAATATAAATATATATATATATATATATATATATATATATGACAATATAAAATATTAAGCAAATATGGTATTAAGGGATACCCTTAATTACTATTACATCCATTTATGTCAATTTATATATAGTAAATTCTTATAATCTCTTCTCTAAAAGTAAATATAATTCAATAAATAGCTTATAACTTTTAAGTTTTTATCTCCAAATCTACTATATATTATAAGTTTTGAGTATAAAATAATTATAAAAGATAAAATATCAATTGTTTTTGTAAGGAAATGCCATAAAAATTCATAAAATGTAGTCATAATCACCAATTATTTCTTTCTAATTACTTATAAATTGCTAATTGTTTATGATATTAGTCCATACATATATATCTCAAAACATGAAATAACTATATAATCCTAAGTAACTACCATTAGCACATTAACCATCTATCTTACCTTAAATTGAATTATAATAAGTACATTTTTTAACATAAAGTACTCTTAATAAAAAAACATTCTAATTGTATAAAATAAAATATATAAAAATTGAATACTTAATACAATAAAATATGAATGCGGGTCGGACACACTAATAAATATAAAGTTAAATTACTATTAGAAAAATAATGGAAGGCCAAAGCCCGAGTAGATTTGGCCCAATGAGAGGGAAGTGAGAAACCCTTGTTTATAAATACTATTTTGTCCAACGTTATTAAATCCTTTCTCTTTGCAGCAGTTCTTGATCCCATCTGAGACCGAGAGAATCTCTCTGCTCCTCTATCCAATCATGTTGGTTTATCAAGACCTTCTCACTGGTATCTATCTATTCCTTTTTCCTCTTTTCTTTTCCCACTTCGTTTCCTTTTATTCTCCGATCATATCTTACCTATCACTCTATCATTCTCACTTCAGATCTATTTCAATCACGTAATACTTTCATTGTTTTTTCTATAATCTTTTTTATTGATCAGTTCTGATTCATTAAGAATAACTGGATTATGCTTCAGTTACTCCCATAAATTTATGTGAAATGCAGTTTATTTGTTATTTTTATTCTTGTTTCCCAATTTGTTTGTTAAGTTCAAAATTTAACCCTAGAATTTACTTCTATATATCATCCATGATATTACTTTATTAGGTGATACCTTACTATGTCGATCCTTGATTTATATGTTGTATCATTGCCCTCACTAATTTACTAGTTGTCGTAGTGAATAGTCAATTTATTATTTATTGGGTCGGTTGACGTAGGTTATTAAATAGTTACTTGTTTTTAGTTATAAGGTAGACTGTTATAAAGAGTTATATGCCATTACATTATCCTTGTTTTTGTATATGTTGGTTACTTACCATATGTACTACTATACATTTGTAGGTGATGAGCTTCTCTCGGACTCCTTCCCATACCGTGAGATTGAGAATGGAATTTTGTGGGAAGTTGATGGAAAGGTCACTTCAATTGCATTCATTCCTCTCTTTTTTAAGATTATAATTGTTTTTATTTCTACATAACTAATTAGTTTCATTGCAAGTGGTTCGGTTGCTCTTGTTATTGTTCTGGTCTTGGTATGGCTAACAAAATGAATTTTTTTGTGATCTATACAGTGGGTCGTTCAGGGAGCAGTTGATGTAGACATTGGTGCAAATCCTTCTGCTGAAGGTGGAGAAGATGAGGGTGTTGATGACCAAGCTGTTAAGGTTGTTGACATTGTTGACACTTTCAGACTTCAGGTTAGGTTAATGATACTTCCCTACTTCTATCATTTTTGTTGAATTTTAGTATTTTCTTAGTTTAAACTCATTGTATATGTGTTCTGTTTTAATTCTTGCAGGAGCAACCTGCTTTTGACAAGAAGCAGTTCCTAGTCTTCATGAAGAGGTATATCAAGTTGCTGACACCCAAACTTAATGAAGAGCAACAAGCCCTATTTAAAGAACACATTCCAGCAGCAACAAAGTTCCTGCTCTCCAAGCTCAGTGATCTTCAGTTGTAAGTGTATTATTTCATACACTTTTATACTTACACATAACTTTATTTCTGATTTTTAAGTTCTTAGTAATTGTTTAAATCAATGGACATTGACCTGAAGCTCTATATGTTCAGTTTTGTTGGGGAGAGCATGCATGATGATGGGAGCTTGGTTTTTGCTTACTACAAGGATGGTGCTGCAGATCCCACTTTTCTGTACTTTGCATATGGTCTGAAGGAGATCAAGTGCTAAAGGACATGCCTAGCTCCTGAGCTTTATGCTCTGTACTCTATTGTTTTATCATCTAGTTTTTGTTTTGATATTTGAAAGTTACTGTTGAAGTTCCCTTGGTGTTTTTGTTTAATGGTACTTATTATGATTAAACAACTCTACTGTTATTAGTGGCTGGAATCAATTGATTGAATGCCATAATTATTGTATGAATTTTTTCTCTCGGAAAATTATTTGTAGGTGGAAACAATTACATCACTATTTAGAAATTCATCTGATGCCAGCATCTCTGGCCGAACGGCCATAATTACTGATGTTGACTTTTTAGCTCAATGATGTCAATGTTCGTGGTGCATCAGAAACTGAAAATGTTGGGTTGGATGTTTTTGGAGACACTAGATAATATAAGATTAATATTGAATTCATTAGGTAGTGAGATAGTGTTTCTCAATGCTAGAATTGCATGTAAAGTAGTTTGTGAATGTGTTAAGGAGATTGTTACTAGTCTGTCTTGCAAAGGGTAAACTGAATGGAAATTAGTTTAATTTCTAAAATAGTAGGAAACAGAAAGACTATGCCAGGCGAATAATAAAGAGATACAATGCCACATGCAGCATTGTTCTATTTTGTCGAGTTTAAATCATTCCACTTTCCCATCCTTGCTAAGTTAGCTCTGGTATGGTGTTGATCTCAATGGAGTATGAGGGTTTACCAATGGTCTAAAGTATTTGGTGCTTTCGTATTATATGTGACAATACTAGTGGTGTATTTGAATCCATTCATATATTCGATGGATAACCAATAATATATCTATTTGGATAAATTTTCAATCCATCTAAAAACAAATATTTACAAATGGTGTTATTTATTTTTTCAATTATATTTCCTATTTCAACTTTCAACTCTCACTTTCTTGTACTTTTCATTCCCACTTTGATTTTTTGTATTTGTTTTATTAAATAGGTATCAATTCTGAGATATATAGATGTGATTAGTGATAAAATGTTGTCCTCAAATACATAACATATATAAATATATATTAAAAACTTTATATGCCTTAACATCTACAATATTTAAAAATAAATAATTTTTTCAAAAGTTCAACAATTACGTTTTTAATAGTATTTCTTAAAAAAACTAAAATACATTTTTTACAGTGCTTTTTGTAGAAAATAATTTAAAAAATACTTTATTGAAATGATGATTTTTTAAAATAATGATTTTCTTACTAAGTATTTTTAGTTCAAATTAAAAAAACAAATGGATTGGATATCCATCAATCTAATCCATTAAAATGGATTCATAGATGCACATAAATCCATCCAATTAGATATAGATGAATTGAATAATTTAAAATATGATTTATATAGATTGGTATATAACTTTTCATTTAGGATCCAATTATATGTATTGATAGCAACTCACCTACGTCCAAACCTAAGAAGGCCAACAATTCCATCAAGCATGCCATACAACTAGATGAACCACCCGATAGAGGCCACTTTTCCTTAAGGGCTTAATGATTTCTACTTCATTTTGCATTAAATAAGTGGGGGTCTTATGTCCTGCCATTATTTTAAGTTAAGTTTTATTTTACTTGGACAATAAGTTTAGTTTATGTTTTAAGCTTTATATCCAATTTTTGGCCTCGTGCCATGTAATATATGATTGCCACATGAAGAAAGAGCTATGAAGATGTCTTGACCAGGAACATATCCTACTTCAACCGTGTGGGTGACTAGGATGGACATGGACACGTTGAAGTACTTATTAATGCTTTCCAAACTCGGCCAACAAGGAGTTAAGGCACCTTCCAAACTCGGTCATCAAGGAGAACTTTCCAAAATTCAACCAAGTGGATGAATAAGGGAAGCTTGGACCATGGAGGAGCTCATTCAAACTTACCAAGCTCGGCCATGAGGGGATTTAAGCACATTCATGAGCGTGACAAGGGTTACCTTTTTGGGACAACGCATTAAAGGCTAGCAAATTCAAATTTGAGCCAACATAAAATCTTTCCAAATCAGCAATCAACACTAATGCTACATTAAAGAATTGTTCCAAATTCGGACCAACTTTAAGGATTGCCAAATTCAGCCACCAAGGATTAAAAAAGCATTCCAAATTCGGTTATCAAAGGAGTTAAGACATTTCAAATTGTTGTCTTATTGGGACAACACGCCATTGATGAGCCAAATTCGGAATTGGACCAACATAAAAGCTTTCCAAACTTGGCCAGCAAGAGTTAATCCTTTCCATATTCGACCAACACTACATTAAGGCATTTTCAATGCACACATCCAACTCTAGCTTAACAATAGGTCACGTTTTGCAAAGCCAAAGCTATGGAGGAATCATTAACATGACAAATCATACAATATGAAGGCATCACGTGGAGATATCAAAATAAAGGAGACAAGTCTTTCTCCCCTAATCTCTTGCCTCGGTGATAAAGGCAAATTCAAATTTGAACCTTGTGTTTATGGCTGAATCAATACGGCCCTAGCCTCTTGCTTGGTGTTTAAAGTATAATTTGAATTTTGAATATTGGATTTATGGCTGAATAAATACGGCCCTAGCCTCTTGCTTGGTGTTTAAAGTATAATTTGAATTCTGAATATTGGATTTATGGCTGAATAAATATGGCCCTAGTCTTTTGCTTAGTGTTTAAGTTGTAATTTGAATAATACAATGAAGGCTGAATCAAAACAACAGCCATAGTTAAGCCTAGGCAATTAAGTCACGATTTGACTTTAATGGGAGCCTTAGGACAACCCTCACTATATGTATTTGCTAATTGCACTTGAATAAAACATATTTGAATTTTAAGAGAAAAAGTTGTTTAAGTTGAGCTTTGCTCCTACCCTTTAACTTATCAAGCTTGTCTTGTGGTGTTTTTTTAGCTTATCACCTTATCGGTGTAGTGCCTCCAATCATCCTCATGAACATCCTTGTTGTAGTGGATTTCCTTGACTTATCAAGCTTTGTCTTGTGGCGTTTCTGGCTTATCACCTTCATTGGTGTGGTGCTTACTATCATCCTTGTTGTGCTGGATTTCACTTGGTTTATCAAGCTACAAGCTTGTGTCACCTTCTCCAAGTCTTCTTCCATTTTCTTTTATCCAACTACCCCCATCCTCATTCATAACCTACCATACACGGCCAAACAGCCACCAAACACTCATTTACACCATTGCATTCATCCTACACGCATAAACAACAAAAAAGACCCAAAAATATTACTTACAACCCCCACTCCTCACAAAACCGAGAACAACAACCCCATAACCCATTACCTCACCCAACCATAAACCAAAACATCCATTTAAACCAAAAATACCAAAAGTAACACCAAAACCTAAATTCCCACAAAACCAACCCCAAACCGAAGCATTACCACCATCTAGCTCACTCACGGCCAGAAAATCTACCCAGGTCAGAAAAGCCTCGGTCAGAATTTCCAACACCTCGGTCAGCCCAAGGCCAGCCTCGGTCAGACTGACTCAAGCCACGCACCAGCCCAAAATCCCAAACCCCTTACACACAACCACAATACAAACAGTCTTAAATACAAAAATACCAAAAACAACCAAAATTCCCAAATATAAAAATACCAAAAACAACTAGAAATTCCGCATTTACATTACAAGTCCAAATTTCAAGCAAAATGATCGTAAAGAACACCAACCCCATAAGGAAGTTGCCATGGTGGAGATCTAGGTGGAGGATGTGAGTGTACAAATGCTAAAATATTGTGGGAATTGAATTGTTTCGTGTGTGTATAATGTGAGGAGAGTAGTTCTCGTAGAAGTGAAATTCACATTGATAGCGCTTTATAAAGTGGCATGTTCAGTTTCACTTTTGAGTGGAAAAGTACTCTCCCTTCCAATGGAAATAAGTTATGTTTCATTCCATTTTCTCATACATAACAATATTTTTTCCAAATAGTTTTTCCCCTCATTCCATAACCAATTAGTAATTATAATCTTATAATGATGGACCCATTTTTTTCTTGACTTGAAATTAGGAATGTCAGAGGAGCATATTGGATTTAAATTTATGTTTACCTAATCCCGGATCCAGAATTTAAAAAATACCTCATGGTAAAAAATATTAGATATTACGTAAAAGCTTATAAAAAAATGAGATATATTTTACAATGATCTGATATATAATAAAATATTAAATAAGATTAACTATTATCAATATCAAGTTATATGGTAATCCTGTTTATTATCCTAAACCTCTATGTTATTAGTTTTAAGTATAAGATTTGTATAAAAGTTAAATGCAATTTGTTTCTTTAATTTATAACCCAAACCCAAAGCCCACATAGAGTTGGCCCAATTAGAGGAAACAGGAAAACCCTGGCATATAAATACCCTTTTCTGTAAACTGTCAAAGCCTCTTTCGCTTTGGTCACTCCTCGCCGCAGCTCTCGATTATCAGAGACCGAGAGAATCTCTCTGCTCTTCGATCCAATCATGTTGGTTTATCAAGACCTTCTCACTGGTACGTATTCCATTTCAATATTTCTTCCTCTTTTCTTTTCCCACATCGTTTCATTTTATGTTCATATCATCTATTACCTATGCCTCTCACTTTTACTTCAGATCTATTTCAATCTTACACTGTATTTTGATTCTTTGCTACTCTACCTAGATTATGTTTTAGTTTGTTCCAAAAATTTATGTGTAATTCAGTTTATTTGTTATTTGTATTGTTGCTTTCCGATTGGTTTGTTAAGTTAAATTTTTAACCCTAGATTTTACTCCTATATATCAACTATGTCAGTACTTTATTGGGTGATGCCATATTCTGTCGATAGTCGGTTTATATTTGTTACAATTACCCTAAATAATTATTAGTTGTGATCGTGATTTGTTAGTTTATTATTTATTGTATCTGTTGAGCTAGGTTATTTATTTGCCACTTGTTTTTAGTTATTATGTAGATTGTTATAATGTACTACTTTACATTTGTAGGTGATGAGCTTCTCTCTGACTCCTTCCCATACCGTGAGATTGAGAATGGAATTTTGTGGGAAGTTGATGGAAAGGTCACTTCAATTGCATTCATTCCTCTTTTTTTTAAGATTATAATTGTTTTTATTTCTACATAACTAATTAGTTTCATTGCAAGTGGTTCGGTTGCTCTTGTTATTGTTCTGGTCTTGGTATGGCTAACAAAATGAATTTTTTTGTGATCTATACAGTGGGTCGTTCAGGGAGCAGTTGATGTAGACATTGGTGCAAATCCTTCTGCTGAAGGTGGAGAAGATGAGGGTGTTGATGACCAAGCTGTTAAGGTTGTTGACATTGTTGACACTTTCAGACTTCAGGTTAGGTTAATGATACTTCCCTACTTCTATCATTTTTGTTGAATTTTAGTATTTTCTTAGTTTAAACTCATTGTATTTGTGTTCTGTTTTAATTCTTGCAGGAGCAACCCGCTTTTGACAAGAAACAGTTCCTTGTGTTCATGAAGAGGTATATCAAGTTGCTGACACCCAAACTTAATGAAGAGCAACAAGCGCTATTCAAAGAACACATTCCAGCTGCAACAAAGTTCCTGCTCTCCAAGCTCAGTGATCTTCAATTGTAAGTGTACTATTTGATACACTTTATACTTGTGAATGATAATTGATTCAAGCTTGTTTGCATAACTTTATTTCTGATTATTAAGTGTTTAGTAATTGTTTAAATCAGTAGACACTCACCTGGAGCTTTATATTTAGTTTTGTTGGCGAGAGCATGCATGATGACGGTAGCTTGGTCTTTGCTTACTACAAGGATGGTGCTGCAGATCCCACTTTTCTGTACTTTGCATATGGTCTGAAGGAAATCAAGTGCTAAACGACATGCCTAGCTCCTGAGCTTTATGTTCTGTACTCTATTGTTTTATCATCTTGTTTTTTTTTTAAATTTTATTTAAAAGTTACTTTGGATAATTACCTTGATGCTTTTGTTAAATGGTTGGAATCAATTGATTGTATGCCATAATTAAATTTTGAATTTCTTCTCTTTATAGTTAGATGATTAGTATAAAGAGAAGCTAAAATGTAGCGCACCCAAGTGATAGTTGTGATGATCATTCTTCTGAAGGAATAATCTTGATCTCCTCCCAGATCTTGATATGTGGTTTAGGCATTTAGCAAACTAATAAACTCAAATGACTGCATAAGAATGAACTAGAGCTTCCATTCTGCAATATGTTGCAATACATCAATGAAAATTGATGTGGAGTTTTGATTGAGAAATTATGGTTGGAATGAAGGGTGAAGTGAGAAATTCCTACCACTTAGAAAAGAAACGAACTCATTTTTGTTCGGACTGGTTTAAATTTATTGAATAAAAAAAAATTATGTAAATTAAGAGTCCGTACAAGTAATCTTTTAGTAAATGAAGAGTCCTCTTTTGTTGTCCTAGGGCCTACAAAATAAGGAGTGAACCTAAATGTAAGTAGGAGATGATGAAAGTAGTGACAGAGGATGATAACCATTGCATGAGGTGGCCCTACCGACCACGACTTCGGGTGGCGATGGTAATGGGTTACAGTGAAAGAAAATATGATATAAGTGACGTGATCATTGATCAACTTCTCATATTTTCTATATACTACAAATTACAACGAAATATGCCTTTACCTGGTAATAATATAAGAAACTAATTTATTGTTTCTATCCAACCCCACAACACAAGAACTTTTATCATTATAGAGATAAAGCATGTGCAAGTAGTTTGACATTTTGGTGGTGACTATGATTATAGTTAAGAGCAACGCTCGTACTCGCATGATTTTAAGAACCATTCCAAACAAATAACAAACTCAAATCTATGATATTTGGAGCATCGTGCCTATTAGTATTATGCCTTAATGAATATAAGGAAAATAATAATAATAAAGTGAACAGAATGGGAAGACTCATCTTACCCACCCACCTATCTGGCCAGAATCCAATGAATATAGTTACCTTACACTATACTCCTCAACAACACTTACTTGGTACAAATATGAGACCAACAGTTTAAGTAATTAACAATCATACTCCATTATGTTAAAGTTTGAAGTAACCCTTCCCTTTTAATATAAACATAATTGTTGGTGGGATCAAGGGCATATTAGACTTTTAGAGGATGACTCTATTCACTCATAGTCTAATAGCCGTTTTAAAATATAAATATTTACTGTAAATATTTTGAGGTGAATATATGTTATAATCTTTAATTTTGAATTTGGAGAGTTACCATAAGCAGAATATATCTGGCAGATTGTTTTTCTCTCTCTGCCAAACCAAACCCATTTCATTTCTTCACTCTTAGAACCACAAAGCCACAAATTCCAACCAACGTTTTCCAATCTCTCTCTCTATTTCCGATCTCAGTCCTCATCCAAAAAGCACAGATCTTGAAAATTGGCGCCCCAACGACGGTCCCAGCGCCACATGGGTGGCCAGATGCAGCAGAGCAATCCGGCCGCCGCTGCTCTGTACAACCACACAACCACCACTGATGCCGGCGATGCTGTTACGGCGCGTTGGTTGCAATCTGCGGGGTTGCAGCATCTGGCCTCTCCCATGGCTTCCACTGGCATCGATCAACGCCTCCTCCCTAACCTTCTGATGCAGGTATTCTAACATAACGTCTTTCTATTACTCACCAAAAATATATGCTAAAGTGATTTGTACATTATAATATACTAGCCTATTGTCAAATTATAATTTTCTGTTTTGGTATAAATATATATATAGATATAGATATAGATATATAGAATAGGTAATAATAATTACTTTACTTTCCGAATTCATATGCTGAGTTGATTTATATATTTTCATAATTATGCTAATTTCCCAATTATGCCGACCCTACCTAGCAGGATAAAGGCTTGGTTGTTATTGTTGTATGCCAATTTCCCAATTGTGTTTGTATATGCTGAGGTGATTTATACATTATAATTATTATTGTTTGAAATATTTTTATTTTGTAAGTTATAATTTCGAATCACTTTCCTATACCGCTGGTTGAAGCTTGAGCATTTCTTCCTTTTGAGCATTATTTTCTGTTAGAAGCTTACACTGAATGTAGCATTTGCATGTGCTAAATGCTGCTTATTTTTCTCTTGTAATATATGATGCTAGTTTATGAGATGACATAATTAACATTATACTGTCATAGGGTTACGGGGCACAGTCTGCAGAAGAAAAGCAAAGGCTTTTTAAGTTGATGAGAAGCCTCAATTTGAATGGGGAATCTGGTTCAGAGACTTACACGCCATCTTCCCAAACTTTTGGCGGTGGAGTTGTGTCCGATGGGTTTTATTCTCCTGAATTTAGAGGGGATCTTGGAGCTGGGCTTTTGGACCTTCATGCTATGGATGATACAGAGCTGTTGTCCGAGGTATGATTTTGTATGCCAGTTGCCCGTTCATCAATTAAACCAATATACCTAAGTTTGATTCCACTTTTGTAGTTTAAATAGACATTATGTTCTAGCGGAGTGCTGTCTTATACATATCAGAACATTACCTGTGTTTATTAGCAGTTGTTACAAAAGTTTAGCAACATTAAAAATCATGTTACAAAACTGTTTGTTTTGGTGATGATAAAAATCTGTTATATAACTTGCTATTTAGATAATAATCTTGTATTGGATGCCTGAACCTTTAACCCTATAGCAATTCTGTTTCAACTCTGTTATTTTTGGAGTCACGCATTTATTCTCACTGATCCTTTCTATTGCTGCATTTACCACAACTTGTGTGCATTTGTATTACAAGTATCGGTTTGCATATGTTGTAGTGGCTCTGATTTGTTTCCTCGTATCAGTATGCTATTTCAGAACCCTTTGAGCCATCACCCTTCATGCCTGAAGCTACCAGAGTCTTTGAAGATGACTTCAATTCAACCAGAAGCAAGGAAATAGGAGAAGCAGAATTCAATGCATCACAATTTTTACCCATCAACGAGAAAGAGAATAATACAAGAGAAAATAATGTTGCTAAGATTAAAGTTGTGGTATGTTAATATTTTGTGGAGATACGTAACCTATACTCGAATAGCTTTGTAATTGCATGTTTAAACATATAGAAGGATATGGTTTAATTATTAGTTCTTACATGTTAATTCCTGAACATATTTTGAACCTATTTTATATTGAATTTGAATCATTTTTGGATTCTTTAACATTTGAATGATCTCTGCTTATTCTACCTAAAAAATTAAAATACGTGCTTTTAACGCATTTTTCAGGTACGCAAAAGACCTTTAAATAAGAAGGAGCTCGCCAAGAAGGAGGATGATGTTGTAACTGTATATGACAATTCATATCTGGCTGTCCATGAACCCAAACTAAAGGTTTGTTCACGTTGGATTTAATCACTATGATACCAGTTCAAGGTTCAATCAATGCTGAGTTCCTTATATAGTTTTATTTTACTTTACTATTCTTATTTTTATTAGCTGTCCAAAAATCCTGATCTTTGCACTTTTATGAAAAGGTTGACTTGACAGCTTATGTGGAGAAGCATGAGTTTTGCTTTGACGCTGTTCTTGATGAGCACGTTTCCAATGATGAAGTAAGGCAGCTCCTTATCAAGGATTGAATTATATTGATGTTTATAAATATAATTAAACTTTTTTTCTTCAAATAGTTTTAATTGATGTTAATGGAAATGATTGCTTGTCTCTTTCTTGACATTGAATTGTTAATGTTAGGTTTGGTTGCTTTGCAATAACAGGTATATCAAGTTACAGTTGAACCAATTATTCCTACAATTTTTGAGAGGACAAAAGCTACCTGTTTTGCTTATGGTCAAACAGGTGAGAGTTTATTGTTTCTTGTTCATAAACATACTTGTACCAAATGATAAGTTTCATCCGGTTTTACATTTCAAACCATTTAGATTTTTCAGTAGCATCTTCCTCTTTTTAAAGTTTTATTTACCTCTTTGGTTTGCTTACAGTATCCAATATTTTTTTTATGGTCCTTGATGCTGTCAGTGGCTGAACATATTGACCGGGTAAGAAAAGGAAAGGAAAGGGATCATTTCTTTTCTTTTTCTCACTTGTGTAGTGCTCTTTCTGCCTTGCATGTGAAATACGGACCAATATGTTTAACTTCTAAAAATTATGACAAAATGTGACATTGTGCTCATTCTGTGGCTAGTGTTGGAGGGTATTGATCGCCTTGGTCTTATATTTGTGTGAGATGCAATTACACAAGTGATTGAAGGGAGACACAATTACACAAGTGAAGGTTAATAGTGTGTGAAACTGCTTTATTCTGGGAAAACTGCTCTTTTCCTTGCAGCAGAATTGTAATTGTTGACACCATATATGTTTGTTCATTCATGTTCTGTAGCTGCTGCTTGATCATTGTATAGATTTCTCCATCACTTCCATTTATTACTGTTTTGCTAATGGTGTTATCCTTTTAGGAAGTGGCAAAACATACACAATGCAACCACTACCACTCAGAGCCGCAGAAGACCTTGTTAAACAGTTGTGCCAGCCAGTTTACCGAAATCAGAGATTTAAATTGTGGCTTAGCTATTTTGAGATATATGGTGGAAAACTTTTTGATCTTCTTAGTGACAGAAAGTGGGTATTTCTTTCCCTTAATCTCTCCCTTTCTCTGTGTGATATCTGCTAGATCTTTCATATTAACATACTCAATGGGTGTATTAGTTTAAAACGTCTATTATTTTCATTATGTTTGCCTTTGGTATGAATGCTTTTATTTGTGATGTGATCCTTTAGTAGACAATTGCATTTTCAATGTTTGCATAGATAAAATAGACAAATTTCAAGTTTTTTAATTTATTATTTTTACTTTGATTTGGGAAGAAATTTTTTCTATTTTTTACCAAGATATTGTGACAGAGGAGCATTAGTTTTCAATATGATCCTGCAATTTTTTTTGTTTTATTTCATTTTGGTCTTAACAACATATTTTTCTTCACTACTCAATTGATTCTCAACTAAAACTCACATTATTTGTATCACCAAGTTGAAAACCGAAAGATCTACAAAATCTCTATTATTTTTATGAAATTGTACCATTAAAAATTAATTTTAAGCATAAAAAGCATTGTAAAAACAATTTATCGGACCCATTTGAAAATATAAATAACTTAAAGGACCTGTTTGAAACAAAAAAACTTGTAGGACCCTTTAAATAACTTAGAGGACCAATCTTGTAGTTTTGCCTATAAATTATGAAGGTATAGGATTTTACATATGTTTCTGTCCAAACTAATGTGCATGTACAGATGTTGTCTTGCTCACTCAGTGCATCAACGTCCATGTAATATATGCTTTTGGGTGCACACAATTTGTTAATAGATCACTAAGTGGCTGTGTTTCTTACTCTGTGGATAGGAAACTCTGCATGAGAGAAGATGGACGGCAGCAAGTTTGTATTGTTGGGCTGCAAGAGTTTGAAGTTTCTGATGTTCAGATTGTCAAAGAATTCATTGAAAAGGGAAATGCTTCAAGAAGTACTGGATCCACTGGTGCTAATGAGGAGTCTTCCAGGTCACATGCTATCTTACAATTGGTTGTAAAGAGGCACAATGAGGTAAAAGAGAACAAGCGAAATAATAATGATGTAGATGAGGCGAAAAGTGGGAAGGTTGTGGGGAAGATTTCTTTCATTGATCTTGCTGGAAGTGAAAGAGGTGCTGACACTACCGACAATGACCGTCAGACGCGGTACTTTTGCATTTATATTATCTTTGTCTCACAAACCAACTGCTTGTATATGGGGCTTCCAGAACGTTTTTATGTTTGTTGAACACCTCATTTTACCAATTCATATAGGAAAAGTTGTAGCTAATATTAAGCTTGGTCATCGTTGTAAACAAGAAGTGGAGTCTCTTTGTTTGTTTACTCCTTAGTAGCAAATATAATAATTCCAGTTAGCGAAGGTAAATGAAACTTGCTAATTGTGCTGCTTTCTTATACTAATTATTAATTTATATTTCTGGTTGAACGGGTACTTTGAAGTTTTTCTTTGTACTTTGAAGTTTTTCTTTGTACTTTGAAGTTTTTCTTTGTACTTAGAAGTTTTTCTTTGTACTTGCTGCTATTTATGTCTGATATTAGTGTCAACATAATAAAAAGGTAAGTAAACTTTGTAGAATCGTGTGTTTGGTTTTTGGTTTTTGGTGTCTATCTCTCTCCATATTACCTTATCATGTCAAAATCTGATTAGAGGATCCATTCCCAACTGCTGGATGTGGGGTTGATCATTGATTCCTTGATTTGCTTTGTCTCTGCCTTGTGACAATTTTTATTGTTCAGATCAAGTTCTGACTGTAGCGTTTTTTGTTGTTGCAATTTACTATAGGATTGAAGGAGCAGAAATTAACAAGAGCCTTTTGGCTTTGAAGGAGTGCATTAGAGCGTTGGACAATGACCAGATCCACATTCCTTTTCGTGGAAGCAAACTTACAGAAGTGCTTCGTGACTCCTTTGTTGGCAATTCAAAGACTGTTATGATCTCTTGTATATCTCCAAATGCTGGGTCTTGTGAACATACGCTTAATACCTTGAGATATGCAGATCGGTATGTGTTTCCTTATGAGCTTAATATTATGTTCATAACTGGGTGTCTCCTTTCACCATGCACGTGCATGTTTGCAGATATTAACCGTTTCATCATAATGTCAACAGCGTTAAAAGTCTATCTAAAAGTGGAAACCCTAGAAAGGACCTGGTTCCAAATCCAATACTGCAAACAAATAAGGAAGTTTTATCCACATCGTCTGTTCTAGCTAGTGCTGGTGCAGAGGATTTTAATGATCAACGTCAAGAGGTGAAAACAGTGGATATTGGCAGGAAAGTTGCTGAAAAGCAAAATTACAGCTCCGCTGCAGAAGTTGACAAACAGCCTTCGAGTTATCTTTTCGATGGGCGAGAGGAAAAAGGCTTGGTGTCTGCTTCAATTAGCAGGGAGAAGTTTGGGGTGAAGAATTCTTATAGTGAATCTACCAGTCAAAATATCAATTCTCATTACCAAAATGATACAGACGAGAAAGTGCAAAAGGTGTCTCCCCCACGCAGAAAAGGGTATAAGGATGAGAAGCCTGAAAGGTCTACTAACTTGCTTAAAAGGGACGCCAATGGATCCGATCGCCTCACCGCAAGCTCCAAGCAGCAGGGCACAGTGAACTATAGCTCAGTTACAGGTGGATCCAGGCACTCTGAAACAGAATCTTTTCCTACTGGGAATATCAATGCAATACTTGAGGTTTGTCAATTATTTTGAACCACCTTCTCTACCAGTTTTCCGTTGGATGAAAAACTTCTTTACGCTATCTGTTTTAATTTCTTTACTGTACTGTTTCAGGAGGAAGAAGCACTACTTGCTTCTCATAGGAAAGAAATTGAGGACACAATGGAGATTGTTCGTGAAGTGAGTAACTAGGCGCTTTTCTTGAGATTAACATTAACATTAACATTGTGAAGTTTAATTTCTAATTGCTTTTTGTCAGATCATTTCTAAGCTTGAGTTTTTATAATGTAATGTGTCATTGTCAATTTGCTTTATATATGGATGTTTCTACTTGTATTTGTTGGTGCTCATTATGTGCTGCTTTTGGTTTATAGGAAATGAAAGTATTGGCAGAAGTGGACCAGCCAGGAAGCCTCATTGACAACTACATTGCCCAGTTGAGTTTTCTGCTTTCTCGCAAATCAGCTAGTCTTGTCAGTCTTCAAGCTCGCCTCGCAAGATTCCAGCATCGACTAAAAGAACAAGAGATATTAAGTAGAAAAAGAGTGCCCCGTTAACACACCTGCTATCTCTTATTCAATCATATGTTTTCCTTTAAATAATTTCTCTCGTGTTTGTTAGCAATATAGTTGAAAGGTTTCCTTTATTTCGTATGAATGGATCTTTTGTTGGATATTCAATTAATAGTCACTTAAATGTATATTTGTCTCGTGTGAATATTTTTTATGCAATGTAGTGAGGGAGAAATTTGCACTATTATCTAGCCCCATATCTTAACATGTATAAAATGTGATACTCTTGCAAATTTGGTGTGTTGTTGATGTATCAAATTTAAGTTACATGTTTCTCTGATACATATGACATACTGGTTTATAGTTGAGATGTAAATAACCCTCCCGTGTTTTTTGTGCTTATTAGTTGTGGCGTGTTTCCAAAGATGGTCGAGGAAGTAGTAACTTCTACTGCACAGAAACGCTTCTTGTCAATAGTTACAGCGTGTTTGGTGGATCATCTCTATCTATTCTAGTTGGTTACTGTATTGTGACACCAGAGCATAGATGAATCCCACAACTACACACAAGAGTAAGAGAATCTCTTTCACCAATCACAACACATCTCTACTTCAAATTTTGACGCAACACTTCACCATCCTTACTTAACTCCTTCTCCATTTAATTGAACTCCCAATTGTACACAACAAATACTAAATCAAAGAAACAAAATGAAAAAATAATAGTGAAATGGAACACAAAAAATAACACGTTTTTTACTTATGGAAATTCAGAAGTAAAATAAAAAGAAAATCAAATCAATGAAACCAGTAATTACTACAACAACCACTTAACTAACACACCTGGTCATGGATATAATATCAATTCCATGTTCATACATATACCTAATAAAATAAAACAATAATAGCGTAGGTGTGAGAAATTGCAGATCCAGGAAGTTACAGAAACAAAGTTTGGGTCTGTTCATTCATCATCATCACCGCCAAAGATGGAGAAGCGGTTATACAAAAGGACGAGTATAAGAAGGAGGAAGAGAGCAACACCAACGGGTGAGCCACTAGCACGGTGAATGCTATCAGGTTCACCGGTAGTGAAGATGGAAGAGATGAAAGAGCCACGATCTGATGAAAGAAACTGAATAGTGAGAAGGAGTATAATTGGGAGAAGTAAGAGAGCAATTGGACTTAGAAACTGAGAGATAAATTCAGTAATGGCTTCACCATCACCCAAAAAGAACGGAATAATAACAACAACGGCTATCACTACTGCTAGAAGGATCCCATGAGGTGCTCCTCTTTCTTCTATCATCTTTCTTTCCTTCCTTCTCCGTTTTCAAATCAAAGTAATAATAATGACTATCTTCTGCTCTGAATGGCCTTAAAATAAGTGCTTTCAGAGGAACAGTGTTTGAACTCTCATTATATTTTATTTTAAACATTAGTGGTGTGAGAGTCACATCATCTCTCAGTTAATTAAGTTGGTCATAAGAATAGTGTTAATTTAGTTTTGAACACTTAATAATCTGATAGCCTTTTATTAATCTAGGTTACTTTCTAATAAATACTTGTGTTGAGTACTTAACTACTATGAAACTATATATAGGTTGTGTGTGAATTTTAATGGTTGAAAATCTCTCAACTGCTATACAATATACTCAAGAAGAACAATACATACATTATAACTGCGTTCTGTTAATATCAAAGATCAGCATTAATTAATGTCATAAAAATGCAATTCCTAAATGCTTAATTTGACAATATCAACACATAACCTATTCCAGATACGATTATATTCAACTCAACACATGTGACTCCATAAAATATTTGTGTAAGATATTAGATAACGGCAAGTCACAACTATGTCTCTTTACGTAATTTTAAAAGAAGAAAAAACAATTATTAGAAGGAAATTAACTTAAGAAAGAGAAAGTTGGAACGATTATAAAGCCAAATTTCATGCATCTCAATTAATTCACACCACACTCCTCTTTTAATAAAAATCCTTTCAATATCTAGGAAAGAGAGAAAGAGAAAGAAATATGAAGTATGAAGTAGTTCATTGCCCCTCCGTTCTAATAATCATTGCCACCCTCTTCTTCCACCTCCTCCTCCTCCAACCTTCTCTATCTGTAGGCTTCAAAATAAAAAAGCCAAAGAGGATTCTTGTAACTGGTGGAGCTGGTTTCGTTGGGAGCCACCTTGTGGACCGTCTGATTCAAAGGGGTGATAGCGTGATCGTCGTTGATAATTTCTTCACAGGAAGAAAAGAAAATGTCATGCACCACTTGGGTAACCCAAAATTCGAACTCATTCGCCACGATATCGTTGAACCAATACTTTTGGAGGTTGATCAGATCTACCACTTGGCTTGTCCTGCTTCACCAGTTCATTACAAGTTCAACCCAGTCAAGACCATTAAGACCAATGTGGTTGGGACACTCAATATGTTAGGGTTGGCTAAGAGAGTTGGTGCACGCTTTTTGCTTACTAGCACTAGTGAGGTTTATGGTGATCCACTTCAGCACCCTCAGGCTGAGACCTACTGGGGCAACGTTAATCCAATTGGTAATACACTACTTCTTTTATTTATTATTCCATGCATGTTTTAATATAAAAACATATTTTGAGACAAGTGATCCTCACTCGTTAGGTGTAAGAAGCTGTTATGATGAGGGAAAGCGAACTGCGGAAACCTTGACCATGGACTACCACAGAAGCGCTGGTATTGAGGTTGCTGCATACTTCACATTATCATAATTAATTATATGCATGCACTCATCAACTGCTTCCATTTAATTATATATATATATGTATATGTAGGTGAGGATTGCTCGTATCTTTAATACACATGGGCCTAGAATGTGCATTGATGATGGCCGTGTCGTCAGTAACTTCGTTGCTCAGGTAATTATTTCCATTTTACACACTTCATTTTCATTTTCATTTTCATTTCATTTACAACCCACCAATTTTGGAAACTATATATACAGGCTTTGAGGAAAGAACCATTGACAGTTTATGGCGATGGAAAACAGACTAGAAGCTTTCAATATGTCTCAGACTTGGTATTTATATTTCACATTATCTACAAAATGGAGAATTTAATGGAATGCTGGAAAACTACTCTACCATATACAAATATATTTCACTTTGTCTCTTATTAATAGAGAGTGAGATTTACGAAAGGGATCGAATTCCTCTGGAGATGGCAAATGCGGCAAACATTTTTATAGAAAAGACAAGCTTCTTATTCAAGATTCCTGATTTCTTTTTCTATATTAAAGTGACTAACATTTTTATATTTATCAAGCTTCTTATTCATAAAAGTGTTGACGACTTCGTACTAAACTTTCGTCACTAGTTTACAAGCTATGAACTGAAATATAATGAGTGCTATATAATTTTATGTTTTAGGAACAAGCAAGTAATCTTGGACTTGATTTCGAAAATTCAACGAAGTTTAAATATATATCAACAATGGCATTATTAGTTAAAATTTTGAATATGACAAAGATGATATATGGGAAATAGAACCCGAGGGGAATATGTTTGAGATTTATAATTATATATAGGTAGAAGGCCTGATGCGGCTGATGGAAGGTGAGCATTCAATCTTGGTAATCCTGGTGAATTCACCATGCTTGAACTAGCTCAGGTAATAAAATATGTTTATGTACAAATTAAAGTTCCATAGTATATAAACCCTTTAACCTTAAAAAGTAAAAAAAGAATGAGTAAATTCTATTGGTTTGTGCAGGTGGTACAAGAAACTATAGACCCAAATGCAAAGATAGAGTTTAGACCAAACACAGAGGATGACCCACATAAGAGAAAACCCGACATCTCCAAAGCAAAAGAGCTTCTTGGGTGGCACCCATCTTTGTCCCTTCGTGAGGGTCTTCCTCTAATGGTCTCTGATTTCAAGCAAAGATTATTTGCTGACTCAAAGGGCAAAGCTCTATCAAAGTGAGGTCACCCAACAAAAATATGTTATATAGATTAACTAAATTTACAAGAACGTTTTTCATCCTTTACATTTTGTGATCACGATTGGGTATCCAAACACATATAATTATCAAAACTCAGTTATGTTTGGTATTATATAAAAAGTCAGGTTTAAACTAAGCTAAACTTATCCAACTCATACCAATTGTAGTGATTTTCTTAATCTCCTAGTACGGTGTCGTCACGTTAATTTGATGTTGCACGTACACGACTTCTGAATCACATAATTGGAGCAAACAAGTATTTGTATTTATAAGCAGCACATACTTGACTAAATCTCATAACTATTTTCTAATTGTAGAGTTTGTATTACATTCTTCAAATATTCTCCTTAATTCAAAGCCTATTACAAACTCACAACATCCTTCTTAGTTCTCTAAATCTATCTATTTTTAATGAGTTAGTCATCATATCAGCCACTTGAAATATGTCTCGCATTACTTCAAGTTGATTTTGCTTTTTCCGACTTGATTCCTTAGAAAATCGTATTTCTTTTCTATGCGCTTGCTTCTTCTATGTGCCACTCGATTCTTTGCAAGATTAATGGCTGACTTGTTATCTACTAGTAGTTCAACAGTGGCTTGAAAGCCAATCTCCATTTCTTTAAGCAAGGAAATCATCCATAAGGCTTGACAAGCAACACGACAACACTAACTTATTTATTGATTTGTTTATTTATCGTAATTGTTGTCATATTCGAACTCACTCTACACTTGTTTTGTCTGATATTTAAGTAGAAAGTGGAATGAGTAAGATTTGGTGTGGAAATGGAATGGTGGGTAGCATTAAAGAGAAGCCTAGAGGCATGGTCTGATTGGGCTCCAAGCCAGTAGAATGATATTACAGGCCCATTGATCACATGCTCGAAAGCTATGTTAGCAACAGCTTACGCGTACTATTGTCTGTTGGACCTACAACCTGAAGAATCAGAAAAGGCACGTTCCCTTGCTTAGCGCCAATGTCAGAGAGAATACGAAAGATAAGTGGACACATGGGCCCTCAAATAATTAAACTCTTTAACTATCCTTTCATCATATACATTCTGAAACTTTACATTTGAATAAGAGAGAAAAATTTATGTATTGATAGTGTATAAGTTTTATATATTGTCACCTCATCATTTACCATTTATGTTTAATTAAAAAATCAAATGAATGGAGAATGATATAGTAATTATGACAATATATATATATATTAACCATTATAGATTATATTAAAAAATTAGGTTGGATATTCATTTTGCTAATTAAAATTTGTATAAAGTGGTTAGATAGATTAAATGGTTATAGAAATGAACACAGTGAAAGATGAAACAGTTAGACAGAGATGGCGACAAGTTGTTATTAATAAATTTGATATAGCTAATAGCATGCATGTGCTTCTACTCCTATTTGTATCCACTCTAGTCCACAATTGTACTGGATGTTGGTTTTGGTTGAGCCATTTTCTGTGTAAACAAGGCAATTGTAATAAGTGAGAAAGGGAAAGATGTAAAAAAATGATAGTGGGAATCTAATGTGATGTAATAATAGGAGTATCTGAATTCACACAATTCACAGAGCTTCTCATCCTTGAAAGGGAAAAACAGAAGATGGTAGGAAGAGACTGTGGATTATAGGTACATGTTTTGTGGTCCACTTCTTAAATTATTATCTGTGTTCACCATTCACATTTAACACTCTCCCCTCACTGCATTTCATGTACTTTCTCATCATCATCAATAACCTTGCTTTAGATGTACTTCTTTAACTTCAATTTATTTCATCTCTTCTCATTAAATATGGGCCATTTTTAATTGGTTGAAGGAACTTGCACCATCATATATTTATTTCGAGTTCAACTCCTCTCCAGTATCCATCACTCCATTGTTGGAATATGACAATGCAATTATTTTAAAGTTGGTGACAAGACTAATATTCCAAGCTATAAAATATGGGACCACTAGAATGAAAACATCCAAACAAAATAAAGAAGATGCCTCCCCCTGCCCTTTATTTCATCTCATTGTGTTCTATTTCATCCTCCTCCTAACTGTTTAAACTGTATTTGAACTCTTCCAATTTCTTCCTACAACCACCCTTTCCATTGAAATTATTAGAAACATACCACTCATGTAACCCAACTATTTGTTAGAACAAGGTATGTAAGTTAAGGCATTGTTGAATAAGTTATTAGAAACATTCCATAAACCAAAATTAGATGCAACTTGTATGTTTTAAAAACAAAACTTATAGATTTGGGCACTAATGGACATTGAGATTAAATTAAAAAATGGAGTGCGTAAGATAACCTTATTCTTATCACACCTGAGTCATCGACATCCTCTATCTCAACACCACAAATTGCCTCAGTGAGCCTTATTAATTCGCATTCTATATTTTTCTTTGGAAGGAAAATCACATTTTACATTGCCTATTATGTCCACGTCTATCCAAAATTTGATGGGCTTTGTGCAGGGACGAGCAAGACCACTCACTATGCCAATGCTATTGGTTAGCTTATCCTATGGGCAAAAAAATGAATGTTTACTTTTTTTTTAATTGGTGTAGGACAAATGACAATAGATCTAGTGTCACTATGGTTTAAGGCTATTAGTTATAATATACTACATCCTTGGGCACATGATAATAGTGATGATACTATTGGATTCCTATGCATAGTGAAGTGTTCAAAATTACTAGCTAGCACTGACAATAGGTGCAATCGAGAGCACCTTGAAAAGAGGCAAAGCTACCCTACTATATCACTCCAAGATCTAGTTATCGAATTCAATTGACTAGTTAAAGGAACCTTTTGCAAATAATCAAATTGATACTGTTCGGAAACTACAAGGAAATGTATACTGTATATATCATTACAAAACTTATTAAATTAAATTGCATATAAACTTAGTAACATACACATACTTTTCGCTAAGAATGATTCTCCATCGATATTTATTTCGTCTAAGCCAGCCACACACACGTGTATGCATGTGAAAAGTTTTTGTACACAAATAAAAATCACTTGTCTCTAGGATAACAGCATTGGATGAATAACAAAGAAGCTACAAAAAAATACACACCAAGTCAGAACTGAGACAAAGCACGTGATGACAGTGAATGTATTGAAATTTTCTTCTCCAATTTCCCTCTTCTCAAACACTCCATTCAGCGCCATAATGGGGTTTCAGGATAGTACTCCATACCTGAATATTAACCAGAAGCAAAAACCCAGAAAGAACTACTGAAAGAGGAAATTGATAGTATTTTAGATATAATAACTAATGTTAAGCAAAATAGTAATAGACAGTAATTAACAGCATACTAATGTGTATAAACCATAATGGATCATGTTTTTCTCTCTCTTTCCATTCTCAGCCTGTGGCAGAAAGCAAAGAAGGAATAGCAGATAAGTTTGGAGTGGCATTCTTGTGATTAGCATCTCTAACAATATCCCTTCTATTATCTTTGGAAGAGGGTTTGGTTGTGAAAGCTCTCATAGGACTAGCAAAAGCCCAAGCCCAGGTCTTAGCACGGCCGTGTGAGAGTGTCACTGATTTCCCATTATTCATAGTTGTATCGTTATTATTGTTTTCAGTAGCAGAGGATGAAACCCAGTAAGAGGAAGATGATGAAGAAGATGAAGACGAAGAAGTCATCATGAATCCACTAAATAAGCCTCCACATCTTACTCTTTCACGGTTCATTGGAGCACCAGAAGCAGTAGCAGCAGCAGCATTATGATTTACCTTTGTTTTCCCTTCACGTTGAGACTCAACCCTCCTTAGAGTACAATCACCAAAGCCAGTAGAGATTCTCTCAAAAAAATCACCAGAGAAGCTCCTACTACCACACCCAACGGATCTGGATCTTGAAACCTTTCGCTCAAAAGAAGATGTTGCTGATGCTGTGGTGGTGTTGCTATTACAACTGTTGTTATCATCCTCCACAACAACAACAACCTCACTCTTGCACTTTTCCTTTGCCTTTAAAGTTGTTGATGATGAAGTGTTTGGAACATTGATTGTTGAGGAGATCCTTGTGGGGTCTCTGAAGCTCTTAGACTTTAACTTCTTAGTGGAAGAGGATGACTTGGAGTTAGAAGAAAGATAAAGAAAAGACCAAAAGCCATTTCTTTTTCTATTACTAGTCAAATCTTCATGTACATGATCAGCATCATGAACAGAAAAGTTTCCTCTTGAACTTGGTGTAGCAGTGGATTTACTACGCTTGAGAATGACTACATTATTAGAGTTGTTTGGAGTGGGAGAAGGTTTTTTCTTCTTTTTGGGCAAAAGAAAAGGGATGCGGGCCCTCCTTGTACAGCATTGATGATGATGATGATGAGATTGGGTTCCATTAGTGGGACACGGAAGAGAAGTTGCAGTAGAAGGTGGTGGTGGTGGTGGTGGTGTGGTGAGAGAGATAGAAGGAGAAGGGCGAATGGTGGAGGAAGAGGTTGAAGGAATGTTGTTATTGGAGGAGAAAGAAGGGGAAGAAGAGGAAGAGGTAGAAGGAGGAATAGGGAGAGGGAAAGAAGAAGAAACAAGCTTAGCAAGCTTCTCTTGAAGACAAATAGCACAGATACCACCATTGTTGTTGTTGTTGTTTCTGAAAGGATGATCAATGCATTGCATTCCATCACACATGTCATCTTCTCCAACTCCTCCTTTCATTTCAATCATCTACCAACTACAATACAATAGCTTTATTTTGATGGTAAAGTATCTAAGCTGGATTTTCTTTGGAAATTGTAATAGGTGCTCATACTGTACTTTCTTCTATACTACCAACTTTAATGCCTTTAGCTAACTATGTTTATTAGTTTTTTCAACAAAAAGAGAGAGAGACTGAGATGAGGCTGAAGAAGCAAACAAGATAGGGGGAACAGATGGTCAGAAGGTGTAATTGAGTCAAGATTAAAAGTAGGAACACAAAACAGAAAATGGATAAATAAATAACAATAAAAAATGGCATTGAAAATTGGGTTTGAGGGACACTCGTGGATCTCATGTCTCTAACCAATCAAACTTTATAAAATAATATTAAAATATTAATTTCTGATTTTGTTATTTATATTTTTACTTGAATAAAATTTTCTAATTAGCTTGGTACACCAGATAGGACATGAACGGGGACATGTCATCCCCATCCGAACATGGCATGGGAGATTTGTACACTACAACAGTGGCAGCTTGCAATGGGTAACATTTATTCCTCATTTCAAATTTTAATTCTAATGCTCTCTTTGGTAAATACCAAAAATAGGTATAAGAAATATATTTGTATGGCATAACGGAAAAGGAAAATAGAAACAAGAAGAAAAATTGTTTTCTTCTCTCTCATTTTTTTGGATAGTAGAAGAGAAAAAGTAATAAATGTTACAATTTTTTAATGGCAAAAACATCATTGAAAATGAATATGAGATAAAAAAAAATGGCTTAAACCATTTTATTATAATTTAATGAGCATTAAGTTATTGTTAAATAAACTAAAGCACATGAAGGCTTAAACAAATGACTATAAAATTGTGACATACTACTACAACCTTGGCCTATTTCTTCCACCCTTTATTGGCAGGAGCACGTGGAACACTGACCTGAAAATGTATTAAAAAGTGCGAAAAGGACAAGCGCCCCTATGAGTCTTGGAATTTCAGACCTATTGAGTGAGTATAGTGCAACCCCAAACAGAGGAATCTTAAAACACACCACTCACCCAAACCATTTTTCTTCGTTTTTCCAACCTCTTGTGTTGTCTGTGTCATAAGAATATCAATTTCTAAGAACAAAACCCAGATTCCTTCTCTGCCTCTTTGCATTACAGCACAAAACCTTTTTTTCTCCATAACACTTCATCTAAACCAGTACCTTAGTTATTCTTTATAACTAATAAATTAATTTCCAATGTTAACAGCATAAATAAGCTTAGCTAGCTGACTAGAGAGTGATTAAGGATGACCTCATATTCACAGATAAACCTTCCTGAGATAACATGTTTATATTAAGGAGATTTAGCACAATTGGTATAAAGTTTGATTTGTGAATCATAATATATATTAGGTCTAACATCAACATCATATATATGGAAAAATTTATTTATAAAGATAAACAACATTATTTTCATGGTCTTTAAACCTCAAATAGAACAAATAAATCACTGACTATCAATTGGCAAAAAAATCGCGCACACAAGAAAAATATAACGTATTCCAAAGATGTTTACATTTAAAGTAACATATTCAAAAACTTTTTAACAGTTTAGGATGTGGTTGGTAGCGCTTTTTTTAGCAGACATGTTTTATTACGAGGAAAATATATGTTCATTATTTAAGCAAATTTAATTTGATAATAATTTTAGTCATTGCTAACTTAAGAAAATATCATTTTTTATAAGGTTTCCTACTCGTCCCAGATGTAACAAGTTGTGAAAGTATCCATTGCATGTGTTGTATTTCCAATGTAATAGCTTTTTTTCAACGAGAACTTCCCACTCATATGTCCTTATCTGATATTAAAAATAAAATAACTTAGAGTATTATCTTTGAAGATTATAATCTGATTTGAGGTTCTACCAAACACTTATGCCTTGCCAGTCAAGAATACTTAAAACTAAGTTTCTTCTGAAAGAACATGCATATGCTATAAAAAACGGGGGACATTGTCAAACAATAAATGATGTTTGATAAGATTACAGTTCAAATAGCTATCCAGTACTTGTTCAACCACTTAACTGTGTTAACAATTTTAAATTTCCACTACGTCCAAAAAGGGAAAAGCAAAGCAACTAGGCAAGGACACGATAGCTATAATATTTAGACTCTAAAATTTATGCAACAATAGTATAAAGATTTTTATCATTTACTATTTTTTTTATGATGATGGGCAGTTAATATGGTGACACCACTTTTAAGTAATAATTGCAAGAAGATCAACTCCTCTAGCAATAAAACTAAGAAAAATAACCACTTCAATATTCTACAACTTCCACAATTTTCAATTTTGTTTCGATTATTATTCCCTTTTCGATAGAACATTTGATTAATTGTGTGAAAGTATTATCATTCGTAAATTTAATTGGCATGTATGAAGTGACATATAGCCAACATATTGAAGTGGTAGTTTTAGTAATTGTTCACCTGCCGTTGAAGTCATGGTATCCTAAAAGAGATACCTTTCTGATTAGCGAAAGACAGCCGTTAGATTATCATATTAAAACTAATAAACAAATAGGGAACACATTATTTTTAAAGCAAAAGGCTAAAAATTAATGAATTGATTAATAAATTAAATTGTGCATCATGGAGATCCACGCACTTGTTTGACTAGTGGTGAGATTCACCTGAGGCATAGTGGAAATGTGGTTAAGATGGTACATTCTCTCTCTCTCTTTAACTAATTATTACAAGTTGGACATTTTCGACTCTCTTCCCCTTCCCTTTCTTTGATTCTTAATGTTGTCTTCCCAAATCTACATTATATTTGATTCAATGCTTGCTCTTACTCATATCGTCTCTCCCCATATGTAGATTTTTCACCTTTCTATCTTTTGATTCCCGTTCCAATGCTTAGAAAATAAGATACTAAGACCACTTCATACATTCAAGTAGATAGGAAATCAAACTCGAATTACTTTGATATTTTACTTTATTTCAATAAAAATGGAGAGGTGTTTCTCCAAAATAATCATATAAAATATATAGTTATATACAATTATACATTTATATATAATTTTTAATGATATATGACGTTAATTAGTTTAATTGGGCGATTTAACTAATTAACCCATATGAGTATTGTTCTCTTTTTTTTTTAAGGTTTCTCCGGTCATTCCAATCTAAGGGAGTTTAACACGCTTGAAATGAAATTTCCATAGGCCAAAATGAATTTAACATACGTGCGGTCAATGAATGTACTAATTTGAGAAAAGTACACTTTACATACATGTATAATAACCTGAATGGAACTTAAAATCTTCCATTCAGATTGAGAGTTCACTTATTTGGACAAATCATTTCAAGATTCATAGAGGGTTCTTGTACTGTAATTGATACTAAATACACGGAAATCATCATTAACAATTTTTCAATTCGAGATGGATCATTTTACTTAGGTTATTACTAATATAGTTCAACGTGTTGGTTGAGCGGAAAAGTCTATCGAATGAGAATGAAAGGAGGAGGTTTTGCCTTTCCCCTATAATGCAAATAATTATAAAGGTACCCAACGCTAGTATTATACGCTTTCCAAAAGAAAGACTCTTGTTCTATGGTGTTTTTGACAATAAACAAATGCAAAAGACAGATTAGGGAAATATCATGCCTCAGATCACATAATTGGAACCACAAAATATTTTGCTGCCAATGTTTAGTACACATCAACAAACAATTATTGGAGATAACCAAAAAAATAAACAATTATTGGTCCATATAGGTTATTTTCATATTTTGTAGCAATGTAGCTGTATCAATTAGACTGATGTAATGGCGTGTATATCCCTCTTTTATTGGGAATAAATATCTAGTTTGACGAAAAGGTAAAAGACACTCAGCATTCAATTAATACTCACATCTATGAGACTATGATCAGACATAGGGTCCTCAGTAAAACCAGGTGAGGGAGATAATTGAACCTCTAGTGGTTGCCAAGTAATTAATGTGCATGTTCCAGTCGAGGGGGATCACATAGAACTGTTTCTCTAATAACAAAGCCACCAAAATGAAGCAGCATTGTTGTAGTTTCGTTTGTCGATTGATAAAAGCTACCATGAATTGTAGTGTTGAAACTTGAAAAGTTCCATAAGCATGCACATGTTTTTCAATAGGTCAATTAAACTAAAGTTGGAAGATAACTCAAGTAGGGTGATTTTTGTATAATACAAGTCTAAGAATGTTACTACCCATATAAGAAAAAAAGACATTTTTTTCATGTTCTTAACGTGCAATTTTCTTTTTTGTGCTCGATCGACAAGTGATTAACGGATTAGGATAGAAAGAATAACATGGAGTAAGTCATAGTAAAATTTACTATAATCATATAGAAGTCACGTTATTTATTTAATATACTTGTATGTCTCTCTCATATTGATAAGTAATATGACAAAGGATTGTAATCGGTGATTAATTCTATCCCTAGTCACATTCACAATTTAAAAAAAAAACAAAATTTGAAATGTATTTTATGCAAATAATATCATTTTTTCGTAATTAATAAAAATTTAAACTCTTTCATAATATATGATCTATTATTGTTTAATTATCTATTACTAAACCTTCTAAAATATATATATTACTAGAGCTAAAACAACAATGGTAATTAAAACCAATATAAAAAATGGTGAGGTTGGCCGTTAACGTTGGCAGATAAGTAAATCAAATTACATTAAAAACAAATGTGAAAAAAGAAAGAGAAAAAATAAGTACCATTGGAGAGCATGAGTAGTGGCCACCACACTCGAGTTACTATTAAAAGAACTATGGTTGTGTTGCTATGCTAAAAACGCAAGTTGAGGGACCACTTGTACCCATAGGAGACAAGGTTATTAAAAGTTTACCAATAAATGCAACAAATGAAACATGCATTTTATTTAGATATGTTTGTTTGCATGGACAGGTTAATCAGCACATTCCAAATTTCAGCTAAAGCCATAACGTCTTTGGTTTAGTTCTTTTCTTTATTTTCTTACACACCTAACATAACTATTCAAATACTATACATATTTTTATATTTTATAATGAAAATTTTAGATGTGTTGGATTCAGGTGACTCGTGAAGGCAATCATCTCAACTTTAGGGAGGGACTTACCGTGACTTATGTCTCATTTATTGATGTTGTTTTTTTTAAGTGTGTAATGAGGAAACAATGTAAGATTTATTTCTCAATCCACCAGACTCATATTTCATGGCTTGGATCAGGTCCAGTAGTAAATATGTAATCGGAGCCCAATTATCTAGGAGCCGAATATTCCATACCCGAAGAGACTCAAAGAATCACTAATACAGACTAAAAGAACTTGAAGTAGAAGCCCACACACACAAGTTGGAAATTAAAAACAAGTCACAAATGGCGCAAACCCGGTTGGACTTGAGGGATTATGCTTCTTTTAACATAGGGCAATATTATAAGAGAAGAAATAATACTTAATTTAAGTTGACTCGTTTATAAACTTGAAGAATAAAAGATGATTGAGTACCTAGGCGTGAATAAAAAGCAGAGAGTAACATCGGAGAAGTAAAGTGAAAGTGACGAAGAAGATGAGCGAAGGCACGAAGAAGATGAGCGGTGGTGGTGTTGGACTAATATCTAAACCTAACTCCGAAGATCGAAATTTATCAGCACTTCCCTCAGCCGTAGCTACCAAGAAAGTCATCATCAAGAATGCTGACATGCTTCCCGAAATGCAAAAGGAGGCCGTTGATATCGCCGTCTCTGTTAGTCCCCTTCATCTCTCTTTTTTTTTGTTTGTTTACTTCTTAATTTTATTCTGATTCTATTCAATTGAATCGATTATCAGTCATTTGAGAAGTATAATGTAGAGAAAGAAGTCGCTGAGCACATCAAGAAGGAGTTCGATAAGAGGCATGGCCCGACCTGGCATTGCATTGTTGGTCGCAATTTTGGTATTCTTCCTTCCATTTCTTCTTATTTCCCTCTAATCCTATCGTGTTGATATACTAGGTTGTGCTAGCCTTCACTAAGTCTTTTAGGAAAGAAACTGTTAGGATTTTGTATGGTTTTTCTAGGAATTCAAGAAAGAACTCCAAGATATTCAATGAACAGGAAACTCTATGAATTGAAAGAGTTTCGAGATACAAATTAATTGAGGATAGGAAAGTTTTACAAAAGAGAAGTTACAACAATGAATCAATTTGAATGGCTTACTCTACATGTCTCTATTTATAAAACTAGGAACTAACTATAACATAATACAGTTGACATTTAACCCTTATCGGGATTGTTATCAAATATCAATCATAGCTTCCCTGATAATTAAACCAGACCAGTTCACTGCTTACTAGATTGTGATGCCTTTGCGACATTTCACATTTTGCTCGTTGTAGCTTTATCAGAATATGCAAACATCATGGTAATGAGTATATGCAAGTGTAGTAAAGAGTTTAAGGTTGATTTAGTCTGTGACCTCTTTCATTTTTAGCTTTTAAGGATTTTAGGGATCGTAACAACAGCAACTGAGTCTTTTCACACTAGGTAATATATTAGGTGATTTTGGGATAGTAATTGGACAAACGGTTGATATTGATATTTAAGCACAATTCAGATCTCTTTCCTTTCAGGGATATAGTAGTTCCTCACGTTTTTAGCTTTCATTTCTCTTTTTGTCTATAATTTTTTCACGAAAACAAATGGAAGTATAATATATCATTCAAAGTGCTCTTTCAAATATAAAAGATGATTGAGTCCTAGATTTTTTCATATGTTCTATGAGAAAAAATCATAACCTTCAAGGCTAACCCATACACTAAGATTTTTTATGCGGAAAAAGGAGTCAATGCTGAATCTCTTATGGTGCCCATTTGAAACCTTGATAAACCACAAAAACTAAAATTATAATCATATGTATTCATAATTTTAAATGGTTTACATGTCAAAAGAAAGGACTATAATTGGCTGTGGCATTTTTTTATACGAATCGGCTCTAGCATGTCATTATTGGGCTTCTTATGCATATAATATGTTGCCATTATGTATAGGCCTTAAGGAACTTATTGGAATTTGTATAACTTCATCAATTGTAGGATGAGAGATCTAAATATTAGGGAAATGTTAACATGTGACTTAAGGCACTTGTTAAGAAAATCATACTAAAAAATGTGTATTGAACACTTCGAAAACTCAGAAATTGTACTTTCCAATACACATTTCCCATGCCTGAATTCCTTAACTAGTTGCACTTATGGTTGTGAAATCATGGCAGCGTGAATGATCTTGATGACAGAATGTGTAACTCGGGGATAGGCGGCTGCTCAATGTCCATCAACAACCTTTGTCATTTCCAATTGATGATTCCAAAAACCACATTTTCTTTTGACTTTCCACTTGCATTGTTGTTGTCCATATATGCATTTTTCTATGTCCACAAAGTCACAGACCACGTTCTATCACTCTGGTTTGTCAAAATGTTACTTTCTTTTCTCCTGAACTGAATTTATATTTGTAGCAACATTAAAAATTGTCTTTTCACATTTTTTATTTTATAGGTAAGGATTAGTGATATAAAATTATAAATAGATAGTCACATGTAGGGCATTCAATAGTAGTTCTAGGTTTGGTGCTTCCCCAACCCATATTTTCATCAATTTGTGTGAGTGAGTGAGTGACATGTGTTTTCAGCTCAATTTTTGGCTGATAGGTGGAAACATTTAATGTTCAATGGTGTTCTGTTATTTTTGTCATCAGATTTAATTATTTGATGGCATAGTTTATGAACAACTTTGTTAATGGCATAGTTATCTTCTTTTTTGACAAAAATTCAGATACTAGGCCAAAGGTCGTTCGATTCCCGGAAACAATGCTTGTTGGGAGGGGGCAATCGCACACCACCATAAGGAATTAGTTCATTAGAGTGATGGGGTATCCTTGGTTATCCAAAAAAACGAAGCTAGAATAGCATGATCCTGTTTAGCTTAGTCATAAACTCATAATCATTTTACTGTTGTAATATATAGAAATTAGAATGGCAAACCCAATTTATAATTAAAGTGTTTAATGGACTTTTCCTTTTATTGCAGGTTCGTATGTGACTCATGAAACAAACCACTTTGTTTATTTCTACTTGGATCAGAAAGCCGTTTTACTCTTCAAGTCTGGCTAGCCATTTTCTGATGGTGACAAAAAAAAATTGACAGCAATAGTTGTCTTGTGGCTATACTGCTATATTAGCTCTTGTATGTATTAAATCCACCTTTGCAAACTCTTTGCAGGACATTCTTATGCTTGTATATGTAATCAGATTCATAAAACTTTCTGCTTCTCTTTGTGTTTTATTCCATTTGCTTGTTTTAGGAACTGATCAAGTTCTGGCAATTCTTTTCTGCTTTCTCAGTAAGTTTATCATTGTTCCTTGTGGATTATTATGTCACGTATTTGTAGTTGTGCAGATCTTATAAGCTTTGTTCATTGTGTCAAGTTAACATGGACACTAGCTTGGTTCCAAAAAAACGGTTTGGGCTTAACCCTCGTTTTGTTCGATGTGGCAAAGGGTCTATTAGTCAAAGTGGGTAATAGGCACAGTCTACACCTATACAGATGGTTACACTCTAACCTAAAAAATTAGGTTAATGAAAAACTTTCTCCCGTTATGACTGCTGATAATGCATGATATATAAGTAAACTACTAGTAATCTTTTTATTTGGTAGAGAAAACAAAAAAAACTAGTAAGGAACTATTTTGTTTTCGGTTTTTCAGAATACAAGAATTTGGCTTCCAACTTTCACTCTAGTTATTTACAATTGTTAATTCATATATGATACTGAAAAAGATAGGAATGTAGAAAAAAATGCATTACAAGTAAAATGACAATGAACATAATTCATGTATAAAAATACAAATTAAAGGTGAAAAAGGGAGATCAAAGATAAGCATTGGAAATAAGAAAAAGGAAAAAAGAGATCGAAGAAAGTAAACAATAAGTTAATATTATTCGCAATTCTGTAAAGTAAAATAAGAAAAATTTTATATTTATATATGGATAGCCAATGTTTCATTAATAATTTATTGAACATTTAATTATAACTTATTTTTAAATAAATGTTATGAGTAACACCAAATAATAGAAATTAATCCCTATATCTTTAGATATAATGTGTTAGATATATCATCGCATTATTCATAAATAGTTTTTTTAAATATACTAATATTTATCCCAAATTTTAGGAGGAGAATGAAAGTGGAGGATGATATGAGAAGCAATAAAGGCGAATCAAGAAAAGAAGAAAGCAATAGGTTCCAGCATCATGACTCTATCACATCACTATAACACGTGTCAGCCCAACCGCTCTCAACAAAGTAACGTACGGAACGTACGGTGCCGTATCAAACTTTCGGTACCCTTTCTTTTTCACTTACATCTTTCTAATGTTTCACGCCCCTTTTATTTTGTTAACTTAGATTTCATTTTAATATGAAACTAAAATATACAGACTAATTATATAGCATCTCCCCTCAATCTCACATTTGTTGGTTGTTGAGTTTTTTGTTGTTAATTTTTGGTTGTTTGAATGTTGATTTTGGTTGTTGAAATTTCTTTTTGGATTTTTTTGGGTGTTGTTGGTTGTCGAATTTTGCTTTACTGAAATTTGATGGTTGTTGAAATATCAAGATGGCATAACATGGGGAGGGATCATTACTTCACTTACATTTTGGTACATGGATCATTGTAAATAAATGTGTATGATAGAAAACTTGAGAATGTAGTAAAGATTTGAATTATTGTCAAAGTAGCTTTCTCTAGTCAAAACATGAGGAGGGGAAAAAAGCTAGCTTATCGGTTGGTTGGCACCATATTATTGGAAGTAAAGAAATGTGTCCCGTTTCAAGAATCAGTTCAACTAATAAATGTTTTAGTCAATATTGATCACCATGGTTTTCACATATTACTATTTATTTATTAAAACGGAAGAGTAATGATATATCCTCTTACTTAATCATTTTACTAATCATCATATCAAAAAAATAACATATGTCACTTTCTTATGGGTAAGATGATTAATAAGATGATATATCACTTTTCTTAATTTAATGATTGGATAAAGTTAAAATCAAAGTTAATATCTAATAGCATCCATTGTTCTAATGCCCTTATAAAAAAGTTAAGAATGGTTTATAGTATTCAGTACAATACACCAATTAAAATGCTAATGATATTTATTTTCATCCACAACAAGTCAACCTAGTTTTTTTATTTTATGTAATCTTATTTTAACAGTTTTGCAATTTAATAAATTTGACAATGTTGATAATTTTATGAAATTTTAATTAATGTAAATAGGATCTTCCTCTTTTTAATAAGAGTTTAATATCCCTCGAATATTAGTGTAAAATTTTGTGCAGCATATCATATGTCATTAATTATTATTATTTTTATCTGAGAGTCAACAATATATAAATATTAGATGATATATGACCGTATAAAAAATATTTACACGATTATTATTACAACAGTTTCCCCTTTGAATAGACATGACACGTCTATCAAATTGCAATTTGTAATTTAATAAATTCATTATTACATATTTAAATTGATATAAATAAGCATTATATAAACATGAACTAAAATTAAAAAAAATTTAATTTATAGATTATTGTAAGAGAAGTTTATTGATATCTTTTCATAACATGTTTTGGTGGTATAATGCTCATTTTATTTGTTTAAATGTCAATATTGAAATATATAAATACGGAATTATGATTTCAATAAAGTTTTAAAACATTAAAAAAGTTTTAAAAACAAAAATAGTAACCTTTACTCAAGTTTTTCATAAATGGAAAAAAAGTTGATTTTATTAAAAAACTAGAGACTTATAATACACCTCATTATGACATAATTCACGGTTGTATGAACCATAACATTTTATCTCTTTGTAAAAGATATTTAGCCTTTTAGGATCCTTATCCAAAAAAAACAAATGAAACAACATTTATGAATAGATAATATATGAGTTTTGAGACAAAGTTATTGTACACTCTGTTGTTTATATGTAATCATGATTGATTATTAAAAAAACATTGTAAATGAATGTTAGATAACTCAATAAAAAATATTAACGGATAAAAAAGTATTAGACAGAAACCAAGAAAAAAAGGGTAAAACAAAGGGAGTTGGAAAGAAGAAAGAAAAGGAAAGAAAGAGTAAAGAAAGAGAAGAAAAAAAGTAAAGAAAGAGAAGAAGGTGAAGAAAAAAATAATAAAAAGTAGTGACTGTTATTGAATGACTCTATAATTGTACGTATGAGCATTCCATTTGAATATAGTAACATGGTTGATATGCATTTTGCATAATCTAAAGGGCAAAGGGATTTGGTTTCACTGCCTTTTTGTGTTATTGTTTTTAATTTTTCCATTGAAGAAGAAGAGTGGTTGTTGTTGTTGTTGTTTGCACATCTTGAATTCCAGCTATTAGGTTGTCCTAATCCTACCCATAACCACACTACACATCCTTTGTCTTTTCTTTTCCTCACCTTTTTTATAAAAAATATTTCTTTTACTCTTATTTTGTTGGTGCACTCCACGCTCACTCACTCTTCATTTCTGAACGGTTTTTGTAGTGAGAGAAAGTTGGTGTAGAGAGAGAAAAAGAAGAAGATGGGGGACAAGTCTGAAGTTTTGGAGGCTGTGTTGAAAGAAGTTGTGGATTTGGTATACAAAGATATGAATCAAGCACTTCAACATAAATTCCTTGTTTTGTCTTCCTTGTTCTTTTTTGTTTCATTGATGGCTCTGTTTTTTCTCTCTTTGTTTTTTGAATGCAGGAAAACATACCCATTGAGGAGGTTTTTGAGAATCTGAGATGTAGCAAAGAAGGTCTTACCAGCCAGGCTGCTGAGGAAAGATTGGTCATTTTTGGCCACAACAAGCTTGAGGAGAAAACGGTACTCTTTTTTTTTCTTCATCTTCATGAAGTCCCACTAAAAAAAATGAAACTTTATGGTGAATTATCTCCTGGGTGCCTTTCAGGAAAGCAAATTCTTGAAGTTCTTGGGGTTTATGTGGAATCCTCTCTCCTGGGTTATGGAGGCAGCTGCTATAATGGCTATTGCACTTGCAAATGGAGGGGTGAGTAATAATAGTATACACACATTAAACTTTTTATTGACAGTGAAGAGTGTGTATTTGTTGTTCATTATTTGGATTTGCTCCTTAATTCTGCCTGCAGGGGAAGCCTCCTGACTGGCAAGACTTTGTGGGTATCATCACCTTGCTTATTATCAATTCAACTATCAGTTTCATAGAGGAAAACAATGCTGGTAATGCTGCAGCAGCTCTCATGGCTCGTCTCGCTCCAAAAGCAAAGGTGTCAATTTCAGTGTCTTTTTGTTCGTGGATTCCATGTTGGTATTGGTTGCGTCTGAAAAGGAATCTTCTTTTTACTTATAATTTCATTTCTTATGATGACTGTGTTTGTAAAGGTTCTACGAGATGGTAGGTGGAATGAGCAAGATGCTGCGGAACTGGTCCCTGGTGACATAATCAGCATCAAACTTGGAGATATTGTTCCAGCAGATGCTCGTCTTCTTGAAGGAGATCCTTTGAAAATTGATCAGGTGGGGTCTCTTTTATTTTTGTTTTGTTTTGTTTTATCTTCCACTTTTTTGGTTATTTTAATCCATTACATACTAATTGTTCATTACTTCATTTATATCCTTTCCATTTTCCTTCCTTTCGTTGTTTTGTGCTTTTCAGTCTGCACTTACAGGCGAGTCCCTGCCAGTGACGAAGGGCCCTGGTGACGGTGTGTACTCTGGCTCTACCTGCAAACAAGGAGAGATCGAAGCTATAGTCATTGCTACCGGTGTTCACACCTTCTTTGGGAAAGCTGCTCACCTCGTGGATACTACCAATCAAGTTGGTCACTTTCAAAAGGTAACATCAGAGAACACAGGATTTCCCTGTCTAAATTTTTACACATAACTGAATTTTGGATTTGATTTGTTCTATTTTCTTTTGTCATTTAGGTCTTGACTGCAATTGGAAACTTCTGCATATGTTCAATTGCTGTGGGGATGGTTATTGAGATTATTGTTATGTATCCCATCCAAGATAGACAGTATCGTCCGGGAATTGATAACCTGTTGGTGCTTCTTATTGGTGGAATTCCAATTGCCATGCCTACAGTTCTGTCGGTGACCATGGCTATTGGTTCACATAGGCTATCTCAGCAGGTCAGCTAGGATCTTTCAGTTGAGCATGTCAAGTGAACATGCACACGTATGAACTAATGGTTATGTTCTCTGCACTCTGCAGGGTGCTATCACAAAGAGGATGACAGCTATAGAAGAGATGGCTGGCATGGATGTGCTTTGCAGTGATAAGACTGGAACTCTAACATTAAATAAGCTCACTGTTGATAAAAATCTCGTTGAGGTTGGATGACAAATGATGTTATTTGCTGGTTATCCTTGTCTGTTTCATACACACTCATTCTGATTTTTTAACTATTAAGGTTTTCGCGAAAGGAGTAGATGCAGATACTGTTGTTTTGATGGCAGCTAGAGCTTCAAGACTTGAGAATCAAGATGCAATAGATACTGCCATAGTTGGGATGCTGGCTGATCCGAAGGAGGTTAGTCATTGATCAATTATTTACTGATATTTTTCCTATCATGTATTTATTAGTTCCAACTTCCAAGCCTGCAATTGTAATATGCACTTCCACATAAATATGACTAAATTCAACTTGGTACATTTTTTTGCTCTTACTTTTCTAACTTAATTGAAGGCACGTGCCGGTATACAAGAAATACATTTTCTTCCTTTCAATCCAACTGATAAACGAACAGCATTGACTTATACTGATAGTGATGGTAAAATGCATAGAGTAAGCAAAGGTGCACCGGAGCAGGTAAGTTAATAACACCGCTTACATAATATTATGTTAATCTTTTGCTTTCACTTATTCTCATTGTGATCTGTACCATGATTTTTAGATCCTAAACCTTGCCCACAATAAGGTCGACATTGAACGTAGAGTTCATGCAGTGATTGATAAGTTTGCAGAGCGTGGTTTACGATCTCTTGCTGTTGCATACCAGGTAATTTATTTATTGCCTGGTAATTCGGTGAATAACCAATGTCCTAATCTAGAAACATTTACATAGACTTCTCCATATTAAACAGGAAGTTCCAGGTGGAAGGAAAGAGAGTTCTGGAGGCCCATGGCAGTTTATTGGCCTCATGCCTCTGTTTGACCCACCCAGGCATGATAGTGCCGAAACAATACGGAGGGCACTAAACCTTGGAGTTAATGTCAAAATGATTACAGGTTTGTTACACATGCTAGTAAACATCTTTGACTTGCTTGTATAATGGTACTGATATACTGTTCTACGTTTCTAAAAATTTCGTAAAGATCAGGGATAAGCTTTGCTGTATTAATCATGCAAATTGGTGCTACTCAAGTCCTGTCATTAACATAGCCAACAATGTAATGAAGCTTGGACATCATTGCCTCCATTTTCTCCTAAATTTATGTACATATCTCCCTTTTCCTTATAGGGGATCAGCTAGCTATAGGAAAGGAAACAGGCCGTCGCTTGGGAATGGGTACCAATATGTATCCTTCATCTGCTTTACTTGGGCAGAATAAGGATGAATCAATTTCAGCTTTACCCGTCGATGAACTGATAGAAAAAGCTGATGGGTTTGCTGGTGTTTTCCCTGGTATGCGTCTATTTTGTCATTGCAATTTCCTTGTTTTGATCATTGTTTGGTTTGTATTTGATGGAAGATTATTAGTTCTTTAAATAAAGTATTACATGATCTTTGTTCATGTTTGGGCAGAGCACAAGTATGAGATTGTTAAACGCTTGCAAGCTAGGAAACATATCTGTGGAATGACCGGTGATGGAGTGAATGATGCACCTGCGCTCAAGAAGGCGGACATTGGTATAGCTGTTGCTGATGCTACTGATGCAGCTCGTAGTGCATCTGATATTGTTTTAACAGAGCCTGGTCTCAGTGTGATTATAAGTGCCGTTTTGACCAGTCGAGCTATCTTTCAGAGAATGAAAAATTATACAGTGAGCAATTTAACTACTGTTTGATTTCTCAATATTTTTTTTCCCAAATCACCCATGTCATTGTTACTTCTGCAATTTTAAAAAGTTTACACTCCATCATGCATTAGTTTTTGGGAAATTGTAGTTTTGTCCAGGCTATCTCCATATGGTGTAGTATGAGTGCTTATTGTGTACCATCGTTGACTAACATGTTTTCTTTCATGCAGATTTATGCAGTCTCAATTACAATTCGTATTGTAGTAAGTGAATTATTTTGCAACTGTGGAATCTATTTTGTGTTGACAACATAATTAGTATATTGGTAATTGTCTAGTATTCTTACTATATGCGACATGTTCACAGCTTGGTTTCATGTTGCTGGCTCTTCTATGGAAGTTTGACTTTCCACCGTTTATGGTGCTCATTATCGCCATCCTAAATGATGGTTTGTTTTTCTTTTTTCTGTAATTGTTTCCAGTGTTGTCATATGCAACACATTACTTTGCAATTCTGAATCCTGAGTTTTATTGGCAACTAATGTTTTCTTTGACATTTTAGGTACTATTATGACAATTTCAAAAGATCGAGTAAAACCATCACCTCTGCCAGATAGCTGGAAGCTAGCTGAGATATTTACTACTGGAGTTATTCTTGGAAGTTACTTAGCAATGATGACAGTCATATTCTTTTGGGCAGCATACAAAACAGATTTCTTCCCTGTAAGTGTTCTTTCTATGACGTCTTAATTAATAATCAATGCTTCATCCTGTTATTGAAGCTATGCTAGGATTCATAGACACATGATATATTGATTAATTATGTCCATCAATGTCAATTCATGCCCTTTGTGGACCCTGCACGTGACTTTTCATTATTTTGAATGGCCATTGATTTAGCTTACCTACTGTGTTTCAGCGAGTGTTTGGGGTCTCAAGTCTTGAAAAAACTGCCCATGATGATTTCCGAAAACTTGCCTCTGCAATCTATCTTCAAGTGAGCACAATTAGTCAGGCTCTTATATTTGTAACTCGGTCTCGAGGTTGGTCATATGTTGAGCGTCCTGGTTTATTGCTGGTGTTTGCTTTTCTTGTTGCTCAGCTGGTAAGCCACATAACCTTTTTATTTCGTTCCAGTTATTTTCCATAGCATCAAGTTTGATGATTGATTTTCTATGAGCAGATTGCCACTTTGATTGCTGTTTATGCAAACTGGAGCTTTGCTGCTATTGAAGGAATAGGTTGGGGCTGGGCTGGTGTAATATGGTTATATAACATAGTATTCTACATCCCACTTGATGTCATTAAGTTTATGATTCGCTACACATTGAGTGGGAGAGCTTGGGATCTTGTCATTGAGCAAAGGGTAAGTGGAGTTAATTAGTCCTAGGAATGTTTTAATTTTTGCTCTCTGCTTATGCATTTCATTGTTATGTAGATTGCATTCACGAGGCAAAAGGACTTCGGGAAGGAACAAAGGGAACTTCAATGGGCACATGCTCAAAGAACATTGCATGGATTACAGCCTCCTGACACCAAGTTCACTGAGCGTGCATATGTCAGTGAACTCAATCAAATGGCTGAAGAAGCTAAAAGGAGAGCCGAAATCGCAAGGTATACAAATGTTCTGAATTACTATTTTTTTTCATTTCATAAATTAAGTTTGGGGATAAACATCAAAATGATGCACTTGTGTAACCATAACTCCCTACATGCATACATATAAGTTAAAAGATGTTGAATACTGAATTCATTTTTCTACCAAATTACTAATAATGTGTGCAGGTTGAGAGAGCTTCATACACTCAAAGGTCATGTTGAATCAGTTGTGAGATTGAAGGGACTTGACATAGACACAATTCAGCAAGCATATACAGTCTGAAGGTGTTCTTATATTTGGTTATGATACTGTAAAGTGTTAAATTCTGATGTTGCCTAGAGGAAAGACAATTTGCTCATTACACCTGAATCCTTTTACCCGTGCCATATGTTTTGACTTTGAGAACTCAAAGATATGCGTTTTTCAAGCCTGTGATGCATCTTGTTTCCCAATACTATAATGTAGTAATCACTTTACAATTTTAAAATGCCTTTGTATTATATGCTTTATGCTTTATTACTTCCCCTTTCAATCTCTTTCATCTTTGAACTTGATATATGCTGCAAAAGGAAATGTTGTCTATGGTTTAGTAGTTAAGCGATAATGTTAGCATATGAGAAAATTATTTATAATAAGTTGGACAGATTTTGTCGTGTAGTATACTTTAGTTGGCGATATTAGGTAGAAAGAAACGTGCCCATTTGACCTTTTTTATAAGGATTGATATTTTAGAAAGATCATCTGGTAACCAATAAATCCCAGTAACAGATTTCTAAGGAAGTGGCCCAACATCCATTCAAAACTTATGATCTTATGTCAGCTGATTAAAGAAATGTTTGAGGGTGTATGACCTAAAGCAAGTTATAGTTCTGATTGGCACACTCCTTTAAAATGTGCTTGGATATACTGTATGTTTAGAATCATAATGTTGATAATATCAACGTCATAAATATATAAAGAATCATGGTAATGCAGTTGAAAAATTGTTGTCATCACGATCAAACCGAACACGCATTTAAAGACATTGTCATTGTATCTCCAGTTTTATAATAAACTTGTTGCATAATTTGGGAATCAGTACATAAATGGTCAAATCAGTCGTAGGAATCTCTTGAGTCAACACCCAATGTTAACAATCGGGAAGTAAGTGATAAAATAAAGAGGTCTAGATGTTCAAAAATTGTTAATGACATAACCACTTGAGATCTTTACCAATATTTTCTTCAACTGTAGAAGAAAGCAAAGTAAAATTTAATTCTCGTGTCAATCTCTAAGTTTTCTTTTTCTAGCATTAAGTGCCTTAGAAGACAAACTCTCAAATGAACGTGCACCAACAAACATCTATATATCTAGGGAATATCTATCTAATTGAAGGAGCACAACCATGTTATTCTTGCTATACTAATTTGATTTTGACCTCTATGCTTGTGGTTCAACATGATGATGAATATGGATTTCATTTTTAAGCCAAGGATGAATTAGAAAGATTGTCGTACCTATTTCTATGCCAAATCACTGAACACTATTAGCACTTCTTTCAGATTGCTTTGTCACTTTATTCAGCTCAATGGAACTGTTGTCTGCCTCTTTGTACCTATACCACTTTGAGCATAACAGAAAGTAGCCCAAATTCATAATTTCTATAGCAGCAATGATGCGATAGAAGTTATCCAATCTGCCCTGGTTCAGATCCTCTGGCAACCAATTCCCAGTAGCAGACTTAGCAGTGATATTGTGGATAACTGAAATCAGAAGACTACTCAAATAACTTGACCCGGCATGGGCGCAGTAGAAAAGAGAACCTGCAATGCTTCTCATGTTCTCGGGAAATTGTTTGTAGTAAAACTCTATTTGAGCAACCGACATAAATGCTTCGCCTAGTCCAGCCAACACCAGCTGAGGAATCAGCCACAGACCTGACATTGATGAAATTGCACCTTTTCTTGTTACCATTCCTAGAGGTTTAGTTAGAGCCAGGTTTCTCCTGTGTCCTTCGACCACAGAAGACACTATCATGCTGAGTATAGAGAAAAATATGCCAACACCCATCCTCTGAAGTAGTGTAATGCCACCCTCTTTTCCGGTTAGCTTTTGTAGGAAAGGCACAACTTTTCGGTCATAGATGGGTAACCATATTGCCACACTGAGCATCAGGAAGACATAGTACGATGCCCCCGGGATCATGAACTCGCTATGCCCAATACGCCTGTCGGATAGAAGGGCTTGGAACACTAAAACAGTGTGCTGTTGGACGATAACAATATAGTAGAAAATGGCTGAAACCCATATAGGTAACACTCTCAACAAGCATTTTACCTCTTCCACTTGCTGCATACTGCAAAGATTCCATGGATCAGATGCAGATCCATTGGGATTAGTTTGATCTTGAGGAGTCATAATGGCTGCTTTGTCAAGGAACCTGTTAATATAAGCTATCTGGTAAACACGTCTTAAGGATCAATGAATCTAATACCACATGGTACATACTTGATGTTGTTTACCTGAATTGATATGTATAGGGAAGTTTAGAATTCATCGACTTCGGAGTCACATAGTTGAAGAGGGAAGGATGCAGATGTTCTCGAAGCTTCAGCCTTCTTTTTTTTGTGGCAACCACTAGAACTTGCAGTATACTAGTTATAGGACTACCACTCGGTGTAACTTTCACATACATTTTAGACCCCATGAAGAAGATCAAAGAAGAAAGGAGCATTAAAGCTGCAGGAATTCCCAAGCCCAATGCCCAGCTTACATTTGACTGTATATAAACAATAACTGTTAAGGATACCAGCTGAGCAATAGTGAAAGTAAAAAAGTACCAATTGAAAAAGCTATTGATTCCCCTTTTCCCAGAATCTGTGTTGGGATTAAACTGATCAGCTCCAAATGCCAGGTTACATGGTCGGATTCCTGCAGCTCCTACCATCAATAATCCCAAACCAGTCTTTAGAAATGTCATTTGGCCCTCCGTTGGCCCTAGGCATGTGCTGTTGTCTTCGCAGTGAGATGGATGCAGCTTCTCAACTGCCGCGGTTAGTTGTATTACAAACAGACCCTATAAGAGATCAGGTGCACAACTTAAAATGAGATAAACTTGACAAACTATAAAAATTGACAACTTTCTCTGTAAGCCTTATAAAATGGAATTACTTTTATTGGATATGATCTCCAACCTTATTTTGTGCTTCCTCAATGTCATTGGTATTCCAAATTCAGATATCCCTAACTGAAATGTGTTTTCTAATAAACAAATGGAATGAATGATAAAAATGCCAGGCAGCAATATACCAGAAATGAAGCCACGGTGCAGAATGCTAGTGTCTTGAATCGACCAAAATAAGTATCAGAAAGAAAAGCTCCTAACAATGTGGCAAAGTTGGTGCTGCCATTGAAGATGTTGATAATATTTGTAGCCGCAATGTTTTCCAAGTTGAAGACTGTAGTGAGATACACCAAGAGATTGGATAGTGTCCCAATAGCTCCTAGCTTCTCAAATATCTCATTTCCTGACATTTACATAAATGAGACACACAATATTTATGAAGAAACATTGACTAAACAAGGGATAATGAAGCATGTAAAACCACCGTCTTGCTCACCTATAATGAAAGGCATGACCTTCCAACCTTTGTAGCTAAACTTAGTGTCATCATCTGTTTCATTACTTTCATTCTTCAGTAAACTTTCCTCCTCATTCTCCACACTCTCTCTCATTCTCATTCCTTCACCTATTGGGTTCATCATATCATATGCTCCAAGTGCTACCTTGGCAAATGAAGAATGAGGTTGACCATCTTAGATTTTAAACAATACAAAAATCTAGTCTTTGCTCTCAAGAAAAATCTATCTCCTACATTTTCTATGCTTTGGTTGAAGCCACTAGATTGTCATTGGAGATCACCAAAGACTCCATTAGCAAACAAAACCCTTTGTTGTGCAAAAAAATATAAAAATATTAAACAAAACAAGATTGAAACAAAAACTTAGTTGCAACTTTAGGTTCACTTACATTGTACAAAAAAGATGCAAAATTCACCACAAATGATAATAAATAATACAATCATGTCTTAATCTGAAGTATGGGAAATTTCCCTGATTGCAACCTTAATTTAAGTAAGAAAAAATGAAATACAGTATAAGAAGAAGGTATGAGAGGGAGAATTACATGGAAAAAATTAGACAGAGGCTTCTAACAGTGAAGGAATTGTTGATGGAGAGAACCAAAAATATAAATACAGAAGAAGACCCCACCCACCCCTTCTCTTTTTATTCACTTTATTATTAATGACCATTACTTCACTCACTTTATAAAATACACATTCTTAATTAATCTATTATATATCTTTGCTTACAACATCGTGGAGAGAAATTCCCCACCAAGTCTTACACATGTAATTTTAGTTTCTTCAAAATTATTTTTTAAATGATATATTTAATTAAATAATTAATTTTCTTATTAGGAAACATCATATCATTCCAAATATGTAAATATAAAACTTAGATTTATGAGTTTTATTATTTGACTTCTAATCTTCAATGTTGTTCATTTATGATTATTTATATATTTAAACTTGATATTTGTATTAGACTAATTTGAGCACTTTTTTAGAAACACATATTAGACTAACTTGGTATTTTAATGTTATGGGTGCGGTTCTTTATCATCATTTTTAAAAAGAAAAATACAACAATTAATAATAAATGTAAAAAAGATATCCATAATTATATGTGATACAAGTTTTGACTGAATGAATTTATCTATAATTAATAACTAGTTTGACTGGAAAAAAAATCTAAAATCTAAAACATAAAATATAATAATTTTAATCTTTTATCATTTATGTTCTATACATTTTGCTCTACTACTTACTATACTCAAGATTCTTCTATATATTTGTGTGCTTAATTTCAAAGTTGGTTCGGCTTGGCCGATCCTTTTTTATTAGCTGGATTATTCAAACAAATCCAATAAAATACGATCCATTTAATTTTTATGTTATTTCCCAAATAACTTAGTAATAATCCTCTACTGTTTATAAGTTTGTCAATGTAAGAGGAACCAACTAAATTTGTATTAAAAAAATAATATTTTTTAAAATATCAAAAAATGTTGACTTTTTTCCAATATTAAGTTGCCCTATAGTTTATTCTATATTAAAAAATAATATTAACTTTATTCCATATTTAATTTTCATGTTTTAATGGGTTTCATTCCTGTCTTATTATTTGTTTATTCTAATCATTTTTTAGTATTTTGCCGAGCCATTTAAGTCCTCTATAGTTTTTTTTTAAATATTTTTATAAACAGTCCTTTGATTGTAGACCATACTTTTTAATAAGAGTTATAATATATTTTCTTTTTAACTAGTTGTAAACACATGTTAAGGGATAAATATTTGTTATCCCACACTAATGACAATAAAAAACAGAAAAATAATATTTTTTTAATTTTTTAATTGACATGACATTGATTTGATATATGGTTTTGTTCTCATTACATTATGGTTTAATAATGTAATAAGGTTTAAATCAAAATTAGAAGGTTGACACAAAACTATTTTCAAACCTAATCCAAAATCTTATTTTTTTTTCTTGCTGAGGAAGAAGCTTTTTGTAAGGAACCGTTTTGGTTCAATGCCTTTACAACACTGCACTATCCATGAACCATGATGTATTAATGAAACATTAAACAGTTGTTTCAGATTTTTTTTGATAGTTGATCAAGTTCAATGATACTACTAGCAGTGTCAACTCCTTTGTACTTATACCACTTAGCACATAATATAAAATACCCCAAATTAATAACTTCTAGTCCTGTTATTATGTAATAAAAGTATTCCAATCTTCCCTTGTTGAGATCCTGTGGTAACCAATTCCCTATTGCAGAATTTTCTGTAGCATGATGAATAATCGAAATCAGGAAACTACTCAAATAACTTGACCCAGCTAGACCGCATAAAAATAAAGACCCTGCAAGGCTTCTCATATTCTCAGGGAATTGTTTATAGTAAAATTCAACTTGTCCCACCAATGCAAATCCATCTGCTAGTCCCACTATAGCTAACTGAGGAATCAACCATAAACCTGACATTGAAGAAATAGCACCTTTTCTAGGTTCTATTCCTATAGGTTTTGTTAAAGCCAAAGTCCTTCTGTGAGTTTCAACCACACCAGATACTAGCATGCAAATTATAGAGATAAATATGCCAATTCCCATCCTTTGAAGAATTGTGATGCCACCCTCTTTTTTAGTAACCCTTTGCAATGAAGGAACAATTAATCGGTCATAGATGGGTAACCATATGCTCAAGGTCAGCATAGAAAAGATACTGTAGGATGCTGCTGGGATCTTGAAATTGCTGTTAAAAAGGGTTCTGTCAGATTGAATGGCTTGGAACACTAACAATGTGTTCTGTTGGACAACTGCAACATAGTAGAATATGCATGACACCCAAATTGGGATCACTCTTAGCAAGCATTTCACCTCTTCCACTTGCTGCATATTGCAAAGATTCCAAGGATCACATGCAGACCCGTCCGAATTCAACTTATCTTCTGGTGTTATAATAGCAGCTTTGTCAAGAAACCTGTTAATATAAACACATTAGAACCAAACATTTTCCTTGAACAATCAACATACCTGAACCTGAACTGATATCACGTGCTTGATATGTTACCAACTACTGATGGTGGATTATTATTCCAGTTAACAACATAATATATGCTGTTACATTAAGCAGTGTAAAAATGGTGTGTAGTGGCTATGAAGAAATCACCAAATGTTAAATATTTTACCTGAACTGATAGGTGTAAGGAAGCTTGGAGTTAATAGACTGAGGAGACATATAGGTGAAGAGTGAATCCAATGGATACTCTGGTAAATTTAGTCTCCTTTTCTTCACAGCTACAACTATAACTTGAACTATACTTGTTACTGGACTACCAGTTGCTTTAACTTTCACATATAATTTTCTTCCCATGTAATAAACTATAGATGACAAGAGCATCAAAGCAGCAGGAATTCCCAAACCCAATGCCCAGCTCACATTTGATTGTATATAGACAATCAATGTTAGAGACACCATTTGGGCAAAAGTGAAGGTAAAGAAGTACCAATTGAAGAAACTATCAATTCCTTTTTTTCCTGACTCAGTATTTGGATTGAACTGATCAGCTCCAAATGCCAAGTTACAAGGTCTTATACCAGCAGCTCCTATCACCAGAAATCCAAATCCAACCATCAGAAATGCCATTTGCCCCACAGTTGGTCCTGTGTATGTGGTGCTTTCTCTTCCACAATGAGGTGGATGCATACTCTTTATTGCTGCTGTTAGGCATATCACAAGCAAACCCTGATTCCAGAAGATACAACAAGTACATGCATCATATACCTTATCTTTCTTATATCCTCCTACTATTAAATTATAAAGTTATTCATGAGAATGTCTTCAAAAGTTATTTCAGGTGAATTGCATTTAATTATGAAAACTTATAGCTTTCATTGTCAGTTTTTTTGGATTAATTGCTTTATCTATTTCTCAATAATTAATGCTTAAAGCCTAGTTTCCAAATAACATGCTTATATATCCGTATTTATTGTTTTGGTAAGAAATGGACAATTTCTTAGATGCTCTTGCCTTGTACCATACTTGATGTATAACATTTAAACTATAGTTAGAATAGGGGACAATAGTATCCCATAAGCAAGAAAAATTCCATGCTCAGAGAGCATATAAGAATTTGTTGCACATTACATAGGCTTGAACAAGGAATTTATGAAGAAGAATTAATACCACAAATGAAGCAACTGTGCAAAACCCAAGTGTTATGTAGCGACCAAAATATGTATCACAGAGAAAAGCTCCCAGTAAGGTAGCTAGGTTGGTGCTACCAGTGAAGATGTTGATCATATTTGTTGCTGTAATACTGTTGAGGTTGAAGACAGTTGTAAGATACACTAAGAGGTTGGCTAAGGTGCCAATAGTCCCAAGCTTCTCAAAAGTTTCATTTCCTGCATGATATTGCAGATGAGTTACTCAAAATCCATGCATAGAAAATCAAAAGGTTGCAAGTGAAACACAGTAACAATGAGTCATGGATAGTATATATATATATAATATAATGTAACAAAATTTTGTTTGCTTACCAATGATGAAGGGCATGACCTTCCATCCTCTGTAGTTTATCTTTGAATCATCACTGGTCACACTTACTTTCTCATTGTCTTCCACACTTACTTTTTCATTGTTCTCCATATGTGAGTTACTTGCAACTTTAGAAAGAAGAAAGGGAAAAACTGAACTAGAGTTAGGGAAGTAAGACTTGTTAGAGTCTTAACACACTCTAAATATTTTCAGACTACAACCATTCATTTCTTTCTTGCTTATTGGAAATGTGGCTCATTCAGTATTTTAAAGGTACAAACTCATTATTTTTATTTTTATTTTATTTGGGGACCATGTCATATTTTGAGCTCACTGAACACCTATTTTTCTTCCGACTAAAAAAAATAATACGAAATTCATTTTTTTATATAAATAGTTTCATAAAAATTAAACAAATGAATTTTTATAAAATAAAATAAATAATAGCTTTCTAGAAACTCATCTTATTTTCCAAAATAAATTAAAATAAAAAAGAATTAAATAAAAATAGGTTTATAGAAAACTATACACTTTCTTAAAAAACAAGAATAATAAATTAATAAAGTAATTTTATTTTTTATTTTGTTTTTTTCCGAGATTATAATATTAAATAAACAATAAATAAATAAAACTATTTTTTATGATTAACTTTGAATTTATTAGAATAAATAAGGGAAAGGATTATTGGAATATTCCTAAAGTGGTTAAAATAATTTGTAGAGATAAAGTGGTTAACAAAATTTAAGGGGTAGGTTAATTATTGGCTTCTATAAATACGGTCTACTAAGTTTCCTGAATAGACATTTTATGAAAAATCCAGAAAAATAAGAAGAAGAAAATACATTGTAGAAAGTTCTCTAAATAAAACATTGTGTATGTTTTATACGTTTCAGTCAGATGCATGCGTCCTAAGCATCGTGCACTTGTCTTCCAGATTGTTGGATCGGTCAACTTAATTAGCATAATTGTTGACCATTAGTGTCGGCCAATCAAGGAGAATGATATATCCTCTTATTAAATTATCATGCCCACAAGAAATTGACATATGTTACTCAACTTAATTAGCATAATTGTTGACCATTAGTGTCGGCCAATCAAGGAGAATGATATATCCTCTTACTAAATTATCATGCCCACAAGAAATTGACATATGTTACTTATAAACCAATAATATCATTTTGTGACATATATCACTTTTTGTGGGTAGGAGGATTAGTAGGAGGATATAACATTACTTGCCAATCAAACATCGACACACAAAAATTATAAATTATAAAATCTAATTTAAGTGGCAACAAATTTTCAAATTATATTTTATAAATTATTTAAAAGTATATATTTCTGAGTGACATCACTTAAAATATAAATAATAAAAATTAGTTATTTTGAAAATTACATTTTATATGATAATATTTGTTTTGATGAAATGATTTTTTTGGGATTAAGCTAAGACGAGGGAAGGTCGCAAAAATACTTCTGGTCATCATATAATATTCAAATGGTTGTACTAAATTAATAATAAAATCATTTTCACTAGTAAATAAATATCAAAATTGATACATTAAAAAAAACAACTAATCACATCAAGGATGGATTGAGGGTCACTATCGAGAGTTTCTTTTTCTTAACTCATTATTTGAACGATCATGTTACGTCGCTTCTGCTCTTATTTAAAACACTTAAGTCATAAACAAATTTCTAAGAATTAGTTAGCCTTGATTCTCTATTCACAATATGAATAGTAAGAATGTAAGAACATGATTTCATTAGACCAAAATAAATAAATAAATAAAATCTAGTCATCTTTTTATTAAATAATCAAATAACTTTATATTATAAGTCTATAGTAGGGATATGATTTAGAACAAACGGATACGATGCTAATACATTTTTTATTCTGTAACTGATCCTCAAACTTAGATATCAAAAATCTAAAGTCTAATATAATTGAGCTAAAGATTTTTTTACAATAAAATATATAATGACAACTCTAAGAAGAGTAAGACTCCTAATGGAGATGGAAGTACCCAAAAAAGTAAAAAAAATGTAAGATACAATGTCACTTTTGCCCTTTTTATTTAAAAGATAATTACACATTTACCCTTAGAATACATATAAAAAATTAATTTATCTCTATATTAATGGAGATAGTCATACTCCTCTAATAATATCATTTGAACTTTAATTTGTTTTGATGTGATTCAAGGTCTATACACGTGATTGACACAACTGTTCAACAATGGTTCTCCCATCCTATCCCATATTTCATTTCACCATTATCTGTCTCTATAGATTTAGTCAAAACCACTAGTCTAGACCAAATATTATAAGTTTTAGTACGAAGCCAAAGTAATATTAAATATCATACTATATTAAATGATCAATAATTGGGACCATATTAATAATTAGATATGGGCTATATGCTATCATTCCATATTAAATATCACTATATATAAATGTTTATACTAATATTTCATAATTACTATTAAGTGAGATAATCCAATACTGATATGATCTCCTCCACCACACATATATGCCTAATCTCAGCTGCAACATTTGTTTACAGCTTGCAATTGTCATCGCCTGGAAGCTTGTGGACATATTTGTGATGATTGATACGTTATGTTTACTTCACAATTAAGTACTATTATTATATTATGTAATTTTGTCCTCACTTTCATTTCATTTTCAAAAATTGGAATAAGATTTCTCACAAGTAATGGAGAGACAAATTATTATTTTTTATTTTTAATAATAAAAGTGTAATATCAATATAATTAATAAAGATATACATGTCATTTCATTTTATGTTTTTTTTATTTTTTACACAACTTCTCGTTTATTAGAGTCAATAGTAATCTCACTCTAAGATAGGGAAGCATCACATGAATCTACACAAGTATTCATCTCCATCTTCACTATAAACCACCCGGAAACACATATCTAAAAATAGAAACACAAGTAAACAAATTTTCTTACTCTTTATTTTCATCTGAACCACCCAAAAGAAAGAGAGAACGAAAACAGTATCACTATCTTCCCACATACCCATCTCAACTCATATGAATATTAAAATATAAAATAAAATAAGTAAGGGTGTTAATAGAAGAAGAATAATTACGAACCTATAAACTAAAATGGAGAGTGAAGGAATATGCAGAGAGAGTGTTAATGGTGATGTGTTTCTGGGTGATTCATAGTGAATATGGAGATAAAGAAGTCCTGGTTTCATGTCTTTTTATTTTTTTTTGAAAATTAAACTAATACAATTTTAAATTTGAGCCATCCATTTTTTATTACATGTGTCGCAATCTCATGTTTCACTAACCTCTTCATTACATGAGAGGAGCCAAACTAGATATTTACCAGCTATAAATATAAGGAAGATTTACTGAAGAGAATTAAGACCACAGTGTTACCATATTTCAATATTTCATGGATAGCTTTTAGCTTATATTGGTATAGAATATAGAACTGCATGCATATATATATATATATATATAAACGGGAACATGCTCCTCTCCAATAATGGAGAGTCCATTTATCTAAAAATACATAAAAAATTCAAAAGTAATGAACAGTTTTATTCCTTTTATTTATATTATTATTACATTTTTACCTCTAAACATATACTAAAAAACCTAACTGGCTTCTCAATTATTGGAGAGGAACCGGACTCATATAAACATAAAAGTTGCTGTTTCACCTTTCTCAACCGCACACACAGATATATATAATTTCATTTTAGGTAGTCAAACTTTATTTCTCTCTCTCTCGTTGTTGGCTTTGAAACTTCATTTAAGTACTTTTATGAGATATTTTCTAGTATTCGAATGAGGCAAATATATAGATTTGTCACTTTCTCCTAATTTCATAAAATTAATTTGAGCTAAGTGTTGGTAATTTTTTAGTTGATGGTGTAAACAATGTTCTAAAACATTGTCACCTTTTTTGGCTAGCAATTTGTTTAAAAAAATTATATTATGAATTTTAATCTTCATTATATCCATCGCTTTATGATCCTTATAGTGTTCAATTTTGTTTCATCTTCTGCTCAAAAAATGCGTGTTCCACACAAACATTTAGTTTGGAAAGTTCAATTGCTTTGTTGTGCGTTTATCTTCCACAAAACCATATACTTCTAACTACACTTTGACTAAGGGTGATGCGACAAAGCAGTGTCAATCTATGTTGGAGGATTGATGTTATTGCTAATTCAAAGTGTAAACGCAAATTAATGCGACCAAATGAAGATAATGATGTTTTCATTTTTTTCAAATCAATCGTGTTAAATATCAAATAGGTAACTTATTAAAATTTTCATATATTTATGATTATATATTTGTTTTTATTTTTTATATTTAAAATGAAATACGATGTGTGACTTAACATTAAAAGAATAAATAAGAATATAAAAACATGTACTAAATTCAAAAATATGTGTATATATATCAGCTAAACCTAAATAACAAAAGCCATTACACGTTCAGAACAAAGCAAAAGCGCTCATGTGGGTAGCTCAAACGCCATGCACGTTCAGATCAGTGCTCTTGTAAGATAGGCCGATGCCAAAAGCCTATATAAAGGCCCAAATTATATAAGATCAGTGGCCCAAGTTGTTGTATATATAGTTTAGAGTTTAATATGTATGCATGACTATTGTAAAGTTTTTTATACTCACAATACATTATCTATTATTTTGTTTGAAAGTTAATGATGATTAACATATGAATGATGAACAATATATTGAAAATGACTGTATACATATTAAATTCATATAATTAAGTATACATTTTGGGAATTCTAAGCCTAATTTATTTGCTAGACAAGATAAAATAGGTTTTTATATGTTAGGTAGTAGATATGTTTGGAAAGAAAAAACAGCTTAATGCTAGCTGATTAATTAGAAAAGAAAGAAAAAGAGAGAAGGCGTTGGTACATAAACGATGAATAGTAATCATAACTTAAAAATGCCAGTTCTTAGCTTACTAGTAAATAAATTTTGTATCAAAGGAAAGCTAAAATATAAAGTTTTAAATTTGTAGAAGAAAGAAATTATAGAGTTGTCAAAATTATAAACATTAATGGTCTAATGGAGGCAAAAATTAATTAACTTAATCTAATATATACAACTAAAACTGAACTACAGAGTTCTTGAAGAAATAAATCTCAAAAGAACAAAACAACTTTGAGTCTTTGCAATTTGAGGTCAAGATGTGTAGAGTATGATCATGTTGCCCTTCAACTAATGCCCAATTATTTGATGTTCAATACCTTCTCCTCATCATTTGGTTGAGATGCTTCTCCAGCAGTTGAATCCTCTTTTGTCTCAGTGCTCTTTCTGTTTGTCAAATAATGGCTAGCAAAGAAGTTGAAGTATACAAAGTTCAATGCTCCAAGGGCAGCAATGATATAATAATAGTAGTCAAGCCTATTCTTATTTAAATCATGACCACCCAACCATGGTGTTTTTCCTCTATGTGATGTTGCTTTGTGAACAACATTGACAATCAAGGAACCTATGTAGTTTGCAATGGATAAGCTCAGAAAGAAAACTGCTCCAGCAACAGTTCTCATGCTCTCTGGCATTTGCAAAGTAAAGAATTCCATTATAGAAACAGCAGAAAAGGCTTCACTGAAACCTGATAGTGCAAACTGTGGCAATAGCAGCACAAAACTTACCGGTGAAATAAGAGTACCATGTCTTAAAGCCGAGTCGCGGCGCTTCCTCTCAACAACTGCAGCTACCAGCATGCATAAAATGGATAACAATATCCCTATTTTGATTCTTTCCGCCAGTGTCAATCTTTTAGCCTTTTTGGTGATTCTCTTAGATAGAGGAATATAGATGCACTCATAAATGTATATCCAAAATGAAAGTGATATCATTGCTATAAGGTTCATCCAGCCAGGTGGAACCTTGAAGTGTGATCCAATGGACCTGTTGGTTTGTACAACTTGAAGGACTCCAAAGGTGTTCTGCTGATCCATTACAATGAAGCAACAAATTCCAGTTACCCATACTGGTAGAATTCCAAGTAAGCATTTGAATTGTTCCACTTGTTGCAAACTACATAGTCTCCAAGCATTCCTTGCCATGCCTTGATTGTCCAATTCACTAGGATCAGCTATTATAGCAGCCTTATCGAGGAACTTGAACCTATCTGTGTGAGCAAGTCTTTTGCTATTCTCCAACTCTGGTGAATTATCCAATGTAGGGGCAGGATCATAAAAGGTTAACTCAGGAACTTGTAGCTTACGTTTTCTACATGCTGCTGTAATCACTTTAGTCATATCAGCAAAGATGCTACCCTGAGGTTTCTTGCATAAGTAAGTGTGGCGACCGAGCAAGAATATGGTGATTGAGAAAGCTAGGCACATAGTTGGAATGGCAAAGCCCAAAGTCCAGCTTATATTGGTTTGAATATAGACAACACCAGTTAGTGCTATAACTAGTGCAATGGTAAAAGTGAAGTACCACCAGTTGAAGAAACTCTCTAATTGTACCCTGCCCTTCTCTGTGTTTGTGTCAAATTGATCAGCACCAAAGGCAATGTTGCACGGCCTAATGCCGCCGGCGCCGATGGATAAAAGTCCAAGACCTGAAAATAGGACACCTAGCTGCCAACCTTGTGGCCGTTGGCAATTGAGTGTGTCCTTGCAGGTAGAGGGTCTTAATTGATGTATACCCGCTGTTAAGGTCATTGTCAATATACCCTATCAAATGAAATGAATCCATGCTGGTCATGATGTATACATTCTCTCAGGTTAATAACATAATAGAGCAGTAACTGTAGCAAAGGATTTGATCTCCCAAATGCAATAAAGGAAGTCCCGGTGCCAAGACCTGGGGTATGAGGAGGATAGATGTATACAACTTTCTCCACACAGATAGAGACCCAAGGTCATGAGTTTAAATCCTCTTAAGAGGATAAGATTTTATATATCTATCGCCCTCCTCCGTGAGTGCCTCTTGAAGTAGGCTGTCCTTTTTTGTTTTGATTTTAGATGGTTGAAATGCAACATGTGATTAATCTACCTATACCTATGTTTATACTTGCTATCAAAATCTTAGTCACTTCCCTTTTAGATAATAAAACAAGAAAAACATGTTTACACACAAATTTTTTCTATCTCAAACAAGAAAGTGTGAAGTATATGTTAAAAGGTTTGATGTATAAATAATATAGGTGTTGTGCAAATTAGGAGGCAGGATGAGAAGTGAATTTCCTTACCAAAAGTGATGCAATAGATCCACAAAGGAGGGTCTTGAACCTTCCTAGATATGTATCAGAAATGAAAGCACCAATTATTGATGCAATGTTGGAGGATCCATTCCAAATTTGTACCACATTAACTACAAATATGCCACTCAGGTTGTAATTTGTGAGCAGGTACACTGTTAGATTCGATATCAAACTCATAGATGCCAATTTCTCAAAGGACTCATTACCTTCAAAAAAACAAACTAAAGAAATCAGCAATGCGCATTAAAGTTGTAAAATGAATAAAAAAATTATAGAACAATGAATGTTAAATTGTAAAACATAGAGGTACTTAGATACCAATTATGTATTTGATTGATCTCCATCCTCCTGCTTGTCTTGGTAAAGGAGGAGGAGAGGGTTCAGACATTTGCTCATGTTCTTGTTCAAAAGCAGATGGACTATTACTCATCACTTCCTCCATTGTTAGGATATGTGTTTTAACTCACTTCAACTCCTTCTATCTATATATAGATTCAGTTTTGAAATGGTCAATGCAGATATTTGCTGAATCATTCAAAATCATCATAATTTTGAGATAATTTAGCTAACCATCTCATTATGAGATTTGCATGTGCCTATGTGGAAAACAAGTAAATGCCTCTTATCTTTATCTGTTGTGGATAAAGTCAGTTTCAGTTAGGATATTATATAGCCCCTCATCCTAATATTTCGATATTATGATTCCCGTAAAGTCAATATGATTTTTTCCCTTTTGAAATGGTCACACATGCAAATATTTGTTTATTTATGGTTGAATCATTCAAAATGGTCATAATTTTGAGATAATTTAACTAACCATCTCATTATGTGATTTGCATGCGGCTATGTGGAAAAGAAGCACCAAAAATGATAAATGTCTCGTATCTTTCTCAATTTAGCTAACCATCTTAATTTCAGTTAGGATATTATATATCCCTCATCCTAATATTTCGACATTATGATTCCAGTAAAGTCAATATAATTTTTTCCCTTTTGAAATGGTCACACATGCAGATATTTGTTTATTTATGGTTGAATCATTCAAAATGGTCATAATTTTGAGATAATTTAGCTAACCATCTCATTATGTGATTTGCATGTGGCTATGTGGAAAAGAAGCACTAGAAATGATAAATGCCTCCTATCTTCAGTTAGGATGTTATATAGTTCTCATCCTAATATTTCGAGATTATGATTCCTGTGAAGTCAATATGATTTTTTCCCTTTTGAAATGGTCACACATGCATATATTTGTTTATTTATGGTTGAATCATTTAAAATGGTATAATTTAGCTAACCATCTCATTATGTGAATTGCATGTGCCTATGTGGAAAAGAATGACTAAAATGATAAATGCCTGATATCTTTATCTGTTGTGGATAAAGTCAGTTTCAGTTAGAATATTATATAGCTCTCATCCTAATATTTCGAGATTATGATTCATGTGAAGTCAATATGATTTTTTCCTTCAACCGCACACATTAATCTTACTTGAGCATACATTACACCAAATTCTTAAAATGATAAATTATTTTCCTTAATTCTAATTGATGTTATTTATAAAAGAGCAATGCAAAAACGAATTCCTTGACGGTTTGTTTGCTACTACCTTTATACTTGTCACATGATAGTGAAAAAATATGGTGTGCACTGTTACAAAGTTTGTATTAAATTTAAATAACATATTTTTAATTGCCGTTATCATTTTTTTATTAAAATCAAATAACATATGAAAAAAATTATAGTATGCAGTATTGTAGAGTCTTTATTACTATGCCAAACCTTAAATCCGATTTATTTACTAATCAGCATCTAAGTTGGATCATTCTTAAATGACTCAAGTAATCTGTGATGCTAGTCTGCTGCTACACACTTCCATAATGTAACAATGTTTTGACAGTGCTGATGTACTTCAAATTTGCATGCAAATGACAAATGTGTATCAACCCTTTGTTAATAGATTATCCCAACCTTATTATGTTCACTTGTGCTGCTGCTGAACATTGCAATGGTTTATATTTGTGGAATGAAATGCCATCATTTTCTATTATAAAACTATTTGATTGATTTGGTTTAGAACACTTAAACTGAGTTGTAATTAGACAAAATCCTAGATCAACATATGCAAATAACATGGGGATGTAGCTCAGATGGTCTCCATTTTTTCTTTTCTTTTTTCTTCTTCATTCGTTCTTTGCCTTTCATGTACTTAAACATTTCTGCAACATATACTGAATTATGAACTCTAGCACTCTGTACATTTATTGAAATGATAATTTTTTTTATAAATAAAAAACAAATACACAATTAAGAACTTTTTAACTATTTCCCTTTTAATTTATTTTCTAATTTCAAATTGGTATTGTAATTTTTTTGTTTAAAATAAATCATTGAAAGTTGTAAGTCCTAAATATATTACACTGCCATATTTTTGTGTGTGAAAGTTATTGATAAAATTATGTGACAAGAACATGATTGTAGATTATTGGATTGATGAGTGATTCATATCACTTTGTTTTCATCTAACAAACACCCTTAAATTCTGTTTAAAAACATATTTCACTAAATAGTATTACTCCAAAATAAAATCTCAGTTGGACAAATAAACTTAAAACAAGCCATTCAAGGGAAAGGCTCTCCACTCTTCCCTCACAATTCTTCATTTTTTATATCTTCCCTTCATTTAGACTTATGGATAGTTGATGTATATGAACTTTTTTATTCCTATGTTGGACCAAAATGCTCAGAATCACACGCAAATATAGCATTTGAAGCAGAATAGACTCATCCTCTTCTTTTGGTCATTCATAATTTTCCATGCACGTAGGGGCTAGCACAAAGTCAGGGAGGAAGAGAACTTAAAAGCTAAATATATATTGTTCCACCAAAAAAAAGTTCAATATATAACCAAGAAAACATAAGCAAGGAATAAACTAAGGAGAAAAGAAACATGGAGGGAATTGAAGCTAACAAGCTTAGATTGCTTTTGTTTTGTGTATTTTATCTTGCTTTGTTCCCTACCCTAAAAGCAAACGAAGATCACTTGGACCAAGTCTGGCATAGGCGAGCATTGGAAGCAAGAAAAGCAGCTCAACAAGCTTTCAGGCCAAACCCTGAAGAAGTTGTTACTGAGTTCAATAAGCACGTCAACAAGTATGTCTCTATTCTCTCAATACATGAAATATAAAATTCCCCATGATTGAATTGTAGCTCAAGCTAAAAACTTCTTTCATATTTTAAAAGATGCTACACTATTATTATTATTGGAATAGTTGCACTCAAAATTATTGATGAGTAGTTTTAATGTTTGTTGTGGTGACACACACCCTTTTTAGCTTTTAGAATAATATGGACTTATAAGATTTGTAATATGTGTCATACTCATGCTGATAAAGAAGAAGCAACAGAAATAAGTAATAAAAGTATGTAATGTAATGAGTGTAACATGTGTAGTACACCATAAATGTTAAATAAGTGAAAATGGTTTTTGTTGTTGTTGGGCAGGGCTCTGAATGGCTCCCATGGAATAAGGAGGGGTTTAAGGGCCAAATACAGTGGTCCATGTTTGGCCACTAATCCCATTGACCGATGCTGGAGATGTGATCCAAATTGGGAAAAGAACCGTAAAAGGCTAGCTGATTGTGTTCTTGGTTTTGCTCATGGCACCACTGGAGGCAAAGATGGCAAATTTTATGTTGTCACTGATTCTTCTGACAATGACCTTGTCACACCTAAACCAGGGACATTGAGACATGCTGTCATTCAAACCGAACCACTATGGATTATTTTTAAACAAAGTATGACCATCAAACTAAGTTCAGAACTTATAGTAACTGATAATAAGACCATAGATGCACGTGGTGCACATGTTCATATTGCTAATGGTGCACAAATCACATTGCAATATGTGAAAAATATTATCATTCATGGCCTCCACATCCATGATATAAAGAAAGGTGGTGGTGGTCTTATCAGAGACTCGTTAGACCATTATGGATACCGTTCGCAGAGCGATGGTGATGGAATGTCATTGTTTGGTGTTAGTCATGTTTGGTTAGATCATCTTTCTTTGTCCAATTGTGATGATGGTATCATTGATGTAGTTGCTGGATCAACTGCTGTTACCATCTCCAACTGTCATATGACCCGTCAAAATGATGTAATTTTAACATCACTTCACTTATGTCTAACATCAATTTTGCACATCACTATTTGTTTATATAAGCATGTGTGTGTTGGTGTTATTGTTGTTATGTAGGTTATGCTATTGGGTGCAAGTGATAGCTTTTCAGGTGATCAAGTGATGCAAGTAACTGTGGCTTTCAACCATTTTGGGAAAGGATTGGTGCAGAGAATGCCAAGATGCAGATGGGGTTATGTTCATATTGTCAACAATGACTACACTCATTGGCTTATGTATGCCATTGGTGGTAGTTCACATCCCACAATACTCAGTCAAGGAAATCGATTTATTGCTCCTCTCAACCCATTTGCAAAACAGGTACGTTCTGAGATTATTAAACTCATTCCTCAATGTCATTCACAAATTGGAAATGACAGAGTGATGTGATGGTTCATGATATAGGTGACAAAGAGGGATTATGCATCTGAAAGTGAGTGGAAGAATTGGAATTGGAGATCAGAGAATGACTTGATGATGAATGGAGCATTCTTCATTGAATCAGGAAAAAGTGTTGCAACTCCTCCAAACATAGAAATCACTGCAAAGCCTGGGGCATTTGCAGCAAGTCTCACACGCTTTACAGGTCCACTAAAGTGTGTTGCTAACAAGCCATGCTGAATAATAAGCCACTTTCTCAGACCCGAAGCTTTACCTCTCCTGCTTCTGTGGTCTTTTTCTTTCTTTCTTTATTTCTTTTACTTTTCATAATGCTTAGAGAGAATACAGGAACTGAGATATAGATATCTCTACAAGAGGTAATGGATTTGATTTTTAATGTTACAAAGGTATTTTGCCCGTGAAACAGTATGGAAATTAATGATTATATATTTTGTAAGGAGTTTGTTTTTGGTTGTGTAAAATTCTGTTGAATTACTAGATAGGGTACAAACTAAAATTCAATACTTAAACTTGCTGGGAATCACAAATTCAAATCATGAAGGGATTTCTTTTACCAGAATATGATACCCTTTATTAACACAAATATTACTTTTAAATTGAGCACCTACCCATTTACCATTCTAAACTAAACTTATAAACACGTATCAATTTACGACTTGGCTTTTAGAATGAAACAAAATGGACGAGAAGCTTGAGAGTTGTATCATAAATATATTTAGTGACTCCAACACTTTTCCATTATTTTCATTATAGCATGTGTGCAGGGTATAGCCGGCAATTTGAAAATACGATTGAGCACCAATCTATATTAGAAAAGGCTAATCGAACAGATAATTTCACTAAATTTATTCTCAAATCTAAACATGTCAGAAAAAGACTGGCATGATCTCTGCGTCAAATACTACATGCTAATATGCTACCTCGCTGTCAACATTGTTATTTATCAAAAATCTAAACTTGTCATGTTGATGGAGGAATTTCCCAATTATTTGGCACGGGCCCAACATCATAGATAATTTCTCTGTGGCAAGACCATACTAGTTTTATAGCCTCTGGTGTTCCAATTCCTGCACCCCTAGGGTCCCCAGCAGGTCCAAACCTGCAATGGCGTTATTGTTTTAGACCAAATTGAATCAATGATCTCAGGTACAAGTAGAACATACCCAAACAAATAAAATAAAAAGTTATCCGCTTACCAGTGATTTTGTGGAGCTCCCGTTGTCCTAGCTCTAAGACCAGCATAAGTAGTGCCATTTACTGTGTTTCCAATCACTTGCTGCATATTTATGTTTCACCATAAATAATCAAATCATATTGACAACCAGCCACATAAAGTAAAGTATATTTATGATAAATATTTCTGAAGATAACCCAACCCTTCTACGTGCTTAACAAACAAGTAACATGTTAGATACGAGAAATCTCAGGTACCTCAAATTTGGAGGGATTTAGTTACTACAAAAATCTAGCAGGTAATTGACCTTAAATGCAGAATAAACTTTGATATGCAATATTATTCTATGGTCCAATCCACTAAACTGCTATGCTTTTATTCTAAGAATGAAAATAAAAAAGTAATGAATCAACAATTTTAAGACCAATGTAAGCAACAAGCGAGGCTGAATGGAGTCAAACAGACATTTGAGATCTAGTTGGGAATTGATAAACTGAACTATACACATGCAACCATAAAATCTTGCCTGTAAAAAGAGAGGATCGTTTGATACTACAGCAGCTGTTAAATGAGCATGCATTCTTTCCAAAGCATCCAACACAATTGGTAGTTGACTGCTCTTGTAGTCAGTAACAATCTGAGAATATAAATTGCACACATTTATGTCATCACAGAGAGCAGAGTGGTACTGTATTTGAAAATTAAAAATAAGAAAGACATCCTAGAACGTTATTTTCATGTTCCAAGCCTTCCTTTCAATACCTGAAAAGGACCAAATATTTCTTTTGTCACTAGCTCGTAATTCTTGCCTTTCACAATTTCATCAAGAGGAACATAAACAGCCGTCGGTTTAATAGCACCATAAATTGATGGGATTGAATGGTCCTTTAAAGGCTGACCCCCAAAGAGCAGCTTTGAACCAGGTATCTCAAGTAATTTATTCACGTGTTCTAGCATTGAATCAGTCGTAAACTGCAAATGAGCAAAGCATATCAAGAATTTCAAACGAACTGAATGTATTGTATCATACCATAAAGGATGGCTGATATTTATTCTGAGGAAGATGCATCAGCTAATTAAACATTGAATAAATAATATAATATCCTGGTTGGTTGCAGGACGAAATGGTTTATCAAAGAACTACTCCATTTTTGGATATGCAATGGTCCACAGTTCACCAATAGTGTTAGCTGTGGCAGAAACTTTGAAATACGACTCATCATCCCAAAAGCTTTATCATTAATCAACTAATATAAATAAAAGTAGGACAAATATAAATATAAACATCAATCAACATTCAAAATTCTACAGGTCTGTTCATAGAATTTTATATTGGATGATCTTTTAAAAGTTAGGACTTGGGACAACAAATCAGCTGTGATAGCCAGCAACATTTGGTATTAACTATTAAGCCTGAAAGCAGTGACTTGTGCAGGAAATAACCTCCACCCAAGAACTCCCTTAATTGAGCATTGACTACTATTACAAAAAAGCACGGATACCATCTCCATGATGTGCCTTAAAAGGAATGAGCACTAAAAATGTTGTTCATAACTAATCACTTATCACAATTAACACTAGCATCTGTACACATTTTTAAAGTTTAAAAAGACTACAAAGTGGTTCATCACCTTACCTTCTAGAAGAATTCTTAAGCTGCAAGGGAGCCACAGCAGTTTTGAGATATTAATTCTAGGTCAATAGGCTAAAAGAATATGTAAAAAGACATGTATACTTACGGTGAGGACTGGGCCAATTGTCAGATCCTCTAGCTTTCTTCTCTCAGCAAGATCTTTCAACTTAGATATCAAGTTAGTTTGAGACCAGTTCTGAACAAAGGAAATTAAATATTATACATCTCCTTGAATTTAAGGCTCAAAAGATAAAGTACATCAAATTTACAACTTCAGATAGTTCTTGAGAGCATTTAATCATGGCAAATGTCGTCAAAAGAACCAAAGTGACTGACCTCATGAATAAATAACAATGATTGTGCCGAGCATTTCTGACCACTGCACGCATATGCATCCTGGTCGCATACCCATGCAATGTAATCTTCCTGCAATCAAACAAAAGAGGAACTATTATAGAACTGAAAATTGAGTTGGTGCATTCTGAGCTCCAAAAGAAAAAAAAAGAAACCTGATGGACATCAGGGCCCAGTATTTTCCAGTCAAATCCAGCGTCTTCCAATTTAATTTTTCCCTTCAAATCGCCAGCCAACTTCTCTGCCACTCTTGAACTACCAGTAAAAAGGGTCATTCGTGGATTTGCCTGTAAGTACAACGCTACATCATGATGCAATATCATTACAGAAGAACATGTAGCCAGGAACAGATGTAGGTATATGAGAATATAAATGAGCTCAAAAGATAATAAGATTCAACGAAGGAGGCCAATATGAGTTATACAATTCAGATCATCACAAAAGAAAATCATTAAGTAAATTGGTAGTCTTCCAAGAACAATATTATGCTCCACAACAGAATTCAAAGTACCGAACAACCAACCTCCTGCAAAAGCTTGTTCATTGTCTTCCCATCAGAATTTATGAAGTCAACATCCTCAACAGGCAAACCACAGGTATGAAGCAGACGCAACATTTGCTCCATGACAATGCTCACCTACAACAATTTCAGTTGAAAATTCAGAAATAAACTGTCGAAAGATTTGAATATAAAAAAAATACAATTAATATTTCCAAAATCCAACAGAATAAAATCGAAACAAAAATGCCAAAGAGCATGAGGATACAATGGTCTCTACCACTTAAAAGGAAATACCAACTACATTAAAGCATATCCCGTGGCAGAAAATTTGCATATTCAATTATTCTCTTTCACCCCGGCCCCGATGGGCAGAAAGAGAAAAACCAGTGCATCACTAGTATTTTTCTCACAGCCAATTGTAATCAATATCCCTTGCAGGTTAAAAGTTAACCTTCATGTATGAATTTTGTATTAGGTTAATGTCATAAATGTTTGCAACAATCAGAGCCAAAAGTAATCACCTTGCTATCAACTTTAAGGACTGGCTTATTGCCCATATAAAGTGCACCCATCAATTGAAGGACTGGAATCTCTAAGGGAAAATTAAAAGGAGTAATAATCGCCACCTGCAGACACACAGTTTTGAGGTTACACCAAGTGTGAAAGTGAATGTTTATGGTTTGGATGGAAATTCTAATTGTTCACTTACTAAACCAAACACTCATGGAAAAAGTGCATGAGCATGAAACCACTAGTCTAAACAAATTCCACATCAGAAAATGCCCCATTCCTTTTTTCCCCATTTTTAGTTAGAAGTGGCATCACTATGACTTCAAAAGAAAAAGCTTTTTTCATCCGAGAAATAAAGACCTCCGAATCAAATAAAGAAATCATTTTCCCTTATTAAGATTGTGCTCTTCTGAGCCAGAATACCCCAAGTCTGGTCCCGGGTAATGCCCTCCACCACATGTAGTGAATTGAAACCACATACAACATTTTTTTTTTAATAACCACAAAGGAAATTAGCCACTCCAAGTATGATCAATTTTCATCAATGTGTGTCAGCTTGATATATAGATGGAACTGAATTGGCACATTCCACCTTAACATGGTACTAAACCAGAGTCATAAAATTATGTATTGCTGGGTTTTATTTTAGGAAATTTGCCCATGTTTCTCATTTCTGCAATTTCTTAGAGTACACTTAAACCAGTGGGGAGCGAGACAGATAGAGACCCTATCTGCCCTTCAAAATATCAATGTTAAAAAAACTAAAACCCTTACCGGACCATATGGCCAACGAAAACCATGGCTTTGCTGTCCAAGGTGATTTCCAGGTACTGCAAAAGACCTTGCCAGGAAACGAACCTGTTGAGGTGTTGTTAAAATGAAGCAAGGACAAAAAAGAAAACACAAAAGGAATGATACAACTCTGTTAATTAACCTACAAGGAAATCATATAAGATAAAGATATAATTCAGAAGTAAATCTATCAATTAAATGAATATCAAATTATGTTAGTGCAGCACCCCATATCATAAAATGACATCTTCCTAGTTAGGATGTCACACATTTAGCTCTAACACGTCCGATTTTGATGGACAGTGTACCTGGTCTCCGCAGAAATTCTCTAAAAATTTCTGAGTTACATAAACTTCTGCATAAGCCTGCTGGTAACTCTTTGGAGAAACTCTTTGTATTAGCCTTGTAAAGAAATCTGAAACCTGAGGGTCATGAAGTATATTTATTTAAAAGAAAAAATTGAGGTCTTCTATGCAACAAGTGAAAGTTGTAACATAAAACAAAATAACAAAGCAAAAAGCGAAAAGGATAGGAAATGAAAAATAAATCTTCATTTACTTTCATATACCTTAGGAAGCGAAAGCATGTGAGCTGCCTTAGCAGATATATCTCCATACATAAGATATCTGCAAAATATTAATAACAAAACTCTACTTTAGACCTCACAAAGATGACCAAAATAAGAATGTAAGAATTGGCATCATACCTTAAAGCATAAAATACTACAATGATCGAGTTAATTCCATTCTTTACGTAAAACTGACAGGTCTATTACAGTAGAAAGATTACTTTCTCATTCTTATCTTAGGCAGCTTCAGAATACTAAGGTCTAGTGTATTTTAGTAACTCCTCTTAGAAGAAGTCAGAAGCCAGCTGGGTTGCTAGTCCATTCTGTAATCCAACCTTTACCTAGTGAGAAAATATGGAACCACACCTGAAAAGGATGATCACCCCCATTCACACCTAGCAAACTGACCATCTGAAGATTGCCTCATGTTTCCATTTCAACAGGAAAGTGACTAAACCATTTTCCCATTTTTCTACTCCAAAAAAGTTGTAGCATTGACATAAAAAAAATGAGGAGGACAATCTGCACATACCTCTCTGGTGACTTAAAAGGATTGTGCACACCATGTTTGGGACAGCTGGACAAGCTTTCAACAAATGGCTAGCAAGACAAACAGATGGAAATTTTTAGTCAAGAGCTGTCTCAAACCAACTGTTAAATTACAACTAGCACATTTATACCTTTCAATTTTAAATTTTCGTTCTTTTTTTTCTTTTTCTTCACAAAATAATGACAGCCCTATACCACAGTGGTTAGGCTTCAAACTTGAGCCTGCTATTAAAATAAAAGTTGTGGAAGCAATGCCTCAGACCCTCAGTCACTTACTATTTCATAGTTTGCAGGGTTATGAAGTAGTAAAACTGTAAAATAATACAGCCTGGAATTATGAAGTGTTATCTCACTACGCTGCAGTTTTCTCTGAGAGAAGTAAATGAAATATATTTCAACGTAAATGCTAACAAGAAAAATATTTCATTATGTTGCTGCACCTGAATGCCTGTTTCATCAACTTCAGCAACTTTAATAAATGAGTCTCCATTTAAAGGATCCACAATTGTATTCAAGTTTGAAGATCCTATCCATTTACCCTGCACTGAAAGTGGAGACAATACATTCAGAGTGATGGTCATGGAAGCGTGGCAAAATAAGTTTGATAACAGTTGATATTGACATTCTGAACAGTGCCTACCCAAGTTCAAAACTTCAGCAGGACTAGAACCCGATATCCCTTCAGCATCAACTGTGGCAAAGGATGATACATAGCTGCAAGATATATTCGGAAAAAATGAACTAGTGCTCAAAAAGCATAATAAGAATTGTATTAAAAAGTATAGTAATTGAGTAGATGAATAAACTAGTTTAGATAGAAATGTTTTTAGATTCATAATTTTTTAAATAAGCTAGTGCTTATTCCTTAATAACAAAATCCAAATAACTAGTTTTTTTAGATTCATAATTTAAAATATTTTGCAACAGAGATTGAAAACACAAGCTATGAAGTCATGACTCTAAGGCTTTTTTCGTAGGGTTTCTCAAACCCTCTAAAACCCTTCCTAGGTCTATTTTTATACTTCTCCGAATTTGGGGTTTTTCTGGACACAAAATCTAAAAATACCTAAATATTTTTTGTAAAATTATATAATTATATACTATTGACCGTATCTCATTGTTAATTACATTCTTTACGGAAAAATAAAAAATATATTCTAACATTATGATTAGCTCTCCCCATCTAAATTTCATACTCCCAAACAAGGAAGAGTATTGCCTTCCTAACCCTTTGATCCTTCTCATTCCCTTTCCATCATGATTCCCAAACATACCGTAAGGAATAAGGGGTACCGTTAAATGGATCATCGACTTAATCGAACATATAGAAAAGAATAAAGTATAATTTAGTGTTGCTTGTGTGATGAAAAATAATAAAAGAAAGAGATGGGAAATTACCGAGGGAGATTGAAAGAAGCGAAAGCGTTGTAGATTCGTGGAGTTGAAGCAGTTCTCACTCCTCTGTTCACAACAAACTTGAACATGATGATGCTTAAGATTAGGTTGAGAGAGAGAGAGAGAGAGTACTCAACAGTGAAAAGAGTTTGGACTGAGTTCACTACTCAAAATGCAGAATGGGGTCTTTGTTTTCTATCTGTTAAACAAAACCAACAATTCCACAAATTATGGGCATTCCTTTCAATCGTTTTGAAACTTTCTCCCTTATAAATTATAATATATTGACTTTAAGTTTTTGTAAAATTACTCATAAATCTAAACTATTGAATTTTCTTAGAAATAACTCTTAGAATAAGTGAATTTTTATCCTACAAATATATATATATTTGATTTTATTGATATAATTTAATTACTGAATTATTAGTTTTATTACGATTATCGATAGATACTAACAATATTGCTTGTAATGGAATGAATCCAATACTCCATGTTGAATAATCATTTTGGACCTAAAAACATAAGATCCATCATGAGTTAGCAAATGGTTTAGTGGTGTAAAATATTAGTCTAACATGATAAGATTTTCCTGTATTTCTAAAGTACTTTGAAATATCAAATGATTGAGTAGTAAGAATGATACTTGTTGAAAGGGACATTGACGTATATAAAAAAGATCAATTATTTATGCAATGATATATTTGGTTATAAAGAAAACAATTAGATAATAATTGGAATAAACATCAACTGTGGTTATAAGAAAAAGACAATTACATAATAATATGAATAAACTTCAGTGGTCCATCTAAAATTACACTAAACTATCGAAATTTTTTATTATCAGTTAACATTTTATGTACTTCTTAAAAGTCGTGATGGTATTATACAATTTAAGTATAGAAGTCGTGAAGACGCAGTAGAATTTGTGGTTGAGGTAAATTTGGATTAAGCGAAAACAACTTTTATGGTCGGTGCCACATGGAACAACTTCAGGAAGTTGTGATGGCCCACAATGACTTCTGGAAATGCAGAAGTCAGTGTTGCAATATTACTGTGAATAAAATAAATCAAATTGTCTTAGATCACTTGGTAAATAGCAAGGTGCTCTAAAGTTTTTTTTGGATAATTAATAATTATGGAATTTTTACCTATTCGGTCTTGATGGAAAATGAAGGAAGGCCTAATAATACATTGCATTATAACTTTGATTACGGCCTTTTAAACCTTCATTAATAATCATTTGTTATTTTGAATTGATTTTTATTTATATATTACGAGAAAATAATATTTTAAGTCATGTGATTATATGGCATACTTTTATCTTTATATTTAAAAATATATAATATTATTTTAATTAATCCCAAAATTTAAATATGTCAAATAATACAAATTTTATATTCCAAAAATGAAGGAAGACTCAATAATAAAATACAATAATACATTGTATTATTAGGTATTCTTTCATTTTTTTTTGGTCGAGTTCGCAAAACCCACAGTTTTTAATCTTCCAACAAAAACTTTACAGCAATGAATTTAAAATGGTGAGCATGGTGATTAAACCTACAACGAGAAACTTAGAAGCCTTACTATTTACTAAGTGAGCTACAAGGTAGTTTGATTTATTTCATTCAGAAGTTGTAATATGGCAACACGACTTCTGCGTTTATAGAAGTTGCAAAACCAATATTTGACTTCTTTAGATGTTATAAAAGTTGTGAAATGGAAAAACAATTTCTATATTTACAGAAGTCGTTGTGTACTATAACTAACTTTTAAACTGTTTATAAGTCATACTGCAACATCACGACTTCTATACAACAATAGTAATTGGTCACGAATTTGACGAATAAGATTAAAGACTATTTGATCCAACGGAGTTGGTTTGGAATTCGCTTAGCTACCCAACCCATTTAATTATTTCAAGTTGGGTTATGAGGAAAAGGGTTGAAATGGTGTGAGTCTCACATTGTATGTTAGATAGATTTCATAGGGAAAATACTTAACCAACACCAGTTGATAACTTGTTTAAATTCATTAGATTTTCATTTTGTATTTTTCCTATGACTGAATGTTGTTTTAAGTAGGGTTAGCTAGATAAGGGTTTACTTGAAATTGATCAACATTCATATTTGTGTTAACTTGCCAGGTCCTCCTGTTATTTGAAATTGGAATAAATTGGAATGTTGTTTTAACTAACTAATTTATGCTGTCATATAATGGAGTATAATGCTGTGGAATGTTGTACTTTATATGTGACTTTATTCAGTCATTTCTATTTGTTTATAATCAAAATTGTATGTTGGTTGAATTGATTATTTAAAGTAGATTCGTTTAAGCATATAGTTTGATTTTTTGCAATCATAATAATTTATTTGTCCTTATTATAAAGTTATAATGATATCATTTCATTCATTTGATTTTAAAACAAAAACATTGATTTAGATCAGTGAAATTAAAATTTTGGAAACAATTTCTTCACTTGTGAATATAAGATTACATATATTTGGTGAGACCATGTTTTACCAAAATACTTAATAAAATTAAAGATTAATTAGTGTTGCATTAACATTTTGATTTCTTTTATTTGTTTTATTTATGTAAATATATAGTGTACAAATATATGATTATATAGTATTCACACTATAACTCTTTATGCTATTTTACATCTGGTTGCATTAACTTCAACCAATTCAGATGAATAATGAAAGTTGTTTTCATTGGAATATTTGAGTTTAATATCTATATAACACATGGTATAAAAAGTTTGATATGGTTAACACAGAATTCATTATTTATACTATTTTATATAAACACAATAATAATTAATATATAATTAGTACAGAATTAAAATATTTACCCAGATGAATGAAAGTGAAGTTAATTTGGTTGTTAGAAATAGATTTCATTAATATGAATAGATTGTGACCCTAACCCACATGGTCTTGTTTATGTATATAGGTAGACATAGTTAGGGTGAGGCATAAATGTGGTGTGGGCATGCATGAGTGAAAATGGCAATTGGGTCCAAAAGTGTTACTACCTAATCCTCTCTCTCTCTCTCTCACGCTTCAACCTCTGTGTGTGTTATACATGTGTTAAGACACGAGGGCATAAGAGTCATTAAAAATGTTTGGAAATAAAGATTGTTGAAGATGGTAGATGAAGGCTTGGTTTTGAAGTGACTTCAGTTGAACTCTCTCAAACAAACAAACAACCTCACCAGCCACCTCACTCTCTTTCGCGTCACTACATCCACTCAAGTTCACTTCTCTCCCGTAACGAAGAGACAAATTATTGATTTTAACCTTATATTTAAGGCTAAAATTTTTTTTATATTATATTTTATCATAAATGTTTCCCATTGTTTTTTTGGTGCACTTCTCACTCCAAGAATCTTAACCCCAAGCTCCCATACCCACTCTTTCATCAAACCGTTGGCTAACATCAACGGTTCAAAACCGATCAAGTCGTGGAATCCAATGGTGTGAACGAGGCTTGCCACACCTCGTGATTTCCCCACAACTTATCCAACCTTTTTAAAGATATTCTTATTTTGAAAAAAATGTTGAGTGTTCCAGCTAGCAAAGTTTACAGAGTGAACAACACAAAGTAACAAAATAAATGCACCTTTAGATCACTCATTCTCTCTCTCTCTCTCTCTCTATTTATCTTCCATGGTACATTCTCCACTCTTCTTCTTCTCCACTCCATTTTAATATATTTTTATATTATTTTGATTTTGTAATCTCATGGTTTTGGTTGTGGTTGACAGGAATAGTAAGTAGATTTGAGGTTCCACATTGGTAAGGTAACTCTTAAGATCTACCTTCATATCACCAATTCCAATAACTGATTCATGGATCAAGCACTGTTCTATGTTCCAGATCTTGTGTTTTAGTTTGCCTTCTACGGATTCTTCTTATTTTCCTCACTGCGTTTCATTTTGATTTTTGAACTACCTCTACTTATTTGTTTCTTACATTACTTCATTCCTTGTTACTTGATTTCCTCGTATGGATTTTTTTATTTTCTTCTTCGTTCATTACTGCTAAACTATAATTATTTAGATTTGTGGCAAAAAACAGCATGTTTCTCATGGAGATCCAGAGATCAAACGTAATTCCCTTGTATATGTTGTGTTTTTTGCTTCCATGAATTGATTTTCGTACAGTATTGTTGTCGGTGATTGTATTTTGTTGTTGTTGGAGGTTACAAATAAGTCAAATGAGTGACGGCCTAACCAACATGATACCCTTTTTTGGCTTAAGACTAAAGATGATGATATTAATTGTTCATAATGTCTATTTACTGTTGTTAGTTAATTGGTCATTATGTAGTTTCAATTCTCTTCAATATCAGTATCCTAGTAGGATAATCATTATTTCCATCTGATTGTTGCATATCCATTTAGCTTTGAACAGAAATATTACAGTCATTAAAGTAAACTATTTATCTCTGACTGTAACAATATCCTTATAGAAAATAAAAAGGCGATGTTCCATTTCATCCAGCAAATTTTACCTAGGGGTGAAAAAGTTAGTGTTTTCATATTAAATTAAATATTTTTGGTACTACCAAGGGTATCCCAAGGTAAGGAACTAATCCCGGGGTGCGTGATTGTCCAACAAGTGTCATTCACAGGAATCAAACTCTTGATATGTTGGTCATTATGGGGATATAGCAGGGTCTTACACCACTAGACTAACATCTTGTTCTTATATTAAATTAAATTGGGTCAAATTAAAGGAGGTGCCATTACAAGATACAATTTGTTAAATGGACACAGCTAAAAATTATATTGATAACTGTGCATGGAGGGCATGCTAGTCTCAGAAATTTATTTTGGTGGTTAGTTTCAATATTTTCTTCCACCATTCTATGCATATTGACTACCTGAAGAATTGAATAACACTGCACTTCTTATTTTCAGCTACACTGACTAAAGTAATTCATTTTGGTGACCTTGTTAAGCAGGCATCTTGCATGATTTTAGGATTTGTTCTTGTTTAATCTCTTATATAAAATTATGAATTGTGAAACAGTAAGCACGGGATCACTGTATAGATTAGTTTCATTTCCGCTCTTCCTGTTACAGGATCTGGTCTCACAATGGGGAAGTCACCAGGAAAATGGATAAAAAATGTACTGTTTGGAAAAAAGTCATCCAAATCAAATATTTCAAAAGGAAGAGAGGTAACACTATTAAAACATCATGTCTCTATTCAATGATAGACTACATTCATACTACATGAGCGTGTTCACAAATTTTATTTCATATTTCATGTGGGACTATATATTGTGCGGTAAAATGGCAACAAAACAAGAGAGCAAACTCAATGTAACAGATACGAGAATATTGTGTTGGATGAATGGACACACTAGATAAGATAGGATTAGCAATGAATGTATTAGGGACAATGTTGGGTTAGCTCATGTTGTATAAAAGATGGTAGAATCACGCCTTAGGTGGTTTAGGCACGTGTCGAGATCGGTGGAAATCCCTGTAAGGAGAGTAAATCAAATGGAGGTTAGTTCAATTTCTAGAGGCAAATAGATGCCAAGAAAAATTGTAGTCGAAACGATTAGGAAAGATTTAGAGATCAATACTTTGTCAATTGACATGATTTATGATATATCATTATGATGTTGTTCACTCTATGTAGCTGGCCCAACCTAGTGGGACTAAGGCTTGATTGTTGTTGTTGTGCATCTTCTTTAACATGACATTAATGATCAAGTCCAGATTTACCCTTCAAATTTTTAATCTAAATAGCTTTACCAGAACTATAAATCAAATTCTATCATTGATATGGAGAACGAAGCTAGGAAAAATAGACATGTGTTCTGTTCCCCAACAAAGGACACATTCTCCAGTAAACATATGTTTGATGCTGTGTTTTGTGTGCTGAATTTGTTGGGCTGCATTTTCAAACCTACTACCTAAGTTTGTGCTGAGTAGTTGTTGCTAGAAACTATTACTGTTAAACTTACTTTGCCATGAAAAATTAAATCATGAAATTCCCTTTTGTAGTGAAACTTGTGACTTATTTTACTATAATATAATGTAGAAACTTGTTAGCCAAAAAGAAGGAGTGGTTCCTTCCAAGTTGTCAGAAACTGGTCTGGCTTTAGATCCCACCCCAAATATTAATGCCAGAAATGAGGAAGACCCACAACTGCAGGATAAAGAAGCAGAAAATGTTTTACCTGGAAGTGAAGAAATAGAAACAGTAGAATCTGTTCAACAAGATGCTCCACTTGATCCAGAGAAAATAAGGCTGGGGCAAGCAGCAACAAAGGCACAGGCTGCATTCAGGGGTTACTTGGTAAGTAACTTACTGTTCTATATATACTTAATTGATTAAATTGTAAGTGTCTTTCAGTCAGAAAAAGGTTAAGAATTTTGAAGTGTAACATGAAGAAGATACTTTGTAAAGTGAAAAAAGGATAATAGATATCCTGTTAGATTGTAAGTTTAAATATTGATAGCATCTGACATGAAGGCTTTGGTGGATCAAGAAACAAAGAAGTTTATAAGATTTAATGTTAATAGAGCACTATTTTGAAGTTCAGTGCATTGTTCAGTTTGATTTACAGTCCCAGGACTTCTATAATTTGTCTCTCTCTCTCTGTCTTCTCTCCTTATTGATGGAAATGAACTCTACCTGGTTCCCACTGCCATGAAACTGTTGGCAGAAAACCTTATTTCGTTAACAATTTTGTTGCAGTTTTGGCTGTATTAGTTCTTGTAAATTATAATATTTGATAATATGTCTGAACTAATGGAAGCATCTTTCATGAAGGCTCGACGGGCATTTAGGGCCCTAAAAGGCATAATAAGGCTGCAAGCACTTATTCGTGGGCACCTGGTTAGGAGACAAGCTGTCGCCACATTATACTCTATGTATGGGATTGTCAAGTTACAAGCACTTGTTCGTGGAAGAAGAGTAAGACTGTCTGAAGTTGGATTTGAAATCCATGAGAAGTGCAATCTGTTGAAACCTCTGGTAATGTTTTTCAAGAACCAATTTTTATGTAATTAATCATTAAATTGTCATATTATTATACTATTCATGGTGTTTTTATCATGGTCAAATTAGATCTAAATGGTTTAATTAATCTAAGAAATGAATGGGCGTATGTTGAAGCAACACATTACACATTCAAATGACGTCTTGCTGGGAAAATAAATGGGCTTTTGTTGAACTATTTACTACTAGAAGAATTTAGGTGGTCTGATCTTGTCATCCAGTACTTTTTCTTTTAATCATATGAAATTAGTGCATCATATAAGATGTTAGGGTCTGTCTTCCAACCTTTTCTGGACCACTTTTTGTATAAAATCAAGATGAAAAATAGTATGAGCAGAGTAGCAGACTATCTCTATTTATCAAACATGAAACGATTTGTGAAATTTTTAATAACTATCTTTTAGTTGTTGGGTGGTGAACCAGTTAGGTGTTCTTAGATAGTCGATGGCTTCAGGTTTTTTGAGTGTATGACAAGTCAGTGAGGAGAAAGGAAGGGGAAGATTGCATCTACAATATTTTTTTTACTTATGCCGACCCACCTAGTGGGATAAAGGCTTGAATGTTGTTGCTACTGATGATAATTTGCCTTCTAATTTTGTTGTGGCTTAGGATGGCAAACATGTCATGCCAAACGATATATCTACAAAAATTATGAAGCTGTCAGCAAATGCTTTCATCCGTAAGGTATTTTACATTACACCTTGGAATTATTATGTAGCTATTTACTCATGGGAAGTTTTTTCAAAGAATGAACCATAACACAATTTTAAATATAAGAAGCTAGAATTTGAATCCCCACAAAGAACGACATTGTCTTTCAAGCAGTGAGTGAGACCAACCTTCTAATGGAGTGTGACAGTACTGACCTACTAAATTTTCTCATCAGGGAATTAAGTTCCAAGATTAGTTTCATCAGATGACAGTATCTTTTATTTATTCAATATTAAACCAGAAAATGATTCCATAATAACTACTTTTCTAAGTCCTGAATTAGGGAACTTCAACTCATGAGCATGTTTAGTTTATATGTGGCACCACAGGGCTAGGCAATTTCTTTCTTAATTACTTCAGCAATCCGTTGTTGACATGAAGATATGAATATATCCTACCATATTTTAGTTTGGTTAAATCTGCAATCAAATTGGTTTCTGTCACTTATATTGTTGTGCCAACTTTCTGGAGCACATACGTTGATGAGAACGCCTTGACTGTCAGTTAAAATGTTCATGTAAAAACGTTGCTCTGTTGTTTCAGCTTCTTGCTTCATCTATTATAATAATGCCCCTGCATTTGCAATATGTTCCTGGTGATCCAAATTCAGTCCTGAGTTGGTTGGAGCGCTGGTCAACATCTCACTTTTGGAAACCAGTTACACAACCCAAGAAAATTCGAGACATTAAGTCTCAGAGAAAGCAAGATAACATTTCAATTGGAGAAGCTCAAGTGAGCAAGTCGAAACGTACCAACCGGAAGTTTCCTACTTCAAATTTTGACTCGGTTCCAGTGCAACCAAACCCTGAACTTGAGAAACCAAAATGGAACTTTCGGAAAATTTCAAGCCAATCCTCAGATCCTGTGCAGGAAAATCCACAAATTGAGCTTGAAAAGATTAAGCGAAACTTGAGGAAGGTTCACAACCCAGTTGTTGAGAATAATGTCCCGTCAGAAGTTGAGTCTGAGACCTCAAGGCAGTGTTTGGAAAAGGCAATGATTAACTCTGTTCATGTTGGTGTTTCAGAAGAGGGGATTATGAGTTCCAATGAGAAGATCAAGAAAGAAGCAGCATTAGCCATTTCCGGTGTTCCTGATGTAGAAGTCCCTCCTTCACTTTCGGTTAGTAAGGAGGTATCTGACACTCCTATCACTTATCAAGTGGCTGTTGAATCAAATCCCTTGACAGAGATTACAAGTAAAGATGAAAATATTTTTGATAATGAAGTAAAGAATGAGCCAAACGATTTACCAGATACTGTTTATAAAGATACAAGTTCTCACTTAACAAATGGAGATTTGAGTCACAAGGAAGATCCAACTGGCAGTGAAAACCTGAAACCAACCCGGAAAGCCTCACTTGTAGTAAAGCAGGAACGTGCAGAAAATGGTTTACAGAATAGTCCAAAATTACCGAGTTATATGGCAGCAACTGAATCTGCGAAGGCGAAGTTAAGGGCACAAGGATCTCCAAGACTTGGACAAGAGGGAAGCGAAAGAAACAACCCTGCACGGAGACAATCTCTGCCATCTTCAACTAACAGCAAAATTAGCTCGCATTCACCTAGGACACAAAGGGCAGTTGAAGTTGGTGGCAAAGGGGGGCATAAAAGTGACAAAACTGTATCATCTTCTAGAGAAGGGAATGGTACGATATGGTTCTTCCAAAGCAGTACAGTTTTTTATTTATAGTAACACAACTTGATAGAAGTGAACTTATAAATTTGAATCAGTTATGTTTTGATTTTTTTATATATAAAAATGGAAATCGTGATTAATTATCATTAACATAATCTGTTCTTGTTGCAGGTAAGGTAGTTCAGGCAGAATGGAAGAGGTGATTTGAGGAAGACTGGTTTTCAGGAGTTTAACATGAGGATGTTGAAACTTGAGTGAGGCTTTTATGTTATATGTACCTTTGATGAAAATTGCTGGATTTATAGGACTATAATAGGTTTGTTTAATCATGTTTTCCTTAATTTGCTGCATTTTGAGCGTTTGAGGGTGATTTGTACATTATAGGTTTAGTTTTTGCATGATTCAACAACTATACCTTAATTAAGTTGTTTGTTTTGGAAGTGATTTTTGGCTTATCCATATTGTTTGTTGTTTCTTTCTTATCCAAGTGTGTATGGTCAGCTGTTGGTAAAAACTACAAACGAACCAAAAAGCATCAAAATAAGGCTATGCTGCTCCGGCATTAGTATAAAAATATTTTTAAGTTACAACTATTAGGATTGAAGACTATTTGATCCTACGGTTATAAAATAGTTCACTTAGAATTCGCAAGTTAAGCAACCCATTTAATTATTTCAAGTTGGGTTACGTTTGAAATGGTGTGAGCCTCACATTGTATGTTTTATCTACCCAAAGAAGATAGATTTCGAAGGGAAAATAGTTAACCAACACCAGCTGATAACTTAATAGACAAATAGTGGTATGACGAAACCTTTGACATCATTATATTTGTAAGGAACTCAAACATGTACCAAGAGAGCCTTCTCGAAGATTTTATTTTGCTTAAATTCATTATATTTTCGTTTTGTTTTTTTATTCCTATTATTGAATGTTGTTTTAAGTAGGTGGTAGCAAGTAGTGATGACGAATCCTGGTAGGTAAAGGCCGATGAGGGATTTTAACAGTATAATGCTGTTGAATCAGTGGTGCCCCTCGGGATAACAATATAATGCTGTTATATTTGGGTCAGTTTATTTGAAATTGGATCAACATCCATATTTGTGTTAACTTGCCAGGTCCTGTTATTTGAATTTGGAATGTTGTTTTAACTAACTAATTTCTGCTGTCATATAATGCTGCGGAATGTTGTACTTTATAGTGAATAACGACTGAGTGCTACTTTATATGTGACTTTTTTCACTCATTTCTATTTGTTTATAATCAAAATTCTATGTTGGTTGAATTGATTACTTAAAGTAGATTCGTTTAAGCATATAGTTTGAGTTTGCAATCATAATAATTTATTTGTCCTTATTGTAAAGTTATAATGATATCATTTCAATATTTTTTATTTTAAAACAAAAACATTGATTTAGATTAGTGGATTAACATGGTTGCTTGTATTTTGATCTAAAGGTTATGAATTAAAATTTCGGAAACAATTTATTCAGTTGTGAGTATAAGATTACATATATATTTGATGAGACCATTTTCTAGCAAATTACTTAATAAAATTAAAGCTTGATTAGTGTTGCATTAACATTCTGATTTGTTTTATTTGTTTTACTTATGTAAATAGATAATGTACAAATATATGATTATATAGTATTCATACTATAACTCTTTATGCTATTTTACATCCGGTTGCATTAACTTCAACCAATTCAGATGAATAATGAAAGTTGGTTTCATTGGAATATTTGCATGTAAATGATATTTGAGTTTAATATCTATATAAAACATGGTATAAAAAGCTTGATATGGTTAACACAGAATTCATTATTTATACTATTTTTATATAAACACAATAATAATTAATATATAATTAGTACAGAATTAAAATATTTACCCAGATGAATGAAAGTGAAGTTAATTTGGTTGTTAGAAATAGATTTCATTAATATGAATAGATTGTGACCCTAACCCACATGGTCAAACAGCAATAACAAAGAGACAAATTATTAATTTTAATATTTTTATATTATATCTAAAGCATCACTCGCAGTGTCTTGTTTTGGTGATCTGCTATCTGCAATTGTAGATTTGGAATGAAACGTGCTTTGCTTCCCAAACACGTAGCTGCTGTTGTGAAAACCCAAAAGGACCCTCTGAAGGCGCTTCAAATGTTCAATTCGGTTAAAGCTGAAGAAGGGTTCAAACACACGTTATCCACTTACAGGTGCATCATACAAAAGTTAGGTTTTCACTGCAACTTTCACGAAATGGAGAACCTTATTTCTGAGACTAGGATCAACATCGATAATACCATGTTAGAAGGAATATACATTGAAGCCATTAGAAGCTATGGTAGGAAAGGGAAGGTTCAGGAAGCGGTCAACACATTCGAGCGCATGGATTTCTATAATTGCGACCCATCAGTTCATTCCTACAATGCCATTATGAACATTCTCGTTGAGTATGCTTACTTCGATCAAGCACATAAATTGTACATGAGAATGAGAGATAAAGGGGTTGATTCTGATGTGTACACCTACACCATTAGGATCAAGTCCTTCTGTAGGACTATGAGGCCTTACGCTGCTTTGAGGCTCCTTCACAACATGCCTCATCCCAATGCTGTTGCATATTGCACTGTCGTTGCTGGGTTCTATGAATGTGAAGATCATGTTGAGGCACGTGAGGTGTTTGATGAAATGCTTGAACGATGTTTTTGTCCTGATGTTATGACATCGAATAAGCTTGTGCATACTCTTTGCAAGAAGGGTCTTGTTAGGGAAAGTGAGAAGATTCTTGATAAGGTTTTGAAGAGGGGTGTTTCTCCTAATTTGTTCACCTTTAATATTTTCATACAAGGGCATTGTAGAGAAGGTGCTCTTCATCAGGCTGTAAGATTATTGGCTAGTGTGTCAAGGGAGGGTTTAGCTCCTGATGTTGTTACCTATAATACGTTAATATGTGGGCTGTGTAGAAACTCCCGGGTTGTAGAAGCTGAAGGGTATTTGCATAAAATGGTTAATGATGGATTTGAGCCTGATGATTTCACATATAATAGTATTATTGATGGATATTGCAAGTCAGGGATGGTACAAGATGCAAACCGTATTTTGAAGGATGCAGTTTTTAAGGGTTTTAAGCCTGACGAGTTTACTTGTTGTTCCTTAATTAGTGGGCTATGCTTGGATGGTGATCCTGACCATGCCATGGCTGTCTTTAAGGATGCGCGAGAAAAAGGCTTAAGGCCAAGCATTGTTGTTTACAATACCTTAATTAAAGGATTATCTCAACTGGGTCTTATTTTGCCAGCTTTGCAGTTGATGCATGAGATGGCAGAAAATGGCTGCCAACCCAATATATGGACTTATAATTTAGTTATAAATGGCTTGTGCAAGATGGGTTGTCTATCTGAAGCCAATAATCTCATCAGTGATGCTATTGCCGACGGGTGCCTCCCAGACGTATTTACCTTTAATACTTTGATTGATGGCTGCTGTAAACAGTTGAAGTTAGACAGTGCAGTTGAGCTAGTAAATAGAATGTGGACTCAAGGTGTGACTCCTGATGTTATCACGTATAATACTTTGTTGAATGGGCACTGCAAGGCTGCAAAATCTGAAGAAGTAATGGAGATTTTCAAGGCAATGGCAGAGAAGGGATGTGCTCCAAACAAAATCACATACAATATTATCTTAGAAAGCCTTTGCAAAGCTAAGAAAGTAACTGAAGCAGTAAATTTACTTGGGGAAATGAAAAGCAAGGGTTTGGAACCTGATGTGGTTAGTTTTGGCACATTGATCACCGGCTTCTGTAAGATTGGGGAACTCGATGGTGCCTACAAGTTATTTAGAAGAATGGAAAAACACTATAATGTTTGTCATACAACAGCTACATATAACATCATAATTAGTGCATTTTCTGAACAGCTCAATATGAAAATGGCAGCAAAGTTATTTTCTGTGATGAAAAAAAATGGCTGTCTCCCAGACAACTATACTTATCGGGTCATGATTGATGGCTTTTGCAAAATGGGAAATGTTACTCATGGATACCATTTTCTGTTGGAAAATATTGAAATGGAGTTCATTCCATCACTGACAACATTTGGACGGGTTTTAAATTGTCTTTGCGTGGAGCACATGGTTCAGGAAGCAGTTAGTATCATCCACCTTATGGTACGAAAGGACATCGTCCCAGAGATTGTAAATACAATTTTTGAAGCTGATAAAAAGGTGGTAGCAGCACCTAAGATTGTTGTAGAAGACTTGTTAAAGAAGGGTCATATAACTTATCATGCCTATGAAGTACTATATGATGGCATTAGAGGTAAAAAGATACTTAGGAAAAAAAGCCTCCAGACTGTGAATTCTCTTCAAGGAGGGGTCAGATGATCAGCTTAACTCCTGCTCAAACCCTGAACTTGAGAAACCAAAACGGAACTTTCCGAAAATTTCAAGCCAATCCTCAGATCCTGTGCAGGAAAATCCACAAATTGAGCTTGAAAAGATTAAGCGAAACTTGAGAAAGGTTCACAACCCAGTTGTTGAGAATAATGTCCCATCAGAAGTTGAGTCTGAGACCTCAAAGCAGCATTTGGAAAAGGAAATGATTAACTCTGTTCATGTTGGTGTTTCAGAACAGGGGATTGTGAGTTCAAATGAGAAGATCAACAAACAAGCAGCATTAACCATTTTCAGTGTTCCTGATGTAGAAGTCCCTCCTACACTTTCGGTTAGTAAGGAGGTATCTGACACTCCTAGCAGTTATCAATGGCTGTTGAATCAAATCCCTTGACAGAGATTACAAGTAAAGATGAAAATATTTTTGATAATGAAGTAAAGAATGAGCCAAACGATTTACCAGATACTGTTTATAAAGATACAAGTTCTCACTTAACAAATGGAGATTTGAGTCACAAGGAAGATCCAACCGGCAGTGAAAACCTGAAACCAACCCGGAAAGCCTCACATGTAGTAAAGCAGGAACGTGCAGAAAATGGTTCACAGAATAGTCGAGAATTACCGAGTTATATGGCAGCAACTGAATCTGCGAAGGCGAAGTTAAGGGCACAAGGATCTCCAAGACAAGGACAAGAGGGAAGCGAAAGAAACAACCCTGCAGGGAGACAATCTCTGCCATCTTCAACTAACAGCAAAATTAGCTCGCATTCACCTAGGACACAAAGGCCAGTTGAAATTGGTGGCAAAGGGGGGCATAAAAGTGACAAAACTGTATCATCTTCTAGAGAAGGGAATGGTACAATATGATTCTTCCAAAGCAGTACAGTTTTTTTATTTACCATAAAAAACTTGGTAGAAGTGAACTTCTAAAATTGAATCAGTTATATTCTGATTTTTTATATATATAAAAATGGAAATCGTGATTGATTATCATTAACATAATCTGTTCTTGTTGCAGGTAAGGTAGTTCAGGCAGAATGGAAGAGGTGATTTGAGGAAGACTGGTTGTCAGGAGTTTAACATGATTTAGTTGAAACTTGAGTGAGGCTTTTATGTTATACGCACCTTTGATGAAAATTGCTGGATTTATAGGACTATAATAGGTTTGTTTAATCATGTTTTCCTTAATTTGCTGCATTTTGAGCGTTTGAGGGTGATTTGTACATAGGTTTAGTTTTTGCATGATTCAACAACTATACCTTAATTAAGTTGTTTGTTTTGGAAGTGATTTTTGGCTTATCCATATTGTTTGTTGTTTCTTTCTATCCAAGTGGTAAAAACAACAAACGTACCAAAAAGAAAAAGCATCAAAATAAGGTATGGCGCTCCGGCATTAGTATAAAAATATTCTTAAGTTACAAATATTAGGATAATGATGTTAAAATGAATTTTCAAACAAGTTAAAGCAATTGTTCTATTAAACTTAGAGTTGATTTTTTTATAAAAAAAGGAGAAAGGAAATGGATACAACACAATGATAGGTAGAAGCCTTTGAAATCATGGTAGATAACTTGTTGCTTAGAGTCTCATTTAGGAAGGTGAGACCTCGAGCAGAATGAATACCAACTTTAATTTTTGTTGCCCAATGAAGTGGTTTAGCGCGCTCAGATACCAACAATGTAATGGCATGATTCGAATCCCAATTTCAGAAACACCTTATGCCTCTTAACTGAACCAATCCCAATTTCTGCAACATCCAACTCAACTTTCCTTCTTACCAAAATGCCCTCATATCACATTTTTTAAAGATCGTCATATGATAGTTATCTCAACGCAAATGCAAGAACTCTTTGAAAATTTACGAAATTACTGGAACTTTTTCACTTTGATTCAATCATTATTGATAAGTTTGAATCTTTAAAAAAACAAAGATCAGTACTTTAAATGGACCACTTTTTTATTCAACATACTTAATTATTAATTATTGTTATTTTGCATTTGATAAATATTTTAAAAACTTCTATGCTTATATATGTAATATGTTTCATTATATTGTATTATTAATTAATGAATTTTAAATATATATATATATAGTAAATTTTAATTAAATTCGGTGCCTTGTATATTAGTGGTGCTTGTTTTATCTTGTTTTTTTTCTGTTGGGACCTGCTTTGGTGGTTTCTTATCCAAAAGATTGTACTAAAGTCTTCTTCATCTATAATTAACTGACAATAATTTTCAAGTATAACGTAAACTGTACATGTTGATAATCTTAAATTTTTCTCAGCAAAGAGAGAACATATTATACGAGTACAAGGGTACTCCAAAGTCTAAACCCACAAAATAGCAAAGCTAACATTGTCTTGTTGATCTTGGATAACAGGTATTACTGTATTTTACGTGCTGAGAATTGCAGAAGAATAGAAAAATGAGAGCCCGGAAGTTATTTTATTTAATATATATCTAAGGAAACTGAGCTGATTTTTGGTACGAAAAGAAAATGAAGAAACTAATTAAGCATATCTAGATGACAAAACCTAACTGGTACAGAAATGGATTTATAACTTAAAATGATACAAACATATGTAAATGACAAAAACCTAGTACATCAAGAAGGAGGAAATAATAATAAAGAGTAATGGATCTATTATTATTGCAGAAGTAGATTTCTAATGATTGCAGCTTGGGCAGTATCAGTTGTTGCCAACAACTCAGACAAACGCTCACTTAGATCGTCCACCTCTCTGTGTAAGCTTCTAATATAGTTGCATGTCTCTTGCAATATCTTCGCAGATGACACCTGAAATCAACGCATTTAGATTCACTTTTGATTTCAATTATAAAATCAGGAGTTTCAGCTTCTAACAAAAAAAATCCTACTATCTCAATGTTTATAACTTTATTTCCTCAAATTTATCTGCTCAAGTTTGATGGTGTTTTGCTTACATTAATTAAAGGTTAATAATTATGACCCACATTTATCAAAATGACACATGTTACATGTATATAGTAAGCCCTTGCAAGTTGCATCTTCACTGGAGTGGAAAACCAGCCACATATATATACACATATATATACATATATATAGGCTAAATCAGTGGATCTTTGTCTTCTCGTTTATGTAGTTGAGAAGAAATGAAAAGGGTAGTAATGTATAGAAAGGAATAATTAAAATACCTTATCAGAGCGCCTTTGGCAATTGCGAATCTCAGGAAGAAGCTGTTGTAACTTGGAGACAAGGTCATTGATCTGTTCCTCGCTGATATTACTTGAACCACTTGATTGCCTAGATCTTGACCTTCTGCTAGACATGATTATCTATCTATTGCTGCTCTCTAGCTACCTTTTGATACTTCTGCTATGTAGCTATAGCTTATTACTATAGTATATATATAGGGATTTGGTAATGATCACATAAAATATTCGACATGCAAAATGATATATTTCGGGAAAAGTAAAATATTTACCGACATAAAGCATGGATAAATTATTATATGGTCTAGAATTAATATTTTCAATCAAAATTTGGATTAATTAATTAAAAATTTGATTGTGGTATTAAAGGAAGATAGATGAAAAGAGGGAGGGAGTAGAGTGCAGAAGAAGTGTAGGTAGTAGGTAGTGATGCATGGGATGTAAGAAGAGAGATATAGTAGCATTTAAATAGGGTTAAGAATCAGCTTTCTAAAGATACTCCCTACCCAAGTTGAGGTTTGAGATGCTTTCAGTAACTGAGTGAGTGTATGCGGTGAAATAAGTTAAATATATAATAATAAAGAGAGAGACATAGATTGAGTTTTTTTGTTTGTTTCTACACTCAATACCATCATCTAATTCTAAATATTCTCTATGCAAATTTAAAGCTGGTCTCCTACCTTCAAATACTGCAAGATGCCTTTTCATGTGTAAACATGAGCTTTATCTCTTTTCTGGTAAAATTTACGATAATGAGGAAAAAATATAAGACGAATAAACCATTCGCATCATATTAAAAAAAAAGTAAAATTGGTGTGTAGCATTAGTAAAAAATGAATATTTAGTTTTGATTTAATTACAACTATATCATCACTTTATCATTGATAATGAGTATTACTATGTATAATAACTATCAGCAAGCAGACAGCCACTTAAAAAAACTATCAGTAACAATGACAAATACTGTAATACAATCTTTTTCTAATATTCATACTAATAATTAATAGGAAAAATAATGGTGATGATATAATAAGAATGTTAAGTTGTTAAATGTATTCCAAAATATAAAGAAGAGTGATAACAAAAAATAGAGGAATGAGGAGATGAAGTGGGGAACATCAGCATTGATTAACGTGGCCGAGGAGATCATTATTTGACCGGTCAACAATGCAATCACACTTTCCATGATCTGACTCCATCCTAACAAGTTCAAGTGAGACTCCTCTTCATTAAGCATTCATTCACTTTGCAGTGCATTGTACTGGATACTATCGTTTCTAAATAAATGTATAATATCTTATAAAAGTATTTAACATAAAAATTTACTGATACAACTAATGATGAAATTAATGATTTAAGCAATCATAATTATATTAAAAAAAATCTAGAGTTATTATCTAGAGCCGTACTGAGAGTAATGCAAAACTGCAGTATAGAATTGCATCTTGAGTTACAAATTTTGACACTCTCCACGACTTGAGAATATTTTCACAGCAAATTTGCATGTTTTAGTAACTAACTTTACATCTTGTTTCACCGCAAACTCTATCTTAGTGTTTAAGTTTTTCTTTGTTACTACTTTTTTAGCCTATTGAAGTTCTGGATGCATGTAGTCCATCAGATTTGATAATATTATAGTTAAAAGCTTAAGTAGTTTGGGCAAAAAGATTGGTGTGGATTCTGTGATACAAATAAGTATATAAGCCCATTTACCATTTTGATATTGGAGGTCAGAGATCAAATTACAAAAAAATGATTTAAAAACAAAACCCTATACAAAATAATAATCATTAGCTGTACAAGCAGAGCACAATTAATTTTATAACACAACAATGCATAAAAGAACCTTATCTCTCAGAACAGACGATCCACTTATAAAACATTTTCAAGTTAGGATGAATACTTACATATTGTAGCTAAAGACCAAGAGTCGAACAATGATCTATTATCTCAAATTCTGTGAGTATCAATTAAAACATGTTATATCAAATAAAAAATTAAACATTTGTTACTATTTAATTTTTATTTCATTATCATTTGAGCGGAATATGATTTGGGATAACAGAGTATTGTTGTTTAAATAATGTATAATAGAGAAGGGGCTGAAAAAGAGAAGGCAGTGAGATTGGTCAGCGTGCATATCGGGGGCACATGACCTTAGATCCAATTTACAGCGATGACTATGCTAATGATCACGAGGTTTGCTTATTTCTTTATTTCTCTCTCTTTTTAAAAGAGCCAGAATCCAACATTTCAAATACAATATATCTGTGCATATGCTCTCTGAATCATTTACATATTTTATTCTAAATATACTCAACCCATTCAGTATTTACTTCTTTTTACCATTCAGTTGTACTTATTTAATTAATACTCTCCAACTTTGAATATCAACTCATGATTCTAATTATGGACACTTTTTAATACAATTTCTTAGCTAATCAGAAACAAAAATTATTTGCACTTTTTTAATTCGATGATAGCGTTTGAGTTAGCAATTTACAGTACGTGTGATTTAGAAATGCGGATCGATATGTGTGTGTAAAGTGTTGGTAGGTGACAGTCATGACTCATGAGTACAAACGTCAAACGACAACGTCAACCGCCTCTCTTTTTATTTTCTAATTTCATTTTTGGGTACAACACCACCATATACATATATATATATATATATATATATATATATATATATATATATATATATATATGAGGTCCAATTGGTAAATTGAAGTTATGATATTCTGCTGGTGTAGAATACAAGTAATAATTAAGGTGTTCTATATTTCTCACAATTTATTATGATGAACAAATAGACTTTGTTATTTTAACTAATACTAATTCGTGTATGGTTTGAATACAAGTACATAAGATTTTAACCATAGAAGTAATGTTACACTAGTTGTGTTAAATATTTCATTTTTTAGAATTAAAAAAGAAAAAAAAAAGGAAAATGTAACATGACTACTTGCAAAAGACAAAGATCACATGTCTCCTGGACCAATCACAATATTTTGTTACTTTTTACTTTTAAATTTTATATTTTAATCATATGACAACATTGTGATTGGTCCGAACAGGGTTTGGGACAAGGACAGCTGATCTGTATCCCTTGCATATCATGCATATAGTTACTTTTCTATTTTCCAACTCTAGATCCGTTATTTTATTAAGTAATTATAAATAAGGTTGATGATTTGCATTATAAGATCATATACTACAATCATGATCGATTGTTGAAAGGCATTGCACGTGTAGTTAGAAAGGAGCATCTTTATCTTCTCTCCATGCATTGAGGGAATAAAAAAATGCCGATAGTAAACAACATTAAGAATACTACAGTGGATTGGAATTAGAACCCTTTTAATGAAGATATCTAAAAAGGTCAAATGTTCATTCAACAGTGAGGTCATTCCTCCGATCAAGACGCAAAGCCAGAATTCAAAAACAAACAAAAGTGTAGTTTAACACTTTTGTATTTACCTAGTTTCTAGGCTTTACCAAAGTCACTCACTTGGGTGTATACGCTTTGCATACAAATCCCACTTAGACTCACCAAAAAAATTATTCATAGAGACAATGGGCGGTGGATTAACATATTCACACACTTGAATTAAAAAAACATGTGGAAATCCAAGTTACTTAATGAGTGTGAGAAAAGTTACTTGCAAAATTAATGAGGTGAAAAATAGCAATTAGCTTCTACAATCAGTCGTGGATACTAGAGGATGATGAGTGGAGCAGTGTAATTTCCATCTTCCATTGTGTATAGCTAAGTGGAGTGCTAAATGCAAATACTTCCACACTTGATGTGGCTATTTTGCCTTCTCTACAAAGTATCATATAGGCATTCATATGCAAGTACACAATTTATTAATCGGGCTCTTCTTGGGCTGATGCCAAAGTCGTCCCTACACACAAGTTTTCTATACCTACATATAAGACATTGAAATACCAACAATTAAGTTAATTATATAAAATTTACTGAATAAAACAAAGGGAATTTAGATTTAAATCCCTCATTATACGTTTTAAACCTTATAAGGTATATGTGACTATGCTTAGGTTGCACGTGGATAAAATTATGTGTTTTATCTTGAAAAATAACACTTGCATAAACCTTACCTACGCGCATGCGTAACATTGCCTACTAAAGTATCTTGCTCACGTATAGTACAAGTAGGCAAGCATATAAATTGAAATTGAAATTGAGGTTGAAAACTCCTATTTCTAATTTAAATCTAAACTCAAAAAATACCGGAAAAAAGAAGGTTGTAAGCAATACCCCTTTATCTTTGCTATTTCTATTTCTAATTTACGAATGAATTGGAAAATGAATGGATTTCAAGGGGATTTATCTTTGCTTCCCTTCAAAAAAGAGTTGAATTTATCGGCTCAAAAAGGACACTTCAAAAAGGATCAGCTGGGGTCAATAAAAGAACGGGAAAAAGAATGCTGTAAGCAATAACCCTTTATTCATCAGAAGCAGAAGGTTGTCAGTGTCATGTTATATCCAGTTGTAAATTACTTGATCTTCACCAAGGAGGACAAAGAAGTGTTTGCTATTGTTGAATCTGAGACCCAATGTGGAACCAGGCAACTAAATACTTTTATGAAAACAAACCCAATGATCACATTATATAAAGCACGAAGTGGTAATGAAAGATTACCACATTCTATAGAGCACGAAGTGGTAATGAAAGATTACCACATTCTATAGAGAAGAAGCTTGAATTGAAAGAAGCCAAAAGGATATCCAAAAAAGGGAGGTTCCGCAAGCGAGTTTATTAAAGCAATGGGTTACTATATATACAATATTTATGTATTCCAAGAAAGAGCTAGCACATCAATTATGTCATTTGATGCACAAATGTTCAAATACACCCAAATGTTCAAATACACCCAAATGTTTCCTACTTCAAACAACAGGATGCAGCAAGTGATATGGCAACAAGGCCACCAAAGCAATATTCATTCACTACTGCACGGTTAATAAGAATTACAATTGACCATCTCTGACGATATAGCAACATTAGGAAAACGTTAAAATAATTCGAGTGCAAATATATGCTAAGAACCCTTCACAAAAATAGCCTTACTCAAAAGCTATATGACTAGCTTAATTCAGGCACACTAAGGGGTAAAAGGATTACACTAAATTTGAGTCTGATAACGGTATAAATTTTGGTAAACAGCCAAAAGGGGGGTAATAAAATGAGTTCAAAAAGGGCCAAGTCATCTGAGCGTCCACTTACCAGAACTGATACTAGTTAATCAAAATAGTTCATCAATACATGGTGTAAACTGAGGTAGGAAAAGTACATCACAGCTACAATATACTTATAATTATAATATCATAAGCAAAAGCAAACAATACGGCGCTCTTATTATCCTACGATATCAGGAGAAATAAGAGATCAACACAGGCATTGGAACAAAACTTAAAAATCAAGATAGAATAGTTGAGTAAGAAAATACCTCAGGCAAGGATTTTTCTCAAAGCAGAACAATGAAAAATTATACTAGATGGCATGACAAAAATCTAATAAGTCTACAAATGCAAATAGGAGAATTAGGAATTGATAGATATTATATGGATAGCTTAATCTTCATCCTCCTCATCTCCATCACCACCAGAAGCCTTCTTGGCAGCAGCCTTCTGGTTCCTTCTCTTGACTCTTCCAGGTCGTCCACCACCAAGTGGGCTTGTTAGAGAGAAGTCAATGTGTTTCTGTGAATCAACCCTAACCATGAATGATGGGATGTTCACCACTTGCCTCCCAACTCTGCCCACAAGTAACAACGCAAAATTATAAATTCTATTTCCAAGCAATATATCCATCAAACCAACACTATCACAAACCATTATAGCACTAATACATTGTGAACAAATTGAAGATACTAACATAGGAACAATCCAACGTAGAAGTAATTTTATTATAGACATCTTAATATCGATGGCTGGTGTAGTACCTATGCGACTAGCTTACGAATTAGATAAAGGGCAATCAATTTCCTATGTTACAAACAAGTATAAGGGCGGTGATCATATAATATATAAAGGGGTTATATGTTTATAGTTTATGACTCTATTAGCTATGAAATAAAAGGCAATTGGAATGGTAATAGATATAAAAAAATGCAATAATAGAACAACTGACACATTAAAAGGAAAAAACGACATAAAAACAAAAGGACATGTTAATATATTTAAAAATGCAATAATCTACACAAAAAGTTGAATAAAAAATAAAACAGAGGATAGAGCAGTGAGAACCTGATGTGCCTTTGCCTGATGAGAACCCTAGCGTGGTGAATGGACTTAGCCATACCAGATTTGAAGACGAGTGTCTGAAGGCGGCGCTCAAGAAAGTTCTCGACGGTGAGAGCCAAGACATAATCGAGCTTGTTCTGATTTTCATCAAGAAGACCGTAACGAAACATTCTTCTAAGGAGAGCTTCACCTTCAAAGATACGACGAGGGTTCTTTTCATCAAGTGTCAGCAAATTCCTAGCGTTATTACGGATTCTGCTGAGGGCGTACTGAACCCTCCACAGCTCCCTCTTGCACCGAAGTCCATACTCTCCCACAAGCTTCAACTCTGCATCCAAACGCTCCTTCTCGTATGGACGACGTGGCTTCTTGAACGTTTTCCCATCTATTAATCATTATTATTTAGATCAGATCAAATCATATTGAGAAGTAAATTAAATTGAAATAATAAAAGATGTAGAGATTGAGAGAGATAGTCACATTTGCGGAAATAGGAGACGTGCACCATGGCTTCTGCTCCTCTTTGTGCCTCCTGAAACTGGAACTGATAGAGTGGCCATTTTCTTTGCTTCCTTTCTTATTATATATTGTCGCAACTCCAAAACCCTAATCCCCTTAAAGCCCATAATCGTGGGCTTTCGATGTGCCAGCCCATTAATACGTCGCTCGTCCTTCACATTTTCCACTTTTATTTATCACAAATGTTTAGTATATTCTCGTTTACTCATTCATGTTAATTTTTTCTCATAAAAAGGTTATTTTAAAAATATTTAAAGCTATGACTAATTATTACAACTTTTTAATATTTCTTAATATATTATTTATTTAATAATTATATAATACTAGCGTGTCGAGACCCACATTCTTATTTTTTAATATTAAATATTTAATTTTTATATATTTTATTTTAAAGAATTATATCATATTTTAATATTGAGTATACATGATATTATAATTTATTTAATAGAAAAATATGAAAAAGTGAATTGTGATATTATTAAAACTTATATTAAAAATTAGATTGGTACTTTAATTTTTTTTATATATGTAACTTCTTCAAACATTAATATTTCTTTTATTGTAATAATAGTTAATTAGAATGACAAAATATGCAATAAAAAATTACACCATGTAGGTAGTTATAAGATATTTTGGTTTTATGTGTAGTATAAATATAAATATATGATAGATTAAATTATACTCACATCCTCTTAGTTTTAGTGAAATTACATAAACCACATCTCATTTTTTTAAATATACACAGATCACCCTTAATTATATTCTATACATACATTACATTGACCATAAAAGAGGTAAGTATAATTTATTAAACAAAAAATAGTGACGAATGTAATTAAGTCAAACGAAATATAATATATTATGAAGACAAATCTAAAAAGTATAAAAGTTACTAATTACTCGCTATTTGTTGTTTTTTACAAATTATATCAATAATTCTAATGAGATATTTAAATATCTCTTATACAATATTGTAACTAACTAAAATAATGAATAAACATAGATTCTTATATTATGTATACTTGTTTTAACAATGTAACATATTTTATTTAACTTAAATATAAATAACATTTATTGAGAAAAACATTTATTGAGAAATAACATTTATAACTCATAAATAGATAATAGATTGAATTCTTCCCTATAGGATATAGAAATATCATCTTTAGGATAAAAATAAATAAATAAATAACAATGGAGCACAATTGAAGTAGTATATTTTAAGAACAAAATTGTTAGAAGGACCAATGGGTTACAACAGCCTTGCAGGGATGTTAGAAAACATTCCGTTCCCCAACCTCTCTTACCTAAAAACAGGATATAGTATATAAACAATTTTAGAAGATAACAATCCATTGCACTTGGCTTCAAATATTAACAAGATCTTATCACTACCAATCATGGTAGCTGCAACAAATTTCAACCTAACAAATAATAAAAAATTCAAACTCAAACTAAATAAATAATTATTTATTAACTAAGTTGTATTAAAAGGAAATTTTATTATAAAAGGATTCCACGGTTTCCACCACACTAATGTCAAGAAGTTGACTGGTAGAGCATTTTCATTTATGTATTATTATGCCTATATTTTTTATCGTGAGATTTTTATTTTTTAACAATACATTTTGCATAAAGGTATTTTTATAAACAAATGTGGGTACTAAAATCAAGAAGGGAACAAGATAAATCATTTGTTTTATTATAAATATAAAACTATGGGATATGTCATGAGACTAAAATAGTAAAAATAATTTTTGTTACGAATGAGATAAAATGTACATTATTCTAATTTATTATACATATTTATTATATCAGTTATCATTCATTTAATTAAACATAATTGATAGTGATATAATAATAATGTATAAAACTCATATATATTTTTTATTTTTATAAAATAAGAGTGTAATATTTATATATTATCGTTACAAAAATTTATATATAGTCACTATATCATCCACTATACATTTACATTATTTTTTTTAAAAGTAAATAAAAAAAATGCTACAATAATAATAGTATATAAATATCACAAATTGTCGTAAATGGTGAGTGTAGGACTGTAGTCATTGTTTGATGATAAAATAATTTAGATAAAAAGATTCTGATATTCTCATTTGTTAACAACAGCTTAAAAGGGAATGAGTAGGAAGGCAATAATTTACTTTATTTCTTAAAAGTCGAAACTTTGTTAAAACCCACCTAAGGTTTCAACCCAAATTCTTGATATTCCATTTTTCTCTTCAGCAGCAGTGTTTTTTTCCCTTATCGTTATTAGTGGAAATGGTGTCGAGTATAGGGATAATGGATAGTGCATACTTTGTGGGGAGGAATGAGATTCTAAATTGGATCAACAACAGGCTCCACCTCAATCTCTCTCGCGTTGAAGAGGTAATTGTTTCTTCGTAATATTATTTTCTAACATAAAAATCTACTTTTTTGGTTCTGATCATGGTTATGCTCTTCTCTAGGCTGCACCTGGTGCTGTACAATGCCAGTTGATGGATATGACGTATCCAGGGATTGTTCCAATGCACAAGGTCGCAACATTACATTTCTTTAACTTTTTTATATTTCTTCTGATATTTTATTTCCATGAAAGGTAAATTTTTTCATTCTGGGGTTTCCTGTAGGTTAACTTTGATGCAAAGACAGAGTATGATATGATTCAGAATTACAAAATTCTGCAAGAAGTGTTCAGCAAGTTGAAAATTGAGAAGGTACCTGTTTGTTCTCGCGATTTATGAATGAGAAAAACTAAAGGGTAAACCAAGAGAAAGGACCTAAATGACAACACAGTGATGTTTTTTGAAGAAGACCTCGCTCAGTGGATTGGGAAAAGACTTTGGTTGCTTTTGTTGTTATAAGAATAATAATGAAATAAATAATGATAGCATAGTGTATTGCAACTTTCAAGTGTAATAAATGTTTCTCTGTTGGGGTTTCAATGAAATGATTTACTATTGAAAACAAACTCTGCATGCAGTCTGATTTTGATGCTCAATCCTTGTTTGATTGGTTGCATTTTATGAATATGCCTGATATTTTCTAATGATTTAATGGTAAATGTATTTTAGATTAACTTCACATGAGATGAAAAGTCGTAGTTGCTGCTTGTATTTATTTAACTTGAACACGACTACCCTGTGGCAGCATGTTGAAGTTAGCAGACTTATTAAAGGCCGACCTTTGGACAACTTGGAGTTCTTACAATGGCTGAAACATTATTGTGATTCTGTGAATGGTGGCCATATGAATGAGTACGTTACTTGCTCTGAGTAACCAACCTGTACCTTCATTTAAATGTTGCTGTTATTCTGTCTAAGTTTCATCTAGGAATTTGTAATTGTAATACCACTTAAATGGTACTGTGCCCACACACAAACCGTTTCAAATAATTAGAGCCTTATGGGTTCAATATTATGCCGTGCATCTATGTTTATTATACTCTACTGTGTAGTATATGTTGTCAATTTTTCTTTTTCTTTTTTCTTCTAGGAACTACAATCCTGTTGAGCGAAGGGGTAAGGGTGGAAAGGACCGAAATCTGAAGTGTTCTCTTAGGAGCTCAAAAACAAATACTATGAATAACACTGGTTCAGGCAACACCGTCAGCTCTAATAGAACCTCTGGTTAGCTTCTTGGTGTTTTTGAACTTTTATCCTAAGTTGTTAAGCATTTTGCCTGATGGTTTTTACCCTGTTAGCCTTTATAATTTCTCATCCTTTTTTATCCCCCTTTTCTGGTTGTTTCCTTTCGAGCATAGGTGCCAAGCAGTTCAAGTCAAGTGGAGCAGTAGGTAGGCCTAATTCTTCAGCTGAGATCCAGGCCTTGTCCAAAGAGGTATGAACATTAGCTTTATTATCTTGGAATTAGCTTCATGTATCTAGAATTATTGGTTTTCCTTATATGCTCCCTGTTGCTATTTAATAAGCCTGTGCTCTCAAATTTCAGCGCCTTGAGAAATTACTTGTTCTTCCAGAGTTTGCAACTCTAAATCTTTTTAGTGAAAATTTTGTTTATCTCTTGTTCACATTTTTTATTTGATTGAAACCTCTTGTTTACTTCTTTATTCTTCTGTTTCTTGTTTCACAGATTACTGAACTCAAACTAGCAAATGATGTCCTGGAAAAAGAAAGAGCCTTTTACTTTGGAAAATTACGAGATATAGAAATTCTTTGCCAGGTTCCAGAAGTGGAAGATGCCCCTGTAAGAATTCTAATAAAGGCTTGCATTGATGTTTAATTATATCTTTTCTTTTTCCGTATGTTTGTTATCATGTATACTTCTTGTGCTCTCCAGCATATATATCATTTTCTAATCTCATGTTTTCTCCAGTAAGTTTTACTTTTATGGAATCTCCTTATACTTTTTTGCGATTGACTGGAACAGGGGGCAATAAATAAACATCACAGAAGTTTTGGCTCCTAAGATTTATGGTTTTGGCATTGGTTTACTTTTCAGAAGTTGTTATATAGTTGATGGGGCTTGTTTGTTGTTGTTGTTATATAATTGATGGATTTAGTTAGGTGGGGTGGGATATGGTTGCCCTTGAGTTCTAAGTTTCATATTTCTTAAATAGATTTGATCTTTTGAATGGTTTTCAGCATTATAGTAACTTTTATTTTCATTCTCCATCTGTGCCTACACGAAATAAATAATAAATGCAAGCGACTGATACATGTTCTACTTTTAAATGCAGGTGTCCGTAGCAATTAAGAAGATTTTGTATGCTGATGATGCAGAGGAATCAGCACTAGATGCAGCTCAGGGTTACCTTGATCAAATTATGAAGGCTGAAGCAGAAATTGAAGACTGATTCCAATAAAAATAGCTCCTGGCTGGGAGGCTCTCTGTCTTCCCATTCTGTGCCCATAAAGTGACATTTAATGAAAGAGTTACTGTATGATGTGTTTGTTTTCTTGTAAGCCAGGATTATCAGATTAGTGATTGATCTCATCATCCTTTTGCATCTGTGAAAAGAAAAAGAAAAAAATCTCCAATGAACTTTGCTTCAGAAATGGAGGTGGTCATGGAAGTAGTATTTTGTGTGTCCGATATATGAAACTAGCTATCGAGTTTTCTGAATGACAATAGTGTCTGATAATTTTCCTTCAAAATGACCAAGTGCTTTCTCCGATTTCGATTTTGATATAAATTCATTAGTATATCTGATAAAGATATATAGAGTAGAGAATAGAATAAGAGTAAGATCTGATATGAATAAGTCAAAATCTAATATTGTCTAATGTTTGGGTATATAGCTAAGAACACAAATCTTTTGTATCAACTTATCTATACCACTCCCACACCCTGACCACCAATAATAAATGGTCAGCTCATTAAAAATTGTCAAACAAATAGTTTATGTTAGTGGCTGGCAAAGAAAGTCTCTGAAAATGAATAAAAATTGCCGACAACAAACTTGCTTTATAGTTTATACAATGAAGTAGTTATCAGTCTATGATAAACATTTTTCCTTCTAAATTTGTTTTTTCAATTATTTCTGTTGCAAAAATCAAAACCTTCGACTAAAATTTAACCATTAAAAAGTGATAAAAACTTCACACCCTACTCCAAGAAAAATAAAATAAAATTTAACCATGATCTGGCACATCCACCAAAAGCATTTTCCCCCATGTTCAGGGGCCAGAAACTGTAGTAAAAATAAGTGGCAAGAAAAGATACCCAAATCCGGAATTGACCTATCTATTCATCTATAGTGCTAATCATTAACCATGGACCATGGTCCCAAGTTAAAGCACCGCCCCTTAAAAGCCTCTATAGATAACTAGAGCTTTCAGCCCGGTTGAAAGCAGAGGGAAGTACAAGGATCTTATCAAGAGAGACATGTTAATGCCTAGCTAAAATTTAATAAGAGAAACAGAGCCGAGTAAAATTCTTTTAGATCATTGAACAGGCATAATTTACAGACGAAATCTGCAGAGCAACAATGTTAAACCAATTACTGAACTAAAACTCTACAAATTAACATGTTTAACTTGAAGTAGGTTGCTCTCCAAGCAGCTGCAATGGCCATGAATCTGCTGGTGTAGGATACCTTGCATGTGGTTTGCTCACAATGGATGTAGGCTTTGGTGCGAGCTCAGCAACATTAGGAGCTGAAAACGCAGCTTGAAGATCAGGATGAAAAGGAACAACCAAAACCGCAGGTCCTTGCTGCAAGGTAGGTTCTATGGAAGGCAATTGGAGCATCTGACCAGGATAATTTGTCTGTGCTTGCAGCTCAAGTTCCAAACTAGGAGGTGCATTCAGGTCAGGTTTAGACTGAGTCACCTTTGCTTGTATCTCACCATGAAGCTTCTCAATTTGAGCTTCTAGAACAGAACTCTCCTCCTTCAGCTCATTTTTCTCCATGGCCACCTGCCAAATGAAGACAATCATATTAATTATAACCAAATATAAGAAAGTGTTCATTGCATGACATCAAAATATCAGCTTCCAAAATAAGATGAAACGTAAATCAGATAAAGCAACTGGCTTCAAAGATTATACTTACTGTTTGATTAAACAGAAGGGGTTTCAAGTCACCCTAGCAAATGATATGAATTGATTTTCGTACAGTATTGTTTGCTTCTATGAATTGATTTTCGTACAGTATTGTTGTCGGTGATTGTATTTTTTTGTTGTTGGAGGTTACAAATAAGTCAAATGAGTGACGGCCTAACCAACATGATACCCTTTTTTGGCTTAAGACTACAGATGATATTAATTGTTCATGATGTCTGATTAAACAGAAAGGGTTTCAAGTCACCCTAGCAAATGATAAAGATCCATCACAAAATCCCAATACATACCAGCATGTAGTGTCCTCAACCAGGTAAAATGAAGAAAAAGGAAGAAAACAATGTCAACAACTTACGTAACAAGATTCAGACAACAGAGAAACATTCTCCTTCTTGAGGGACTGAATCTGACAGGCCAAATCCTTTATTAGTCTAGCAGCTTCACACAATATAGAAGCCTTTCCATTGTTCTGCTCGTTTAGGTCTGTCCCACCACCATCACCACAAAAAAAAGAGATAAAAGAGAGAAAACAAGAGAAGAAAAAAGCACCTAAATCATATAGGCAAACATGTCAAAGGTAGAGCAAAATATAAGGCAAAAGCAAGTGCAATTCAAACGTATACAAGATGGAGGCATGAGATTACCAATTGCATTAGCAAGATCAAGAAAGAGTTCATTCAAATGTTCACGCTTCATTTTCTCTCTTTCAGCCTTGTGAATTCTCCTGGGCACTTTCCCTTGGTTCTTTTTACAAGGAGGAGATCTGAAAGCACATATATTAACAAAAACTGGATCCACGTGATGAAACTGTTATAAAACAAAGTATTCATGCAAGAGACACTTCTACCATGTGGTACTAATTACTAAGGTACTATTGTCACTACCACTTTGTATCAGTGGTTTTGCTAAATTTAAACTTTCCATAGCAAGTACGCTACTGCTAGATTATACAACAGGAACTTTAAATACACCGAACAGTGGGAACTTTTACTAACTACAGGCCAATACATAAAATGTTTTCAATTTCAATCCACGTTTTAGAGGTTTTTCTTCCAAAGAAAATAAGGGATGAAAGTCTAATTGATCTCGGATATTAACAAAAACGTTTTAGTAACAAACGATCAGATAATATTAAGGTTTTTCATCTGTCTTGCACCTGCTACAATTGCAATGAAGACATCATTAACTGAAATTAAAGTATGCCGGAAAAACATTTGAATATAATAATTGGAAAATAAATTCCAAAATGAAGAAACTTTCAGTGCCAATCAAAATCATTAGAAATAAGAAGCAGGTGATATTTCTATTTTCCGTATGAAACTGCATATGTATCAGATTACCATTGTTTGTACGTGTTAAGATTAAAGTCTCTTACCTGCTTTTTGATTTTTCAACCATAGGAGCAGCACTCTCTGAACCCATGTTAACAAAACCAGTTATTCCCGTATACAATTCTTGCACCAACAAATTTGCCTAGAGTACAAAAACAACAAGTTCAACTTTGGACTCAGAAAATGAGACTGTGAGAGGAGTAACAAAAGGACGTGTAATACAATAAATTAATTTCCATGACCAATTTATCCTTTATAGTGTAATTATATCAGAAAAAGGCGGAATAATAGTTCAAGTTCCAATCTTTAATTTCCAGAATTTATAAAAACCAAATCCAGAAATTCGAGAGATCAAATGAAAAAACGAATCAATCAGAAAAAAAAGAAAGGATGTATATATGTCCGTAGAAAGAGCAAGGTGGTTTTGCTTACATACCTAGTGGCAGAGGATTGAGATGGAAGAGAAATTGAGCAATTAAGTGTGTTGTGAATGACGGTGGAAGAATAAAGTTGAAAATTTTGAAGCGAGAGGTGAAAAAGATAAGCTTGTGGGGGTAATTTAGGGCATAAGACAGAGAGAGAGAGAGAGAGAACGGATTTCTTTGTTTCTGGCAACGAAGGGGGTGTGGTGGGAGGACACCTCTCACACGAGGCGCGTGGTCACTTCGTGCTCTTTGTCTTTTCACGTTTTTCTTTTCATTTTATTTTAAATTTTGGTAATGGATAAGCATTATATTTTAATTTCACCGTATTTAAGTCTCACAGACTACACTAATTGCTTAAATTTGATTTCTGGTGAATACAATTGCATTTAATATGAAATTATATTGTCCATAATAATTACAAGAGTTCATGTGAGATTATTTTCATTAGTAAAAAAAAATTGTGGTTTAGATAAAAAATTAACACTAATCATCTCTACTACTTTGTATAAGTAGTGTTATTTACATTACAACTTCCCTTAAACTAATTTAAATTATGTCCATCTCTAATTTACATCATTTTATGTTCTTTATCTAATTTACAAAAGCGTGTGTCATCCACAGTGATGACATTAGATAAAAGTTTTGCAATTTTTCACAAGCATGCATGTAGTAACCACAGATGGGGATCATCAATGAAAAATGATAGGATGATCCTCACAATCCTGGTTGCCACCTATCATTTATTTCATTTTTACCTTTCAGCTCAAGTTGTTATCTTTGTTTTTTCATTGATATTAATTACCAGAACTTGTATTTTATAGGACTCTTCAAAAGTTACACTGGCCGGTTACAGACGAGAGAGATTCTTGTGTATGGAATTCTTGTCATAATTAACCAGAATAATTTTGATATATATGAGAATTATACAGTCTATGTTAGAAATTACAGATATTAAGAGGAGTAGGGACATTGGAAATCTAACTAGTATAGTGTAATTTTGTTATTGGTATTGTAGTACTAAAGAAATAGCACACTCTTCACTTGTATGTACAATTTAGAGTCCACATGCTACGTGCACTATTGTACCTCCCAAATCAGTACAAATCCTCCACTGGCCCCCAACATTACATGTGAAAGGTGTGACTCAAGGTGTTTTCGCAGATACAACTTAATTTGCATTATTGTACCTCCCAATTCAGTTCTCACAATATTATACACACATGTATTTTAGGTGAGAGCAATGCTAGTGTAAGAGGTGAGAAGAGTAACTCTCAAATATTGGATCCTATAAGAAAATCATGTAACTAATTTTAATCTTCACCTTTTATATATTTTAGGTAACCATCAATCTTGGACTAAATGCCTGTAAAGAGGCACATAGCTGGCTCATTAACAACTATATGAGAAACCATGGCAAGATTAAGAGATTTCATGGGACCAAACAAGAAATTAAGGGACATTATGGGCCAATTAGATAGAATCTGTTGTTGTCTCTTCCAGTAAAATCTGGATTGTGACATGTGTCATTTAAAAAAAATTAACGGTGCAAATTTGCACTTATTTCCAATTAATTTTTTTTATAAACTTTAACTTATTTTGGACATCATATTCTAGTACTGGACTGTCCAAGAGAGGGTCCTAACCCATTTTTGGTATACAAGATTTCCATTGGGACATTAGTGTTGGTGTGTACTTGTGTAGTTATTTCCTACATGTAGGAGGTATCTAGTGAGAAATGGGGAGTTATATGAGAATGAGATGATTAATTTTTAGCCATTAGATTAAAATTAAAGACTTAGATTACATGTCACTTTTAAAAAACTATTATGTCTTCTCCATCATTTTTCATGTGCATTACAATCTTTTGACCTGCATTCTACCATCAAGCCTGGAAGCAAATTGCCTATAAAAAACGTGGAAGCAAATCTTACAATTCCTTTTCTTTCATTACAATTCCCTTTTTTTCTCCACAATTTCAAAACACAGAATCTCTTCATCATTTTTTCTGTTTGAAACTTGCTCACAATTTATTCTCTCACTCTAGTTTAAATTGTCTTTAAATCTATTCTCAAATTTTCCAGTTTATTTGAAGACTGCCCACCATGTGTTTGTCAAAATGTCTCAATGAGTAAATAGAATATTCTTAATACATTAGTTTTGTTTGGGTTATATGAATACTTGAATTTGTTAATTAAGGAATGAGTGAATGAAAACATAACTAGATTTAAGAGGAAAAAATTAGAAAAGTAATATAAATGTCATTGGAGTTTTTTAAAATGAGCTCCTAATCTTAGCCCTTAATTTAAATCTAAAGGCTAAGAATTAATTTTCTAACTCTCATATAACTCTACATTTCTCACTAGATACATCCCCTATACATGTATATGTATAATTGGATATATTATATTCATATACAACTTAATTATTCTCCTTTTTTTATAAGAACTTTTGGGTATTATTACACAAATTAAAGAGGTTAGTTAATATATTAAGTTTCGTTAAATGTGTCTATATGACTCACTTATTTTTCTCTCTTCAATACATGTTAACTAATGAGTGCATTTTGGCAATAAAATCTTAATGTACTTAGAATTTTGTAGAATATTTTATAGAAAAACATACATATGACTATATTTGTTCATATTTATCAATGTGTATTGGAAAATAAATCGTTCCTAATCTTAATCATCTATCTAGCTTAGAAATTTAAGAGTGAATTAATTATTGTTTTTCATCTTTATCCTTATTTTATCTTATCTTGATTCATGTAAATAGTGAAAAAATTAATGTATCTTACAATAAAACACAATAAATATCATTACATCATTACAATCTTTTCTTTATTTTGTAATAATACATCATATAAAATGTATAGTTGTTGGATGTGATGTATGGTACCGTATGATCATTGGGCATTGCATATGAAGCCTGAAAACCCTTATATTTGCAGGCTTGTCTGATGCACTTAGCTACATCAAACACCAGAGAATGACCAACAAGGAAGGACCCTCATTTAACAGTAGAAGTTGTAACTGTAACTGCATGTCTATTCAGTGAAGGAAACAACACTATATCTTTAACCTTGTTTCTCCATACGAACACATGGTACAGCACTGTGCACGCATACATCAGAAAAAGTGAGAAGACTCCACAAGAAAAGACATTTTATATATATATATATATATGTATAAAAAACAATCCTTCTGCTTTATTTTTATTTCAAAACTTCATCTGAATTGTGAAGACATAAGATGTATAACATCATATTACTTCAGATACATGTATATATATATTAGTTCAATTTGCTAAGTGGTAATTAATACGAGAAACGAGCCTAATTCATTTCTGGTTCATGATTTGCTTTACAGCTCTTGCTAGCAGCGCATGGTGGGAACCATCTTCAGCTGTTTGTCATTATCAGCTTACTGTTTAGTGAACATAATTAGAACCTTACCAAGGTACCTTATTCGATCCATTGACCATTATTCTTATTAAGTAACATATCATATATATTAATCAGATAGTGGGCTTTTGATTATAATTTAAGTAGCACATGTATATATATATATATATATATATACATATATTATCATAGCTGCTTTACACTCATGTTATTGACAAGAATATTTCATAAACAATATTAGCTTCAATTCCAATCATTTGTGCAGAACAAAATTTGTAGTGGAAGGAATATCCTAATCATACTCTCCCCCTTCCTCACAAATTTTTAATTGCATCAAAATATTATTTTAGAGAGAACAGGATATTATTAGATTCTAAAACGGAATAATAAATAATCTTCAGAACACTATTTTATTTTATAGCTTATAAATTATTAGCTTTGTCATTTTACTTAATAACTATTTTATTAACTAATCTTATACAATATTCTCAATTTCATTAATTTGTCTATAAGTTTTAAACCCACTTACAATTTTCACTGACTTATACGATTTCTGTTAATTTAATTGTTTAAAAATAAAGACATGAATGAGGAGATATGCAATAATTACTAATTAAAAAATAATATATAATTTTTTAAATTAACTGATCTATAAATTTCCACATACCCTTGTAATATTTTTTGGTATATTTATTCGAGAGTATCTCCTCACCCTTTAGGTAAAGAACTAATCTCTTTTGGAGGGTGTGTCTATCCTCAAATAAGTGTCGCTCATAGGAATTGAATTTTTGACATTTTGGTTATCCTAAAAATGTAATGAAATCTTACATCATTATACTAACACATTGTTGGTACATACCATTTTAATATGTTACAACTTAATGACATTTATATATTATGATATAAAAGAAATTGATCTTATAAGAGTATATATTATTTATCAAATTCTATTCTTTCCCTTTATCAATTAAGATGATCTATATTAATGAAGAGATAAATACTTCAAAAAAATAAAGGAAAATAATGATATATTTATTTTTTTAATTAAAATAAAATTAAACTTTTATCATTAAAAATAAAATAAAAAATAAGTAATTAACTTTTTATTATTATTATTATTATTATATGGTGAGCAAAGAACCGATCATTCAACACGAGCATAGAAGGATGGCCCATTGAAGAAGGAATGGTGGGGCACTATCATTTATCAAAGTAGTAGGGTCATTAAAGTCACTATGGATCTTTCTATGATGCCAGCAACTGCTCCATTAAAAAAGGGTAAAAAGGAAATTTTAAAAACGAAAAACGTTAGGGAATGATCCACCTGTTTGTCAGTGACATTGTACATTGGTTTACACAATAATAAACAAAAGGTAGGCCCCACCACTTGAGCTAACACCTGGAACTGATAAGTGTCTTGGCTCCACATACTCCTTTTCCCTCATCTCTCTTCAGAATTCTTAATCATTGATGCAGTAAACCTCGAGATTCATGGCAGAGATTTCTAATAAAAAATCAATGTTAATTTAATATATGCCAGCATCATTGCATAACAATTTTACATTACATTACTGATACTCTCATCCCTTTTACTACCTTTTTGGCCCAGAAAGAGAGAAAGAGGGCAAAATGTGATAACACAAAATGTCTGTTAGGTAGGAAACTTAGCAAAGGGCATCACTTGCAATGCAAATAGAAAAGGGTCGTTTTTTTTAATGTTCAACATAAAAAGCATAACTATATGGAGCAATTAAAAGGGTACTATTTATGAAGGGAAAAAACAATGAATAGAGAGGGAACGTACTGCACAAAGATGATGATAAGATATCATGTAGTGAAATAACTCAAAGATTTTTTTTACCAAAAGTGAAAATAAAAATGAAAAGCAGGCAGCCAAATACTTAGGTTGTTAAACAGTGTCATCATCTTCCAAACCCTAAAAAACCCTCCTATCTTCTTATATTTGATCCACCCAAATACGAATCATACAAAAAAAATTAATTTTTTGAGATAAATAAATAAAACTCAATTTTGAAGATCAATCAAGCCACTTCACTTACGTGTGTTAAATAAAATAAACACATCATAAAACTACTACACATGTAAACAGAAAGAAGAGGATACAAAAAATTGAATCCATAATCCTTTTAAGAGTGATGACTTGTGGAATCATGACGATCATCACTGCCACCGCGCTGAGATTGAGACTCACTTTCCTGAGATTCTAAAACGCCGGTCACCGGCCGATAAGGGCCAACTCCTGAAAAGATACTCAAATGCCCTTCATTCATATTTATATTACCACTGCCACCACCACCAGATAAACCTAATTGTTGCTGACCTGGCAACAAGGTCATGGGTGTAGGATAATTCATAAAATGCAAGCCACTAGAAACAGTACCTCTATACAAAGCAGCACCGTTATTAACTTGTGGAAAAGTCCATATAGGGTCGCCATGACTCATAATCTGGTTATTTGAATTCGCGGCCGCTGCAGCCTGCGCCATCATCCATATATTTGCCGGAGTATGAGGATGACTTGCCGGAATAGCACCTGCACTTGACTGCAGCAGGTAACCCCCCATTTGATGCTGCGTTGACGAAAGGTCTTGCTCACTAGGTCTTCTTTTTCTTCCTAAACCTCCAACCGTGTTTGTATCAGACAAATCCAGCGTGGTTGAAGAAGACTGACCACCACTGTCTCGAAGTTCTTGCTTTGCTTGCAACATGGTTAGGCTATTGGGTTGTTGGAAATTCAGTAGCGTTGACGTGTTGTTGTTATCGAATGATAATCCTATTCCGGGAAACAAGGTCCTACCTTGTTGAACTGAGAAGTTTGGGTTGAAGTACGAGGATCTTACTTGTGATGGCACCGACATGGTGGACCCTGAGCTTCTGAGAGAGATGTTTAGTGATGTGAAGTTGGCGGGGATTGTTCCCGTTCCGGTAGCGGCTATGACGGATGGTTCCGCCTGCTGGAGGAGCCACTCGATGGTTTCGCCATCTGACTTGTGGCCGAGCTCACGCGTGAGCTGGAATACACGCGCAGCGCAGAGAGCCGGCATTCGGATGCGGCGGCCGCGGCCGTCCACCTTTGTGTGGCGGTCTTTGGTGGAGGCTCTCTTTAGCAGTGGTTTCTTAGAGGGTTCTGTGGAAGTGCTGGTTGTTGGAGTTGCAACAAGTTGGTTGGATCGGTTTGAATTGGACGTTCTTGGTTCTGTTGGTGAGATTGCTAGGGTTGGGTATGGTGATGAGGTGGAGCATGATGCTGCTTCTTGATCTTCCTTTTTCTCAAGGAGTTGGAATGGGAAGTTTTGACGGTGTTGTTGATAGTGGTGGTGGAGATCATCATCTCCTTCCATGTCACATGGAGAAAGGGTTTAAGTGTAGTTGCTGAGTGTGTATATGTATTTGTGTATGATTGTATGGCTGTCTGAGAGAAAGAAATAGATCGTTTTGATTAATGAGACAGGCAGTGTGATGAATGAGTTTAGTTTAATATGTATGTTTTGGGTCTTTCTTATTAGAAGAGAGATGAGTAGTGTCTAGTTTTTTTACTTACATTGTACAAGGGAATTGGAATTTGCTTTGATTTTTAGGGATGAGATGTGATAAGTGTGAGCTGGGAAAGCAAGAGCTTTTAAGCAACATATATAATGAGTGGGAATTATATGGGTGACCTTTAACAAGCATTATTTGTTTTTTTCCACAGAAGAAATTGTTTTTATTTTATGTTTTTGTCTACCATTCCCAATAAGTATAATTCTCATGAATCAAACTTGAAATTTTTTAAGATTTAGTGGAGTCTTATACTACTAGATCAATATCTAGTTGGTAGAAAATAAATTGATTTCTTGTTCTGTTTAGCTTTTTAATTGTGAATGTGTTCATTCATGTTGATTTAGTATTAGCTTTCTTTTGGTTTTTAATCCTTCTACTTATATGGAAAGGTTAAAGATGAAGTGGAAAAATATGAGATATGTAGTTTTAATTTCATAAATATTTAGAAAAAAAATTAAGAGAGTTCCCTTTTTATTGTGGGTGGACAGGCTCTTTGGTACAGAGTCCACGTGAGGTGCTCTTTTTTATGATTGAATCCATAAAGACAATGGTGGCCAAAGTGGGACCCGATCCCAAGTCAAAAAATTGAAAGACCTGGAAAGGAAATATTAACAAGGGGGTCCCCTTTCATTCAAGTAATCATTTCGTTTTCCTTTTGTTATGCACTTTCCTGGGGAACTTTGGGATTTGTCAATAGGCCCTTTCCCTTTGCTCAACTCTTTCAATTGGGCCTAATTATATTGGGCCGTTCTAACCTGCGAACTGCAGGTTAGTTCGCTTCTATGCGAACTATTCACTTAGCCGTAGGATTTTATTTAAATCATTTCAGCCGTTGGATATGTTACTGGGTACCGGTAGATTTTTAGCTAAAGTCGGTTTGGGCCTTGGTAACATAGGTGAGAAGTCGGTTTGGGCCAGACCGACTTCTGTTGATAAGTTACACGGGCCCAAACCGACTTTTGTAGGTTGTTGTAATCGATTACATCATAGTTGTAATCGATTACATCATAGTTGTAATCGATTACATCATAGTTGTAATCGATTACATCATAGTAGTAATCGATTACATCATAGTAGTAATCGATTACATCATAGTAGTAATCGATTACACTATTTTAGTAATCGATTACAACATATTAAAGGCATCAGATCTGTGCATTTTGTATTATGTAATCGATTACAATATAACAGTAATCGATTACACTATTTTAGTAATCGATTACAACATATTAAAGGCATCAGATCTGTGCATTTTGTATTATGTAATCGATTACAATATAACAGTAATCAATTACAATATTTTAGTAATCGATTACAACATATTAAAGGCATCAGATCTGTGCATTTTGTATTATGTAATCGATTACAATATAACAGTAATCGATTACAATATAACAGTAATCGATTACACTATTCTAATAATCGATTACCACATATTAAAGGCATCAGATCTGTGCATTTTTTAGTATGTAATCGATTACACTATAACAGTAATCGATTACAACAAATTTTTCCCCAAACCGACTTCTCATAGGAAGTCGGTTTTCCCCAAACCGACTTCTCAAGTCACACCCCCCCAAACCGACTTCTCAAGAGAAGTCACACCCCCCAAACCGACTTCTGTACAGAAGTCTTCCCCCACCAAACCGACTTCTAAAAGGTCACTGGCAAGTAACAGGTAATCTAATAATTTCATCCAACGGCACATAATCAGTTCGTTTCAATGCGAACTAACCTGCAGTTCGCAGGTTAGAACTGGCCAATTATATTAGAGCCTCTCAGTTTTTTTTCTCTCAATTTCATCATCTCAACTTCACATCAATTACATTAACCTCAATTTCACATCATTCATCATCTCAACTTGCTTAATGTGTATCAATTAATATAATAAATGATTTAGTTCATTATAACGGATCAATCAATCAACATCAAAATTTCATCTACATTCATACATATTGTACCCATATAAGAGTAGTAGCTCATTTAGGAAGAGTCTCATGGATTACTATCCAAATTAGCTTCATGCTAACACTTCAGGCATGTTTACTTGTCTATTACCAATTCATTTTAGTTACATGCAGATTACATATTCATTCATCTATCAACCCCTTTCTCAATTTTAATTATAATATATCAAATCAAACAAATAGCATTTTCCAATTCATGAGAATCACTGCACCGATCAATTACAGAAGTATACATGTGAGAAATTTATAGTCACTCAAAATTATTATGCAATTGTGGGTTGTACTCTTGAGTACTTAGACTACAAAGTAGCACATGGAAATGGATCTTTGAAAATCGCATGAAATTGGTCGCTAACGCTCAAGTCAGTATATGAGAAATATGAGACACTCAAGTCAATATAAGAGATATACGAAAGTAGAGATAATATGATGCAATAGTAATAGAGAGAGTTAGTATATATTCCTTATAGAGGAGTCCCATAAAGATGAACATGAAATATTATCTTATAGATATTGTTGATATGGTCGAACATCTTATCATATCGGGCTTGTCTAAGACAATCATGAATTGATCTATCCTTCTTTAAGTAGCTGAAGTTTATCATAAGCAACAGCACTTCACGGATACCACAAACAACCCCTTCCCCTAAACAAAATAGGTCAATTTTTGTTTTTGGATTGCATGTAGTCATCAAATAATGTATTTTGATGTAGCTGCAAAAGTAAACAAGCAATATATAATTCAACTCAAAGTACAGTTAACTGCGGCCAGCATGTGTCTTTTCAGGACTGTAATTCATCATTTTATATTCCACAATGCTTGACCTATAGCAATTATCGATTAAAATATGTTAAGAATTGAAGCATCCTAGCTATTAATATTTTAAGATCTAGCTAATGGTAGCACCTAGAACCTTTGTTAGACATAGCATAATAATAATAATAATAATACTATAACAAACATGCTTACAATTCGCCCTTTTCAAATTAGTGAAAGTCGATCTCCTTCTTTCCATTTTATTTTTCTTTTATAAACTGAGAATTCAAATAAGTGGCCAACTTAATTCCTGATATTTGTAGGACAGAATGCACAGCACCCACGTGAGATATCTTAGATTTTTATGAAAAAGCCCTTGTCGTAAAATTACATGCCAAGAAAGGCAATACTAACATACCGACAAGTTGACAACAATTTAAACGCTCACATCAATCCTTGATAACGACTCTCTAAACTCAACAGTAAAATTTTATAGTCAAACTCAAACTTATGACATATTTTAATTTTGATAAAAGAAATGTATGTCCTAAATAAATAAAGTCTATCTCAATATATATATGTACTACAATTTTTTGTTTCAATCTGTCAATTCTAATTTCCTAACAGGTTTTCCTAACTCTAATAATACAAGAAATTGCCTCCACGGTTGAAATGGAATATGACACTTAGACTAATATATATTTTTATAACCGGAAATTTATTAACTAAGCCCTAGCACCCCTATGGCCCTATGTAACATATCTTCCTACACTAATATGCTATGTGATATATTTACTTAATTTTTTTTAATTTCCTTCTAATAGAGATATGATTTCTTTAGTTGGCACAAGAGAATACCACGATATCATGTTAATGGGATTGTCATATTTTAAATGTAAAAATTACATATTTGATTTGTGTGCTATCCACGAGGGCATCGTGGACTTGAATTGGTAAGCAGAGAAGTGGAGCAGATAGATATTAACTGTTGCTGCCTTTTCTGATACCACATGCCTTGCTACTTAAATTATGTATATCTATATAAATATGTATATTTCAGTTTATGTATGCACATATATCTGTGCTGATTATGTACTGTGCAAGCTACCTACCAAACCAACCCAATTAGGTTGAGCATGGACAAGGTTAAGGTTTGTCCCTTATCCGGTCCTAAATATTGGTTGGATCATTTTCCTGAATCTGGATTCGATCTTAGACCCAATATTAATCTGACCCTACAATTTGATTGAGTCAGCTTTTAAACCCGAACCTGAACTTAGACCCGATTAAATATAATGCATAATTATTTTAGTTAAAGTCTTCTCAATATTATTTATGATTATGAATATATAATTTAACATATACATGATATATGTATATATATATATATATGATCAAAAAATACTAAAATTATTAATGATGTATCTAACCCAATGTTTAATCCAATCAACCAATGTATTAGTATATATAACAGAGAGGATATTTTAAATAAGAAGAATACTAAAATTGTTAAAAATGATGATTTTGATACAATTAGAAATGAAAGTTATAGTTAGCATTTTTAAAAGACTACTTAACATATAAATATAGAATAGCATATTTTTTTTAAGGAAATAATAAAAATGGGTATGGAGGGTCTCATCACTTTCTTTGTTCGTATTTTGCCTGCCGCTGTTGGGCACTTTCATGAAAAGTAGAGCCCAGTGAATCAAATTGTTAAAGTGGTAAATCAGTAAATTCGTTTACAATATCCTACGTCTTCGATTCCTCTTTGCATGCACTTTTATGTAGATACTAATGATGATATGTATTATCTGAAGGCCAATTATTAATAAGAAAAAAAACTGTAGGTTGATTTTTCATACACATGCGTGTATCATTTTTCCCACCCTTAAATGATGTTGAAGAATTTGGTACCATTTTTTATAGATCTGAATACCAATAAATTCTAACACAACTCTTTCTGGACTGTTATAAGTATGATATCTGAGATGTGATAGAGGTAAAGTATATTTCTATATATCATTTTTCACCCATAAATATTGTAGAAGAATTTGTTCGTAACTAATTATATTATAAGTTTGAATGAGGTAAATTTTATTTGTGATATTTACAATTCAAGGATTGAGCAGCAAAAAAGAATACTAGTACTAATAATAATATAATACAATGGTTTTGTGCGAGGAATTATATATAGAAGAGTCAAAGAAGCTAAACCAGTCCACGTATGCGCATCTTATCTGGAGGAATCTAGAGTGGTCCAATGAACAACACCATATAGTAAGCACCTAATCAAAGCTATCCTCTATTGTCCTATTTAGTCTCGGTAGGGTAAGTAGAACAATATCTCACTCGTTCTCATCTAATATAATTAGTCCTATTTAGGAGCCAACAGCGACGAGATATCCCAAAACAAAAACAGGGGAACATATTAGTCCTAGTTTGATCGCCACAAAGAAAAAAATCCCCTCAACATTCTTGATATTTGTTGGGATAATAATAACCTCAAGATATTTTACATGGGAGATTTTTGTTGTGATACAATCCAAGTGAAGATACGATAGTCTAACAAGGATCTTCTTCAAGTATTATATATCTACTTTTCTCATAATGCGTTTCTTTCAATTTAAAATAAAAATATGATAGTGAAATTACATGGGTGAGATAATGCATATAAGAAAATATTATTATTCTTTTTCTTTACACAATCAAAGACTAATCTTTTTTTTTTTGAAATAGTTTAGAAATCATTGAAATAGTTCAAATTCATGGTATTGTATCTAAGGAACTCAAACAAATGTTATTTTATCAAATGATTATAGGTTTTGCGAAACAGGAAGTGCAACACAGTATCCTTCCATTAAGAAAAAAAGATTCCTAAAAATCTATGCTTTCTACGTAAGTGCCACTTTTTAGTGGTGGAAGATAGGATTTGATTTTCCTGATCATGTTACAAGCATAGTCTATTTTTTACAAAGTAAAATATGATGTTTGTTTTAGAATAATTTTCAGTACATGTACAATTGTACATGGTATGTTGGCATGCCATGTCGCGTGCCACCGGAATTCAATGACACGTCCTTGCCCTGCATGCTTTAATTCTGTTTGTGCCATCTCATAAAAGCTGTCTCATCAATTAAAATACATTTTTTTAAATTAAAATACATTTTTTTTAAATTCATGCCTTTATTGGACAATAATGCTTGAGATCTATCATTGATTCATGCATGCGTATCAATTTAGTTGGAAAACTCCAACATATGATAGAAACCCTGCTGGCTACTACTCCTGTAGATATTAAGAATCAATCTACAACTCAATGAAACCAGTGGAAGAATATTTACCACAATTCGTTTTCCTTCCTCATCTGCCATTTCTTGTCTTGGCTTAGATTTTAAGAGACTGGCTTCATTTTTCAAATACTGACCATGCTAATTATGAAAAAACCTATTTAAAGTTATTTTTACTTCAATTTTATTTTAAAGTCAAAAGGGCTAGGTTTGTTAAATCCTGCCATGTGAAGGCTGACTTAATATTAACTAAAATATTATATGAAAACATTTATTTATATGGATTATATTTGGAATTTCTGAATTTTAGTTATATATCTTCTATTATTTTAGTAAACAACATATTTAAGGTTCATATTCACACTATTTATGGATAACATGTGAGTTGTGATCATCTCCGGTACTAGAGACTATGACATAAGTTATTAAACCCAACAATAAGGATCTCTAGTCCCAGATTTTGTCTTTCACACTAAAAAACATATTATGTAGATTAAAAAAAATTAAACATTCATTATTTTTGTTTGTTTGTTTTATTGTCATTAATATCGGATGAGATTTGGGACAAACAAATCCATGTTCCAGGTATATTTTGTGCTTAGGTTATCTTGGACCCAACAGTATTGTGGTGTGGGTCAATAGACCCAACCGCTTGGAAGTGTAATATAATAATTAGCAGCTTGGGAATATGATATTGATATGGAGTTTAACGTGTTATATCTTTTTAACATCATGGTTTATTCGGAAATGGAATCTTGTGGTGCATGTCATCCTCCGCATGAAACACGTGGGTCTTCTGTGTTCCAAATCCAATCCATTAAACATACGGGAAGCAATTTTACTAGAGGCAAGGTTGATAGTTATATGATGTACCATAATGAGTTTAAATAAAAGACCCTACTAAGTTGTTCAATGATAGTTATATGAATCTACAGCCAGACACAGTAAAAAACATAATCGTGAAGTAATGACCAATAAAAAAGGTTGCAAATCGTTTTAACACTCGATGTGTATAGCAAGAGTCAAATAAAAGTGAGTGGACGTTCAGGGTTAATTGATGCAACATTAACAAATATGTGTGCCCTCAAGTTCAGAACTGAAAGGTTATTGCCAAAACCTGGCATAAGATATCTGACTCAGCCATGTCATCTCCTTCAACTTGAGTCTTTTGCGCCTTTAATTGCCTAATAATGGAGATGACAACCAAGAGAATCAAAAGACTATCTATTTTTATTTTGAAATATTTTCTCACGTGAAACACATAAAAGGTAACATTTCAACAATTAACAGTGAATGCCACCAATTCTGTCACATATGAACAATAAAAACAGACCAGATAAAGCTCAATATAAATGACTTAAATAAGCATGATTTTATATTCAGCCGTAGTGAACGAAAGAAGCAAAAAGATTAATAAACAAATGTCATATTTATAGATATAAAACATTTTTAAAATGGCTAGGGGCCATTCTTTTAAGAACAATGATTTTTAGTTATACATCCATCTAATAGCTTATCTGAAAATGAAAAAATAAATAAATAACTTTTCCAAAAATGAAAAACTACCTTTCCCATATGCTATTCAAAAATGTTTTATGTTTGTATGATTATCAAGGGTAGAAATATCTGATAAAAAATGTGACAAAAAATGAGTTTTAAAATCATACATAAATGAAAGATTAAAAGTTGGTTATTAGTCACATTGTCACTTCTTTTAATCTTAAATGTTCAAATAAGATTCAATGGTCAATATTAATTGTTATAATTTATCACAATATCAGGTATTCTCACTTGAGTCACTTTCTATGCATTGCACATGGAAAGAAATGTTCGAGTAATCTTACATGTTTAAGAAGACAATGTATTTAAGAGGAGGGGCTTATTATAATTATGGTCACATGCTGAAATGACTGCATCTAAATAATATGTGGAAAAGTTCAAGATAATAGGGACATTTAAATCCACATTATGTTAAGGTTCACAGTAAAGTTGGGCAGGTAGAATTACTCTATTATTCATCACTAATTCTAATAAAAAAAATGCAAGAGTCGTTCTAACTATAGTCATCAGGTAGGAGGAAAACATGAGTAGCATTGTAATCGAATTGGATATCAGTAAAAAAAAAAGGCTTATATGGTAATCCTTCATGCTATATATCATTTCTATGTAGACTACAGTTCCACAACAAAGTGCCTAGAGAGAAAGTTAATATTACCAATAAGTATCAGAAGTCCATAACGGATGAAACCATCAGAAATAATTTCAAAGGATAATTAAAAAATTATGGTAAGTGAACAATAACTAGCCTTGGTAGCTATACTAGCTGAGAAGAGTTAAATACCGGAAAAGAATGGCCATGGACACCATTCCGAAAAGCTCACTTACATACTCATACAAACAGGTAACTCTAATAATGCCTTTTTTTCATTTGCCCTCATCATCCTATTCATCCTCCTCATCGTCATCATCTTCAGAGTCATCCTCATCATCATCCTGTCAATGAAAGTAATACTCAATAATATAGCAGAGTACTAAATTTTAGTACTTGACCAAACTTTGTACGGATTCAGCACAGTTCAAGCAATTTTCTTGATCATTTCCCTAGTCAAGGAACCCAAAAATGCTAGGTAATATAGCATATTTAATAGATTTAAGAATTAATGTTTGTAGTTTTCCAATGAAAGACTTTTCATTTTTGAGTTCCTTAACCATGGCAATGGGTGGCAAAAGTGCAACGCCATTCCAAGAAATACTCCAACAGCAATTTGACAATATCCGTGTTTTTTAAGAGAAATACAGAAGTTCAAATACCTCAAAAGGTTCACCAATAGCCTCTACATCATCAGGGACCTCCTGTTCCATTATAATCAACTATGGTTATAAATATAAAAAAAGAAAAAGAAAAACGGGAGAGTATAATGAATGATTCTGTGAAATCTGAAGTTAACTTACATTGTTGAAATAAGTGAGTGGATTTGGCCATAAATCCTCCTTTATCAAGTCCGCAATCTGAAATTTATAATGAAATGTTACGCTAGGACAAATGTGGAGCAGAAAAAGGAGTAAATAAAGAAGTTTAATGGTTGTAGGAGAGAGATTCCAAACCTATGGCAATGATGCACGAATATAGAAACAACTTTGCAAGAGCAGAATAAAAATATACCTCATCATGAATGTCATCCATATCATCATCTTTCTCCTCGCAGTCACTAAACCAACTAAAGAAACTGCATTCATTAACACAAATATAAGGAACTTCAACAATAAATTTCCCTCAAATATATTAAAAAACTATTAAATGACAAGAAAAAGCTTCTTTCCCCAGCCAGGAAGGAAGTTTTCTTAAAGGATGAGGTATTCACAGTAAACGTTGGCCACAGATGTGTATTTCAAAACATAAGGTTGGTCTGGGTTTCAAGGATTTGCATGCTTTAATATTTGCTATGATTGCAAAACAAGGCTATGGACTTCAGGGTGGTGCTAGGACACTTTTATATTAATGAAACCTAAATACTTTTGACAATTTAAATTTTCAAGTAGTAATTCTCGGAGACACTGTTTTACACCTTAAGTTGCTGAGATTTTAAAAGGTATAATTCATGAAGAGAACATAACTGACAGGATCATGCGTCAGAAGAGCATTAATACAATGGTATCAGGTTAAAGGTTGTGCTCGGATAAACTATCCATTCAAGCATGTCACTTAACCATCCTAAAGTACGAAAATATACATTTGGAAGTGGTGCAGACATTCTCTCTTACACTCTTTAACCAAGTTAAGATGCAATTATTCCTTGTGCTCTAGGTGTAATTTTGTGGAAGAATGAGAGGCTCACCTGTTTAGTGGAAGACATCAGACATGGGTCACTTGGTGGGCAGAGAAGGACAGTAGCTTATAGCTAATGCTCTTTTGTATATATGTAAGAATACCGACAGGAAAGTTTTCCAGGATTAGGTCTGGAATAACAATAAATTGGCCTACATTCTCAAAAAGTTATGGCATTAATGGAATTAATACTTCTAATAGGTAGTTGGTTTCAGCCACCCTCTGTGAAGGGTGTGTATTTAGGAATTCCTCTGGCTTTGACCATGGTGGAACAAACTGTCTGTCTTCTTAAAAAAAAACGGATGAAGTGGAATTTGGTTCAGCAATGCAAGCAGGGATTACCAATCAGGTGCCCTTTGTTGATATGCTAACTGATCAGCTCTTATTAAATAAACAGATGAAGTGGAATTTGGTTTAGAAATTCAAGCAGGGATCAACAATCAGATGCCCTTTCTTGATGTGTATTGTCAGTTAGTTATAAATATAATTACCGAACAAATTCAAGAAGTTTATTTTGTTTTTCTCGTAGAAAAATATCATTCAAGCATAATAGGTGATCTTGCATACAAAGCATGTATACATGTATGAACATTGACTTCTCTGTTGTTAATATTTCCATAAAAAACTAAAACTAAAAAACACCAACCTGACATCAACAAAAGCCCGCTTGTTCCCTTTCTTTTCATGATTGACACCATTGGCTATGCTCTACATGTTTAAGGATTGTGTATCAATTCAAAGTAAAAGAAGCGAGACTAAAACTGTAGATTTGTAGAAGTTGATACGAGGAATAAGTGAAACTCATAACCTTACCTTTCCATCTTTCCATTTTATGGGAGTAGCAGTAATCTTTGTTGTTCCTTCATCGAGGAATATATAAGTCTTTGTAAGCTTTGTATCCTCAAAATAGGGATTTGGCTTGAAATTCTGAACAACAAATAATTAAGAAACGGTTATACTAGCTGGCATAAAATTTAAAACCATTCATCTTCAACTAACTGAAGGGGTAACTTACAAGGGTGATTGTGTAGCCTGATTTGATATCTCTATTATCTTCAACCTCAAGAGAATCCAAATACTTAAATATCTATTATAGCATAAGGGGTCAGCAATGAATTAAACTTGCTGAACTGGTGTACATAACAAAAGGAACAAAAACACAGAATTCACAAGACAGAGAGGAGTGAGGACAAACCTTTTGATCTTCGTCATTGAGAAGCTCGCCGAGTGCAGGATGACTCAAAAACTGGAACAAGAACAGAGTGAAATCTTTTATTAAACAAAAACAATAATAACATAAAGTAGATGGAATGCAAATAAGGGTGAGTAACTAACAGCAGTCAACCAGAAATCAGGAATAGATTTGATAATCTCATTACGGTTATCGTAAACAGGCTTCCTTATCTCATTGTACTTCTGTTCTATTTCCAGCACTTTATCATTAGCCTCTTCATTGATCTACCATGAAAATAAAAAGCAATGAATTATCAAATTGACATTAAAAATAACAGAGGTTCATATAATTCATAAACACAATTTAACTATACTTGTCTTAAACCCTATTTATGCAAAATGAATTGAAGAGCAGAAAATGGTTGTGTTGTGGATAGAAATAGAAAATTGAAAGAAAGAAAAAGAAAACCTTTTCGAGGTTGTCTTGGATCTCCTGAAGCTTCTCAATGGAGAGGAGGAGTTGGGGATCAATATCTTCAGAAGTGTCATCAACTTTCAACTTCTTAGTGTTGTCACCACTTGTCATCTTCAGCTCTCAACTGTGAACTCAAGTGATAGGATGGGTTTAGGGTTTATACTATCAACCACTTAATACTATGCATCCTTATTTATGTAAAATTGATAATAGTTAGTATATAAATTATTCTTTTATAACTTTAAATTTTCTTATATTCTTCATTTTTTATGGGTAAATGTTAATAGGTTAGTATTTGTTATGTGCTAGACTCAAATTCTCAATATTATTCACTATATTTTTTAAACATTTCACCTTAATCATCATATAAACTTATCCTTGTGACTATATTGTTTTCTTTTGCTTATGATGAGTCTAACTTCTCTCTATTATGAGAGAGAACATTGCATAAATAAGATTATAACATGTAACAAAAACATAAATTTAATAGTCTAAATTTTAACATTTTAGTACTTGAGAGGAATCCATTTCCCTTAAGATAATCATAATTTTAGGGAGATACATTCTTGCTTTCATGTTTTTTTCAATACATGAATTGTTTTGTATTTGTTAAGATAATCATAATAGCAACAACAAAAAATATAGAGAAAAAACAATATAAATTTCAATAACTTGTTATATTTAAAATTTAGTTATAAATAATAGCAACAAAAAATATAAATACAATTGTCTTCAATATAATATATTGTATGTCTTCACACACATTTTTTTGGTAAGTATTTTCTTACTTTTCTAATATAAAACAATTATTAGGTACTAACTTTTTAATTTAGTATCTACTTTTTTAATATATAAATGCACTTTTTTATTTTATTTTTATCTAAAAAAAACTCTTGTTTGCTTATGAAAATATTTGCTATTTTTATTTTAACTTCACTAATTTACAATGAGAAAAAAACAAACTTATGCTTATAAAAGATTTATATAATCACTATATCACCCACCATTTATATATAACTATCATTGACTATTTAAAAAAGTAATACAAATAAATAATAAATGTTGTATTAATTGAATATAAAATTTACATTGATAGTGCATACATATTAAACTCATTATCCATTACAACTATGTTTGCTCTATTTGTATTTTTAAAGCGGTTCTATTTTCACTTATTTTTGTACAAAACCTTGCATAAAATGAAACAACATATAAAAAAAATCACATATATGTAATTAATACTTAATAGTGAATACAGAAGATGATATTTTCACAAACTAAATAGGTTATGACAACAGGTGTTGACATATTTGATTGATAAGTTTCACTATATCTTCCACACACATCTTAGATGCTTGGATTAGTGTTTAGATTTTCAATATTACAATACATAAAATCTCACTATAAATTCTCATCCAGGTCGATTTTTTTATTGACACTTCAAATAATGTTTCTTCATCTAATCTAAATTTTTTTGGTCAAAAGCAAAGAAAGAAACTCTAAGATCGCTTATTTTCTAATCCACCGACAGGCTTATAGTGTAGGCTTAAATGATATTTGACATTTGACAACAGTTGATCTCATTTAAGGCTTGACTTTATAACAAAAGTGACCAACCTTCTTCACTCGTTTGTCAGAGTTGATATGTAAGAAACACATTTAAAATTGAAAAATAGGCTAAGAATATTAACAATTATATAACAGGAACTTAGAACCATGTCTTGCCCAATACCTGAACAATACAAGACAACAAAGGTTTAAGTAAATTCAAGTCAGAGCCCTTCATTTACTTCCTTTTTTTACCTACATAACCCATTATAATTAACTGCTCATCTCAGCTTTGACCAGGCAAGGGGAAATCCCAAATTACTTCGACTAAAACAGTCACTATTACTGTACGCCAAAAAAGTCACTAAAATCTAAACTAGGAATAGATAGCAAGCATGGTTCATATTAAAATCTGCACCAGCATGGGGGGAATAAACACTGCATTTACTTCCTTTCTCTCTCAACGAATCAGTAGGAACAATAATTTCAAGGCTAACACACGAAAGTCAATAAGAAAATATGGGAAATAAATGAAAATGGTACCAATAGTCTGTAAAAGCTTAATAAATACACTTCACTGGTTGATGAGTAAATATTCATGATCATCTTCGATGTGCTGTCCGCATTGGCATTTTTTACCAATTGGCTCCCCACCGTAAAGTGCTTTAAGTCTCATGCTGCACCCTCCCTGTAATCTCCAAACACAAGCCCTTGCTTGGCCCTTTGTTTGATTGTCTATCTTTAGTAGGCCTCTTACTAGAGCCAGGGTCAACAAAAACTGGCTGAATTTTCAGATTTGGGTTTGGTTTAATGCGGTTCACTTCCCTTTCATCTAGTGGACGTAATATTCTATTTTCAGGCTGTGATTCTGAAACTTCATCTTTATTCAGAAGGACCTGCAAAAATAGACAGTCCACATAAGATTGGGTTTCCTGTGAACCTGTATACGAAGATTGTTTCATAATCAACAACAATGGAAGAAATTTGAAGACGAAAAACATATCTCATACTTCCTAGTTTAGGTTTCTTCTCAAAACTATGCACAACGAATAAAATATGACCCTAAAAGGACTTAAGAATATCACGTTCAGTCCTTCAAGACTTTATATTCAGTAAATAATGTAGCTTATGTAAGTGAAACGATTAAAACAAAGGAACAAGAGGGATAACTGCAGACACATCTTTTTGATACCAGGAATGAATCACAGTGGAAAGGACATTAGTTTTTAATCCCGCTTAAAGATAAATCAAGGTGCGGCAAATATAACTTCCAACTCCAAGCAATATAATTTGGCTAAAATATAAACCTTGCGGCCAACAAGGTCAAAAGTTATAACAACTTTATTTCGTTTAGTTTGTTCGGCTTCTTCCATTTCCTCTTGTTTCTTCCTCAATAATTCTTTTTCCTGAAGAAAAGAAAACAAAATTGAATCAAAACGAAATGAGTTTCATAAAAATAATATCAGATATAAACGTGATTACAGGTTAAAAATGAAATACAGACCTCCTTTGACAACCAAGTGTTCCCATCAAGCTCATAGTAGTCACTTTGATCATCAATAACTGTTGTACGGGCTGCAGAGTTACGATCATAGTCAACAAGTCTCTTTGCATAAGCTTCAGCAGCAGCTTCAGCGTCTGACAAGACAGGCAAACTTTCTTCCAGACCAGCATATGAGCTTCCCTCTTTCAACACTAACGCACCACAGAAATTGCAAGGACCCTCTCCTTCTTGTTCACAAACTATTTTGCCACAAGATAAGCAATTGCTGATCAGCCTGTGACGACGTGCTTGGCAAGAGCATGGTCTTCCCTGCTGGAACACAATTGACCCTTTGGCTGCCTCAGCAAGTGAAATAGCTTTTCCAGCTTTTTTCTTTCTGGAATTCCCCTGGTTTACTTTTTGTGATGAACTTCCTTCACTGCCTGAAGCTGTAACCTTAATTTCCTGATTATTGATGTTTGCATTCTTCTTGGTTTCTGCGTGAGAACTCTGGACTGTCACTGCTTTTGGTGCCCTCAAAGATTTCTTAGTTCCACTTGCAGATGTTTCAACTGAGGGCGGTTTGACATAGGCATGTAATTTTGTAGTTGGAACAGCTGAGTTGGGGGTAAATTCTGAGTAACCTCTCCGCTGTAAATATTCTTCAATCACAGCTTTCCCCACTTCCTGACCAACTATATTCTGCAAAGGAAAATGAAGATAAAACCATTCAGATTTAAATCATCTAAACAAAGACATAATAACTTTACATTCATTGATATAGTTATAATTCTTAACTTTATAACTAAGATTCTGTTACACGGGCCAACACAAAAGTTCATTTGTAGAGTTTAATTTGAATCATTCTAAATAAATAAAGTGATTAATTTAACCATAACCATAACGAAGATGATATTCTTATGTCTTGGGTTGATAACCCGGGCAGGTTATCACACGAGATAAGGAGAAAGAAGCATAGCAAGAGCCCTGGGAAGAGGTGGATGATGAAATAAGCAAACCCTGATTATGAACATACAATTGATTGAACCCTAAAACGAAAGAAAGAAAAAAAGAAAAGGCGTTACGTACGTCAAGGTACTCTTTAGCATCAGGTGGTTGAGCAAGGTCGCAGTAAGAAACAAGTCCCTTAATGATATCTTCATCCAATCCTGTTTCTATCTTCGAACACAATTCCACCAACGCCTTCTCCAGCCACTCTCCCGCTGTTTCCATCTCTCCTGATTCTCTCTTCAATAATATGACTAAATTGAGAAATAGTACAAGTTTAATATTATGGAATGACTAAATTAATAACAAGTTTAATATCAAAAAAATAAGTTAATAAAAATATAATATTATTTATTAAGAAGTTAGTTATTTATTCCATACTAATTCAAATATATAATGTAAAATAATCATTAAACCTCTAATGGCGCTCTCTGCAACATTTACGCCTCCTTTGTCTTCAAGCTTCGGCCTTCACTCCAAAACCCATAAGCCCTTTTCTTCTCACTCTCTGAATTTCATCAATCCTCTTAAAATTCGGGCTTCTACTACTCTTGATTATTCCAGCGTCTCTACCAACGGCAAACCCTCCCCTTTGAAGGTAACAATATCTACCCTCACCCCTCTATTACTCTTTTACTTGTTTTTTTGGTTTACATATTCTTATATACACCAATATATTCATTGAAGAGAAAACCCTACTTCATGAGTCCATTATGTTATAGATTTTATGTAATAAACATTTTTAATTGGTTTTGCTTCTTTGATTTGTAAAAAAAGCAATTGTCTTTCAATGGATTATAAATAATAGTAATTTGGATCCCTTTTTAATTGTGATACAAAATATCCAAGGCTTGTGTCAGAATTCACCAGATCTTGACTCATGCATAATGCTTTTTCCTTTTCCCATCAGACTAGTAATTGGCAATGGAAATTCAAGGATAACTCTGTAAACATTTATTACGAGGAGCATGTAAAGGAGACTCCTGAACCTTCCCAAAATATCTTGATGCTGCCAACCATTTCTGATGTTAGCACTGTTGAGGAATGGAGATCAGTGGCTGGAGACATTGTTCAACGTAACGGCAATGTCAATTGGCAGGCAACTATTGTTGATTGGCCTGGTCTGGGTTATTCTGATCGACCAAAGATAGACTATAATGCTGATGTCTTAGAAAAGTTTCTGGTCGATTTCATTAATTCCCCCGATGGACCAATAAAACAAGCAGGTATTGGTGGTGGACATTTTATTTTGTATTGATTTTCACTTAACAGTTCAATTTGATAAAGCTTTATAGTTTTGGATTATATTTGTTTAATCATTTTAGATCGCCATAGCATAGTTAGGTTGCAATTATAGGGATAAATTTCACTACATTATAGTATGTTTGAGAAGTTTCCCTCAGTTTGTTATGTTGCTTTTGGAACATATAATTCCTTACCTGCTTACCAGGGCTTCTAAGACATTTGTTTTTGCCTTGATTTGTGGGTATGCAGAATCCAAGTTGTGGAGTAGTTATTTAATTCAAACTGGTACTAGGAAAATGCAGAGTTTTTTAGACACTAGAACAAGGGATTACATGATTAGTTGCATAGACACACATATTTGGTAAAATATTGAGTTAACGCTTATACTCTTACGAGCTTGCAATCCTTTGACACAAAAACGATCAACTCATGTAAATTCTATTTTGGTAAACTCTTAAATTCAAATAAATTCTTAGGAATCGGTAAACTCTTGACTCTTTTACAGGCAAGTTTACAAGCCTAGGTTCATACATGGTTTTGACCTCAAATTCTGTAGTTTTATTGATATTAATGGGTACTTGGTTGAATTGTCGATATTATGAATTTATATTGGGTTTCTAAAGGTAATTATATCATTATTAATTTTGTTAGACTAGAAAATAATGTAAGTGTCGACATAAGCCAACTTACGTCTTCTCTTTATTGTTTCCATTTGCTTTGGGGTGCAGTTGTACCTTATAAACTATCAGTTATCTTGCCTTAAGCATGGAGTTGTACATACACACATGTTTGTTAAAATTGTGAGTTAACTCAAGTCCTAACTAAATATGTTTTCTTTAATATTTCTAAAACATGTAAACTGCTAGGACTCGAGTTTACATTTGTTTTGACCTAAGCTCCATGAGTTTATTTAAAGTCTTGAGTTTGACTATATATAGGGGCATATTAATGAGAGTACTATCTGAGATGAATGGTTAGGATTAGAATGTAACTAAGGCTAGCATGATTTTTTGTTCTAATCTTGACCACCCGTGTAAGATCCAATGGTCAATAATCACTCCTCCCATTGGATATGCCCCCTATATAAAGTCATTATTTTTCTGTCCTTATATCCAATTAGTATTTCTTATTCTGCCATCTTTTTTGTATTGTTTTACTGAACACTTGTGTCTATCAAGATGCTTCCTGTAAATTGTGGGAGCAGAGAATGTTTTGGGTTTATCCATTGATTTTCTTCTATTTACATAATTTCTTCAAGGATGTATATTTTGTTTTCATGATAGTTAAATATGTCCAATCCCTATTATTTAATGTGACTAACAGTTCCCGTTTCCCGTGTTAAACTAGAAAATGGTTTGGTCATTTTTGGAGGAGGGCATGCTGCTTCAATAGTAATCCGTGCTGCAAAAAAGGGTCTGTTGAAGCCCAAAGCTATAGCTGCCGTAGCTCCAACTTGGGCTGGTCCACTCCCGATTGTGTTCGGTCGAGATTCCAGCATGGAAACAAGGTAATTTGATGCTCTCTTTTTCAGTGGACATAACCTTTTCTTCGCTATAGCATTGCTTTCTAGTGTATACTAAAAGGAAAGAAAGTTTAACCTGATGATCTAAGAAATGTTTCATAACTGAAATTTAAAAATAATTAACTATAGGATATTTTTGTTGCAGTTGTTGAGGCAGGAAAAAAATGTTGTGCCATATTTCTTAATTATATGTAATGATTTGAGCCCCTTCAAAGATCTTCCTATCCCCCTGCTCTACCAAGTCCCCCCCCCCCAAGAGTTCATATTGATAAATAAATTCAAAGAGCCATGTACGTTACAACCAGATAATGTTGCTTCACGATGTAATATAACTGGTTTGTTTTCTCCCTTCCTCATAAACTTGACAGGTATGGTCTTCTAAGGGGCACATTAAAGGCCCCTGCAGTTGGGTGGATGATGTATAACATGCTTGTGAGCAATGAGAATGCAATTCAATCACAATACAAATCCCATGTATATGCAAACCCTGACAATGTGACTCCAGGAATTGTGGAAAGCAGATATGCACTGACAAAACGAAAAGGAGCACGTTACCTGCCTGCTGCTTTCCTGACTGGGCTGTTAGACCCTGTAACATCACGCGAGGAGTTCCTTCAACTATTTGCGGATTTGGTGGGAAAGATACCAGTACTGGTTGTATCGGCAGAAGGAGCTCCTAAGAGGTCTAAGGCTGAGATGGAAGCTCTTAAGGGAGCTAAAGGGGTGAGCAAGTTTGTGGAGGTGCCTGGTGCTCTTCTTCCACAAGAGGAGTACCCTTCTGTGGTTGCACAAGAGCTTTATCAGTTCTTGCAAGAATACTTTGGCATTGTGGCCTAAAATTGACACCTTTTTCTCTCAATAAATTATCTAAGCAGTGGGGAGTAGTAATATCATTGGTGTTCTGCAATGTGCAACCTTCCCCCCTTCTGTATGAAGCTGCAGATTTCTGAGGCACGAATTCAAATTGATGAAAGAAAGAAGTTTGTCCAGCAGTATACATATTTATTTAGTGTAATTGTATTTATTATATTATAAAACCCTTCTTGTGTACGAGTTTTATAGACATCAAATCATTGTTCTGTCTACACTTGACTAGTCCTCTTCATTTCTCTTTCAGAAAGATATCAATAATTTATGAATGAACATGAGTTATGTACTTATGATATTGCTTAATCTATATAAACATCTTGTTAGTTTGTATTGTTTGTGCTTGTTAAATGAATTTATTTGAATAAAATAACTTAGAAGTTAGGTGTTGCACAATTTTGGATTATCAAGCACGTGTAATGCAGGGGTGTACGATGAAAACATATACAAATACGTGTGTGATGGGGGACATATTGTCAACTCCAAATTGCCTATTTGCATTCCCAACTAAATAAACCACTTTTTATTTTACTTAATAATTATTGTTTAATAAAAAGTGTGAATAGGTATTTGGAAGGGTGAATAACCCTTCTCAATATATATATATATAAGAACACACATCCATGTCTACTTATATATAAACAAGTTTATGAACTTCAATCATTTAATTGCTTTCGGGGAGTGCTTGATCCATGTCTTATTTGGAACATGTAATATCTTTTGAAGAATGAGTGTAGGCAAATTCATGTGTTGATTACTTTGCAAAGTATGGATCCCAACCATTGAAGCGCCACCTCTCATCACCTTCCTAAGCATGAATCCAAATATTGAATCTAAAATATGTAAACAAACTGGAATTTAATCCAGTGTATTGAAAGTATAATTTTTTATATTATTATTCATATTTCTGTTCATATTACTGCAACATTTTTGGTATATGACAACGACTTCATCTCCAACGGCTTGAAAACCGTGGTCTTAAAACATAATAGACAACGATTTTAAAACTGTTGTCGATTAAATGTATTGGACCACAATTTTTATATAGTTGTCATAGATTCTCTCAAAATTGTGACCTATTACACTTAAAACCACATTTTTATACTGTTGTCATAGTTGTTCTGAAAACTGTTGACATATTATACTTAACACCACATTTTTATAGATGTTGCCTATTTTTGTAATGGTCACGGTTCTTTCTTACTTTCAATAATTAATTTAGGGGAGAGATCCACTTACTCCAAAAAACACTTACTCTTCATCTTAGCCATCCAATCTTGAAAAATTCAATGGTTTAGATGTACTCACCAATTCAAACCATTGAATTTCCCAAGAATGAATAGTCATGATGTGGAGTAAGTGGATCCCTCCCCTTTATCCCATTAATTTATTATCTATTATTTTATAAAATCAACACAAACACACCTCACCACTCTTTAACCTCAAAACACCAAACACTCCTCACTACTCTTCAACACCAAACACTTCTTCTTTCACTCACGTTCTTCTTTCATTATCTCCTTTCACTTCTCAAACTTCTTCTTTCACTTCACTCTTTACCACACTTCTTCTACTCACGTTCCCTCTTTACTCACGTTCTCATTTCATTATCTCGTTCTCTCACGTTTGCTAAGGGGTTCGGTTTCACTCAAGCTAAGGGGTTCGTTTTTATTTCACTATTTCATGGTGAGTTTGATATCACGCTTCACTATAATACATGATTTGGACTCAATGTAGGGTTTAATTTGGGGGTTGTGTTTGATTATTGGTGAGATTTAGGGTTCTATTTGATTTTGGAGTTTGTTTGATTTGGGGGTTGGGTTTGATTTGGGGGTTTTAGGTTCTATTATGATTCTCAGGCCTTGAAAACCATGTTTTCAGTTTTAGATTTTTAGTCATTTTCTCATTGGTTCTATCATATACGTTGGGAGACATATACTTACAAATTTTTCAAGTAGGTTTTTATAGCTTTCTTTCTTATTTATATCATTCTCAAAGGAGTTAGTTGGGTGTTGATTTGGTATCTTTGTTGTTTAAGCAACAAATGCTAATTTTGGGGGTTTATGTTATGTTATTTGTGGCATTCAATTTGTTTAGCTTGAACCTGGATGACTTGTAACAAATATTCATGGTTGGGGTGATCTTACACATCTTATATAGATATTTTCAGGTCATATGTTCATTTTCCCTGTACTTAATGTATTGATTTCCTATTTCAATAATTTAAGGTTTGTAATTGATAACTCTAAGATATTTCCTATTTCATCTTCCATTCTCTATTGGTCGTTCCTTCCATCAACACGTTGTGACTTATGAATTTTCATACATTGGTTCTTCTTTGATCAATTTCTATGTCAAATTTGGCTTCTCTGATGTTGCTTGCAAAGTGTTCGACTATATGCCCCATAGGAATGTTGTCCCTTGGACTACCATTATGGGGTGCTACTCACAATTGGGCAGTGTTGATGAGGCATTTTATTTATTTAATCAAATGCGTACCGAAGGGATTCGACCCAGTAACATAACAATGTTGATCTTGCTGTTTGGAGTTTCAGAGGTTGGTTCCAATATTATTTTTTTTAAGTTTTAAGCAAGTCTTTATTAGAAGCTTAAGGTGTTGCGGGCAAATCAACTTTTCCAGTTAATTGTAAAGAAATTTTGCAGCAATCTCAGGTTTGCTTACTGGTAATTCTCATATTAGTCTTACATTGTCTCTCATTTTAGACATGATATCTTTGCCCCAAGGAGGCTTATGTGGTGTGAAACAAATACATGTTATAAGTAGCTGGTTTTGTGAGTACTTGTTCTTGGTTTTTTTTAGTCCTACTGTTTGTATATTATCAACTTTAGAAGTCTCATTTTTGTGATTGCAGGGATGTCTTATCCTATGCATCAAATGAATATTATTAATGTCCTTGTTTTTGTGATGTGGAAATGTGTCTATGCGCCTATTCCAATATACATTTGAAAATATCAATGTTTTCTACTTCCAACTTTGCTCTAATGCTACAAAAAACTACTGTTCTTTAAGTAATCTCTTAGTTTGAAAAAGAAGAAGATTTGGAAGCAAGTTAGTTGGGCATGTGCAAGTGGGATAATTAAGTCGACATAAGGTAATTTCTTATTTTCTCAAATGAATATGATCCTTTATTGTACTTGTGTATTAGCACTTAAGAGCATTGATAATTTGTACTTGTGTAAATCTTGTTTGGGAAGTATTGATAATTTGTATAAGAGCATTTTTTTTAATCCTTTCAAACACTTTTAAGTAACAATGTTATGGGCAAGTTTGTTAAGTCTCTTAGTGAATGTGGATTTGTTAAGAAACCATCATTTTACATGGTAACAGATGATTTGGTAATAACACTTGGTTCATCTATCTGTGTGGTTTTATTTCTGACTAAGTCTGGTGTTTCTTCTTCTGATTTAGATGAACAAATAATTAGGATCGGCAAGAGAGATGTAAACCGTGTTACTGAATTCTAAACTTTAAATACTTCAATCAATTTTCATTACACACATTTATAACTTAAACTTGTTTTGCTTTTTTTATTTTTGTTTTGCAGTGTCTCAGCCTTCTTAAAGCTTCTTTGATCTCATCTTCGACTCTAACAGATGTTCTAGGTCAATAAATATTTCCCATTAAGAATGAGAAACTTACTAAGTGAAATTGGCATTTTCTACATTTTTATTGTTTTTATTTTGAATATTCCTATTGAGTTTGTGTTGGTTATTGCTAGTGTTACGTTTGAACTTATGTACTTGTGTATTAGTAGTTTTGTAGATACTACTATATGTTGGACTAATTGTTTTTAATTTATATTGATGCAGCACAATCATTTGGAAGACAAATTGCCGCATATAGTACATGAAGACGAATATGTAGATTGGTCTTCATAATTGAAACATGAAGATTTCCTTTTTAGATTAGAATTATATTTTGTTAAACAATAATGGAAACGTAATTGTATGTCTTTTGTAGTATCTTTTTGACAAATAGATACACAATTGTATAACTTATTAATTTATATATATTAAGTACTTTTGTCATATAATAGTGACGCGACGCCATATGTTAAATGTGATGTTTGATAAAAAATTATATGTGATATAATGACAAAATTATTTTTAAACATATGAGTAAATCAATTGTATAAAATGAACAAAGAAAATGGTTTTAAAGTCATACTACTACGCAACGGTTTTTTAGCCGTTGTAAATGAGCCTATTTGAAATGAACAAAGACAACGGTTTTTAGCAGTTGTAAATGACCAAAGGCAACGGTTTTTTCCTTTTTCTATAGGCAACAGTTTTTAACCGTTGTCTTTAACGATGGAAAAAAACCGTTGCCTATTTAAAACATTAGACAATTGTTTTTAAAAAGTGTTGCCAAAAGGCAAAAAATTGTGGCCTAAACCAAAGGTAACGCCTCAGACTACTACAGTTAATGGCAACGGTTTGACAAAGAGAACAGTTTTTTGACTTTTGGCCACGGTTTTCAGGCGTTGCCGTAGGTAAAAAATGTTGTACTCTATACACGGTAACACATACTGTTGTCATAAATAATGGCACTATAATTATTAGTTGTGTTTGATTTATAAAAGTAATATATGCATCATCTATTTTTCATATTTAATTATCATTAAAACTTCAAAAAAAAAACTAATCTAAATGAATGATGTAGTCACTGTATATAAATTTGTATTTTTATTTCAAATTGTGATATCTTATTATTATATCTTATTTTCTGGAGGAATTAAAAAAGAAGGAATGTGAAAATAAAAAGACATTTTTATAATTATTAGTATTAGTAAATTACCAAGTAGAATAAAATCAGAAAATAAATCACACACCACAATTTTGTTTTACGTAATGTGTAACTCACACAATTTACACAGATAAGAATAGCATAAACAAATTAAAGGCGGTGATGAGGGACAGAGATCACATGTCCAAACAGTGTCTCATTCTCTGTCCCAAACTAATAAAAATGTTACATTTGGTTTTTTTAAAAATTCTTTTATTCATATGATAATATACCATTGGTCCGGGACATGGAATGGGACACCGTTCGGGACGGGTGATCTTGATCCGGTGACGAGTTATGTGAAATTTAGGTTTTATATCGACAAATAACGTTATGCTGAGGTAGCGAGTTTATTTTGTCCTTAATTCCTTTGTTCGGCGATTAAATAGGGCTTGTTCTCTTGTCTCTATATAAATACGTACACAAGAAGGTAACTCCACTTGTATAATTGTAAGCAAGTTTGATGAACCTTTGAAATTTTAGAGTGAATATAATATAAGATAGAAGATAGGTCTATCCTTTTCTCAAAAATCTTGGACCTTAGAGCGGAAAAACTATCTCAACTCAGAAGAAATATAGATACATCACTCCTTCTTTATTGAAAATGGGAAGACCCCCAAACTATGAAAAAATTGGAATTAAGAAAGGACCTTGGACTCCAGAAGAGGATATCTTGTTGGTCTCTTACATTCAAGAACATGGTCCTGGTAATTGGAGATCTGTTCCAACCAATACAGGTATAGTAATATATATATATATATCCACTTAATTAACCTATTATTACACATTTCTTTATTTGATTTATTCAGTTTTCAATTTTCATTCTTTACTTAATTATAGCTTTTCCATATTCAGTTCACATATATGCGTGAGTATATTGTAATTAACTATACACAAAACAATTTTCATTTCATGTGGGAATTCATTCTTATGGGATAAGATAATTAATTTTGTTTTATCCAGGTTTGATGAGATGCAGTAAAAGCTGCAGACTTAGATGGACAAATTATCTTCGACCAGGTATCAAACGAGGTAACTTCACTGATCATGAGGAGAAGATGATAATCCACCTCCAAGCTCTTTTGGGCAACAGGTATGTGTACTTACTACTTGTTCTCATCTTAATAACAATTTCCAACTACAAGTATATATAAGAATATGATCATGAAATGAAGAAACAAGTATTTCTTTATTTAACAAAAGGAAAGAAAGTTTGGATCTGCTGTGCTTTAATTGATTTGCTAAAAATATTATTGAATGAGCTTGATCACTAGACCAAATAATTATACAATGGGTGCAGATGGGCTGCTATAGCTTCCTATCTTCCACAGAGGACAGACAATGACATAAAAAATTACTGGAATACTCATTTGAGGAAGAATCACAACAAGCTTCAAAATGGAGGAAATGATCATAATCAAGAAGGGCATTCTTCTTCTTCTTCTTCTGCACAAGAACAGTCAAAGGGTCAATGGGAGAGAAGGCTACAAACTGATATTCAAATGGCCAAACAAGCCTTATCTGAGGCTTTGTCCTTTCATAAACCAACAACCAATACTTTCCCTGAAACCAAACCCTTAACTTTTCATATTCACACTACTACTACTTCAACCTACCCCACAAATCAACCAAACAATGCACCTTCCTATGCATCAAGCTATGAAAACATATCTAAATTGCTAAAAAACTGGATGATGAAATCACCAAACACACCAAATTCCTTCAGCAACAACATGGTCACCACAGGGTCATGTTCCAGCGAAGGAGGAAATAGCACTACTGATCAATGTACACAAGATCATGCTTTTGACTCCTTATTGAGCTTCAACTCCTCCAAATTTGTTGTTGAAGAGATTAAAAACACCTTGACAACTAATAAGACGGGCGTGTTCCAAGATCTAAGGAAGACAAACATGGAGACTCAACAAGTGCCTTTTACTTTGCTAGAGAATTGGCTTTTTGATGATGGAGCTGTTCAATGCCATGATGATCTGATGAACATGTCACTCGAAGAAAGTACTTTAGGTTTGTTCTAGATAACAGATCGATCGAAGGTCCTTGTTACTACAGACAAAAGGTGTAAAATGTTTGTACATCAATATCATTAATCATGCTATTTACCAACTAAGTAATGCAAACGTTATGTGTGTTTTTGAATCTTGTTGCATTGAATTTAGCTGTCACAATTCGTCTAGGGTTACAACGAGTCAACACAATGATTTATGTAATTATATAAGCGCATTACTAAATTATCCCTGAATAATTTGCATTGGGATTGCATCAGTAATGAGGACCGTAGTATTGCATTGTCAACCAGTAATTAACTCGGATGATGCTGAATATTTTCCTACATATTTTATCATTGTGAAATTCCTGCATTTTTTCGATACAAAATAACTTAGGGCAAAAGTAGTTTTACAGGAGAGATATTATTCGGATTCTATAATTGTTCTAAAAGTGAACAGGAAAATGTAAGATATTATTCTGTAACCTTCAAAGTATCACTTAGTTGTTTTTAAAAGTGTTTTACAGCTGTCTTAAATTTTATACTTTTAAAAATATTAAAAAAATTACTTTACTTCCCGCTCTAAACTTCATAATCAAAATATATAGTCAATGTAGATTTCATATCCCAAAAAATTTATTTCCTCATGTTATAAGTTAATCACATCTACCAATTAGTATATAAAAATATTTTCTACTTTTAGAATTATTTTTATAGATTAGACAATACTTTTTAATTAGATTGTGATATCATTGAGACAAAAAAAATGGATTCGTGATGTAATGATCTCCATTTTGCATTCTCCTAATTAAAAATCATGTACCTCCATCGTTTTAAACAATTTATTTACAACGTAAGTTCGAAAAGGCTAGAAACATAACATTATAGAACTTACTTCATGAATTGATTTTCATTTAGTGCCAAATTTTGTTAGCTCGTATTTAAATTAGAATAATTGAAAATCCTCTTAATTCCCCCGACTACCATTTCTCCTTATTATTACTTAACAGTGAATATCTTTAATGTCTTTTTTTATATATTCTCCATGTCCCACTTCTTCAAAACTGAGTTTTAATAACACCCATTTAATAGCAATTTATTTATGTAAATGCATATCGTCGGGTGGAGGTTTGAGCTATAAATTCTATAGTGATTTGTGTAATAAGTGTTATTAATGCTAATAGTAAAAAAAAGTGTAGTAATTCTACAATATTTCTTATAGCAAGTGCTATTGATTTTCTTAAATGATAATAAAAAATGTAGGATAATTCTACAATGCTCAATGTAATTCAATGTTGTTCATTTTATGATTTGCACATTCAACAACGTTTTTAACCTATATTGATGATTTCATTGAATAATAATAAAAATGGGTGAGATTCTACTACACTGATAATATTGAATAATAAACAAAGAATCATGCTCACTCACCCATATTCTACGTGTAAAACCCAAGTATTTATCTGTTGATGAATATAGTAAGCATCTCACTCTATTAAGCTTAAATACATTCTCCATTTTTTATTCTCTTGAAAGGGGCCTTCTCCGACTCAAACCTATAACCTCAAAGAGTTAAAGTCATAAATTTCATTGATTCATTACCACTAAACTATTGTAGTCCTCAAGATCATGAGTTTAAGTCACCAAGATTTCCTCTTGGAAGAATAAAATATTACAGGGTATTAAAGCTGTAGTATAACAAGTTTAGTGAATTCATTATGAATAACATGTCAAGGCTGAAATGTTACACTATAATGCGCTAAAAGCATTATAGAATCTAACTCAATATTCCATTGTATTCCCATATACATCACTCACAAGTGTTGTTGAATTGCTAATTTAAATGTCTTTCATTTACAAATATGGCCTAAAGTACAATTATTAAATGAGTAAATTAACCCATGGATTACTTAAATCCGAGCAAGCTCGGATGCATCACAAAGATTTATGCCATCAGGGCCCATCAAACCAGCCGACCATCTGGGCTAACAAGGGAAGACATTTTGTCAATCAAATATGACTTCAAGAGACTACTCGGGTCATACATCTGTCACTCATGTGTCGCGCTGCTGACACCAGCTGCATACCACCTGCACTTCTTACCTAGCTTCTTGCTCTACGGCAAATAAAGGCCTAGACTACGACTGCCACAATCTACTACAAGCTATAAGTCAATTATGCTCAGAGTACAGCCTGACCAGGCCACCCGACATGCTTAAAGTTGCCCCCTGCTCCACTAGAGACAGGCTGACAGGTCCAAATGGTTGGTGAGGCCAATAACACCAATCAAAAAGTACTCCATCCACCTTTACTGTAAATATGGTTCCTCCCGTCACAAGAAAAAAGGCTCGAAGCACCTCTAGAATAACACAACACACTTGGGCTACACTCACTCTCTAAACTCCACTGTACTCTATATTTCTTAAGCATCATACTAATTCATATTGAGTTATTGATCACCTTTCCATCGTCATTTATTGACTTGATCATAGGAACACCTTTTCAGATCTTCCCACAATAGGCATTAGAGGATCTAGACCATTGATGTAATTTTTTAAATAAGATACTTTCTATTTTTCTAATGCCTTAAAAACCACAAAAATCACCGAATTAATCATCTACCAAAAAAGGAACTCTAAGGGACCAAGGCCATTCCGGCTTGCTTGGTTCCTAAATTGCTGTTGCTGTCATAATAACTGAGCTTATAGATGCCATTATCCTTCCGAATCAAAACTATTCAAGGAGTGAGGATACACTCCAGTAGGTGCTGCCTATAACAATGTTATCATGTAATTTATAATGACATGACATTTTTCCTATACGAATACTGGAATTGCCAAACATCCTTTGCATCAGGGCATAGTCACATGGCTGCATTGCCACCACTTTTCCATATCTTACCTTATGTGTGTTACCTGAGTTGCCATTTTGCCTCCATAAAATTTGCTACCTCCTCTATTCCTCTGCTCCCTTCTCTCTCAATTTGTTTCCCTTTCGGTGAATATTTTCCCTTTTTTATTTTTTATTTATTAATTAGTAATTAAGTTAAACTCTTTAAGACGTGACAACTGACATGTGTATTTTTAGATTATTTAATAAGTAAAATGTAATGAATGTAAAAGATAATAAATGATCAAATCTGAATTTAACACCTCCCTGATGTCAATCTAAAACCCACAACAAATTACTAATTTGACCCCTCTCTGAGTTCTGAACAACTGAATTTCTGTAGAGGAAAATGTTGGACTTCTTTCAATCATAATAAAACATAAATTTTATTAACTAAGAAAGTAAGTGAGGTACTCCAACATCATTACAAGCAAAGATACATAAGTAGCTTGCTATCCTTTAAATAGATTCAACATCCTTAATTCTCTAGTCCTAAAGCTATATTTATGCTCATATAAAACAGAAATATGAATGTCAAAACAAATATAAGAATTCCAATCTGAAACACACAATCAAATCTTTCGCTGCTCCCAATTTATGCATACATGAAAGTTGCCTTATTTAATTGGTCCCTGTAATGTGAGCTGGGACAAAAGGTATCCAATTATCTGCTATGAAATATTTGACCCGTACGATAACTACTTCAAAACTCACATACATATGAGATTATGCATGCTTGATCTAGTGTTCAAAATTCTACGTCTAACGTCAAGATGTCAATATTATATCATAAAGAATTGTGAAGTTAATTTCATACAACGTGTTCTTTTTTTACTTGATATAATTCAATTTAATAACTAGTTACAATTATATCAATATTGGTATAGAGAATTCTTTTAGAACTCTGCAGTTAAACAATAATATATTTAGGGATGCTAAACTCAGAAGGAAGTACTTGTTTGTTAAATCTCTTGTTTAGGGCTAGCCATATATTAGAGAACCCTGTATTCAGATCGGTATGCGATAGCCAAGTACTTTATCAGAACCAAATGTGGACCTAAGATGTATAGCCAGACACTGGATTAAGTAAATCTTGTGGCACAAAAATGTGTAAAATAATGGTAGGTCTTGTTGTGGAGGGGCCAACCACAATTGTCTTGTAGCACAGTATTCTTGTGTGTTATGTTAACTTAACTACATGCTATTAGGAGTGGGGACCTTCAACTTTATACTCGTCGTTCCTTGGCCACAACATTTGACAACCAATCTCATATTCTCTTATGGCGAGATAAATATCAGTGGACATCATTACATACTATCCTCATCCTCAATGAAGAAGGACAATAACTAATGAATTCTCTTGGACCCTATGAATAGCATCACCAATTTTGGCTCGACCTCTTGCTCCATCAGTAACTTGGATTTTTCGGCAATCAAACATTAATCTCATGTTGGCTTAATTATTTTTAAGAGTAGATTAATCGATTTGTATTAATGATGTTATTTCTCTCATTACTAAAATATATGTATTAAGCACACTGCCAGTCTTCAAAGTGTCAATAGCTCTCATATATATTTTTATGAATAAATAAATTATCAATCGATCTCAATACAAAATTTGTTACATAAAAACGCAAAATACTTCAATTTATTATATTTTTTATTTTCAACATCTACTTTTGACACTCATTATATATAGATTAAGGTGGAATGAATGTGTATTAAAATAGAATATATTTTTATACTTTAAAGAGAAATTAATATAGATTTGAAGATGTGTTATTAATTTGAATCTCAATACAAAGGGTTGATCTAGTATATAAAATTTCATTGGATTTTTGTCACAGTCGACAACATCAATTCTCCAGTGACGACACATATTAATCGTAGTGCCGTACTTTTGATTGTTACTACAACTGAGATATTGGCATATTGCAGAGCAGAAGTGCTCCACCCTGGCTATTTCTAATTTCCAGGCTTTATTCAATGGGCCTATACCCTAGTACTATTAATAAGCTACAACTCCCATTTTGTACCTAAAGGATTGGGCTGTGTCACCCCTTAAATATCAAACAATTATTGTTTCATATGTCTCTGTTCAAACTTGTGAAACACCCCCTCAAACAGGTTTAGAAGTAAGGTAAGCCCTCTAAACTTGTCCTTAATGCTCCAACAAAAATCATCAGCATGAACATATATCACATATCACTCAGATAGTCATATGTATAAAAATAAAATCTTTTAAAAACAAAATTTAACATTCTAATTAGTCCGGATAGTGAATTGGACACTTTTAAGACATATGATCTATGTTTCTTGAGCATCACCTTCAATAAAAATCCCTTTACATCCAATTTAACAACCAAAAACCAACCCCTTCCCTAACTTCAATGAACTCCCAACATTATTAGCAGATACAGAGCATCATTTTAGATAGAAATCTGCGAAGGGTGGTTGCAAACGGTATTAAGTACGTACGTTGAATTTTTTAGGAATAACAAAAGTTTAGATCCTGAAAACTTTACTACATGCATACAATTTGTGGGAAAACAAATTGCAACAAAAACTTAATAAAAAAAATTAGTTGGTCAAGAATGTAACCAGTTTATGAGTAGACTATACAAGAAGATTTAAGTAAAGAGTATTAGTTTATTGAATATTGTAAACAAATGAAATGTTGAAGCTAGTTCAATATAAATTGGTGTCTGTTTGAGTTTCTCGCATAAAAGCTGTACTCCTATTTCAACTCAAATCCCTTTTATACAATGTGATGAAGCGGCTGCGGCCTCTATTGAAATAAAACCAATTTTCCACTTTAAAGATAACATTAGAGTAATGTTTTTTAAGCGGAGCTCTGAGCCAAAGAAAAAATTTCTAATTATCGTTCTATATATGCATGAAAATAAACTACGTCCATGTCTGATTGATGACAAGCATGTGTCATTGTCCTTTGTCACTTTCTCAGATGTGCACATGTTACTGCCCCAATTTTGTGTGCTTGTCTCGCCCTCTCTAGTTACTCAATCTTTACTCTCACAATAGAAGACTACATGTTAGTGGAGGCTGTTTAGGCCTTGTGCATGTATTACTCATACCTTAATTGAAGATTTCAGACCTTTCAACATTAATTATTACATGATGTCTATAGTGTTTCAAACCCAACAAGAATGTCAAATTGAAAAAGGGCCATCAGAATCTGGCTTTTAAATATCAAATTGGACCCAGTGCATGATATCAAATTGAAGGTGTTTAGTCTGAAAGCAATTCACTTCCCACCATCCATGTTTCTTAATTTATACTAACTTGCCGTGTATATATTTTCATGTGTATAACTAGCTAAGACTCACTAATCTTTTATCCAAATTCCAATTTTCATTTTTCCATAAGAAGGCCTTTTGAGATTGGTGAGCCATCAATTCTCAAAGACAAATCAACTAGTGTAAGGACAAGCATTCCCTCCTTCACTTCCCATTTTAAGTTTTGTCTGCTTCTTAATCAGAGGGCGCCACCACCCTCTGCTTCTTTAATAATACTACCTCCCTTGTATTTTATTGCTTCAATTCAAAAACACAACTTAACAAAATATGTAATTATTATTTTGATTTAGGTAATATTTGTGTTTCCCCCCTAATAGAGAATAATATATATCTATATGCGTGTTCTTTTCCACCTCTAAGATGAGCATTAGAATGTTGGTAAAATAAGACTAGCAGTGTGATTTTCTTATGAATTACTACACCAGTCCTATGTATAAGATTATTTTGATGAATTGAGTTTGGTCGTTTTTATATGATTCTTTTCAGTACTTAGTGTATATTAATTAATGTGTTTTAGCAAAATACTGTTGCTCAAAAATCAACAAACCATTAATGTATACAATTAAATGAGGTCAAATCTTAAATGGAGAAAAATATATCTAAAGAAGAAATATACGCATTCTTACTCTAAGAGTTTTAGAGAGTGTAATTACATCATTTATATTTAATTATTATTAACTCTTAAAAAAATATAAATGAATAATGGATGATGTATTGACTATGTATAAATATTATACTCATATATCTAATTGGTAAAACTAATATTTTTAACTATATTAGTAAAAAAAATTTTTGTTAATTAAGAGTTTTACATTTTACTTATAAAAATAGAGTTTTACATATAGGACAGTCGGTTATAAATCCTAATCCCCCACTACTCCACTAGCCAGTAGCCATTGATAAATATATGGGCTAGGGTTAGGGTTGTTCACCAAACCCTGACCAACTCTATATTTCTACACAGAAGGAAGAAAACAATAGTTATCATCATCCATCTGATTGTGTGGGTTTATTTTGGATGAAAAGAATTGGAAAGCAAATAAGTGCTATAACAAACTCAAAAAATGAAGAAGATGAATGTTGTGGTGAAAAGAGAAGTTGTGAATAATTCATCGTCTTCAGGGGTGAGAACCAGTGTTAGATACGGGGAGTGCCAGAAGAATCATGCAGCAAACAGTGGAGGGTATGCAGTGGATGGGTGCAGGGAGTTCTTGGCTAGCACGGGAGAGGGAACAAGTGGAGCCCTTACATGTGCTGCTTGTGGTTGTCACAGAAACTTTCACAAAAGGGAACTCAGCAGTGAAACCTGATGAGATACTTCTATGATTGTGAGTAACCCTCTTCTTAATTCTGGTCATTTATTCTTAGAGAGAAAGGGAGGAAGCGAAAAAACAAACTTACACAAATTATGTATTGCACAATTTGTACATCAAATTAACTGATTGAATATTTGTTTCCATCATTCTCTTTGGGTTCTTGTAAGCATTACCATTACGTTTACCAATAGACAGAGGCATTGGTTCTTGTAAAACAAAATTTTCAACTCCAGGATTTCTGTTCGTGGAGTATTACTACCCCATTGTTATCTACATCCATTCTTTTCCTTTCTCTCATTTTTTTCTCTGTTGGTGGAGATAACCAACTTAATATTGTAAAATAAGCCAAAGCAACCTCAATACGATTTGATTATGGATCAGTTTTATAAAAAAACATATGTTATGACTTGAGATAAAACTATTAAGCTCCTTTAGTTTATCATCCTAGTATTGTGTAATATAATATTTCATCATTCACTTGGAGTTGGAGACAATTGGAATCTCGGAACATAAATATCAAGAAATCAATGCCAAATGATTGAAGGATGATAATATATTATTTAGAATTCAGAATTGGAACTTTTGGGATAGAAATAGAGTGTGTATTTGGTAGAATTGGTTGAAAAACTAGTTTTTTTTATGGGCAAATTGGTTGAAAACTAGTTAAGTTGAAAGTTTATGAGTAATAAACTATATCACTAAATTGGGAACATTTGCGATAAAATTATCCAACTAACCAGCTTATAAATATAGAATGGTGTAGAAGGCCGCTACGGAAGAAGATGACCATTGTAGATGTGAACGCCACAACACCAAAAATATAATATAGTTGAGAAAATAATTAAATTTTTAAACGTTTAAAACTTATTTAAAAATGGAGGGAGGAAATATTAATATGAAAATAACGTAACATGGAGGGACCATATTAATATGAAAATAACTTAAATGGAAGGAGGAAATTTGGCAAGTAAAAATGAATTTGTACATGTCGTATTTCTTATGTTAATGTTTAAAAATGTTTGTATGATTGGCGGATTATATGTATGTTCATTGTAGACGTGCAGTCAGAGTTGGTCAATTTTGGGAGTTACATGACCTATTTCTGTCTACCTAGTTAATTCCATATATTATATATTATGGTATGCTAGCTAGTACCTAGTAGCTACTACTACTAGTACTAATTTCAAACTTCTTGTTCTGCGGTTCCTTGTCATCACAAGTTATCCAATTGTGCGGGTAGTGGGAGTGAAAAGCTCCTTTTTTCAATGCAACAAGTGACAAAACTAAAGGAAATTATTTCAATTATGATGAAAAACTAAAAGAAAGCCTAGGTCAATAAAAACGGGTAGGTTTATTCCCAATAAAAATGACTTAGATGGCAAACATAATCAACCGTTCGCTAATCACAGCACAAATTAAATCTTGGAGTAGGTGTTGCAGGGACCGTCAGGTGTACATGAGTTTACGGAATTAAAAGATGCATGTGCCCATAATTGGATGGTAGGCCTTGGGATACATGATAAGACTTCATGTCTTTTTTTTTTGCCTTCCTCATTTCCAATTTCAAAATCATGACAAGCATAAACATCCCATCATGGAGTCTTCCTCTACCATACACTATATTTTCTATATAGTACATGCATAAGCAAAAAAAATAGCGTGACAACCCAAATACAAATCAAAAGCTCAATCACAAACAGTTACCATTTCTGCTTTTGATATGAGAAATACAAAATTTAGGGTTTGTACACCATTGCATATATTATACACACACATCATACAAGAGACCAATAGCAACCACAAGGTCCAATCCATCTAAGTTTTTTTGTTGTTTTTTAATAATTTTTATATGTCTAGCTAGTAAAAAACTCGTGTGCAATATGTAGATCAGACAAAAAGATTATAAATAAATCACAACAAGTTCCCAGAAAACTTGAGCATACTATTAAACAATAACAAGGTTATCGTGGGAAAGTTCAATAATAATGTTTGATTGATGTGGTTATCACCTAATGGGATAATTAACTATGTAAGACTTAATTGTTGCATGTTCTCTAATGATTCTCTTAAGCTAACTAGCTAGTAAATGAAAAATGAACTTTGATTTTAAACTAATACGATATCCTTCTATAATAATTTAAGAGTGTAATATCTACACAATATCAGTGTGAAATTTATATACAAACAGTTCATTATCTATCATTCATTTAAATAGTGAAACAATACAAAGGGAAAAGAAATAATAGAAAAGGAAATTTGGTGTATTATAGTATGGGTGAGCGAGACCCGACCCTACCCGCTCACCCGGCATGGCCCGATCATGATCAGGCCTGAAAAGGGTCGGGTCTCATTAGGTCTAGGGTCGGGTCTGGGTTCAAAAATTAGACCCAGTCAATATTTAGGGTCTGGTAGGGACCAAACATGACCCGTCCCGACCCGTCCCATAGTCACTCACTTACGATATTTGTATGTGTCTCTGTTCAAATATATACAGAGTAATGATACTTTTTTGATCGAAAATATCATTGATTATCTATTTTTTCATCATATATACATGTTTAATAATATATATACACATATTATTTTATATGTCAAATTAAATATTCACAATAATAAACAATATTTAGAAGACTTTATGTAAAATGTGTATACGTTATATTTAATCGGGTCTAGGGTCGGGTCCGGGTTAACTCCGGGTCTATGGTCAGATTCATGTTCAAAAAAATTGTTCGAATAATATTTAGGGTCGGGTAAGGACAAACATTAACTCGTCCCAACCCGGCTCGCGCTGAACCCTATATTATAGTATTGTATTAAAGGTGGAACGGAATCTGATGTACGTTTGGGGTGAGGGTCATGTTTTGTATGCATGTAAAGGTGTCAGTCTACCTCTGAATATTATTTCAGGCCAATTTTGTTTGGTTCCCTTCATCTGATGCGGCCGTACGGAGATACATCAATCATAACCCAATAACACTCATTCATTATGCTCAAAAGGGGAATTTAATTGGCATAACCCACGTCAACCCACGTCATGTAGATTTAGAGGGGGAAAATGTAGCTTGGGTAAGAAGTAAGAACTGAATCAAAATTAATGTTTGGTCAAAATTTATAGTTTATTAAATCTAGTAATCTAACACTTTGTGTGTGTGTTATAGAGTATAAAGTGACACAAAATATAAGACAAAAGTTTATGATCTTATATTTACTCAATCTGAACAAAATATAAAGCAGTACTGAGAAGCCCAGAGAAAACCTACAAGAAAAAACCCATAGATTGAGAGAACGAAGACCAAACAGTATCGAGTTTAAAGGCCCAAAGAAATATAAAGTATAGCGACAACTATTTTTTAATGTGCTCATTATTGTCATTATTTGGGCCTGCATGTGCTCATTATTCGCCATCCATTTCTCATTGGAAATTTGTCATTTTTTAGAATATTTGTCATCATGGTTACATTAGAGGCTATGGTGTAAAGTATGATTTAGTTAACAATAACTTTTATTATATGAACAGAAGCCTTTTCCTTTCTTTCTATTCTTTTATTTCTTTAGTTTTCTTTAACTATTTATTTTGTCTCATTTCTTCTATGGTTTAACTTGTCATTGTTATCTATACTATATATAAAGACAAAACATGAAATAACTACCATCATGGTATAATTTTTATTTTCCTATTTTGCCCTTACATTTTTTAATTTCTACAAAAAACCATATAATCCTAAGTAACTATCATTAGCACATTAACCATTTATCTCACTTTAAATTAAATTATAATAAATACATTTTTAACATAAAGTACTTTTAATACAAAAACATTCTAATTGTATAAAATAAAATATATAAAAATTGAATACTTAATATAATAAAATAAGAATGCGGGTCGGCAGACACGAAGTGTCTGTCGACACGCTAGTAACCTATAATGTTAATAATCATAAATTTTTAATCACATTTCATCTTCTAATTTTAAATCCTAATCACATTTCATCGTAAACCAATGTTAAATAATTCCAAATAAAAAAAAACTAAACCAAATAGCCAAATAGAATGGAAATGTAAAGGGATGATAAAATAACCCGATAAAAAACTTTTCCAATTTCAATACATTTTTTTTCTTCTTTAGATTTTAGAATGAGCGTGCCCATGATTTAAAATGGAATAAAAATACAACGTTCAGCGGAATTAATCTAGGGTTTAAGCTAAAACGTGAACGAGAGCCTTCACCCATGGCGGAATCCACCGCACCGGAAATCGGCGTGGTTGACACAGGCACTGAAGTGGAGTCCAATGAGAAGCGGGCTAGGGAAGAAGACAATGTGAGTGAGGGTGGTGCTAAGAAGCAGAAGATGGAAGAGGAGAAGCCCTCTCCATTAGGTCCCGTGAAATTGGGTTTCAAAGAATTCGGGTCTTCCTTGGACATGTTCGATTACTTCTTCAATTTTCTTCATGCTTGGTCTCCTTTTCTCATTGTTAATAAGGTATTCATTGTAATTTGTAGATAACACAAATCCATTAATTGCGTGTTTCTGTTGATATATATGGAGTAATGTAATGGATGATAGCAGATATGATTGCTTAATAATTTAATTGCTTGCATGTAGGAACTAGCAAAATTACTGTCTCTGGGTCTAATATTTTTTTGATAGCACATAGGATGTTATTAAGGTTCTTTCTCCATGGACCATGGACATGTGGGATCATTCAGGAATCAATTCTAGATGATTGGCATCATTTGTTTTGAATTTGTCATGATTAATTGAAGTTGTCAATATTCATCTGGACACCATGTTATGAATTAAGTTCTTATATGTTTCACGCCTATGTCCTGATTTTGATTTTATTATTATGTTCACTGGTCAATATTTGTACTCAATTCTTAAACTATTAATTTCTCAGCTAACTTTTCAACTATAATTCTCATAAAAAGAAAGCCATTCGTTTTTATGCATCTGTATAATGTTGCTCCTTTATTTTGAATCCATTTCGGTTTTGATTGAACATAATTTGAGCATTCCTTGCCCTGTTTTCTTTTGAAAGATGTGGGCCTGTGGCCTCATACATATAAATGTTCTAGATTCTTCAAAGCTCAATCCCCACCTTCAAGAACTGGAGTGGCTTTACAAGCATTGTACAAAAAGAAGGCATCAATTGTACTAATGATTTTCTGCCTGTTATATGCATCTGATTGCCTCTTTTTTCAAAGTTATATTGTACTTGCATCTTTGGTTCAGTCTATCTGTTTATCTAGTGTTTGGTAGTTTCCATGAAAATATTTTCACAAGATTGTTACAATCAGTTATTTTAATGCATGGGTTTGTGAAATGGTATAAAATTTGATTTTGCAAATTCAGTTTCACTTACATATCTACATGTTGGGATTGAGTTGCGCATAAAAATTGTTGCAATCAAATGTTTAAATTAGTCGACCCCACTTAGCGGGACTAAGGTGTGGTGATTGTTGTGAATGCTGGAAACCTTACAATATTAGTATGTTGTCTCCTTATGTATCTTGATGATGCAACAGCCACAGTCTGAATTTAATTCTTATTGACTTCACTATAATGTATTGTTTGTGTGGCAGTATGAACATATAATGTTGCTGGAATTGCTCAAGAATGGGCATACAGAGTCTGATAAAAAGATTGGTGGAGGAATCCGATCTTTCCAGGTCCGCAAGCATCCAACGTGGAAAAGCAGGTGTTTCTTCCTCATCAGGGAGGATGGATCTGCTGATGATTTCAGCTTCCGTAAATGTGTGGATAATATTCTTCCCTTGCCAGAGGAGATGCAATTGAAACCAGATGTGAACCGGGCGTTAGGTGGAGGAAAGCATCATAGAGGAAAAGGTAACACTGGAAGAGGGCGTGACAGTGGGAAAAGGCATCATTGAGTACTATACTTGTTGCTACTCTTGGCTGTTTTAAAAATTATATTTACTTAATCATCATCTTTAATGTTTCCTGCTAGTAACTATATATTTTAGATTTTTCGTATTACATATATATCCTGCTAGAAATTATATCTAATTTTTTGTCCCATTGATATTATTGTTACCAAATAAACAATATTAAAATAACGTAAGACTATAGTCTTATAATTTTTGGAAAAAAAAGAAGAAAAATTACTATTTTTTTTAAATTTAGTTGGAAGTGAATAAAGATGAGAAGCAGTATACTGATGTTTCACTATTTTATAATTTGCTCATGTTCAGAAATCTGCTTTGCAATAGAGAGCTAAATGTACTTTTTTTTGTTAAGGAGAAAAATTGAATCCACAGTTCCTTTACTAGTCTTTAACGACAAAAAATATTCATTAAAATTTAAAAAGAAAATAATGTATTAATATTATAAAAAAAATAATGTTAGATAATGTATGGATATTTCAATCAAATTGTTATTATATTCTATTCGTAATCTTGCAGTAAATGGACAGAGCAAGCCTTTATTAAACTGTACTTCAAATCTTGCAGTAAAAAATGATTAACAGCTCACTTCTCTTTTATAGTAATGAGAATTAAATTTGTTAATCAATTTATTGATTTTTCTAGAGTAACTCTCACCCAATTTATCTTCTTAACAGCCATATAAATGATTAGTAGTTTTTATAAGTCTGTTACATTATAATACAATTTATTCCATTCATTATCACTGAAAAACGTCAGACGCAGAAATTAATCACATAAATGAACACCCTTCTCTTGTCCATTGCTCCAAGATTAGTGATTAATTGCTAAAAGGGTAGGAAGTTGGCAGAGATTAATGAAGACCCATGCATGCAGGAAGCCCTATCCTTTGGAATATTTTATTTAACTGATCAGGTTGATATGGGAATAAAAGCCAGGAAGAAAAACTCGCATCCCTAGTGGATGGATGTAACAGCCATAAAAAAATGGCTATCCAATAATCTCACTAATCGATTACTGGTAATATCTCACTGTTCATGTTCTTTGTTAGAGATGGTAAGACAGACTTCCTTGTCCATTTTATCTTAACGGACAAAATGACATTTCATATCAACTTTTATACAGGCTAACAATCATGTCATCAGAGTATATTAGTGAGTTTAATCATATTGCTTATTCCAACTTCATCTCCTCCTTTTCATAAAAATCATTAACAATTGATCCTCTTTGATGGAGAACCAAATACATATATTTTACTTTGTTTTTAATAATAAAATTGTAATTTTATTATAATTAGAAAGATAAATATGTAATTGGAAGTTATGTTTTAATTTATTTTTTGAAGTATTTATCACTCTTTTAATGTAAAATTGATTATAAGAATGCTGAGATTGAGATATGACCCTTGGGAAGATGGTAATAATTAAATTAATCTTGTAACTCTCATAAGCACACACATTAAAGTATAATAGGCGGCGCACACATTGTTCAAGTAATTAACTTCTTCAGCCATAATGATCAACTGTCATCATCATCTATTCATATTCATATTTCGTATATATAATCTAACTTATTTAGTTTCTCTTCTTCATCAATTTCCATATATAGAGTAACACATTGGACAAATCTTCACCATTTTTGCTTCTTCACCATCTATTATCTCTTGATCATGGAATCTAAACCGCCTATGATTTGGCAATCTAACTACGAAATAGATGAAACCCCATTTCCGTTTACGTATCAATTCAACTCATATGATTACTACATGGGGTAATTCAACTCATATACTCTCTCTTTTTATTTCTTTTACATTATCCGTTGGTTTCACTTTTCTATTGTAATATTTTTTTAGCGAAAATGTTAATGTGTCCTGTGCACTGGATAACTGGCCACGAGAAATTCCGGCATTTCAAGATCACCATATTGATCCTGTCACTTTTATGGAGTCTTTTTACTCTACAGATCCTTTATATGAAAACCCCACAATCGAACCAATATCCAGTGTTCACCTACAAGGTTAGATTCTTAAGTAGTTTCTGTCTACCAGTACAAAGTTCAATACTAATACCACATTATACATTTACTTACTTAGTTATTGGTTATCTTCTCAATGTTTCTACAGATTGTGGTTTTTATGATATTAGAAACGAGTTTCCTGTCTGGAATGAAATCGATACCGAGTTTGAGGAAAGTGTCAAGGAAATGGGGGAAGATGAGAAGTTTGGAAAGGGTAAGAGGGTTAGAGAAGATACGAGTATGAGCACTATGATGTTGTCAAGGGATAACATATCTCAGTACTTCTACATGCCAATAACACAAGCTGCAAAAGAGCTTAACGTAGGGCTTACACTTTTGAAGAAGAGGTGCAGGGATTTGGGCATTAGAAGGTGGCCTCATAGAAAGTTGATGAGCCTTCAAACTCTTATAAATAATGTGCAGGTTCGTTCTTCTTCAAACTCTTATTGTATAATTTTCATGTACATTATTGTGGGATAGATACTTTCTGAAATTGTTCATTGTGGTGTTATTGCAGGAACTTGGGAGGAATGAGGAAGAAGAGAGTGAAATGAAGTTAAGGAATGCGATAGAGATTTTGGAAAGGGAAAAGAAAATGTTAGAGGAGATGCCTGATATGCAGCTTGGAGATACTACAAAAAGGCTGAGACAAGCATGTTTTAAAGCAACCTACAAGAAGAGGATGCTCATGGGAATGATGCAATCACATTCTTCTGTTCCTTCTCTCACTTCTCCTCCTAAATATTTTCACAGTATTTAGTATATCAATTGTCTTCACATCTTCGTTGTTATTTTTGGTAACGGTTTTACTGTTATTGTATATTGTTATAATCATGAACTAAATGGAGTACTATTGTAAACTTTTCGTTTTCTATTTGTGACGAGCACTACTGTTGTTAATTTTGTCCCGACTAATATTATTCTCAATATGATTGTTATTTCTAGTTTAATATCAATTTCCCTGCATAATATATAGTTATTTATATTTGATAATGCTATTTTTTAACTGTTGTGTTTGTTACTTGATGTTTAACTTTAATTTTGAAAATATGTATTATTTATATGCTTGGATTATATTAATTTAATTCATAGTTGATATTTTACATTCTTTTTTACGTTGACGATTCTTATCATTTGAATTTTATTTGTTCTTTCAAATTATTTAATGAAGACTGTCACAACATATTTTACAATGACTTCGATAATACAACACAGGGTCTTCGTATTAATCTCGCTCTATGGGTTTGTGTATTGTTATCCCTAGTGTATGCTACCTGTTTACTTCTTCTTCAAGCTTGTGCACATTAGAATGCCATGCAAACCATGAATGTATTATGAAAGAGGTTCTCTCAAGTTTTCCATTTCTTTAATTATGTATTCAAAGTGTGGTTGTATAGATAAGGTTTATGAGGTGCCGTGCTGGTTTACTTGATAAGTCCTGTCAGCTTATTACCTCCAAGGTGGTGAAGAATTATTCGACAATATGGCCAACCTGACTTACACACGTTATATGATAAAGAGAAGGATTATGTGCCTACCTTATACAGTGAAAATTTGACTCTTGCATATGGGGTTCTTGCTACTCCAGCCAGCACAAAACTGAGTGGCCATTAATCACCTTATGTGTTGACTGTTAATTTGCCACAATTATTCTGAAAATTTGACTCTTTATGTCTGTCGTCTGAGAAATTTAGGGTAGCAATTTTTAGAAATTTTGTTTACAGTGAAGTTTTGGGTTAGTATAGACATACCCATGAGTGGGTTGCCTGTTGCGAGTTCAAAATGGGCAGCAGCAAAATTGATAGACAATCTGTATGTAAAAAGAGAATTTGGCTAGAAACTGCTCTGATGGCTGTTATTCAAAAGGCAATAACAATTGATAGACCCAATCTAATGCACAATATAGAGAAGAGAAACACACTCTCGTACCAAAACTGGAACCAGAATTCATACTATGGAATATGGAAAATTCGCATCCTAAGTTTTCTAAATAGTAATGATATCACAATAAATCCGGTATCTTCAACCTAAGTTTTGGAAGAAGTATTTATGCTCTAATAAATCCATAACCTAACAAATCACCGTTACGATTCTCTTCTACGAAGACTTGAGACTATAAATGATTTGACAAGAGAAAATTAAGCAGCAATTGCTTGTTTCTGAGCAAAAGCAATTCCCTTCTCGATGCTGGCCTTAAGTTCTGGCTTCAGTGCTTCTAGAGCCTTCTGCTCATACTCAGTCAACCCTTGGAGGTCAGATGGAATCAAAGTCTCTACTCCATTCCTACCAAGCTTCACCCTCGAGGCAAAAAACGGAAGGTCGGTCAGATTTGATTGCACAAATGAGGACTCATACACATCCCCATCTCCATCAAGTGCACGAAGTGATGATTCGACGAATCGAGCTGCTGCATATGCCATTGACAATGTGGCAGACCCAGCACCTGCCTTTGCTTCGACAACTTCTGTTCCAGCATTTTGAATCCGGACAGTTAACTGTTCAATTTCTTCATCAGAGAAACTTACTGAGGGCCTTGTCTTTGACAAGAGAGGAAGAATGGTAATCCCAGCATGCCCACCAACAACTGGGACATCAACATCAATCAGCTTCAGGTTCTTCTTCTGAGCAACAAATGTGTTTGCCCTAACAACATCCAGTGTAGTAACACCAAAGAGCTTTGAAGGATCATAGACACCCTTTTGTTTTAGAATTTCAGCAGCAATAGGCACTGTTGAGTTTACCGGGTTACTGATTATGTGAATAAAAGCACCAGGGCAATTATCAGCAACTGCAGTTACCAAGTCTCTCACTATGCCAGCATTTATGTTGAAAAGATCATCACGAGTCATGCCTGGCTTCCTTGGAACTCCAGCGGGGATAACAACTACATCCACACCTTTCAAAGAGTTTGCTAGCTCAGATGCTCCTGTGAAAGCCTTAACTTGTGATGGTGTGTTGCAATGACTGAGATCAGCAGCAACACCCTTGACATTAGCAATATCATAGAGATGCAAGTCAGATATTAATGGTGACATCTTGATAAGAAGTGATAGAGGTTGACCGATCCCACCAGCAGCACCAAGAACTGCGACTTTGAAGGCTGCCTGTGGCTGCAGGTGGTACTGGATGTTATGGTTTTCCTTTTGGGCTTTGGATGCAAAAGATGCGCGCAGAGCAGCACTCATTTCCTTGCCAGAGAAGGATAACTCTGACTCGCATCGCACAGATGATGTGGCCTTTAGACCACAGAAGCTTTTCAAATGATTTTGGGAGTTGAACCTCACCCCAAAAGACTTTGATTGAGGAAGTGAGCTCCCTCTATGGGTGAGAGATGTGGCGGTTCCAACCGTGAAGGAAGTTGCTGTTGCTGATGCCATTTAAACCTCTGCAATAAACCAAAGGCATGAGCTAAATTTTATGGATACAGTTATATATGTGAAAGTACGATGCAAGGGAAGAAGCAAATATAAATAAGTAGTGACATTAGTCCCAGACCGGATGGTTTGACCAGTCCCACCACTGATAGAGTTTGCAAACACCTCCGTTCCCACTCTTAACCGAACAAAAGTTTTGACCATGAAAATTCCGATCCGACCAGGTTAGACCGCACTCACCTAGAATAAATACTGACCGCACTAACCCAAAATAGCGACCAGGTTAGCCCACACTAGGTGCTAACCTAGAAAAGACTATTCCCTTGAAATAAAAATAAAAATAAAACAGAAAGACACTTCAATATTCTGCCCGAAGAGATGGAACCTCATTAATTGTGACTTCCTCACAAAACAATTTAACCGAGTTATTCTAGTTTGATATCCGGCTCATTGGAAATAATAAACGAGAAGGTTAATTGAAACTAAAAATATGAAAACAAAAAGAAAAGGAAAAGATAAACACCGACATAAGGAAGCAGAGAAGATATGCAGCACCACAGACATGTATATTGATAGTAAAAAATATTAAAATAAATAAATAATCTGATCTAGGTTGCATTAAACTCGTAGATGTTATTACTAGTGAGGATATTTGACGTTAGCATAATATGAATGAAAATTGAAACAAAAAATGAAATAAGAATAAATAAGATAAGATCTGGCTGGACCTGGAATGTCAAAAAAGAAAAACGGGGCGGGGAATAGAAGAGAGAAAGAGGGACCTTGGAATGAACGTAGGTCGAAAAATGAAGGAATGAGAAATTTGTAGTGGTTGGTTGGTTGCTTGTTGGGAACTCCGCCTATAGGTCATGGATTGAATGCTATGCTTATATATTCATCACTATTCGCATCTTCTCTTATTCTCCTAAATCTTCACCGTTCGTCCCCGTAACACTCAACGCTTTCGATTTCACCATTTTTTCTTTTCTTTTACTCTATTTTCCCTTTTTAATACTAGGTAGGGTAAATGACTAAATAAAGCCATCTTTACGGCCTTATTAGATTTGCACTTTATTATTCACTTTTCAAAAATATCCTTCACTGCATTCAAAATATATACATCAATCATTTATATTTAACCATTATTCATTATTTAAAAAACAATCTAAAATAATGGTAGATAATATAATAATTATTATAAACTTTTACCCTTACGTATATAAATATTATACTCAAATTTTATTAAATATAAAAATAAATATTAATATTAGTACTTACATATAACCGATTTGCTAAAATTATTGGGCGGAAACAACTAAATCTTCAATGAAGGTTGATTTCATTTATTGTCAATCATAATCAATTTATATGATATATTTTCTATCAGTTATAAAACAGATATTAAAACCTTATATTTGTTTAGTTTTTGTTGTTGTTTGAAATTGGTTAAATAGGACAATTGATAATTTAGTGATTGAATTGTATAATTTATCCTCACATATATGTAGATCCTTTATTATATACATTCTTACTATAAAAGTTTTTATACCATTAGTAATTTTCATTATTCATGAGAATAGTCCCTAACTCTTTAATTGAAATAATACATGTGAGAATAGTGAATGAAATACTTAGAAATATATTAGACTTTCTATTATTTATTGATAATTATTACAAGTTAAAAAAACATTTTTAAAACTAATGTTATAACATCAAATTTATAATCAGATCAATTTTATTAGACAAACAATATTACATAAAAGTTAAAATTAAAAATAATAATGTACTAGTAAATTTAGAAGATATATTTCTTCTATAAACAAATTTACATTTTCACACACATGAAGAAGAAAATTACTTAAAAGACAGTCAATTGTTTTGATTATTGTTTTTGTAAAGATAATTAAATTTGTTTATAGTTGATTGAGCATAACCATACATTTGCACGTGGCACAGATATGACCTTTTAGTGAATATAATGGTTCATCTCAGAGAATTGGTTAACTTGCAAATTCCATGAAGGGCAATAAAATAAGAGTGATTACACCATAGTCATGGATATCATCAATCATAACCTCAATTCACATTGACTCTTTTGTTAAAATCATTTTTCAAAAATGAGAATGTGGGGGAACCGGGTTGGATTGGTTAAGCTGCTATATCAAATACAAACTTGTGAGGCTGCTTTTGCATTTCAATCAACTCCCTTGCTTACAAGCTTACACAGTGGCAGTATCTGAGATTGCATGAAATTTAATACACATATATGTGGTTATTATAACTAATAAGGACATGTTGTGGACTAGAAATACATAGCTTAAAAATGAAGGAAGGAAGGATAAATAGAAAACAGATAATGACTATTGTGATACATTAAGTTTGTTCATCTCGTTCCTCAAGGCATTGGCCCTCACCAAACTCCCAATGGTGTTAATAGCCAACTTAAGATCCTCCAATGGATTGCCAGGTACAACTGTCTTGTACAAATAGCTATCAAATGTCATCTTCTGCACATACTCATCACCACACATCTCCACAAACGCTTCCCTTGCAGGATTTGACCTATAAAACACCTTCTGCAGAATATCTAACACCTTGTAAGTTGGCCAATAAGTCTTATCCCATTTCTCTAAGTACTTCCTCAAGTCCCCTTCATCAACCAGCCTCTTCCCATTCTCTGAACCTTCAACTATTGCCTCTGCACACATTCTCCCACTCTTGGCTGCAAAATATATCCCTTCTCCAGAGCATTTTGTAACATAGCCAGCAGCATCACCCACAAGTGCCACTCTCCCTTTCAATCTTCGCGGCCGGGGATGCTCTGGGATAGGGTGCGCCTCCACTCGGATGATTTTACCTCCCAAAATCTTATCCTCGGCCCTTTTCCTTGTTGCTACTTGGAACTTCTTGATGTCTCCCTTGTGTGTCACTGTACCTGTGCCTACAGCCACATGGTCACATTTTGGAAACACCCAACCATAGAAATCAGGTGAAACATCATCTCCCACATACATCTCTGCAAGATTCTCGTAATACACCATTTTTTCATCAGGAATTTTAACCCTCTCCTGGATTACCATGCCATCAAAATTAAAAATGCAATTGTAAGTGCTACCTTCAAAAACATTACAGTAATATTCTCATAAAAGAAGACTTATAAGCATCCAAATCCCTGACTGGTGATAGAATAAGATTGTATGCATATAGAGAATAAAGTACTCTAATCAAATGCTTAAAGTTGTTATCATGTAAAATGATGATGTGTGTAAGAGTGTTTAGATAGCATTGTTACACACAGAAAAGCAAGTCTGTGAAACACACTGAAGCTAGATCTAACTAAATAGTGCTAGAATATACATGTGTGTGTATAATCAATCAAACTTTCATATGCATTTACCTGCATATTTATACTACATTTTCAAACATTATACACCCAAAACTGCTACATTTACAAATAATCAAGAATGTAACAAGGGTTTTAAAATTTACTAACTTTGAAGGAATAAAAAAGATATATACCTGAAATGCAATGGCATACTCATAATCACCAGCATCAATAGCCTTAGCAACTCTAGAGTTAGCTCCATCAGCACCGATGACAGCATCAACTTCCAACGTACGCTTCTCACCAACTCCACCAGTTTTACCATCATATCCAGAGTAATGCAACACATAAGGTGACTCCTTATCCTTCGGTATATCCATTTTCAAGAACAACCCGTTTATGATATTCGCCCCGTTTTCCTTTGCCCGTTCCCTCAAATAATTATCCAGCACCTCACGCCGAACCATTCCTATGTACTCATGCGGCTTCAGGGTCCTTCCAATATCCACCGCCACGTTAGACGGCGATATCATCTTCATCTTCGTCACGCGGCGGTCGATAATGTCTAATGGAAGGTCGAACTCTCCCACCATGCAAAGTGGAATGGCTCCACCGCATGGCTTGCAGTTATCGAGTTTTCGTTCGATGAGAAATGTTTCTATTCCACCCTTTGCTAATGTTTCTGCGGCGGCACCACCTGCCGGTCCACCACCTACAATGGCGACACGAAGGTTGCGACCTTGGACCTTGGGGCTGTACTTTCCGGCGAGGACCTTAAACTTACGGTGGAGAGTGATGGGTTTTGGTTGGGCGGAGAAATGGGATGTTTCCGGCGAGGATTGGCGGAGTCCGATGAAGGATTTGAGGGCTATAGAGTTCATGGTGAAGGAGTGGAGTGAGTTTGTGAGAGAAAGGTGGCTGATATTTGTAATTGTATTTGGTTGGTGGATATGGTTTGGGATTTGAGTGAGTTTGTGGGCGTTGGATGAATGAAATAGAGGGCGGCGATTTAATGTAGATAATGATAGTTGGATTTATTGGTTGATTTTTTAGTGGATCACATTTTGCCACTTTCACTTTCTATTTCAACTGCATTCTTTAGTGATCTTTTTGAGTTCTCCACATGCCACATGCATTGAATCATCAATTCACACATCCACCATGTCTAAATGAGTATTTATTCCAAAAGGGTGTCATTGACCCTGTTTCAGCCAATCAGAGAATGAAAATGAAAAATCATATAAATAAATATTTTTTTAATGTAGAGTGATGTACATTTTTAAATAATATAATCTCATATTATTGATTAGGACAGGGTTGAGGACAACATTTTGGAACATGTAATCTCCATTTTCACCAGCTACCATTTATTTTGGCTTTCTAAAACAGGCAAAACAGCCCCATCCACCTTTTCTTTTGTTAAATGGAACTTATTATAAAGAGACACTTACCAAAGCCTAGTGAAAAATATCCATCGCCTATATGAAAATGGCTTGCTGCAACTTCCATCACATCTACCATCGTTAAATTTTCTTGATCTACGTAAGTTGAAAAAAATTTAGATAACTTTTTTTATATATAAAATATCATATTACTATTACAATATTATAGTGTTTCCAACTAAAGTTTATCATGGCAGTTTGTATTTTTTCACTAAGGGGACAACTGACAAACATGAAAGTTTGTATTTTAGAAATCTTTCTCACATAAAAGCAAAGTCTAAATGAAGTAACAGCTAAAGTTTGTTTAGGATGTGGATACAGAAGAAGCTGAATGGAACATAGAGAGGCAGTTGTATGTGTCGTTGATAAATAAACAAGTTTTGTTAAAGAAAAAATGTAAACCGTGGCAACAATTTGTATATGAGAAATGACCGTCCATTATGAAAATCATTAAAAAAGAGGTTGTCTGGTTCCACAAAAAAATGAGCAGCGAAATAACAGCTACACCCATGGTCCCTCCAACAATCTGTTATCTCTTACATATCCATCAATCTATGCATCTCTTCCCTCTTTTCTTCTCTCACACCCTTCTTCCTCTCTCTTTATTCCCCCATCAATCATACCTCTTCACTCTCTCAACAAGGTTCTTTTTTCTCCTCACTTTTCAAAACAAACCTTCCAATATAATATTCTCGATATATATTTTCCCTGCTTTAATTTCTATATCATGTTTTGGATAATTTAATTTTCTTGACATTCTTTATAATTTTGTAATATTAATCGTGTACTATGAAATGATGATTCTTATGATACTTACAACGTGCATGCAGAATGGGAAGAGTTAAACTAAAGATAAAGAAATTAGAGAGCACAAGCAACAGGCAAGTTACTTATTCCAAACGCAAAAGTGGAATTTTAAAGAAAGCTAAAGAATTATCAATACTATGTGATATACCTATTGCACTTCTCATGTTTTCACCAACTGGAAAACCTACATTGCTACAAGGAGAGCGCAGGTATGTTCTATTGTGTTGAATGTTTATGCATTAGAGGAACTACTAAACACAAACTCTATTATTAATAAATAATATGCATCTCTTTCCATCAGACAATGATGGTTGGTTTTTGAGTACTAGGAATTTGTTACTGTATGACTTTCACCCAACTTTAATGGGTGGTATACTATTCATAGGATATTAACATAAAACGATCTTTTAATTCTTTAAAATTCAAAAGAAAGGAGGATTTTAATAATTCTGCATACCGGTTATCATTTACAGCAATCTTGAGGAGGTCATTACAAAGTTTGCTCAACTTAGCCCACAAGAAAGGGCCAAAAGGTTTGCCAAAAATTCTGTTGAACCTTTATAGTTCTTAATTTTCTTTTGTTAGTGATAAATGAGATGATCTTTTTTCTCTTTTTAATTGAACAGGAAGCTGGAAAGCCTTGAAGTAAGATGACCTGCTCTTCTCATAACCTTTTATATACACTGCTTTTGTTACATCAAATGCATATTCAATCTTGTCTCTCAACATTATCTGGTTCTAAAACATCTAATTCGTTTCAAAACATAGGTTCTGAAGAAAACCTTCAAGAAGTTGGATCATGATGTAAAAATACAAGATTTTCTGGGTTCAGGGTAAGTGATTGTGTTTACCAGATTCTCAACTTTGTAATGCTTTTAAAGGGTCTGAATTTTCTTCCTTTTCCTTCTTGCAGCAATCAAACAGTGGAGGTACAGCTTCTTTATAAGCATCAACATGGTTAATAATAAGTTCGGAATCCTAACTTAGTTAAACAACGAAAATGTTTTGAGCTGAATTGCCATTTTCAGGAATTAACTCATCAAGTGAGGGTTCTACAAACTCAGCTTGCAGAAGTGCATCAAAGACTGAGGTGCAACTTTGGAGCTTTTGGTTGTTAAAGTATTTCTTTTTCTTTTTTGGTGTTATCTAATTGCTATCTTTCTGAGTTATTATTCAGTTGATCTCAGCCTTTCTTCTTAGAGATTTGCAACAACTGAGTTATTTCTATGCCCTTACATACCATGCAAATGTATCTTTTTTCTTGTGCATTTGAGTTCTGGTATATTCTTATGCCAAATTAAGTCATTGCAATTGACATTTAGTTGTTAAACTTTGCTAGTAGTTGACATGTGGCTAGAATATTATAAACTAATGAATTGTCTTACAAATGAGATGGAGCTGCAACTGCAATTGTAAATTTAGAATCATTAAATCCATTATGTACTGTATAGTTTATAAGTGCTGCAATTGTAAAAATCTTCCAGAGTTCGCCTTTTGTATAATTGGTCTACCATTCATGAATTTGGATTATGCATTAATTTTTGTTACAAGGTAGACTCTCCTTAGGCTTTAAAAGCATTACACAATCTTACTAGCTGATCTCTCCCGGATTGCAAATTTTCCTTCTCATAGAAACAATTAGCTTAGTAGTTTGACAGGGGCTTGCTTTGTGCATTGAATTGTTCCTGTTTGTTGAATTTCACTGAGAATATGTGTAGTATGAATTATTATCCAATAACTCATAAAAATGATTACTATATAAACCTCATGCATGCACTGGAAGTGGTGGGTGTTGAGTGGCCATCATGGACTAATACTGTTTCACATTTGCAATTTTTTCAGCTATTGGAGTAATCTTGACAAGATCAATAATTTGGAACATCTTAGGCAAATGGAAGACTCGCTAAGGGAATCCATCAATCGAGTGTGTCTACAGAAGGTAAGATTTTGTTTCGTGTAGACTAGCCCTATTATTCTGTCACAGTTGTGTGCCTGATTGTCCTTTCTGTTAAAAGAGTTATGAATTGGTGTATCTTAACAAAACTATTTTCATTGGCAGGAAAATTTAGGAAAGAACCAACTACTTCCACTTGGATGTTCTAACCAGGTAGAAAATGTTGTACTCTTTCACTCATTTTGTGTCTACCTCTTGTCCTTTTTAAAGGATGAATCTTATTTGGGATTGTGTTGCTTCGTAGTTACAGGAAGGGATGAATTTACCCATGATGATGGCTGGTCTGCAAGAGTCTCAACCCCTGTCTTGGCTTTTGAATAATGATAACCATCACCAATTGTTATTACCCAATGAACCAAAATTTCTAGCATTTAGGTAAGTTAGCAGCTGTATGAAGCTTACACTATTAATTCCACCGAGCTTTGTGCTACTCCTGTGCTACCGGAAGCTGAACTGCATTGTTTCTATGAAAACTCTGATTAATTATTCGATTAGATTAATGATTTATCAAAATTTATTTGTGGAAGTGATTGTAGACAAGTTGTGCTTCACTTTGCAATCAATCACTGACTAACTAGATTGTATAACATACAGTGATAATACGAATAGAGATGCTGAGTGCTCAACTGACATTTCACTCCCTGGCTATTCTGGTTATAACATTGGCAACAACAAACTTGAGGTTGGAAGCTCTCCCCAAGTCACTACTTTGGGTCATGGAGGTAGTGCCTTGAATGAGTTAAATGGAACTGCTTCCTTAAATGTACAACACTGTGAGCAGTTTGCATACCCTCCTCATCCACCAGATGATGTAGAAATGAAACATCACCAAGCAATGAACAGTAAACCAAACACCGCGGATTACCAAATTCATAACAACTTTGATTTGCCTAGATCACTCTTTGAAAATGGACATCAGTTCTGGAATTCTGGCTCTGGGCCTTGTGGAATTGCTATGTATAATGAGAATGGCTTCCATAGAGTAAGGACTATGCAGCCCTTTCCTGTTTGATTTGTTTCATAGTCAATTGTAGGTTTTTAATTTGCTAAAATTGCTCAAGGTTCGGGTTCTTATGGTTTCTATTTTCCTCTATTCTGCAGTAACTGATTAGCTATACAAGCATTGCTATATTTTGTCTTCTGAGAAGGTTGTGACCAATGCTTGTAAATGAATATTTTCAGAAACACTAGGTTGCCTCTCCAATTCTGAGAACAAGGGATCTCATAAGGTTGGGCTGTGTTAACTGATAGGTGTACATATTATATTACTTCTAGGATGGAGTTTGTTCACATACAAATATTTTAGTTATATTGACTGACTTGGTTACTGTAGATTTTGTAATTAATTCACTGATCATTTTAGTTATGTTGACTGACTTGGTTACTGGTAGATTTTTGTAATTAATTCAGTGATCCAAGCTGTAAATTTGAATTTGGTAGAGAATGAAGGTAATATTGCATACTTTTGTACTCCAATGTAGTTGCATTTGAAAAGTATTTCTTGAAATAATGTGCCTGAATCTAAATAAAAAAATCAAACCAGCATAGTGAAAAGCTTGATTCTATGCAACCATGCCCAAATATCTCTAATCAAGATTACAAGAAAAGGACACAGGTTTTGACATCATTGATTACAAAATTTAGTAGCCGCTTAGTGTTTGGACAATGGCGTTGTGCCATGGATCTGAACAAAGACACAGGTTTTGACATCATTGATTACAAAATTGACAATGGCGTTGTGCCATGGATCTGAACAAAGACAGCCTAGGCATCAAAGATTAAGACTGGTGCAGTTCTTTTGGCAGAAGCATAGAATCCTACGAATGAATCACCACAATATCATTATGGCATTATATAAAAATAAAACTGAAAAATGATAAAAAAAATGGAGATGCGGGGTATCGATCCCCGTACCTCTCGCATGCTAAGCGAGCGCTCTACCATCTGAGCTACATCCCCTATACAAGAACAATATATATTTAATATATATATCACTTAGGCATGAAGTTCACATATATTTAAGAGATTATAAAACAACTGTTTTTTTTAGTTAATTGGTAATTTTATCCATTATTTTATATTTTTAAAATATTATTTTGGTGTCGGTGGAAAAACACATAGATGACATGAAAATGCTAAAACAGTTGGGTATGGTATGTTTGATAATGAAGTGGGAAAGTGGAGAATAATAAAAAGAGGAAATGAAATAACAATTTGAATCCATTTAGGTAATGGATCGATTGACGTGTAAAACAGTAAGCCCAAAATCATTGAGGACCTAATTTGAGTTGCATTAAACTATCCAATCCAATGTTCATGGATCAGCGATCACGATCTCACGCTCCGGAAAAGGAAACCCTATTTTCTCTGGCCTCCACTATGTCTATATAATGTCCACGGCCGAATACGAATTCGTCTATGCCTTTCATTCTAATTCTATCTTATAGGTTTATCATCTGACATGGAATGTTGGTAATTCATATGAAAATCGTTTATCTCTAGTAGTTTTCTTTCTATTATACCTGTATCTGAATTTTAATTTCTTTGACATGGTTTTAAATATTTGCAGTCCTTTAATATTGATTGTTATGTGTTAAGGTGTTTGTTGCAAATGATGAGAAAGATAGACAGGGACATCAGATCTCGAATGGAGAATGATGACTTAGTCTAATGGGAATCTCTCTGATGCAATACTGAATTTAAGAAATGAGATGGAGTTGTGAATATTATTTAGTTGTCTAATTATGAATTTTGAATTGCATGTATTAGCAGTTGAGCCTGATGATTGTCACTAAGAACGGAGATTCGAAGTTTGCTTAGGTTGAAGCCTGGCCAGTGCTGGGCTCTCTAAGCATCTCATGTGATAAATCCTTTCTACTTCTATTAATGAAGGCTTCTTACTGTAATCTATTCCTCTCATTTTCGGTTATTATTACTGCCTCAACTCTCATTCTGAATCTGAATGCTAGATAACATTATTTTATGAGAATTGGCTGATATTTCACCAACTGATGCCAAGGCTTTCAGCTCTTTCTCATCTAAACCTCTTGCAGGGCCTAGATTGTAACTTTCATTCCCATGTTTTGCTAAGGCATCCTTAAATTTTTTAATCTGCAAATTGTAACATAAGCTTGGACTAAGAAACAATAACCCACCATATATAATCAGAAATTGTAAGAACTAATTGTGTCATTCATTCATATTCTTACAGTAGCATTGGTACAGCTGAAGCTACAAACACGACCCTCTGCTCCTCTATAGAATCTGAAGAATGGTAGCACATGAATGTGCATACTGTGGCACATGGTTTTCATCTCCTCATAATTGACTTGAACAAATACTACATTTGGATACAATGCAGCAATTTGACATATCTGGTCACATAAAACTTGATTAAATACCGAAATCAAGTGTTAAGGCCTTTGTAATAACTTGGATAATCATATTAGCTAGCTTCTAATAATTGTTTTCCTAAAAAATTATAAAGTCATTGATTGCCTCAACAGAGGTTTTTCCTATCTGCAAAGAACAGAATAATACCTTGGGATGTAGAGTTTTGCAGCCTCCACAAGCAGGTGAGTAAAAATCCACCACAACCAATGCATGACCAACATTATCCAGAAAATGGACAAGCTTTTCAGGTGAATGGACCTCAATCATATTATTGGGCTTCAGGGTCTTCTCCCACCACCTCAAAGCTTGGCTAACACAAACTCTTGTCTGTGCCTGAAACAAATTAAAGACTGAAAATGTTAAGTACAAAGAAACTAGCTATCTTTGAAGTAAAAGTTATAACCTACAAAGCAAATATAGACATACATGAATAGGAACACTGGTGGAAATTTTAGAGCTGCGATCCACTGAAACTGGAGGAGACCTTGATGCTGCTTCAACAGCCCTTGAGAAACACAACCCTTGAGATTTGGCATTAGAACTAAAGGTAACCATATTGTCATTAAAACCAGGAACATAGAGAACACTTCTGAAGGAACAAAACATGATTTGTAAAAACCAGATAGAATGGATATCCTAGAGGGCAGAGATCATGAGGTTATGGCTATATATCCAAATAATAGATAGTGGATAATGGCTACATATCCAAATAATAGATAGTGGATAATGGCTATGGCTATATGTCCAACTATATATTCTGTTTCAGATCTGGCATCACGGATAGTTTTTTTTTTTTTTTTATATTTAGTTCCAACATTGTAAAATGCCAACTAGACTTGAAGGTTACGGAAATAGAAAACAAACAAAAGCACTGTCCTATTATCCAAACAATGAAGAAAAGTGCGAAGCTTGAACAAACACAACGTGCCTTTTCTATGAATGATTAACGAAGGGTAAATTGTAAGATAAATTTTGAATGATATTTTTTGTTATTTTTTGACTGTTGCCAAATCACAGTCAGGTATTTTTGTGAATTGATACAACTTTTTTTCTTATCTTGCCTTAACTCATTCTTTGAATTCTTCGTTCTTTTTCTTGATTAAATTTATTTAGTCATTCAATATTCAATTCACAATTACAGATGAAAGGAAAGGACTTCGTTTTTTGAATACTTATCTCAATTTACGGTAGTAGTGGGGCAGGACAAATTGAGATATATAGTCTCTTGTCAAAGAAGCAAGTAAAGTTTGCATGAGTCCATTCTCACCACAACCGTTCACTTCTGAGTTTTATGCATGTATGTACAGATTAAATTACATCGTTTTAATAGCAATTTATGGGAAATCATAATCTCAATTATTAATTTTCCAATCAATGGTTATAAATACACATTTCATACTTAATTTTATGAGTTGAAATTTGACAGTAAAAATATGAGAAGTGGTATCTAAATCCTAGGAGAGTTTGGGCTTGTTGAAATTTTTTATGTGTATTGTAAGGACAAATATGTAATATTCTTTTAAATAAAAAAGACAAAAATGACATTACATGTTTCACTTTCTTTAATTTTTTGGGTATTTGCCTCTCCATGGAGAGCAGTCTTACTACTTTTCCACTATTTAACTTTATCCTTTTCCATGCAAAATGGTCCAGAATGGCAATGGTCAATAATTATTCAAATGCCCCTCCCTACTTTGTGGTAATCAAAGAAACTAATAATACAACACATACATCTAGCAGAAAAAAAATGGCCAAGTAACAAGCTCCTTAGCTACATACCCTGTCTGCAGACAGGACATGAATCATTCTCGACAAGCCATTTGTCCACACATATCAAATGAAATGTATGCTGGCAACGAGGTAAGCTTCTCGCAGTTTCTCCTACTTCAATATCCTGTAAATTTTACTTCTCAGTGTTAGATTCATCCATAATTTACTTCTCAGTGTTAAATGCACCTTTTGGTCATTAAAAACTCATTTAGTAAATTTAACATATAATTTGATAAGAATTTGATCCAAGTTGTATGGTTTAATCTTAGTATTTTGTCTGCAATAGTAATACTCAAGCAACGCTCCTCACTGTTACGCACAAATGTTCATTGTTAGCTGTAATTATTTCCACAAGGCAATGAAAATAAGGAGGGGGCATGTGTATATCCTCAAAGAGAATAATCACCTGCAAACATATTGAACAGCAGGTATAGTCTGCCTTCATGTCCTTCAAGACAACATGATGTGGTAACTTGTTTAATGAATCCCCCGACAATCCTCTGGAAGATGCTGCTAAGCTGTGATCATCATGAATCTCATCATATCCTGTGTCAGCAAAGCGAGCCTGCTCAAACTAAAACGAAAAACCAGATGATTATCAGAACAAATGAGTTGTAAGCAGTAAGCATGTGGAAGTAATGTAGCAAGCAGAACAATCAACACAATAAAGATTTATACAAGTTCATTACATGTAAACAAAGTTGGATGTAAAGTAGATAAAATAAGGGCCATCACTTACAGGTCTTATCAACAAAGTTGGTAATAATCAGTTAATAAGTAAGTTGCCCATCTCGAATTGGCCATATGCCACAGCTCTTGATTATTTTAAAAAACAAATGTGTAAAGAGAGAGATATAGGAAAATTACCTGCAAATTATAAGCAGTTAAAATAACAGGTGTAAGTGATTCCTCTACAAGCCTCCCGCGAAAAAGTCCCTCTATGAAATCTGCCTGTATTTAAATGTTATAAAACTATGAATTAAGATTACCACTCAAAAAGTACATTCTTAAGATGCTACATAATGAACAGGTAACACAAACAAGTACAATGGTGACGAACCATAGATGATGTGGCCCTTGAACCAGTTTGGTCGATAAAGCAGTAGGCGCAGGAGGCTTCCAACACTTCCACTGAGATTATAGCCCCAGCAATGGCACCCAATGAAGTTCCTCGAAGAAAACTACTCTTAGAAGCCTTAGCTGCTAAAGCACCAGCTATGGCTCCAGTGAGGGCCCCACCTGCAATTGAAAAACACAAGACATGAAATTGAGTTAGGTCTATTTGAGTGAATGAAATGAAATTGCATGTGGATTACCAGTAGCAAAGCAAGCGCCGAGAGCTGCTGAAATTCCGCATAATATAAATTTCCACACAAACCCAAATCCTCCACTTTCCATAATCACTCAAAACTCCAAACCTTCTTGTTTGGCTGTTTAAATATTATAAAAGAGAGAGAGTTCCATGTTTTGATAGGATGGGAGTTGGTGAAGTAAGAAACACGTGCGATATATGGTAAGAAAGTCAAGCCATTCACGTTTCTGCTTCCTTCATTATACTTTTATTCCATTCCACATCACTAAGCATATTCATATTTTGGATGAAAAGGCAATAAGGGAAGGGAAAGAATAATAATTGTGTATTGTATTGGATGAAAAGGCAATAAGTGAAGGGAAATAATAATAAAAATAATAGTTGCATATTGTATCGGATGAAAAGGTAATAAGGGAAAGAATAATAAAAATGATAATGGCTTATTGTATGGGATGAAAAGGCAATAAGGGGATGAAGATCACCTATCTCGTTTCATGCCGTCTTCTATGAACCACACCAATCAAATTGCGTCATTTACTTAAAAATGAAAATTATAAAAACAAAATTATATTAATTGGTGGTAGTTTATTGGACAGAGATACGAATAGACATGATTTTTGAGATAGAATATCATTGTAAATAATAATTGCATAATGTATAGATGAAAAGGCAATAAGGGAACGGAAATAATAACTGGACATTGTATGGGATGAAAAGGCAATAAGGGAAAATAATAAAATTGCGTATTGTATTGGATGAGGGGCCTATGTGGATAAGCAAGCCCATTAAGAAAAGTATACGTACATACCAATCCAACCCATGGCGCTCTCTTGCTATATAAACGACACCGTTTAATGATCAATTAAACTGCAATGGGTTCAATTCCGAGTGAAGATCGTTCGGAGATAGTTTTCTTCGACGTGGAGACCACCATTCCGACCCGAAAAGGCCAAGGTTATGCCATTCTTGAATTCGGAGCTATTCTCGTTTGTCCCAGGAAGTTGACGGAGCTCCGAAACTACTGCACCTTGGTCCGACCCAAAGACTTATCTCTCATTTCACCCTCATCGGAACGTTGCAATGGCATTACCGCCGAAGCAGTTTCTTCTGCTCCCACTTTCGATCAAATTGCTGATACCGTTTATGATCTTCTTCATGGTACGTTCCATTTTACACTTGTTTGAATTGCTTCAAAGTTTATCTTTTTAAAATGTTTGTGTTGTAGGGAGGATATGGGCGGGTCACAATATCATAAGATTTGACTGTGTTAGGGTCAGAGATGCGTTTGGTGAGATTAATAAGACTGCACCTGAACCCAAGGGTACTATTGATTCTTTAGTCTTGTTAACTCAAAAATTTGGAAGAAGAGCTGGCAACATGAAGGTCTTTCCTTGTTATTATACCATTCAAATTCAGACAAGCCTTTTTCAATTTTGTAGTGTGAATGAAACATGAGATGAGGGATACTTTATGTAAGTTTCTAGTTATAAAACATCTGTATATATATTTTCACTGCAGATGACTACCCTTGCGACATATTTTGGGCTTGGTTGCCAGACACATAGGTAATTCTTCTAATGCAAGGAGTTACTGTATGTTGTGCCTTCTTATGTTAACTTTCGTTTTGCTAATGTTTTCTGTAACATGTCTTCAGGAGCTTAGATGATGTTCGCATGAATCTTGAAGTCCTCAAATATTGTGCAACAGTTCTATTCTTGGTAAATCTGTAATTCAACAGTCTTTATTATGTTTTGTTCTAGAACAGCTCGCATGAACACTTGGGCTACCTTATGGGTAATTAAAAATCCATATTATGTAACAATAATCTCACTTTCCTTGAAATGTTTTTTTACTCTGTAATTTTTTACATATGGGAAATAAAATTATCCTTGGATTATAATGACAATCCTTTTGTCCTTACAGGAATCAAGTCTCCCAGATATATTCACGGAAAATAGTTGGGTTTCACCGAATACTATGAAAAGAAGTCGTAGTAATGAGGAATCTACCTCAGATGGGGGGTCATTTAGTATGAATAAGGATCCTGCAACTGAAACTAAAGAAGAAAATCATCCAGCACTTTCTCTTACAATGAGTGATGCAGAAGGGACTGTCCCAAACATTGCACGTCCTAATTTAGTTCAACGGGATGCTTTTGACTTGGCCACTCTTGGTGCTGAGATAACAAGAGAGTCCATTCAGACAGATGTTGCCATGGATGAAAAAGTGCAAGACTCACCCTATATGTCTTCCTCATCTTTAGAGTCTCATGCTACCAGCAGCTCTATTGTTGTCTTAGAACCCAATGAGATATCTATCCCTTCAATTGATGCATCCTTTGTTCCATTTTTTCATGGCAGTAATAGGATAGAATTACTACACAAAGGTTTCCCCTTTCAGCTTCTTTGTACTGGTCTGAAAGTAAGGTTTGGCTTTAGCACAAAGTTTGTTGATCAAGCTGGCCTGCCACGGTTTAATTTTGTGGTTTATCCATCACCAAGTTTATGTAAGGTTCTTGATGCATGCGACAATGTTGCACATAAGTTATCCTTGGATTCTGGTAGCAGTTCTGATTGGAGACCTGTTGTTATTAGAAAAGATGGCTTTCTCAACTATCCTACTGTCAGATTGCAGTAAGTCCTTGACCTGCATACAAACAAACACATGCATACATATATTTCTTTGATCAATGAAAATGACAGCCTCACCCTCACTCGGGCATATAGATGGTTGGATAAGTTCTTAAAAAGGGAAATTCTGTTTGAATTTTTATCTAAAAAGCTTTCTCCATTTTTTCCTTTTCCGGTTTGTTTTTTTATTAATGCTGCATCAATTATATTTTTATTATCTTTGTGCTTTATAGTTTATATAGTTAAAGCAGGCTTGGCATATTGGAATTTTTACGTGTTAAAATCATAAAGGTGGGACTAACTTCAAGAAAGCATTAACTGAATAGAGAAATTAGTACAAAATTTTCTGCTTTGGCGATCCTAATTGGAAAGTAATTGAGGTGTTAGCATGACATCAAATCATTTCAGATTTCTCCAAGGAGACATTGATTTTTGTAACGTTTCTTTTACAGTATACGTACAGCGCTATTTGGAGACATTTCCATCCATGCCACTGAGATATATAAAAAAGAATCCTCTGGTGCTAATCAACGACTTATCTTCAGCAAGTTCGATGCCGCAGAACTTGGTTCCTTGTTTGTGCCTGGGACATTTGTTGATGCACTCTTCACCTTGGATCCATATGACTATCAGCAGCATGCAGGGATTAAATTAGTTTCCAAAAAACTGTTCATTCATTGAAAGTAGAAGGAAGATGAGATGATTTAAGTGAAGGTTATGTGTATTGACATAGACAATCTGATACAATCAGGATGTATAGATTAAAATTATTTGCATTGTAAAGTTTGGTTCCGTTTCATATTTGTAGTTCAGATTATGTTCACACCTTTAAAATTTATTGTTACTCATAGGTTTGTCCTCAACTCCATTTCGAACTACAAGGAAAGACTTCCTCTCCTTTCACCAAAAAATAATACGGGCTTTATTAATTTCAAGGACAGACATTTACACATTTGCATTCAAGGATCAATTCCTGTATGTAACAATAAACATTTTTGGCCAAAATGCATTATGAATATTACTAAACGTGTGACATTGCATAACCGAGTATCTTTGTGAGGTTGCCTTGAATCCAAAACATTGAGTGACCCTTATATATGAACCTACCGCGTGTTATAAAAAAACATTAAATTAAATTAGATGTCATCGAAGTTGTCAGAAATCATTGGACATGTAGGACTAAAGAATAGAGATGGATTTGAGAATGAGAAAGATGACGTGGGTTGCTCTTTATCTCTATCTCTACCAAATTATCTACACCCCTTACTAAAATATCTAATACTATATTCTCCCTTTTTCTTATCCTACGCACCATGAGTTCTTACCAATAATATCTTTTTTGTGCGGTTTTAGTTTTCCACATAAAAAGCTGAGATTGCAATGATACACTCACTGTTTGTTACATTGATCCTATTGGGTTTTGGGAACACAATTTTTGCAACAGAATAAGATGGAGCTTGAGACAGAGAGTGGTGGACTTAATTTGAATAAAGAAACCAATTTTGCTGGAAACAGTAATAATCATGATGGCATCATTGACAGAAGTAAGGTCAGGATTTTGCTCTGTGATAACGATTCCAAGAGTTCCCAAGAGGTTTTCACTCTTCTCATGGGATGCTCCTATCAGGGTGTACACTTCATTTTCCATTACTATTTGTCCCTCGTTCTGTGTCAGTTTTGTTGTGCTTTGGCGTTTGAAAAATGACAATTTCAACGAACTTTTGGACCGTTATAGCTCAATTTTGAGTTGTGCTGTATTTGTCATACTTAAATTTCAGCGGGACAAATAGCTTTTTCACCTAAGTTGGGTAACATTAGGCTAATCACATCATTAGTTAATAAATAATTATCATAATTTTGTAAAGTTAACTTCAATTAAGTATTATCATAAGCATCAATATGATTGGAGTGGCATGCCTACTTAGGTGCACCATGTTTATAGATGAAATTATCTTGAATGCTTTCTGATTCCTATTTGGCTTGCATAATTTAAAGCTTTTTGCAAATTATGGCATGCTCTCTGAGATGTCTACACACTGGATTTGTATGTGTTGCAGTTACTTCAGTAAAATCAGTAAGACAAGTAATTGATGCACTGAATGTGGAGGGACAGCATATAGATATCATACTAGCTGAAGTTGACCTTCCGATAGAGATGGGCATGAAGATGTTGAAGTACATAGCATGGGATAATGAATTACGCCATATTCCTGTTATAAGTTAGATTTGATTCTTTATCTCATAGGCAACCTGTAAGACTCTTCATTTAGCCAAACTATTTTATGTTCCTCATCAATGTGTTAAATTTTGTTGTTAAGTAATGTCTGCACGAGATGAGGTATCCATTGTTGTTAAGTGTCTGAGACTTGGAGCAGCAGACTACCTAGTAAAGCCTTTACGTACTAATGAATTATTAAATTTGTGGACGCACATGTGGAGAAGGAGACGCATGGTATTAATTTCCCAACTTCATATTCATGGATGTTCTCCATATTGTGTTTTTTCATAATATTATTAGTTTTCTAAGTAGTGTACTCCAACGATCGGCAATATGAAATGCATGCTGACGCACAAAGAGATTGGCATGCCTTGTTACATGATCGAATCTCTTGTTTTCACTTCTCATCTGTTGTCTTATTTCTGTGATGAGGATGCTCTCCCCTATTTATTTTGCTCTTCTTAATAAATTTTATTTTGCCATCAATAAAATAAAATAAAGTGTTCTAAACATGGCATGCCTGACGATATTTGTAAATTTGTCATTGACTACTCTTAGGTGAGTTAAAATTGAATAAAAATGATCATGAACGAATGAACCTTATGATTGTTGCCTTACAAAATGCTACATTATTTCATCATATGTGAAGAATGTGGAAAATGGGGAGGAATCTATCCACCTAGATCTACTACAAGACTTCACATGCAAGAACCATAAAGGGTATATAGAATGTTGGGGTAACCTCTCCCCTTTACTCTAGCTTTATCCCATACTGTGCATGCACATTTGCATTTTCCGTTGTACAACACTTTTCTCTAAGTTTTCTTATGCACAGATTAGATCTTTTCCATTTGACTTTGAAATGAGTGTTTTATTCTACGCTGGCAGCTTGGACTTGTAGAGAACAACATCTTGAATTATGACTTTGACCTAGTAGCATCAGACCCAAGTGATGCCAACACGACCAGTACCACCTTGTTCTCTGATGACACGGATGATAAGTCGAAAAGAAGCACTGATCCAGAGCCAGGGATATCAATCCAACAATTTCAAGAGGTGAGTGTTAGAGAAATACTGAAATTGTACTACAGTAATTAAATAATTAAAATAATGGGTTAAATGTCGCCAGAAATTAATGACCTTGTGCTGTTGTGCACCATGGTGAACCTTGAAATTAAATTGATTATATGGAGGAAGTGTTTTTTTAATCTACTTTGAGCTTGTTTTGCAAATTATTCTACCTTGTAGAGTGGCACTCTTTATAATTACATGCTTCTCACTTTTCATGCCACCTTTCAAATGAAAAGGAGATGTCAATTTTGATGCTAATACAGTGATTGCATTATAAACCCTATAAGTCATAGGTACTGTGAATTTTTTGAGTACAAAGTAAACGAATTGTGCATTTTCAAAGGGAATCGTAAGGTACAGTTCTGATGCAAGTCTTAATAAATTAGTATCCTAGATAAATTTTAAATAGCATGGGCATGGATTGGAAACCAGAAACAAAACTACAAACAAGTTCTTGAGTAATATTTTGGAAAAATGCTATTTTCACAAAAATTGAAGTCACAACCTGTATGCCATTGGATTACTTAAAAGTACAGAAAAGGAGGGTGAGTGTTTTTTTTGCATGTGCATATGAATGTAATTCTAGTATCACCCTGATGCCTTTTGGGCCAGCTGCTGGTGCTGAAGTGCAGATCAGAGATGTTATAGTTGTATGTTACATTATAGTTTATGCGTATCATTCGCCTTTTCAGGCTAGTATTGCCGTAGCTGTTGACGATGTTGAGGAGATTCGAGATGGTCATGTATCACAATATCAGCCTGGTGTGCCTGGAATTAGTGATCGCCGAACAGGTAACCTCCTATTTTTCCTTCAGCTACTATTTTCCAAGATTTAGAATTGAATAACAATTTCCTCCATTTCGAAGTTGAAGTTATACAATGTTATCCCCAACTAGTTACTTCATATGATTGTATAGGGCAACCTGTCTGAATACCATAAAATTGCATAAACTATTATAAATTTTGTTTTTCCCAATCTCAACTTTTAGCCGATTTTGGTTTATACTTACTCTTCAATTTCAAGAAAAATTAAATAAGTATTTTTGTTAATGCTTTAGAGATCTGTTTTAGTCTTACTTATTGCACAGGTGCTCAGGGGCAGCATCCATCATGCAACAGAACTACTGATGATAGTTTGCACATCATATTTTGCCTTATACGTGCTCCATAATTATAATTCTGAAAACGACTTCAGTCTAAATTATTTGAGTTCCTGAAGTTGAATAAAATTTGACTGATGTGAGTACCCTTTTCATTTTTATTGTTTTTTCTCTATGATTTTCCATGCTGTTGTAGGACATTTTTCATCTGGTCCAAAGAAGAGTGAACTAAGAATTGGAGAGTCCTCAGCCTTCTTCACTTATGTCAACGCAAAAATGCTGAAGAGCGACTTTGAGGAGATTGTTCATGTTGACAACAATGCTACTACACAAGTGCAGATGGAAGACATGAATCAAACAAGTGCTCAACAGGGGGGTAATGACCTTCTAAGACGTGAAAATGGAGAAACATTTGTAAACCATTCACAAAATGACTTACCCAGCAGCAATAGTGTTCCAGATTCTTTCTCTATTAAGAGATCCTGTACACCACCTGCATCGGTAGAAATTTCACAGCAAAAGCATTACAAGGATGAACACCCTCAGGGCATGGTGTATCGAAGAGATGGAAGCCATGGTTCTGATCTTAAAACATCTAGCATAACTGACCAACATGCTCATCCGTATTATATTCCAGGAGTTGTTAATCATGTTATGATTCCATTGGCAGCGCAACTGAATCAAAGGAATATTCAGGGTCTTGCTACTTCAGCTCTTGTTGCACAGTACAACCATCTTTCCCAATATCCTCTTCATGCAACTGGGATGACATCCTTCCAATATATATACTTACAGCCTGGTCAGATTTCTACACCTCATTCATGGTCATCATTAGGAAATTCAAGTTTATCCGAAGTAAACTTAAGTAAAGTTGAGAGAGAAGCAGCATTGATGAAGTTTAGACAGAAAAGAAAAGAACGATGCTTTGATAAGAAAATTAGATATGTCAATCGCAAACGACTTGCTGAAAGGCAGACTCGTGTGAAAGGACAGTTTGTGAGAAAGTTGAATGGTGTTAATGTGGATCTTAATGGGCAGCCAGTAGATGATGAAGAGGAGGAAGCTTGAGAATGTCAAATTGCTTTTTTGGCCAGAGGGTGAAGGACTTAAGGGCCAACCCCTGTTCCTTTTTGCACTAAAATTGTGTTGTTGGAGCATTGTTCTTTTCTTTCATGGGAGATGAAAGGTTGATCCTATTCCAGTGTGCACCCTTATCATTTGGAGTTAAATCAAATTCATGCTTACTTCTTCAGATGATCATATCTCTAATACATCGAATCCTAACAACTAGACTAAGCATTTATGATCAAGAATCAAGATTATGCATTCATGATTAAGATTTAAACAGTCTTATGTAGATACTCATGTGAACTTTTCATGTAAGGTCCAGTGGTTAATATTAGCTTATTCTACTTCCCATCCAAATGATCTTACATCTTCACTTATTCTCCAAGCATACTAAAATAAAGTATAGTTAAATGGCATAGAATTTCATATTACTAAAATAAAGTTCAGTTAAAGTCTACTTTACTCTTACTGCAACTAATCACTTTATACGTAAGAGAAATCAAATCAAATATCTAATATCAAAATTAAAAGGTTCGATCATTTATTAACTAAAATCGCCTTGTTGAATTGTTATTATTTCTTACGAGCCCACATGAACATGATTTGGATAAAATATTTAGGAAGGAACTTTTTGAAAGAAAAAGGTGAATCCCATCGTATGAATAAATGGTAGATCAAATCTCTTATATTTAAATTTAGGTTTTTGACAAGTATTGTTGTGTTTATGGATTTGTGTTTTTAATTAAATAAACTAGTAAGTTAATCGTGCATATGCATGAGGAAGTATTTTTTGTCACATGATTAATAACACATATTATATGTGTTTTCACATGATTAAGAACAAACATGTTATTCATACATTCGCATGTTTAAAAATACATATATTACATGTGCATTCGTATTGTTAAGAACAAACATTTGACTTGTACATTTCAATGGTTAAATCACAACTGTTATTCGTACATTCACATTGCTAAGAAGAGTATATGTTACCTATAGTGTTACTCGTATATTCACATTACTCGTACAAACATGTGTCTTTTAAACCATATATTCAAATGATTAAAAATACACATGTTACATGTGTATTCGTATTGTTAAGAACAAACATGTGACCCGTACATTTTAATGGTTAAAAACATATGTGTTACTCGTACATTCGCATTTCTAAGAAAACACATGTTGCCTATACATTCTCATAGTTAAAACACACATGTTGCCCATATATTTGCGCATTGTTAAGAACACTCATGTTACATGTATTACCAATTCAAGAATAATTTTATAAAATGATTATATTTTCATCAATAAAACTATTCAATTCAATTATTATTATATCTTATTCAGTAATATATTGGGTAATATATTGGGTAATGAACACTGGGTAAGTATATATTTTATCCTACGTGGGAGGTTGTACAAAGTGAGATGTCTTTATTGTGGGTGTCATTTTTAGTATTATTATTATTATATGTTATTAAATAATATAATAGGTAATGAATGGATAAGATGTACTTTTATCTTATGTGAGAGGTTGTACAATAAGAAAATGGGGTGTTTTGGGAGGGAAATTTTTTGTTGAGGTTGTGACACTTGTCATGAGATGACATGAGAGAACATTCTTTTCTTATATAGTATATAGATTTGTTAGTATAGATTAATATTGAATAAAATTTCTGTAGATATATACTAACTTTTTAAAAATAAATTGCATAAAATTTATTGTTATTCATAATGGAAAAGAGTAACTGGAAAAGACTTACTCCTCATCATGATTAGCCTCATTATGAATAGGATGACAAAAATACCCGAACCCGTGGGTACCCGTAAAAATACCCGCAACAGATACCCACAAAAATAGCTCATGGGTGGGAACGCGTATCATGATATCCACCACGTGAGTACCCGTATATATATTTTAATGAAATATTTTATATTTAGTTATTATTAGTTAAACATTATATTTTTTTATTTTATTATTACTTCATAATAAATTTAAGTAATGAGAATATAATCATAAAATTATCATATACATGTCATATTAGTTAAATAAAAATTATTTTTATAGATTAATTATTGTAAAATATTTAAAAATATAATTAAAATAGGAAACTCGTTGGGTACCCGCGGTTATTCGCACGGGTACTCGCAAATAGTGCGGATACGGGCACGGGTATGCATTACCTGTGCCCGCCCGGCCCGTTGCCATCCCTAATCATGATCATTTATTTTTTGGAAATCCAATGGTTTGAATTGGTAAGTACATCTAAACCATTGGATTTTCCAAGATTGGATGGCTAAGATGATGAGTAAATCCAATGGTTTGAATTGATCCACTTACTCCATTTTTTGGAAATCCAATGGTTTGAATTGATCCACTTACTCTTGGAGTAAGTGGATCCCTCCCCATGTTTTATAGAAATAAAAATAATAAATTCTAAGATAAAAATGGCAAAAGAAATTGTGTAGGTTAACTACTTGTTAAGTCAATAGATAATTGAATAAGTAAACTTTAGACATAAATAAAAGAAAGCAACTCTTTTGAATATAGTATTTGCTTTTCTCATAATGCTTCTAAGTCCCAACACTCTTTTGACTTAGTACGTTTTTAATTTTCTTTCTCCTTTGCATAACTACAAAGCCGAAGTACTCAAACCTTCCATGTCTATTATTTTTGTATTCCATCACCTAATTGCAATTATGTTTCAGTTGGAATGTCAACAAATGTATTGACATCTTACCAAGTAATGAAAGAAAGTATAACCAAACTAAAGTGGAACTAAACTAAAATACCCATATCTTCTTTATTTCCATAATATTATCTCTTGTGTATTTATCCACACAAAAATATTCCCTCTCTATCATAACAAAATCAAATAAATTAAGATAAGGCCTAACCCCAATGGAAAAACTTAAAGGGAGTTTTGCTCACCAACTAAATCATACCCATATATATATATATAATATTATAATCAACCTCTTTTGTCTCTATTGCCTTTGCCTACAAGGCTGCCCCAACTAGATCATACTTATTCATGATGTACATATGATTTGATGTTAAATTGTTCCTCTAGATACATAATAGCATATTACATTTTTTATATGTATATTAAATCACATTATTAATAATATTATGGGGTCCCTTTTTCAATAATTGTTGAAGAAAGAAGTAGATGGTAAACCACGTTTATATACCTTTATTATATATATTTTATCCATGTACCTTATAAGGGACGTATATTCATTTACATCATGTGAAAAGTACTAAAAATGGGGTCAGTGTCCTACCTTAATGGGCATGCATCACAAGTTACTACTTTATAACAAACTTCATTATATATTACGGTAACTTGAATTAAATTCAATTTCCCTTCTTTGTTTAGGTGTTGTTTTCCTTTTAAAAAATGACATTGAATTTCAAGTATAATGAGGCCAACATTTGACGCTTCATTTGTCATGATTGATATAATATACTGACAGGACATGAAAAACGGGTTTCAGCCTAGCAATAATAACCTACAAAATAATGTGCATTTTAAGCAATCTAAAAAGAAAAGTGACCTATAATAATAACAAAAAAAAAGACTGAAAGCACTGCTATACCAAATTAATTGACTTAGATAATATTTAATATTTCAAATCGTGACATCAAAGGAAAGGTGCTCTGCTTATTCCTACTTGAACCAACTAATTTGGTGGGATTCATGAATTACTAAGAAGAAGAAAACTCATAATGTGTCCAAAATCTCAGGTAAAAAAAAGTCCAAAACATTTCCACCTTAACAGTAATTAGTTTGTTCTTGTTGGCCTATCTAATCATTCTAAACACCGACCCTTTAATCTCTCTAACCAACCATTTCCAAAACAAAGAACAAACTCATTTAAGAAAAACAAGGATACAAAAGTAAACACAAACACCTTGCTTGTGCACTTGTGAATTATATATAACTATATTACTTGGAAACTGAGAAGCCACCAAAACCATTTTTTCTCCTCTCCCTTCTCCAATGGAAAAAGTTTCAGCAAAGATTCTGAGAAAATCTATTCACAGTTTCCTTCAAAACTATCATTATTTCACTTCAACTGCAGTTTTTCTTGCTTTTCCTTTCTCAGCTTCAATACTTCTCTCACAAGCCTTAGCTACTGATTCTTCTTCAACTATCTTGCCTCAAATATACACTCGCCTAAAGGCTCTATTTGATGCTGCAGGCTTTCCTTCTTCTTCACAATTGTTTACCATTCTTAACCTTAAGGTCTCTCAAACAATCACTTCTTCCATCTTCTCACTTCCTTTCACCCTCACATTTCTCCTCTTTGCAAAAGCATGCACAATCCAAGCTCTTAAAAATCACAAACCATCTTTGCCACCTTCCTTCAATTCAATATTATCCCTTTACAAGCCACTCCTTCAAACCTATATATGCAACTGCTTTTTGATTCTCTCAGCAAATGCAACAGCTTTTTGTCTCATGTTTTTAGTCTTCAGCTGCATTGAAGGACTTGGATACAATTCCCCTACTTGCCTCTTCTTCATGTCAGCATGTGGGGCAATTCTCTTTTCTGTGATCCTTGCCAATGCACTTGTTATATGCAATATGGCAATTGCTCTATCTGGCATGGAAGGACATGGAGGGTACCTTTCAATATTGAAAGCTTGTGTTCTTATAAAGGAAAAGACATCAATTGCTTTGTTCTTAGCACTGCCTGTGAATCTGGCCCTGGCTGCTATTGAGGCCTTGTTCCATTTCAGGGTTGTAAGGACTTATCATATGGCTGGAAAAGAATGGCCTTGTGTTGCTTTAGAAGGGATTTTCATTGCTTACTTGTATTCAATCTTCATTATCCTTGACACAATTGTGAGCTGCATGTTTTACAAAAGCTTTAAGACTGGATCATCATGGATCCATATGGAGGACAAACTTTTGTTGAGGATCGAATTTCCAGAGGACAATTTTGAACAACTACCATAAGAAACATCTATATGGTTGCAAGTTAATATTTTTGTCAGGGTTTTTCTTCATATTGTTCATAAAGGAGGAGGAGCAATACCAGTTATATTAAAAAAGTACAGCAGATATTACAAAATTCATTCATGTTGCTTGAATGAAATCAAGCAGCTTTGAAGGTATAAAAGATTGTCAATAGAGGAACCTTAGCTCAGCTATGTGCAAAAGCAAGAAGCTATAGATTAGTGCACCATATTATATAAATATCTTTCTGTTATATTCTTCAAGTCTGCCTTCTTTTGATTTCATCATTACTACCTTGTAGATTGGGTAATGACAATATTTGGCAATGTGAAATTGTGAATTATACCAAGGCATCCCACTTATTGCTTTTTGGATTTCGTAGTTAAATGATTAATAGCATCCTAATGTTTCACAAAATAAAAGGTATGAGACCAGTATGGATCCTCTCCATTAATGGAGAGAATCCCTACTCGTAGGAGACAAGGTGTTAGTAACTCAAATAAACAAGGTGCAAACAGACAACTTAACTTAAACCCTGTCCACACTCCCATGGAATATTATGCATAAACATAGGGATACATGAAAGGAGTAAATCCCATCACTCACCACCACCAACACCAAAGCTTGTATAGTTCTGTCTCAAGCAATCAAAGTAAGCATCCATTCTGTGTCTAAATTTTGACTTTCCAGTGTATTCCTGATGTGAAAAATCAATTGGCCATATAAATCTGATTCAACAGCACGCCATCAAAGAATCAAACTCCCAAGCGTGTTGTGTGCTCAAAGGTCCGACGGTGGCAGGAACTTGCTATTGATCAGCTTGAAAGGCTAATTTTTCCGTATGACAGAAGGGGAGGTTTCTTAACCAATCTCCAAATCAATCCCCTTACTATCATAGGTAGTTTCCCGCTCTTCAGTGAGGGCATGATGTCAATGCAAAGGAGCGAAAAAACCCAATTGTCAACCATCTTTTGCACTCTTCTTTGTCAAATTAATGCCCTCCTTAGCCTTTTCCGTTTCAGCCTCTTTTTCAGCTTTATTATTCTCTAACTCTGCGTTTGCAATTCTCTTGATGAACTTTCCAAAACAACCTCACAAAATTTAATATAGTTAAAGTAACTGCAACCATAAAACCAACAAAGATAAGAAGTTAGCTTGAGCATTGTTGGAAAATAGAACAACATATCAGAACCTTTTCCAAACAGAGTAACAGAAATACACATGGATGATGTAACTTCATTTCAGTCCCCCCATTGGTTTCCCCCTTTAGTTATCCATTTTTTACTATTACGCAAGAAATATATTATGATTAAGAGAAGATAATAACAAAGAGTACAGAGGGTTCCATTGATTATTATGAGGGATGCCTTCTGAGTTTGCACCATAATAATCAATGTCAAGGATAGCCTGCTATTGGAAGGTAGAACATGATTAAGTATTGCTGACACAACATTTGGGGGTGTTGAGCAATTACCTGCTATCTCAGCATGCAAATTATTTCTACCAATGGAACAGTTGAAAAATTAATGCATTACACCAAAATGTGATTCATGCTTCTCAGCATGCTTACACAAGAAGGCCGGGGTCAGCATATTGTTATTCTCATAAACAAAGGGAAAAGCACGAGATTGAAAAGATTTAACTATCTATCTACTCATCTCACAATTAAACCCCAACTCAATAAATCCTCACAACAGCTTAGATTTTGTTCCAAACGAATTCCTTAGCCCCAACAAGACCATCCACGCGAGAGGCATTGCTTCATGGATAATGGGGGTTTCAAAAATGTGGGTCTTGACTGAACTGTGCAAGATATCATTGAAAATGGCCCCATCCACATTAACTTCCAAAAAGCTTAATTTCCCGTATCAAGATTTCCTTGTTTTCGACTTCCGTTGGGTTGTTGCCAAAAGAGAAGAAAAATTAAAGAATCAAGAATTATGAACCGTAATTTCTCATATGCATAATTCTTATATAAATCATAAAATAGTTTACCGAACACTAACAACCTCTTGAGATATAAGTAATTTACAATCAACGACACTTCTCTTGTATGTCACCATAACTTATTTTTGCCACTTGCCCTGGTTCATTTCTTTCTTATAGTTCAAACGTATAGTTTGTACCTTATTGGGATAACTCCGCCATAAAAAAACATAACTAAAATGCTTTGCAATGTGCACTCAAGTACAATACCACATAAGATTTCCATCACTTGCAGATAAAATAACGATAACTTATCACACGAGAAGTTCTCCTTCATAAGGAAGTCACGGGACAATAGACAAAGAAAAAAAAAACAGAATTGTAATATAATATTGTCACGACATCCATAAAACAGACTTGGTAAGAATACTAGTCTTGTTTATCCGCATCTCCAACAAAATGTAAAGAAAGCTTACAGAAATATCTTAGCTTAAAAATAGAAACAATAACAACAACAGTGCAGTAATTGAATCTACTTTGGCCCGATATCCTTCAGAGCACAGATCTGTTCCTCACCCATAGCAGACATAACAGAAACAACAAGGTCCTTTCCCTCAGCAAATCCATCCTTTATCTGCACATACCACCCAAACAAATATATATATATATATATACCCAATTAGAGGAATGAGAAGCATTTTCAAAACAGGAAAAATGTTGAATCTGTGAATCCAAGAGAAAAAAGCATTTCCACAAACCTGAGCAAGTAGAGCTTCATCGGTGGGAAGCTTGAGGTCATCCTTGGTATTTCCATTATCAGTAAGCAGACTCAGCTACAACATCATTTCATAATAAATGTAATTACAACACATACAAAGGACACAACACTCATTAATCAAACCACAAAAAGGATACTCACAAATCCATCCTCGGCTATATCAATGAGCTGGTAGTCAGTGCGATTCACATGAGGAACCTGATAAGATAAAATACAAATTGTAGCAATGAATAATATGAAGAATTAAAAAGAGAGAGAATGGTAATGATCGCACATACATCACAATTGTGAGAAGATGGAACAATATCCTCAAGCTTCTTGGCAGTGAAAATATCAATTGCAACAAAGTGACACTTAGCATGACCGTGCTTACCGGTCTTGGAGGTTGAAACTTCAACAACCTTCACAATGAATTAACAAAACGAGAACCAATCAGCGTCCAAAGAAACAAGACATTAAAATATCCTTAAAGAATAAAAGAAAGAGAAAAGAACCTTGCAGGGACGACCCTTGATGACTATATAACCATTCTTACGGATGGTACCAGCTTGCTGAGGGTAAGTCTTCGATGCTCCGGCATCTGCCTTCGACTCAAAATGGTGTTCTTCGTCCGACATAATGCCTTCGATTTATCAACCCAACATCTCCCACTAATCATTTATATCCTTATTAGGGTTTCCATTATCTTTTCTACACCGTTGGATCTGGATAAGTGTATCGCACTGTTTCATCATATACCATTCCAACTTGCCTCAGATTAACGCTGTCGCTCAATGGGCTTCAGTCCAACAAAAATTAATAAATATATATTTAATATGAGTTTATTTTAGAAAAATAGAAATACTGACATGTAATTTGGTACGAATATTTGAACTCTTTACTATATTAATAATAATAAATAGTTGATATAATACATAGAATAAACATAATTTGATAATCGCTTAAGCTGATATAGCTAATATAATTTTGGTCAATCAATTCTATGCTCAGAAAAACAATTTGGTCTTCTTTAATTTTTCCCGGGCCATCAATTCAGGGTTTTTGATGCCATGAGGCCCAATTACTTAAAGCGGTTAAGAAACAAGTTTGGTTAGTGTCATAAAGTTTTGTCCGCCTAATGATAGAATAAGCATAAGATAATGTTGCTTCAAAATCATCTCATCTCCATATGCATGTTTATGTAATTCACCAAGAGTTTTAGTTCCTTAAATAAGGTTCAAGTAACGTCAATAGGAATATTAGGCAATGAAATATATATTTTATTTTAAAAAGGGTTGCCCAAGTGTAAGTCAGATGAACCCAATTTACCACAATTTGATCCTGTAACAGTAATAATGGCAAGAAAATAAAAGATGTTTTCACTTCCAGCAAGTTAGACACAGAAGTTGTGTTCTTTAGTCTTATATGCACAGCATACATAAACTTTTGGCTTTCACTTTCAAAAGGAGTGTGCTGGTCAATTGCTGAAGATAGACCAATTTAATCGATTTATGTGATCTTCATCTACTTAAATTTAGTCAATTTAAGATAAACAGTTGTGACATTTCAGATTGAACTCCACTATATTTTGTCCCCAAAAATAGGGGGATGACATATCTTGGACTCAGTATTTGTCCATTAACATTTTGGATTAGTCATAGCCCTTCCTATCACTCTCAGAGAATATGTATTCAACCACTTCTTATTCTTCTTCTTTTTTAACCTTTATACTTATTTTGTGAATTAGGGCTCAAACCCTATCATAACACATTGCGCCTTCTGCCGATGGCTATATATAAGTTTATAACTACAATTGCTGCCCCCCTTTAACTAAGAAAACAACTGCTAAAAACAGAAAGAATAATAATTTCAGCAAATAAAATAACGAACTAGCACAATACTTAATATTTTCCTTTTCATACTTAGACCAAACATCCTAATATTTTGATTCCTTGAATAGTTCTTTTAAGGTATTGAATAGCAAGATCCTAACATATTACGTATACAAAAGCATATATTGTTTCACTTAAATTAAATGCCACCAGTTGTTTTAACCTAATAAGATTTTTCTGGTTTTTGTAATCGTGTATGACTAAAATCCAAAGTAATTAATAATATGGTGTTTGGAAACACTCATTTGGTCTACAAGCTTGTTTTTAATTTGAATAAAAGATTAATTTAAATAAGGAGGAGGTGTAAGCAAAATTGGTTTTAGTTGAAAGGTGAGGAATTAAATTTATTAAATACTAAAGTACACGTGTGGGGATAAGACTTAAGTTCAGATCCAAGGCATGTCTATGTCTTCTCGATGGAGCAATCTAACAACAAATTGTATATATTTTGAATGTAATATACTATTGTTGTATTTATATACAATCATTATATTATCATTTATATTTTATATTTTTATTATTTTAAAGAGTTAATGATCATTAAATATAATAATAGTGTATAAAACTTATAGAATCCTTAATACATGCTCTTTTTCTCCACCAAAACCAGTGGTTGAATTTTTGTGCACGTGAGGCAACCATGATTTTATGAAACAAAAAAGAACGAGGATATATGTATATGCAGCAATCTAATGTGAATTTCGACCAGGAATTTCTAAAAAACAACGACCATGTCTTTGGTTCACAGCTATGGTTTGGTAGTAATTAAAGTTGGGTTAGGCACATAATGGTTGACCAGCTACGAGGTTAACGAGTTAGATTTTGCTTCCCGGAACTTTAAATTTTTCAAATTTCGCACTTGTTTCGGATGAAATATGTAATTTTATATATTTAAACTTAATTAGAGAAATATCTTTAAAAAATCAAAAAATTAAGGAGAAAATAAAATAAATTTAATGATATGTTTGAAATGCTATAGGTAGTAGTTCATTTAATTTAAGTGACACACTGCTGGCAACATATCTATGCTTAATAATAAAGAATGTGTCTCTCTATTTGATCCCATTTTATTTCTATATTTATTTGTATAAAAATAATTATTTTATAATAACATTATTATTATTATTTTGATATAGCTCACTATATAATCAAGGAATTATGAAATGAAGAATTATATATATATTTTATCTAAAAATTATTATAATTATATACAAATATATTATGGGTAAAATTTTATATTAATTAATCACAAGCAAAATTCAATACATGATTAAGTTTCTTAGATATTCAATTATTAGTGTGTGCAGAAATATATTTTTCTGAAATTGAGAGTCTTCTTAATGTGAAAAAGTACTCCATCAAGTCTTATTTTATAAGCCCAATATATAAATTTTATTTCATCCTCCTCATTATACTTTTATGTTTTATGTACAATATCTATTGTTTTTTTTATCAATTTAATTAAAAGAAAGAATAGATTTGTGAATTTTTTAAAGAAAAGTTAAGATAATAAAATTGTAATGTTATAATATCTTTAAAGAATCAATAAAAATAACTAATTTGATTGGTTTTATTGTATAAAGGACATCATGGAGCATGGACGAAGTTGTATGCTGAGAGAGGCCAGCACGTATGGTGTTGATCACCAACCATTGATTAGTATTGGTCGTTGTTCAACGATGCCTACATTTTCAAATATTACCCCTTCGGAAAAAATAAAGTATTTGTTGCTAATCAAAACCAACATTTCTTATAAATAAAAAAACCATGATTTCTTGGACCACGTCCTCTAGGATGAGAGATTCTCTTATTAGCTTAAGCACGATTTAAACAATAAAGAATTAGTCCAACCGAAGCCATGGTTTCAATTATTGTTCATAAATTCAAGTAAATGTGCATCGCATTAATATCAATTTTAACTTCTAAGATTGAATACTACTGTGTCAGAATTCCTACATTAAAATCTCATATAAGAGGATTTTATACCGCAGTGAATAATAAGAATAGATGATAGTAAAAATGTTAACGTATGTTGTTGGTAGATGAAATATTAATTAACCCTAGACGCCTGCAATGTGAAATATACAGGCCTCTTAACCAAAAAGGATTTAATATGTATATCAAACAAATGATAATGATGGAAATGAATTATCAAATAAATGATAAATGATTAATCATAAGATTAAAAAACTTTACATCGACAGTTCATAGATATTAAACTCAACCAAAAAAAAGCTGTAAATGAGATTCATTTTACCCTACTTGCCTTCACGACTGTGATATTAATCGCTATCCAAATTAGGGTTATACCATCAATGATTCCGACATTGCCATTTACCACTTTAAATTTCATCCAACTTTTTCTATTCAGTCCAAAACGATGGGCTTTCTTATTAACTCCCTAAAATTAATTGTTAGCAAACTTATCAAGGGCTTTTTTAATATATATAGGCGATGTCATTTTCTTGCGGGGTTAACCTTAACCATGGGTGATAATCAATCAACCCATAAAAATGTCAACCTTAATTCAAGTATTTTAATCTTGGACGCTGTCTTAGAAAAATAAATTCGATATATGTTTTGGTCAGAGTAAGAGAATCTGGGCTGAAATTTATGCGTTTTTCATAGGGAATGTTTTTTATTCTAACATAAGAATTTAGTACTAAATACAATGACTTTGTTGGTTAAGAATATCCAAATTCATTATCTCAATTCATATTAAATAAGGGTATTAGTATTTTTTTTTGTATAACCCTTTATTTAGTATTCCTTCTAATAAGGTGTCCGTTTTAGGATATTGAATTTTTGATCTATCGATTTAGTAGCATATTATATTATTAAAGTAATATATTTGATTAGTAATGTATCAGCAATATAGTTAGAGTAATTGAGAACCTATTTGATCCGAACCGGTCAGCAAAGGCGGCTCGAGCACTGCAACCCCACGTTCTGGATTCGTTATTTTGGTAATGCTTTGTGAGCTTCTCCGTCTCCTTCCACCACCTTCTAGTGACTTCAATAAACTAACTACAATACCATTTCTGAAACTCATTTCCCATTCATCATAATAATTAGCACCACCTATCAACCCTTTATTCATCACATATCATATTTAATAAATAACTACCTCTTCTGTCCTATGTATTAATATATGGTCCAAAATTAATATTCTCACTTGAAAAATGATTATTTTCTAGAATGATAATTTGTAGGCAATACTCTTCCCAATCAAATTTTAATAATTAATTTGAAATAAAGCAATTTAATTTTAAATTAGTAATGTAAAGGAAGATTTGGTTGATACTATTACTTAACTTCTTCTTCAACATATACAAACAAAAATAAAAGCCAATGAAAGAAAGCAACATAAAAAATATGGTAAGGAAGCATCATATTACATTTTGTTTATCTTCTCTGAACGGCATCAGTGTCTCACTTTACATGTATCATTGTATCTCAATCCAAAAAGTTGTCAATTAATTAAAAAAAAATAAAAAAAATATTTATATATTATTTGATGAAATATAGTTGGCCTGAGATATACAAATATGAAGTTCTGGGGAAGAATCCTGATTCATATTCTCTGCACTGCGACACACATCTCAAGGGGTATAGAATAATAAGAACATGAGTTTTGTTGAATAAAGAAACACAACAACAGAAGAATAAGAAGGAAAGGCAGTGGTAACAATAACACAAATGTCAGAGCAAGAATCAATTTCTTGCCGAATCCTATTAGTCTTTTTCTTCCTCCTTCTTTCAGGTACTACTCACTACTCTATTTTCTCTCTTCATATTTTTTATTTTTTTTATAATTCATTTATTCTAATGAGTCATACCCATGTGGAGTGTTTTCTTGTTATTTGAAAACTGTTATTGGGTACTAGTACTATTTTATTCTGTGTTTCCTAGATTGATGGTTATGTTATCAGTTATACCAATGCAAATTCTTTTTTTGTGCTTGGTTTTGACAGGTATAGTTGTTGTTGTTGTTGCCGAGGATTCTTTAGACACTGATAAACATGTTCTGTTGATGCTGAAATCCTACCTTGACAATCAAACTGCTACAGACCAAGGAAGGTACACATATTGGAACAAGAGCAGCACCAATCCTTGTGAATGGACAGGAATTTCATGCACCAATATGAGAGTTGTTGGGATAGACCTCTCTTCCAATGACATCACCGGAAAGTTATTCGCCAATTTCTCTATGCTCACTGAACTCACACACCTTGATCTTTCTTCCAATACCCTCTCTGGTGAGATTCCACAAGACCTGAGGCAGTGCTACAAGCTTTTGCATCTTAACCTCTCTCATAATATTCTCACAGGAGAGCTCAATTTGACTGGCTTGACAAGTTTGCAAATGTTGGACTTGTCTACCAATAGAATGGATGGGGAGCTTGGGTTGAATTTCCCTTCCATTTGTGACAATTTAGTTACTTTGAATGTCTCAGGTAACAACTTAACTGGTAGGATTGATAATAATGTCTTTGATCAGTGTCTCAAGTTGAAGTACTTGGATTTGAGCACCAACGATCTCAGTGGGGGGATATGGATGGAATTCGCGAGGCTGATAGTGTTTTCTGTCGCGGAGAATCATCTCAGTGGGACTATTCCTTCTGAAGCTTTTACATTAGGGAACTGTAGTCTTGCAGAACTAGACCTTTCTCAAAATGGTTTTGTTGGTGGTGCACCAAAGGGTGTTGCTAACTGCAAGAATTTAACCACACTGAATCTTTCAAGTAACCATTTTAATGGGAGTATTCCCATTGAAATGGGATCCATTTCAGGTCTCCATGCATTGTACTTGGCGAACAATAGCTTTTCAAGGGATATTCCAGACACCCTTTTAAACTTGACTAATCTGGTTTTCTTGGATTTGAGCAGAAATGGATTTGGTGAAGACATACAAGAGATATTTGGGAAACTTACGCAAGTGAGATTTCTTCTTTTGCACTCAAATTCTTACACTAGAGGATTGAATTCATCAGGAATTCTTCAATTGCCAAACATTGTTCGGTTAGACCTAAGCTTCAATAACTTTTCAGGTCCATTGCCTATTGAAATTACTCAAATGTCAAGTCTGAAGTTCTTAATGCTATCCTATAACCAGTTCAGTGGACCTATTCCATCTGAATTTGGAAACATGTTGCGCCTGCAAGCACTTGACATTGGCTCCAACAATTTGAGTGGGCCAATCCCACCAAGTCTTGGAAACTTGACTTCCCTCTTATGGTTAATGCTTGCTAATAACTCAATAACCGGAGAAATTCCTGCCGACTTGGGAAACTGCTCAAGCTTGCTATGGTTAAACCTTGCCTACAACAACCTCTCTGGGAAGTTGCCTTCTGAGTTGTCCAAAATTGGAAGAAATGCCATCACCACATTTGAAATAAATAGGAAAGAGGATAGAATGATTGCTGTCTCTGGTGAATGTTTAGCAATGAAGAGATGGATACCTGCGGATTACCCTCCATTCAGCTTTGTTTATAGCATCTTAACAAGGAAGAATTGTAGAAGCCTTTGGGACAAGTTGCTCAAAGGATATGGTCTTTTCCCATTTTGTACACCTGGCTCCTCCTATAGCTTACCTCAGATATCAGGGTATGCTCAGCTAAGTGGGAACCAACTCAGTGGTAATGTTCCTCCAGATATTGGGACAATGGTGAACTTCAGCATGTTGCACTTGGGCTTCAACAATTTCTCTGGGAAATTTCCTCCAGAGATGGGAAGTATGCCACTTGTGGTGTTGAACGTGACTAGAAACAGGTTTTCAGGTGAACTTCCGTCTGAAATTGGCAATTGGCAATGTATGCTGAATCTGGATTTGTCTTACAACAATTTCTCTGGGATGTTTCCCACAAGTTTGAACAATTTGAATGAGCTTAACATGTTCAACATCTCATACAATCCAGTCATATCAGGTTCAGTCCCATCTACCGGACAATTCGCTACTTTTGGGAGAGATTCATATTTTGGGGATCCCTTCTTGATTCTTCCCAAGTTCATTGACATCAACATCACAAATGGTAAAAACATAACCAATCACAACAATGACAAGGAAATACATACAAAGTTGTCTGTGTTTTTTGTTTTTCTCGCTATAACAATGGCTTTCACGATATTTGGAATTCTTACCATTATAGTCTATGTTATGGTGAAAAGCTCATCTGATGAACCAGAATACCTCATGAGGGACACAAAACAGTGGCATGATTCAAACAGCTCTGGATCCTCGCCTTGGTTGTCTGATACAGTTAAGGTCATCCGCTTGGACAAGACAGCTTTTACACATGATGACATCTTGAAAGCAACTTGCAACTTCTCAGAGGACAGAATCATAGGGAAAGGAGGGTTTGGAACAGTGTATAAGGGAGTGTTTCATGATGGTAGATTAGTAGCAGTGAAGAAGCTCCAAAGGGAAGGACTTGAGGGAGAAAAGGAATTTCGTGCTGAAATGGAAGTTCTTTGTGGTCATGGCTTTGGTTGGCCACATCCTAACCTTGTCACACTCCATGGTTGGTGCCTAAATGGTTCAGAGAAGATACTTGTTTATGAGTACATAGAAGGTGGAAGCTTGGAGGATCTAGTGACTGATAGAACGCGTTTGACTTGGAGGAGGAGGGTTGAAGTGGCAATTGACGTGGCTAGTGCACTAGTCTATTTACACCATGAATGCAACCCTTCTATTGTGCATAGAGATGTGAAGGCTAGCAATGTGTTGCTAGACAAGGATGGGAAGGCTAAGGTCACAGATTTTGGACTTGCTAGAGTGGTTGATGCTGGGGAGAGTCATGTGAGCACAATGGTAGCTGGCACGGTTGGTTATGTTGCACCCGAATATGGACAAACATGGCAAGCTACCACAAAGGGAGATGTGTACAGTTTTGGTGTGCTGGTCATGGAACTTGCAACAGGAAGAAGAGCTGTCGATGGAGGTGAAGAGTGTTTGGTAGAATGGGGTAGGCGTGCCATGGCTTATGGAAGGAATCATCATGGGTTCAGCAGGCATGCTATGCCGGTTTTGGTGACGGGTACTGAGCTTGTTGCTGGGGCTGAGGAGATGGCTGAGCTGCTAAGGATTGGGGTGAAGTGCACGGCTGAGTCACCGCAGGCTAGGCCCAACATGAAGGAGGTTTTAGCTATGTTGGTTAGGATATTTGTCCCCAAAGGAGACTCAAATCTTTGAAACTTTGGCTAGTCATATATGCTCAGGAAAAAAGTGTGCATAGTTTACAATTATATAGAAAAAGTAGTCATGCACAGTTGATTCTTCTTTTGTATACAGAAACTTCATTAAGTTGCTCTTTTGGAATAGCAACTCACATTTTAATATGTATCTTTACTTGACTACAAAAGTATGCTATTTGGATACTCATTTACACTCACATAAGTCAATGTTGCTGATACGTTGTCCCATAAACTCTGTTCACAAGACATTATTCTTGTAGTAAACCTAAACTGGTGGTTATTCACTCTTCGCTCTACTATACTCGGAATGATGAACACTACCTATGTATTTCACATACTGATTGCTACAACACATGTTGCTATAGTTGGTAAAAGGTTAAATCATGATGTATCATCTTGTGGCTGGTAGTGAAGATCGCTCAATGTTGTATAACCAAATTTTGTATACTTCTAGCTTTGATAAAATATAAAATAGCATTTTGGTTTTCTATAGTCTGTGATTTTGTACTTTCCGTGACATGTATGTTTCCAATTGGTTTGGTCTCATAGTGCTTCCAATGTTGAAGCATTTGGTGGGAACAACTGGTTTGAGTATTGTCTAAGTACCAATTGCAATCTTCATTTATTGAGTATACTTTAAGACTACACTTTTCACCAATTATTGTAATCAATGTAACAATAACTGTTTATTATTATGGAGGTTCTACGTACACTATTTAATCTTCATTTATTGAGTGTACTTGAAGTTAATGGAGTGTTTGTTTGTGAATAATGGCAAATAATACAACATGGAAATATAAGATTTCCTCCGTACAACTAAATAGATGCGCACATACAGAGAATAAAAGGAAAGTATATAATAAATAGTAATTCATTTTGTAAATGATAACAGATGAGCTGAGAAGAGCACATCAGCCCTTAAAGAGAACAGCTCTCCAGTCTCTTGGGTTCAAGGCCCACATAGCCGAATTGTGTTCCATTGAGGAAATTGTAAACGGAGGGAAAGGAATATGATGATGAAGGAATAGTTAACTTTAGCTTTTTGTAATGAAAGCCCACAAAAGAATGAGCATCACATGTCCAATCATATCACCTTCCTATTCTTCTTCATTTTCTGTTCCAACATATTTACTCATCACAAACTCAAAATAAACTATTCACCCATTACAATACTTATTTCATTCTAATGCTACTCACTAACTAATTATTATTTAATAATAACAATGATATATGCTACTTTTTGTTAGTATCATCGGTTTATTATAATAAGTTGTTTTTAATTACTAAAAAATAAGTTGTTTTTAAATCAGAATGTTGACATGGTTCACCCGTATAAAATTCAACTAGTATATGTCTATATATACAAATGTCCCCAGAGAGTGACGTTTTAGCTTGCATTAATCATTAAAATAAGTAGATTACAACATTTCACCTTCCATCAATCATGCTGTGGTTGAGAATTGAGATCTTTTTACAGTCAAATAAGTACTCAAACAATATATATTATTGACCTAGATATTCTTTTCCACTCTCTATTCAAATATGTATTATTTTTAAGGATCAAATACTAACGTTTAACACATACAATATCTATCAACTCAATGATGTTTTATATGACTGTAACTGAATAAATAGATATATAAACATGTTGAATGATTGACCATTAGATGGATCCAAATAAGATGTTTATCCCTTATCTGACTATAAATATTGATATGTTCTAATTCTTAAACTGAAACTAGACTTAATGAAATTTGATCGTATTTGGATAAGATAATGAAAATTGTAATAATGGTGAAGCATGGGGCAATTCATGAAAATTGAGGCACACAAAATATGCATGCAGGATGCTTCAGAAACAATGGAGGACCCCACTGTTCACTGCTGCAGTTATGGGAACTAATAAAAAAACACAACAGAGGATGTAACAAACTTAATAAAAAATGAAATTGGAAAAGTCAAGGTTGTTTAAATCCTTTTTTCTGATTCCTCCTTCCTGGTAATATACTCTGTCACTGTGAGGTAGTGTCCTCTGTTTTTTATTTCAAATTTCCCCTTATTGGGCTTTCAAATACTGAAATTTAGATTAAATATTTATTTAGTATTACTAACTAATTGTGTGTTTTTATTCAGTTACATTTAATGAAGAACCAAGCATGTTGGAGAAAATCTAGACCATGCTGATATATTCTTTTTTCCTTTTCTTGTGAAGCTGTGAAGAGAAAATCCAAAAAAAAAAGACTACAAAAAAACATAAATGAGAAAGAGACGAAGATGTTGACAACTTTAATGTGGTCCCTTCTCATGTAAGTATCGTTTGGTTCCGTGGATTTCATTTTTGGGATATTTCTCTCTCTCTCTCTCTCTATCTCTATCTCTTTCTCTCTCTCAAATCTTCATTGAGAGAATGGCCCAGCACTGCAGATTCAAATCCCCATTTTATCTTCCTTTATGCTTTATATATTCTTCTCTAAAGTCTAAAGTAAAGTAAAAAAAACGCTTTTTTTATTTATTAGCTCTTCTGGGTCTCTTTGTTTTTTGTTCTAGATTCATGGGGTTCTTTATGCAATATAGCAAGTGTCCACACGCAATAAATGTTGCTTCCACTTTTCTTCACCTGGTGAGTTTAACCGTTTCTGTTCATGTACAACATTTTCCTTTGATTTTTTTAGATCATTATTATGCTGTTGTTTTCTTGTTCGTACCCATCTTGGTTTTGTTCACCCCCAGTGAAGTGATACCAATTTTTTTTTGTGTGACCGATCTTTGATTATTTTCTTGGATTTTCTTTCATTTTTGAAGAACGATTTTGATATGATTTTTTATTGAACCTTTAGTATTGCAAAGTCCTTAATCTTGGAGAACACGTGCTTTCTTTTTACTTTCCTTTATTCTTCCCATGGCTTGATTATTATGATGGATTTGATTTGATAATTGATACTATTGTGCAGGTATTTGATTCTTATTTGCTCGGGAGAGGGAGAATAGACTTTTCTTGTAGCTTTTAGATTCAATCAACAATCATTTCCTTTTCCTTTCCTCTCCCTTGTTTTCCCTGTTTCATCATTCCCCACAAATACAAGTACATGAATTGGACTTTAATGCTCATTTACTGCTGATAAAATTGCGATTCTGTTTTGTGGATGCACTCCAGGGTTAATGGTAAATTGGATATTGTGAGAATTAATTTTGGAGTTAATTCTGTTATAAGTGGGAGATAATATAAAATTGGTGGCCTTTTTTTTGCAGGTTTTTCCTTTCACTGGAATTAAGTCTAGGACTATGCTACAGCTTGTTTAATTGAAACCTTTACATTATCATTTATGGCATTATTGGGAATGGGTGCAAATGTGCAAAACAATGGCTATTTTCCGGGGTATTCTTCAACAAATGACCTCATCTTTGACTCTGAAGGCAGCATGTGGACCTCTTCTAACGTTAACACTGAACTAAAGAATGACTGCCACCACATTGGTTCCTTGCCAGTATTATCACCTTGTAACATTTTAGGCTGCAACAAGGAACTTCTGAAACAGACAATACTCAAGCAAGAGGCTGTATTCAGGGACCAAGTATGTTGATCGAACAACTTCTATTCTTAGACTTGATTCTGTGATTTTTTGTCCAATTCATTTCTGCATACAACTACCAAGAAGAACTTCTTCTCTCTCTTTTTTGTATTTTATTCAAAAATATGATTTGTGGTGCAATTTACTTACGGATAAAAATAAGGTAAAGTTCTTTCTTCTCCAGTTAAAACATAGTGCATTTTCAGTAAAAACAACACTTCGAGTACCCAAAGAACTTTGCCTAAGTTTTGTCCTTCACTCAACCTTTCATATTGCATTTTTTTAATTAATCACATGATTAAAAATGTTTTAAGATCTTCTGGTAGCTAACACTTTGAATTTGTCTAAGCCTAGACTCTGTAACGCATTGGGAACTGTGATGCTGGAGAAGAGTTCTTAATGCAATCCTAAAGGATCTGAGTTAGTTGCTTTTAGAAGAAATGGATAAAGTGGATTTTAATTTGGAAATTCAAATTTTTACATGAATAATATGTATAAAGAGAATTGTTATTCTGTATGTTAGAGTAATGATTGTACTGTGAATATAGTATGGCATAAAAGGGAACCTTATTTAGGCCTATCAAAATATTTTGAAAATTGATTCTCATTAATTCATTTTATTCCCATGCTCAGTTCATCGTAGTTGCTCATGGGAGATTGTTGTTTCTGACAATGTGGCTCTCGCATGTGCTTGAATACACATCAAATTCTTAACTATTTCTTATGCCTTTGAACTATGCCATTGCTCTTCAGATTCTCGAGCTCCACCGTATTTACAACATGCAGAGGGAATTGATGGATGGAATTAGAAGGAATGAATTATGTAAACATAATTTAAGGTTGGAGGCGTCATGGCCAAGTTCTTCTTTGTCGACTAAAAACGCCCAAAAGATATGTTTTTCTCCTAATTTGCCCTGGTCAACTGGTCAATCATCGGATTTAATTGATGGAAGTATCCAGCTGCCAATGGCCTCTGCCCAAAAAAAGAGCAGGCAAATATGCCCTGGTTCTGCTCCAACTGTAACTGAAGAATCTTTAAAAGATTCTAAAGAGGGCAAGTACAGAAAAATTGGTAAAAAAATATTGGATCTTCAACTTCCTGCTGATGAGTACATTGATAGTGAAGAAGGTGAATGTTTAGACAGAGAGAAAATTAACCAAGGACATTTTTGGACAGAGAGAAAATTTTGTAGTGCTGAGGGCTCTGCACTAACTCAAGGTTCCGCTAGTAATTGCATGCTTGGACCAAGCTGTCCCTCACATACAGGTTTTCCATTTCATATAGTTTCTGGGACTGATATTATAAGTTCTGGGTTTTCACCTGCAGAGTTATGGAAAACACCTGTATCTGATTTTGGCCAAAGCTCGATAGCAGTTCAAGAACTCCCTAGTTTTAGCTATTATGCATCATTGGATCGAAGTTCTAAATCTTTGACGAAGACTTCTGGGTTCGGTCGAAATGAGCTATGTGGGTGCGTAAGTGCTAAATCCGTCCCCAAATTAGATAACCAAAATTTTCTTCTGGAAAACAGCTTTTGCAGTAGGTCCAAGCTGTTGGATCTTCCGTCACTTGGTACTAATGATCCAAACAAATTTCACAACAGTGGTTCATCAGATAATCGTGAGCTTGCAAAGTATGTTAAGGGCTCTGAAGATGTTCGGACTTCAAAGAATCTAAACCTAAATATTACACCTGGTGATTATTCTGATACACCAGTATCTCAAAGAATTCAGATCACAGGTGTAGACAATGGGCTTCAGGATTCAATAAGTGGCTTGTCCTGGCTCAAAGAAAAGCCTGTATGCAAAGGAAAGCCTCGAGTGTCATCTGACACGCAATGTTTTGAGGTCTTGCCCTCTGAAGTCTTTTGGAACCAATCCGAAACTCGAAGCATTAAAGAAATTGAGAGAGGCTGCATATTTGATATAACATCACCTCGTGAACATGTGCCACGCTTGGGTAATCAGATGTCGGCTGATGAGCGGAATAAAAGTGAATCTTTAGCAGGTCTTATTGACCTGAATTCATGCATGGTTGAAGACAAGCATAAGCCAATGGGTGTCGATTTCAAGGCACCTGTGAGTCCAGAGAACAAGGAATGTTCTCCACCTAGAGGAGAATCTGATGAAAACCAACTTGAAGTGCTCCTTCAATCGGCCGAACAAGAGGATCCAAAAGTGCGAGAGGAGCCAGTCAGAATTGCAGCAGAAGCTTTGGTTTCCATATCAAGATTTGTGGCCAATGATAGTCATCAAATGACAACTTTTTCATCATCTGAATCTTTTTTAAGTAATCCTCTGAACTGGTTTGCTGGAATTGTTTCCGCAACAGTGAATCATCCAGAGAATGAGATTGAGGAGGTTTTCAGCAGCAAGGCGAACAATCTCAAGGACTTTCTGCTTGCTGGCATGGATTACTTTGAATTCATGACCGAGACAAAGGTTGATGACTGCTTCTGTAAGAGTGATGACGAAATTGAGGAAGTAAGCGGATCAACTTTGCCAGCTCCACTAAAGAAGTGCCGGACGAATAAGGGGAGGTGGCTGAAGGACTTTGAAAATGAAATCCTCCCAAGCCTTGCTTCTTTGTCACGGTACGAGGTGACTGAGGATCTTCAGACCATAGGTGGTACTCATTCAGAAATAGGTTCTCTAAGAAGTTCTGGTAAGAATGCATTGGCTAGAAGGAGTAAACTATCCTTTGCTTCAACTTCTAACAACACAGTCTTGAAGAAGCTAACTAATAGAGCTGAATTGGGCATTGAGAAAAGGGGCTTAACAAGTTGGGGAAAAGCATGTAGAAAGAGAAGGGGCCAGAGAGTTCCTATCACTAATCCTAAGTTTATTTTGAGAAGTATATAAATGATTCTAAGAGTAAATTCATGGACATTGGATAAGTTTTTTTATATGAACTATAGGATGGTGTTGTAAATGTATTACATATACAATATAATGTGAGTATGGTAAGTTGGTAACTGAAGGAATAGAAAAAAGAACATTACTATATGTCCCGTTTAATTTTTGGAATGGAGGAACAGCTTTATTTCCTTGTTTGCTTGTTTTAAGTTTAAAATCGTATCAAGTGTTGAATCCATATTAAAATTATATAATACGAAATAATGTCTTATTATGAAATGACTTAAAAATAAAAAATCTTTTGTTGCTGACTGTACTAAACAAGGGGTTTCAATAAGCTATTTTTAGTGAACAGTTTATTTTCACATTGTTTTTAAGTTAAAAGAATAAGAACACGGTTGTCGCAACAAATATAGTTATTTGGATGTGTAGGATTTGATGAGTTCTTTGAAGATAAACTACATTTGAAGTTGTTTTCAAATAGTGAATGTATTAAACAATATATAAGTTGTTTTCTATCAACAATGATGACTGAAGTATATAAGTTGTTGTAATGATGATGATATAGCATGGTTGGGGTTTGTTTGATTTGAAGTTTGACAGTGTGTTAGGACTCTCTCTTTGTTTTTCACCCAACAAACACGCTTTAGAAACGCCAACTCACCTAACACACCACCCTTTTTGAGTTTCTATTCAACCATTCTTCATTCACAATTCCACACTCCATCATTCCATCCTTTCTTTTTAACATAAGAAGGTATGTATCATGTATTATTCTCTTCACCCATAACAAATGTTATTCTCTTTACGTTTACATCACCAGTAACAAATGTTATTTCAATCCCAATGAACATATATTTTACAAAATGAGCTAACTAATGCCAGGCACTATATATATCTTGGTTTGTTTCATTACAACAATATACTTCAATATCAATTCCTCCATTTTCTATATAAAATCTGCATGAATAGTATATGTGGCTCAAAATGTGTTCTTTGTGTTCGGGAAGGCATGCTAGTATAGCATTATTAAAGTGATGCACTTGCAAAGATTTTAATGATTTTCATTCATTGTATGTACTTATTACTTAGTATCCCTTCATGGGGTGATTTTAATTATGTTTGGAGCTCTATTTGTTGCACACATTCTCCTCTTTGAATGTGTCAAATTGTACATATCTTATGTTGCTTTGAGTCTTTGAAGTGAAAATATTCTTATATGTTTTGCAGGGGTCTTTGAACTTGTTGCTTCATTCCGGATCAGTGATGACAGAGGTGGTGTATGAGAAAATTGAGGCTGAATATGATGATGAGAAAGCAAATCCTATTGAGAGATTATTAACTATCAAAAAGGGTTCACATAAGGCTATTTCGCGCTATCTTAGTGGTCCAACAGGTTCCTGCCATTATGTTTGCAAATATGGCACTAAACGTGCCATTGAAGCCAAACCATGGAAAACAATACAGAAAAAAGTGGCTACAAGAGAAAGGAAAATAGAAGTACCTGGAGAAAATGTAACTCGTTTCGCAATGAATAAGAAGTCACGAAGCAGTTCAAAGCCTTCTCCAGTTTCAAAATCTGGAAAATCCAATATTCCTGTTGACATCATCAAGGAAGTAATCACTTCAGAGAAAAATTCAACACCTTTAGAGGAAGCAAATGTTTCCGTTGAGCTTAATAACAGTGGCATAAGGCAAACAGAACCTGAGCCATCTTCTATTTCAGTGGAGGAAGTTTCAAAAAATCAAACAAAAAGGGAAATAGTTAAAAACAAAAGTGGTTATGGCTCAAGCAGCAGAAAGGAAACTGCAACAGAAATCAGATGCAAACAGAAAATGACATATTTAATTGGAGGCAAAGAAAAACCAAAGCTACGAAGTAATCGTTTGTCTCCAAAACATAGAGCCAAAAAACCATCAACCTCAAGTTCTAAGACTATCAAGAACTTGACAGAAGAGTCTTTGATGAAAACTAATGAGAATGTTGAAGAAGCCAAACCTGAAGAACTAGAAAGCAATGAGAATCTTCCATACAAAATTCTGGATGTCATTGAACCAACCAATGCAGATTTATGTGAGAAACCTACACAGGCCTGTGATGCAAATAAGGTGCCTTCACCACCACCCGCTTCATTAGGGGACGGAAGTTTGAAGCAGACCATTGAGAAAAGTAGTAAGTCAGGTGTGTCTGCTGCATCTTCAAGGAAAGGCCTTAAACATGGAATTCGTTCAAATATATCTCATATATCCTCTGGGGACAAAGGCAAGAGAAACATGCTTCATAAAACAGGAAGTGCTTCAAGATCACCATCAGTACTATCATATATTTCCTCATCCAACATAACAGGACACGGTTCTCAAGGTGAAAATATGAAGGTGGGGTACAAAATCAGGCCAAAACTGAGCACAATAGTTGGGGCAGCGAATATGGTTGTTCCAGCAAGGAAATTGACATTTAAGAGAGGAAGGGTGATTGAACTTCAACCTCAGAGCAATAACATTGCAAGGAGACTCAAATTCAGGCCAGTGCGCCTGCTTGGTGATGACTTCCAAAACAATATAAATGGTACTATAAGAAGGATCATTACAAGTAAAGAAGGTGATAATAGTGAATCAAATGCTGCAAGTATCAAAGCTGAAAAATTTGTGTACAAATATCAAACTGTGGAAGGAAGTAAAAGGAGAACCATTGTGAGGAAGATTGGTGGAGACAGAAGCAAGATAGATGGTTCAAAATCAGGACCAGAAAAAGTGGCTTTGAGGCATGAAATTATTGTTGGGGAGAAATTAAACCGGCCTTTGTATAATAATGTGATTGAAGAGACTGCAAGCAGGCTTGCTGGGTTAAGGAAGAGCAACGTGAAGGCTCTAGTTGGTGCATTTGAAACTGTCATCTCTCTCGATTCTCCTCGAGCAGAGGCCACACACGTCGAAGTAAGCACACCTTGTTGAGCTACCTCAGATCATTTAATTGTTTTCAACTTCAACACTTACATAACTGTGTTATGATGCTAATCATGCATGGGAGAAAAATACATGAAGAAAGACATAATTCTGAAATTGACTTTGTTCACTTGTATTTATTTATTTATTTGGGAAATACTGATGTTGTACTTTTGGATTTTTGCTTTAAACTTCTGTATATATATACATTTTATGCTAAATAATATTACTAGAGCACCATGTGTACTGTGCTGTCTTAATTCACATTTTAACATCTCAACTAAATTCCTAGTTACTGTGAAGAGAAATTCTCTTATAAATCACCAATCAATAACTGATACAAGAGATACTTCAGTGGTAATTGTATGACAGATTTATTTATTATCATTTCTCTTGTTGGTTGGTTCCCTTGTCTTCTACATAACATGAAGTGGGATATGGGCACTAGACACATGATGTTTTGGTGATTGTGTATCAGAAAATGACACTCTATAATTAAAAACCAGTGAGTTTTCATTAATAATCAGTGTTGTGGTCAGCAACAGGAACAAAAAGGATGGAATTTCAAATGATTTAACAGTTCAAAGTTAGGAAAACATATACTTTCTTTGATGGATCCTATTCTCCATTCTTTGAATATGAACTGAGAGCATGCCATATTCATAAAGCAGACCAACATGCAGAGAAGCAAAATAATCTAAGCTTTATTAGAAGCAGCCTGAAGAGGATGCAAAGAATCTTTTTACCCTGTTTATGTAAACTATAACCACATGCACATAAACCTTTATCCTCAACTTACTGTCCCTAGAGGCAACAACAACTAAGCCTTAGTCCTAGTATGTGATACTGCCCTAAAGATGTCTCAAAAAAATTAACTTTACAGTATTTCAAACATTGTGGATGATTAAAAATTCAGAACAAAAACTTGGTCAATAAACTGCAGCTATTCCTTATTCCCCTCCTTGGTGATGGAAGGGTATAATAGCACGTTTCTAGGTATAATATCTTGTACATAAAGCTAAAAGCGTAAAATCAAGTGTTAGCTATTTTCGTACGGCAAGTGTACCGTATCGCTTAAGTAATAAAACCGGTAAATACTGGGATATCGTTCTCAAGGAGCAAATCAGATTTATCTTGATCTCTAATTATATAAATTGAGTAAATATTTACGGTTGGTGATTTCGATAAAAGTCATCGGTATTTTTGTATTTTCTAAAATATGTTTGATAAATTGTAAATAAAAATGGTTGGGATTGACTTTCATCTTCTTCCTCGTTGTAAACTTTAGATTCAATTCTAGAAAAGTTATTGATCTTGATGCACATCACGGATCATTTGTATCAATTCCTTGATTACAAAATCCTTAGATAATTCGTACGACTCTTCCCTTTCACTTTCGTGTTGTTCCCTCTCTAAAGCTCTCAAAATCAGTGCAAATGGCAAAAAGTAAACCCCAAAACTGTTGGAAACCGCCTAAATGAACTTCAGACTTTTGGTGAGAGATCCTCGCTGTAACGCCCAAAATTCTACCCTTGAAAATTGTTCCCTTATTTATTTCCTTAACATACATTTTTCATTTTAATTCTATTTACCTATTCTTACTCATTCCATATCCTCATATGTATATATATTCTACTTAGCGGAAAATCATAATTCATATAAATATAATTCAGTAACCACAGCATACAACTAGCTATGAGTTTCCAAAATACCCATACTTACAAATATCCAGAGTTACAACACCATCTAAGTTAATATATGCATAGTTACATAATGCTTTAAACTACCAAATATGCACTCATGTACAAAATAGTGCAAATAAATGAATCCAAAATATAAAACTCCTAAACCTCCAAAAATGAGTCCCCTTCATAACACCTGTTTATCTGCAACGGGATTATCAATGACAAAAACACAAAACACGCAAAGGGGTAAGTTATTAATTCAATAAATATCATTATAAAATAATACACATTAGAAAAGGGTTAGTAAACCATTTTGAAATTCATTCTCTTTGCTGCATAACTTGAGTCAAAGTGGCTACACCCCTTAACGTTAGCTAAAAGCGGATTCTCATTTCTTTTAAAAGAAAACGTGCTACATATACTCGAGCTGGAGTTTTACTTATATACTCAAGCCAGAGTTTTGCTTATATACTCAAGCTAGAGTTTTGCTTATATACTCAAGCTAGAGTTTTGCTTATATACTCAAGCCAGAGTTTTGCTTATATACTCAAGCCAGAGTCGCTAACCATCTATGGTCGGCTAAAAATATATTTTCCTTTCTATGATTTAACCATTTTTCAATTTCCGTAAATCTACGCCCACTTTAGTATAAACACACTCATATATGTTTATACTAAATGCGTAATTCACAACTCGATCATTGCATAACCAGAAAATACACACCTTTTCCATTCCAAATGCACAAATGATGACTTATCCTTACCTCAGTGAGTGTTGGGTTTGGCTCTTGGCAACTTCACAAGCTCCACCGACACCGCCGCCAACTCTAGGATCTTTCCTCATTCCCACCATATAACACAGTGTTAGTCATTTATTCCAAATATCACATAAACAACTTATATTGCATTATTTAACATATTCATCATATTTTCAATGTTGCTAAACTACTTTCATCGTAAGTTTACAACCACCCAAAACATATATAATCATGTCATATTTCAATATTAGAAGGTAAACTCATATTCTACCTCTAGCATTTTACCCATTTTCCATTTTAACCACATTTTCTCTTTAGGGTTTTGGGGTTTGCATGAATCAACCCACGACCATTTCCATTCTTGAAATACTAACTCTAAACAAAGAGTTTACAAAGTAAAAACGACGTAAAACGAACCATAACTCAAAATGACGAGTTTCCATGGTTTTTCACATTTTGAGAAGAGATCCCACATACCCAAAATGAGTTTTAAAGAGAAGAAAAGAGTTGGAATCAAGAGTTTTACCTCTTCTCAAGCTCTTGGATGAGTATCAAAGCTTCTTGCCCTTGGAAAAGCTCTCTTCTATCACCTCTCTTCAATTCTTAACCCTAAAATGTGTTTGGGGTTTCTCATTAAATGTTGTCTCGTCGGGTTCTCGCTTAAGCGAGCGCTTTCTCGCTCAAGCAAGAAAATCCCGCCTATTTTAAAAACTCATATCTGACCCTTTCGCTCAAGCGAGAATCTTACAGCCTCAACAGGTCCAAAACATCACTTTTCTTGCGTAGGCGAGAATACTTCTGTATAGCCCAGGATTTCACCCTTCCAGTTGAGTCTTTCTCGCCCAGGCGAAAATCCTTCAGTATAGCCCAGAATTTCACCCTCCCAGGTGAGCCATTCTCGCCCAGGCGAGAATCCCTCGCTCAAGCGAGAATACCAATGACTGATACTATAATTTTAAAAACTTAAATTTAGGGTGTTACACTCGCCTGGGCGAGAATTCTTCAGTAGCAGAGGCTTGTGGTCACTGGTCTCTCGCTTGGGCGAGACTTCCTCGGCTTAGGCGAGAATCCATCAGTGTGTGTGTTTGTGAGCCACTGTTCTCAATTTCTTCCCTTTTTCATCTCTTTCAATCCATTACCCTGCAATTGATAGCATTTGTATAAATTTTTCAGACCAAGGCAATTATTCTAGATTCAGGAAAGTTTGTCTAATATTTTCATCAAAATTCACAACTAAGTGCCCCAATTCATGTTCAATTTCATTGTTATATGACACTTAACAAGCTACTCCTTGCTCATTTTGCTTTTCATCACTTCCGTCAAACCCGATTAAAAAAAGAACCATCTAGTGGCATTAAACACATTATCCCAACGTTAAGGAATCCATAATCTTTTAAATAAGTAAAAAATTATACATTTAATTTTTTAAGATAATATATCCTTTTGGTAACGTGTATTAATTCATGTCCCAATTTTATGTTCAGGTCTAATGAAAAATTGTTACTTAATTAAAAATAAAAATTCTACAAACATAAAATAACATTTTTTATTACTTGAAGAAAGTTGATTGATTGAAGAAAGTTGATTGATTAAGCATGATGTCTGTTCAACCGTGACATTATCCATTAAAAATGTTGTGGTATGCTTGGAGGCGTGAAGGATAAATAATACGTGGATAATAAGCTAAACACAAGACAACATTACATGATATAGCTTTGGTGTATTTGTGTACCAGACAGATACATGTGAGACAGTTCTATCTATAGATAAAAATAACAGAATTTGATAGTTAAGGAATCATTGACCAATTATTATAATCTACTATAATAAAACGTTTTCTAACTTTGACCTTGATAATTAATTAGCTTGAACTTGTAATATATGATAAATAAGTTGTTTCAATTTTCACACAACTATAACAGCAGTAAGATAGGAACATACTTGTTCAACACCAAAATCTATATTCAATACACTTTCTAATGAAAGCAAAATTAATAAGCTATTACGTATGTCTTAAACTTTTGCAGAATATCAAACCTAAATCAACAACATTATTCTTGCTGGCACCAAAAGCAAATAAGGAAAATAAAACAAAAACTTGCTCCACGGAATATAGTACTAGTGGAACAAAGTATAGCTTCTCCATAAAGGCAAGTCAAGGTCAAGGCAACCATAAAAGAGACCAATTGCAATATCAGAAAATTGACACAAACTATATCTTTTTTTTCATTTTTGGTACAGTCAATTGATATAACTTACTCAGTTGAAGGCTTATATCCATATCTTCAAACTAATCTGATACAGAAGATTGCAAGTATGCAGTTGCAGCATCAAAAGATCTGTATTTGACTAAATAAACATTTTTATCTTTTGACTGCAATTAATGGAATTCCACCTAGCCTTGTTTATCTTTATGGCTTCTCTTGGTTTGAGTTTAAGTAAACACGTTCAACATGGTTCGATTCTAGTGAATGGAGCTCAGGCAATAGCTGAAACTGATGATAACTTTATCTGTGCTACTATGGATTGGTGGCCTCATGATAAGTGTGACTACAACTATTGCTCCTGGGGATATGCATCTGTCACAAATCTGGTCAGTGTTTTATACCCAGATAATAATCCCTTATTTTGAACTCTATAAAGCTTTGATGCAGTTTTAGTCATTATTCAGTGTGTGTACTTTTTCAGGACTTGTCTCATCCTTTCCTTAACAAGGCAATCCAAGGTCTGTGTATGTTTGATATTTCGTGTTATGTATGTTTCATCCTAATTCCTGAAGTTGCTATGTATTATTACAAGCTTAGTGTAATTTTCTGAATATTTACTTTGACATTGATGTTATTCTTTCCATAATGGTTGCTTGATAGCCCTGAAGCCTTTAAGGATAAGAATTGGAGGTTCTTTGCAAGACCGAGTGATGTATGAGGTAGGAAGTTTGAAGTTCCCTTGTCATCCATTTCAGAAAACGGAAGGCGAATTGTTCGGATTTTCAAAGGGATGTTTACACATGAAAAGATGGGACGAGCTCAATCATTTTTTCAACAAGACAGGGTGAGTATTTTTAACACTTAGATTCTGGTTTTCTTTACCAACTCCATCCTCTTTTCATTCAAGCAGAGCAAAAATGTGAATGATAAAGTTAAATCTTTTTATAGGTTAATCTGTAACAAAGTCATAACATTCATTTGCAGGGCCATTTTGACATTTGGCTTGAATGCACTCAGTGGGAGGCACAAAATTAGTGAGACTATTTGGGGAGGAAATTGGGACCCGTCCAATGCTAAAGATTTCATAAATTACACTATTTCAAAGAGATACAAAATCGATTCATGGGAATTTGGTAGGGAAACAGACAGAACTATTTGTTTATATTCATTCATATTTGTTTCATTGAATGTGGATTTTTTTATTTCTGCATATGCTGTCATAGGTAATGAGTTGAGTGGCAATGGAGTTGGTGCCAGTGTTGATGCTGCACAATATGGGAAAGACTTGAAAAATCTTAAACAAATTCTAAATACATTATACCAGAACTCAAAGTCCAAACCTTCACTTATAGCACCAGGAGGATTCTATCAAAAGGAGTGGTTTGATAAGCTTCTTCAGGCTTCAGGTTCTGGCACAATTGATGTTCTAACTCATCACATATATAATTTGGGCCCAGGTTTGCTTCTCCCTTACTTAATCCTTTCTACTACACTCATCCTTTGACACTATTTAACATTGTAACATCCAGATAATGTATGTAAAAGAAAGCAGTTATATAGAAAGAGTGAAAGTATTATGAATTATCTCCTAATTCTTCCCCATAAATGCAAACTTTTCCAAACATTGAAAATCATGCAGTGATGCCTGGTATATTAAGTTAAATATTTGAGTTTTGAACTTTTCTTGTACCAAAGGTTATATATTTTGTTTACTTGCAGGAAAAATGGTATTGTTAGTCCATGTTAGTTTATATAAGTGAGTTTCCCTTGTACAGGCAGTGATGATGAGGGTCTTGAAAAGAAGATTCTAGATCCTGAGTACTTGAGCCAGGTAGAAACAATTTTTAGCAATCTTGCAGAAAGCATTCAAAAAAATGGGCCTTGGTCTTCTGCATGGGTAGGAGAAGCTGGTGGGGCATACAACAGTGGTGGCCGTTATGTTTCTAACACATTTGTTGATAGCTTTTGGTAATCCTGGTTCTTCCTTCCATCGTTTTCTGTTCTTTTTAAGTTCTAAAGCAAGAATTCTAATGTTTTAAAATATAGGTTCTGAATTTAAATTACTTATAGGTACTTGGATCAACTTGGAATAGCATCCAAATACAACACCAAGGTTTATTGCAGGCAGACCTTAATTGGAGGAAACTATGGACTTCTCAACACCACCACTTTCACTCCCAATCCTGACTACTACAGGCAAGTTTAGATTCAAAAGAATTGTAAAGTGAATGGAACAAAAGGAGAATATATATATATATATATTAATGGTTGAAGAGTTATAATAATTTAAGATATATCACTGCTTAACATTTAATATATCTAATCCTATGCTGTGGTCTTGTTTCTAAGCAGTGCACTTTTGTGGCACCAGCTAATGGGGAAGAGTGTTCTTGCAGCATCTAATGATGCTTTTTCACCCTTTTTACGCACTTATGCACATTGTTCAAAAGGAAGAGTAAGTGCACTAATTTAGTTCAACTTAGAGGATGGTATAGTGTATAAGGTTCCTTGTTCTGTATCTAATGTTTGACATTGTTATCAATTTCACTGTACAGGACGGTATAACATTACTGCTTATCAACTTCAGCAATCAGAATCGATTCATTCTCACAGTTGATGATGATGAGAGTGTAAGCAGTGGAATAAATGAAGATGCCAAAAGCACCCGAGTAGAAAAATCGTTCATTTATCACCTGAAGAGAACGTTTTCTTGGGTAGGAAGAAAAGGATCAGATATCACATTCAGGGAGGAGTACCATTTAACTCCAAATGACTACAACCTGAGAAGCCAAACCATGATGCTAAACGGTATTCCACTAGAATTGTCAACTGATGGAGATATTCCAACAATGACTCCAGTACAAAGTAATGTCCACTCTCACATAAACATTGCTCCTTTATCCGTTGCCTTTATTGTGTACCCCGACTTTGATGCACCAACTTGTAATGGACACAAAAAACCATAATATGAAGTTACTTGAATCTTATAGATTAGAAAGTAGGACTACACTATGGGATTGTAATTGTAAATGGTATGTATAGCAGTAATTACAAATTGCAATATGGATTATGGAAGGTACATACACAATACATCACTGACTAGAATACATAATTGGTTCAAATTATTGTTGTTTTGCTTGGATGAAGCACTCATTTCTCTTTTCACTTTGCTTCACCATCCAACATGCAACCGATTTATATTTAAAATAATGAAGCCCTAATATATTTAAAACTTTGTTGCATTGATTGATTAGTGAGTTCAAGCACTTGCTAGCTGAACACCAATAATGATATAGAGAGAGAATATAGAGTTTGCTACTTATAAGTTTTCCTATGTAGATGTGATCCTAAAAAACTAAAAATCTAAACAAATCCTTAAAAATCACAAATGTGAGTTAAAATAATAATTTTAATAGTGACTAAATTGTCCCAAAAATTAGTCATAAAAAATGCTGAAAATACATAAGTTGAAACTTTAATTTAAGAATGGGTCATGTGTTCACATCATATAGATACAAACAATTGTCATATATTGATAGATCCGCTACAGCATCATGAAAAGTTGAAATGAATGGATCAAACTTATTTTCCAAGCAAACGACGGCCACGTCGATTGGCTCCTTTCACGCGGGAATTCAACACATCCATATCATCCTCTAGATGATTCAGGGCTTTGTTCTGCCTGCCAATCAACATATGCAAGAAACCCTTGTCAGCAGAGGACACATGGTGTTCAAGAATCATCAAAACCAAAATTAGAGAAACAATGAATAGAATAATGCAGCTGGACTAACCTCTCAATTTCAGATCCCATGTGGATGGTCACGTCTTTCAGCTCTCCCAGTATATCACTAATATGTGACAGTGCATCATCTTGCTTCCCCTTTTCAACCTGTTTCAGGACATACCTCAATTCATCATTAACAATAAAATATGAAGATGAAAAGAGCCTAAGTATTTAATGCGAGAAAGATGAATAGAAACTAAAGCATTGTTATGTTTAGTTGCTCTCCCGTTAAAATTATTGATTATTATAAATAAAGCTGGTTTTCATAGCTAAATTATAGTAGAAGTCACCAACATGATTAATGGCACATTAAAATGAAAGAAACTAAAGCATTGTTATGTTTATTTGGGTGTAAACAACAGTCATATAATCTTTGATACAAACCTCAACTTTTTCAAGTGCATTTATTGGTTCCTGATGTGGTGTCCGCTGCATGGACTGCCTTTTGTGCGCAGAAGTTAATCCCAACTTCTCTCTCTGCACCAAATGGTTACCCTTACTTCTGACTGGATCATCTGCACATCATGAAGCACATTATTTCTAAGCACCCCAACATAATTAAAATTAACAAGGCCAGCAAATGTGGAGAAAATATTAACTTCCAAAGATAACAGGGCCTCTAATTGCATGCATTTTCTTTGGTTTCCAAGTTTTGCTGAAGAGGCCACCAAGGCTACCTAAAAGCTTTTCTCCCTGCAAGCAGCAACAAGATAATCAAAATTTAGTCATTTTTAATGCGGAGTACAAATTGAATGCTCTTTTCAGAGGGCTACAAAACAAACGAATGTCATGAAGCAAAACAATGTTTTCATCACAAAGGTGAGACAACATGAAGAAGCCACCTTTACAGAAGCATTGAAACAGTTTTATTAATTAACTAAGGCATAACAAGATTAATACCCGACTTAAATCCTGATTGATGTCAGCAGCGACATAGTGAGTCCTGGTAATTTGTTCTCCCTGTTTATGAAGGATAGCTAAAGTTTGGGCAGCATCCTCTCGTATGCTCTCTGCTATCTTCAAACAATTGTTGACTGATTTTGTAGTCTCTTCAGCCTTGTAAACGGCATAGTCCTCCAACTCTTGCACAGATTGATTCTCCAATCCCCCAGAGACACAGAAATTATTCTTGTACCTGCTTCGGTCTGCTGATCGAAGAGCATATGAAGATGACGAAGCACTCTTATTAGCATCAATGTCATCAAAAGGGTTAGTCCTGGCTTCTACTGCAACTAGTGCATGTTTTGATGAAACCTTCCTTGATGAATTATAGTTTTTGTTATCCCTTGTTTCATCATCAGAGTCAAATGGGTTGGGCCCAGATTTAATTGGATAGACATGACCACCAGAGTTAGGTTTAGCAGATTTTAGAGGAGATATCTTTGAACCAAACATTATGTATCTTATTGAAGAACTGAGTCACTGACAGAGATGGAGCCAAAATGCTAAGCAAATAAGAAACAAAAGATAAGTTTCTCCCTGAAAGGGCAAGCAAGTGATATTAAGTCAATGTGCAACAAGAAGCAAATGGAACCTAAATATCAAATTATAGGTCCCACTTATCACAGAAGTAAAGGACTTATTAAGCTAAAAGAAACAAATATTCATAAGATAAAGTGCAAGGCTTAACTTGATACGAATTTCTGTGCAAAAATGGACAGAATACAATAGTAAAGAATCACAAAGAAAAGGAATCGTCAACCATTGACAAGGACCCTGAAAGATTATTACTTTTTGAAAGCATAGTATCTCAAAGTCGACGAAAGCAAACCAAGAGGCGTTAAAACCGAGTTAGTGATGTATTTTGACCAAAAACTATTATGTTTGGATGCTCAGAAAATGAAATAAGTTATTTTTGCATGAGACTTCAAAAGTAACAAAAAAATGTCATCTGTAAGAATAGCAGAAACACACATCAAGATTGAAAATTGAACTTCAAATTGATTGATATATGATCATATAACAGATGCAGAAATATGAACAATATTAGAAAAAGATGGCAGAAACACACATCAAGATAGAAAATTGAACAGATTCAGAAAACTGAACAAGATATGATAAGTGTCGCAAGACCCAGATGGGGTTAAGGGCTCCTCTCAGCAAGAGAATAATCAAAATCAAAACTTGTAGAAGAGAAATGGAGAGGGTACCTGTAGAAATCCACTGACTGTGCAAGAAAGAGTTGTAACAAGTTGAAGCGAAAAATAAGCAAATTTGAGAAATGTAGATTCGATAATGGACTGTGGGAAAAGATGGAGTTTTTAAACAAGTTTTCGGCAATGCTGAAGGAATATGCAAAATGGCGTCAAGAAATGTAAGAAGGGGAAGGTATTCGGTAGAAAGTGTAGAAAAGTCTAACTTATCCAAAACATAATATGTATCTTTGGGACTACGAACACATGCATTATTTAATCATTTTCTATAAAAATATTTTTAAAATTAAAAAATAATAATACGAATGTCATTTTTACTGGCTGAAGGAGATAAGTTATTTAATGGTACGATGAGATATTTTATTCTCTATCCAAAAACTATTCATCATATTAATAAGTTCTCTACATTTTAGCCATCAATTAAATTGAATGATTTGAATTAGTGGGCAGATCTAAATCATTAAATTTTTCTAGAATTAATAACTAAGATATGAAATAATTTTAAAAAACTTACGGTAAGTGAATCTCTACTCAAAACTTAGAGTGACTTATTTTTTTTAGTAGATAAGAATAAAATAAAATAAAAATGCTTGCAGTAACATTCAAATGGATTTAATTATCATTCAAATAAATGAATTGCCACAATATAGTGGATGTTTATAAATTTTTATATTAGATATTATTTTTTGTGATTTTGGCTCACAAGTGTACATTTATTCATTATAATCTATAGAATATATAAAGCCAAAACATTTTATAACTACCTACATGGTGTAATTTTTTATTGTCTATTTTGTCATTCTAATTAACTATTATTACAATGAAAATAAATTAAAATAATTATTGAATGTGTTAATTATCTATATCTATACTTAATTACAATGTTTACCACACAATAAAAGAAACATCAATGAAAGTTAGAAGAAGATACATATATCAAAAATATCAAAGCACCAATGTAATTTTTAATATAAGTTTTAATAATATCACAACTCACTTTCATATTTTTCTATTAAATAAATTATAATATTATGTACACTTAATATAAAAATTGTGATATAATTCTCTAAAATGAAATATATAAAAATTAAATATTTTAATACCGAAAAATAAGAATGCGGGTCGGTAGGTGTGAAGTGTCTGTCGACACGCTAGTATATAGAAAGACAATTGGAATGTTGAATGAATCCAAGTGGGGGAAACTTTTCAACACGTGCTTTGTGGGAGTCGTTTTCAAAAATGGACATTCACAAATCACAACTCCTTACATGGTAATTCGTTCACCCCTTTCACATGCCCCTTTATCTTCTCCCTTTTCTTTTTCCTCCATTTTGCTATTTTTATTATTTTTTATTATTGTTTCTGGAAAATTCTAAACAATTTCAATTAAAATAATGGTGGAGGCTATTTACTTAGTATATAAGTATTGAATATTACTATATCATTGGTTGATTAAATGGGGGTCCATGCAAGAAATGTGCCTGCACTTTCTTTTTCGAGATGTGAGTAAAAAAGTTGTATTAAATAGTATTAATTTTTTAGATTTATCTAAAACTAATTTGGAAATTTTTTAAAGGTGAGCATCTTTAAATAATTATTAAATAAGTTTCTGTTTTTTATTAAAAACAAATTATTTTATTGGTTATCATATATAGAGGAACTATATTTATCAAAACCTTGATCATAAAATATGGTGATCACATTATTATTTTTTATACTTTTATCTCTAGCTATATATTTATCATTACTTTATATGTTCATTAATACAAAGTTATATTTATATATTTACTATATTATATAGGTATATATATATAATTAACAAAAAAATGGATTCTATTTTTTATTTATTATATTATAATTATACATAAAAAATCCACCAACCTTATTATATAGATTGTATATGCTTCCTACATTATAAATCATTGTTTAATCTATCATCCTCTTATAGTCTTGCACTCTTGCTTCTCTCTTTGGTGTATATTGTATAGCCTTTTTCTTAATCTCATAAGTCATAATTATAAATTTCTTTTAACAATCACTCGAACAAATAATGATACACTCCATGACAATGACTTCACTATCCTTCCTTCTTTATATTTTTTTTTTGTCTTCTTCGATACATGATGGCACAAAAACACATTCTAACTTTTGCACTGAATCTACATTATATTTGCCATGTTGCCTCTCTTTTTTTCCTAATAATATACTACATCTTATTCCCTTTCACAAATTAAGTAAGCTCTTTTTATTTTTATTTTAAATGGAATACTTTTTTGTTATTTACTATTAAATATATAACTTTTATTATCTCTTTTAATTCATATGAATTTGATGGAACATAAGGGTTAAATTGTAATTATTTTATTAATTGAATTTTGTTGTACTTTAATGTATATATTTTAAAAGGATATGAAAATATGAATAGTTTTTATAAGAGTGTGACATTGTTTATGAGTCATTCTATAATGTGTTATAGTATTTGCCTTTATTTGAATTTATTTAGAGTGTAAAAATGGATGGGTTTGGTCGTCTCGGACGCCTAAAGCCCAAAAAATATATATGACTTGAGTATTATATTAGATATTTTTTTATTGAATTTGGGCTTTTTAGCCCTGACTAAGCTATATTAAAATTGGGTTCGAATCAGGCTTATCCAAGTGGATTTGGGTATCCGTTTTTCCTTATTTATTTTATATTTTTTGGGACATTTGGCTTGGTAATAAGCATTATGTGAAAACTATTTTAGAAAATAAATTATAATAATAAATATTGTGTTATGAACTTTGAATAAAAAAAATAGAGTAATGTCTATAACATAATTATTTATAAATTAGAATGATTTTATAAAGTTAAGCATTGTATTATTTTTCTTATTTTGTAGAATATCATTTTAAGCACAATAATAAAATAGGGTATCAAATCAAATAAGAATACATTAAATATATATTATACTTTTCATTTATTAATTATGTATTTAATTATATTTCACTTGAACAACAACATCATAATAAAGAAAATAACTTTTACAACAAAACTAAAAGACAACATAATTGTTTACTATACAGAATTCCACACAATCAAATTTAACATAATAGTTCATAATGAAAGGTTTTTTCATAGTGTCCAAAGGTTTATATATTAAACTGAAGTTACAAATTATATTGTGTTATGGAGTAAAAGTTTAATAGAAATAAGAGATTTAATAAACGAATTATGTTAAAAATAATAGAGGTAAACTTAACATCACATCTTAATTTAAACATAAGACATTAGATGTATAAATTTGGTTGTATGTGACATAACAAGTGTGTTAAAAAGTTATACATTAATATGAAATAATATATATTTTCTAAATATATTAAATATGTTAATTTAAATAAATATCTTTTAGTATTTTATGGGTTGGCCTGCCACAACTAACAACTCACTTAAAGAGAGTTTAGGCTACAATTTTATATGCATGAATTGTATCCAAACTTTTTAGTTCAGTCTGATTTAGCCCAAGCTTGATGTAGGTTAGCTCAATTTTGTTCGGGTATCACGTTTTCACACCTCTTTATTTACTCTTGATTAATTATTGTTTGATAAAATGACATGGATAGGGTAGACTTATATGCAATAAACTTCAATAAGGATGCACATAGTCATAATATTTAGGTGAATTTAAATTTAACGTGTTATTCTTGAAATGAAATTAATTTTAAATGTTTTCACATTTTGAATTTAACTTTCAAAATATTTAAATTAACTATGTTTTATTAATATTAAAATCATGAGTGTTGCAGGACAATAATTTATTCATGTTGTGATGTTACGGGAATTCCTCTATTTGCATTCACTATTTTTTTCAAGTGTATTAATCCTTGACAGTTAAAGCTTAACAGTTAATTTAAAAGAGTTTTTTTCATTTATAAAAAAGCAAATATAAATATAAATCCATTTCCACACAATTACTCAATATTTAACTATGTCTATATAACTCCACACACTCATTGCGAAACACTTGTCAGTTACAATATCTATCAAGTGATTATATGCTCTTCTTAACATACCACATACCACTTTCTGTATACCTATATATGTCGTTTAATTTCAAGTGGTATCCTTGTATTTAAATTGGAATTCCAACCATAAAACATACACTTTTGTTCATGAGAATTTATACAATTAATACAGATATTTCCTATAATTTAAACACCCAAATTTGAATGTCATATAAGTAGGAAGAATGTGGTAGCACATACAGGCTTGGACCTTTTTTGCAGTGCCCCCAGACTTTAGGGAAATATGATAAGCCCAAATTTTGCTGACCCTATATACCGTGATGATATAATATAATAAATGTTTTGGACGTTACACTCTTCATTGTATAGGCTTCAAAGTTCAAACGAATATTTAATAAGATCAAGGCATAAGAAGATAGAAGAAATCGAAGATTTTAGTGTTCCTTCAGTCTACCTGATATTTGATTTCATGCTATATATTGCTATACCTGGATCAAATATCTTCATATATGCCATGTTTGACTCTATTTGTTGCATCGGAATTTTCAATTGAAATATTTTATATAATCATACAAATAAAAAATATTTTCCCAAACCAATGGAAGGTTTAAGTAATGTCTTACTCATTAGTGATCAAATGTATTTGTATAATCTTGGGCTTTTCATTTTCAATTTGGAAGTTGATGGGGTTCACTCGTATGTAGTTATTGGACAAACATTGATCTTAGTCATTAAATATTATGTTTTGTTTGTACATTAGACTTCATGTGTATTGTGAAATTGTTTGGACTTTTATACTACTGTATGATAGTGACATAATATTTTTTTTATTTTGTTTAATTTATGTAATTTTTAATTTTTTTATTTCATATTGGATGGTCCATAAGCCTACCCTACATATATTTAAGGTTGTCAAGTGGTAAAGGTAAGAGACTTAAAAAATGAAGTGATAAGGAAGTTGATAATTCAAATCCGACGCACGACAAAATCCTAAGTTGACCCACAACAAAATACTAAAAATCAATATTGTACACGATTTTATTAAATCATTTAGAATTATATATCTTATAATTTCTAAACTAATCTCGTTGACTCTGTAAATTAAGTTGAATAGGCTGCCAAGTATTTTGTAGCATTTTTGTTTCTATCAGAAAAAGACTTTAACTATTATCATTGCTTTTAATAAATTTCCTTTAGGCTTCCCGTGCCAACCCACAAGCTGATTCGTGGATATATTACGAGAATTAAAATATTGAATGACTGAAATATATGATATATCAACTAATGATAAAGATTTATACACATTATATTATTTATCATTTATTTGTATAATATAGTGATGTTATAAAAAGTTCTTACATAGTAGCTAGTAACTACATATATCTTGGTCGCATTGAAAAGTAAATTAAAGTAATATACATCTTTTCTGATATTGAATACTAAAGTAGTATTGGGTTTTGTATTATTTTAACTTAGGCTTTAGTTTTCATAATATTGTACAAAGAATGTATGACTATTAGCTATGATGCCTTATAATTTCTAATTACTAAGAGTAGGTCAAAAATTATGAATGTAGATAATATATAAAATTTAAAACATAAACTCTCTACTGTTATTGAAATGGTCTTAGCTTAACACGTAGAATCCTCTAAAATATACCAAGCTGTTTTATTTTTCGAGATGCACTATCCAAGTATTTATTAAAAATGTCATTCAGAAAACTATTTGTTTTTCAACTTAGTAGGATCATATTATACAAATAATGTTTTAACATATACCAAATGAATACATTAAATAATTGAATTATAAACATGCAATTTAAAATTTAAATTTTTGATACCATAATGCATAAACTTAGGTGTTATGTATTTACATAAAATCATTTTCCCTTAAAAACACCATTTTAGTTAATAAGTCCAATGTAAAATTTAAATGAATACCCATTTTGAATGAAAAGAATTAATAAATCCGTGAGGAAGAAAAAATAGATGAAAGAGAAAGCAGGGGATTCATTAAATTTATGACTATAATACCCATTGAAATAGGTGGCTAACTACGTAAGCACTTTTTATATAAAAGGAGTTGTGTTGTGCATGACAGTAAGAAGGACTTGGAATCAAATGATTTTTTTATGTGTATTCTAAGAGTAAAAATATAATTTTTTTAAATAAAAAGAATATAAATGTATGTTGTTTTTCCTTATTTTTTCACATCACTTGTCTCTCCATTAATGGAGATGTCTCACTCCGTTAAAAAGAGGCACAAGTGCATTAGTTGCACCATTGCTCCACTTCTTTCAATTTTGAGTGTTCAAAATGATTGTCTAATGAATTGAGTTTAAGCAATTCTTCTACTATCCTCTTATAAAATAGTTATTGTGTTATTAAAGACACTAAAAAAGGGGTGATCTTTAGTGACTTGGGTGAATTATATTTATATTTATCATCACTTTACGTGAAGGTTGTAAAGTAATTTCATAGAGTGGTCCAACCACACCTGCCTCAATCTCTTAGTTGATGAAGTATTATGATAATTAGTAGTGATTAGTGAGAAGGATTTACTAACACACCAGTTTTGTGGCAAGTAAGAGAATGAAACATGGGATAGATGGGTGGTCAGGTTTTATGGTTGGTGACTAAACAACCACCTTAATCCCTTCTTTATGTGTCTTTCATAAAATCAAACTTTCTATCCCCTCATTTTTCATGACACCTCATTCATTTCTCTTTGATCCAAAGTTAAATAATTACCCCACAAACATGTCACTTTTGGAATTTATACAACTAAGTACATCTCTACATAAGAAAGCAACAGACACAACAACTATATAAATCTGTTACAATTCCTTGAGCTTGTTTCTAAGATAACCAAAATGACGAGCATATAATATTTTTCAGAAATTGAACTTATTCTATGAACAAATTAATATCATATCATATCATATATCATAGTAGCATCCAAAGTAAGATAAAATAAAAAAGAGAACAAACAGAAGAAAGCTCATCACATCATCTTATGAACTATTTGTGAAAAATATGAGCAGAACAAAAAACACCTTGAAGAAAGAAGATATGAAAATACTGTAAAGAATCAATGAAATGAATGCAGAGAGATTTCTATACATTTTGAATCTTCACTCTGAAGTCTGAAGTTGAACCACTGAAGGAACAATGAGCTAGACATGAGGTCTATTAGTGGCTCCTGCTGGTGCTTGTTTTCTACCAACTACCATGGTCTGTTAGAATCAGCATAGCTAGTACTTTCCTCTTCTGTAGCAGCAGGAAGATTGAGATCAAGGAACTCTCTAATTTCTCGAACTGGTTCTTCAAGTACCACCTTTTGAAAGTTTTTTGTACTATCAGACCCACTAGCCAAATGAGATCTCTTGTGACCACCCAAAGCTTGTCCAGATTGAAAAACCTTAAAGCAAATTGGACATTCATGAACTTTGCTTTTCTTAGACTCAGTAACTCTGTATGATACTTCATTTTCAAAACCAGCAGCATCCATTTCAGCTTCAACCAGATACTCCCTGACACTATTTTTCATGACCTTGCTTTCAGTTGTTGGATCAGGAGAGAGTTCAGTTTCAATGCTGTTTTCACTTCTCTCATTCCTTGAAACAAAGCAGCTTTTGTTCCTCTTGTGACTAGCTCTATGACCTCCAAGTGCTTGGTATGAATCGAAGATTTTGTTGCAAGTTGTACACTCAAATTTGCCTCTTTTATGGGGGTTCTTGCTGAACTCAGCTGCTTCTGAAGGCTTGTCTGTCAAATTCTGATGAGAATTTGATTTCAATTCAGAACCCAAAAACTTTGTCTTTATTGACCTGTACTTGTTAGAAATAGTAGACTTGGATAAAACTGATTCTGTTCCATTGACTCTGTAAACTTCACAGTCCTCCAATGCAGGCACATAATCAAGCTCACACTTCTTTGCTTTCTCACTCTTAAACTCAGTAGTCAAAGGTTCAGAACCTTTCCCTTTGGAGTTGAGATTTCCAGAAACACAACTCCCAAACTCTAACTTCTTCCCACTTTGATTGATCACTTTTGCAATCTCAGAAGAACAATTCAGTACAGTGTTCTTCATTTTCTCAAATTTAGTTTGAACTGAAGATGAAGTTTGGAAGTAAGCAGAGTTATTATCAGAGAAATCAGCAAGTGAATTGATACCACTCCAAGGACTCAAATCCTTACTAAGCATGATCAAGCTCATAGCAACTTCTTCTTGCTCTTGCTCAACCTCAGAAAGTGAAGAAGAAGAAGAAGGATTGGTATTAGCAGCAACCATATACCTTGTTCTTCTTCTCTTTGATCTTCTTCTCTTACTTGGAGCAGCTGCTTCATTATCAGATTGGGTATCCAACAAGACCATCTTATCATTGTTGCTGCTGCTAGCGTTGTTGTTAGTGACAGAATCTTGATCCTCCACCAAGCTGTTAGAAACTTTTTGTTTGTCAGAGTGACATTTCATGTGGCCAAACAAGGCTTTCCAAGAGTGAAACCCTTTGCCACACTCTCTACAGAACCTTTCAATAGTGAGTGTGAGCGAAGTTTCTTCACCTGTTGAATCTGCAATCCTCCAAGTCTTCTTTGGATTCTCCCTTAAACCGTAGCCAGTGTTAATCGTTGTTCCAAATCCAGCTTCAGAACCACCAACTTTTTCTTTGTCTTCAGTTTCAGCTGATGATGACAAATTTGTGATATGAGACCTCATGTGACCCCCTAAGGATCTGCCACAAGGGAAGCTCTTGATGCAGAACTTGCACGCGTGTTGTTGTTTCATCAATTCTTGAACTTCTTCCATTGAACTCTCAACACGGATCAGAGAAGCAAAGGGTTTGTTCTGTTCGATACTGAATCAGAGAATATCCAAGAATGCTTAATTCATCGATCTCAGAAAGTGAAAACAAACAAAACCCAGATCAGATTATGGAGCAGAAATTCACAACTCACATCACTTTTCACAGTCGCTGCGAAGAGATGAAAAGAGAAGACACATGATCTAATGAAATGTTTATTGGTTAGAACAAAATAAAAAGCAAGTGGAAGATCTAAGGCATAGAAAAAAGAGGAGTAGTAGTAAAGCAATTAAGCAAAAGCTGCTACTAGTAGCTACATGGGTAGTTGAGTTTTGAAGAAAAGATTAAAACTTGAAGATGTTGTTACCTTTGTTGCTAATGATGGCCATGAACAAAGCACTCTTTTATTTCTCTCTCTCTCTCTCTCTCTGTTTTCACAAGTTGAGAGTGGTATATTTGGAGGAGAAATTCATGCATGGAAGGAAATATGAGAGATATAGCAGCATGTGTACTAAAGTGAGGATACTACGCCACTCTTAATCCAATGGCAATAGATTTGTCCAAGTAAGCAAAGGACCCTATAAAACTAACTTCACTCCCTACTATTCCTTCCTTTGTCTTGTTATTAAGCAAAAGCAATATGCAAAAAATGCTTCCACTCTCTCTTTCTTACGCACATATTGATACAAACACTTCAACTGCAAGCTTCCACTCTCTTGCCGTTATTCTTTCTCTACTTTCTATTACTGAATGGTTTTTATTTGTTGCGTTATAAAAGTATTTTTCACGTGGAACGCGCGAATTAGATTCCTCTCCGGTGGGACTGGAAATGTGAGTGTAGTTAATTTTTCAAAATATTTAATTTAAAAATTGTTAAAAATCTAGACCGTTAAAATTTTAATTTTAACACGTGTCATGATCACACCTACTGGCTTCTCCTGTAATGGAGAGGAGGCAAACTCCCCTGCCAGGGGCTACCCTTCTATCGACTTCCACTATTCCACTTGCTTCATATACCTCATACTTAGTATTCATCAAATTTATTAATTATGCTCTAACTTTGGAACCAGTTTTTATCTAATCATTAGCTTTTTCTAGTAATTACTAATTACTCTCATTAAGATTACAGGTGTGGTCATTTTGGGATGTGGTGCCAATTTTATTTTAAAAGATTGGAAACTTTTTTTTTTGAATATAACGTGGCTTAATACAATAATGATTTGGATTTCAATTATATAGCTAGATCAATATGATTCGAAAATACATTGCAATATGAGGTGATGAGATTATGACCATCATTGCAACTCAATATTGTTGTCATGACACAATCCTTAATTTGAAACCATCACCAAAAAATAAAAAAATTAATCCTTAATTTGAACTATGTGACACCATCAAATTATGCACGCCAGGGACTATAACAGATGAGAGGAGTTAAGAGTAAGTAATGCAACCAAAAAAATGGCACATTTATTTGCGTCCACGAGTGTATCACCATGATCTACCTCTTTATATCTTGTATTCATTTAATATTTAATGTCCTTTTGGGATCCACGATATAAAGTATTGTAAATGCCATCTTTTATTCCAAGAGTCACAATGATACAGCTAAATTCTCTTGGCATCACAACAATTATTTAAATTGGTTAGGTAACCTCTTAAATTATGCATATTTGACGCAAAATAAGAAGAGAAAAAAAAGGTTATAGGAGGAGTGTTGTTGTGTTAACGCATTCTCGGTATGGCAGTTGGGCACTTGATTCACTTTTTTCTTTTGCAAAAAGGGGTTAGTGAAGTAATCCAACTTGGATGGGGATTATCTATCCCAAAATTGTGTCCTCATCCATATCCCGACCAATTAAAAAAAGAGAAAAAATACAAGAAAAAAGAAAAAAAATAAATGCAAGTAATGTAAATTTTTTAAATGAGATGACAATATCTAATTGGCCGGACAGAGATATGATATCATTTTGGAATATGTGATCCCCATCTATCCAACTTAACTCTAAATTTCATTTCTTTATCTTGTTTTGTTTATTAACTTATTCCAAATGGTGTTATTATGATACATTTGTCTTCCTATACTTTGTAAGGATATTTAGTATAAAGTGATAAAAATATTGTATAATCAATTATTTCTTAGAAGTTTAAATTAGTGAAGAAGCAACTCAATTTGACTCTTCCTCTGTTTTTTATAACTTGTGGATATTTTAAGAGTTAGCACTTGAATGGAGCATATGGAGGTTCTTTAATATTGTGACATAAACTTAATTGTCAAGTGAGCTACCAACTCTTATGACATAAATTGTATACTATAGATGAAAGTTTTGATGCGTGGTTTGCATTATATCCCAAGTAAAAGTCACACCAAATCAGGTACTGGTGGAATTTATCAAATGCTGAATTAATCATTTCTCCTTTCCGTTAATTGAAAAGTCTATATTAATACATGTCAATGCAGAACAGGAGCATGTATGCAGGGGAAAGCTTGTTGAAATAAATTATTCATAAGAAAACTTTGCATAAATGATTTTTTTATGGCAGAACTTTTATAATTAAAAATTGAAGTCATTAAATATGAAGACTAACATTTCCACACAAACACACCAACAGAGAAGGTGACTTTAAATCCTAATCCAGATTATATAATTGTCATGAGCCAAAAGTGGACAAGTCTCAAGATATTAGAGGTGTTTGTTAAAACAAGTTGAAACCTGATTGAAGACAGAAAAGTTACTAGGGTTGAATCTAAACATGTGTGTCTGTATCATGCATGGTTCTATGGATATATTACATGCACACTGTACCTAGCTAATAATTCCAATAGATAGAGATCAAAGTAGATGATTAATAACGTAACAACTAGGTGCAGCTAAATGATTAACAGCTATATTAGTTTAAGGTATTAGATTAGGCATCACTAATTACTTGAATAAACTATTATTAGTACAAGTTGTCTAGCATTGTGATTGCCTTGTTATTTTAAGACAAGGAAGCATTGAATCTTTGTTCATGCTCACATGTAAGGGATTAATATAAGTTATCTAGCTTAATATTTGAGAATTAAGCTATGGTGTGCCGGCAATGTTTCATTATCACAATCAGGCCACGTTCATTGTAACACAAATGTCTCATATTAACAACCACTAGTATTAGCTAAAACAACAACACCGAAATTACTCCCTTACTTAACTTGTGCCCCCTTTTGCCGGCAACTTAGTACAATTATTAGCTGTAATTGTTAATATAGTTTATGACTAATCACTTTTGTTTTCACTCACTTTGTTGTTTTAATGGATGGTTTATATAGCATTAAACATTTGATGTTTCATATGTATATATAAGAAAGAATATGATTGGGTTATTTAATAATTTTATAATTAGGGAACATGTGCGTGCATGCGCATAATGTGGATGGTGTGGTGTGCCTAGCAGCTAATACACCTTCACTCGATCGATGTGCACTTCACATCTTTCAGCTATTTATTTGCAACATTATTTGTTATTAATATATCTAGTACTGACTTTAGGATAGCTGGATACGTAGGAGGAGGATAAGTAAACACATTTTTGGGTCCTAAAAGGAGATATATAAGCTGGTGATACTAAATGCAATGTCAACTATCCAAATCTAACAAAACTCACATGCACAGAAAAATAAAATGAAATGGATGTAACTTAGAATTTATTGAAACAAACACAGCTTAGCATATAGTTTATATAGAATTATATTGAATCAGCTCCTTTACCTAAAGAGGGGGTAAGGAAGAACTTTTTTGTACATCTTATGAAAAAGTTTAAATGTTTAATTAAGCTATATACAGTACTACACACATTAATTGTCATAGTCACAGTGTTATACACAAACCAATATAGAGAAGGATTAATCATACAACATATTTGTTTATATCTATGGTCCTGCAAGAAGGTTCACTTAAGAGGGAAGATTGTCTGATCTCAAAAAAGTGACAAATATACAAGTGGATAAAAGCTACACTCACGAGTGAGTCACACTACTTGTGTTCCACTCTATACTATAGACTCTGTAAGATACCTTTCTTAAGTTTCATGCATTCTAGTCCAACCACTCCAATTGCTAGCTAGTTACCCGTGATAATGTGATCAAGTCATATAAACATTGTCGGTGCCAGTGAGGTTTACACATGCTTTTGTGTTTAGACAGACATATAGATACTACCCTTGCTTAGTTAGATCTTCCACCACTTATGGTTTATTCTTTAAATATATAACAAAAACCGTAGATCTAAATTCACTTATGTACTAATTTATGTAACCACCCTAAAGTTGCTTTTTTGAAATTACCATCATATCATATCATATACAGCTAGCTCTTCATGAAGTTTGATAGTGTATAAAAGAATTACTCAAATGGCTTACATAGGAAAATTAAATGTACATAGTTGCTGTCAAGCACTTGCTTTTGAACCTTTCTTTACCACTAAGTATTTCCATATTACGATTCACTAGGGGTTTTAAGCTGAAATTTAATGCTTAAAATTAAAAAAGTTAGACAAGGGTTGGTTGAAGATGAAATAGATATCTAAGCCACTCTGCTAAGTTTTCAACTTTTTATTAGTCTGTTTAGATGTAGCTGAGATATCAGTGATTGAAGTTCTAAAATGATTAGAAAGTAGCACTATCTTTTTCTTTGGTGGGTGATTAGATAGTAGCAGATACTAATTTGTTATAAGTATGGTGAGCTTTAATGTATTATTTTGGCAGTTGGAACCTTGTAGCTCAACTTCCTTTTCAGAAAAGTTAAGTTATAAAATAAGTGATTACCCTCACAATGATAAAAGATTAAACAAATAGATGATGACTAAGAGGTAGTGGAAAATGAAACTATAGACTTGTAAAGCAGTAACCCTCCATTTCCTTTTCTTTTTCTTCACCATATATAAAAAGTGCACGTGTTGCTTCATACGAGTAATAATTGTACATGTATTAGAGTGGAAGCTCTCACCAGAAATGCTTTGTGGATACTCAAAGATTTATTAAATTATCATGCAAGAAAAGGGTAATTTCTATGAGAAATGAAATTAGTTTTGTGATCATGTTGGACCAGTTATATACCTATCATTTGAATGGTAAGTGTGGTTTGGTATTGAAGACCACCATTGTTGCATTTTAGCCATTTCACTGAATTTGGTTTAACTACTAAGTTCTCACAAAGCGAAGTGTGCCTTGCCATGTTATTTTGGCCCAGTCAGTCAGATGGGCATGTGAATCAATAACATTTTCAATATGAAGGTTCAAGAGAAAAAGGTCTTGTCATAAGTGTGGTTGAAGTTTAAGGGTCTTTGGATTTTGGAGGTGCATAAAGGTAAAGGAAAGGTTATTAAACTCTAGAAATGAAAAAAGCACCAAAGTGAAGAGGGAAGAAACCAACCATCCAAACCATATTGAGATAGTACAATATGTAAAAGATTCATATGAAGAATTATCTTGGATAGAATTCCATATAACCTAGAACTTAGCCAAGAGCCTTTCTTGATAAAATTTGAATTACCAAAAAAAATACTTGAATGTTCCTTCTACCTGCAAAATCTACGAATCTGTTTAATAAAATCTATTACATACAGGTTGTAATCTTTTCCTCCAATAGAACCCAAAGAATAAGTACACAGCTTGGAGTATAATATTTCTTGATTACCAATCATGTTTAATGATGATCGAGACATTTAAAAAGATTATAATATTTATGAAAAAGTTATATATAATGTCATTCACAATTAATTTTTAATTATTACTGACTCTTTATTGAAAATTAATATAAATGAATTATGAATAATGTATGGAGTAACCGTGTATAAATCTTTACACTGATAAATCATGATGATAATAAATAGATTAAATTACCATCATACCCTGAAATTTAAGCTTAATTACAACCACTTTAAAACATTATACTGATGCCTCCTTCGGTGTAAATACACCCATAATGTATTTATATAAATGAAGATGGTTTGTATATGTGATTTATAGATGAGAATTGATGGAAACCCTAAAGTCAAGTGATTGTAATAAGGTTCAAACATCGTCTCCATCTCCGCTACCGTCATCGGCGGCGAGGCTATGGAGGCCAGCGGCGCAACGCAATCTGAGGAACCAGTGGCCAAAATTGGTGTCATACAGAGATAAATGGTGTTCAATTTCTTCGTCAGCAACTTCTCACGCAACTGCCATTGTTAACTCTCACCTTTCCCAACGGTATTCCTCTTCATCCTTCCATCTTTATTAATTCATTCTGATACATACATATTCATATTCATATTCATATTCATATTCATATTCTCATCACTACCTAGCTACATGCCCAATATCAACTTAGGCGTTTTGAGTGACATGCCTCATATCAGAACTAGAGCCTCTTTCAAATTATTTCACCACCAGGTATTCTTTTATTTTAATAATTACTCATTATATTATTATTATTATTATTATTTATTTTCTTGCATTTAGCTTTTAAGCAATAAGAATGCCTTCTTTTCTTAGTTGTGGCCTCCTTTTATCCTGATGCTTTATATATTTACCATTTTACTATTCTTCCATTACTTGTACCTGTTATATTCTCTTTCTAATCATTTTATTATTTTTTATTGATAAAGATAAACCTTAGCATGGTATCATTTTAATTTCTAATTCTGTCCTTATTGTGCTTGTTGCAGGAACTTCAGAGGACGAAATTATTGCTGTCTTATAAGAACATGGTATTTCATAACTTACATCTTTTTGTAAACTTCAAGCTTGAACTGGTGATATATTTTTTACTTCCAAAGTAATGTAATTAACATAGAATTAACAGGGTCTGTATTTTATTACTTGAACTGCTCTCGCTTGTGAAAGAAGAATTCTCAATTGTTGTTGATGCTGTGTAACATTATTTCCAAGGAGTTAAACGCAAATGTTCAATTAATATGGTTGAAAAATGCACAAAGCTCAAATGTAGCTCCTCTGGAAATAAGCCCCTTTTAGTGGCAGATAGATAGATATTCGGGTTGTGTTTGATTACTAATGTTCATCACTTAACCACATCTGAATGAAAATGTCATTATGCTGCTTCGAAATATTTAAACTGAATTCATCTAAAGATTGGCTGCTGCATCCTGAATGCAGAACATCGTCAGCATAAAGCCTCAAACATAGTTCCACTGGAAATAAGCCCCTTTTAGTGGTAGATAGATATAGACATTTATGCTTCTTTTTCTTATCCCCTGTAGTTATTGACTTCATGCCTTTTATAATTTTTACTATTTTCCTCAACAGATTATTCCCCGTAGCCATGTAGTTCTTTTACTGATTTACTTTTGGAAATGCATGCAGCCTTGCACTATTAATTTTGACTAACTTGAACTTTTCTAAGTTGAGGTTTTTGGTAGAAAGCCTAGACTTGTTTTTTTGCATTGGCTTCTACAATTTACATTATACTTGTTCCAAGACTTGATGATGTTTTAATTTTCATGTAACCTCAGGTGGGTATTGTAAGTGACATGATCAATGCTAGCAGATCAATGAGGTGTTATTTCAAAGGAGCAAACAATAGTTCACTGTTACAATTTTCTTGCAACTCGGAAGACGAGAGTGACTCTGGAGATGGGGGTGGGATTCCAGTATTTGCATTTTTGTCTATCCCTGCACATGGTATACAGTATTTACAAATTAATATCTTGCATTGATTATTTAGACTGCTGTACAGTTCTTCAGTTGATTTGCTAATTACCCATTTTACTCTTCTTTCCCAGATTTATTTATGCATGTTTTTGCTCAATGAGGCAACATTTTAGATCTAGTTTGGGATAGATGCACATAAATTTGTGTAAAGACTTAAGGCCATCACGTTAACTGTTATTTTCTTTTTCAATATTATATAATTCTCACTGATTCCGTTTATGGAAAAGCTTAAACACTAAGACCTTATTTCACTTTTCCTCCCTTTATGTTTGGGTAAGATTTTATTATCACCCGATAAAGAAAAGGATAAATTTATAGAAAACAGGCTTGTTTATATCTTTCTGACAGTTCAGTTCTTAAATGTACTGTGGATGGTTAGACAATTGTCTTAGGGTTTAAGTTCTGAATAACTTGGGTATAGTAGAGTTTTTGAGCTGTGTAGAGAATGCTAGGATATGTAAGAGATGCATCTATTAATGTGAGGAAACACTTGAAATCATGATTATAAGTTTGCAGAGTGGTTGTGCTAAATCTGAAAAATAGCTGTTGGATGATAACAGAGTTTCTTCCACTTACAAATCAATATCATTTTTAACTTTGCTTCATGTAATTTAAAAAATTGGAAACATGAGTGCATTGTATTATCTGACATATTAGGTTTATGCAATTTACTCTAATGTTACTAGTTTTGAAATCTCCCAGAGAAATTCGCTGAGGAGCTGGTCCAGATGTTTAGCCTGGAACTTTGTTTGAAGGTGAATTGCAGTTTGTTGTGTGTGTGTGTCATTTTATATTTGATTCCTGATTTTTTGTTTTACCTTGTGGTTATTATCATGGAACTTGTTTCAAACGGACAGCGGTTACTTGTTCTTGAATTTTTGTCAATTGGTTATGACACTTCACCGGTAAACCAGTTGCATTGGTCAACTCAACTTTATGCTGGTGAGTTCGATGATTTGAAAAATTGCAATCTGTACTGCCATGAGACTTCTAGGCCAGTTCCACCAAGATTGTGGGATGGGAAATCTGACATAGCTGATTTAAGGTTTGACAGCCAACCCAACCCCGAGGTTTTACAGGTATTATGTATAATGCCATATGCCCATATATGCCCTCTAATTCATTGTGAAGTGTCTTACTTGAGGAGTTGAGTTTTAAGACTTATATTTACTCAATGTTGTTGGTATTTAGATTGTCCTACGTAAACGTCCAATTATAGCATTTTTGTCACTTTATTAAAAACATACGATTGATATCATATGATGTTAGCTATCAATTTGACTCTCCAAAGTTCTAGTTTAGACTGTTTTAGTTGCCTCAAAATGTTTTGTTAAATTTCTTGGGCATCTGCAAGTTGCCTTAATAATACAGCAAAGAGTCTCTGTAAGAGTTGTTTCAATATTGGAGTCCTTCCCTCTTTTACTGACAAAAAATTGAGGGAGGGACTCCAATATTGAAACAATGTTAGCTATCAATTTGACTCTCCAAATATTCCCATATATGCCCTCTAATTATGTTTCCCTTGCTTTTAAACCTATGCACATATTACTTACGCTAGTCATAGTTTCCTTTATCTAAATCCTATTCTGCATGGCAGGTTTATTTAACAACATTGCTTGCAGAGGTGAACATTGACACGTTCAGGTAGGATTGCAATGAAGCGCAGAGTGCAAATTTACCTAAATGTGTCTAAAATGTATCTTCATCTCACCACCATTTCCTTCCCACTACTATTGACAGGGTGAATGAGATATTTGCGGTTGTTGGGGAGGAAATGCATGTCAACTTATGTTAAAGAAAGTTATTACAAGCTTCCATGGATTAGGGAGATCTTTGAACACTATATGACATTTGTGAAAGCTTGGGCTATACAGAAAGTAGGGAGAGGCAGAACAGCTTAAACTAACTAATGGTTAAAGGTTTATTGCTTGCTGTTGCAGTAAGACTATAATAACCCGAGATGGCTACTAAGTAGGTCGGCTAGTGGATTTCCAATTTCCATATGTAAGTCTGCATATTTGTCTAGGTAGTTTATAGCGATGCTTGAAAATGAAAATAAAAACTTGATGATTATCATGTTGTATTTATATTTGTCAAGTAGTGATAAGATATTTTTGAAGGATGATGAGACTCAACTCAGTCTTTAGAATTGCTTTTGCCTTCTCACCATGGATCTCAAATATAGGAATTGTAATATTTTGGTCCTGATATATAATATAATATGGGAGAATATTTTTCCCAAAATAGTGTGTCAATGTGTCACTTGATAGTAAAAAACAAAAATAATTATTAAAATTTCAAGTTAAATATATTTTTTCATCAAGAAAGGTGAAAATTGGTATTTTTATGGCTATGCTCCCTTAATGATAGCATCTTTGTGAGCCTATTCATGGGATAACTGTTTCGTTCTGCACTTTCTATTTGATTTAATTCACATTCTCCACGTGTAATGCATCTTACTAAAAATAATTTGTTGTCATTGTGGCAGGTTGACAGCAAGTTTGTTTCTCAAGTTTGATTTTTTTATGGGGTGTACCCTTTTCTTTGTGTCCTGGTACGACAAATTTTAATTTTTTGGGATTTGGCCAAAAGTTGAACGTATACCCATATTTTATTCCTATCGTAAAACCGTAAAGGACGAATGCTGTCTATGTCAAACGCCATTATTTAAAGATACGATGATGTTATGGTTTAAGCTTGTCCTTTGGCATGTTTGCTTTATTGATTACGTTGGCAACATTGTCACACAATCTTAGTAACATCAAAGACCAGTACTACTGCTGAGAACATTGTCTTTCTTTCGTACCATACAGTCACGTGTTTGCGGGAATTGGTCCAACCATAAAAGAGATTTTGGAGCCTATGCTATAAATAATCGGGACAGAAATCACAAACACCTATCTACTAACTTATCAAATATTATCATTGTTATTATCTATCTTCCGCGTACCCCTATGATTGGCTACAAATTATGGACATGTGAATAACACATACCTAATAGAAGTGATTGAGTCAGGACTACACAGTTTATGCTAATTAATAGAGAACTTCAAGTCAAATGCTAAGTTTAAATCTAAAAAGACAGCAATAACATAGTATAATCTTACTATATACAAAAGGCTAGCAACCTGAAACTAACAGTAAAAAGATGCAAATATCTAGACATACATACATTTATAGGTTGCTAAGATCTAAAAGACTCCATTGGTTGAGGAGGCAATCTAGTACCATTTTTCTCCTACCTTGATTGCCACTAGTATGGTTCTATGGTGATGAAGTGCAGTAATATACGTTGAAAGAAAAGAACCAGAAACAGGAGGTTGTTGAGACAACTGACCAAAAAAGATGGAACAATGAATTAATTAATTGTCAAAGTGAAAGACATTGTACCCTGTCAGGAAGATTTCTAGGCATTGGTACTGCAGTAACATATTTTTTGGGGCATGATTTCTGCACATTTGCAGTTGCATTAGAGGATGATGAGCTCTCTGCACCATCGTTTTGCCCTCGTCCATGAAACTTGGCAAACCGATTGATGACAGAAAATCTTTCTAAATCTTGACATTCCACTCTTAAGTCCAGAACTGAGGCTCTTTTATCCAATCTGCATCATTGAGATGAAAAGTACTGGAAAATAAGAGGAGTACAACAAAAAGTGTGGCTAACACGTAAAGGTAAATAAAAGCAATTGGATGAAATAAAAACCTAATGAGAATGGCAATAGTAGGAAACACCAAAGAAAGAGAAAAATATAAAGACCATTGTTTCACATCCTTGTATGAGTTATGGCCTTATAGGAAATTGCACATACTATCATTACCATGCAAAATGATAAAAGCTAAACCAAGAAAAAGCATGCCCAGCATGAGTTTATCCTTTTCATTTCATTATTCACTCGTAGTTTTTTGTAATCATCCATGTTGACTGAAAAGTTAGCAAGTTCAAAAATAGAAAATTTATTCATTGCAAACAGTTCATTTCCAACCTAAATTCAGAGTCTGTATCTTTATCAAATGAGCAATTGAGCCCTTAATATGGACCAAAAAAGAAAGCAAACCACTCAAAGAAAACAGCTTCATAGTTAAACTTCAATTTGCCAAATCAATTATTCTAGTGAATAATATGGAGAATAAAATAATGAATATCAAACTTAAGACTGATATTACCTTGATATATCACTTTCCAGTTTCTTCGCTCTACCAACAAAATCTTCTACTTTCAAAATGTATTGATCAATTTTCTGGGATGATTTAGGCTTATCGGGCAGGCTACACAAAAATATATCAATAAAAAAATTCAGTTGTTATAAGAAGCAGACACAACCCTTCAAATAACTTCGAAAGAAGAAAAAACTTACAGCTTTTTGCTGCCAGGGAGCACAATTGTATCACTTCCAGACCATGAGACTGACCTGCACGCATCTCCTAACGCTAATCTCGCAATAGAGTAGACCACACTTTCATGGTGCAACTTAACATCTGCAGATAGAACTGCAGCAGGAGGAGGATTAAGTAGTTGCTGCATAAGCTGTGTAGTCAAGACAAGTCTTCTTTTTGACTTCATCGTTAAATCTTCGACAAGCTCAGCATCATCCTCAACCTAAAATTAAAATGGAGCAACATAAACTCTTCATTAACAAAAGAATTTGAGATTCAGTTGTAGAGTTGTTTGGTTGTGAACAAACCTTCTCAACAAATCTATTTGCAACTTGAGCCCATTCAAACTCTGCCACACTGCCAAATAACAAGGAACATCAGTCTAAGAGGGAAAAAGGTGTGGCAACTTGATGAGCATAAAAACAAGAGTAAGATATATTCACATAAGACACATAGCGAAATCACAAGGCATAAAATAATTTCAAAGCAAATGATAACACATTGTATCAATGATTCCATAACTAAAAGGCAATATTTTCCAGCATTAAGTCATCAACAATAGGAATAACAATTGTAAGTGCGTTGAATGGTGTTTTAAGATAAGCTTATTTTGAGATAAGAAAAGCTTATAATCAAAATAATCAGAATGCTTCGCTGGAATTCTGTTTATTGTAAAATTAATATAAAACATGTACTAAACCAAGCAATTCTGTCAATACCTAATATCATGAAGCCTTTCAGAACCCTGACTCAGTTCTTTATGCCATGGCATGAGTTCAGAGGTTGTACTTTCACGCTTTTTTGGTAGTGTAATAGGCAAATCAGGTTCAACAGCAGGAGGAGGCATTAACTGAGAAGGCACATGTTCATTTACAACTGAAGTAGGCATTAGAGTTTGCCTTGCATTACCAAGCTGACCAGCATCACTGAGACTATTAACTTGCTCCATTGGTTTACCAAGATGCAAATTATCAGATTGGCTCCGTAAAATGAAAGGCTGATCCATAAGTTTTGGAGGAGTCACTGTTTGTATACCGTACGTTGGCAACACGTTACCATTTTTAAAAGTTCCATATTGCTCAAACCATGACGGTGCCATCTGAGGATTTATCAGAGGATGATCGCTTCTAACAGAAGTTGTTTTGCTATTATTGGAGAAATTAAGAGCATTTTTCTGAGCATAGTCAACTACCTCCTGTGAAGATGCATTAGCGTCTCGTCCATCACCTGGCTTTGTCGAAAAGCTCAGTACATTAGGATCTGATGGTGGCAAAGAAGCATGATTACTTGCCACATCTTTAACCATGTTACCGTATCCATATGACTTATGTTCGTGGTTGGAATCTACTTGCTGTTTGTCTACCACATTATCTGAAACTTTAAATCTCTTGACATCTCGATTACTAGGATCAATATCAATATTTTGCATGGACTGAGCTTGATTTTGTAAAGAGAAATTCTGATGCAAAAAATTGTTTGGTATTAAAGACCGACCAAAATCTTCAATATCTCTGGGGGTAGCAGCTGGACTAGTTTGGAATGCATCAGGTGTGGATTTCATGTGTGATGCACTTGAGGTCTCTTCGGAAGCATCAACACTTCCTGGCAATATCCGCTGCCCAGAGAGGTCATCACCATCTTTCTCTGAATCTTCAATGCCTGACTTCTGTGCTTCGACTGTAGTTTCACTATTAATTGGTCGGGGACGGGATGGAATCATTGAAGTATTTGGTTGTTGCTTGCTAGAAACACTGGTCCATACATTGTGCAAAACCTTTGGAGGGGAGTCATGCAGAGATGCACTAAAGGTAACAGAAGGATGAGGAGCTGTGCTAGCCTCCAATGCTGAAATTTGCATGGTAGACTCTACTGGAGCCGATGCCAATTCAGAATGACTACTTTGAGCTCTTTCAGAATGCTCATGTAACTTATTCATGGAAGCAGTCCGATCAACAAAAGTTTCATTGGAACATTGAGTATTAACCATGTTCTGATTTTGAGTATGGATCATGGAGAAAGGAAAGCCAGATGTGAAAGCCTGTGGAACATTTCCCAGCCCATTGTACTGTGAGGCTTTATCAAAAGTTTGTCCCGAGGAACTAGAAATGTTATTCCTATGCTCATGAGAAGCCTCTCGAGAAGGAAAAGTCTGAGTAGTAGTCAACCATGTATGACCCATATCCACAGTCTCAGATGCAACATGTGGTGTAGCGTGAGAAAATGCCATAGGAAGCCTTTGAGTAGGAGGAGCCAATTGTAAACCAAAGCCCTGGGTCGAAGAACTTTGATATTGTTGAGGATGTATAGTAGAGACATCAGAAGATTTAGTATCTGGCACCCTGGAAGAGAAATGGCGGTTAGAAGTGCTTGTGTTTGATGGAATCCCATGCTCCCCTGACTGATCCACTTTATGAAGAAGCTCAAGAATATTTTGACTACAATAATTTTAACAAATAAAAGCACACAGTTGAGCTAATGTAACCATCTAGGTCATGGAAGCGAAGAATAGGAAAAGGAAAGAAAGATGAACAAGTAAAAGAGATTGCAGTGCCAACTAGAGCAAAAGTTAGCATATACAACAACAATAATCAAGCCTTAATTCCACTAAATATTTCCTAATCGTTTCACCTATGGTTTTTCTTGGTCTTCCTCGGCCTCTAGAAATTGGACTAACCTCTGTTTAGTCTACACTCCTTACTAAGGCTTCTAACAGCCTCCATCACACATTTTCAAACCACCTAGGGCATGATTCTACCATCTTTTCTACAATAGGAGCAAACCCAACTTTCTCCCTAATGCATTCCAACATAACATTCTCATCTCTGCTACATTGAGTTTATTCTCTTGTCGACATTTTATCATCCAACATTAAGTCTCATAACATTGCAGGTCTTATAGTTGTGATAATATAAAAACATGCACAGGTCATGGTTAGTTGCCAATCAAAAAACGGACAGAAAGAATTTTTGAAAAAATATAATTAAGTAACCATCACATGTTGAAATGCTAAATTCATACGCTTAAAACAAAATCAAGAAGAATTTGTTTCAAATGTTGTTCAACTACCTGGGTGAAGCAGTCTTGTTTGAGGCATAATTACCAATACTTCTATCAGATGAATTCAATGTTTTCGGCATATGACTCTGTGATATGCCTCTTGAAGCATTATCATCCGAGCTTTTTGAGTCGCCCTGAAAAGCCACAGACCATGCATCTGTCACTTTTTAAAGGATATAAACGACTTTGGATTCTCCTAGTAGAGAAAATTTTGTGCAATTAAAGTGACACTTGTATACTAAGAGTAAAATCTCAAAATTACCTTCTCCATTTCAGTATAATTCCTATCATAATGACCATACTTTGACTGCCCAGGATAGCTTTGATCCTGACCTTTAACTCCTCCAAAAGGTTGATGGGGCATAGACTGTGAAGTTAAGGCATGCTTGTTTCCATAAGGTTCCATGTGAATACCAACATCCCCCATTGGGTGATACTGAAATTTACGAGTTAGAGGAAGGCTTCGATTTCCCTGGCCAGATAGCTTTGGACTATGTGAATCACTTCCATCAAAACTGGAAGTTTCTCTCGTACCATCAGCTCTATGATGGGAAGGATTAGGGGCAAGACTATCTGATGATTTAACCTTTTTGTTAGAGTTCTGCATATCATGTGCTTCACTATCTATCTTTTCGTTCTTTGATGACTCCAAAACTAAAGGGTTCTTCTCCATGTGATGCCTATATTTATCTGGAGCTTCATTCCTTTTATAGTTTCCCACAGAATCCGCATGTCTCCAAGCACCAACATAAGGAAGCTGCTGGTTGTTTTGATGTCTGACCCATGTAGCATCTGAATTTGATATAGCAGCAGTAACATTTATACCAGTATCTTCCCCACAAACCTGCATATTACTGGCAGACTTTACATGCTCCAACCCAACAGAAGAATTAGTGTCAGAATCATGCTCCCACATAGCAGGAACCTGGCCAATCTCTTGCATAGCTTCTGCACGGGCTTTTAAAGTAGAATTGTTATCAGGTGGGGCTGATTTAATACCATTCCACCCATTAGATCTATTGAATGGCCCACTACTACTATTAGGAGATGATAGTGTCTGTCTATTGGCCCAAGAGTCTGAAATAATATTCTCATTGATTTCTAAACCTGAAGAATTAGCAAGATTTCCATAAATATGACTCCCTTCAGCATTTGGTTTTTGATGAGGACTGCAATCTAACCATTTGCCTCTTTCTAAAGACTGTGGAATTGATCTACGAGAAGAATTGGTCTGTAACCTGTCCTGCTGTTCTTGTGCAGTATCAATACCAGACTGTTGAGGTCCAGTAACAGAATAATTTACATCGGTATTGGGCCGGATAACATCATTTGTCCGGAAAAAAGGTCTTGAATTTATATTGGGTGCTGAATGCAAGTTATTGTCAGCCCAGAGTGATTGTTGTTTGCTGCTATCAATGGTTGAAGGCTGTTCATTTCCAGATGAACGTTCAGCACTCTGGAAATTTATACCACTCCATTCTTCCTGTACACCCGTTTCACTACTAGTAGTTTCAGCTACAGCAGATTGCATAAGTGCACTCCAACTCCCACTCTGAACAGATGGCAATCCATTAAAACCATCAGTACTGTCCAGCATATTTAAATCAGCATTCCTGTCAAATCCATCCCACAGGCTGTCATCTGAACCAAACAAAATCTTCTCTTCAGTTGGATCTAGGGTAGCCACATTCTGTGGAGGAAACTGCATTACCATCTTGTCCTGTGATGTTTCAGATGGTCCAGCTAGTTCTTGCCTCCCATGAAAATCTTCAGTTGATGCATTTCTTTGCTCAGAATTCACTTTCTGCAAGTTATCCATATTTAGTCCACTATTTATTCCTTGAGCAGTAGAACCAAACATGCTTTTTCCTTGAATGTCCTGTCTTGAAACTGAAGTTCCATCTTTTGTGTTAGTTTGATCTGAGAATGCAGTATACTGATGGGCAGGAAATGAATTACCACTGGCTGACATGTGTGGCAATGGAGACTTGTCCCCTAGAATGTGAGAATACTGGTGTGGCATAGAAACCTGAGACGCTGCAGGCTTATCTGCTTGAACATGAGGATACAGGTTTGATGTACCTCTTGATCCAGAAACCGGAAGCCCATAAAGAGACTGCTCTCCCTGATTAGGAACCAATCCCATCAAGCGCACTTGTTCAGGAGATAGCACAAGTCCATTAGAGGACCCTTGCATAACTTGAGATGCACCACGCTGGAGCCAATTTGCATTTGTCGCCATAACTTCAGGCTGCCACAGAAGGTTAGATGCCTCATTGATGGGAATGCCATTGATAAGAGATGCAGAATGGCTCGCAACTGTCTGTCTCGAAGTAGAGGAAGCCGGAGTCATAGAACTCTGTTGCATTGCTTCTACTTGATAAAATTGTTGCTGCCTCTGAAGTTCTTCCATTTGGTTGAGTATCACTTGCTGCTGTAAAAGATGCATGTCATTTATCCCCGATGGCTGTCTAGGCAAGGACTGCTGAAACATGCCCAAATGCTGACCACTTATTTGCTGCTGATTTCCAAAAAAATCATAGTTGACTGGAGATTCAGTGGCATCAGTCCTAGTCATGTTTTTCTTATAGAGCTCAGCACCAGCCCCTTGTTGTGACTCTAGCACTGATATTCCTCTAGGTAGGCTAGATATGCGATGTACATCAGCTTCTGCATCCACTCCCAAAATGTTTGCTTCATTTTGCCTAGAAAGGAAAACCTGATGTCCCTGCATATAACCATTAACAACTGTTTGCTGGTTTGGGGATTGATTTCTGCCAGAGTCAGGTCTTCGATTTGATTGTGCCAGGTTGAAACCGTGTTGCAAATGTGGAGAGCTAGTTTGTCCCTGCTCGGAATCTTGGTGCAAGTAAACAGAAATACCATTAGTAAAGAAAACAAATCTTGTAACAAAGTTAAACTTCAAAACCACAGTTATTAGTTACGTAACACCAATAGATATATAGATGAATATAGATACTGTAGCTACAAGTAAATACATTATTATTAATCAAATAAATGGTTAAGAAACAACTTCAAAAATTTGTTGGAATTTCTACCTGGTTGCTGTAGATTAAAGTTCTTCAAATTGGGAATAAAAGGTGCACCAGTTGGCCTCTGGTTACCGGCCCACAAATTGTGGCCTAGCCCTGGCCAATTTCCTTCAACTTCCTGTGTGTGATACTGGCCCTGGGCCAAGTTCTCTTGATCAAAAAAATTATGGACCCTGTCTCCTACTTCGTTTCCAGGCATAGAACCCACGATATTTCAGCAGATAACTATTATAAGAAGACTGAATGGATCAAGGAAGATCAAGTTTCTCCAAATATTATGATGTCCAAGAACACACCTCTGAGCAACTACCATTTATTCCTGGAAATTATTTATAGAATAAAAATTAGCATGCAGGTCAAAATTTATTTGGTTTATACCAAGTTATCAACTAATAAAATACTTGTGAAGGCACATCAGAATAACAATAACTGAAATGTCATTCTAGATGCCTAAATTCACTATCAATCATAAGCACTATGTTATCTCCAATGACACATAAATGAACCATTGCTTATATGACACATTCTAAACATAAGCCATAGTTATTGTTTCTTTTTCCAAATATTTTCGATACACTCTCATGTACGGAATGGTGCTCCATAGATATACTAGTATTAACACCCTAGCGCTGTTTTCAAATCCTACAAAAAGGTTGAAACATAAATGATCCATCTCCAAAAGTAAGATCGTCATGTATAGAACATAAGTGATAAGTGTAACTGTTCACCACAAAATACATCAATAAAAATTACCAAATATGCATAGCATCCTCCTTCGAAGTTCATAGGTAATTGAATATTGGTGCAAAAAGAGGATCAAAATGGGGAATATTTAAACAGGCTGCAGCAACTTCCAAACCAACCATAAGATAGAATCTTAAGAAAGTAAAAAAAAAAAAGAGCTTGTAAAATAGAAACAGAGCCCTAAAGGTATTCACAACATAGTTATGTGCTTGTAAAAACCATGGTCACTGGGATATGGGAACAACACCACCGCAAAGCCTATATTTCATGTTCCCTACATGCAACTCCATTTCTTCTATTTATAAATGGGTGTTAGTCTGGTGATGCCATTCAATAGTATTATTTGTGATATGACATACTTACACATCTAGGTTTTTAACTATTCATATAACTTATCATTTTCAAGCCATCTGAGAAATGCATCAATTTCTTAGCAACTGGAAGTGATTCTTCAAATATAAAAAACAATCTCAAATTCGGTGAAAAACATAACAAGTGAAAACACAAAAGAGTGATCCTATCCAAAAACTTCAAAGTGTCTACAGTCTTAACCAACAAAGTGTACACAAACACTTCAACAATGGTTATACAAAGAGGTCCGCTGCTAAAAATCCATCATCTGTGTTCATACCCAATGGACTTATGACATCCACATGGATAAATTATAAAATACAAAACCCATTTTAATAACTAACCTAAAATTAACTAAAATCCAGTTACAGAAATTATTACTTGACAGAAATTGACGGTGCCGGAAATCCTTCTACTTTTTCCACAGAAGACAGGGGAATGTAAAGAAGGGCACGAGCCTTAAGTCATATTAGGAAGCCAAGAATTCACACTCCCCATCAATCAGCAGAAATCAAAACCTAGAAATAAAATATGCACAATTTACCTAAGCTGTAAAGTACAAGAAACTCATTTTCCTAGCAGCTGAGCTCATCCAAAAACCAAAATCTCAAATTTAGCCCCAAAACGCACAAGATCGAAAACAACACAATTCGAGCTCAAAATAGGCATTCAAATTGGCCACACCAAACAAAACCAATACACAAGCTTCATAAATTGCGCCCAACACGAAAGAAACAAAGATATAACCACAGATTTGAATTTCTTTGATTTTTCCCTCTTTTTTCGCTATAAAATGATTCCTAAATAGAGAAGGTAGGGTTTACAGAGACATAAACGTAGCCCATGAACTCACAGTGACATTGAGGATCCACCATTGAATCTAAAAATCGATCCTGAGAAAGTTTGGAAGAGGCATTCGTTAGGGTTTGAAAGCATTGAATGGAAGAAACAGAGAAGAGAGTCTCTTTGGTGAGCTCACACAGATAAAGTGATCGAAATAGTGCGAAATTTTCAACGAACAGAGCCACAAAGCTGAGGTTCGGGGCAAAGCTGAGGTTCGGAACAAGAGGTTTGTGGTTCGGAACCGTGGCTGGGCCGTTTTCTCACCAAATGGGAAGCGATTCGAAAGTGGGTGTTAGCAATTATATAAAAAAGCCCAAGAGGGGAAAAGATGGTTGAAAACTTTAGGGTAAATGGGCTATCCAATTGAGTTCATACACGTGGCAAGATGACGATACCACAATCAGTATCATTTTTTAACGGCTCATATATTTCTTAAATCAAACTATTTTTTATCTTACACTTACAAACGAGTTAAGGTTTGATTTTGGTGCATGTAACTTGCATGAATTCAAGTAGAGGTGCTGGTAGTAAGTTACATTCAATAGATATAAATTAAATTTTATATAATTAGGAGTATATAAATATTAGCTATAAGAATAATGTATAACCAAACAAAAATATTAATATGATTCGTTAATTAAATTGCATATAAGGTATGTTATAAATTTTATAATAAATATAAATATTACTATTTATATAACTTAATTTTTGAAATGATTCAATAATTTTATTACAGTAATGTATTACAAATAACTACACATTCTAAGATTTTAAATTTTACTGGGTCATTCAAAAATATGAATTTTTTTCATTTTTTATATTCTTACTCTACAATATAATTTGACAGATTTTGATCATCATTTCTCAATTTTAATCAACTTTATTAGGATTGATTGGATATCTAGTTTTATATCACACTATTTTTATAGAACAATTATCTCCTCTAATAATAGAAAGACAAGGATTTATATCTTTTTATTTCAATAATAAAAATATTATTTTTTATTATATAAAATGATAAAAATATTATATATCTATCTTATTTATTTATTTTTGTAGCAGGAGATACTTACTCGTATTTATAAGATTAGTTATCTCCATGCGAAAATCATGGCACTAGAAAAGAATTCGAAAAAGATAAGGAAGGACAAAGTCCTATAGGCCCGTTCAGTGCTTGAGGCCTCACGCTCTGTTAAGCTTTTGCGAGTCCCTATGAAACTATTTTCTTCCTTAATATATGGTCTACAATAGGACACAGTAGCCAACTAGCCATAACCAGTGAAAACACTGCTTACTATTTAGGTACATAAAAAATACTTTTATTAATATAATAAATGTTACATTTACACTAGCTCACTGCTTATTTATTACATTGTTACAACAGAAATTGTATGAATATTTTGACAAAGAAATTAAGTCATTTTCATTTTAATAATATTTAAAATGCGTATCATACCTATATAGCTCTCATTGGGAGTGTATATATTCATATACTATGGTCCCATATTGATAACACACCTAAAAAAACACATCAACAATAGAATTGTGTCTTAAAATATAGTTTTAAAAACAACTAAAACCTTTTTATCAAAATATGTGTAGTTTGAGGCAAATGGGGCCAACTATCATCACACCATTTACAACTACGTGTACCATCTATCAATCTTATGCACTCTCTCTGTTATGTTTTCTTCTTTTTTTGTCCTCTTTTCTTTCTTTGCTCTATTCTCTCATATCTCATCTTCTTCTCTCTCATCTTACCTGTTCCGCATTTTCTCTTCTCAGTTCTTCCCACCCTCCTAACATGGCTGCTTTTGCTCTTTCACTCCTTCTTTTGGCCTTCATGACACCCTCTCCAACTTCATGTATGTTTTTTTTGTTTAAACATGGTGCATATGATATCAATGTCCCTAGCTTTTCTTTCTTTTCATGCTCAATTTATATCTCTCATATTTTTTTAAACAGTGAACATCTATATAGTTATGTAATAATAATAATAACATTAATTAATCATATAGAGATATTGTGACACTACGTTCCTTAACACACTAATAATATTGAAAGAGTACTGAAAGCTAAGACATGTTTAAATATTTGATAGGTATGTCTTGGTGTGTATGCAAGGATGGGAGCGATGCAACACTGCAAAAGACATTAGACTATGCTTGTGGAGCAGGGGGTGACTGTAACCCACTCCGTCAAAACGGACCTTGTTTCCAACCCAACACCGTCAAGGCTCATTGCAGCTATGCCGTTAATAGCTTTTACCAAAAAAAGGGTCAAGCTCCTATGTCCTGTGATTTTTCTGGAACAGCCACTGTTACTTCAACTAACCCTAGTAGTAAATAATCAATCTTCAAACCCCTCCTTTTTATATTATATATATATTTTCCAAATATTTCTGTAACTGTAATAGACATTACCTTTTTTTAAATCGTTTTATTTGTTATTCTTGATGAGCAGGCTCTAGTGGTTGTGCATATCCTTCCAGCGCCAGGTATGTACTATTTGAACTATTATTCTGTCGTGTTCTTCATTTGTTTTTGCTTAGTTTAATGTAGGATTTTTTTATGTCATTGTCTTTGACTGAAATTTAATAAGTTTGGTAATGAAGAAGTATTAGTGGAGTGGTGTCTTTTACTTTTTGTTTCTCGTAATGGGGGACTAGGGAGCACTTTGCATAGATAAATTAACATTCACAAAAAATGGTGTTCCCTACTTTGGGTGGCATGGTATTTGCTGTTTTTAAATGAGAAAAAATATATACATTCCACAATTTACATGATAAGAGTTGTATACTATTTATATTTCATTTTTAATTATCATTGTCACTTTAAAAAATAATATAAATGACTTATGAATGATATATTAACTGTATATAAATTTTTATACTAACAATACATATATATTATTCTCGTTTCAAATTTACATATTAACACATTATAAAAAGAGTGAATTACACTCACACCCCATGAGTATTAGTGAAATTACACAAATCACCTATCCATTTTTTGTCTTTACATGAACCACCCCTGCATCCTACACGAACCACCCTTAGTTTTATATATATATTACACTGACTACCTCTGCATGTTATAAAAGTGTAATATTTTAAACAAAAAACATGTGGTGAGTGTAATTAATTTAAACAAAATATTATATATTGTGTAACATTTCAAATAATACAAAAGTCAATGTTAGTTTATTATTTTTGTGTCATTACAAAATACATAAATAATTTCAAAGATATTTTTAAATAAATCTTATAATATTTTGTAATGAGCCAAATAATGAAGACGCATCGACTCATATATTATTTGAATTTTTCTTCACAATATACAATATTTTATTTAACTTAATTATACACACTACACATTTTTTGTTTAAAATATTACACTTTTATATTATGCAGAGGTAGTCAGTGTAACATATATACAAAATTAACGGTGGTTCGTGTAAGGACAAAAAAGAAATGGGTGATTTGTATAATTTCACTAAAATTCAGGGAGTTTAGTGTAATTTACTCTTATAAAAATAATCACACTAATGTGTCATTGAAATGTCTTCATTGGCACGGGTCTTCCTTTTTCGGGAGATCACATATCTTAAAAGCACAAGCTAAATCTAACTATTCTATAATATAAGTAGAAATGAGACTATTAAATTTAAAAGTTATTTTATTAAAAAACAATAACGGTTCGATAATGTTTATTTTCGTCAATCTATACTTAGTAATGAATTCCAAATAACATTTGAACATATAATAAAAAATTAATATATTATTTTAACTCTGTTTTGTATTGAATAGAAGCCCAACTTCTAAACCTATAGTAAAGATAAAAGTATAATCTCATTATAATTTTTACTATAATTTTGAGCATAAGATATGATATGGTTGAGGACAAGAGCTCGGACATATGTAATTGAAGCATAAAATTAAACAAAATTGTTGTTTTAATATTTACTATTTTATTTTGAAGCGTGTGACTGTCATTTTCAACAATCCTCACTTATTGGAGTTTGAGTTTGATACACTAATACTAATGTTCTCAAATCCAATCTAGATGAGAGGCCCTTTCATTTAATTTGATCAATACAGCAATTTCATAGTGATGTCTAAGAGCCATTGGAGTGAGACAGTGAACTTTAACTTTGAAAGACGGTGCAATAATTGGGATCAGGTGCATTAGTAAAGCTAGAAATCTCTATTTCAAATCCATAAAAAGGGGGTCACCACCATTAGGAAAAGACAAATTGGTGCCAATTTATCACCCTTTATAGATACCATGCTTTTTTGGGGAGAAATAAACAAATAAAAACTAGTCACTTATTATATGGTCTAAGACTAGTTGTCTTAACTAATTATTCATTTTAATAACATGATTTTGAGGATTGAGAGTACATCTGCATTAGTTTTGAATTTTTTATCTTTGAAACAAAAACAAGATAGATGGATAGACACTTGTTTTGGGATGTATATAATTTTGAAAACTCGAGATTTTCTTGATGTTTGTGTATGACAAGTCTTAGTAACCCATCATTTTCTAAGTTTCTATAAAATTACCCCCACTATTGAATAAAGAATTGATATTCTATGTATTGTCTAGTATTAATACTAATGAGTATTTTTAATTTTTAATTAATATGTTAAAAGATCATTATCATAACATATCTATATTGCAATTATTAACCTGAGTTGGTACGGTACTTGATTTTGATGGACAGATTAAGAAATGTGTCTAACCCATGACATTTTACCAAACCAATTAATCCTTAATAAATCACTCAAACTAGTGTGATTTTTGAACATAATTAGACAGCTTTTATGTGAAATGACTAATGGTTGCTTAATATCCATAATCAGCACTATAGGAACTAGCACCACTCCAGTGTCTACTACACCAACCATGGGAACCAACAGCAGCACTGGTACTACTCCACATGGTACAACTCCTGGTGTATTAGGAGGCATTGGCACAGGTATGGGGCCTTCAGGATCAGGCAATGATGAAAGTCATGGTGGGCTTAGACTTCTTCACACTACTTTTCTCTCTCCATTTTCTATTGTCCTCTTTTCTGGCTTCATCATATGCTTTGGTGGGGTTGAAAAGACTAAGTAGTGGTCACAAGTGTAACCCTGTATTTATCATGCATGGGAAAAGGTGATGCTGTAATATCACATGTCACTGTTATTTTCTAAGTGTTGAACTTGAGATGTTTCTACCTATTTTTCTCCACCTTCTGTCTTCTACTGTTGTCTATCTGTAGATTAATAGATTGATTATTTACTTAGGAAATGCATTTCATGGTTTAATTTCTTTTATATCGATATGGAAAGTGGATAACAGATACGCAACTTTGCTATATTAGACTGGAATAGCCATCTCTTCTTAGTTTTTTTTTTCCTGAATGACAAAAAAAAAAATTATTTTATTATAATTAAAAAGATAAATGTTTTATTTTTGTAACACTTATACTTCCTTCAACAATTACCTACTAAACTTTATTATTAAATAAAAAGAGAAAAATATATATAATAATAGTGTGTGATTTTCATATATTGTTTTATTATTAACTATTTTTTACTATTCAAAAAAATAATACAAAAAATAATCAATATGATGAATGATATAATAAAAATATATATAAATATTTAATACTGCTTTAATTTCAATAAATGTGACTACAAGATGTCATAGTTCTCCTTATTTGTACATCAAAATAAACGACCTTTTTAAGTTACCAAGACAATAAATAAATTTGTAATTTTTCTATGTATATAAATATTTAACTATAATAAAAATAATTATCATCCTAAGTGGAGTTAAAAGTAGGCCTTCAAAAAAGAAAATTATTTAAAAAGTAAATCACGAGAACTTTAAACTGTTATTTAATATTTAAATAATGTATTTTTAAAAACGTGTAAATAAATATTTATTAATTTATTGTATATAGTAAAAGGGGATGAGATTTTTCTTTAATACTAAAAAAGTCCAAATTCTAACCATTAATATTATTTTAGAATTAAATAAATTAAAAACTTAAAAATTTATGATAGTGGAGGAGAGGATAGAGGATAACATCTGATTCGAACAAAACGAGTGAGTATAATTTATTGTATTTATTTAATATTTGTGAGGGTGAAAACTGAAAAGATGTTATCGGGCATGGTGAAATAGATAAGGGTAAGTGTGGTGTTTGTGTTGTAGCAGTTGAAGTTTCACTCCCTTTGTTTTGTTTTCACCAAAACTAACTCATTCAATAAACATCACCCATAAATAATCCTTTTTTCTTCCTTTAAAAAAAAGATAGTTTTTTTATTATTCCTTCGTTGCCCCCAACCAGCGAAGGGAGGGAAATCCATCTTTTATGTTTTTTTTTGCACTTTCATTGGTTTTTGGTTCATGCTTGTATGACCATTTTTCGATTTGCATTCTCTTTATTTTCTTGCTGTTTGCTATTTTCATTATTTGATTCTCCATCTTTCTCATAGTTAGTGAAAGATTGGGTTTTTTCCATTCACAAGATTATATAGCTGAGAGTTGGACAACAAGAATATATATTTAGTTACTTACTCAGGATGATTTTATTTTCCTGACTCATTCTTTATTTTGATGGGAGGTTTTTCCCTTCCATCTTTGACTCTGCTAATGGAAAAAGAAAGAGGGTATTTTGTTTTGTTGAGTTTGGTTAGTGGCCTTGTTCCTTAGTCCTTATTGTGTGTTTGTTTGAGAGAGAGCTGCAATGGATTTTTGGGTTGTTGCAGCTGCTGCTGGAGCTGGCTATTTAGTTAAATATTTGAACAATATTTCAAAGAATAGTAAGAGTTCTTATCATTTGTCTGAGGATTCAAATATTAAGAATCTTGACTCTCCGAGTCGTCCATTTCGCCACAGAAATAAATTTGGCAAAGATGTTCCTTTAGATAGAAGGGTTGCTGATTTGAATCCAAGCTTCAGGAATTGCAATGAGAGTGATATTCTCTGTGTATCAAAATTACCTGTATCATTCTCTGCAAACGAGAACTTCAATGATAGTGAAGAGGGAAATGAGCAAAGCTCCAACGGTAGTGGCAATTGCGCCTTCCTGTTTCCTGATTTGTCTGCTGGAGAAGTGGGTTCTATCCATAATGCCCGTAGAAATAGAAAATATCTCAGGACTAAGCATATGTATGGGAATATAAGCAGACCTTTAAATTCTTTACAAAGTTGCCTGATTGCACAGTTATGCAAAGAACATGCTAAAATGGAAGAGTGTGTCTTTACTCCTCATTCATCACCATCCCGTGTCACACGTCCATGTCTTGTAAGTGATGGATGCCAAATAATCAGAAGGGAAAATGATAATGATTCTTCCAGTGCATTAGCTTCTAGTGCAGAATATAAGTTGCATGCAGGAGCCAGTCAAGTGAAAGATGGAAATGTGTTATTTGGGGTTCCCTCTTTACCAAAATTTGGATGTTTTGATGATTCCAGGATGAAGTTTAATACAAGCAATGGGAAAAGTAGGAGTTTGAGCTCTTCCAAGGATGTGTTCAAACACTTGCGTGCTCAACATGGTAAGGCTCTTGATTTAAAAATACATTTTGACGCTTTGATGTGTTGTAATTATTTGTTTTTGCTATTTCCTTTTAGAAGAATTCTTTTGTTTCGTATGGGATTAGTTAACTTGTTTACTAACTTACTCTTGAGGAGATATCTGTCTTCCCATTGTGATATGAATTTTTTATAGATAGATTCATCTGCATTTTTTTGGTTAGTGAAAGTATCTTGCTATATTACTAATGCACAAGGAAGACAAGTTGTAAAGGACTCTTGTTTTGTTTTAATGCTCAAGTATATATTTTATACAACTCATTAGCTCCTGAGAATGAGACTCGCATTATCAACAACAATAACAATCAAGCCTTAACCCCACTAGGTGGCGTTGGCTAAGACTCACATATTATCAGTTATCTGAAAGCCAAATGGGATTTGAGCTGGTGTAAACTCGTTCCTAAGAATGAGACTCATGTCCTGTCAGTTATTTGAAAATCAAGTGGGTTTTAAATTGGTCTAACTCCTTACACACTCTAACGACGTTATTGAATCTTCATTTTTCTATCCTGTAATCAAATTTTAACGATTATTTATATGTTGTACAATTTGGCAATTTCATTTTTGGTCCAGAGTTGCTAGATGGGTAAAGAAATTGCTTCAGGTCCTAATATGGCACTTTCAGCATTACTTGGAAAATGGTTTATTATCATGTCTTAACATATGTTGACTACAGCTATCTTTAAACCCCAAACAAATCATCTGTAATTATGTATCAGTAACCACAAACATTGATCCATATCATGGAGATTTGATAAAGTTTTACGTTGGCTGTCGATCACCTAACACAACCTTCACCTTTTATCTGGACTTAGAACCGGCTACGTGTAACATCAAACACACATAGACAGGTTTTAAAAGCAGATATTGATCTTATGAAAAAATAGGCTGATAATTGATTGCTTATGCAGTGTGTTTTGCTTTGATAACTGCTTTTGTTTACATGTTCATAATCCTCAGATGCAACATTTATCTTCAGTCTCGGAATAACTTTTGGGATAATAACTTGCATGTTGGCAAATAAAAGAGAAATGGACAAGTTAAGGGAGTTGTTGAAGCATAATGAAAACTTGGTTCAAGATTTACAAGAGGAACTTCAAATGAAAGATTCAATGACAGTGAAGGAGTTACATGGTGAAGTTTATAGTTCACAGGAGACACATGAACATTTCTTCTGTGATGAGAAGCTAAATGGACTCTCTCCTGAAAAGCACATGGATAACTCTCCAGTAATCGATGGTAAAAAATCATATAATCAGGAGAAAGAAGAAAGTTCAGAATCTATGAGCAAAATAGAAGCTGAACTTGAAGCCGAACTTGAAAGATTGGGGTTGAATATGAATGAGTCTAGCATGGATAGAAGACTGTCTGAGCTAGTTGAGGTAAGCATATATGTTTATCTTTTTCTATCAAATAAATATTTTTTTAATCTTTGAACTTCTAAGCAATAACTATGTAACATTGTGCAGTGACACAATCCTATAGGCACATAACATTGGGCAGTTACATGATTATATATGCACACAACATTAGCTTGGAATTTGTATGTTGTGGTGTGCTTTATCATTTAGCTTATCATATAAGAAGGTCCAAAACTCCTAATTAAGTTCCATGCCTGGTAGAGGTGAAAGTTACAAAGATCATAGTGAAAATACCTCTTTCTGATTTATGTCTTAAAGAGGAATTTATGTTACTCAATTCCTCCATATTTCCACCTTTAACTTTTTTAACCTAGGTCCATATCATGTAAGACAAATGCCTCATAATAACTAGTGCTCTACTTATCAGTTTTATGTCACTTTCTTTCACTCATTTTTATTTACTTTAATTACCTAGAATGGTATAGTGCTTTTGTTATATTTTCAAATTTGAAGTAGATTGATTATGTAAACAATCTTGGAACTGGTGCGGGTTGAGCTACAAGCTGTGTATACTGTCTTGGATTTATCAAATATAACTTTCCTTTCTCATTTAAAGGATCTTATGGTTCTGATAACCTTCTATTTCTCACCCTAAAAATGTCTGATGTTATGGATTTTATGATAAACAGGATTTTCTTATAAGAAGCTAAAAAAAGTATTCACACATTGAAGAACTACATGCTTAATACTTTAAGAGTTAGTGAACTTAGTTTTCAATAATTTTTTTACTATTTTTTGCTCTCATCCTCAACCCTTAAGGCTGAGGTTAAGAAAACCCTAAAGTGAAGACCTATCCTGATTTTGCAACAGAGTAGATTTCTCGGTTAGTTAGCTAACCTTCTCTGAAATATTTGGAAATCACATATAGCTCAAATCCGTGGGTTAACTTCCCAAGTTTTTGTCCCTTTTCTCCCTATTTTCTTCACCTTGATTTTTGTGAGTTTGCCTATTTGTTTTTCCCCATGCGTTTTGTATTCTAGGTAACAGTGCTTTAAATGGGCCTATATGTGTTAATGTTTGCAAATTCTTGCAGTTTGACCCGGACTTCGTAGCAGATTTTGCACAAGGTGAATTGCCAAATGACAAGGTCCATGTGGGTGATAATGTTCAATCAAATGAGGATACTAGTGACACTACAAATCTCCCTGTAAACTCTGCAGTTTCACCTCGTGAACTAAGTCTGCGCTTGCACGAAGTTATGCAATCCAGACTTGAGGAACGTGTGGAGGAGCTTGAGATTGCCCTCCAAAATAGCCTGAGGAAATTATGGTTTATGGAATTAGAGCATGAGACTTGTTCCCGAAAGCATTCTCCAGGTGGTGGACAAGCATCATCTTTTACAAAAGGAAATATATTGACTTATGATGACTGTGATCCTATGATCCAACCCCTAGTTACAAATTTATCAGGTGAAGCTCTAGGTGCATACAATGAGGCTCATGAAGAATTAGTAAAAATAGATAACTCCGAAGAAAATTCGCCATCAGGTATCTATGACCCTGACCAAAATGTAGGTTCACATTCAAATGACTGTCTTCAACATGGTGTTGCAGATGATTCCAGAATTCTCCCCATGGTTAATGGATTTAGACTGTCAAGGGAACTCTCTTCTATTGATACACCAATGTTGGAAGGGCGAAGCTCCGGCGCTGATGAATTAAATGATGGCAGTGCAGATGAAAATTGTGATCATGAGTTGGAAATGCAATTAATAAAGTAAATTGTTGAAAGGGTTAAGAAAAGTTCTCCAGTTTTGCAAAATGTAAGAATGATATTGTATTCTATGGATAAAGATGAACATTGATACCAAATATTTTTTAGTTGTAGGAGTAGAATAGAATATGTCTTTGTTGTACAAGAGAGTAGTAGTACTTGGTATTATAACAAAGCTAACTTGTTATTGACTTCGAGTTTGTGTATGCCACAGTTACATTTGGAAATAGTGAATAGCTGGACAATATTTTTAACAGCGTGTCCTTGGGTAGTATTACAGTATTTCCTGTGTATATTTATAGTTCATATAAACATTGGCATAATATAAATTTTACAAGTCAATTCTTTCTGATACATGTTTTGTTAACTGCTTTTAAGATTGTAAAAATAAAAAGTATAAGTATGAATGTTTTGAAATTTTATACATCATCTTATACTTTTAAGACTGAAATTTTGATTTCTAATTATATGTAACCTTATGTTAAATTAGATTCTTATAATTTGCCCTTGACAACAAAGTTTATTTTACGCATGATCCTAAATTGTAGATTCTGTTGGGAAGTAGATAATAATTGCCAAGTAGACTTCTGTTTGTTTGGGTGGAATTAGAAAGTCACAGCATGTATGACACAACTCAATATGACAAGATTAGTTGCATTGGCAGCACATAAGTTTGTTATTCTGGTTGGAAAGGAAAAAAATAGGAGAGAATGAAATGCCTTAAGTTGTGCAACACCTTGTGTTTTATTTAAACATTTTGTTGCACCAATTCATCACTTTTCTATCTGTCATGTTCTTCCATTTAACTTTCTCCCTATTCTCTTGACCCTTCATCTTTCTTAGTCCGTGGAAGCAATGAGACTGCTGATTTCCTCGGCCATGGCTTAGATGATTTCAGCAGGTCCTAGTCGGCAGTCTCTTTGGATCTTTCCGGCACATTGGTTTTTCATGTATGAATCACCTTTCAAATTGAACTTCTTCATAATGTATTTTCATTTATAATGTTATCTTATGCGTGAAAATGCATGGATTTGTTTGCTTTTCCATAATGTCTGTATATTTCAATCAATGTTTAATATTTGTTTGTCTGGAAGATTTCCCTCGTTTACAATAATATATATCATGATAAGTCAAGCACCAAATAATGTTTTTTGCTTTCTCTTTTCTTTTGGATGTTTGACATATCAAATGGCATGTTGAATCTCCATGTTGTATAGATCAGATAAGATAGGGATTAAACATTTTGCAATATTTCTATATATTGTTTGATGCTCATAATCAACCCCTTCTAGTGAGAATGGACTTGGTTATTATTGTTGTTATAAGCCTTTAGTTTATAAGTATAAAACTTGTTGAATTAGTGTTTTAAGATGTGAGTTTTATTGGAGATTGTGGTTGTACAGCTTATAGAAATTGGCATGGGAAAATCTGGACCTTGAATCACTTAAAGTTGTTTGGTGATGGAAAGTAGACGTGAGAATAGTTCAAGTGGTGATTTGAGAACTGGTCCTGCCGCAAATTTAGGTGATCAATTTCAACATACATCTCCATTGACAGAACAAGGACATGGAAGCATAATTAATAATCATTTGGGTACTCAACCTTCTGCATTGGGCAATAACACAATCCCCACTTCATCATTATCATTATCATCATCATCCCAAAGCCCCTCCCTAGTGCCAATTAGTGATCATGCATATCAATCATCCTCAGCAAATCCATTCCAAAACCAGCCACTTGTTGATGAAAATGTCCCTATGAAAGTGCAAGGCACACCTCCAAAGGGTCCTGCAAAATCCAGTAATAATGATGATATCCCAATCAACTCTAGTGGTTCAAACATGGAATATCGCACAAACAACAAAGGGCCAGAAATACAAAATCCTCCAGTGCAAGTAATGGAGCGTCAAGGTCAAGGAGATTCTAGTACCAATTCCCCATATACTTTTCCATCACATGTCTTTGCTAGGAACAACACCAATGCACCAGTGGAATGGAGCACTGCCTCTAATGAATCATTGTTCAGCATTTACATGGGAAACATGAGCTTCTCAAATGAAATACCTAACTTTAGTGGTGGCAATAAATACACTGAGTTGGATAAACCAGGTGGTGAAACTTCCATGTTTGATCAACCACCTAATGTTGCTAGTTCACCAAATCATCAACCCCCAGCAGAAACAACACCAGTGAATAAGTTCAATGATATCAGCCAAAGAACTGCTGAAATGCATGTAGAATGTTCTAAAGCTAAAGCAACTGAAGCAAAAGCTTTTGAGACAATGAGAGAGGTTATAATGGAAACTAGCAGAACCAATGAGAATGCTGTAGGTAAAGGAGGGGATGATAAAAATTCTAATACTCGTCACCAATCAGATGGGAGTACCCAATCCTTTGCTTTTCAATCGTAAGCTATGATCTCTCGAACTACTTTTTCACATATATAAATGCATGCTTGTGCTTCCTTAACTTAATAAATAGTCTATTCAGAGTCTATGTTAATACATTACTAATACTCATACAACATTTTTACATGTTCTTTGTAACCATTGATTAAAAGGTTTTGCTTTGAAAAGATGAACGAGTAAATATAAGTAGCTAATAATAGATGTGAAAAAAATGTGAGAATATCATTAAGGATGAAAGCTTGAATGAATAGAATGTTTTTTTGAACAAATTACTGAAACGATTTCTTATTTTTTCACCTTAAATGTCATAGAAGTGTTTCATCTAAGGGTGAAGAGAAGAAGAAGCAACATAAGCAGATAGAGAAGGAGCAGGAAGAAACAACAACTGAAGTTGATGAGACATCAAAGTCAACAACAAACCCTCCTTCCAAAGGATGGCTAACTTGCTTCTCTTGTTGTAGTACTAGTTGACCATCACTTCAGAGTGTCATGGTTTTTGCCAAAAACCATTTACTATCTCTGTCATCTTGACAACCTAGTATTATCTACCTGCACTGTAAAATAGATATAGCCAGTTAGTTTTAACTCCTTTACTTTTTCATTTTCTGATCATGTTTATGTTGTACAATATATAGTTGGCAAATCAGGGACAATTTCTGATTGACTTTGTATAATTCGTTTTTAGTCTAATTTTACTATTAGCAGGCAAACAAAGGCATTAAAGAAGCTAAGTAATTACCCAAAAAGCCCATGTGAAAGCATATCATGATTTTGCATGTCTCCTATTTACTATACATTTTACAAATTAATACAACAAGATAACTCATTTATAAAAAATGTTGTAAAACTAGTAACTCATTTATATTGCTGTGTTGGTGTTACTCAGAATGAGTATAACAGTGAGAAGCTGCAAAGGATTACAGCTGTACAGTTTTTCCTGTTCACTTTGCTACTGAGTCAAGATGGTAGTTTTTCAATAACATGATTATGCTTATTACACATTACACACTACAATACTAATTTAATATCTTATAATGTTTGAACACATGTTTCATGTCATTCACTTTTTTAGTTCTGATTAATCTCAATGCTTTCTCAGTCGTTAGCTATTGGTGAAGATTTTGGATTATTTGTATGACGTTTAAATTTAATTTTTCCCATTTAATATAAAAAACATAATTTCACTTCTATTTTTTGACATCCTCTTTTGGTTTTGTAACACGAGGAAGGGTTGAACATGGTCATTGAGACCTCAATGTACGTCATAGCTTTGAGAATAAAACTTCTAATATAAAAAACAAATTAGATTCAATTATGAGATTGGTTCACTTTTGAGAACAATAAAGTGTGCACTTTTGAGAACATTAGGACGTTAATCTAAGAAGTCATGATATATTTATCTTATTCTCTAAAGAATTTTACTCTGAAACTGAATATGAGTCATCTTAATCATTTACAAGATGACCTTTGCATGCAAAATAAGCTACCCAAACACACTAAACAATGCCCCTTCTTAACTTATCATTAGCCTTTATAAGAGGAGACCAATGAAGCAATTTTATGCAATAGCTTGGATGCAGTCTTGTCATCACTCTCATTGTGACAGTTAGAGGAGATCCATTCTTGATACCTATGAAGGCTACCTGTGAAGTCTGTAAACATACCATCAACTCCTATCTTGTTCAGCCAATAATCATACTCTTCATAAGGATCTTGATTAAAGTTTAAGCTCAAAAATTGGTTCTCATTTCGGTATGTATATGGATGCACCTGCATCATTATCAAAATTTCATAAAACAGTGGATATTGGTATAATCTTGGGAACATTATCCATCAAGTCATAGCTTGAAGCAAGAAATATACCTGCAAGTTATGAGCATGTGCCCTATCAACAAGATCAGTAGGAGTTTGCAAATAGTTGTTTACAACAGGTACCACTGTGTCCTTCCAAGGTCCAATTCCCACAACATATTCCTTTATGTACTCAAAGTACCTATCAGATGTAATTTCCCAGTATGACTGCACATCATCATTGCAGTACAACTTGTTAGGATTTGTAATACACAACTTACAATTTGAAAACAACATTGTATAAAATAAAATGGAGATAGTATTACTTTTATAAAATAATTCATACAGTGCATAGAATCTGGGATAAGACCAAGGGATAATCAAGGTACAGTGATTTAGAATGGATTATCAGTTTTATAAACGGTCCAACTTTACTTATTCTTCTCTTTCTTGTGTAACTTTATAAGGTTTAAACACTTACTATTATAATTAAATAATAATTACTTTAACAAGTGTAACCAACTCCATAAAAAAATTCTTTTTCTTCCAAAAACTTGCAGAGGAGTTCAAAGCTAAGGAAGATCATAATGCAGCTACACTAGGGATTGCATTACGCACCTGATTTGTATCTTGAGTTGGAATAGTAATATCGTCAATTAACAATATCTTGGGCAAATCTGTTAGGTTTGATATATAGACAAGTGAAGTTGGGGTAAATGACTGAACAAATGCAGGCTGTTTCAACCAATCTTTTGACAAGTATGAACCCTTGTATCCATATTTCTTAAGTGTTTCCATGAACTTGTCCTCAAATCTTTTACCATCTGCCCATTTCACATATTGATTGATTAATACAGGATTCTTTATCTCTGGATATATTCCAACAACTCTGGGTGCTTTCAGTGCAATGGAAATGAACTCTTCGAAAGTGATGATTTGAAACTTTCCTGAAAGAAAAACAAGTCATAGACATATGTTAAGCTACTTTTATATGTGCCGAAGTACTTGTGGTTTCATGAAAAAAATCACAAGAGAAAAACAAGTCATCAGCAGAATAAGGAAGATACTTGTTGTAAGGGCAGCTGACTAACCGTTATACTGTTGATCCCTGAAGTTGTATCTCTGTTTCACCCTCAACGACTTTAGTTCTTCTAATGTGAAATCAACTACATATAGACAATGAGTATAATTGTTTTAGCAAATTATAATTTGGAACACAAGCAAACCTTAAGAGATACACATCCCTAAATTCAATGAAGCTTGCGATGCATTCCATGCTTATGAATTTATTATATAATAAGCAGTAAACTGCAATATTATTTAATCTCCTAAAAATATTTATGAAGGAAATTTACAAGGAAGGTGAACAAAGAATAGCAACATTACTAGGAAAAAAGCCAGTGACATTGACCCCTTGGACTTCATATGTTCTTTTACGATTTGCAAACTCTTGGTGATTTGCAACATCAGTAGTATCATCAAGGGTAACATCATGGAAACATATAAGGACACCATCTTTTGAAGATAAGATATCAGATTCAATGAAGTCTGCACCTTCTTCAATAGCTCTCTGCAGAATAAATCAAAGATGAATTAAATAACTGTAACATGATTGCATTTGGTAACAGGAATCAATAAATCAATATGATAACTGAACATTTAGGAAATATAGTCTAGAACACATTTAAATATCAATGGATATACATTGTGATACTATTTATTTGGTCAATTTTAAAATCAGATATAAAAACAAAGAGAAAACAATGCAATTTAGACAGAAGAGTTATAGTGTTATTGACCATGTATGCAGGAGCAGATTCTTCAGGAAACTCTCCATTTGAACCACGATGTGCAATATTATATGGACGAAATGTTTGTAGAGGCTTTCTATTTCCATGATGCACATGTCCAGGAAGTGGATACAAAGGCCTTGCAGTGCACCCAATAATGAGCAACAGAAATATTAAAGGCGCAAAACCTGTTCAGTTTAGAATTATCAAAACCAAGTTAGAAGGTATTAGATTGGAAACACAAACACTACATGCAACTTAGTTATTTAAACACAAACATTAGACAAATATATTCTATTATCATTCAAAGTTGAAGCCTGATAAGATACCAGCTAAAAAAGTAAATAACTATAAAAAAAGTTGAAGTAAAAGCTAAGGGACATAGATTATGAAAAGTAACAAAAAGGCTTACTAGTTGAAGAAGCCATGGAAATAGAGATGACCCGTGTCTCTGGAGTTGTGTTTGGTAGCTTTTGGAGTGTTCCTTGGAAAGGAAAGGACTATCCTATTTATAAGTAAATAAATGATTAGAGGTATCTAATCCTATATCTTATATAGGGAGAATATTATTATTGATTTTAGGATAATCTTCAACCTTCAACCAAGATTAGTTTAGTTTAGTTTTTTATGGGGTTATTATCTTCTTACTTCTTGAATGTTTATCTTAGTATTAAATTCGGGTGAATGATATTTTAAAAAATGATAAATCTTTCACTAAATAAGAGGGAGAGAGTTAGTATTTATCCCTTCATTTTTAATAAAAAAAACAGAATGAGTATACATGTTTATCAGTTTGTTGAATCATTTTTAATTAATTTTGAAAATTAATAAAATAACAAATTTTTAGGATTCAGTTTTTATAATCATCTCTATTTCCCTTATCTTGTTTGCTAGGTTGTTTTGGAGAAGTGAAATGAGAAAAATGAAATTATAAAAACTAATCACATGAGAGTTGGGCCACTTTCTTTCCAATGGCACTATTTTTAAATGTCTTCTCTTAATATTGTTTGGTATAGTAATTTGTAACATAAGTACGTAAGTAAAGTGGCTTTACATAAGCCAAACTCAACATCAGAACCAAACAAAATAAACAAGGTGGTATTATGTGTCATGTATGACAAATGTTCCACACCAATTTGAGGATATGTACGCTATAAATCCAGTGTAACTTAACTTTCTTTACAGCTTTGCAAAAAATAAACAAAGCTTTAATATGCAAACTCTTATGCCCTGACACAAAACACATATATAAATGACAAGAAAAGGATTGATCAAAGATTAGTGAAAATTGGAAGAATGGAATGAACTACTTTCTGAATAGCTTCCTGCGGCTACCTGACTTGATCCTCAAGCTAGCTGCTTCACTAATCACAACTTCATCAACTAAGTCCTTAAATATGAGTCTCTCAACATCCAACACAACCAAAGGTATTTCACCATACAAATCTGTCCAACTTTCTGATTCATGCATCACATCTTCCCATGGTATACTTTTCAGACCATCCCCTTCATCTTCTACACTCAATTCTGACTTCTTGGCTTGCATTCTCTCTATCTCAAAGCACAGTTCTTTAAGAAGCTTTTGTGCACTCAAGTTTTTCTTTTTTACTCCATTAGGCTTCAACCATGGTTCAGGATAATAACCTAATTTTGCACCAAGAATCTCATTCACAGCATCAAAGATGAGTCTCCTGTGAAATCTTTCTGTGTTCAGCTTCATGTATTCAACTTTTCTGGGGCAGTTTTCTTCTTTAGAAAGCAAACTACTTGCCTTAGTCTGCTCCAAAACTAGGAATAACTCGGGGTTAATGGGATGGCCTGATGAGTGATATTGAAATGTCAGCAATTCAGAACTCAGATCTCTGAGTAGGAGGCCTGAAGCTAATAGTATTTCAGATATGTATCTGTGGTCTGGATTTGAATTTTCGCAAAGGGATGCGATGTAATCGATTCTAGATTCATCATGACTTGAGTTTAGCTGTCTAAGCTTCTGAACAAGGTGATCTATGCTCTGCAATTTCTTGCGGTTGATCTCTCCAGGTCCTGTGCTGTTAAATGAAAGGCTTTCTGAAGGGTTCCAGTGATCTTTATTCTTGTTTTCTTTAGATTCTTCAGCATCACCAGTTGCTGCAAATAAGTTTATAATGAGATGCGGTAAAAAAATAAGTATCAACCTACATGCTTGAGGAACCATTTCAAAAAGAAAAGGACTAAAAGTTCATCAATGCATAAAATTTTAATCCAGCTTCATACCGAACTGATTGTCAAAACAAAGAGTTTCGTCTTATTTTATTAGACCCAACATGAAAGACAGTCATGGGAGATAATCTGGCTCTTCATTATGTATCCTTATATGGAAGACAAAACAATACCTTTGGGAGCATCATCTGTGTATTCTGAGCCATCCAGAACTGAAACTGGGCTTGGATGATCTGGACCATCTGTTGCAAGTTCTGCAATTGACTCATCCTCATCCAACCTCAGAGTTGATTTCTGGAAAATTAAGCAAAACATATATTAGAAATGATTATTATAATTTGTGGTAAAATGTTAAATTTTATTAATAAAGTTATAGTCAGAAATCTTGAATTAAAAGAGAATATCATGTAGTTCTTACCTTATGCATTGATCCTGAAACCAACTGCTCAATAGCCTTCAAAGATGTGCTATGTCTATCAATAATTTGATCAGATTGTAAACGACTGGTGACTTCCATATCCATCTTCGAATCGTCTGATTGCTGAGATATTTCATCCCCTTGGCAACTTAAACTTGTTGATTCATTGCTTATCTCACTCAGCTGGTCATCACTATGCTGTGGATTGGGGACTTTCTGTCTCAGTTTTCGACCTGGCGAAACTGATTCTGTTGCCTGCTTACCATATTGCCTTCTTGGTTTATTTGAATCCGATGGTGGGGTAGGCGGACGTGACCGCTTTTCGAACTCTAACTTCTTCTGTTGCATTCTAGGGCTCACTGATCCTGAGTTCTTTACGGAACTTGAAAATTGTTGAGACCTTGGTTGTGATTGTGTTGATTTTGTATTCCTGCTACTACTCGCTTTCTTATCACTGGAACTGGTAGAAGCATCTCTGCGAGTGTTTTTAGGAGATTGATCTTTCCCTATCCGACCAGAAGATGTAACTTTTTTAATATCTGCATGTACACCATTCCCACTCTGGAGTGTATGATGAGAAAGACCAACACTTGGAATGGCTGAAGAAGCAGGAGTGCCAGTTTTCTGAACAAACTTTGCCGGCTTCATTATCACAATTGGAGATTCGAAAGCTCTTCCTGAGTTAGATCCTCTAATTGTGGAAAAAGCAAGATTGTTTCCCTGAGAATTTTGTTGCCGTACTGGCCTAGAATTCTGAATTAAACTCAAATGTCTTGATTCATAGTCTCTGTGACTTCCAACAACATTTGAAGCTTGTTCTTCTTTTCTGGTCTCTAACAGTCCCTTTACTTGCATTGCTTCCAGTATCTGTTTGAGAGCTCTGAGATCTCTTCCAGATTGTTTAAATTCTAGATCCTTCAATCTCTTGTCAATCTCACTATAAACCGAAGGAAATGAATCTGGTGTTTTTAGCGGAGCTTTTAAGGCCTTGGGACTCGGTTTCTTGGAGCTTCGGCTTCCATTTTGCTGCTTCCACGGTGCAGGTTCAATGGGAAACCGTGAACTTGAGATGGGTTTCACAACCAAATCAGGATTCTTTCGCTGTGGATAATTCAGGTCTTTCAATGAGATTTTCGGGGAATTAGAAATTTGAAGTGGCCTAATGAGACCATCTTTTGATGATCTCGAAAACTGACCATTACCTTGAGTTGAGCCAGTTTCACTCAAACTTGATTGAGTATCATTGGCCAAATAGGACTCTGGCAATGCTTCCAAGCCCATTAGTTTTGCTACAACACTTGGTGGCCGGCTCTGAGTTACACAAGATTGTTGTAGACTAGAGACTTTGTCATCTGAGGTGGAGTTACCAGTACTGAAATTTCTTGAGAGGTGACTGTGTTTTTTTGAATTGTATGTGCTACTAGAACCTTGCCTACTGTCAAGTGAAAGTCTAGGAAGCTCATGCTGCTTTGGTTGGCATTTGATGGTTTCTCTTGAGTCAAAAGACATGCGACTTATTTCTCTTCCATCATAAGAAAACCGAGGCACATCCTTTGAGATAGAATGCCAGTGTCCTCCATCTTTTACTTCGTAGGATGATAATCTTGGAGGCTCTCTTGTTTCACCATAATACCAAGGTGCTTCTCTAAGTTTAGAAAGGACTCTGAGAGGGTCCTTTATATCAATAGGCACACTTTGTTTTCCATCTATTCCAACTCTATCATATCCATCAGATTTGGACAGGTGAAGAGGTCTTGGAGAATCCCTATGCTTCATGACACGAATTGCAGCTTCGTCTTTGGCTGCAGTCTTCACTGATAGTCCTCTTGCCTCCCTATACATAGAGTCCTTCACCACATCCCTCAAATCAAGGGACTGGCGTCCTAAATGAGGAGAGGTACTTCTTTGGTTCATCATCATGTCCCTCATTTGGGTTTCAGTAAAATTAGTCTGATCAAAGGCTTTAAAGTCCAGAGAGGACATTGATGACGAACCAGAAGAAGAGAATGAAACTCTTGATGATTCTGTTGAAACTCTTTGTTTTTCACTCACATCCTTGTTTAAGCTTATATCCTGCAATAAATTCACCAAGATGCTTAAGTTCAGTATCATTGAAATGCTTGTAGTTTTGTTTTAAGACAAAAGGGTAGCTACAAGACATACACATTAATGAAACAAGGAAAAAAACAGAATTCAAAAGTAGAAAGTTCTCTGAATTGAAAGAAGAAATAAACAGAACAAACTAATGATCTCAGACTCTAAGGTAATGGACAAATCCTGAAAAGGATTCCGAGGAAGATGACAAACAACTCTCAGCCTTTTACATTTGACTCTAACACATGGATAATATATTACTGGATCAGCATTCAGCAATACCCCAATACTTGATCTGATAACAATGGCTCTAATTGAAGCAATTCAAAGAAATTTCCAAATGTAAAACAGTAGATAATTTGTGAGGGAAAATTAAAGGTTCTTACAGATCCTGTTTGCTGATGACGTATGCCATTAGACTCTCTTTCCAGGTTGTCATGATTTAAGTGAGAATTACCTATAATGAAAGCATAAACTTTAGATTTGAATACTCTGATTAAATACAAGCATTATACCAAGAAGGTCAAAACCAAACTCAAAATGGGGCAAAATAAACTTCAAGGAAAAAATATGTTAATTCAATAAAATTATCATAACCATCTAATCCATATGAATGCAGAGCAAACTGCAGGCACTAAAAATTGCAAATTGCAAACCACACTCCCCACTTTCCAAACATGTGAAGTAGAAAGATGAAAAGGGAATCAAATAGACTAAAAGACCTAGAAAAATCTAAGACATTGATCTGAGATTAGCATAATTGTGACAAATCAAGTGATAAGATAAACAATTTCTAAGATTGATTACTAAACTATATAAACGAAACATGTGCATAGTTTGAAGAGAAACTGTACCTGGTGGAAGCCTGTTGTGGGTAATGGTGCGAGGAGTAACAATATGGTGACGATCAAAGAGTTGAAAAATTCCAGTCATGCATCCAATTTGCTTCTGTAAATCTGGATTTTCATCTGCTAAAGAATGAAGAAGCTTTGCAGCCATATCCACACCTCTTCTATTCTTTTTTCTTCTTCCAATTAAACTCAACCTCTTCCTCAACTACCACAACCAATTTCAATTACTCCCTCTTCATAAAAGCTCTATCATTTATTACTCTCTAAAGTCAAATCTACTAATAAAACACAACTGCAATTTGCAAACCACTTTCAGGATAATGATTCTGATTCAACTAATACACTGTGGAATCCATAATTCCAGTTAACTCACAACAACCACACATTGGCTCCAAAAATATAATATTTTTGTGATTAAAGATGATAAATGAACATCCTTTATCTTCACAATTCAAGTTCCCTTTCTGGGTATTGGATTTCACAAAACAAAGCAGACATTACCTTGTATGATAATAACAAAACAATAAGGCCAAATGAAAGTAAGAGAACCAATACACTCAGAATAATATTAAAAATGATTTGTAAATGATTTCATCAGATCCAAGAGGAATTGTATTAATGTGTTCTGTTTAGAGAGAGATAGGCAGCGAGGAAGACAAATGGGGTTATTTGTTTAATAACATTAAAAATGTGCAACCAATCTGGTCAGAGCTGGCATAAAAATTTCCCCTAATTCATTTTTAATAATGGATATTATTATTTAGCTAGAGAGAAAGACAAAGATGAGTGAGAAGTGAAACATGTATGTTTGTGTGGGTCAGATGTGTGGAAGGTTGTAACTCACAACACAAATCCATGCATGTGAAGAGGTGAAGATGTGTGGGTCTGAGGTTAACTGCAAGTTCATGTGATATTGTCAGCACTCTTTGATTATTGTCCCACACATCTATTCTCTCACTTTTTTGGTAGGAAATTGATACATGAGTTGTTACTTATCGATCACTTCTAATAAGTGTTGCTATCTGAAATCCAATTTTAATATTTTTATCTTTCTAAAATTTAACGAAATCTTATACTACTAAATCGACTCATTCTTGGTCATATATTCTACACCTACGTGAACTAAAACTTTAATCTGCTTCTTGGGATTCAAATTACCTAAGCTATTTATTCTTTTAAATTATAAATGGGTAAATTTGGTTCTTCACTTTTGCATGCAAAATATTATGGATTAAGTTGACAAATGATATCGACTTGGCGGACTAAATTGACAATTTCCACTTTACTAATCAAAATAAATTAATGAATATCCAGCACTTTTTGCATCACTAATAAAGTACTTACCACTTGCATTGAGGTTGCTAAGAAAAATACAAAAAGTTTATATTCCTTAACCTAACACACGATTTAGCATATCTTTGGGACTTTGACTAACTCAAAACAACACTCGAGGAGGAAACATCATTGGAGATTGTGTTCATTTCCAAAAACTTAAAAAAGGAAAAAGTGGAAGAAAATAAAATATGTACAAAGTGAAAGATAATGCAATTTATGCATGGAAGGAAGATAATACAATATATATCTTAAAACCATCCACATTCATTCTATTTTATATGTAACATAAAAACTGTCTCTTGTAATATTTTATATAGCCTCCAATTACATTTTAGGCACATGAGTCTAATACAACTTTTTGTGTCATTGATGAGTTATTAATCATAAAGAAATGATTATTCGTGAAGGCCATTACAGCTAAGCTTAATTATAGTCCTAAGGCACCACCTTCATCCAACGCCTAGTATTAATTAAACTACAATTACATTTCATATTGTGAAGTCAATGATTCATTGTATAATATCATAGCTGTTACTGCTAGCTACTGCTACCCCACCAGTGCATTATGTTCTAGATTGCAGAACATATATAGCATAAAACTATAAATTATAGAAAAAGTCCGTTATACAGGTTTTGGAAATTCCGTGCAGATTGATTCCTCGGGTGCACATCACATGGTTAACCCACCAATCCTAACTGCATTCCAAAAATTCTCTCTATATATGTGTGTGTGTATATATAGAGAGAGTGCCATTTCATATTTTCTTGTTTCTTCTACAAGATTGTGATTTTTTAAGTATGATTTCCAGTATATATATAAATAGAAGGAGAAATTAAAGCTTCACTCCCTCCATGTGGGTCCAATAATAGTCATATAAATACAAAGCAAGTAACATGAAATATGATTGATTGATTGAAGTGCTTTTGCAAAATGCGAGCAGCCTCATATGTTTACCCTGCAATCCACAACTGTGCTTGTCAGAAGCTATATGATCACCAAAACAAAAAAATGCTACTATTGTTATAGTCACTGTAATTTCTGATTTTCCTTTGGAAATTCATTAATAGTTATTTTATTGTGGGGGAAAAGTGAAATCACACCCATCTCTTCAGGCTTAATTATATTATATCTGACATTTCTTACATTTTAGAAATTTATACTCATTATGTTTTACTTTCATTTGGGTGAAAAGTAATTGTTGAACTTAAACAATTATATCTAGCAAAGTTTGGTGGTGAGTGTAACTTTAAAAAAAAAGTATCAAATATTGTTAAATCAGATCTGAATATACAACAGTTTAACATATGTGTTTAGGGATTCTCAATCTCTCATTATAAATTATTTTAATTGATTGATGAATCAAATTTAAAACTTTTAAAAGATAATATTAACATCTACTTTCAAAGTTTATTCTTATATTTAATACTCTTGATCTGTGAATGGAAATAATGACAATAGAGAGATAAATGATATATTGTGAAAACCGTAATAAATTTAATGCAATTCAATATAATTATTACTTTTTTTAAGGAAATGTTTCTGTAATAATAGTACGAAGACTTCTTCCTTTCTAGAACATCCACGTTTTTTTTCTACTAATTAACATTCTTAAGATTGCTATGTTGGCCTTTTCACACACTATCTGTTTGTGATTTAACTTGTACTCACTAAAAAAAATCAGTGTGGATAAATTGTTGATGAACCCGAACAGAGGCGTTATTATGGATATGAATGTCCCCCGTTGGCATATTATGATAAATACATATACATCCATCCAAATTTGAATGAACTTTTTAGCAATGTGTGCATGAAGATCATACACTTTTGTAGTCACTTATTATGTTCTCCACATGCATCACTTATCGTGTAGCAATTGAAAGTGATAGTGATATATAATTATAAATAAATGTGGAGAGAGAAAGATTAGGCATATATATTATGAATAGGGGGTTACCCTACAACCACAAAGGTGAAGGATCTCTAACATGTGGTGTGCCAAATTATACCAGGCAGAACCAACTAACCTATATCAATCATGTATAGCCCATGTTCCAATATATTATTACTCATAACACCCTCTTTCTAACTAAATAACTTTATGGATTTTGCTAACGGGTATGATTTTGAAATATAAAATAGTATATTTATATTCAAAAAATAAGTTCCGTATTTTTTTTGGAGAAAAAAATGTATGCGTTAACAATGTAATATATTTTTACATTATTATTGTTTCATACATCAAACATTTTTAATTATTTTAAATAATTCTTAAAAAATAGCAATACAAATAAGTGGTGAACGGATACTTGACTATATATATATAAGTCTTTATAGTACATTGATAGATGAAAATTGTGAAAATGGTGACTTGGGGTATGAGAGATTATCCAAAAAAAGTATATGAGAAATTGTTTGATCATGAAAGAAAGGAGAAATCTTACTAAAAACCTGTTTAGTATATGAGGAAGTGGAACCTTATTTTTACTTTCTAAGAAAATTGAGAAGTGAAAAGGAAATTTGGATATTTTAGTTCCAAGCTTGGATTAGAAGCAAAGTAGCTGCAGCAGAATACATATTCAGCTTCTTCTGCTTTCATTGTTAAGTCTGAGAATAAATTTAAAAAAAAAGTACTTTGATTCTATTCAACTCATTGTCATGCATAAATGCACAACATGCACACATCGCATGAATTGTTTTATACGGGATACTTTCTCGGGTCCTTCAAATGAACAGGACTCCAACTTAGTACTTCTTAACATTTCTTATTAATTTAAATCAGCCAATATCATTGTCCGTTGAAGATGATTATATCAAGCAATGATAAGCCAAAAAAAGAGACAGGAGAAAACATGTCCCTTGATGCATCTTAAATCCTTCAAATAAAGAATAAAGAAACCCAAGTATAAGTGATCTATTCTTCAACGTCAGATTCAATCTTTCAACTTTAATATTTAATTAGTTTATTTTTAATTTCTTAGAAAGTCTTAAGACTTTACTTATATAAAATATATGATGGATGATATATGTAATTGGATGGCCGAAATATAATGCAAAATTTCATATTAAGCTTGATTGGAATACGGAATATTATTGATGCGAATTTTAGAAAAGAGTAACTAATGGGATTTGCATAGAATCTACTTAACGACGTCACGGGTTGGCTAGTTCAAGGATTTGCAATAAAAGGTGTTACCTGTCACATCCATTTGGTAGCTTTCTCTTCATCTGTTTTTGGTAATATATTGATTCTGTAAATACTACTGAAAATGACTATTCTGTCATATAAGGTTACTTACACAACAATAATATCGCGGAACCTTAAGAGAGGAGAAAGAGAAGGAATAGAGAAAATGTGCATTTCTCATATTTGGTTAAGGATGAGGAATGAGAGGAAAGAAGGAAAAAGTGTGGTGGGAAATTAGATAAACACCATTATGGTAATTGATATGCCAGATATCCAAATCATGTTTTCATCTGTAGCACATGCTAAGTTGAAGAAAATCAAAAGAAAGTTACCAACCAATATTATTTTAATTAATGAGTGCATTAAAGACAAGAGGTTTAAAGGTTTTTATCTATATGAAATCTATTGTCTATTTTCTTGGAGGTATTTTTCACACCCCATATTTAATTAATTACATCCCATAATTTACTGATATTCTCAAAATATTTTTTATAATTATGTTAAAACCTTCCTAAACTGACATTGCCAACTACCAGCCTAAAAAACAATCACAAAATACTTGAATGGTGGTTTAAAGATTGTGAGAAAATGAAATTATGATACTTTGAATGCCAAGCAATCACAATTCACATGTATCTCTGTCACCCCATAATCATACACAAACTGAAGCCTCTAACCATACCTACTTTTCATTCACAACTAAACTTCATATGTTCTAGGCTTAGTTATTTGCTTCTTCCTTAACTTTATGACTTTTCTAAGCATCTGAAGCACCATTTTCCTTTAGTTTAACAAACACATCTACATACACACATCATCTCATATTTACACAACTTTTACCATATGATGATTACAACAGATCAAAGGTAATGTGATTGATACTGATGTATACCAAAGCATCATTCTAGTAATAAACATCTCAACTTTATTCTCTGTCAGCATCATCTAAAATAGTGTTCTCAAGCTTGTCAAGGATTAGCACATTTTTTCAATTTTAGCCTGGTAGTTAATTTCCCATTTTTCTCACTTTTCATCCATTCAACCAAACAACCCCTCAGTTTGTGTCGCATATAGCATCGATGTAATGAACTTGGTCTACATGATATAAGAATGTCTTTACGAGAGAGGGTGTGAGATACAGGAGCAAAGATAGCTGCTAATATGAGTTACAGAGGTGCAGAATTGAAAACTCACAACATAACAAATCTTGACAGGATGTAAGAAAACAGGGCTCCTATAAGATAGGAACAATGATAGAAAAACTCTGGAGCTTTGTAATTTAATATGATGATGGCAGATGAAATTAAATAGATAACTCACTGGTTTCAGACAAGGCACTACATTTATAACCTACACCTAAAGGTAATCATGGTTTTGTTCAATCAAATTTCAGATCAAAGGGTGTCACATGTAGATATAGTTGATTACTTGTATAAAATTTTGTTGCTGCATACAATTTTAATTTAACACAGGTTTAGAAAAAATTCACATCATCTGTTGAAATGAAAAAGGATTTAGAACCTTCCCTTCCTAACTCTTGCCCAAGCAATGGCTGCAACTGCAGCACCTCCCATATGTGTAGCTCCTGATATATGACTGTCTCCCTATAATTTGAAAACTAGCATTATTTTTAATATCCAACGTGCAATATATAGAGAGAAGTGGAGTTCATATGGCAACCATCATATATATATAGATTATAGAATGCTTGGTAGGATTTTTAAGGGGAGGGATAAAAAATTACAATGCATTAAAATATTTATACTACACATGTATTATACACCTAAGACATAGCCAGTTTTTACTCCTTTTCTTCATTCCTACCAAGCACACATATTGCATACACAGGAAAGTTCCCAGCATTAATTTAAGTTCGGGGAGGTTTTTTTAAGAGGTCCAAGTGTCTAAGACATCAAGGTGCTAACAAAAAGACTAATGGGTGCTACAGAAATTTCACAACATAGGGCAGACCTACTGGATGGCATTAGTTTGCAAAATATATGTAAACACGATAAATAAGCCTTCAGAGAGTCCAACGCACCTCTAATATCCTCAGCATATCTTTCCCGATCAAATAGACACCCTTAGTTAACAATAATCAATAAGGCGAGAGAAAAAGATGTGTTAGTATCCACATTATCAACTTCACAGTTTTGACCTAGCATAAGTTGAGAAGAGCTTACCAGCAAGATGGCAGGAACTGGTATAATAAAGTCTAAGTATAGGGTTGCTTTTGGGGAGAGGAATATATCAAGCAGCATAATTGCATTAACTGCTGCACTTGCCCCCTAAGCATTGACAAGTTCAAGTAAAATTAATACCAGACAATGATTTTAACCAATGTCATAAGTGACACAAGCAAATAACAATTACCATACAAAATAATATGATGATCTGACTATAATTTGACAAAAATATATGTAACTATTTAAGAGAAACGATAACAAAAATATACATTTCCTGCAATTTTGCAACTAGAAGAATTTAATGGAGTCTAATGGCCAGCATGTAATTAATGGCTGTAGGCAATGACAACTGTTTGCTACTAGGTGGGTTGAACTACATAAATTAAAAGGCTCCACTGTTCTATCAAGAACCAAATCCTCAGGAAGACAATCTTTCCTAATAGTTTCACCAAGAGTTTTACTTTATGTCCTCTCCCTTAGATTGTGGGGCTATCCTCCAATTGATCAACTCTTCTAATGGGAACTTCTATTGGTCTCTTCTTCTCAAATGTTTAAGCCATTTTAGGTGTGACTCTACTAACTTTTCCTCAATAGGTGTCACTCTTACTTTCTATCTAATTCGTTCATTCTTGATCTTCACTTTTCTTGTATGTTGCTCACTCATACAACGCAACATTCTCATCTCAATCACATTTATCTTGTGATCTTGTTGTCACTTTACTGCCAATCATTCAGTACTACAAAGCATCTCTGGTATTAGGCAGTTATGCCTATGTGGAGCATTTTCCTGTTAGATTCATGGGTACCTTTCATATCATTTATAAACAAAAAGCTCTTTAAAGGAATCAATACAAAATAAAAGCTGATATAATTCCCTGAAAATGCATTGCTCATGAAAAAACATAGTTGGAAAGTCAAACCAAGAACATCTGTTATCACAAATTAGGGTCTCGCTACTTGAAGAAAAGTAGCCCATTATTAGAGTTATAGAATAGTTACAAAAAAGCTTACCAGTGCTAATTCCATTGGCCTCCATCTCAGCTGCAAAAAAATGCATAGAATGTTAAAAATTCACTAAAAAGGTTGATAAGAACTTCCATATCAGGTAAATTATTTCAATTAAGAAGAGAACAAACATTTACTTTTGCTAGTAAGTTAATGAAATTTGTCACCAGTCACCCTAGGCTAAATATATTTATCATTGTATAATATATCCAAATGATATATTTTTTGGTCTATCTTTAAGAAAGTTCATTTATAAATCTTACTTTCAAATAAAATGTAAAAAGCTATAGGTTTATAAGTTTAAAAAAGTTGAAGGTATATCAAAATAAAGGTGAAATCTATAAATCCATATTTCAAAAGGTTGTGGTTGAAGAATTAGCATGTTAATCGATGATTTTTCTATTTTATGGGGCAGAATCAAGATTTCGTTCACTTTCTTCAGTTTCTTGTACCAAGAAAATTTAGAAATGAACAAATAATCTGTTATTAAATTGCTCAACGGATATTGTACTAATTTTAGTTGTCATTGTACCTTTGATGTTTGTGCCTTATAGGCTTGATGCACCAAGTAAAAAACAGCACCACCAACTGCCCCAGCAAAATACAGCTTTATCAAAAATTCAGTTCCAAAATTTCTTCCAATCTATCCAAAGACTCAACGAACAAAGTTAAGAGAAATGGAATGTGCAACTCACTTAAGAAAAGAAGTAAGAAAGAAAAAAATTATCAATTAAGTGATGGTATCTGATTTACTCAAACTAATGCTCTTTGCAACACAAACAATATGTTACTGATGGATAATTAAATCTATTTATTGTGTGCCAAAAAGGAAAGATATGTTTAAACAGCAACAGAAATCCCAAAGACATGATTTATAGAGGATGGCCAATGGCTACAATATCTTTCTTCTTTAGGTAAAATCACATCTTCAAGTCTTATATGCACCAAAAGTTTAGATATAGTAACTGCTTAAAATAAAAACTCAATAGTTATCCTGTTTGTTAGGGGTTTTACTTCCTTTTCCCTACGATCTTTACAAAAGGAAACACCGCCGACTATGGTTACCAAATTTCACATCTACAAAGAAACGGTAAACTGAATGAATCCTGACTTATTTATCACATTGAGTACATAAGTCTATATATTAAAAAATGCAACTTAAGGCATTAAAGAAAAAATGAAAAAAAATAACAGAATAAATATGCAACATAAAGGCACGAGAAACAAAATAAAAAGCCATAAGAGAACAAGATGAAGTGGATGGATTTGATCAAGTTTAAAGCCAAAATTTTCCCAAAAAAGACTACCTATGTGGTAATTAGATTTGTATTCAGTATATTCAAGGTATTGATCATATTTGATAAATGACACAAATTTCAAGAGGCAGAAAATTGGGAGTCCCTACGTCTACCCAATTGCATAACCCCAATAATCTGGCACACCCTAAGAAGTTTGAATTTATGATATGTTTCTTTTCAAAAGTGAAAACCATTGCCCTTGACAGAACTTAAGTATCTGAATTAGAATTTCGTAACCAAATGACATATAACTCATTGCTTTTTCATTAATGTCAACATACCAACCCAAAACAACATGCTAGTAAGTCACATAAATAAAAGGAGGGAAAATTTTAAGATACGAGAGAAATAATGGCCAAAAGTAGAATTCTAGAGCACAAAATCGCACATTCATTCCAAAGAAGTAGAGTCCAATCATGTTGGAAATTATATGCCCAGAATCTGTGTGACTGAATGCATTGGTTATGACGGTGTGCAAACGCCCACTTTTTATATTGTCCAAAGAGATCTGTTGACAGGAAATAATTGAATTAGTAGTCCAGACTCAAGATGAAGTTGAATCCATGCAGGAAATAACATTGAAACAATGCAATTCTCGTTTCCATCCTTCGACATCTGGTAAGTGCCATGGCAACAATAGTTGTTATTTTGACGAAGTTTAAACTAATATATATTGATCAGATATAGATTTGGTCTCAATATTCCATAATATCTTCTATAAATAAACTTCATCTTGAAAGTATGATATTATGGTTAGTAGGAATCATTTGAAGTTTCAAAACTCCAGTATTTTCTCTCTACAATAAATAAAAATAGATACAGGAGTAACATATACTGCTATAACACTAGCTCATTATGAAGAATTTCCTAAGAAATGTTTGATGCACCTTTGCCAACCACAACGCAGGTAGAGGTAGGAGTGTCAGACAAAGCAATGGCCTAGCAAATGATATCTACAAGTGGCATCATCAAGTTGATCAAAGTTTATAAATCAAGATACTCACAGTAAAGTTATTTATCATGAAATTTTCATCTGCTATCCTCCATAATAAAAAAACAGCAACATTAGCTCCAATCAAGCCCAAGACTACGTCAAGAGGCCTTAGCCTGTGGATCCATGATCTCCTGCAAACAAGAGAAAACATATCAGAGATGCCATTTCAAATGTAAATACTAAACGGTCTACACATGAAATCATGGCTTTTCTGCAAAGTATTACTAGCAGAAACCCCTTTATTTGTATGCACCTTTTAATGGAAAGACATGGTTATTAAACAAAAGTCAACATATCAGTTCCTCACATTTATTGGAAATCATAAGGTTTCTCAAATAAGTTGTAAAAATGTTATAAGTGACTGAAATCTTTCCTCTATAGATGTCAAAACTATTAAACTCTTTCTCTCTATATTAGCTACATTTTTTTTCAGAACATGACATCGCTAATTAAAGCGAGTATAAATAGCAACAGTCGTTGCTAGTTGTTACTGCATTGATGTCCCTGCAGTAAGTTTACAATGAGTGGTGAAATTAAACTTGGACACTCAAACTGAAAAGGGATTGCCTCCATGATTTGAGTAATTAGCAAGCAGGGTTAGTAGTCGAGAGGGGGATTCAAACAGTAGAACCCTCCTTGAACGAAATTCTTATAGTGACAAATATTGTCAAAATACATATGGCTCCAATTAAGCTTTTAAGTTTTCTCCTATCAGACAATTACCAAGAAATGAAATCATGAGGCTTGTCCAAACACCATTATTGGAGGAAATTCACAATAAAACTGCAAGAATTCTATGTTCAATCGAAGAAGCAATATCAAGAATCAAGAATGTAGAAACTAGTCACACCAGAGTTCCCAAAAAAAATCAAATATCTTTAAAGTGATGAAAATGACATATTTTAGGTTGAAACTGGAAAAATACACTTGACTGCTAAACTTTACCCTCAAATGAATTATATAGGTTAGAAGGAAAAACCTCATAAACCCTAATTAAAATTGAGGAGTGAAAGGACGGATCATTGTGATCATTATCCCATTTGACAATCGCAATACAAAATAATGGTTAGAAACTAAAATAATGAATCAGAAGTAAAATAAAATTGAAATATTTTTAATTTAATTTAACACTTAGTAATCGAAGGAAGCAGGGTGGAACAGATAATTACCAAGCGCGTTGGTTAAAAATAGAACTTTGGTTGAAATCAAAGGGCTGTCGATAAAAATAGGATGTGGGTAGCTTGGGCCTGCAATGAAGGAAGCGCGAATTGGAAGAGAAAAGTCGAATGATAAGTGGGTTGGAGAGAAAGTTACGAAGCGTGGATTGATGGGAATGAAAAGGATGAAGTGGGCGAGTGAGGAATGAGGTGGGAATGTGATGGCATAGTTGTGAATGATTGGGAAGAGAGGTTAAGACTGTGTGTCTGAGACTGTGAGAATTGAAGATGAAGCGATTGCGTGTTTGTGTCACCAATTTGCGAACCAAACTCTGCTGCTGCATTTTGTTTTGGTCACAGTGAAACAGTATAACAGCAATAGACAAATATGTAAATGAACCCCCCCTTTTATACTCGATATTATAATTATTTATTTTTATCTTATTTATATAGACCTGATTTGGGTGGGCTATTATTATTAGCTTGGGATTATCATCGACTTTTTTCTAAATTCATGGCTAGCAATTGGACTTGTGGTAATTCATATAGCCACACCAGTGCATTGTTTAGAGAATAAGTGGTGACTTGTAGTACAATAGTTTGTAGGGCATATTCCACCGGAAAAATGGGTTGCTGTTAAAACAATGAATTATTTGAGGAACATTATCGGAGGCTCACTAGCACTATAGCAGTAATCTTGAACTATAAGGATACTATTTCTAAAGCTAGACTTAATCACAACTTTCAAAAATAGAGTGATCATTACTTTGCTGCCACTAGTATTTGAGTAACCTTCATTCATTACTTTATTTAAAGTAATGCTAATGTGGGAGTTAATGTTGTGAAAGAGTGATATTGTGATGATAGATAGCATAATAATCTCATAATAATGAAGTTTAGAGATCAATACGTACAGTTTTGACCTTGATTCAGTGGAATATAAAACAACTATTGCTCCAAGTTCTGGAAAACAGAATAACAAGCCAAGAAAAATGATTTTCATTTTGTACTAGATTGGTCGTTCGTTAATGACAAAGTATCCACACTTTCTGGCTATTTGCAACATTGGTAGTGAGAGTCTTCAGAGGAACTTGTGCCTCAAACCCAAAGTATCATTTGTCCCGTCTAGGGGAAGATTAATGTGTAACGAGCAACAAAGGGTTATTCATAATCAGATTGACTCAGCTTTTGCTGTCTGTAGTTGTCTTCGGACTAATGCAGTGTAGACACCATCCTTGCTCAGAAGCTCATCATCAGTGCCCTGCTCAACTACTTGTCCATCTCAAACAACTGCAACGGTATCAGCAGTTTTAACCGTTGATAACCTATGAGCAATAACTAGAACTGTCCTTCCTTTCATAAGAGAATCCATGGCATCCTGCACATAATTAGCTTATTTATTGTGCAAAAACTAAAAAGATAAGGTTCATAGGAAGCTCATATGTCTATGGAACTGGAAAACAGAACAACTAAAATAATTAGTTAACTTACCTGTACTAGGTACTCACTTTCAGCATCTAAGGCTATAAGCAGGGCTCTACCAATTTGCTGCATTTTCTAAATCAACAGCGTTAACTTTGCCATCAAATCCATAAGCTATGTTCTCCTCTATGGAACAGTTGAATTGTGTAGGTTCCTGACTCACTATGCTTATCTGCAAATACAAAATCAAATTGCATTAAATGAACTTATCAAAATCACAAAAGAAATTACATGGTAAAGTTCCATTTTTTTTAACATGCCATATTAAACCTGAATTTCACCAAACTCATTTCTCAAACACCAAATTTTACATTTCAAGAAGCCATACTGCATGGTAGTTGGCCTAAGCCTGTAATATAATAGGTGACAACATGAGAGGCACAAGCCATTTAATAAACAGTTTTTCACCTTGACTTTTTTTGTTTTATTCAGGATTCGCTCTCATACCCAAAATACTACATAATAAACAGGTTTCCTAAAACTAAAAAAATGACACCACAATAACACTAAATGAGGAAAACGTCTCCATAGTGTTCGCAATGAAATATGCTTATGATATTATCCCCTGGTCCCTATGATTGGCAGTAAATAGTAATGGGCTAAAAAATATTTTTTTAGTAACTAAATTGAGCACTAAATATTTTGCAAAATTCATGATCAAAATACAGGAAAATTTACTTCGGGTGATATAGTTGAAATTTTTTATTACTATACTAGTACAACTTTTGTGGAATTTACGGGAGTGGTGCATTTTCTACTGAAATCGTGGATTAAGTCCACGAAAAATATTTCTCTCTCCAAAATTCGGGTCTGCAAAACATGAATGTGATGCCTATATGTCATATGTGGTTACAATCCACGTTTTCCAATTACTTTTTGTTTTTGAAACACATTACCCAATTTATATATTTTTTAATTTATTTTGAATTTTTTTTTGTTATTTAAGGGTTTTAGTGTAATGAGGATAGTTGTTTAGTTGATAATAGGTTAGTTAATAATTTTAGGTTAATTGATAATTTTAGGTTAGTTGATAAGTAGATAAAAAGAAAATTATTCAAATAAAATAATAATAATAAAATTAAAAAATAATTATATTAAAAATATTTTTAAAAAAATATTATATTAATTTCAAAAAATGCTAAAATAGTACCCAAAAAGTAAGAGTAAAAATAAGCTAGTTGGCTAAATTCAGTTTGCTCTGTTAATAATTATCTCGAGTCGAGCTTTTAGAGGGCTTTTAGAGGTGTTAAATGCAAAATATTTTTTTAAATATTTTTTAATATAATTGTTTTTTAAATATTTTTAATATAATTGTTTTTTAATTTTATTATTATTATTTTATTTGAATAATTTTCTTTTTATCTACTTATCAACTAAACTTATCAACTAACATAAACTTATCAACTAACCTAAAATTATCAACTAATCTAAAATTATCAACTAAACCACTATCCTCATTACACAAAAACCCTTAAATAACAAAAAAAAATCAAAATAAATTAAAAAAATATAAATGGGGAAATCATGTTTCCCAAAAAGTAATCGGAAAACGTGGATTGTAACCACTGATGACATATAGGCACCACATTCGTGTTTTACAGACCCGAATTCTGGAGAGAGAAATACTTTTCGTGGACTTAATCCACGAAAATGCACCACTCCCGTAAATTCCACAAAAGTTGCACTAGTATATGGTAATAAAAAATTTCAACTATACCTTCCAAGTAAAATTTCCCAAAATACCTTCCAGTGTAAATGCTGGTGTGATATTTCTTCCAGAGGAACGCCATTCACCAGAATATTTCCCTTGGTTGGGTCATAAAATCTTTCAATTAAGTTTGCTATTGTAGTCTGCACAAAGAAGGAAGAAGTTTATGTACATGATATTTTTCATTTTGCTTCACTGTGCTCTCTACCTTTCTTGCCATGCTTCAACCCTCATCGTGTTAATAAGAAAAAGTTGTGAAATGATGACCTGAGAGAATAAACAGAAGAAAGAAAAGGAAAAGAAAGAGATGATCATAAGAGAATATATGAACCATACTTTTCTGCCATCGCTAGGACCAAGAAGAGCAACCTTTGAGCCATGCAGCAGTTTCATTGTAATGAACGAAGGAGGTTATGAATGTTTCTTAGTGCTTTCAACTCTCAACAATATCTGCCAAGATTTTGCTTCTTTCTCCAGAGGCGCTTCTGTTCTACAAGATAGGCCAAGAAGTTCAAAAATGGAGTGGATTCTTGAAGCGCTCATATGATAAAGGCATTATTACTTAGCAGTGGCACTGATAAAGAAGATAAAGAGGAGGATAATGAGTAGCAGCAGAGTGACAAAGAGAAAAGTGTGAAAACTCATAACTTATCGATAAATGAACATCTAACGTAACAGTAACTACCTATTTTCTATTAATGAGATTGGTATGTAATGTTAAGCCCATAAAACAATCATAAGCCCAACCAACAAAACAAATACGGTGAAATCACCCTCTACCTATCTTCTCACCGCTTTATTCTTGTAATTATATATTTTTATCGTAACATGTTCTTATTTCGCAACCAAAGATTAATTTCTAGGTTATAAAAATTGCATTAGCCAATATCTCTTTCTATCTACACATCAATGATGAAAATCTAATAGCATGTTTATGAAATCCAACCACCTATATATGTATTTCGATCTTAATCATTTTTTCTAACAATCTGAGAGATTAATCCACTCTAAGGTTGCATATGTTATCTATATACTATATAATAAAACTAAGTCATTGTCACATTAGTTATGACATGTGTCATCACCACAATCACTCTTTTCACTCCAATTTTTTTTTCTTCATTTCCCCTTCAACATTGTCAATCTATACGTGTTCATTTCATTTAAGTTTCTTCCTCATATTTGATATTTGATTATATATCTCTTTAAAAAATTCAAATGTCAAGAATATAATGTTTTTTCATTGTTCTAAAAAGAGATGTGCAACTTTTCATGAAAGTTAACTTAATATATTTTTTTATCTTTGAGTCTATGTTATGGTAAAAACAAAACTTTATTGTTATCAAATTAAAATATAGTATGAATAAAATTTTGTATCTTATATTTTTATTTAATTTATTAACATTTGATATATATATATCAAATGTATCATATAAGTTAATTAAAGATAATAAAATGTCATAAATTCTAACATTTTTTTTTTCTTTTTACATCTAGACAAACTTTTCAAGTATTAAAATGATCATTTATATGAATTGTGGATAATTATGAAATAATAACGGTTTTGGAGAGAATTACTAACGAGATTTAAGAGTAATTAATGTGAACAATAAAATATAAAAATACATAGTAGAAAACTAACAATAAAGGGAAATTAATAAGGGAATGAAAATTTCATAGGTGAATAATAACAATAAATTTTGTTATATTATTGTAATTTGTAATGAAATAAGTGAATAAATATCGACATCGTTGAATAAATATCGTCTATCGGTTACAAACTAATAATTAACGATTAATAATTAATTTGAATAAATATCGTCGACCATTAAGAAAGAAATAAAACTGGTGTGCATAAGAGAATAAAAACACATATTGTATGTGATGCTTATGGGTGATATCGATGATGTAATTAAAGGTGGAAAATAATGTATAGTAATCACTACATGCAAATTAGTATGTCTGCTTTATTTTAAAAAAAATCAAAAAATTTAATTATAATTTTATCATTTTCATTAATATCTTTAAAATATTTTAACAGTTTTAATCCTAAATAATTATAACTTCTCTATTTCAATGACCATTTATTACTAAATTTCATTTCTATCTATTAAAATATTATTTTCGAAGTTGTCATATTAAATCATTAAACCCGTAAAGTACTAATCATTAAATTACTTATTAAAAAAATATGAAATAATAAATCAATTATACTAACAACTACTAAGAAATAATATCTTAAAAGTAAAATAAATTATAAACAAGTTACATTAAGAAATTATCACAATAAATCATAAAATTAAACAAATTCTTCATATGTACGTCCATATTAATAATGAACAATATAAGTTTTTATTATATTTATTAGTTAGTCAAATATATAGACTATAGAGCATGAAAATCAATCAAGAAAGTAAAAAATGTGTATGAGTACCATGTATTTTCTTAGCAATGTGAATATACGGATAACATGTGTGTTTTTAGCTATGCGAATGCACTGATCACATGTGTCTTCTTAATGCACACGTAATATATGTGTTTTAATCATGCAAATGCACAAATAACGTGTGTTCTTAACCATATGAATGCATATGTAATATATGTTCTGAATCATACAACAAAAAAATACTGTCGCATGCAAATGCACGGGTCACTTGCTAGTTTGGAATTGAAAACGAAGTTTTGACCTTATAATGAATTTCAAAATTCCATTTTTGTTTGACTACAACACCAACACCTTAATAGTAAAAATTATTACAAGAATCCAAAAATTAAAAAAAATTAACAAAAATCAGCAACTCTGTATAATAAAAACATTATACTAATATGAGATTAGTAAATCATTAAAACATTAATATTCATGACTACCTAAACAAATGTTAGGCAGATAAGTCTATTTGGTGCTTGATAATTTTTTAATTGATGCTATTCACACCTGTATATATCAGAGTAGTAGTATATACACACTATTATTTCTAGAGAAATGATTTATCCACATGTATTAGTGACCCTCACTAGTAGGATATCACAATAAAGATCAAATTCATACTGTTGTTATTAATTAAGTATTGGCACTATAAAAGATACATCACGTTTATTATTAATTTTTAAGTGCTAATAGCTTTGTGGTGATACATAATCAGAAGTTTTATTTTTCCATCAAAACCTTTTTAAAATGTTTGAAATAGTTTTTGATGGAACGTGAAAATGTAGTGCTATCTCCAGACACAAACTTAATTAAAGCAAATTTTAATTCATATGTGGTGGTCTGAGATATAAATTAATTTTAACCTTAAAATACTATCCATTTGCTTGAAATTTTATTCTCAATGTAATTTAAAGAATTTACCCTCGAATTAAATTTTCATGACTTTTAAATAGAAATAAAATGTTGACATGCTTTCTTGTATAATTTCATAAAAAACAGTTTAAGTAATGTAATTGATTTTTTAAATGAAGTTAACTAATATTTTTAATATGTATGTGTTATTACTTCTTGCTCATATTTGAGGATGGATGAAATATATTATATGTGACCAAATTGCACTCATTAATATATCATAATTAGTATGGAATCTCAAAATGGACAAGTCACATATTTGCTATTATATGCTTGTACATATATCCCAAGTTGCATGAAAGTTCATGTGAACTAAGTTGTTAACACATGTTTTTATCATGAGGATATTATGAATTAAAGTTAAAAAAAAACAAAGCATCATCCTCTATTGATTATGATACATTATTAAGGATATGATTATTTTAAAAGTATATGCGGATCCAAAATATCATCTTCTCTTGATTATTTCATGACTTTGTACTTTTTTAAATTGAAATGCATTACTTGCAGCTTCTTTTTTTCTGTTAGAACGTAACTTTGAACACTTGTTAATTTGTGGGTCACGTTTTGAAAGATGGTCCATATTCTATAACTTATTGAAGTTGTTATTACGTATGACTTTGAGAAGAATTACTGATGCGGTTAGAAGTGTGTTGAGCCACATTTTGCCTTTTACATGCTCAATTGAGAAATGCATGTTTTATGAAAAATGACAAAGTGATTTGTGGAAAATGAAAAGTACAGTTACCTGTTGCAGAAATGACTGCGGAGTACCTGTAAAAATAAATAGAATTATACGATTACCAATCTCATGCATTTTCAGTTAACAAGCCAGTGATCATTTTCTTCGTCACATTTAAAAAAAAAAAATACTATGATATGAGTCCATACATATATAAATATTTCATAACTCTATAAATAAGTAGAAGAATAATTTTGGAATGCTAATTATTTTTTAAAGTTACAACTATTTTACCCTTTTTAATTTGTTAATTGATTATAAATGTATCATATAGAGACATGTGAAGTAATTAAGAAGGTATTTAGTGATAAAGTTTTTTACATTTCAAAATAATTGTCCACTTAGATAATGACAAATTACAATAAAATAATAATTCACTTATAATTTCAAGAGAGTATTAACTATTTATTTTCAATAGTCTTTATGGGGAGAATAGACCACCAGCGACAATAACAATATTTAAAAGAGAAAGTATAAAATCAAATACTATTTTTCTTTCTTCCTCTTTTCTATAAAACCGAACATAGTATTAAATTTGCACCAAAAATCATTGTATTCAACTTTATGCAATAAGAAGAAATAGAATATAGTAATATTGAAAATGAAAATTTATGGTTAAAATGAATGTAATATTTATGCACGGATAAATAAAGATTTATATAGACATATAACATTATTTATTTATATTACTTTTATTTAATAATGAACCATGATTGATAATAAATAGTGAACAATATAATAACAGTGTAAAAAGTTGTTACACCATTAAGGGTGGAAACAAGTCAGACCGCATATCAGGGGCCTATTATCCGTCATATAACAGGTCAGACATTTTTAGTAAACAGATCAGACTTAGGCTTCTCCAAAACCTTATTTAACCGAAATAGGTCAGACTCAGACCTTTTAAAAAGTCTATTAAGTCTAGTAGGTTGGCTTATGTAATGTTATTATATATTTATAAATTATTTTTATAACGTACACAAAACTAAATAATAATTTTTTTAATGTAAATCCACTATGACTTAGAGATTATATTATTTAATAATTGAATATTTAATTGTTGAGACTTGAGCTTAAGTACATAGTTTAACTCATGTTAAATATTAGAACAATATCATATTTTACTATGATATTAAAATACATTGTTTTGTATATTCTAACCTCAAATGCACTACAAATCTTTCGAATACATTACACAACATTGGAAGATGATTGTAATAATTGTGATAAAAATGTAATTTTTTACATTAATTGCTATAATTATAATATTTTTTTCTAATTTGTACATGATGTGTTGAATTTTTTATCATAATAGACTTTTAAATAGACTAACATGTCAGATCAGACTTTTAACCAGGTCAGACTTATTAGGCTTTGAATTTTTCTTAAATAAACTAATATGTCAGACCCAAACTCCTATATGATATATATATTTAGTTTATTTAAGACAAAATCTTATCTGGCCTTTCCACCCGTACACGTGAGAACATACATCTTTTTATCTGGTCAGATTACAACTCCACTTTATTTTCTCATGCACTTTTATTTTTTTGTACATGATATTGTGCACCGAAAATATCTTCTGACATGATATATTTATTCAAACTAACGTAACTATGATTTATGTTCCCATGTGTTACTCACATTTTTAAATGGCAATCATCGCATGAAGTTTTGAATCCGTTATTCCTTGAAAGTTGAAAACTTGAAACCAATAACCGGATCTTTTGGCAAATCTCAGATAGCTTTTCCGTAAAACTCAGCCTTATAATCTTTAAAGCAGTAAATGTTCTTGAGATGTGTGAATTATTTGCGTGAACAAATTAAAGTTTAACTTAGATAACTTAAACGCTCGAGATATAACTAATAATTGCCATTTTTAATTTTGAACACTGCTTCGATAATGATATGTTTTAAATCATAAAACAGTAAAACCAAACCACACATCTGATTCAATTTGGTTTTGCGGTTTCATTCAATTATTTTTTTAATGAATTCGGTTCATAATTTTAGAAATTTTGGAACTGTTGTTGGATATTAAAGAAATATATATTAGAGAATGATATTGTATTGTTTCTTAAATTCTTCAACCAATTTTGTGGCTTAAATTATTAATTTTATGTAAATTGCGATTATTTTATGTGTTACTAAATTGTTATTATATTAATGATGATGATATATATGTTATTACTTAGTAAATTGTTCTCAATATCTTTATGATTTGAAACATATCTTATAATTTTTGTGTACTTGTTTGAAACTAATATTAACATACACCATAAACTATTACATATATATTACTAATTATGAATTGTAATGTTATATATATATTACTAAATTATATATATATATATATTATTAATAAATATATAGGTGGATTGTATTATTGTATATGTTATTAATTGTATATATTTCTTATTTTAAATTGGGTGAAATCAAATGAAGCATGTCACATGAAAGGTCTCATAACTTACATGTTCTCAGGAGAAGAAAATGGGGTGATATTCTATTAATTTTATATTACCTCAATTATATATCATGAAAATTATACTAATATTTAAGGGTCATTTTCTCATTGGACGTTATTTGTTGATATAAGGAAGACAAATATTACTTTCTCCAAAATATCCCTAATTGTATGTAATACAACATGTATAATGGTGTGATAATTTGTTAGATATCCAAACACCGTATAAATTTAAAGACCAAAATTTGATATTTGTAGGTGTTGATTTGAGCTCCTCGTAGAAGGAAGAATGTCGACTCTTAAAAAGTGTGTGTCACATGTAGCATATGTTAGGAGCACATTTTTTCTCCTAAACCTTGTATTAGTTAATGTACCTTTTCATTTTTATCCTAAACCTTGTATTAGTTAATGTACCTTTTCATTTTTATTAATAAGAAAATGTAAAGTTAATAATACATATTTAATAATGGAAGTGATCTACTTATTGAAAGACTAATTTATAAAAATTTACTTCACATCATAGTCATTTATTCTTAGAGAATCTAATAGTTTGAATTAGTGATTATAACTAAACCATTAGATTTTTCAAGAATAGATTGCCAAGATATAGAATAAGTTTTTTCAGTTACTATTGGAGTAATTAAATCTCATCTCATTTGATAGATGTTTTATTTTTCTAATCAATAGGAATAAAAAATTACATGGACAGATAATAAGTTTGGAGAAAAGATGTGATTAAGTAAAATATATTCTAACCAGCAAAGTTTATTTGATAGGATCATGAAAGATTTTGTAATAGTTATATATTGTGTGTATAAAAATTTATACACAATTGTTATATAAATTTTGTCATTCATTTATATTACATTTTTTAAAAAGTAATGATAATTAAAGATTTTTAATACATTATCATTTGATCCCCTTCAAAATTGGAAAATAATCATATATAATATATATATTGTAATGGAGAGTCATCGGTAAAAATGTCATATCACTATTTGTAAAAGATAAAATTGTCCTATTATTTTATTTTTTCATCATGCTTTCCTCTACTTATCTTTGCATTAAAAAATGAGTAAGAATTTTCTCTACAAAAACTAAAAGAAAAATGATATGATAAAAAATTTCATCTTTTCATATTTAATGTAATAATATTTTTATCATTTGTTTTATATGTGTAAAATTATTACTAAAGTGTATGTACGCTTAATTAATCTTAAGAAGGTTGCAGTTTAGTTGGTGTCTATATAAGTAGTGGTCACGCTCTTCATCTTCCACTACTTTCAACTTCACGCCTTTCTCTCTTCTTCTACCATTCCTTCTTCTCTTCTTCATCTTCTCCTAACAGCAACAATGTCTTCTGAACTTTGCTCTTTCCTCTTCACTGCACTTTTTTGTTCCACCACACTCACACTCAATGCCTTCATTGCCCTCCTTCTCCTCGTTGCTGTTTTCAGCTACTGTTTAGTTCCCGGTGGCCTTGCTTGGGCTCTAACCTCCAACAAAACAACCATTCCGGGACCTTCCGGTTTTCCGGTTCTTGGTCTTGTCTTCATCTTCACGGGGACCCTTACCCATAGGGTTCTCGCTAAGTTGGCTCATGTTTTTCATTCTAAGCCTTTAATGGCTTTCTCCGTTGGCCTTACCCGCTTCATCATTTCCACAAATCCCGACACTGCGAAAGAGATTCTTAACAGTTCTGCTTTTGCGGATCGTCCCGTGAAGGAATCAGCTTTTGAGCTTCTCTTTCACCGTGCAATGGGGTTCGCTCCCTTCGGTGAGTACTGGAGGAATTTGAGGAGAATCTCCGCCACCTACCTTTTCTCTCCTCGTAGGATCGCCGCTTCCGGCGATTTCCGTTTGAATATTGCGGCCAAAATGGTAAACCAGATAAAGAGTTTGATGCAAAATAACGGTGTAGTTGAGGTTAGGAAGGTTCTACATTTCGGGTCACTGAATAACGTTATGAGGATGGTTTTTGGGAGGACTTATGATTTTGGTGAAGGTGGTGACGTTGATGGGTGTGAGGTTGAGGAGTTGGTGAGAGAAGGTTACGATTTGCTTGGTATGTTTAACTGGAGTGACCATTTTCCTCTCCTGGGTTGGCTTGATTTGCAAGGTGTGAGGAAAAGGTGCAGGAATTTGGTTGCTAGAGTGAACGTTTTTGTTGGCAGAATCATATTGGAGCATAGAATGAAAAGAGTTTGTGAAAACAAGACCGTGAATGATGGCGATTTTGTTGATGTTTTACTGGATTTGGAGAAAGATAACAAGCTGCAGAACTCCGACATGGTTGCTGTTCTTTGGGTGAGTTTTTATTTGTTATTTGTTGAATTTTATGTTAATTTTTAGTGCGGTACGTGTAACGTGCCACAACTGTTTCATTGGATTAATCACAACTGTTTCATTGTATTTAGTTTTAGGTTAGTTTTACCTCAGTCTTTTCGCATGTTGCATTGGATTCAATTTTTGCTCTAAACCTAAATTACAATGACCTTAAACTCTTCTAAATCAGTTAATAATATAGTTATTATCACGTCCATTTTTTTTGACTCTATGACTTCTAGCACTTGTAGCTTTTCTGGATAAGACCAACGCCTCAAATTCGTTTTCCAAATATTTATGAAAGTTTGATTTTCTATTTTATCTTTTTATTTGTGCAAGCAACCTTTACAACCAATTCCTGTAAAAAAAAATATGTGAAGAATGTGTGAAACATTGATAGAACTTGTGTAACCCTCCATCCTTTATATATCAACTATGTTCTCCTTTTTCCTTCTTGATTATGGTGTTGTTTACTATATTATATTTTCATTACTCTTCACTATATTTCCTTGTGTAGTATATTTTAATAAATTTCATATTTAATAAGGACATGTTTATGTGGTTTAACACTGTTTTTGTTGCAGGAAATGATTTTCAGGGGCACAGATACGGTAGCGATCCTTCTTGAATGGATTATCGCAAGAATGGTTTTGCACCCCAAGATTCAAGCCAAGGTTCATGCTGAAATTGACAAAGTTGTTGGATTTGGTCGCACCGTGACCGATGCTGACATAACCAATCTTCCATATCTTCGTGCCATAGTGAAAGAAACCTTAAGGATGCACCCACCAGGACCCCTCCTTTCATGGGCAAGGCTTGCAATCCATGACACCCAAATTGGCGACCATTTCATTCCAGCTGGAACAACTGCTATGGTGAACATGTGGGCCATATCTCATGACCATGAAATTTGGTCTGATCCACAAGAGTTTAAGCCGGAGCGTTTTCTTGAGGAAGATGTGCCTAACATTATGGGGTCTGATCTCAGGCTCGCACCTTTTGGTGCTGGGAGAAGGGTCTGTCCCGGAAAGGCCATGGGGTTGGCAACTGTTGAGCTTTGGCTTGCTATGTTGCTTCAAAACTTTGAATGGGTGCCTAGTGATGATTCTTCAGGTGTTGATTTGTCTGAGTGCTTGAAACTTTCTCTTGAGATGAAATTCTCTCTGCTCTCCAAGGCTATTGCTAGGCCTGTTTGTTTATCCTTCGAGAATTAACTTATTTGTTTGCAAATGTTTGCTAACATAGTGTCTATCAATGGGGATAGAGATGGAGTAGAATTTGTAGTCATGTTTGGTTGGTTTTATTTACTTGTGTTTCTTTTTACATTTGTTAATTATGGTTTATTTGGTTGGACAAGGTGTTGATCTTATCATATAAATGTGGACTAGAAGCTTGTTTATGTTTTAATTAAGTTTGTTAAAATTTGCTTCCTTACATCATTTTTTAGTGGTATTGTCACATACTTTAGTCCTTGAGGTTTTACAAAGGAACTTCTTTTATCCCTTTGTAGTATTGCATATTTATGTATTCAGCTTAATTAATGATATAATTTTTATCACCAAATACAAGAAGAGCCACAAGAGATTCTCATCTTGTGCAGTATATGGTAAATATATACAACCTTAAAGATTGTTTTCAAAGTTACCATATATTACTTCAATGAGGAAAAAGCAAGAACTGTTGTTTAACTTCTAGTTATGGTTAAACATTTGTATTGAATGATCTATACTTTTTTATAATTACCCTAACTCATCCTGTGTAGAAATCTAATTTAAACAGTGGTTAGTATATACTTTGCTGGTTTGCTGTGTATTTTTTCTATGAAATGTTTAATAAGTGTTTGCTTTAGTAGGTTATGTTTTTGTTTGAGTAAGTGCTCTTTATCATTCACGGAACAAATTACGCATTAAGCTAGAACAACTATTATTTACATGCTTGTTGTTTGTATGAAGGAAAATATTTGTCCCATACCACCTTTTTAAGCATCTGTAAGAGACAGATATAAAATAGAGAAAGATAAAAGGAAAAGTAAAATGTTGTAGAAAAATATAAGAGTATCATACTATCATTACTCTTTAAGAAATAATAATGTCGTAAGCAATACACTTCATCTCACACTAATTCAAAATATCCCACTTCTTATATTTATGTATATTTATATCAGACAAGGTAAATAGTGACTTAGTGAAACGTGAATCCATAATTTTACCATTACTCTTGGTGAATCTAAACAAAATTGTGATTAGTGAATATCAGGATTTGAGTATAATTTTAGCGTTACTCTTGGTCAGCAAGTTAGAATGCATGTACAATCGAATGCATTCATTATGGCTGCATCATTTGTTCTGTGCAGTATTGCTGCTTTTTGAACGGTCAGTGTTGGCGGAAATGCAAGATTGATTCTTTAGCATAGGCTATGATATGAAAGCCAAATAGCATGATGATCATAAGAATTTCACCTTTTTTCTCTGCTTTAATTGTGACCTTGCACCACATACTTTAAAATAATCGAGGAATAAGAACCTTAACAATTGTATATGGGCCTAACTGATCTTTAGCAACATCCAATTCCTTCTCCAGAATAAAATATTTACCTCAAAAACTGTGCTTGCAAAAGCTTTGCTCCTTTCCCACCCATAAAGAAGATGCAAATAGAGTATTTGAATATCCAAAGAAAATAATAACATATATTTCTGTTATTTAAACCACTTAAACTTGACATTTTTCTTAGAATTAATTATTTGTATCTCTCTTATTTTTTTAATATTTGATCCTTATATACTTCTCTAAAAACTCACCCAAAAACCAAATAACAAAAGTTATAAAAACTTAGTTGTCAAAATAACATCTTTATTATTTGTATATGAATCAAATGCAATTTGCTTTAGATCTCCCTTTATAGTTTTTGTTATTTTCTTTTGAGTGCACCCTCCTTTCTTTTCTAAAACTGATTCTCTTTCTCCCTGCCACTTATTATTGGCAAGACCAGCAACCATCCATCATGAACACGTTACAGATCAAGTCTCAGCCGTATTGATGATTCATGACTTTCAAGCTAGCTATATGTGGTTGTATGTACTATATTCCTTAAAAAAGACTGTTAATTTCAATTATGTTATCCTAAAGTATATATATATGGTATATTTTTGAATTCACTCAGAATAGTTTGTATCTGCGGCATATCTCTAACGAGGATTGACATGTTCCATGCATGTGTTGTCCATATCAATCTAACATTGACTATTCTGATCGATGGTCCACTTTGGTCCAGTCCAATTTAGTTCTTATGAATTTACTGTACTGTTTTTACGAACATATATAGTATTCAATACTTAACTATTTATGATATAATACCTTGCAATAGATCCTATACTATAATTCCCTTACCGGGTCAATATAAGTACAGTATATGCTAAGTACTTACAAGCTATATATATATATCTGTGTGTTTGTGTGATTCGTTAAATAAAATTGGGCTATAAAACTTAGGGCACAAACTAGTCAAACGAAGATGGATTAATCCTTTGACTGCAAATACTGTTCAACATCCATTTTTTCTTTGATTTTTTTAATGAAAGCTTGGTTGGGCATTTAAACTCGAGTTTCAAGTAGATATGAAGATAAGCATTGCGGATTTATATGAATTGATAAACTGAGAATTTTATAGATGAGTGAATCCATAAATAGATTTAATGCTGAGATTGCTGGTTAAGAAATAAATGTCAAGATAGCTGCCTGTATGTTTTATCTTCAAATCTATTGTGAATAATGAAAAATTCCCTTGATAATCAATTTTCTAAAGTTGGTAAGTAATATAAGGTGTAAAGTAGTCCAGTCAAATTGTGGAAACTGGAAAGGGTGTGTTTGGAATCAAATGCAACAAAAATTTAAGTTAAATGATGAATGTCTTAAGTAACTCTTTTTTTTTATTTTAATTTAAACTTCTGAATTATATGATTGAACTTAAATTGATTATTTTACTACCAAGTATAAGTAATTATAAGTGCTTAATATCCAAATGACAATTCAATCACCTAATAAAAAATTACAATTGAATACTGCCTTCATGGGAGTAGAAAGTTTTAATAGAATACTGCTTTAACTAATAATGTAGTGGTTAACATTTCTCATTTAATGATTATTAGATGAACTATTAGGTATCTCACACCTTTTTAATCATTTTCTTAAGGATTAATTTAAAAACAAATTAGTATTGAGATGAGTAACATAACATATATTTAAATCATTCTAAAGACTATGTGGCAAACTATGTGATATTTATTTCACAACATGTCATCTCTATATTAACATGTCGGACCAAATAATGAGTTATCTTTAACTCATAACAAAATGACATGGATCTTTTAACCCAAGATAATTGAAGAGATTTTGGACTATGACTTTTTATGGTACTACTAGGAGGTATCCCCACATTTTAGGTAAGGAACTAATCATTTTCGATATGTGTGACTGACACTTTCAACAAGTATTACTCTTAGGAATCGAGTCTTTTACCTTTTAGTCATCTTAGGATCTAACGGAGTTTTACACCACTATACCAACATCTTCTTGGTAGACTATAATTTTAATATTATGTTAAAGTTTCATTTTAAAACCAATTAATATATAAAGAATTAGCCTAACATTTTCTTTAAATCATTTGAAGAGGATGAAACAAGACATTAGTGACTTATTTCCAAATCTTCCACTTGAAAGTTAAGATACAGCGAAAAAGAAAGACCCCATATTGGCATGAATTTATGAAGAAAAGATTGAGTGGATGTAATTATGAGTAAGATTGTGTAGTTGAAATATAGCAAAATGAAGTGATAGTATATATGCTTTAAATAGAATATTACAGTTTAAATCCTCTAATCATTTTGTATATAATTGTGATGCCTATCATTTCAAAAGCAAAAGTTAAAGCAAAGAAACGAAATCAACAAAAGTAGAATTAAAAAAAAAAAAAACCTTCGCCGTCTCCTCAACTATGAATAACCTATGGTTCTGAAAGCCCAGGGTGAAGCATATGAACGAATCATCATCTTCCACCACTAAATGTACTTATTAAACAACCCAAAAAAAGAACCAATTGGATAATTTTCTATGTTAACTAAACCGTAATAATGAAGTGATTAAAAGAACCTAATTCTGAACCCCCTTTGCATTGCATGCGTCTTAAAAGCATACATGTGGCTGATTTATTAATAATGTGTTACTATCATACTGGCCTGTTGGATTCTTCTCCAGCATATGCCTTAAAGAGAAAACACTGGTTTGGAAAAGCACTTCCTTCCTAATATGCTCTTCTATATTAATGGACCACACTAGATAACATGACGTACGTTTTTAATTAACTTGTAATGTAATCATGCTACGCTGTTCTTATGATGACATCAAGTGATTATACAGTAGATTTACCTGATCTTCTAATAAAGTGATTATCCTTTATTGTTATGTCTTTAAAATGATTTTTTTTCTTAAGGTAATAGATATATTGATATGAATATGGTGTGTAATTGCAAATCCGTGTTTTTTTCCTAATGTAGTAAATTTATTTATTGTGATTATTTTATTGCTGCTGGGGGTTCTCATGAATCTCATCTGAACGTTGAAAGCTACAATAATAAATGACAATATCCACCATTTACAAAACTTCAATTGTGTTAGTGATATTTATTGCATTATCTTAATTTGCATTTACAAAGCTATAGTTTCGTAAGCTTAAGTACTATATTATTGTAATGTTTACGATCACAAAGCCGGCTCAAGCATGCATGAGGTTGCCAAAGCAATTGCTAAGCCCTAAAAAAAGGCTCCAAAATTTTATATATTATGAATAATACAACAACTTAGTTTATGGGTCAATATATACATTGACGACCCAATTAGGTTATAGTATATGTAAATGATATTTATTAATAAATATTTGACCTCTAAATATTTTATAATCACTTTGTTATAGTTTTTTGCCTCCTTGTAGAAATTAAACTAACATTTATTTGATATAATATCTTCACTCAAGGTAATAGTAATATATCACCTAAGGTCTAAAGTATGTCATCTCATCGTGAACTCCTAAACATTTTTCTATATTGCATTCATTCGTAATTTCATATTGTTTAGTGTTTCATTTCATCTAAATTAATATTCTCATGTATGCTTCATTTAATTTACATTTTTGTTCATATTTACCAGAGCCTACTCATGAGGGTATGCGAAAAGTGTACAATACAAGCCACATAATTAGTTGAACTCATATTTTTACCTATATAACTAATTTTATCTCTAAATGTCAAGCGTGTTTTTATTTCTTTTCAATTTTAGTTATTATGTTGTCAATTATTATCGCTGAACACATAAAATTTCACATTTCATATATATTTGCTTGTTTAGTGGATTGTGATAGAGTTGGGATGGGATTGGGGGAAGGAGAAGGAATGGGAGTTGGGATGAGTTGAAACTGAAGAAAAGTTATGATCTGAGCCCAACCAAAGTATAAGCCCAACATATAAGCGAGGATGAAAACTGAAATGGGCTTAGCCGAATAAAAATAGCCATTGGCACTTGGCATGTTCAGATTTTAGCAATTGTTCATCTTGTGCAAAGTTTCAGAAACCTCGAAAACCCTAAACATGCCGCCACTACCGTCTCTGCATCTTCGAAGACTCTTGCTTCGATCGTTACGCTCCTCTTCCTTCTCATTGATCTCTTCTTCTCCCATTCAATCTACTCCTCTACTTCCCAAACTACCTTCTTCCACACTTTCATCCTCATATTTTCTCACTTCACCTTCTCTCTTCACAACCCTTCATTTCTCATCCCAGACCCTATCCGATGAACCTGATCCAATTGTGCGATCCCTCTCCTCTGAAATTCTCAACGATCCTGATTCCGATCCTGTCTCTGTCTCTCAGCGCCTCCACCTCAGCTTCTCTCACATTACCCCAACCCCTGATTTGGTTCTCCGAACCCTGAATCTCTCCCCCGATGCTGGACGCACCGTTTTAGGGTTCCACCGCTGGCTCAGCTCCAATCCCAAGTTCACCTACACTGACGAAACACTATCGTTCTTCGTTGATTACTTCGGCCGCCGTAAGGATTTTAAGGTCATTCACGAACTTCTTTCTGGTGAAAGTTCTCGCTCCGTCGCTGGTCCCAAAACCCTATTCTCCGCTATCGACCGGATTGTCCGAGGGGATCGAGCCAGTCGAGCGGTTCAATTCTTTGAGAAAATGGAAAGGGATTACGGTTTGAAGCGCGATCGCCATTCATTGAAGGTGGTGGTTGAGAAGCTATGCGAAAAGGGGTTTGCAAGTCATGCTGAGAAAATGGTAAAGGATTTGGCGAACGAATTCTTTCCAGATCAACCTACGTGCGATATGTTGATTAAAGGTTGGTGTGCTGACGGAAAGCTAAAAGAAGCTTATAGGCTCGCACGTGAGATGTATCGTGGAGGGTTTGGGCTTGGTGTTGATGCATATAACGCAATTCTTGATTGTGTGTGCAAGCTCTGTCGCAAAAATGATCCCTTCCGGCTTCAATCAGAGGCGGAGAAGGTCCTTGTTGAGATGGACTATCACGGGGTTCCAAGGAATGTGGAGACATTCAATGTGTTGATAACAAATTTTTGTAAGCTTAGGAAAACTGAGGATGCATTGAAATTCTTCAATCGGATGGCGGAGTGGGGTTGTTATCCCAATGAAACCACATTTCTGGTGTTGATTAGGAGTTTGTATCAGGCTGCAAGGTTGGAAGAAGGGGATGAAATGATAGATAGGATGAGATCCGCTGGGTTCGGCAAAATGCTTGATAAGAAAGCTTATTATGAGTTCCTCAAGATTTTGTGTGGCATTGAGAGAATTGATCATGCTTTGAGTGTCTTTGCAAAGATGAAGGCCGATGGTTGTGAACCTGGGGTTAGAACTTATGACTTGTTGATGGTGAAATTGGGTGCCCACAACCGTGTTGATAAGGCTAATGTTCTCTTCAATGAAGCGAAAAATAGAGGAGTGCCTGTCACACCCAAAGACTATCCTATTGATCCTAGGTTCTTGAAGAAGGCCAAGGATGCCAAGGGGGAGAAGAAGGTGAAGAAAAGGGAAACTTTGCCTGAGAAAATGGCTAGGAAGAGAAGCCGGTTGAAACAGATTCGGTTGAGTTTTGTGAAGAAGCCTAAGCGAATGATGGGTGGGCGTGGCTGATCTCATTTTTTTTACTGTTAGTATGCCATTGGTTTGTTAATAGTTTTGCAACATTGAACTTATTGTTTTCTTTATTTTATAACATTCTGAATTAAATTCTTGTTTGGAACTAGTTTCTTGTTTGGAAATACAAGCATTCATTTGATCCTCTTTGTTAGAATTTAAGAAGTGCCTTTTGCCAACACTTCCTAATGAGCACATTATAGATTCAGTAGGGGTCTGCACTCACCCTGTTCTTCTATGCAAGTTTATATTTTTCAGGTGGCCCTTTTCGCATTTAAGATTTTAAGAGAAGGCCTAATATGATAAAGCTTGGTTATTGTATGTCATAGCATGTAATTGTCCTAATTCCTACTTAAATTGTGTTTGATCAACTTTCTATCATGCCTTCATGACAGTGTCTGGTTTAAATGACTCAAATATATAACTTCGTTTATATCCTCCCAGAATCACTGTTTGATGGAACTGTTTTACCTGTTTCACTTTCTGAGACGCTATCAAGCTCACAGATTTTATGGATGTATTATATGGGTTAAAGATTCTAATTCGAAATCTGAAATTTAATGTAACATCACGAATGGCTTGTAACATCCACATTGCATGGCTGGAGAAAGTAACAAGTATTTTTTGCTTGTTGGATTTCTCAATTGTAGGAACCATGTTTGAGCAGAACTTGAAGGGTTTCCTTATTGGTTAAACTTTAACAGTTTCTTTCGTAAGTCCTTGACCTTATTTAAGGAACGACTTCAACTTTCATCCAAGCTATCCTTAGCTATAGCTAAGAACCACACAAGGAGACAGTTGTGGATGCTCTAACATATGTTATCGTAGCTTGTCCTCATTCTAGCTCAAATTTTTAGTTTGATCAATTCGATATACCATGACTGTCTGGTTTATATGGCTCCAGTTTATAGTTTCATGTGCTCTAGTTTCACATAACATAGTTACATCTGAAATTAAACACAAACCAGGTTAAATCAAGAATGACATGCATAACTCTCGAAGATCAGTAGACGTAAAATTGAAATTTGAATACTGATAATGGTTAATTAACTTTTTATTTTTATATATCGTAAATTTATTTTTAGGACAATGCAAAAAAGTAAATAGTATGGCCCATTGGAATGACAAACAAGAGGAGAACCAATTAGTGAAGCCAAAATTACATTAAAAAGAAACTCGCCGCTGCCGGGGATCGAACCCGGGTCACCCGCGTGACAGGCGGGAATACTTACCACTATACTACAACGACTTTGTTGATTGTGAATTCTATTACTCTTTATAAGTTCTATTACTTCCATCTTTTTATGGGATGCTATGGCTCCCGAACACTTCTCCACCCGACAACCTTTGAACTGCCCTTCCACTTCTTGGGTTCTTGAATTCACTTCTACCACATTAAATTGGCATCATTTTATACCAAATTTCTTTTTCAAGAAATTAAAATAATCATTTTTATCCTTCTTGTCCTAACAAGACCAGGCTGGACAATTACTACTACGATACCTATGCAAATTAATATTTCAATATATGAAAGAAAACAAATTGAGCGGATAATTACACGTTTTGATATAATTTATGTTTTCTTATTTTACCTTTTACCATTTATTATGTATATTTCTATAAGTTTATGAGTCTTCAATGTAAATCAATGTTTGTTTTTTAACTTTCACAACATTTCTTTAACCTCTCTCATAACCTCTTCAACATCTCTTTCATAACCTCTTCAACATCTCTTTCATAACCTCTTCAACTTCTCTCTCATAACTACTCTCTCTAAATTAGCATGAATAGAGGAAAAAAGTTGTTATTTTCTAATTACTTTTCACAATTTCTTATTTTCACAATTTTAATTTATACTTACTCAATTTTTATCGTTAACTTCTAACATATTTAGTTTTCCATTTTGCAGGTAAAAAATGATGGGAAACAATTTTACATTTTGAATATAGAAGATGACCTCTATAGTCATCTCACATCTGCTCTACGTTCATTTCTCATTCATTCTCTTTTCCAAGTTTTACATATTATGATATATGCACTAAATACTGTTTTAAGATGTATTCTCACTGAAGTGTTTATAATTAACTTACATTTTCTTAAGTTTCATTCATAAATAATGTTATCATTATTTTCCTTTTCACTTACCATTGTTTATATGTTGTTTGGACAAATGTCAATAGCCACATTTTTCTTTGGCGTGAATTGTCACATGTATCTAACTTCACATTAATTTGGTCATATACTACAAAATTATTTTTTTTCAAAGAAACATTTAATTTAGTAACAAAGAAGTGGTCATATGACACATAATTGAAAAATAAAAACTGCAACCCTATAGATGATCAAACATATATGACCATTATATTTTTGTATGATTATATTGAAACAATTATTTGTTTCATTGGTACATATTTTCAATTACACAAGAATTGACATTACCTGTTGTTCCTAATTTCTGTAATAAAATGTGTACTTTATCAAAATTTTAAACTCTCTTAGGATAGCATCCAGATTCTCTTCATATATAAATTTCATTTGTATCTATCACTATTAAACAAATACCTATATGGATTAGAGATTGAGTGGAATTTCCTACAACCAAATTAGATTTTGTTTTTCAACTTTTAACTCATTTGCTCCTAAGGATATAAATATAAACATTCTTTATTTAAGTTTGCTACTACATAATTTTAGTGAAATATTCATTATTAACATTTATAACATGTAAAATACATATTACAAATAATAGGAAAACGGGTTCACAGCACGCTAGTCTAGATAGATACATATGTTAAGAGCCAGAGGGACTATTGTATCCCCAGGTAATAAATATCATTGATGAAGCCTAACTTGTTTAGTTGGTAACTGACATAAATCACACTACTTTAAATAGTTAGCAGCAAATGAGAAATGGCACCATCTTAAGTTTCCCTCCTTCTCTGTGCCTACATTATGCCATAGTTGTGTCTGTGTCACATGCCCCACAACTTGTTTCCTGCATCACATGGAAAAAATGAGATCTTTTATTTAATCCTCTCAACTGAGATATCCCACTGAGTGAATCTTCTATAGGAACAATTAATATAATCTTATTAGCCATCAAAATAAATAATAATTTAAAAAGCCTGCCAAACCCTTAATACAATTCATCTTGGTTATGCCTGCAAAGGGCATAGGTACAAAGATGCCTATGCAAGTTTCAATCTTTGTGCTGAGAGAATCACGTCTATATATTAAGGCATTTTTAAAGATCTATAGTTCATTCTAGAACATATTTCTTTTACTAATATTAGTTCTCATAATTAGATTATTCATCGATAAAAAGATTATTGAGTCTATTTGCGAGTTGAGTTCTAGAATGGTAGAAAGGAGAAAGCTTCAGAGTCATGAAATACATTAGTGAGATTACTCTGAAGCCTTCATTTTCCGTTCCTTTCCCTTCAAAACGGCATTCCCAGACTGACCCTTAAATGACTGCCACAAAGATTTCATTTTCCAATTTTCCTTCAAAGCAGAAGAAACATGATATCAACCCAGTGCAAAAATGTGTAGTGGTAATCACCAGTTTACCTGCAAGTAAGTGCTATGTAGCTGTTCCCAAAGCATCTAAGTAATTCTGAGAGTGCAAAAAGAATCATTTTCTTGCTTCACTTGCAAGGATTGCCTCTGGTGCTCAACTTGCTGAAGCTGCGATGACAGTTGTAGCAAGTCAATGGTTGCACCATCTTCACAAGAAAGGCGATCTTTCATATTCATAAAATCTGAACCTTGGAAAATCCCATTTGCCATTTCAAAGTTGATAATATCATCATCACTGTCAGGTATCAACACAGGATTAAGATGAATCCCATCTGCAAGATTCATTTCCGATGGAAACCTATTTGACACTCGGCTTGAAGAAGTGCGTGAGCTTATTCCCATCTTCTCAGAGACCTGAATCATGTTGTAGTGATGGTTATGGCTGCTTGGAATAAACAAGGGGTGAGCCAAGGGAATTCCAGGTGATTGGCTTGATGAGTTTTGGGATTGAGATGACAGAAGAGAGAGAGCACAAGAGTCCGAAATTCCCGATAGTCCTTGAACAGTTGATGGTGTTTCAAAAACATTGAAGTCCTCACATCCTATGGAGGTGTCCTGGTGGTATAGTGATCTCGACCCATAATTTTGGGACCCAAGGACATGTGGATATTGAATATTATTGTCACAAAAGATGCTTCCCGTAGTGGATGTAGCACCATATTCATGAAGAAAAGGAAATTGTTTTTGGTTATATGAAGGAAATAGGGATCTTGACTGAGAATGTCCATTGGAGATAGGAATAGAAGAAAGATGCCTAAAACTTGTCCCGTGTTCTGCTTTATTAGGTCCCCAGAAGCTACTCATTCTATATTTCTCGGAAGGTATGACTCCACTACCACTAGGGAGCATCTCTGGGCCTATATAAGATGATGAATTTAGCATGCCCCCCTGGAATCTGCTATCTGCAAGAACCACAAGGCAGATATAAAACTTCAAAACAAACAATTATAATGCAATGGATGACTATAGAAGAAGAGAAAACTATTGTCCGGGAATCACTCATTATTCAAGCTGTAGACCACATTTCAATCCACAACTAATAGAAGTTAATGAAGTGGTTCAATAGTTAATTAAAGACCAAAACCTTAGAATTTAAGTCACATTGGCAGGCATAAAGTTTAGCGACTAATGCATCAGTTTCTCAATACTAAAATCACCTTGGAAATTTTGTAATGCACCTTCCATGTATTAGTACATGGGAATGTAGAAAATTTATTTCAATCTGGTAACTTATTAAAACTCTCACATTAGTGCATCTTTTCCCCATGTCAACCAGAGACAGAAAATGGGTTGCAGCAACCAATGTGCTAAAACATTAAGGTTGGCACAATGATCTTTACTAAAAATCCAAGTCTATGATGTTAGCAAACAGGTGTAAGTTTGATCATAAAGAGATACCTTAAATTACCGGGGGGATTCTTTCGCACATACATGCAAGGGGACTGATTTTCCACCACAGAATCCAAATAACAGTTGATAGGGAACAGCGCAGCACCAGCACATATAGGAGAATATAAATGGTAATAAAATTTTAATTTTGGATACAGGGTAAACATTTTAAGTCAGAAAAGGATAATAGAATTACATTTCATGTGGCCAGATTTATATCCATCGAGTGAATCAGCATTTGAAAATCAGAAAAATTCTTTAACTATACTTCTTGCGGATGAGAAAGCATGATATATATTAGCAAATAACCTCTGGAATACAATTTGAGCATGACTACATTTCATACTGAATTGCAATATGGTGTGAAGACAGTAGTTAGTAATGAGATCAGAATTGGCACAAATTTTTAATTATCTGACAAATGTATACAGTATCATGCAGGGCCAAAATTGGAAAGTTGAATAAAGAAGTGAACAAAATTTTTGAGTGCACTGAGGTTGTAAGGGTATATTAAAGGAAGCCTTGGAAAAGGCTATCAGTTTTTCAAAGGCATTCTTCTATATTGAGTGTAGACAATCAATACTGTTAGCAGTCAATCACATGAAATGTAATTAGTGAAGAATGAACAGAACCAAATGTATGTGTGCCCAAATGAGGATGGGAATTTGACACAAAGAAGTCGAGGAGAGTTGTATCACGATCTGATGTCAGAATGTATATTATTACCTCCACATGGCTGAAGCAACCTCCCCCCCTTTCCAGTGTGAATGCCCATTTGTGGTTTTCTTCGACGTTCGTTATGGCCTGCAAGGCGTTTACGACAGCTTCGCTTACCATCGTCAAATTCAGCCAGCAAATGAAACCTGGATAATAAGCTAAACATTAAGCCAAACTATTTGGCATAAAAACACAGCTTCTTATTTCAATCTTGTTCATTTCAAAACGTTCAAAATAAAAATTAGCAAAGCAAAAATTATAGTGGTAATTACCATAAATCATATAGGTCGGTAACAAAAACAATGAAAACAAGAGCAAATAAAGCTTTTAATAGCCATATGACATACAATGGATGAGGTACAGAGTCGTGTTTTCTTAGTAATTCAATTGAGCAAAAACAGAAAAAGACAAGCCTTTGATAGGGCTAATTGAGTCATATATGTATGATTAGCTCACTGGAGCCTTGAGTTAAAAGGATTTGAAAGATGAAAACTTGAATAATTGACCAACCTACTACATTGCTGACAAAACCTTTGCTCAATGCCATTCACTATAACTGTTGCAGTTTTGGAGTGAACCTCACAAACTCTATGCCTCTTGTGGTAGTCTTTACAGGAGCTGAGATCCTTGTTACAGCCATAGACTTGGCAAGATGCAATCTGTGAGCGCAACCCTGAAGCTCTTACTCGCTTCAGAGGCGTTGATGACTCAGATGAAGACAATATGGGTGCTCCTTTGGAAAATGCCAGATCAATTGCATCTCCATGATCTGCTAATCTTCCCAGCTTCAAATCAATTAGCGAATCACTACCATTAGAGTCGACCACAGAGTTTGAAAGCCTGAAATTAGAATCACCCCTTGTAGAAAATGGAGTTGGGGAAGCAGCCATAACAGGAGTACTAGTGATTCTTCCACCATGTCCGACATCCAGATCATCAGATAATTGTTTCCCCAACATTTCAGGATAACCCAAATCTCCAAAACCTTGATTCTCAATGTTTTGATGACCCAAGGCTAACATATCAGTGGAAAAACTACATGGGGTTTTCAGTTCCCATCCCAAGATTGAACTTTTACTCCTCCCAAGGGTATTAGGTGGGGATAGAGTGTCATTTGAGCCATACCCCTTTTCTTCAGAAACATAGCTCCAAGATTCCATTGCATGCAATTCAACAAAATCACAGTTCAAAACACAGTAGAAACCAAACAATCCCAATTTAACTGACTCAGGATAGTGTTCTAACACTTATCATGTGGCCAAAATTCACTTTGAATTCGGATTTGCATAGTCTAAGCTGAGCAGAAAGCTAACAAAGAGAGGAAAAAGCAAACAAATTTAGTATCTCAAGTTTGTGAAGCTCTTCAATTTCTGACAAAGCAAATAGATTTGAGGTTAAAAAAAAGGTGAGAGAAGAACTTAAAACCGTAATAATCCAGGTAGAGGACAACAAGGAAACAAGAAAAATGTCAGACACACGTGATAAGAAAAGAGAAAGAGGGAGAAAATAGGTGAATAATATGGGAAATGTGAAGAGTAGTATGTCAGCTTAAGCAGTGGAGGCAAATACAGAAACTCCATATTAGTATACCGATAAGAGAAAGAGAGAAAGAAAAACTACAAGTTGCCCAAATCATATGAAAGAGAGAGTAGAGTAATAGTGTACTTGGAATAGTGTACAACTTGCCCAAATCATATGATTAAATCATGGCTATAATGTAGTTGTGCCCCTTACCAGGTGTTAAACTTTACTACATATTTTTAGTAATTTCTAACTTAGAACTTTGAACTAGCAGTTTCTGACTTCTTAGCTAAATTACTAGTACTAAATATTTGGAGTGAATAAAAGGATGAATTTGAGCAAATTTTGTTGAAAGGCTAATGATAATATATTAATTAGTATTTATAGTGGATGAAACCTTAAATTTTACCCTCTAACACCTCTTTATGACTCTCAGGATTAGAGTCATTTAATTATTTAGTGAACAACAATACATGCCATTATACTTGATAAAGATATTCACATCTCCAAAGCAAAACAGTTCACAATAGAGTACTTGTTTGACTTTAGAAGAATTATTCATGAAGAGTTTATTACGTATGGACTAATTAATTAATTAAAAGATATAGCTTACAACTTTACACTTCTAACAAGACAGAAATATCATTGGTGTTTACTTCCCAATACCTTGAAGTTTCGAAGGATTATTGCAGAGGTGGTTAATCTTTAAGTGGCAGCAGAAGGGACCTTAGGCTGCATAATTATGCTGCACAGTTGGGTGTTATTCTGGACAATTGATTTGAAACAGGTTTCAAGAGAGTGAAATATTGTAGCAAATAGGCTTAGCTAAGATGGCATGGCAAAATAGATAAGATAGGCAAACTATGCACATTTGGAAATATTCCTACCCCTTGTGTGCAGGAATATCTATTGATGAGAAAACTCTAATCATCATATGCTAGAGTTTACTGCTAAACTATGAAGTGCTATTGTTATAAGGATATTCTTAACTTGTACTCGAAGGAAAAGAGCCTAAAAAACTATTTATGCATTGAAAAGCTAAATACTATAGGCTTTAAAGTCGATCCTACCGAATCATATAAAATGCAATTATGCATAGTAGTGTGATTAAAGTCTTGGAAATTAGGGAAGAGATATAGAAGGTGGAAAAAAACATAAGAAGAGAGCGGGTCCCACAAAAAAGGGAGAGTGGAGAGTGATGGGTTAATATGTTGGGATCTAATAGACAGGACCCACCCTTCTCATCTTCCCCTTTCATGACACCTTGCATTGCACCCTCTTCATTCTGCGCGTGTCTACACCTTCTCTTCTCAGTACATTAATTTACTAACTCCAACCGACAACACCGTATCTCTAATACATAGTTCGATTTCAAATTCGATATCACTAATTAACTTGGAAAAGATACATAAGTATAACAGTGATCATAAAAGGTATTTTTGGTATTTTATCCTTTCTCTATATACAAGTTGGAACCAAATAATGCTGGAGGTGTCAAAAGCTATAAAGAGTGATGATTTTGGTGTATAAATTATTTATTTGGGTTATGAATAATAGGTGACTTACTCTTCAGCGGTTGGCATCTCTGTCTGTAGCTTTCTCATTATTTATTTTTATGAACTCGATTAATATTTCAAAGTTAATATTAAGGTTATGGGCACCCAGAAGTTCCATGAATTAATTAAACAGGATTTCAACGTTAAAAAAACATATAGATTGTTGGGTTGAAAGAAAGGAACACATAAAAGAAAATGGTGTATCTGTTTATACCATTCCTCTAATTAGCTTTATCCAATATATCCGCTAAAATAAAAATGGGGCCACGGTCCATATATGCTACTTTTAAATGGCCTGGCCCAAAGAGTAGGCAATAAGGATATGAGAGTGTGGAGAAATTGTACCCATACCTAGCCATAGTAAAAACATTTTAAAATAATTAATTGCATTCTGTTTTATTTCTGGATCCCAAGTTTGATTCATGGCTTCCCCTAATTTTTTAAAATTAAAATTTCTTACTTAAAAACCTTTTCATTAATTTAGGGTTCATCCATATTTCACATTAGGGTGGTAAATGTTAGAAACAGATTGAATCGTATATTATAATTGATATTTCACACCTAGAGTGTAGAAGACTTATCCTATACAACAATTTAATTATATAATTATTAAAGACATCCTATTTTCCTCAACATCTAAGATTTTTTTTAATCATTTATACTTTATTTTCCGTCTTTATTATAAAGATATTTTTCTTGATTCTTTACAAAACATTACAAGATTGAAATCTTAATATTATTTAATATTTCCCCTCAAGTAATAGTTTCCATGACAACGAAAAAAAAATATAATCAATTTTTTTAATAAGGAAGAGAAAGAGTAATAGAAATTCAACTGTAATTTAATCCCTAATCGTTCATTTTTAGGTTCTTCATATAGCTTTTAAAATGGGATAATGTAGGCCCCACTATCAAAATATCCTGATATTGAATGAGCAGAAGGATGTGAGAGAGGGATGAATCCACAACTATTAAAAAATTTATATTCCAATTGATAATTTCGGGTACGAAAGTTGTTAATGTGAATATGATTTCTTTTATCTTGTCAATTTTATTAGTTGTCTCCATGTCTCCATATTAATACCAAAATGACAAAGGAGGACCAGAAGCCCAAATCAAAATTGAATACATTAAGAAAGAGATAGAAACACGTGTTTTTAATGCTATATTGCTATGTTTGCCAAAGTTTATTACAGGAGTTCTTAGTGACACATTAGTCACTCCTGTATTCCATATTGGATAAGAGAAAGGCTTTTTGTATATATATATATATAATTAGACAAGAGAATAATATATCTCCTGATATAAGAAGATAAATCTTCTCTAACCAATAAAATTGTGACATGTGTACCATTTAATTATTTTCTACAAAAATATTCATAAAACAAAACAATACACATGTCATTCTTTTACTGGTTGAATGAGGTAAGTTATCTCCTAATATGAGGAAATACATTATTCTCATTAGACAATCAATAAAGTCTTTAGTCATAAAAGATAACACCGAAAAACTTAAAATATGTTTGTATTTAAATATGACATTTAGTACCGAAAAAAGAAGGTGAGATATGTGAGAAAACTTATGTAAAAACATATGTATATAAATAATAATAAAATATTGACAACACATTAAAAATGGTTTAAATTCATCTTGTCTTGAATGGTCCTCAAACTGGTAATTGAGTATTTCAGTGGAGTTATCTATAGCCAAGTGGAGCAATATCCATCTTAATTATTAATTCATTAGATTGTTCAGCAAGCTTAGGCTTCCATATAAATAAAGGAATGTTTCACGATGTTGTAGCCTTGTGAAAAGCATTAGTCATTTTTATTACCAAATTGATAGAGATTTCACACATCCTTCATTAATACTCTGTGAGACTTCCTTAAACAAAGAGATAATGCGTTCTTACAATGGTTAAGGTGTGGGTTTAATGAATAGAATGTATAAGGTTGTGTGTTCGAGCCTTATCTATAGCAAATTTAAAAAAAAGGTTATAAGGTGGTTTGATGATTAAAGAGAAGATGTGAAGTGAAGAAGGTTGAGGTTCGAGTCTCATCCACAACAAATACTAACAACTAACATTTACTAATAAAAAGAACATTATGTGTAGAAGACATGTTTCATTAACTAGCCAAACAAACGTTTCATTATTTTGTAATGTGTGTCCTCAACCATTGTTCTTTCTCCTTTTTAAACAAATGACAAAATAGATAGAACGAGAATGTCACTTTGAAGTGGGGGGATTGTCCCAAAAAGTATATTACTACGTGTGAAAATAATATTCAATTATTAAAATTTTAATTTAAATATAATTTAATAGCATACTTTTGATTGATAATAGATTTGCTCTCCTTTTACCTTTATATTTAATTGTAAAAATGTCAATAACATTAAATGTAAAGAGTAAAACTATCCCATAAAAAAAATTCTCTTTATTTTGGTCACTTCTCACTCCATGAAGATGATGAAAATATGAAGTGTCATACAAGTATCCAAAAAATGATGATTATAACTAGACATTTTTAAGGAATGTTAAAAGTAATAAAAACATCATACAAATTTGTTGAGTTATATGATGATAGAAAATATATGAATGTACATATCTTAAGTAAATAAAACGTTTTTTTTATCAATGCATTGATTCTCCTTATGTATATGGTGAAGGATATACTCATGGTGTAAACAAAAAAAAGGGTAGTTTTACTAAGGTGTACTTTGTCAAAGGAATACGGATCTGTCATGTACTAAAGGGTCAAGTACAGGTAGAGATGCTGACAAGTGTACTTTGAACATTTTTAATGGTCTAGATTTCAAGTTTTTTCCATCAATTTTTTCTTCTTCTAATCTTTAAATAAATCTAGGTCTCATATCTAGTAGTGTAGAGTATCTCAACCCTTATCAAAGAGTCCAATGCAATTTCAAGATCAACTATTTCTTCACGTGCAACACCAAGAAGTTGCAGATGGATTGGTTGAGCATAAGTAGCATGACCTACTCGCAAAAACCTATTGCCTTGGCAACTTGATGATAATTCTCTGCAAGAATTGAGTGCACGTAATGGTATTAATTTGCTCCACACAAAAAATAAAATTGTTGAGGCGAAGAAAAGAACCATTCATATGAATCAAAGTACATTCGTTTTACATGCAGCATGGTTGTAGCCATCCATTGCACTGTGGCGTTCTTCAATGTGAACAGTGATCACATTCAAGATGTTCATAAATTGGCCATCAAACCTAGCTAGAAGGATAAGGACAACAAAGGTATATAGCCGTGAATATCTCAGTCAGTCATAAGTTAGACAGTGATACTCATAAAAAGTACATACAACACAACCATTATATTTGTTTCTTATTGGATGGAAATTATGCCTCATTAGCTGTAATAGGGGACCCCGGTTATGAATGAATATTGTAGCCTTCTAGATGATGATTCATCTACTCCAATAGAAGAATTCCAATTTGGATTCCTATCTTAAGCAGGTTTTTTTTTGTTGGTATTATCAATATATTTTTTATCGTATAAGTAATGCTTTCCCCACTTTAAATCGAAATGAATTCTTTTTTCTGAGTTATAAAAGATCTAGTAAATATCCCTTATAATTTTAAACTTGGGAGTAAATATATTTTTAAAAATGTAGAAATAAAATAAAAAGTCAAACTCTTTATCCAAGATGCATACGGTGTTGACCGTTGAGTGTGATGCAACTAGCAAAACGCTATCAGAATTGCATACCCATTGTGTCAATGTCACATAAAAGTAGATCAGATATCACATATTGTGTGTCTCAAATTCAAACTTTAATTCTCTTAATAATAGATGATGAAGTTATATTTATGTCTAATTTATTTTTCAATTTTACCAGATGTATCTTAAAAAAAGTTATTTAGAGACCAAGAACAATTAACCATTATCACATTTAGATTAATAAAATAATATGTTAATTTTTTTCACCAGTCCTTTACATTAAACTAATATAACAGAATACACATGAATTGGAACAACTTCTTTGCACTCCGCTTTGACCGAAAGTAGTTATATATTTTGCTTTCCTATTTTCTTATCAAGATAGCCCACCATATAATTCCATAAGATTAAAAGTAGCATAACTTTGGATTTGGATTTACTAACTACACCAATCTAAATAATTAGGTGAAGATTGCATAATTTAGATTTTGATTACAATAAAACATAATCTAAAATTAATCCTAATAAAACAATTGAAATTTATTAAAGTTACCAAATGTCCAAAAGCAAAGAAGGAGCAATCTACCACAAACCTTTGGCTTATAAGCTGCTTTGCTATAGTCACGTGTTGAATGGCGCTGTCCTTTGTTTCTTGAATGGACACAGCCGTTAATAACTTTATAAGTTATTATTATAACCTGCCCATTTAAAAGTCGACACGTCGCATCTTACTGTGACTTAAAAAAGTAACAGTTTTAAGACGCCTTCCATTTCAATACTCGTCAGCATCTTATTGCACGAACCACTGGTCTCATTACTGTTCCGGGCAAAGCCATTCTTCCATTCTATACACCTTCATATGTTTCACTTTAATCCTTTATATTTGTTTGGTTTTTCGTCAATTATAAAAACGTGAGAAGGAAAGAAGATGAAGATGGATTAGACGTGATATGAAGATGAGCCAACTAACTTTCTTACGAGGGAAGGACTAAATTTATTTTTCATATATATAAACGGTGAATAAAACAAAGATAAATGACCAAAGTAAATATTAAAAATGTTTCAGATATGTTAATGTATAAATGATAAAAATAACGGGAAATTGTCAAACTCTAATCTACATATGACTAACTCTTTTATGTTGATGTTAATGCTGACAAATGTGGACATAACCTAATAAGTTCTAGCTACATATTTCCTACCAAGAATAAACGATGTTCAATGAAATAGTAATTAAACAGTACAATACAAATAGTTAGCCTAAATGTTCAGGTATTTTAGTTGATTTTGTTTCAGGTGTGGTTACATATGATAGATGGTGCCGTACTTGTAATGTGAAAAAGGTATAGACTTATGTATGCATTTTCTTTGCAACTTAATTTGGGTAACCTAGTTAGCCTGTATGGTATTAGCAATGGACAAATTAAGAATTATTTTTGGGGTACTAAGTGAGGTACAAAATCTCCTTTTGAGAAAGTGAGAAACTATATATGTCAAATTATAATTTTTATTTTTCTTCCTTTTTTTCGTTAAGGTGTTTAAGTATATTTTTGTTATATTATTACCGTACAAAGTTGGAAAGTAAATATAAGGTAACCCTTTTTCCAGGGTTTCCACTTTTATTTCTTTGGTGGCATTTTTGTTTTATCCGTTTTGGTACCCTAAACAAAGAGGGCATTTAAGAAAGCATTCTCACTTCTTAACCAATATAGGAAAGATAGGTCGAGAGAGAGTGTGAGGGTGTGTCTGCGTTATTTTAAAGAGAGAGAAAGGAACAAAAAAGATGGGAAGAGGGAGGGTTGAACTGAAGAGGATTGAAAACAAAATCAACAGGCAAGTCACATTTGCCAAGAGAAGAAATGGGCTTCTCAAGAAGGCGTATGAGCTCTCAGTCCTTTGTGATGCTGAGGTTGCCCTCATCATCTTCTCCAACCGTGGTAAACTCTATGAGTTCAGCAGCACCTCCTGGTATATATATATAAATTATATGAACCTGCCTTCTTTTCTGTTACTGTTTTTATTCTGTGTTTATGTGTTTGCATCAGTGAAAGCTCATGTATGCAATGCCATGTTTTTTTGTACTTAAGTGTTTCTATTTGATGATTTTTGCGCAAAATCTATGCTTTTCCTCAATTTAGCTCCATATGCTGATTGATTTACATTCACTACATATTGCATACATGTGAGTTTTCAGCAACTTACATAAGCAAGAAATAAAGTTATTTTAGTTCCCAGAATTGTGTGACAAGTGTTAACTTCTGGTATTTCCACTTCGTTTGGTTTCCACAATTTATATGTACGACAAATTCTATCCCTTCATGTAAAGATCTGAAACTCTCATCTTTACATCTGTCGAGGAAGGAAAATCAAATAGGGAAACTCTTCTAGTTTATATTTCATCTTTTAGAAGATTCGCTTTTTGCATAAAAAAGAAGTTTTACTCCTCTATTTTAAGATGGGTCATAATGAGCTAGGGTAAATATGGATAGAGCATCATAATAAAAAAAACAAACATCTCTATAGCACTATAGTAAAAATAGCATTATGCTTAAGCCAAATACTCCAAGTTACAACAAGACAAATCATTAAATCACACCTCTCATATTCCTACCATGAAAAGATCACACCATGGATTCATTGCCACACTATTCACATCTAGCCATCTACAATCAGTTCAAAGTATAAATGACTTACAAAATTTATCTTTCATTATTTATATTTAATTATTATTGATTTATTAACAATTTAAAAAAAACTTTACACTATATTACAAAAATTACCTTCATAAATAAATGAAAGGTATTGTCATTATCAAGATATAATGTCATTATCTTGAATATTAATAGGATCATGGCCCCCACAACCAGAGAGATCCACATAACAAAATTTACCTTCATTTCTCTACCTATGACAAATTAAACATTTTTAACTTTTAATTCCCAAACAACCTTAAACCACGGTCTGCACACTAAGTTGCCTATCTTACCCGTAGAATCTTCCTGAACACTTATAGAATCATCTTCCCATTCTCAAAATTTTGACTTAATTTATAAATTTGCTTAACTAGGGTTATTTCTGTTTGGTGAAGGCAAATCAAGAACTAGCCCTAATAACTATATGAACTTTGAAAAAAAAATCCTTTTCATCTGATTAGATAGACCACTAATTAACAACCAGGTTTTACTGTTATGATTTGGTGTCAGAGATGGGATGTTTGATGTGCTAACCTGCTTTACTTTACGTTACAATTTAAGGATGATGGCTATAGGAGAGAGAAAAAAGAGGGAAGGGTTGTCTTCTAGCTCTTAATAAGGCTGCAAATCAACACCAATCCTTAAAAAACCGTTGTGGAATAGCTGGTTTGATCTGCAACAAATAAAACAGTGTTCTACCTTTTGCAGGCACAAATATATTTGTTTGTCAGCTTAATAACTTATAAAAATATAGTTTTTTCCAAACATTAATAAGACTAAAACATTCTTTGGTCTTAGCTGAATCCGATTCTATTCACTAATCTGGTTTGATCTAATAATCACCGAACTTAAATACGGTTGGGTCTCATAGGGATTATGGTCATGTTGAAGTTCGAAATTTAGATTTAGACAATATTTAGGTTCGGGTAGGGAACAAAACATGACCTGACCCGTCCCATAGTCACTCAATTATCTTGTTTTTATGTGTCTCTATTCAATTGTTTCAGAACAATGACATATATTTGGTCGACAATATCATTAATTGTCTAATATTTTGATCATATATTAGCAATGTATGAACATATATCATTTCATATGTGAATTTACAAATCCATAATAATAAGTCAAATATTGCAAATACTTTATCTAAATGAGATATTCATTATAATTAATTGGGTCTAAGGTCGGGTTTTGGTTCAAATGCTTACCCGGTCAATATTTCGGATAACGATGAGCATGCGTAGGGTAATGTTGGTCCCTTATCCGACACTAAATGTTGATCAGATCAATTTTTTGAACCTGGACTCAGTCAAAACGTGATTAAATTATGGATATGTAATTTGACATATGAAATGATATAGTTATATATTATTAATCATGTATATATGATGAAAAATTTGAGAATCAATAATAATTCTTACCAAGGAGATATCATTACTCTTATATAATTAAATAGAGATACACACAAGCGTGAAGAGTGACTAACCATGGGATGGGTCCGCGCTAGTCATGCTTGTCCCTAATTATTGTCCGGATCTAATTTTTAAACCAGAATTCGACTCTAAACCTGATCAGACCCGACTCTATTTGGGTCCTATCATGTTCGGGCCAAATCGGGTGAGCAGATAGGGTCAGGTGCTGCTCACACCTAGTTTAGGGTCGGGTTAACTTTGTGTCTAAGACTAAATCCGAGTTCAAAAAAATGACCCTACCAATATTTAAGGTCGGATAAGGGACAAACCTTACATGACCCAACACGCTATATATAATATAATAATGTAGCATTTTTAAGGCATAATTTAGTATATATGTTTATAGTCAAAGTTCAAACTTCAAAAAGTGTGCATTGATACAGTGAAATAGTACGTAATAAAATAAAAAATCGACCCTTAATTCAATCTAAAGTACACAGTGATCTTCTCATTTTACAAATCAATGATCCCATATGTTGATTGAGATTTTGAATTGTATGTCACAGCATGATGAAAACACTGGAGAAGTACCAGAAATACAGTTACAGTGCACTGGAGACCAGCCGATCAATTAATGACACTCAGGTAATTCTTCAGTTACTGTGACAAACATTTATGTTACTTGCAAAGTTTCCACATAGGTTACAAATGTTTCTTTAAGTCAGGTAAGAACATATTTAGTTTGATTTCAATACCAAATTTGTTTCGTGGAAGTTTCCTAATGATATTTAGAAAATTGGATTTATCTTTGTTTACCCTACTTTGTAACATCTATGGAAGTGTCTAGTAACAAATATCTCACACTTGGCAGACCAACTATCAAGAATATGTGATACTAAAATCAAAGGTCGAAGTGCTTCAACGTTCACAGAGGTAATTTAACTTAAAATAGGACCTCTAGATGATTTTACCAGGCTAATAACGAACCGGGATAAGCTGTCTCATTTGGTGTTCCAAATGGTGTCCTGGGCCCATCACATTGTCTTATTTAATTAAAATAAAAAATAATAAAAATATAAAATAATATTTTATATTATTTAGTGGATTTTTATTGAATGAGGACAGAGGGAAAATGTCCATTTGGGACAGAGTATCCCTGTCATGTTTTTTAGTGTTAAATAATTTAATTTTAGTTTGAATTCTGTTTAACGTTGGGTTTCATAAATGTTTGGTGTCAATGATCTAAAATGCTGTAGGAACCTACTCGGGGAAGATCTTGCCCAAATGAACACAAGTGAACTGGAGCAGCTTGAGAATCAACTGGAGGCAGCACTCACCAATATTAGGTCAACAAAGGTGGAATTCAGCTGACTTCAACTTTAATAGTGTTGTAAATTACTCTATTAATTTCCCATTGTTGATGTAGTTGCGGTTGAGACTGCTATGATGGTGGGTATTCTTGTCATCGTCATGCATATTAGGAATGGTGCAACATAAAATTTTGTGATTAAAAAATTGTTTTTGAATTTGATGCACCTCATTTGTTCTGATGCAGCCTTGAAATACTCAATGTAATAATGATGTAACCCTATCATTGTTTTGTGATTTATGGATTGCAAAGTATACTTTTGTGACATTTAGGACTAGGACATTCATAATACTACAGGTACATCATCTGAAATAGCATGCAATTTGAAAGCATACTACTTGTAATGTCCTTTTTCAACTAGCTAATAAGTGATACACGTACTGCAAGAAAAAGGAGGTTAATTTCGCTGTATTTTGAATGTATATAGTCGTCAAACTTATAAATCTTTTGGCTTGGATTAGTGTTATTTCTCTACGCGAATGCTTTCACATCTCTTACATTAATATCTTGGATAGATTTTAACTTCTATTTAAACATTTTTCAGACTCAGTTCATGCTTGGCCAGCTTGCTGATCTTCACAACCGGGTATATGAAACCTCTTGTTCTTTTGTTTATGAGTAGACTCCAACATCTACCTATTCTTTAACTTGATATAAACCAATTCTGTACAGGAAACAGTGCTTATTGAAACTAATAATGCGTTAAGGAATAAGGTAACAACTAATTATTTCAACCGAAACTTTCTTCTTCGATTCAAACTTTATAATATTATGCAATCTGTGCTTTTGTTTTCTTTCTTATTTTATTTCGACTGGCTTGGGTAGTAGTATTCTTACTCCAAATGTGGAAATGACATAGTTTGTGAAAAAATATTGAATATATATGAGAAATACTACAGTAGAGGTTTTGGAAATTAATGTCTAGCTCAATTATTGTCCTTCCCTCTCTCTAGCTTAATTTTCTTACTCCTAAATAGACCACAAGAGAAAATCTGTAAAATTTTCCCATAAAATATTATCTTAGGAACAAGTAAGGTTGTTGTAAGGTAAATTTATGTTATATTCTATAATCTCTCATTATGACTGATATGTTTCTTAACAAAATTTTCTCTAAATGTTGAAACAGTTGGAAGAAAATAATAACTCACAAGTTCCAGCGGCACTATCATTGGAAGCTGAAGGGCCTAACATCCATTACACTCGCTTTCCTCCTCAACATTCAGAGGGGTTTTTCCAACCTTTGGGAGTTAACCCCAGCTTGCAAAATGGGTAAAGTTTTCAACAAAAACTCATCAAATTTTATTAAGTTTTTTCATATTTTTCATCTGCATATAGTGCTCTAGCTACATAGTACATGTTTTATTCGTTACAGATATAGCCCGACGGGTGCTGATGATGTAAACGTTGGTGCTTCATCCCTAAATATGCGTGGATTTGTCTCTGGGTGGATGCTTTGACGACCTTGAATTATCATCCCATCAATACAAAATATCTTAATCGTGTGTGGAGCAAATCCTCCTCTTTGTAGGGAAGGATCACTTAAGTTATAAAAAAACATATTCTACATCTTAAACATATAATATATGAAACTTTAATAGTTAAGATGTTAAGTATATTTTTTTAACGTACTCCTAAACTAAGTGGATCTCCTCCCTACTTATCAATGTTTAAATTAATAAGAGTTGTTAGTAGTTTTGTTACAATTAAAATATTTGAACCTACAATATTGTGCAAGTATATGGAAACTGACACACGTCAGCATTTATGCTTAAGAAATTATAGACCTGGTATGAATTCAGCTTATCCGATCCTCTCTGAAAAAATGGTGGCAGACAATGGCCCAGCTCAAATTGAGAGCTCTAATGTTGACCTAGTATTTTACCGTTGCAATGTTAAAAAATTCTGTGATTAAAAAAATTGTATTTGATGTGGCTTGATAACACCCAAATGCAATCCAATATAGTTGACGATGTAGCCACATTGTAATTTGCTATTACTTTGCTACAAATTTTGTTTTTTTGTTTCACTTTTCCTTACTTCTTGCATTTTCTTTTCGAATCAGTGCCATGAAAAAGTAAAGAATGATCTTATACACAAGAAAGTAAACATGCCTTAGGCGAAGAGTTGTGGGAGAAACCATTCTTGGCTGATGGGCTATGTATCCCTATCTGCTAGTTGTAGAATGATCTTGTATTCTTGTAATTGTATAATTTATTCGAATGGAAACATTTTTTATCCTTCTCCCTCTTGTTTTGCTTTGATGAATATTATAGCGACTCCTTGTTTGTCGCTGAACCGATGTTTACTTGCTAAGGCAACACTATTTTAATTTGTTGGATATGGCAGTTCTTCTAAGAACTTAGCATCATTTTTTAAGAAGCTAAGACAACTATAAACCGAAAGTAATGTCAGTGTTGCTTTTAATGCCATTTCTCCCAAGTGTAGAATTGTAGTTGAACCGCGGATTAAAACCTTGGGAAAAGGCATTTGATTATTATGGAGAACACAGCCACATCTTGAGAAGAAAAGTACTAGTTGTGGTGGACGCAATTAATGTAAATAATGGGGAAATGGTAGGAAATTTGTTGCCAGAATTTGGAAGCATTCCCAACATTAACATCATCACCGGATTCAACAAACTCTTAGTCATGAAACTGTGACCTCGTATATAATATATAAGAGGGTTTAGTGGTTCAAGTCTATAGTCCAGCGTAATGTAATAATAATAGTAGTTGAAGTGTTTGAATGGAAAGGAGGTGAGCCATAATGGTGCAGGTGCATAAGTTCAGATGCCAAGCTTTTGACAACTGGTTGGTTAGGAAGGACCACGAAAAACCATGTGACTAGGGTGTGTTTGCAGTCACAATCAACGCTACACTGTCACATCAAGAAGGCCATGTAATGAAGCAGTTGCCTCCAGTATTAGTCCATCATTCCCCCACCTCTCTCTTTTTGGCAGCCCACTCCACCGCTCTTAAGTCAGCTTTGCCTTCCATATATGACCATTTTTTTTGTTTTTTTTTTGCCTAATGAGATTCCTATCCATTAATGGAGAAAATATTGATTGTTTTCTTTGAGTCTAAGGGTAAAAATGTAATCTAACTTTAAATTTAAAGGACACAAATGTTAATGCATATTGTTTTTCTTTTGATATTTCATACTACTTTCATCTCCGTTAATGAAAATGAGTCTTACTCAATTTTTTTTTTTTTTTTTTTTTTTGCCCATTCCATTGGTCTTGGAGGCACCATTTTGCTCTAAATTAACATCATTGTAGTGCTGTCATATAGTTGCTTAAATGACTATTTCAATTGACTTTTGTTTAGACGGGCAAGTTCCCACATCGGGCTTAAATCATCCAATAAGTGGCATAATCAACTACTGAAGTTTCTTTTGACTTAACCAAAATTTGAGTTTATAAAAAAATACAATTGTATTAAATATTTGATGATAATAATTTTATCATCTATAAATGGTTTTATCCACCTGGTGGAGAGGATTGCCTAAGGTGTGTGAAAGATACCTAGAGTTTAGAAGGGGGGAATACTAATAGCAAACCCAAAAATTAGATATATTTTCAATTCAATACTAGTTGATATCAAGACAAGCTTCCAACTTGAGCATATGACGGATTAGGATGGATAAAGCTTGTCCCATATATTTTCAAACCATATCTTTTAGGTCTGGAGGATAAGTAGGCTCCAACCAATTCCTTGTTCATAGATAGTATTTTACTTTTGGAACTAGAACCAAATATGAAATAAGATGAAAACGAGGTCGAGGAAATTATGAAACCGTCTTTGATAAGAATTGCACCAAGGGACCCACTCACCTGAATCATCATTAACCACCACTCTTCTAGACCAAGACCCATTCATCCAACGCCATCATCACTCTCTCAACAGTTCAGTTGATACTCCACTTGTCGCGCCCGGATTCTCGGCCATCGACCTCTTGAGGAGTCGCCACCACGTCTTTTGCGGTTAAAACGTGGAAAACTCAAATTACGCCCAAATTGGATAAAATTGGTCTTTATGTTAGAGTTATGAGTTCGGGAATCGATTACGGATTAGGGAAGGTATTAGCACCCCGTCCGCCCGTTATTAAACGGTACCCTAACTAATTGCATGCTTTTAATTTACCCTTACTTTATTGAAATTAAATTGAATAAAAAACAAAATGTTTATTTTTTTATTTTTGTGTCTGACAAGAGTTTATCTTGCTCCTACGTATCCCTAGGTGCAATAGGGAAATCAAGACTACGTAGTTCTTTAAGGAAATCGTTTGTTGGTTTGATTAAAAATTGGTTTGATCGAGAGTTACTAAAAATTAGTTTAAATTTAATCGAAATAGGATTAATAGACGACGAGTCAACATTGACTGCTTACCCTCTTCTCATTTCGATAAATAGCAGAAGCAGTACAAGTGACCGCGACCGGTTCTCGGCTCGAAATGAGAAGAAAGATGCAATACGAGTTGTAACCTCGCTATTAAATCCCAAAAATATTTTTATTTTAAAAATAAGTTAAACATTTTTAAAGAGGAATTTTATTAATGAAAGTTGACATTAGTTATTAATTATTTCTCACTTCGATAAATAGCAGAAGCAGTACAAGTGACCGCGACCGGTTCTCGGCTCGAAGTAAAACCAAATTTTAAAACGATTCGTTAAGAATATTTCGACTTATCAACCGTTTAATTTATTGGTATTGTTAAAAGAAACACTAATAGCTTTGTATAATTCAGAGAGATACCAATGACTTCCTACAACTTAAAATAAGTAATACAATGAGTAAAAATGCTAACGTGATCATAGATATATATAAAAGACAACATCAAGTAATACATTCTACAAATTTTAATTCAGAATGAGTGGTTTGGTGTGGGCCTTAAGCAATTTGGCCTGGAAGTCCATAAAACAATGCTGAATTGGAATGGGGCAAAGGGATAGGGATTAGGTTTTCAGTTTGGGAAATTTTGGAAGGTTGAGAGAAAGAGCTTCTCTTCCATCAGGTCTCCGGCGGTTTCGAAGGAAGTGGTAAGGAAGCCTGCACGGTTCGAGACTGTGCCACTTGTGAGAGACGATGGAAGATGCGTGGTTCGGCATTGAACGCGACAGCAGGGGGTGACGCCGCAGTGGAGGAGGCCGACGGTGGTCCACCGTCGGACCGAAATGGTTCCAGGAGGGAATAAACTCTTTTTCAATTTGCTTATGTTTCCAAACAGTCCTGTTTTTCTTGGTTTATTTAATCTTCAATGGGCATTTAGTCATTTTTTACTTAAAGATGTTTAATATGTTATTTATTTATTCTAAATAGAATTTATCAAACACATCTGCCATCAAAACATGCCGATTTAAGTGAGAAACTTTCACCTGTTGGTTTGTTCTTTAGTCAAAATAATATGACAACAACATACTCATTATTGTTTTCTTCTTATCGCTGTGCAGTGAGTATGGAGTGCAATGGAGTGCGATGGATGATAATGATGAACTAAATGTTCATAGTAGTATAACTTAATTTATGCAATTTACTACTTAAAGAGACATAGCATAGATTATGATGTAATGCGGGGAATGAAATTATATACTATTTGTATGTAACTATGATGGCTACTCAAATAACAAACAACATATGACTTTTATGAATGTTATACTATATGCTAACCTGGTGCCTTTGCTAGATGCTGATTATAATACTTGGTTGCTTGTTCCTTGCCCCCTTTAGCTTTTATACCCTTGGGTACCTAAGCAGGTTGCTTACTTTGGATTCTGGTTTCTGGAAAAATTGGTTTTGGAAAAATTGTTTTTTTGGGAAAAATTGCTTTATGCAGTGTGTTTCAGGGGATGATAAACAGAAAAGAGAGAATTTGATATGCTCCTTCTTTCCTTTTTCAATGTTTTCTGTATCCTTTTTTGTGTATTCTGTTGCCCTTTTATGGGGATAGACTTGCTATCCTCTATCCCATAGAAGTAGGGATAACCACCCCAATAGCCTAAAATCTGGCCTCATCAACTCAGCTTTTTCTCCTAAAAAGGTGGGATCACTTCCTCATCTTCAACTGATTAAGAATCAGTTTTTTTTCTTTATATATATATTTAATTTACTTTATGTTTAAACATTTATTATTATTTTTTATGTTATTTCGAAATATCTTAATAAATAAATATCTATATAGTAAAAGCAAAAGTAAAAGAGATTGAACATAAATAATGTTGGACCTCTTTTATGGGCTTAAAAAATGGTATTCACACCACTCTAACAATATCTACATATCCACAATTCCATCCTGATTCTGCGAGCAGAACAAGCCACCACAATCTATCTAACCCACTCATCTCATTCTAGTCCTGTCCCCAATAACCACGTGTCCAACCATCCATTTCGAATCAACACAACAATCCTCCTCATACTCACTCGCGGACTCATCATCCCGCATGCAATAAGTCACTACCATTCACCGATCAACAGAACAAACAAGTATAGTGACGCCATTTAAACAAGGATTTTAATTTCAACATAGTGTAATTTTTTAGTCATTCATTCACACATTATGCATTATTCTAAATATATACACTGTTACACCGACAGTTAGATCCAATTAAGACCTAGCTTCCTAGATAAAAGTAATAATCTGATGAGGTAGTGGGACTCATCTTCACCATTACCATTGATATGTAACCCAAAAAATAAAGGCAATATGTAACAACACCCAAAACCATTACGATTGATACATAATTCGATATTAAGACATGGCTGCTATAATATCTCTCTGTTTCTCTAATCAATCCAACTCCACATACATGTACATTAATGAACCATGAACTTAGAAAAATAAAAATCAGAAAGAAGAAACTAACATGGAAGTTAGTTGTTTGTGCATGCACATTGCACACATGACTACTTAAAATCGATCTCAATCACCTCCCAAATTCACCCCGAAAAAAGGGAGGGGAAAAGCAATATACATATGATTAATAATTAACTATGAAATCCCTCCTCTTGCAAATACTTCACTTTGGATTTGATATCTTTGGACAATTTATAAAGTTAAATTATGACAAGAAACACAAAAAAGGAAAACGTACGATAAGAAGATCAAGGGTACTTCAGGGAAGCTGAAAGAGAGAAGAATTGTGGTGATCATACCAGTGAGTAGTGTGATGAGTCCAGTAAGTATGATCAACGGTGTTAGAAAGATCAAACATACCTTGATCTACACCACCATTCCAATCCAACGATCCAAATCCTACGTGGCCTGTTTTGTTTTGAAGCCCAGTTAAATCAACGGGTATGGTACCCTGTTCTAGCAACGAAGCACAACCACCGGAGAGATTATCCGGAAACTCCAATTCCCCATCATTACCACCACCCATGGTCATCATTAACCCCTTTTGGTGCTGCCATCGAAACGACGACGCATCAGGGATAGTTGTAGTTTTACCACCGAATCCAAACTGCAATGTATCGTTGGTGGAAGTGGTCGAGCTTCTGAAGCTTCCAATCTCAGAGAAAATAGCACAATCCCCAGCTCCTTGTTGTTTTTCAAGTGCACCTGTCTCCAAAGTAGGGTTTGAGAAAGGGATAAACAAGTTGGACTCGTTGTTATTATTGGAATCAGAGTTGAAAGTTTTTGGTGCTGAAACCGCTTCGGTGGTAAGTGTGAGGCTGGAACTTTCACTGCTGGAATGAGAATTGGAGTTGTGCTCTGTTGGCGCAGTGATGGTTTGAGTTTCAGAAGAGGAATTTTTGTGGGAACGTTTGGATTTGCGGCAACCACCGCCGACGGGGACGTTGCGGAGGACGCCGCCTTTAGTCCAATAACGACGGCAGGTCTTGCAGAAGTGACGTGGCTGGGAGAGATGGTAGTTGTTGTAGTAGCAGAACTTGGTGTTAAGAGAGTCGCAGCGGGGACACTTCAAGGGCTGATGGTGGTGTTGTGGTCTCAACTTCCGGTCTCCTCCGCCGAAGAAACTGCCTCCTCGCATCGACTGTATTTCATGCATTTCCACAAGGTGTTGAAGTATTCTTTATTATTATTGGGGGAAATTAGTGTTGTGTTGTGTGTTGATAGTATTTGATAAAAAATAGTAGATATAGTGATATTAACAAGGCTTTAGAATTGATTTAGATAGCTTGGAGGTTTTGGCTACAATTCATGCATTGCAAATGAAGGGTGAATGCCTATTTATAGGCTTTCTACAACACCTAAGAAGGACTAGAAAATTCCATACATTTCTACCCTACATTGTCTCAATGTTTCTAGATAATTCTAGAACTATACTACTTGCTATTTTAAATCTATTGCCTTATAGTATTTACTACAACTTTGTAGAATATTCTAGAGATGCAATTCCTCTTCTTCAACCTTCAAGATGTTTCTAGAGAATTGTGGCATTACCATCATTCTAGATCTTTCTAGAAAATTGCAGCATGTTTTAACACTCCTCCTTGATGCAATTTTTTGTGACTCCTAGCAACGATCGTAGTTGCTCGAACTTCGGTCTTGGTAACGCCTTAGTAAATATGTCTGCAATTTGATCTTCGGTCTTGCAATACTCGAGCCTTATTTCTTTATTCTCACTTGCTTCTCTGACAACATGATATTTAATTGCGATATGTTTTGTCCTGTTGTGATGGACTAGATTCTTTGCAATCGCTATCGCCGATTTGTTGTCACAATAGATTGTCGTAGGCTCTGTCTCTTGGTCTCCCATATCATTGACTATTCGTCTAAGCCATATAGCTTGGTTGGTGGTCTCTGCTGCTGCTACATACTCAGCTTCTGCTGTTGATTGTGCAATAATTGCTTGCTTCTTAGATGCCCAAGAGAATATTCCTGATCCAAGTGAGAAGGCATAACCTGATGTGCTTTTCGTGTCATCCATTGAACCGGCCCAATCACTGTCAGTGTAGCCGTGCAATCTTGAGTTGGTGTTGGATTTATACCATATACCGAACTCTTTTGTTCCTTGCAAGTACCTGAGTATTCTTTTTCCAACTCCAAAGTGGATTTGACTTGGGCTTTGCATGAATCTTGATAGCAAACTTGTAGCATACATGATATCAGGTCGAGTAGCAGTGAGATATAGAAGACTCCCAATCAAACTCCTGTAGAGAGATGCATCTGCCTGTGGAGATCCATCGTCCTTTTGCAGCTTCTCATTAGTCACGAGCGGAGTAGCAACTGGTTTGCATTCAGACATCTTGAACTTCTTTAGTAGTTCTTCTGTGTATTTCTTCTGTGAGATGAATATCCCTTCTTTTGTTTGATTTACCTCAATTCCGAGGAAGTAGTACATTAAGCCTAAGTCTGTCATCTCAAATGTCTTCATCATGTCTTCTTTGAACTCTATTATCATCTTTATGTTGTTTCCAGTGTATATAAGATCATCTACATACAAGGAAACTATTAGAGTATCATACTGACCTTGGGTTTTAATGTATAGTGTAGGTTCACTCTTACTCCTCCTGAAACCTTTGTCGATGAAGTACTGATCAATTCTACTGTACCATGCTCGAGGAGCTTGCTTCAAGCCGTATAGAGCCTTCTTCAGCCGTAACACTTTGCTTTCATTGCCCTTGCTCATGAATCCCTGTGGCTGCTCCACATAGATCTCTTCTTGAAGTACTCCATTGAGGAATGCAGACTTGACATCTAGCTGGTAAATGCTCCATCCTTTTTCTGCTGCAAGAGCTATTAGAGCTCTTATAGTGTCTAGACGAGCAACTGGTGCAAATGTCTCATTATAGTCAATTCCTGGTTGTTGAGTGTAGCCCTTAGCTACTAGTCTTGCTTTGTGCTTTTGTATACTGCCATCTGGATTGAGCTTTATTTTATAGACCCATTTTACTCCAATGATGTCCTTATCTTTTGGACAGTCTACTAGTTCCCACGTGTTGTTTTTCTCGATCATTTTTATCTCTTCTTCCATTGCCTTGACCCATACTTCTTGCCTTGATGCTTCTTCAAAGCTTCCAGGTTCAACTATGGCCAAGTTGCATGTCTCATATATATCTACCAAAGATCTTACTCGTCTAGGAGAAGATTCTGGTGAAGATAGTTCATTTGGGAGTGTAGTCGGCGTACCTGGATCTTCTTCCGCTTCTTCTACTTCTCTTGTTACTTGTGGTTGTTGTGTGAGTATGGATATGTTGTGTCGCTCAACCTTTCCTTCATTCCAGTTCCAAGATGCACTTTCATCTACTTGAACATCTCGACTGATGATAAGTTTCTTCGTTTCTATATTGTATATTCGATAGCCTTTTGACTGTGTGCTATATCCCAAGAAGATGCCTCTTATCGTCTTATCTTCTAGTTTGTGTCTCTTTTCTTTTGGGACATGTATGTAACAGATGGATCCAAATACTCTTAGATGTTTAGCTGATGGCTTTCTACCGCTCCAAGCTTCTATAGGAGTTTTACCTTCGACTGCCTTTGTTGGACACCTGTTCATTATATAGACAGCTGTGTAAACTGCTTCAGCCCAAAAAGTATTTGGCAAACCTTTCTCCTTGAGCATCGATCTAGCCATCTCCATGACTGTGCGGTTTTTCCTTTCAGACACCCCATTTTGTTGTGGAGTGTATGCGACTGTGAGTTGACGCTCTATGCCTTCATCCTCACAAAATTTATCAAACTCACGGGAGTTGTACTCTTTGCCACGATCACTTCTGAGTACTTTTATATGTTTCCCGCTTTGCTTCTCAACGAAGGCCTTGAACTTCTTGAATATTCCAAACACATCTGATTTTTCTTTCATAAAGTAGACCCACGTCATTCTAGAGAAATCATCAATGAAAAAGGATGAAGTACCTGTTGTTAGTGAGTGATGGCGTCCTCATTGGTCCACATACATCAGTGTGTATAAGCTCCAACAAGCGTTTTGCCCTCCAAGATTTCCCACTTGAAAATGGTAGTCTGTGTTGCTTCCCAAATAGACATCCTTCACATGCTCCTTCATTATCTTGGATGCATGGAAGATCTCTCATCATTCTTTTCTGATATAATAGCTTTAAGGCTTGATTGTTTAGATGGCCAAATCTTCGATGCCATAGCCATGATTCATCAACTTGCACCTTCATGGCAATATTAGTAGCATATTTCCAAGTTATTGGAAAACTTCTATTTCTTTTCTCCATTTTAACTTGAGCTATTTCAAGCTTTCTATTGTTGTCATATATATTGCATGTATCTCCCTCAAAGTGGAGAGAGTAGCCTTTCTCCATCATTTGGCCAATACTCAAGAGATTCTCTTTAAGATTGGGAACTAATAAGACATCTTTGATAAGTCGCGTACCTGACTGTGTCTCCACCATGACAGTGCCTTTGCCTTTGGACTCCACAATGGTGCCATTCCCCAATCGAACTTGTACCTTAACGGACTCATCAATATCTCTGAAAATGCTCCCGTCCTTAGCCATGTGGTTACTACAACCACTATCCAGATACCAATTTTCTTCTTTATCACGACTAGAGACTTGGTTGGCATAGAATAGTTGTTGGTTATGTTCACACTCTTCAGTGAAATTGGCCTGATGATTATTTTTGTTGCGACAGTTTTGCTCTGAGTGCCCGAATCTTTTGCAATATTGGCATTGTGTCTTTCCTCGATGCCAACAATATTTTTCTGAATGGTCTGATCTCTTGCAAATTCGGCATGGAGGATATTTGTTTTGATTGTTTTTAGAGAGATCTTTAGAAAACTCCTTACTTCTAAAGAAATTTCTAGAAATATCTTTGTTTCTAGAATGTTCTGCACCATTATTATTTATTCTTTCATAATCTTTATTCTGAGACCTTAGCCAGAGCTTTGATTGAAAGGCATTTTCTAGTGAACCTTCATCATGCCTACTCAATCTTTGCTCATAAGCTTCTAGTGAACCCATTAACTCTGTCACCGATAGACTAGACATATCTTTGGTTTGCTCAATTGCAGTAACTATTGAGTCATATTTTTGGGGAATAGAAATTAGAATTTTCTCAACAATTATTTTGTCAAGAATATTTTCCCCATAAGCTTTCATTTGATTGACTATTCCTTTTATTTTAGAGTAATAGTCTTTTATAGTCTCAGATTCTCTCATTTTAAGTAATTCAAACTCACGTCTAAGAGTTTGAAGTTTAATGGTTCGTACCTTATCACTGCCATGAAACTCCTCCTTTAGTGTATCCCATGCTTCTTTGGCACTTGTAGCTCCCATTATTCTTGGAAAGATAGTCTCCGCCAAGGCTTGTTGTAGAATAAATAATGCCTTTGCGTCTTTTTGCACATTCTCCTTCAACTCCTTTTTCTGAGCCGCGGTAAGAGTTAAAGTAGTCTCTGGAGTAGTGAATCCTTCTTCTACAATGTCCCATAAATCTTGAGACCGGAAGAAAGTAGTCATTTTTGTGCTCCAAAAATCATAGTTTTCTCCAGAGAAAATTGGAATAGGAATTGATGATGATTGAATAGTGCTAGCCATAGCTCAATAGGTATAAAGTGATATTCTACGCCCAGTGTATGACCGAAACGTAGCTCTGATGCCACTGATAGTATTTGATAAAAGATAGTAGATATAGTGATATTAACAAGGCTTTAGAATTGATTTAGATAGCTTGGAGGTTTTGGCTACAATTCATGCATTGCAAATGAAGGGTGAATGCCTATTTATAGGCTTTCTACAACACCTAAGAAGGACTAGAAAATTCCATACATTTCTACCCTACATTGTCTCAATGTTTCTAGATAATTCTAGAACTATACTACTTGCTATTTTAAATCTATTGCCTTATAGTATTTACTACAACTTTGTAGAATATTCTAGAGATGCAATTCCTCTTCTTCAACCTTCAAGATGTTTCTAGAGAATTGTGGCATTACCATCATTCTAGATCTTTCTAGAAAATTGCAGCATGTTTTAACATGTGTGAAGAGGGGGAAAGAGAAGTATTCTCAGTATCTATCTCCATGTCACTGTGACTGTCTCTCTCAATCACAAATATCCTTCTCTCTTCTCTGCATAGTGCTTACTATCTTCCCCATTTTTCTAATATTTTCACACTTAAATTCACTCAACCACCCCCTTAATCTAACCAAAACTACTACATCCCTTCATTTTACATTATACCCCTTTACTTTAAACTAGGACTATGGCCATTAGTGGAAGTATGAAATGAGGTACAGAATAAGTTTGATAATTTCTAATTTTTTATAATATATTTTAAATATTGTTAAATAAAATGCAAGTCACATATCAACATATTCATCCACAATCCATATCAACCATATAGGATCTCTAGTCAGATTAAATATGGGTACAATTAGCATGGTGTGGGCCATTGCCTTTAGGTATGGCCTGTGATAAAATGTACAAATGGTGGACTTTCTCATAACACATGAAGTAGATAGATTTTTTTTGTTACTGGATTTAGAATTTGGGAAGGTAAGGCTAAAAAATTTAACTCTGAAACTAAAAGGTGTAAAAGGGTATTATAGGAATAAAAAAAGTATGTAAATTACATAGTGATCAAAACATATAGAAAGATATAAGAATGAGACTAATATTATATTTGTCCCTTAAAATACATTGAAAAAACAAATCATAATGACATTTATGTCCATTACTTTACACTAATATTACATTTGTACCATTACAATTACACTAAAAAAGATAACTTTCATCTCCAGTAATGGGGAGGAGTCTGACAGAATGAGGCTCCCCTCCATTACTGGAGAGAGAAGTTCTCTTAAAATGCATAGAAAAAGTAAATCATGATGTCATTTATGTCCCTTAATTTACACTAATGTTACATTTATACCATTACAATTATAATAAAAAGATAACTTTTCTCTAGAGTAATTGAGAGGAGTCTTACTCAAAAAATAAGTTACTTAAATGCAACCAATTAATAGTTGTTATAATGAATTGATACGAGATGAAATTTAAGAAGGTATTTAATGCTCAACCTAATCCCATGATAAAATGCGTTTACGTGATGCATGCATGTATTGACTTGATGAGAGTAGGTGCTTAGTTATACAGATTATACTCTGTTATACTAATGAAATTAACATCTGCATATAGTCTCTTGTTAGCAGCAAAACTCATCACAATTGGGTTATAGTAATCTAAAAGGTTGAGGGTACGTAGAGGATCTTGATCTACATTCAGAATATGGGTCAATGAGTTCATAATCTGCATTTCCATTTTTCTCTTCAAATACAAAAAAGAAGTGTCTTAAATTTTTTTGTGATATTTCTTTTAGAAGTGGTATAAATATTGTAATTGTTGGTCCTAATCACAGCGTCAGCGTGTGATTCAAGCTTAGATCCTGTAACATTGCAGGGCCTACAACTGTCAGATTTGTCTAGCCGTGTCCTATGATTATTGTCTTCAGAGTCGTCCATTGACTACACTTGTCTTTTCACTCCATTTGGATGCACAGAAACACATGCACGATTACATTTTCAAGGTCGTTTTTTTGCCTACATTAACTGTAGTATGACCCCTTTAACAAAGTGCGTGCGAGAGAGGCCTACAAATACAACCCTACAAAGGCTTAATTAAACTTATGAATTTGTTAAAAACCAACAATCTAAATATACCAGAGATGATTGATTTACGGTCATGGAATAATTTAAAGTCATTGTTGCGCGTTCGTTCAAACAAAATTAAAATGGAAAACAATTTGTTTTTGCACATAAAGACGTTTTAGGTGAGTGGTCAAATGATGTAATAAGGTAAATAAGAAACAGGGATTAGATATATAATAGAGTGAGTGTGAGTAAGAGTGATAGGCATGTACTCCAACATTGAAAGTGTTGGGCACAAAGTTTGATTGGTTGAATGAAGAGAGTTAAATTGATAGGAACATGTTCACATGCATATAGGATGGTGGGGCTCCCGTTAGGTCTACTGCTACTTGTCTACATCGATCCCTTTCTCTCTTCAAAGAAGAAACTTTGAAGGCTACCTTGTTTGCTTCCATCTATGTATCTATTATTATAATGATCTATGTCCAACGTAAATAGAAAAGCTACAGAAGTTGAGATCAACTTATTGTTCCTAAATTTATGCAGCTTTCACAAACATTAAGATAAGAAAAAAGATATGGGTGTTCCTTGGTATCACACCTAGAGTGGATGATTATAATGGAAGGATGATGGATGGAAAGTGACACATGAAAGTGGTACAGAAGAATTGGACTAAGATTATAAGAAGAATGAGATATTATCCTAACGGGCTTTATTGTTGTTGGGCAGCTATTCTTGTCATGTTTCACCCGTTGGGTCCCTTACATACATATGACAGAAACAAATCGAAGCATTGGCCCATATACGTGGCCCACTGAAAACATGTCCTATCGACTAAGGACTAAACACTTTGCTACTGCTACATTTTCCTCCATGATGGTGTTCAAGAATGAATATGTCGTTCTCACCTCTGGTGGGGGACGTTTAAGCAAAATAGAATGGTGTCTATGCAAGATAATTAGCCACAGCATTAATGTTCCTTCTGGTGTGGGTTAGAGTGGGAAAATAAATGTACCCAAAAAATAGGGGATTTAAATATAAAAGTATATGTCCATAATGACCATTTGGTAGAATAATGACTAAGAAAAAAAGATTAAGTTGTTAATTAATCCTTTTCTTCTTCGTTTTCATTCATTCCATGTATCAAAAGAAACCCCTTTTACAAGATTTGTTTGAGGCTCTGAGCCCATGTGGGAAAGTACATATTGTTAGTGTTCCATGTAAAATTATCAAACTATATATGATCATAATTAACTTATTTAGAATCATTCATTTTTTTCGAAGGCAAACGTGGGAGGAACTTTCCTAGGTTTTGCTTCCCTGTGTTCACTGTTTCAACGGAGCTTGGCGAGTTTACTTATTATTAACTAAATAATTCAATTCATTCACTTAAAAAAAACTAATGAAAGAAAAGAATTATGTGTGAGATCAGTATAGGCGTGCTTAAATCAAATACTATACGTTATATAATTTGCACAAATGTCATCTTGCTGACGGATAAGCAATTCTTTAATGATTTAAAAACTGCCTCCACAGAGAGGAATTGGAATTGTACTAATATATTACGTATCCGCCAACCCTAAATAGGAACAAGACTTTGGAAATAGTCTTACTTCTAAAAGTTTTGATTAGGATTTAAGGACTTAATTCAAGTTCTATTTGTTGGTTTCTCACGTTCGCATATTATATATATTATTGCCATTTTTTGTGTGGCGAGTGATGTAAGCAACAATGAATAATTCAATCCAATATTCCAAGTGGAGAAAAAAATTGATTGGAAAGGAATGAATGATCAAGTGAAATCATCTAGTTGGATAATTAAAATATATAAGGACAAACTTTGGTTCCAATTGATTGGATATTGGAATGAACGAAAATATAAAAACACAAGTTACATTAAAAATGTTAAACATTTTAATAAGTACGTAGTATAGGGAAGAAAGATAAAAAGAGACCACTAAGATGTAATTAATGTCGTGGACTTTGCTCATTCCTTATCCAACAAATGAAGATTATTTATAAGCATATAAAACATCCAAATGAATTTTCCCCTCATCAATAACATATTTTTCATACACACCACATGTCCTAGTTATCTATGATATATGCTATTTTTAAACCAAAAAAAATATACTCGAAGGGGTGATTCGATGGTAAACAAATCATATAAAGGAAAATGAAAGAGAAGAAAGTGAGAATGTTAAGAAGAGGAAGGAGGGATGAGAAGAATGTAGGACCGTGTATATGCCGTAGACAGCACGAGAGAATAAAGACAGTTGAATAATATAATTTCAAAGTAATTTAATATCTTTCTTACCGCCAAGTGAATCTACAGCCTTAAAAGAAAAGGATGGGGAGAAAATCATGCAATATAATATAATGTCGGCACGATGGATATCACCAAATCACAATTCGCCACGACTGTCTCCAACAAAGACACGTAGGGCCTAAAATAAATCCTCCTTGGCCCATTACTACGATAAATGCGAATGGCTTTATATATAATGACCCGAACCAAATCAACCGGGTTAGGTTCTATTTTACCGTTGGAAGTCTGAACTTAGAACCACTCATTCCTTTGTGGCATGAACACTCATGTCTAACTCCGAATGCTCCTTCTGATTTCCTTGCGTTTTATTTTCCCCTTCTCTTTCTTTCATTTTTTATTTCTTTAATTTCTTTATTTCTTTCTCTTTCTTCTCTGTCCTTACACGCACGGCACCTATGTTAATAATTCTACTCGCGATTTCGTTTACTCGCCGGTGATTTCAGACGCCACACTCCGGCGATCCCTTCCCTCACCAATTTCCCTCCGTTGGAATCATATCAATTCTCTCTTTCAATCCTCATTCCCATAAATTGCAAGATCTTGACATTTTCGTTTTCTTTTGGTGCGGTTTCGATTTGGATAATCGTTGTGCTTCTCCGCTGAAGAAGTTTCCATGCTTGTTCCTTCTCATGGAGGAAACCACTGCGTGTTAATGCGTTTGAGAGTTGATTAATTCTTCTTGAACTCGAAATCTTTTTGTTGGTAATTTTGTCTGCATTGGCGGTTAACAGTTTCCTGAATTGTATTTGGTTTGATCCGACACCGTTTTTGGAGTAATCTTTGAAAAGGGAGGTTTCTTTGATTGAATTGGGAAATCTAGGGTTTGATGTTTGTTTGATGTTGCTGTGCATTGGGTTGGGGATGAAGGCATTGGTGTGAGATGTGCAGGGTGGATACCAAAAAGAGCGAGAGCAATAAGAAGAGCAAGTTTCAAGAATTAGGGTGGATGGGTTTGAAGAGGGTAGGGGTAGGGATAGGGGTAGAGAGTAAAGTTGAGAAATTGAGGAATAGCATGGGTATGGGTGCTTCATCATCGTCGAGGTGTCGAATGAAGCTGTGGATGATACGCGCCACCACATCGATATTGCTATGGACTTGTATCGTTCAATTAACTGCATTGGGTGATATTTGGGGCCCTAGAGTATTGAAAGGATGGCCTTCTTGTTTTACTCATGATTCTGCTGTTACTGCTCTTCAGTCCCACTTCCCAACTCCGCCTCGCGTTCTTCTTCCTCCTAAGAGTCCGTTTTTCCTACTAAGCTTCCTTTTTTACAACATTTATTTGATCTCACCATTTTGTTCAAAAAAATGATTTTGATTTCTTTATTTTATCGATGTTAACTTAGCTCAAACCTTGTTTCCAAAACCTAATTATCAACAGGAGTTTATAAAAACCATGGATATCTGATGGTCTCGTGTAACGGAGGACTAAATCAAATGAGAGCAGCGGTAAGCAGTTGCATTACCATGCATATGCTTATGTTCTTGTTGCTGTATTCACTTTAGTTGGTTTATTGATTCTTTAACATGTACAGATATGTGACATGGTAGCCATCTCAAGATATTTAAATGTCACACTTATAGTCCCTGAACTTGATAAAGCATCCTTTTGGGCCGATCCCAGGTAACTGACTCTTTTATTCCGCCTTGCTATATATATATATATATGTTTAGCAGTCAATGTTGTTACGGTTGAAGGTGTTTTGCCCCTTATTCTAGAACAAGGATCTCATCTTAACTATTTAATATTTTCATGTGGCAGTGAGTTCCAAGACATATTTGATGTGGATCATTTTATTGCATCCTTGAGAGATGAGGTGCGCATTTTGAAAGAGTTACCTCCTAGACTCAAGCTCAGAGTGGAGAATGGGCCACTTTACACTATGCCACCTATTAGTTGGTCTGACATGTCTTACTATCAGAACCAGGTCAGTCTATAGTATCCTACATACATGCATTATCCCAGACAACTATCAGCTCAATTTGTGATTGTAACTTTTGTGTTGCTTTCAGTTTCTCCTTTGCTAATTTCAAGTAACTGACATATTTATTCTTATAGATTCTGCCCTTGATACAAAAGTACAAAGTTGTCCATTTAAATCGAACCGATGCTCGTCTGGCCAATAACAACCAGCCTCTCGAGATTCAGAAGCTGCGGTGCCGAGTTAATTTCAGTGCTTTGAGATTTACTCCTCAGATAGAGGAGTTGGGCAGAAAGGTGATCAAGCTTCTAAGGCAAAATGGTCCTTTTCTGGTACTTCATCTGAGGTATGAGATGGACATGTTGGCATTTTCTGGATGTACTCAAGGTTGCAACAGTGATGAGGTAGAAGAGTTAACAAGGATGAGGTGAGTAGTATCTTGCATAGTTCAGCTCTTCTTAAATTTCAATGTTTTGAGTCAATGTAGAGGCTGAAAGGATATTTGATTAAAACCTACCTCAAATTTTGATTTCCTGTGCATTGGCAGATATGCTTATCCTTGGTGGAAAGAAAAAATAATTAATTCTGATTTGAAAAGAAAAGATGGTTTATGTCCTTTAACCCCTGAGGAGACCGCCCTTACACTTAAGGCTCTTGACATTGATCGGAATATTCAAATCTACATTGCAGCTGGTGAAATATATGGGGGCCATAGGAGGATGGCAAGTCTTGCTAAGGATTACCCAAAATTGGTAAAGTTTAATGCTCAAGGAGTATGGTAATTGTGATTTTTGTTATAGTTTAATTTACTTCTCACTGTTTGCCTTTGTGCGCTTCATTGAAACAGGTCAGGAAGGAAACACTTTTGGAACCATCTGACCTTCAGTTCTTCCAAAATCACTCATCTCAGATGGCAGCATTGGATTATCTTGTCTCATTAGAGAGTGATATATTTGTCCCCACGTATGATGGAAACATGGCCAAAGTAGTTGAGGGCCATCGCAGGTACTCCATCTCTGCAATAAAAATATCGAAATTAGAAAATAATTCTTTATCCTGAAACAATTTTTGTATCCACATCTTCTGATATATGAAATGGCTGCTTTTGTTGATGAAAGATGCCACAAATGGCGGTTTCTGCATAATTTAAAGTTCAAGTATTGTTGTTGATGTGATTCTTATTGTTGTCAGTACTTCTGTGACAAATGAGATGACTTGTTCTCTTCAATGCTTGTACAGATATCTTGGGTACAAGAAGACAATTTTATTGCATAGAAAGCTTCTTGTAGAAATGATTGATCAGTACAGCAATGGAGTACTGAACTGGGATGAATTCTCTTTGGCTTTGAAGGAAGCTCATGCTGACCGCATGGGTAACCCAACGAAAAGATTGGTAATCCCTGACAGGCCCAAAGAAGAGGACTATTTCTATGCCAACCCAGAGGAATGTTTAGGAACATCATCAGATCTTCCGTTGAGTAGTTTGTGAGTAATGTATTTGGAAAGTAGTGGAATTTACTTGTGCCATCATCTCCTGGTGAACATGGTTTGATTTCTACCACAGATACTGAGGTAGTTCCACGCTGTTATAGCAAAAGGTGACAGTTTTAGCAAAGAGCCAGTCATGGTGATCCATAGAGAAACAGGGAAGGGGTGGTGGAATGGATAGCCTTGTCCAAAACTCTAGTCAAATAAAGCAGCCAGGGAAGAATAGTTTATATTTTTATATATATATGTGCAAATAATCCATCACATTCATGTATAGAGGCTACCCTGCCATTACAGGGTGAGAGCAGTTCATAACTGCATTGTACACTGAGGAATTCATATACGATTTTGGATTACTGGAACTGCAATTCCTGGAACCTTAATTCATTGGTACTTCCCTATACTAATTACTCATAAAATATCCCACAAGAATGAGAAACATTTTACTCTGGGATTTTTTTATCACATTTATACATTCACGAGTGTGCACTTATTCATGGAAGAATAAGGTATAAGGATTCTTGTAGGGTTGAAACGTGAAAGTTGAAAACATTATGATATTTTAAGGTGCTGAAATTTTATCTATATTCACTAGTTTATCCAAAAAAACATTATAATATTTGAACCTTTCTGTAACTTTGTAAACTCATACTAGGAATTTTTAAACGGTCCTAATAATAAAAGTGTAATATGTTGATGTAAAAATCCGTCATTAAAGCTCATACATTATTGATGTATACATATATTTTTAAATAATAATTAAAATAATCGGTTTAAGTCATTTTCAATGCTTAAGGTGGTGGGATTATGAAAATCCATAATAGTAGTGCCGAGTGCGTTGATTGATTCACCTTTTTCATCAGTGGTAGTAGTGGTCACCACATCAGGGAATCTCAGAAAATTTCAATTCTTAATCTGTCAGTAGCAAAAGTGGCAGACACATTGTTTCAAACCAAACTGAACCTAGATATGAATCCAACCCGAGACAGCCAAATTAGACTTTATATTCAATAAAAGATAAACTTGAAGGTAATAGCGTTGTAAGTATCTTTGAGTTGGTTTTACAGTTTGGACATATAGGGCGTGGAGTCACATTCTTGCAGAATAATAGTAATTCAATATAAAGTAGATCCCAAGAAAATTCTCATAAACTTTAGTAGTTTTTCTATTTAAATTATATATCGAATGATCCAAGAAATCTGACCTAGGAGAAAGGGTCCGGTTGTATCTGGATAAACACTTAATGGTACAGTCACTAGTGAGTGGTCATTGATGTTGTAATGATAACATAGGGACTTCATAAGGGTGTTGCTTTAGCACCACGTCAGGATCAGCAACAACGTTTGTGCTCAGTTGACAACGTTATATATAGTTCACTGTGTCAAGATCTAACAAAGAACTTGATTAGTTAACTGTAGTTGAGTTTTCTAGTCAAAGGCTTAGGCTTAAAGTCATTGATTGTTGCTCAGATCCAAATGGTTATCTGCAATGCAAGGCAAGAGACAGTTAATGGTTGGTGGCATGGTGCTATGTACAATGTACTACTTGTACCCTCTCGTAAGTTTCACATTACTTAGAAGTAGAAACTAGTTGAAGTTCTTCAGTTATTGTTACTGATTATTCTGTGACATTTTAATATTGGATTGGACTTACTAAGTAGTGCCACCCAGCCAATGTGATTTGGATTCAATTTTTCCTTTTTCTTTTTTAAGCTGATTAATTAACAAAAATGTATATCATGTGACACTATATCATTAGAAAAATCAATAACAAATTTAAACTGTACTGACAATTATTTGCAAGTGATTGGTGAATGAAATAATGTTTCATGTACATCAATCAACGATGAGATTCCAAAAAATTTTGAACATTAAAAAATAAACTTTAATTGAAAATGATTGAAAATCTGCATTATTAATCTTTTTTAAGTGACACATGTCACAATATCTGGTTGTACTGGACTCTCCAGTACAGGGATACAAATTATTTTTTGATGTATTTTAAAAAGCTTCTATTTATAAAAATAGAGTAAATGAGAGACAAAATTGGATGGTCAAACATGTGAACACGTCCATAAAAATTGTTTATTCTATAATGGTGAGGTCACACTAGAGTTTAGACACACAAGAATTGATAAACAGGAAAAAACACCAAGGCTTAACCCTCAATAGAAGAGCACAAGTTAATAAACAACTTTATTAATAAACAAAGTAAGCAATTGTTATTGTACAGGCATAAAAGTGTATGCAATATTTTATATATGTTTAGTTAACTGTGGAGTAGGGTGTGAAGCTGGATGGTGATCAGAACTGGTGAGGAACCTGCAAGCCATATGCCAAACCAATCAACCCATTCTTTCTTCGGTGGGGAATTTCAAAAAATAACAAAAAAAGGAGACTCATAACATTATGTGCTTACAATAACAACTTAAACCATATAATGTACTGACCTATACAGTCCAACGCTTGAAATTTTATAAGTTTCTTATGCTAACTTATTATACAAATAGTCTAAAACTTCAAAAGGTAACTAGACCACCAAAACCAATGTTAAAAAACACGCACCAAATAAACTAAGAACACAACACTACATGAATGGAAGCCTTGATTAAAAAGCAGCTTCTCAATTGCTGTGGAAGCCTATGTAATTATATAATTTAGAATATAGTGCATATTATTTTGTTAGGGGTAGCCTTAGGATTCCAACAAACTAAGAACACTCTACATGTCCAATCAATCTCATCCTTACTAGGCAATAAGCCAGCAGAAGACTTAAATAATCCTTCCAAAAAATTAATAAAAATTATAATAAGGAAAGAATGAATATAACATAATGGTCGAATTAGGTTCTGCACGTCTTTAGCTTCTTTACTGCTTGATCAGACTTCTCAGAGCTAGCAACTCTAGATCGCATCATCCTCTGATTGTTGGAAGGAACTTCATCACCCTAAGGCAAAAAATGATTGACAAATTATATAAATATTCTAAGGTTCACCAAAATTGAACTTCATCGTAATACTAGAATCAAGCTATGAGACCAAACAGAGGGGTAATAAGAGTCTCAGTATACCTTAGCACCACACATTGACATTGGTAAAGTTGGTCTGATATTTGCTTGCTTACCAAGTTCAATTTGCACTGAGATGCTAGCTTGTGATAAATCCACTCCTGAACTTTGCAGTGCATGCGTAAGTGTATCCAACAATCTGTCCAAGTACAATAGACTCTCTTCAACATATTAAAATAAAAAATGCACCTAGAATGATAGCTGATTAGAGAATATGTTTCTACAATCACCCGCCAAGTCTCCATTCTCTGCCAAGAATGATAGCTAGCGGATGAAACAAAATTTATGTCTAACACATTAAAAATATTCAAATGCAATGAACTTTTTTCTTCAACATTTTACAAACTAATCAAATAAAAATGTATGAACACTCACCCTTTTGAGTACACACTTGATATGCTAATAGCACCACCTTCAATGGTGAGCTCTTTATCTTTCAGTTTTTCACTTGTAGCTGTCCAAGTCTGACACTCCTCCGAAGGTTGTTGATATATAGCGTTCTCTACATCAAATGCCAATCTATGTGTGAGCTGAGACATCATTCCACCTTGACCTCCATTTTGGGTTGGAGTGAATAAATTTGGCTGTGGAGAAATAGGAACCGGGCAGGCCTTGTTCGCTATGCCAGGATGATGATCCATTGTCTTGAAGTTAGATGCTGTGCCCACGCCAGATTCTACATTCTGAATACTTCCAGGAGTTTTGGGGGAAATGGTGATATTTTTCTCTTCCGTATTTGAAGCAAACAGCAATGATGGAGATGGACCTGAGCCACTATTTGTGCCAGGATGTTCAAAGCTTTCTGCTGGCTTGTCATTATTTATCTGCTTTGAACAAAATTTTGAAAATCAGTTGTTTGATGAATAATAGGTCACAATCATTATGGTTACTCCTGATTTCAAATCCATTTTTAAAATCAGTTTTTTTTTTTTAATAATAAATATATCCACTTGAGCAGACATGCATCTGCCTTGCCAAGTACATCCCATCAAATAAGAACCCCAATGATAGAATATGCTCAGAAAAAAGGTAAAAATGAGTCATTTATTATAAATGCTATCAAATTAGTCTACCATATGCTGTTAGATAAATGTCACAACACTGTTAAGGTTTATCTTACATGATTAGTGCAAGTTGACTTGCAATCTCCTTTACAAAAGGACACGTCAACTTACATAGCAATATTTAACTTTTCATCTAATAACAGAAACAAATTTGATCATGTTTGTGAATAGAATAACTCACTAAAAAAATGTAAGTAACACTTGAGAATAATGTCTAAAGTTAAGAATCCATTGTTAGGAGATGGTAAAACCATGATGGAAGCTCTTATTTTCTTCATTTAAATCCTAAATAAGGGAGGCGTGTATGATATTTACCCAAGACATCCACTTTTCTGGCTCGTGACTCCACCCTTTGAATGAACCTTCATACTTCTGCACCTTCGCTTGTAAAAAATGAATATACTCGATAACCTACAAATACTTTTAATATTATTAAGGAACTATACAAGTAATACAACAGACAAATAAGTTAAATATATCATATCACACCGTATGAATTTACCTCTAACAGAAAAGATGCTTTGTCCCTCTTTTGGTCACCGTGCGGCATAAGCTCTCGTAGCATATGGAATCTGCAATATTAATTCAATGTTCTATCAGATGATTAAAAGCAATAGTATCGACCCTGTTTCATGGTCTATCAACTTGGTCCACCAAATAACAAAGCGGTAACAATTGAAGAATAAGATGGCCTTTAATATAAAAAATACTACTGTGACACACATGTAACATAGAAAAAGACAACACCAACAGGAGACAAGCAACTCTGCCATCATTTGGAACTACATAAGAATAAAATCAGCAATGGGTGACATTACGCAGGACAGAATTTTGTACAATAAAATTTAATGGTAATATAGACATGGAATAAGATCACATTTCCTCCCATAGTTACGTGGTATGTGGTACAGGCTCTGGTCTACGGTACCCAGTTCCCATGTGATTCGCCGGTTTTTATATTATTATTACAATAGTTCCTTTATGATGAATCCGGTATATGGAATTCGGTATACCATATACCATACAACGTTTAAACAAGGGAGCTATATAACGTTGGATCCCCCACTACACTATTGAGGTTTAGCAGAGCCTTAGACTTGTGCAGGACTTAAAAATACGTAGACATATTAGCAATTTCTCTATTGCACAAGTTGGAAAATTTGATTATACAGCTGATAAATTGGGCACGAGACAACAGAGAGAGGGCTGACAGATGCAGAAACAGGATAAAGTGATCTACTACTTGATCATTAAGATATAAGAGGGTGAGTGTGTGACTGACAGGCACTAACTGGTCAGCCATAAATCTTAAAAGGAAGGGAGTTTTTTTTGTTGGTGTCAATTACGTTTTATAAAAGCTAATATTTTTTGGAAACAATTTTTATTTCAAAGAACTAAAGAATTTATCATTAGAAATTTTTTTTAATTTGTTATGGGTAAGACTCGAACTCACAACTCATTCACTTTATTCTTTTGGCTATTCATCTTAACCATGAGACCACTTTATAACTCCCTTTATCATTACAAGTTAACTTCTAGAACTTATAGCGAAAGATTATTCCTAATTATGATGAACTTTTCGTTTAAAATAACTCACTTTATATACTTTATAATGAAAATAAAAAGGAAAGTTTTTTAAAGCATGCGTTGTGACTGGCGGGTGCCTCTTTTAGCATCTATAAAACTCTCATCAGCATTGTAGGTAATACTTGCCTGTCATTAATTTTGCTTCTTCTCCGCTGCTCAGTTGCAGAATGTTTTGATCTTGGCGTGTTTGGCTTTTGTTCAGTACTCTTCCCATCCACCTTCACTTGAAGTTCTGCTGAAAATCATGTTAGCCTCCTCATCACAACAAAAGTAAATAGAATAAAAAAATAATATTTCGGTTCCAAGTTGAGGCCAGAATCTAAAAACAATATTGGTTTTATGACTATTAAAAAAATGTCTTTTTAGCATAATACAGTTGCTTGTTTGATCCATGCAGCTGCACTCACTGAGTGGAAAAAGTTTTTCTCAATGTATACTTCTGCCACTACACTAGAAAATGATTCCATGATTATAGAATTACCACTTTGGGATTCTTTCTTAAGAAAAAATGCTTCTTCGTTTTCTATTTCTTCATCCTGGGCACGGTCCTTTGCGGACTTCATCATTTCAATAAAACTCTGGTTCTTCTGCCCAGTTGTCCTGTTGAATAGAAAATTCTCAGAAATCAAGCATAAAAATGTAAATAGCAAACCTTAAGACGCAACTCTTTTACATTGACAAAATATAAAGAAAAAAAGAGGCGCCGTGGAACAAGAGAGAGAGAGAGAGAGAGAGAGAGAGAGAGAGAGAGAGAACGTATGACTAACTGAGAGGAGTAGCGTGAGTTGAAGCTGTTGTGGCGATTGTTATGAAACGACGGTGACGTTCCCTCACTCAACGTCCACTGCCCTGGCTTGGCCGCAGACTCTGTCACTGTACAAAGCACGGTAAAACGTTACTAGTATTACATTATTCCATATAAAAACTCTCATGATTTATATATATATATATATATATATTACATTAACCACTTATATGAGAAATAAAAGTGATTTTTAAAACAAAAATGTCATAAATGTAGGTAAGTTAAACAAAATATGTTACATGAGATTATGAAGGTTTTTGTATGTGTAAAAAATGGAATCATGTTGAGTTGTAAATGTAATTTACTCTTATTATTAGTGTTCCCATTCTACTATTTTATTCTTATGAATACTGACAAACAGTGAACTTTGCTAATTGCTCAGCACGCCTAGCATTACCCAGACCAATCTATGTATGTATAAAATGAGGAATTAACCAGGCGATATAAATGGTGTATGTTTGATGCATGAAATGAAACTTTTGATTAATTATCAGTATTCCACTTTCTGATTTAGTTTTACATGTAATATCCTTGTTATGACCTAAATACATTTCAGGTTCATGTTCATGCACATATAAATGGTAGTTATGGGAACAAAAAAATACCCAAAATAAAATGCAGGAATGGTGGTGATAAACAGGTAAACATTAATGTAAGCCATATACTAAAGAAATCTTATGGCTTACCTCCTAGAATGGGTTTGTCAGCAACATTATTCTCCTTCCCTATCTTTCCCTTCTTAACAGCAGACTCTTCCCAAAAAGTGAAACCACTTGAAGTATACGAACTGCAGTTGGAGTTTTCAGCATTTTTATCCGTACTAGTGGCTTGATGCACAGTGAAAAGGGATGTCTCTGGCTTTGGAACCCTTTGAGTATTATGATTAGAATAGGAAATGTGATTAATACTGTAAGTTCCAATTCCTCCGGGTAAGAGGTGCTCAACAGAAGGTGGTGTTAGAGGAGGTGCCTTAGGAGCTATCAATGATATTTCATCTGTGGCTTCCTCCTTGGCACTGGCTTTTGTTTCTGCTCGTTCTAGTGGCTGCAAGAAATCATGGGTCTTGAGTCGACTTCCTGGGCACACATGAGGAAAGAAATAGGATGCTGTCAAGGTCAAGGGAGAAAAAACTAACTGAAAATTTACCCAATTAGTGCACATGGAGTAGAGTACGTTGTGTAAATCGTCTGTCAAATACGATTTACAATAATTTTTATTATTATTTCATTTCACAAAATAGAGGCAGCTAGGCGATTTATGATTTAGTTTTTTAAGGTAAATCCTCAAAAAGCATAAATAAATAGTCAATATACAAATGAAGCAAGTTTTCCCAAAGCTAACTCATACCAAAATAAATTTTAAACAAACATACAGAACACACAACGTGAAGCGTGCAAGAGTGAAGAACAAAGCTTGAAGATTATTAGAGAAGTTGATATATATCATTTACATTTCTAGCTAGCTAGGGTGAAGCAAGCAAGACCTTAGGTGTGCTCCTATTATGGTTATTTAGGTTAGACAAGTCGTAAAGCAGGAATCAACCACCAATAACTGAGCAAATAACCACATAAAATGAATCAATGGCACTATTGCATCACATTTTATCTTATTACTTGTACCTCTAATCTCAAATAATATGTATGTAGATAAATTTAAAAATATATATTAAATAACTGTAATTTTTTAACCGCAAATTATAACTTACTATCATTATTAATATAAGCTTACAGTTAATATAAGCTGAATATAATGTTATGGTAGTAAAATCATATTGTACAATACAATAAAAATAAAAATATATTTTTATAGACAATACACCTCTGACATATTGTATACTGCATTGTATTGTTTCCACGTTTTTATAAGTTAATGCCAAAGAAACTGCATTGAATTATTTCCACGTTTTTAAAAACTAGTATAATTCCGGAATGAAGATTTTATTTTTACATATTGTATGAACTAAAATAAAGTTTACTTTATCTATCAGGCATGCTCATTGTTTTTATCCGCACAGTAGCAAACAAAAAGAGAGAGGTACAATGGGACAGAAACGTCAGAAAGTGGAACGAAGAAATTATATATATAAATGAATAAATGATCATTAACTTTTAATTATAAAGACTACAAATCAATATGAATAATATATTAACTGATATGGATTTTTATATTGACATTGTATATGTATTAGACTAATAATTATTTTCATACACTCTCCAATCAACTACTTAGTGATGCTCCATAAATAGATAAAAACTATGCTCTACTAGCTATTCCAAAATGAAAACTATTCATGCATTTCAGCCAAAAACACTAACCTTTCGCTTTGAGTAAAAGAAATATACACTAGTACCCATAGAAAGAACAAAAATATATCCAAATCTTTCATTTTCATTCCTTATTGGGGTTAAAAAACGCTTGTGAGCTTTGAGAGAGGTGGGTGGTGGGTGAGTTTAATTACACGAATGAAAAGAGAAGACAAAGTATTCAAGAACGGAACGTCATTCTTGCTTAGGAAGGCTTGATGTGAAACAACAATTCATGTGCAAGTCCAATTCTAAATTGGACCCCACCTATTCCTCCAGACGGTGTTAAACACATCTGGTACATGCTTTTCTATTTCACGTGAAAGTGTTCAGAAAAAAATATGAATTAAAACACCATAAATATTTTTGTTAAATAATAAATACGTAGCCCGCCATATTCATGGCCAAGATCCTTCATTAAATTGAGTAACAACCGTGACCATGAATAACTGTTTTCATAATTATGAGTACAATATTTCACATCATTATTATATTATTCATAATTTATTTGGATTATAAAATGTTTTTTTGAAGAGTCATAATTAGATATATGAATAGTCGATGCAGTTACAGCGCATAAAATATTTTTCTCTATAATGATTTGGAAAAAAGAAGACCGAAATGCATAATTTATGGGATATTTACACTATGATCCCACGTAATCTATTTTATTTTTGGGAAGAACAGGACCGAGAAACACCCAGATCATTTTCTTGCATGATTACCAAATGAAAAAGTAAATAAATACCTTGAGAAGGTGGCCTTGAATCATGTTGGGTAGTTGAATTACTGTAGAGTGACAGAAAGTCATGCGTCGATTTCGTTCCTGCTCGTGTTCCGCGAGAAACAAAAACAAAGAAGTTTCAAACCAACAAATTTAAACGAAATTTATAAAAATATGAATAAATATATAATAAAAATAAATTTGGAACAGTTTTGATGTGGAACTACCTTGGGTTCCAAAGGCATGCGCTTGAGGAAACTCCATCAAAACCTTAATACTCTTGTTTTCCGTCGTTACCTGTAACTCAGCGGAATTTTGAATTTCTGTCCTCCAGAAGTTGAAACTCACGCAATTCAATTCCGTTACCGCTTCGAAAAACTGAATTCCGCTTGAATTCTGAAGCTAACACAGTGTTGAGAACTTGAAGCTCCGATCAGTGACTCTTGATAAAAATTCTCAGATCCGAATTGAATAGAAGCTGTATGTATAATTTCGGAGAAGCATTCATTCAATTCCTCTCCAAATAAATACTCATCTAAGTACACACTATTCCAAATCCTCAATCACAAGTGACGGATCAGATTTTGTCGAAACAGTTCGGTTCCAAAATTAGTAATCACAAAGCGTCCAAACAGAGATTTCACAGAATCTGAAATTAGAAGTACAGATAATCCAAGTTTTAACATGTTACCATAATTCACCTTCAGAAAACTACCGTATTATTGAAAATTCAGCAACCGCGTAGAGCACAAATGGAGCAAAAATAAATAAAAGAAAAGATCCAACGAAAGAAAATAAAGTAGTTGCGAAATACAATTAAGAAGCATGTAATAAAAGGAGAATTACCATAAACAGTGAGAAGGGTGAGGTGAAGTAAGTGAAGACCGCGGGAAAATGGAACTGCAGAAGAATCTGATAACGAAAATTGAGGACTCGGGTCGGACCCCGTTGCTATTTTCTCTCCCTCTATTTCTTTTTCTTCTCTTTTGGGTCTGTTGAAATGAAAGATGTTTTTAAATAGTTTTTCGAGTTCCAAACTCCGTTTATAAACGTCGTTGCAGCAGGTAACTAACACTGTTAAATACGTACCAAACGGTTTATTCTGTGCGATAATACGTAGCCGTTTGCTTAGATATACGGTAATATGGCTATGGGCTGGGAGAGGTGACGTAATGCTGAAAACTCGAATTTTGTTGTTGTTTATTTATTATATACTTTTTTAATGTTTTCGGCAATCCCCAACCTGATTTATACATTTTGCGATCCCAAGTGCTCTAGACATTTGTATCCTCGATTTTCTAAGCTCATAGGGTACTAAACCATCAGATTTGATTATATACTTCTCCATTTGTTTAGGTTTTATTATTATTTGTTTTCATTTTTATATTTTAACACATTTTCTCTCCATTCTCTTTATTCAATAATGGAATATGTTTTTTTCATTTACTCTTAGAATAAATGGATCCTCCATTTCAATAATTATATGTATTATTAATTGATTCTATTTTTAGATAATAAAAAGGGGAAATTTAGTAATTCCTTAATAATTTCAATAAATGTTGAATTAAATTTTTCAGGCTACTATAATACTCGAGAATCAAGTCAAAACTTAGTTAATAGTTTTTTAATTTGTGGACAATAATATATATATATATATATTTGATAAATAATTGTGTTTCTAGAATATAGTATGACATTAGAGTTGGATCCTTATGCAAATAGAGTGGAGAAATTTTGTTATTATACTAGCTTGACAGCAATTGTTCCAACTCTGACGGATAAGGCGTAGTTCTACTTGGATACATGCATCAATTTTTCTCTTATACAGTTGGCTGCAAATCTACGGGCGAAAACAGTAGTTTAGTTGGTAAGGGAAGAAGAAAAAGATTGAAGAAAATAACGCAGTTCCCAAAAATAAAAGACACGTGAGAGGATGAGGGAGTAACCACAGCGTTGACATTCCTTAATATGAAAAATTAAGATGATGATAAATAAGTAGCTGATGATTAATGCACAGATCCCTATATATATCATCTGACTAAATTACTATTGTTAACTAATAATATATATATCTCTCTCTTTTTAAAATAAAATCATAATACAATTTTGTTGTTTTGTTTTTTCTACTACTAGTAGTAGTAATGGATGATAAATAATGTAGGAAAAGAAGAGGAAGATGTTGGTGATAAGGGAGGAAATATCACGTGCTGCGCCTACACTCTCTCCAGAACTGGATCTTTTTAGCTGTGCCAGCAAATTGCCGGATTTTTTTTAATTTAATTTTTAAATATTACTCTGTGTCTCTATCATATATAGCACCCCCAATGCTTCCATGTGCATGCTCCTTGATATATATTCTCTCTCATTCCTACCCACCAGGTCATCACACACATAATGAATAGGGATAATATTTATCATAATAGTGTGTGTCATATTCATGTTTAACTTCTTTATTGGTCGATAGTATTAAATTATATACACTTCTACTCGATCAACAAGTTAGATGTTAAATTATCACTACTCTATAAAATACTGTTATAACAGACTATTACTGTGATTGAAGAGATCCCTAGTATCATTCATATATGAATTTGCCAATGTTTTTCATGAAATCCTAATAAAATGTTATACTGATCTATACATTTCAACGTGCTATATAAAAACTAACTCTCCATCAAATCCTAAACTCAGCTAAAGTGAAATCATGACTTTGGGTTAAGGCTCAGCCGGGGTAGAATCATATTCTTTTCGTCGACTGAAATTCTAATCCGTTAGTTTGTCTTAATATTGTTATGTAATTCGACATTTCTTTTGGTTTTTTTTTGTTAATATCCCTTTATTTTAATAATATTACCTTTTGCCGGCCAAAAAAAAATTATAAAAACTAACTCTCCCTAACCGTTTAGTTTTACAACATACTAATGTTTAACTTTTATTCGATGGAAGAGAACTTCATTTAGATCACGTTATTATATAGATATTATATCATCATTTATTTATATTTATATATATATATATATATATATATATATATATATATATATATATATATATATATATATATGTATCATTCACATTAACAATTCCTTCATAAAATTTACAAGAGGGCCATGTCTCCCGCAAAAGTTCACGTTAATCCTAAGAGTATATTTGTAAGTTAAGTTTTGGAGAGAAAATAAAGGTTTCGAAGTTATTAACGAAATGATTCCTTTAGCCCTCCGGCAATCATGGCGAGCATTTATACTGCGATGCAAAGGCACAATGGGACAGCTTGGACTGACCATATCTATCCATCTTATCTTTTTTTCTTTCACTTTTACAAATAATTTTTTTGCTTGGCTTTTCTTTTATAGAGAAAATAGTTGACACACTAACAATATAACAACTTTTTATACTAATATTAATACACATATTCACAATTCTTATAATAATATTACTCATGCTAATTCGTTAAGCTTTCTTAAGCTAGCCATATATAAATGTACACTGTATAAACAAATTGAGTTTTATATTAATAATTATTTTGATAACAAAATTGTGACAATTTTAAATTATCATTTAGTTTTTAGATAGATATTTAAATATACATGTAGAAATAAAGGACAAAAATAAGAAAAATAAATATAATTTCATTTTATTATAAAAGAATTTGTTAAACTTAAGTTTTTCTTATTATTAACAATAACATTCCGTTAAAAAATAAGATTAAAATAAGCAAAGATTCGAGTACACAAAGACAACGTACCAGTTCATGTACGCAGTTCAAAAATCACAATGCTGCTTCTTGCCTGGTTCATATATATATATATATTATATTGTTTTTACGTGAATCGCTATATATACATATACTTGTTTTGGACTTATTTTTAGATTCCATATACTAGTTTAAATATTTTTGTAGCAAAAATATAATATTTTATATTTTGTCATGTGGTGGGTCAGGAGGCGACATTCCTGTGTGAAGGAATCAGTTTAGGGATCAGTTAACAAATCCATTGTAATTTGAGTGTCTTGTAATTATCAATTCTCAGCATACCCGCTCTACTATTTCATTCGCCCTATGGACATCTCATAATCCAAATAGAGGCATTCTTTTATAACTATTTCATTTCAAGCTACACCCTAGGCTCAAGTGCAATCAATATGAAGAAGAAGAAGAGTCTGTTTTTCCCTTTTCCTTTTTCTAATGGATAGCATGTGATATGACTCATATGAGTTGCTACTTTCAATTATCACTTCATTATTAAATAATCATTTTCTTAAGAATTTAGTTAAATTGCTCTTCATAATACTAACGTAATATTTTTCCTTTTAACATTATTTCTTGTTGGCTCCTTAAACTTATCTTTTAAAAATAAGGACAACATTTTAAATTCATTAATTAATTAGCGTTATAACAACAATGTGTTGGTCTAGTGATGTAAGACTCCGCTAGATCCCTAAAGAAACCAAAAGGTCAAAAACTCGATTTCTAGGAGAGACAATCATTGAGAGAAAAAGTCATACATTCCAAAAAAGAGAATAATTCATTAGTCAATAATTAAGAAAATACATTGATAGTACAAAAAAACCTTAAACAGAATAGAATATCTTAATGGGTAGTTGCATGTCTTAAATGGAAGGACAAGTGTTGACTTTGCCGTAGAGCCCTTTCCTTCACGTGGCCAACTCAACATACATAGGTAATGGCCTTACCATATGGCGTTAATAAACTTAATCCCCTTCACCCCATCTCTCCTATGCATATTATATTATTGTAAGTATTTCCAACTATTTAAAGGGGAAGTTGATAAGAAACATTATAAAATAAGAGGATAATATAAAGGTTTTGTTTAAGACATTGTCATTAGTTTTAAAGACAATGGAAATTCTAATTTTGGTGGAAAAGTAACTATGTTTTGTTTGAGACATTGTCATTAGTTTTGAATACAATAGAAATTCTAATTTTGATGAAAAAGTAATTATTTTTTTGGTAACTATAGAAAGTTGTTCTAACAATGTTTTTTTAATTTTGAGATACTTGTCTGATATTAAGTCTAACAAAATATGTGTTTATTATGTAGAACATGGACAACAAAATGAATTATAACTTAAAACAATTTGCACATGGGATTTTAGATGTAGGTCAATAGGTGATTGAACATATGCTAATCAAATGATGGCTAGGGAATCAAAAGGTGGTCTAATGTTTAGGATGAAGGGTTTAAAGAATTATGTCAAGAGAGTTACATGCATGTCCGAGTCTCACCCACAATAAAATATTATCATATTAACATTTTTCTATAAAAAATGATGGTATACATCAATTGAAATACCTAAACTATTTATAATTAGTTATTAGGATGATCGAATAGTGTTATTGTTAAAAATACATATCCTAATTTAGTGGATACATACTCAATGAGAACTTCCTACATTTGGGCATCAATAGTTGAGACTATTGATGAAATAAATATTTTTTTTTGTCATTGATTCTAAGTAATTACTTAAATGTCAATGCTTTACATACACATCTATATTAGTAGCACAACGCTAAAACCTTTTTATGAAAAGTAGATGATGAAAGGGAGTATTTAAGTTCATATTCCATAAATAAATATGAGGTTAATGATAATCACTCACTTGAATTACCTACTCCTAAGTATTTAAACCCCCTAGGACATCACATCTAACTAATCATGAGATCAATTTTAAAATTGGTACTCACAATAATATTATTGAGAAATCTATATCACTAAGAAGGATCCTGCAAAAGAACAATAATGATTGTCAATAAGTTGACAAACCATGTTATTGATGCAAGGATAATGATACGATAGAATGTTGGGGTGATAGCCTACATTCACGAATGAGTTTGTTTCCATATCAATTGTCATGTACTTTCAAACTAACTAGGAGGCAAATTCTATTTTTAGTCATAGTCAATTATATATAGATTTTTGTGCAAGGACTAAAAATATTAATATATGGTAAAAGGAAAAACAATCAATATTTAAGTTAGTTTCCAAAACCTATAACAAGTATATCTTATTTCCTATTTGTTTCAAGTATATATAGCTTCTCAAATAGTTGTAAGATTTAACGTATTTTAATATCTTTTATAGTATTTCTACACACTCAATATATTCACAATATATTTTCTAATTCTTGTTCATTTTGTTGTAACTACCAATAAAACATTGATTTAGTGGTGTAAGACTCTTTTAGATCCTTATGATAACCAAGAGGTCAAAATTTTTGATTCTTGAGAGCAACATTTGTTAAAAGAGATGATCAGACACCCCAAAATGGATTAATTCCTTACTGAAAAATGTGAGCGAGGAAATACCTTTTACAATATCAAATTTTTTTTTGCAACTAACAACATCCAAAGAAGAAATGTTTTTTGTTTGGTATATTTATATTCCAAACTATTAGGCTAAATTTGTTAACATCTTGTCTAATTATTAAAAGTTAAAACTATCTTTCAAGGTCACAATCACACACACTACTTAAAAAAACGTAGTTTATTTTCAAAATAAGCTCTTTATTTTATTTCTACAAATATATAATAATACAACACTTTAGACACTTCTTTATAATTCACATGTGTCCTGCACCATCGGTTGCGGTGAAAACTTTAAATTATGTTAAAATTAATTTATTTTGTATTTCAAGAGTTCTAATTACTATTTAATTAAAATTTAAACAGTAAATATAAAATTTAAATAAATATATAATTAGATATTTTCTTCTTCATTTGATTACAGCCAAGTGATTATTCCATTTGAAATTAAAGGAAAGAAGAAACAGCATAAAACAAGTGGACCACTTACAATGAAATCATGACCATAACGAATAAATTTAATACTAATTAAAAGGTTAAATTAAGTAGTGGTATTGTATTGTGGTTTGGGCAGCTCAACTGAAGTTCATATAAAAAACAGTTAAAGTGAGTATTAATGTGTGGTGTTGTAAAGGGAAAGGGCATGGAATATAATTATATAAATAAGTTAAATTAAATGAAAAGAAGGAATGGGTTGGGAAATTTGGGAGTATGTAATGATAACGAAATGTACGTGAAAGCACGTGGTGAAGTGGAATTGATGGAAATGATGGCGGTGCGATATCTGAATCTGTGACTCTGTTTCTGTCGCTATCTTTCTCGTGACGGTGTCACGTGGGGGTGTGTAAGGGACCCACAAATACACCCATCAAAAATAAAAGTTGAAGCTAGAAACTTAGTGGGGGCATGTGCTTTCCTTTCTCTCGTTTATGGCTCATTCAAATCTGAAAGCGATTCGACCTCAATACTGTGCCTTCTTTCACGTGACATGCTTCACTCACGTGCATATTTTCATAAAACTCTATGATAGGACAACTGTCTCCATCACAGATTATAAATCAGCATTGCAAAATCAGACTAGTACTACCACTCTCGTCTCGTGGGCCATATCCCATACTTCACTATTTACTACTCTGGGTTTGGTTATCCAAAGTATAAACTTCTCTACTTCAAAGGCGAAACACACATTATCTTTCTCACACGTTGTCCCATTCGCTATCTTAGAATAGAGAGTACGACACTGTGTGAGATAGTTAATCTATGTCCAATATACAACTTTTCTGGCACCATGTTAAATTTTGCCCATCAAATGCTTGTTCAACAATTTCGAATACAAATATGTTAGTGGTGGGTGAATTAAAATGTGGCCTTGAACAAATGAGAAGAACCCATAATATTATCACTGCAATCTCTTTATTCTCTAACCAAATATTGAAGGAGAATCATTGCAACATTTTATTATTGATTAAGGCCCAAATATTACCTTTTTGGGACAAGTGGTGCAATACAAAATTTAGCCCATATTTTGATAGGCCCAAAAGTGCAACTGTACCTTTTCATGCATTGCAAATAGAACCTACTGAAGTTGCCAAGCAACATTTCTCTCTCCATTGCCATAACGGTGTACACTTTTTATAGTATCTTTGCGAACGAGTTACATGAAGTTGATTGTAATTATTACACTAACATCATGCCATTAGTTATGCATGTCAAAAGATATATCTATTAGGAAAACAAAATTTACAAATCCCAAAAAAATCGTTTACTTCACTGAAGCACAACATGATCCTTTCTTGCCACCAAGAGTTAATCTTCTTCTAAAATTGAAAAAATATTTTAGTATAAAAAAAACGTGTTTGGAAAGAGAGTGATAGACGCTGTTCTTCCTCATATCCCGGATTCCACAAAGGGGCATGGAATTGAAGCTAAAATCACGAAATTGGAATTTACAATAGAAAATAAAAAATATATAAACAACTAAATAAGCAGGGATATTCTTGTCATTCTAAATATACACACGTGTGTTGTAGCCATCATCACAGGGATATTTCTTCTTCAAATCGCGTTCATACCAATCTTTCTTTCTTTCTTTGTCAAGTTTCAATAGCAATGGCAGATGTTACCACCTTTCTCCGCAACCACGAACCCGACGAAGATTTCGACTTCGATTTCGATTCCATTATATTTCCCTACTGTTCCCACTCTTCCCCCGATTTCAATTTCGATTTTTATTCTTCCGAACCCGAATTCCTACCCACTCCTGAACCCGGTTCACCTTCCCTCTTCGACCGTCACAACCAGGTTAATTTCGTAATGGATCTCTTTCAACAACGCGTTGAGCAATCTCAGGTCACGGGGCTTGAATATTTCGTCACTGAACCCCCAAACGACGCCGCTTTTGCCGTTATCGATGGATACTCTGACTTGGGCATCGACATGGATGATAATTTGGGGCTCGATTTAGGGTTTGACACCGAGAGCGATATGCTTTCTAATGAGGCACCTTTTCGTAACTGTAATCGCGTTATAGGGTTTGGATCGGATTCTGACGAGGAAGAAGAAGAGAACGAGGTTTTGGAGAATTGTGTGCATTCCGATGAAAACTATAACGATCTAAACGACGACGTTTCAATCATTCCTCTGCGTTGGGATTCCCTTCAGTTGGAGGAGGATAACAAGGACAGAAACGATGATTTTGAGTGGGAGGAAGTGGATGGTAGAGTTGATGAGAGAGAAGTTTTGAGCATGCTCGCCATTGATGATGAGAGGTCGATTTCGGTTTCAGTGACTCCGGTGATAGAAGAAGAAGAAGAAGAAGAAGAAGTGAGTGTTGTGAGGGTGGGTGGCATGGAGAATTTGGAGTGGGAAGTGTTGTTGAATGCAAATAATTTGGATATAACCAGAAGTCCTGATATGGACCATGATGATGATTTAGAAGAGCCTTATTTTAGTGATCATGATGATTATATTTACACTGCTGAGTATGAAATGATGTTTGGTCAATTTTCTGAGAATGAAAACCCTTTAAGGCCTCCGGCTTCTGTATCTGTTGTTCGGTACCTGCCATCAGTGGCTGTGACCAAGGAAGATGTGGACAACAACAATGCACTTTGTGCTGTTTGCAAAGAGGACTTTGCTGAAGGAGATCAAGCTAAGCAATTGCCGTGTTCTCATCGATACCATGGTGATTGCATTGTACCTTGGTTGGCCATTCGAAACACTTGCCCTGTTTGCCGCTTTGAGTTTCCAACTGATGATGCTGATTATGAGCGTAGGAGGGCCGATAGATCTGTCCCGAGTCTGTGATCGTGAATGGTTTGATCATTTCTGATAGTTAGTCTTTAAGAGTATTGATTTTTTGATGATGATGAAGACATGCATGTTTGCTAATTTTCAAATTTTCACTTGGAGATTAAGTAAAAGAATGTTTCTTTTTGAATTGTACTCTGGGATACATCATACTAGTGATTAGTGAATCAATTTTCTAAATAATGAACATTGGTTATGTTTTCTGAATGTTCCTGTTCTTATACATTGCTGGTTAGTATATTTCTTCTTCATCATGTCAGCTGAATTAATAATGGTCCGATTTGAATTGTATGAAGTATTACCAAGTATCTTTGACAACAAGAATAATTCGTAAAATCCATTAGCACTTTAGCAGTATAGTAACCTTGATTGTTTTCTACAATGGAGGGAATGTGGAGCCGAGAGTTGGTAATATACATAAAACGAAGTATATGGATTGTGAGTTTAGTGGGAAGTGTATTAATTGTAGCTTATAGGGGAGAAATGAACCACAAGTGCCACAGTGTAAATATTTGTGGGTCCGTTATACAAGGTGATAAGAAAATAGATGTATATGGAAACCATATGATTCAAATGGTAGTGAATCAAGTAGAGGAGTACTTCAGGTGTTATTTGTGACAGAAAACTAAAGGGGAAATTTTAATGTAAAACTGTAAGTTTTGTGATGTTGTATAAGATTGAATGTTGGGTGGCAAAAAGCCAAGATTGAAGTCCTATTAAGGAATGGTAGATTAGATGGAGGATAGCTTAATAGTTACAAGCATAAGGAGACCAAGGAAAACCATAGTCATTACCACGGAGAAGAGTTTAACTTTAAGCTATTTGTCTACATGATTTACCGTGGTTGTTGTTGCTGCTACAAACGGGTACCTTGTTGTTATGATTAAGAACTTCAGTTTCATGTCAATAAATGCATTGGTGAGCTTTGCCTTTTTAGCTTGCTTTCAGTTCTTTGCTGCTGTTTTGATCTGTTATTTAACAGTAGCTTATGTTGTCTTATCTTTTCATCATTTGACAAGTCTTTATGGTGGCTTTTGTGCCTTTTGAGGATAAAATGTTCTCACCTGAATCTCAGTTTTTGGTTGGGTTCTGTTTCTAGGACTTGTCATTGTAGTACTGATGTTTGTGTTTGACGATCACAGTTCATCTATGTGGCATCCTGTTATAGTTACAGAGATTGAGACAACTATACCTGGGCCCCTTACTTATATAATTGAAAGACTTTCATAATAGGAATTGCAGTTGCTTATATCCTCAAATGTTTGATGCTGTAGCCTAAGAATGGAACGAGGGAATAGGAAGATTACATTCGTGTAAGAGTTGCTTGAATTCTGATATCTGTTATGGAAAATGTTTAAGTTGTTGATAGAAATATAGATATTCATAGAGGAGCAACAATAAAGAGAGTAACGAATGTGTATAGCGTATTTGCGTATGAAGTTAAATGCTGAAGATTCAGTCATGTTTTAACACTGTGTTTTGTTGCAAACTCTTTCTTTTTCATGTGTATTTCTCGATAAAGTTACCCTTGGTGTTATCTGATTAAATTGAATAACGAAAAACACATAGAATCCCTATGGATGAGAATGCTACTGACTTTTTTACTATGGATGAGAATCCCTATCATAGGCATTATTAGACTTTTGATTAGCATCTCTACTATATAGCCATTACTCCGTGAAGCTAGTTGCTATATAAATGAAATGAGGAAAAGGAAGTAGCAAGTGACAGAGTCAGGTCCATAGCATAATATCTGGTATCAATTTCCGAAACCAAATCCATCAAGGATTGAAGCACAATATAATCGGTGAAAAGATGCAAAAGAACAAGATTAAGTGCATGCACTATCAAACTTCAAAACCATAGATTCTCTTTTCTGTCTATATCAAATGCCCCATCATTTGACACATGCATACCAAATACACAATCAACCCATCATAATTAATATATAATAACACATTAAAAAAGAGGGAACAAACACCCTAATTAAACTTTAATCCAGAGTAGTTTAGAAAGTCCATATTGTTAGCAAATTCAACCACTCCACGAATTTTACCGTCCCTTGGTATCAAATTGAGCCATTTTCATCCATTATATATTGTTCATCTCCAACTTCTCTAGTCTATAGAATTCTCTCTCCCTGTAGTTTGTTCTTATCAAATATGAGTCACAGTGATCAAAGCCAGCAGCTTCAAGGTAACATTTTTGTCACTGTCAACCGTGTTAACTTGAAATTAAACATGTTCCCTTGAGATATCTCTATTATTATTTATCTGTAATGTTGTTTATATACAATTCTTGGTATAGTTTGGGATTCTGAAGTAGCAGATCAGTCAAAAGACACTGCAGAGGGTCCATATCCACTTTCACCACCTCCTATTATCACTCATTCGAAAGTTCCACCTCCCAATGGACAAACTAAATTCAAGGGTCATGGGTTCTGGAGAGGCTGGTACAATCTGTTTCTGAATTTAATAATGATATGTTTCTATGAAGTATAAACTGGTCATGATAAATTAAATACAGACAAACTATGATTATATTCAGCTTTTATCCGTAAGGTTATATATAAAAGCCAAAGTTGCCCTTTTGGGGTGTAAAAAAACATTTCTACAAGTTTATTTCATTTAAATGTAGAGTACTTCAAATTCAGAGTCGCATTTTTTGTTGTATAAAAAAATCTCATCACTTCTCTGCAGTTGTGCTGGATGGTGTTGCTACTGTTGTTTGGACATGTGTTTCTGAAACTAGAGGATATAGGCAAATCATGGTATCTATTAATCGATCCTGATCCATTATATTCCTTATATGTAGATTTTGGGTCTAAACTCATGTAATATACGCTATACCTTGGAATCTAGGGGTATTTTTCATTTTTCTTATTTTAACAAATTACTCATGTAATATTTTCACTTCACTGCATTTCTTTTTTATTTTACTTCATATTTTCACCTGCTAAAGTGTTATAACTCGGTCAATAACAAATTTAATTACGAATACCTAGTCAATTGAAAATTTTAGGAGGTGTTTGGCATTTTATCTTAACCATTTTTTAATTTCCTTTTTCACTTTACATTCCCATCTCTACCAAATTACACATCATTTCTCATTTTTTAGCACTAATACAAAAGAGGAAATTAAAATGGTGAAAAGCGGGGGAATGAAGATAACCGTTCCTCTATAGTAGTGAAGCATGGCAGTAAAAAAGTGTAATGATAATGCATTAATGATTTAAATTAAATTTGTTTATTGTAAATCAACCATGATCAAATATGAACATCGTTCATATTATTAAAAAAAACCTGTGTTGAATAACTGAAAATCCACATTCCCACAAATATTCAAATTCCTAAACCAACCGTTTTCGTTCCCATTAACCTCAGCACCCCACTTACATAAGACAGTTACTATTCCACTATAACCTCCTCCTCCTCTTTTCTTCTTATACTACAATGCTTCTCTTGCTCTTGTTGTAGCAACATTTTCATTTGAGACACCAAATCCTTATTTCTTTAACGCCATGATCCGTATAAGCAACACCTTAGTTGGTGCCCTTAACATACTTTCCTTGATCATTGGCCTCGCTGCCGTAGGCACTTCTGCCTACATCCATGTCCACGGAGGCGCCTCCACTGATTGCCAGAAAGTACTTCAGTACCCTCTACTCTTTGGAGGCGCCTTCGTGGTAATTGTGTCCACGTTGGCAATAGTAGGCTCGATGTGTCGTGTCAACGTGGCACTCTACATGTATCTCTTTGTCACCTTTTTGCTCATTGTGTGGTTTGTCTTGTTCACCATCTTTGCGTTGTTCGTAACCAACAGAAAGGTGGGGCAGAATGTATCTGGGAAAGGGAATGGAGAGTACAAGGTTACAGATTTTTCACACTGGTTGCAACGTTATGTGGTTAACAACAAAAACTGGGATGAAGTCAAGAGTTGTTTGATGGATGCACATGTTTGTCAAAACCTTGCTCTCAATGGTGGTCGCAATAATGACTCTCTCATTTTCAAACACTTGTCCACTACTCAGGTTCTGTTACTTCCCTTAATCTTAACATTTGATGGTTTTCATTATGAAAAGACAAGATATATTATGAAACAGTATGGTGGTAAGCCAGCGAATATTCTTTGATAATGACTTCCTACTTAGTTAATCATGTAGAGAAAAATGATATTTTCACACACTTTCTCAAATGCCTCTAATTATTGTACCTATTTTTGCTTTGGAAAAGTTGCTCATGATCAACCATTCTAAAGTATAAAAGGAGTGTAAGATTACTTCTCATCATTACTGTTATACTGTTATCATTACTTCTTATCACACTTTGAGTTTGGAAAAAAATTGTTAACTAAATCTAGATATCATCAATGCACTAGCGAGTCTGTATACTGCAGTAAGTTTTTCAAACTTGTGGTTGATATAAGTTTAAGTTTCCAAGTTCGGTATAAATGATATATTGTTTTTTTTTGCCTTCTGGAATATAGGTATGTTGTAACAATGAGTTAATGGTTGTTTCGGTTTTATGTTTGTTCAGTCTGGGTGCTGTAAGCCACCGGCGTACTGTGGATATACAATGAAGAACGCCACTTTCTGGGAAATTCCAAAGACAGGTCCAACGGCAAATAATTCAGATTGCGCCATTTGGAATAATAAACAGGACAAGTTGTGTTACGATTGCAATTCATGCAAAGGAGGAGTGCTTGCCAACATCAGGAACCAGTGGAAACATCTCACCGTATTCAATGCTTGTGTTCTTGTTCTTGTCACAGCCATATATGTCTTGGGCTGCTACGCCATCAGGAACAACCGATTGGACTCTCTTGGCAACCACCCCAGACCTCCTAATCCTTAACAAACATTCAATAGCATAGGAAATTAGGGTGTCTTTAATTCGTTAGTGTTTTTATGTTTCATGTATTGTCTGTCGTCTTTAGGCTGTGTTCTATATGTATGCATGTTGTATGTTGGACCTGGTCAATCAACTTGTCTAGTCTTTTATCATTATTTTTAGCATTATCATTTGTAAAACTTGTGGGTTTCTTAAGACAAGTTACACTTTATTAAAGTGTCTGGTATATTTATTTTTGGTTCTAATCGTATGAGGAAACATACCGAAAATAAGATGAATTTGATGAAAGATGCAAAAATTAGAACCGAGATAAAATTTGGGCAAAGAATTAGTGCTGACATAGTAACATCTATAATAATAATCATCTGGTCAAACATTGACAACTCAGCTCATTCAAGAAAGGGGAAAATTGAGTTTGTTTAGCAAGCAACTATTCTTTCATAGTTGCCACTTCACTTGAGAAAAGTACAAGCAAGGAACAAGAAGAAATAAACTACCAATGACGTCAAGAGTTCAAGTGTCCAAGGTGGGCGCAGCAACAAAGATGGAAGATTGGGTACAAGCAATGAACCAGAGACCCATCCACCCACTAGAGCTCCAAACCTATGATTGTACAAAAATTAGATGGTGATTAAACAAAAATTAAAGTAAAAACAGGAACTGATTGGAAGTATGTCATTCTTTTGCTACTTACCCAATAATGCATGATCTACCCAAGCTCTTTGTTTTTTCATTGAGAAAATATATGCAAGCAGCCAAAGAGATTGCCACCTGCAGCAAAAGAATGATTCATCAATGAGCAAATTATGCATGCAAGAAGAGTGGAAGCAGGAATTGAAGGGGAGAGAGAGCTGACAAATAATTCAATAATGTCCTGATTTTAACTGTAAGAAAACATGATCCTTAAAAAAATGGTCAGAAAACCTGTTAAGCCTTCATACAGTAGTGAACAAAATAAATGATAACCATATGTATTAACAAAGTCAATATCCATATTTTATCCGAAAGACTTTGAGCCTTGAAAAAATGAACATTCGTATGGCCAAGCTGCAAAGAGAGGTTGAAATTACACTTGATAGTTAAAGTGTTAAAAATCATAACCCTAAAGTCTGGTAGTCACAAGAAATGACCAGCACAATGGTCTGATCTGAATTTTCTAGACAGCCGTCAATGATAGCTAAAGAAAGCCAACAATCACTAAAATCTCATCATCTATAACATAACTCAAGTATATCAGGCACACTATTATATAGCCCAGGACGCAAGAGTATATCCGGAGATTGGTATTCCCCTAAACCATACAGTACGGTTCAACTCTGATACACCTATGGTGCAAGAAGGTTAGGACAAGATAAATATATACTTTGTTCTGATAGAAGGTAGCATAATGCAATTTCCTTATTTTCTTCTTAAAAAATACAATTCAGCTTTACATAAAAAAAAATTATGCATATGAGAATACATAATTTAAGAAATTCAAAGCAAACCTGGAAAGCAGGTCCAGTTTCAGCAGAGTTCATAACACTCCAACCACCCATGAAGGCAAAGAGAAACAGTCTTCTGAGGATAACTTCGGTTGGTGGAAGTTCAACAAAGTTGAGCAAGTTCTTAATCCATGGTGGAGACTCCTCTACTTTCTTTTTCAACCTGCTCTTCAAATTAATTTTTGTTTTCTTCCTGTGTTGGAAACTCGCCATCAATAATTTTTCAAAAGCAGCTTCTATCGATTCTTCACTCCTCTCATGTCCAGTATATTGTTGCAACAGAAAATTTCTCGACCCCCAAATTTCTTCCTCAGAAGCATCAGGGCTAACCCCAAGGCGTCGGTAAGGATCCCAAACACTAATTCTAGGAAATTGTTGGACATTACCTGTACAAGTATTAACAGTGAGCTATAGCATATTAACAGTGCAGCCAATTTCCAAATGATTACACCAATATTGTGGAATTGTTAACATAATAAAATGCACATAGGAATATGGGGGCAACTAGTAAGTAGTATTAATGGAGCAAGTACATGTGAAACTGTGAGCATATGGATAAAACATGTAATTCAATGATAAGAGATAAGATGATATACCTCCTCCTCCTCCATAGGGTGTATCGAGTGCGCATCTAATTCTAGGGCAACTTGAAACCTTGCGAAATGATGTTAGATTCCTTGTATTTTCTCGTAGGGCACTGAAATTCAAGTAAAAACGATTAGTTTTTATTTTTCTGAATAATCTCGCCATATAATAATTATCAAAAATGAAAACAAAAATAATCATAAAAACTAAGGGGGAAGCGGCAAAAAAAGCATGGAAACAAAGAAGAGATTAGAAATTACAAAGTGTTGTGGAAGAAAGTGGAGGTGAAATAGGAAGGTGAAAGGGAAAGGGAAAGCATGTTAACGTTATTGGGAATAGAATGAGAAATGAAGAATGTGGAAGCCCTAATCGAAGAAGAGCATGTCGGAGTGAATGAAAGGAAAGGGTGAGAGTGGATTTTAAAGCTAAATAAATAAAGGGTAATAGGAAGAGGAAGAAGGATAGTATACGACCTCTGTAATTTAGCCAAATCTATTACCTGCTGCTAGGGTACACGCCTTCCCACAATTACAATTAAATATTCCATTTTTATATTTTTTAGATAATATTAAATAACTTATTGGTGTACGACCCACGATATCACGAAGAAAATGTTAATGATTCGATTGCTGTGAGTACACTTATAATCAATAAGAACAATCACACATCTGATTAGTTCATCATATATAAAGTGGAGAAATACCTTATACATATTATAGATTTTTTGTGAATTAAGCAAGATGTGATGTATGATTAGGGACGAAGGAGTAGTAATAAGGAATGTCTTTAAAACAAAAAAAAAATATTTCTTATATTTAGAATATAAAAGTATTGAACATTATTATTTTCAATAAAAGTGTCTTCTAGAGTTTCGAATGTTAAACTAGAACTCTTGGTTAGACGCAAGTTGATCTACATTTGTTACAAAGTTACAACTTACAAGCACATATGGCAAGGAAATTCTATGAACTAAACTTGATTTCATAACATTGCATTGAATATAATCCATTTCCAACATTAACAATGTTTTTAAAATAATTATCTTCGAATATATTTGCAACTTCAAAACTACAACAACCTTTGATAAATTTACTACAACACTATCAAAAGTCAAAAGTAATACAAAAAGTATAAGAGGACATATGTTTAAACATTTTGATTTGCATTGAGTGACCCATCTACTCTGTCTTCCTCTTCATCAGTAGCTTTATTGAGATCAAATGATAAATCTGACGAGTTATTCAAACTTAGTCACAGTGGTTGCCCAATATGCAGTGCCTATTATGGTGACTACTCTAGTTATAGAAGCACAAAAAAACTCATTGACAAGGATTGTTATTGCTGCTTACAGTGAGTACTGTAATTATAAATGTATAAAAAACGCAAAACATGTCTTCCCATTATGGATATTATTATTTCAATCATGCCCATAGATTTGCAGTTATTGAAAATGATAATAAGCAAGGAACAATCCATGGATAAAGGTGAAGAGTTGAAAGTGAACAAGCAGGTGAAAAGAGGGGATGGGGTTTGGGCTATCACATGATCAATTTAATCAATAAATATGACTCATTAGAATGCAGAAAAAGATTCAGTCAGACCCAGGTATAAGTTTCCTACTAGATTGGCTTGTTGTACCAAAATTTCTAACAGCAGCAGGAATGACTCTGGATGGTGACAGCACCTCTGCAAATGAAAATTTATATGAATCTGTTCCTAACCTACTTTTTATCCATCCTCTGCCTCCAGAAAACCCATCAGCAACAATCCAGCTGTTCTTAAAGCCAAGGCCAGTTAGTGTTCTTGCAACTATTTTAGCTGAGTCTGAGTACCTAATATAATCCAAAAGCATAAGTTAATACAATGGTGTCACTAAAATTATAATCTGTTGAAGTCAACAGAATGACTTGAATGGTTTTAAATAAGATGATAGACTTGGAAGGAAACTCACGAGTCCAAGATCACAATATTGGTGCCTTTGTTGATTTTCTTGAGATATGAAATCTTCAAAGCTGCTATTTCAGCTTCCACGTTCTTCACATTCCTCACCAGTCCTTTGAGCCTACTTGGTAGTTCTTCCAAACTGAGTTTAAGTTACAACAAGTGATAGTAGGTGTGTGTCCATTACACAATTTGGCAATAAGAATTTAATCATGACGGAGTTTTTATGCTTTTTTCTTTCTAATAAGTGTTAAATAAGCATATATAAAGCACATAAACTGAAGCTATAGGATCTCACTTACGGAATGGCAATCAACTTGTTTTTAGCACTAGAGGGGAGGCGAGGGACACCGGTCTTGTCCTTATCCTTCTCTGACCTAATATCAATCAGAACGTAGTTTTGGGTAGATATTAGATCAAGGGTTTGAGCGGAGGTAAGCTCACCTACAAAGTAATTAAAGCAGAAGGGTTAGCCACTTAGCCTTAATAAAATAATGCTTAATAAAATAGGAGTGGAGCTTGAAAATTCATTCATGCAATGGTTTTGTGTAGCCATACAGACATGAAGTAATTTTAATAACATGTCAAAGGTACCTTTGTAACCACGAAAATTAAAGGAGATTGCAGACCAGATTGGAGGAAACAGAAGGTATGCAATAAAAAGTGCTCCAGCCGTTCCAGCAATCACAGTAGGATCTGAAGAAGATATGGTCTCAACAGTTGTTGAAGCTATTGGCTTGGCACCTTCAATCACCTTGGTTGTTTGTTCCGCAGCATCTGCCACTGTCTGATATCAAAGAGAATACCCAAATCAAGTTGTTAGGCTTGGTTATTCAAACATCAAAAAAAATTCCAAAATGGTGAAAACTTCTTCTTGAAAGTTGAACATTTCACGCCTTAAGGTTTGAGTAAGGATATATTATCCAAGCTTGTGCAATTGTCCCTTCTTTCCAACAACATTTCTTGAGGAAACCTAATAACAACCTCGTACGACTCATTAAATAGAGAGTGAATCCATGTAATTTAGTAGTCACATATGTAAAATGTCTCAAAGAGAGTCCTTAAAAGAGTGCCTTTCTAGAATCTCTCCAAGTTCTTCTATTGGATACCTACCTAGCCTATTTGAGTTCAATACAAGAAGTTGTTTGGTCTTCATAAAATTTATGCACAAATCTGCAAAAACCTCACACTCCATTATTCACCTGTGACTATATCCTAATTCCTAAAGCCAGAGATAAAGTTAAATAGCACATTATGGCTGAAATACAACCACAAATCAACATTGAAAAAATTATTCCACTTCCAATATCACTAACAATGCTATATTAGTATAATTGATGTAATTATAGCAAATGTGATACAATTACCTAATAGGAACATTTCTAATAATTTATATAAGCATGAATACATTTATCCAACCCAGAGAATATATATGTTAAAGTACAAAATATGATGGAAAGAAGCAAACCTTGAGAACAGGTTGAGCATCAACACCGGAACTTTGGAGTGCTTCTTGTGCCTTCTTTGTAACCTCTGATATGACCGGTGAAGCAACTTTAAAGGCCTCTTCCCCAGCCTGCTGAACAAACGGCAACGCCGTTTCAATGCCTGGCTTCAAAGCATTCCCTATAGATTCAAAAACACGTTGTGAAGTGTCCAAAAAACTGGAACCCACATCCTGAACCTGATCGATCGTTTCCTCCACCTATCAACAACAACAGAAAAACGCAATTTCAATTAATCGGCACGCACGCATGCATACAGATAGGATAAATTTGATGAAAATGGTGAAGTTGATTATAGTTTACTTGGGTTAGGGAAGAGAGAATCTGATCCTTGGAGATAGCTTTGGCTTCGTAGGGAGGTGAGAAGAGGGCGAGAAGTGAAATGGTGGTTGATGTTGGGAGTGAGATATGGGAATGTTTCAGTTGAGGAGGCTTGCAGAATGTGTTGAGTGTGAGAGAGGAAGTGGAAGAAGGAGTAGCTGAAGCCATTGCAGAAATCTCCATAGTGTGAGTAGTAAGTGTGACGAGAGATGAGTGGACATGGAAAGTGAATTTAACCTTTATTACGTTTGAGGATAAAAAACATTATCACCAATCCCACGTGGCGTGTTTCTTTTAACCAGAGGCCCCACTTCACCTCTGCAAGACGCCAAGTCATTGATTAGCTTTAACCTGTTCTTTTTCCTTTTTTGATAATATAATAGGGGTTTGGATTCTATTGGAGGCATGGGTGTACTGGTAAATTTATAATTTATGGACTTTTACCTGATGTGATTGTTTAGCCAAAATGTCATGTTAATTTTGAGTTATAAAATTAATTTTATAAACCTTTTTTTAACTTTGCTCTAACTCAAATTTACAAGAGAAGATATATGCAAGTCAGAAAGTTAGACTAATTGTGTATTAGTTAGAGGGCTAAAAACTATTAAAAATTCAAACGATTTAAAGTGCACAATCATAAAAAATAAGAGACTAAGTCATCTCAGTGATGGAAAGGAGAATAAAGATTTGCTCCAAACTTGGCAGGCTAATCTATGCAGTGGTTGGCTTCACATAATATTCGGAAAAAATCACTCCTATCCAATGGCTTGAAGATCTACATTGTCGCTCCGAATAGGTCCATAAACATGAAATTTTTCTTGGCGCATACACAACATTAAATAATTTACATGAACCTTTTACGTCAATGGTCAAACTACCACAACTTTCTGCTTCTAGTTACCCTTGGTTATGACCTGAGCAAAGACAATAACTTGAGCTGAACAATTTGCAGCTCTAAGCATCCTGGTTCTAATTAAATTAGAAGTGATGAATGAAATTAATTGTTTAATAAGTGTAAAGGACGTAAAACTCCTAAATCTTATAAGTTTTGAATACAACATTTTCCAATTTATATTTCTGTACAAGTAGTTTAAGGAAACTCTCCATCATTTATCTCGTAATTAACTTATGAAAGTAATAGGTATATGAACTATTTTAGTAGACAAATCTTGCAGGACCATGACCACAATGATTAAGCATTATTGAACTTGAAAACGTGGGTTGAGTTATGAGTGAGTAATCTACGCTACTCCTACTAGGTCTGTCCGGTGTGGTCCATGGATTATTCATGTGACAGAAGGGAAAAGCTAAGGATTACACACAACTGTCCTTTTCTCTCTATGCAAAGTCATTTTCTGCTATCAGTTTTCTTTAGGAATCAATATTGAAGCATCTTCAAACAGTTTTCTAAATAAATATTGATAAATGATAATTACGAAATAAGATGAAGTATCATCCGGGATTCAAAAACATTCTTCAATCTGTTAGTCTTAAAAAACAAAATAAATCTAATTAATCGTCCTTTAGCTGCTATCATAAAATGTTTTACCAATATTTTCCACGGAAAGTCCTTTCAACTGTTGCAAGAGCAGAAATTCAATCTGTTGGCCTGGTAATGAAAAAAGAATACTGAAAGGATATATAATCAAAAACCGAAGAAGAAAATATAAGTAAAAATAACATTTCCTAAGATTACAGAAGCAATAGACAATTTAATATTATTGAATCTATATTTTGTGAGAATAACATCAGCACAAACTGGAACATTGAATAATTCATTGAACCTCACTAAAAAAATACGGATGAAACATCTAATATGATTCAATGATAATAATAATAGTAATGGTTTTGAAGAGTTTAGGAAGAGGGGGAGAGTGAGCGCTGGATGCAGAGGTTTATCGATCGATTCATGGTTTGTGTTAATCAAATTCAGGAAGAGATCGATAAACCGCTGCCTCCAGTGACTTCACCTCACCTCCACCATTTACAATCCCACTGAATTAAAGCATAGATCTCAGATGCAGGTTGTGGAATCGGCACAATATACATAAAGTAATAGTAATCAAAACCAAAATGTAATGAATAGAAGAAAAAGAGATGGAATATTTATGTATGTGATTCGTATCATGAATCAATGGAGTCACCGTTGCTGATTTCTGTGCCGCCGCGACGGTTATGTCTTTTTCGTCTCTCTCTCAGTGTACACAGATCCACCACTGATTTTTCAAGGGAACCCTTTGTGGGTTTTTATGTTTGTTTTCTTCCTGTATCATTAAAATTACTATTTCACCCCTTATTTCGCAACTATTCAGCACACATCATACCTTTCCTTCCGTTCGTTGTGCTGTTCAGGTATCCTACTAAATGATGTAACAATAATATAAAAAATATACACTATGTATATAAGTTTTTCCTTGAAAACCGATAAATAGGTATCAAAATTCTGAATTCATTTTTCAGGAGTAGTGTAATTAATAAATTAAGAATTAGTAATTTAGTATAGTGTTATTATTATTAATTCATAATATTAGTCGGAAATTTATAGGCTAATAAGTTAGCTTATTTTTTAAAATTATTGGTGGTTGATAAAAGGAGTTTAAACTTGTATTTGACATGCTATTTAGAGATATGTGTAGCTTATAAATTAGGGAATTATATCATTTTACATATATCAACCTACTTTATAACTTACAATTTTCAGGATAGTTTACATAATCCACCATGTGCATAATGCACCCTCCAGCAGCCATTTATAACGTATCATAGAGAAGCCATGCCTAAACTCAAACGGTATGAAAGTATATGGAGACAAACAAACACAGCTCCTTCTAGTTCAATGAATGATCCGCTTCTGCCAAAAACCCAATATGAAGACAAAGCCACCACACCTTGTTGCCTACGGCATGTCGTTAGGGAGCATCACATTCATAATGAATAATGGAGTTTCTGATTAGTGTCACCTCTATACCGTAACGTTTGGTATTAATTACTCACTCGTCTTATAACAGATAAATTCATATATCTAGTATCTTAAAGTTTCTAATTCTCAAAAAGGCAATCATCATCTTGAATGAATGAAAATATTGAAAGCTTTGGCAAGACTAAAAGAGAACAGGAGCTAAAACTTTATTGATTTCATTTAGTTGTTACAATAGATGAAACAATCTATTTATAGGGAAAAAAGCTCCAACTAACAAAACTAAAATAACAAACTCTTAACAATACAAAATAATGATATCATTACAAAAGAAAGAATTGCATATTGCTGTTGACTTAGCATATTGCCTCCAAAAGTCTGAACTAGACCCATAACTTGACTCTTGACCCAAGCATTGACTTGCATTGTCCAAGAGCTGTCTCAGTCAGATGGCTTAGAAATTTGACTGAGATGACTTGCTTCCTGATGCACCAAACTGGCCTGGACTGATGCTGCTAGCTTGTCCTGCTGATATGCACACTGGATTTGGCTCTGACCGAGGCATATGGCATTTGTTGCAAGACTTTGTTGCATTTGCTTCTGCTTTCTATATATTCAGCATTCCATGATCCATGACATCATCCATCTTCAACCTACAAGAATTAGGCTTATGAGAAATGAACAAATTTATCACTAATAAAAATAGTTATTTTATTTGAAAATATTATAATATCACTATCTTGAGCTCATTATTGTTCATTCACTGTTCATCATGATGTCAATAATAAACTAGCACTCTTCTTCTTTTTCTATCACTACAAACGTAACCACTCACATTAAATCATTGGATTTAATTAGCAATCAAATCGTATTTTGATAATGTTATAAATCATATATACGAAATTGCAAAATAATTCCAAAATTGGCAGGATACTACAGTCTTGAATAAATTAGTAGCAAAAATCTAAGACGAAAATGCATGCAAGTTTCATGGTAGCTAGGTACACCACAAGCCTTAGTATGTATATATACACTATTGGCCCTTCTTAATACACCGACGCGTTTTCCATTTCCATTTGCACTATTGCTCTCACAAGGAATCTCACATCCCCTGATATTCCTTTCCTTGCATTGGATCATTTTCTGCAGTTACACACATATATAATAGTAGTCCTCATATATTAAGGCCGTTTATTAGTTTGTTCATTACATTGATTGATATTAAATTAAGATGTCAAAGCTTCAAGTTCATCAACTTAATCAGTTAAGGGAAATTTTTGGTAGATTTGACATGAATTCAGATGGCAACCTAACCACGTTAGAGTTAGCAGCGCTTCTCAGGTCTCTGGGGTTAAAGCCTTCAGGTGACCAAGTTGAAGTATTATTAGCCAACATGGACTCAAATGGGAATGGGTTTGTTGAGTTTGATGAATTGGTCTCTGCCATGTTGCTTGATATCGATGCTCAGGAATTGGTTAATCAAGAACAGCTAGCTCTTAGGTGTGTTCAGGTCCTTTGATCGCGATGGCAATTGTTGGAACTTGTGTAGTTTGATGTCATTAGTGTGGACCTTAGGATGTGAAATTGAAAAACTCACAAGTCCCACATTGGAAGTTTCTGTAAAAACCTCACAAGTCCCACATTGAAAGATTTTGAAAAAATCTCACAAGTCCCACATTGGAGGATGCAAGAGTAGTGACAAAATCTCATTCTATAAATAGAGACCTCCTCCTTCATTATTTTTTGCACCAAGAGCAAGTACGAATTTACTTGCTCTTTTCTTTCTCCCTCAATATTTTCTGCCGACGCATTTCCGGCCTCCTTCTCTCCCTTTCTTTCCGTGGCACTAGAGTTGGAATAAGATATTCCAATATTGTGGGTATTTCTGAATTGGCACTGGTAGCCATATTTTGGGTGTATTCGAGAGCGATTCTTACAGTGCAGTAAGATATCGTATAACAGAGATCTGGGCTGTTTTATCCTGGGGACGGCGTGGTTGATAGTCTGCTTGCACCTTGAGGCAGTACCACGAAACGTCTTAAAGAGAGCGACCTGGTCGTGACTCAGCCAGTAAAGATTATCTCGTGTCATTGTTGCAGGCTACTGATACAACAATTTTAAGACGTTTCTACTGCAATGGCACTCGTAGATAATATTACTGGTCCGAACAGCTTCGACCTAAGCAGACCATTCAGGTTTGACGGGACTAACTTCAAACGCTGGCAAACCAAGATGGAATTTTTCCTAACGGTTAAAAAGGTTGCCCACGTTTTGAAGGAAGATATTCCAGTAGTCCCTGAAGAAGCTGAAAAAGAGGAAAGGGAAAAACTAGCTATGGATATTGCTCTGTGGAATGATAATGACTACTTATGTAAGCATTTCATTCTTGGTGGGTTGTCTGATGATCTATATGATTATTACATCCCATATAAATCTGCCAAATTAGTTTGGCAGGCACTCAAAAAGAAATATGATACTGAGGAAGCTGGGACTAAGAAATATGCTGTTAGCCGCTACCTCAAGTATCAGATGACTGATGATAAATCAGTAGAATCTCAGTCCCACGAGATTCAGAAAATTGCTCATGAGATCATCACTGAGGGTATGCCCTTAGATGAGCAATTTCAGGTAGCTGTCATTATTGACAAACTGCCACCTAGCTGGAAGGACTTTAAAAACGTCCTAAGACATAAGACCAAAGAATTTTCTTTGGAATCTCTGATCACTCGTCTTCGCATTGAGGAAGAGGCTCGTAAGCAAGATCAGAGTGAAGAAGTGTTGGCTTTATCAAGCCATAGCACTAGAAAGAAATTCTCAGGTGCAGTTCTGAAGCCTTCGGGCAGCAACTTTAAGAATCAGAACCGCAATGGGAATAAGGCTAAGATCACCGGCCGCAACAAGAATTGGAACTCTAAAAAGGTCCAATATGCTAAACCACCCGCAAAGAATGACTCTGGCAACCTATTTATCTGCTTCAAGTGTGGGAAGCCAGGTCATATGGCACGAAAGTGCAGGAACCAATCAGTGGATCATACTCCACAAGCTAACATGGTTGAGGATCCACTTGTGGCAGTGTTAACTGAAGTCACAATGATTGGAGGAAGTGATGGGTGGTGGGTAGATACTGGTGCATCCCGCCATGTCTGCTATGATCGTGCTATGTTCAAAACATACACGAATGCTGATAACAAGAAAGTGCTGCTGGGAGACTCTCACACCACTACTGTTGCTGGAACTGGTGATGTGGAGCTGAGGTTTACATCTGGGAGAACTCTGATACTCAAAGATGTGATGCATACTCCAGAGATGAGGAAGAATCTAGTATCAGGTTTTCTTCTTAATAAGGCTGGTTTTACCCAGACAATAGGAGCAGACTTGTACACTCTTACTAAGAATGGGGTATTTGTAGGGAAGGGGTACGCCACTGATGGCATGTTTAAGTTAAATGTTGAAGTTTCAATTAATAAAATTTCTGATTCTATTTACATGCTGTGTGATTTTTCTATTTGGCATTCTAGACTTTGTCATATCAATAAACGTGCTATTACAAATTTGAGTAATTTAGGATTAATTCCCAAGTTATCTAAAAATGATTTTGAAAATTGTGAATCATGCAGTCAAGCTAAAATAACAAAAAAATCACATAAATCAGTAGTGCGAGAATCTGAACCCTTAGATTTGATACACTCTGATATATGTGAATTAGATGGAACGTTAACCAGAAATGGTAAACGATATTTTATAACTTTTATAGATGACTGCTCTGATTTCACTTATATTTATCTTATGAAAAATAAAAGTGATGCACTTGATATGTTTAAAGTCTATGTAACTGAAATTGAAAATCAATTCAATAAGAAAATAAAGAAACTCAGGAGCGATAGAGGCACTGAGTATGATTCTAGCATGTTTAATGATTTTTATAAATTAAAAGGCATTATTCATGAAACAACTGCACCATATTCACCTGAAATGAATGGTAAAGCTGAAAGAAAAAATAGAACATTAACTGAATTAGTAGTAGCTATCATGTTAAGTTCTGGTGCAGCACCCTCTTGGTGGGGTGAAATTTTATTAACTGTGTGTTATGTGCTAAATAGAGTCCCCAAGACTAAGAGCAAAGTATCCCCATATGAGCTCTTTAAGAATAGACAACCTAATTTGTCTTATTTCAGAACTTGGGGTTGTCTGGCTTATGTCCGGATACCAGACCCCAAGAGAGTTAAACTCGCTAGTAGAGCCTATGAATGTGTATTCATTGGGTATGCTATAAACAGCAAAGCGTACAGGTTTTATGACCTTAACGCTAAAGTAATCATTGAGTCTAATGATGCTGACTTTGATGAAAAGAAATTCCCTTTTAAATTGAGGAATAGTGGGGGCACATCATCTAGTCACACACCTGTGATTAGAGATAGTGATGATGGGTTAGAAGTAGAACCTAGAAGAAGTAAGAGAACAAGAACTGCTAGGGAGTATGGACCTGATTATATGGTCTATACATTGGAAGATGATCCATCAACTATCCAAGAAGCTTTGACTTCCTTGGATGCTGATTTATGGCAAGAAGCCATAAATGATGAGATGGATTCTCTAGAGTCTAACAAGACTTGGCATTTGACTGACTTGCCACCTGGTTGCAAACCAATTGGTTGTAAGTGGGTTTTGAAAAAGAAACTGAAACCTGATGGCACAGTGGATAAATACAAGGCCCGCCTTGTAGCCAAAGGTTTCAGACAAAGAGAGAATGTAGATTTCTTCGATACATTTTCACCTGTTACTAGAACAACATCCATTAGAGTACTAATATCGCTCGCTGCGATACATGATTTAGTAGTACATCAAATGGATGTTAAAACCGCTTTTTTAAACGGTGATTTGGAAGAAGAAATCTACATGGAACAACCTGAAGGTTTTGTAATCCATGGGCAAGAAAATAAAGTCTGCAAGTTAGACAAGTCATTGTATGGTCTTAAACAAGCACCTAAACAATGGCATGAAAAGTTTGATAACTTAATCATATCGAATGGGTTTAAGGTGAATGAAAGTGATAAATGCATTTATTACAAATCAGAAAATGACATTTACACTATCATATGTCTCTATGTGGACGACCTACTCATATTTGGTTCCAACATTCATGTTGTGAATAATGTGAAATCAATGTTGTGTAACAACTTTGATATGAAAGACCTTGGAGAGGCAAATGTAATCCTTGGTATAAAGATTACTAGGTCAAAGGAAGGAATTTCTCTGGATCAATCACATTATGTAGAAAAGATCCTAAAGAAATATAAATACTTTGACTGTAAACCTGCTAGCACACCATATGACCCAAGTGTAAAACTTTTTAAGAACACTGGTGAAGGTGTAAGACAAACAGAATATGCTAGCATCATTGGCAGCCTAAGGTATGCCACTGATTGCACTAGACCCGACATTGCCTATGTTGTTGGACTATTGTGCAGGTTTACCAGTAGACCTAGTATGGAGCATTGGCATGCTATTGAAAGGGTAATGAGATACCTTAAGAAAACCATAAACCTTGGTTTACATTACAAAAGGTTTCCAGCTGTCCTAGAAGGATACAGCGATGCTGATTGGAACACTCTTTCAGATGATTCCAAAGCAACCAGTGGCTATATATTTAGCATAGCTGGTGGAGCTGTTTCTTGGAAATCAAAGAAACAGACTATTTTGGCTCAATCCACTATGGAAGCTGAGATGATAGCACTAGCAACAGCTAGTGAAGAAGCAAGTTGGCTTAGAAGCTTGCTAGCTGAGATTCCCCTATGGGAAAGACCGATACCAGCTGTGTTGATCCATTGTGATAGTACCGCGGCTATTGCAAAGATTGAGAACCGATTTTATAACGGTAAGAAACGACAAATACGTCGTAAACACAACACCATTAGAGAGTTTCTCTCTACAGGAGCTGTGAGAGTGGATCACGTACGCACTGAGAATAACTTAGCAGATCCTTTGACGAAAGGACTAGCTAGAGAGAAAGTCCATAATACCTCTAAGCTTATGGGACTATTGCCTTTAGAACGAAGATCACTCACGATGGTAACCCGACCTAACTGACTGGAGACCCCAAGAAATAGGTTCAATGGGTAATAACAAGTTGTGAAGTGATATGAGAATGGACATGCTATGAAATTTTGAGAAGCATGAATCCTGCAGTATATGTAAGGATGAGTTAAACTCTTAATGAGATCTATACTCCAATTGGAGTGGAGTACCTAGACTACAGGAGTACTCTTGATAGACTCACCTATGTGAATGTGAAAGTGGGGGCCGCTTTCTATGAAATTTAAGAGGCATAAATTTCTAGAGCGTTCACTAAACTGGGATAGACGTGCATGGCCTTTAACGCACGGGCTTTATTGAATACACCTGTGAAAAGGTTGTGTGTGGTTTGATGCCGGAGATAGAGTTCAAGACTACGAGTCACTCTAGTAAAATCTGGATCTTACTCACTATGCAAAGGTTCAAGTCGTATGACACCTTTGTTTATGCACAATCTTATTGAGACCACAGAAATTCCCGAAAATCGTTTTTTAATTTCAAGTGGGGGATTGTTGGAACTTGTGTAGTTTGATGTCATTAGTGTGGACCTTAGGATGTGAAATTGAAAAACTCACAAGTCCCACATTGGAAGTTTCTGTAAAAACCTCACAAGTCCCACATTGAAAGATTTTGAAAAAATCTCACAAGTCCCACATTGGAGGATGCAAGAGTAGTGACAAAATCTCATTCTATAAATAGAGACCTCCTCCTTCATTATTTTTTGCACCAAGAGCAAGTACGAATTTACTTGCTCTTTTCTTTCTCCCTCAATATTTTCTGCCGACGCATTTCCGGCCTCCTTCTCTCCCTTTCTTTCCGTGGCACTAGAGTTGGAATAAGATATTCCAATATTGTGGGTATTTCTGAATTGGCACTGGTAGCCATATTTTGGGTGTATTCGAGAGCGATTCTTACAGTGCAGTAAGATATCGTATAACAGAGATCTGGGCTGTTTTATCCTGGGGACGGCGTGGTTGATAGTCTGCTTGCACCTTGAGGCAGTACCACGAAACGTCTTAAAGAGAGCGACCTGGTCGTGACTCAGCCAGTAAAGATTATCTCGTGTCATTGTTGCAGGCTACTGATACAACAGCAATGGATATATATCTGCCGCAGAGTTAGCTGGGTAATGGCCAAAATGGGTCAGCCCCTCACATATAGAGAGCTCACTCATATGATCAAAGAGGCTGACACAAATGGTGATATGGTGTAATTATATTCAAGCCTGACTATTTTAATTTGTGAGAAAAATACTTAATTATTTGATTTGTAACTTATTTTTCAACCAAACTCAAATAGTGGCAAACTTTTATGAGACACCATATGTCTTCCCAACATCCCTCTACTTTCACAAAACAGTATTTATAATGTACATTAAGATAGCAACCTCTTGCATCCCTGTACTTTCACAAAAATGATAGCAAGCCCTTGCATCCTCTACTTTCACAATTGTAATAGGTAGCCATATTGGAAATTAGACAATCGGTATATGTAAACATATTGTGGTAAATTAGAGAATTGATATGATAGGCATATTGTGGATGTTTACAAAACAGAGAAGTTGCTTGTACACTTTTGAACAATGTTACACAACCATGATTAATTGTTGCAAATCGTTTTCTACAATAAATGACCATACATAATTTACTAAAATAAATTTCCATGATCAGTTATAGAGACTACACCAAAAATGATCCAAATTTAAAAATGATATTTAATTTAAAAAAAATACAAAAATAAATTAATAAGAGTAGTAGAAACTGGATGGAGGAAAAGAGAGAAAACTTTTTCACCATTATCTTCCTCAGCATTTTTGTTGCATAGCCACATCACTCTCCCTTCGCACCAAGACTTCTTCTCCGATGAAATGACATCATTGTGATAGAAGTTTTGTAGTCATTTTCTTAAACACATAATTCACACTTTTAATCATTTTATCAAACACATGGTGCACACAAGAAAACATGTTTATGTGCACTGAATTAGACAATTCTAGAATGATTTTTTTGAACTTTAATCTATATTAAGAACACAAATTTATGGAGAGGACCCATACAAAACTTGGGATTGACAGAAGTCTTGGTGCTAAGGGAGAGTGACGTGGTTGTGCAACAACAATGCTTGAGGAAGGCAATGGTGAAAAAGCTTTCTTCATTTTCCTCCATCCAGTTTCTACTTGTTATTTTATTTTTATATTTTTAAAAATAAATTAAATATCATTTTTAAATTTGGACCATTTATTTAATTTTAGACACAACTTCTCTAGTACTTGAGAGGAGCACACTCCATCAAAAGCTACCCTAGGTGTTTTATGATAGAGACAAGAAATGTCTTTGGCAAGGACAAAAGGTAGTCTTTATTAATCATAAGTAGGATGATTAGAGGAGTTATAAATATGGAGTTACCTTGTAGAGGTCAACCAGCCTTTCAATATTTTCAACTTCTACATCAATGTATCTATCTTACTCCTAATCCTTATAGTAGGTGTAAGCTGCAAGAAGCAAAATATGTCTATAATCTTGAAACATTCTTTGAAAGTTCAGCGCATAATTTAAGTACTGTAACACTGAAATTTAAATCCTTATCATAATTATGAGCATAATTTAAATACTGTAACACTGAAATTTAAATCCTTATTGTTAACTAGTTCTCTGTATGTGTACGTTGCCATGATTGAGCATTAACTTTTGATTATATTGTTTAATAAAAAATACCTTATTCTAGTTAAAAGGGTTAATTGCCCATTACCTACACCCTAAAAGTTAGCTTATTGCCTTATTCTATAAATTTTTTTAATTTTTTGTTTTATTGTCCATTATTAACAGCGTTAAAGTTTAGTAATTCTGATTATTTATACTAATTGAGGAATTATAATGATTTTCTCATTTGCATACGATTATTAATGGGCTGATATGATAAGGAGATTTTTCTTATAAATTTTCAAATTTTGAATTTTTTTCCTCATGTATTTGCCAAAGGATTAATTCATTGTAGATGTTATGCAGGAAATTAAATTCCATGAGATATCTATCCTATTAATAAAGGCAAAACTTAAAATAACCACCTCATTATGGTATAATTTCTGGTTTCCAATTTTACCCTTACCATCTTTTGATTTTTACAAAAAAAATCATATATTTCATTTCATCATCATGACATTATTATATAGTATATACATATATATTTATCTATACTATATATTTATATCTATACTTCTATACTATATATAAAGGTAAAACCCAAATTAACCACCCAGCATGGTGTAATTTATTGTTGCATATTTTTGCCTTCTTTATTTTATAAATTCTACCAAAAACCAGATATAACCCAATATTTATCTATACTCAATGCATATTCTATGCTATTTTTAAACAATGCAACATTTTTATATAAATTATATATGTGTGGTTATGAGTTATTCATTTATACTATTTATTCATCACATTTTATAGATTGATAATCAAAATCAAAATAAAAGAGTTATGATTTTTTTAACCACAAATAAGACGACACATATTATAAATCATAACTTTAAATAAAAATGCGCGTCGTGCCTGTCGACACGCTAGTGAATTATTATGGAGGAAGTATGACATTGACAAAATCATATTTATCAAATATTTTATGTTCATTTTTGTGGGTTAAAGGAAAATTGTAGATTTAACGTCCTAATAAAAACGTATTCCTAATTGATTCTAATTAGTAATTATATTGCGCCCATTAGGATAATTCAAGCGATCTCTTTTTACATCGTGGCACATGTAATGTCTAGTCCAAAAAAAGAAATTTTTGTTGATTTTAATAATTTAATTTAAAAAAAAAGACCCTAAATCTTCAATAGCTAAAACAAAACATATTTGTGATACAAGCGGTAACATTATTGATAAAAAAAAATTGATATTTTTTTATGAATAGGAGGGACAAAACTCAAAAAAGAGTGTACCAATAGAATCAATCGACAAATGTAAGATTAAATAATTTTAATTAACTAAAAAAAAATGACGATATCAACTGAATGACTTAATGAAAGAAAAGAGTAAAACATCATATTCCTCCATCAAATATATGGTGATAATCAAATTGATACTTAAAGAAAATTGCCACTAATTAAATAAGTTCGTGAAAGTGCATACAACATACTGTAAAATAGTGTGACCAAAACATTCATAATTTCACCAAATAGTTTTAGAAAGAATAAATGGGTGACTATTTTATAAAGATTCATTTCTGAACATAATTGGATGATTTTATAAAGATTCAACAATATGAATTGTTGTATGGAGTGTCAACAATATATAATGAAATTTAATAGGTTTTGATTGCTAATCCTTAATTAACTAAGAGTAAATTACACTCATACCCCTGGTTTTAATGAAATTACACAAATCATCTATTCCATCTTTGTCCTTGCACCAACCATCCATTCCATCTTTGTCCTTACACCAACCACTTCTCCCTCATACACAAATCACCCCTAGATTTATACATACATTACATTGACTACCACTGCATGTTATAAAAATATAATATTTTAAAGAAAAAACGTGTAATGAATGTAATTAAGTTAAACAAAATATTGTATATTGTGTAACACTCCAAATAATATAAAGTGAATGTTTCTGTATTATATTTGTGTCATTAAAAAAACATTAATAATTTCAAATAAATGTTTAAATAACTCTTATACTATTTTATAACGAGCCAAATAATAAAGACGAATTGACTCTTATATTATTTGAATTTTTCTGTACAATATTTTGTTTAATTAATTACACACATCATACATTTTTTTGTTTAAAATATTAAAATTTTATATCATGCAGTGTAGTCGGTGTAACATTAACATATATACAAAATTAAGGCTGTTTCATGTAAGGACAAAAGTGAGGGATAATTTGTGTAATTTCCTGTTTGATTAAAGAAAAAATCTTAAAAAAATAGGGCAGAAGAAACATTCAGTTTAGCAGTTCCGAAATAAGCGTGATGAGAGTGCGTGGTATGGGGAAACGTCAACGCGCTTTGTGTAGCGTGGGTTGCACTAATAGGATACGAGCGAGAACTAGTTCTCTTATCCTTTGAAACCTTCTTCATAAATACATATCTCAACCATGCCTTCGTTCCACCTTCTCCTTCCTCTTCCGTTTCCGCATTCGAAGTTTCGCCTTCATCTCTGTTTTTCGTTCGATCCGCTATATCGGTTAGTTCGATTTTCTTTCTGTTCCGTTTACGTCGCTATTTTTCAGATCTGCGATTTCCTTCTTCAATTTCGTTTGTATTTTTGTGCGTTAACTGTTTTTTCGTTGGATTGGATTTTAGGTTCAATCATGGAGCCCATGGACATCGTTGGCAAATCGAAGGAAGATGCGTCGCTTCCTAAAGGTATATTTTCTGTCTCTGTTACCGAATTCGATTGCGTAGTCAGTGATTTTTATATTTTCTCTGGAAATTGCATTGATAAATTTGATGAGATTTTTTTTAATCTGACATGCTCCTAGGTTTTTGTTATATTTGAGAAGTTATCTGGGAAAAAATTCGGTTTCATTTGAATTTCCGACTGTGATTTTCTTGCACAGTAAATGACCTTCTCTAACATTTTTTTATGACAACTAAAGATTTTTAAATACATTTGTTTTTATTCCTGGGGAGTTTTAAAAGATTATCGTGGCTATAAATTAAAATATGACATTCAGGTTTTGTATGGCATTGATAGCTAGAACCCATACAGAAGTCTTGATTAGCTTCAAGAATTTTTTAATTTTGCTATTGGCTAAAGAATTATGGTTTTATGCTTAATGTTGTTTTAGATACAAATTTCTCCTTGTCATGGAATGTTTTTCTTCATATTCTATAATAGTCTTACTGTACATAAGACATCACTGTTCTTCTGGATAGGTTTAATTGAAAAACTGTTGCTAAATGATAGCCAATGCTGGTATCCCCCACCCACACCCCCACCCCCCAAATTTGATGGCACTTGATGTATTGTCTTTATTTTTAATAATGCATTCTACTTTTTTATTTTATAACTCACTGAATCTATGATTTATTACCAGCTACAATGACAAAAATCATTAAAGAGATGTTGCCCCCAGATGTACGTGTTGCAAGAGATGCTCAAGATCTATTGATTGAGTGTTGTGTAGGTCAGAAACATCCTGCTTTTTGCTATTTCATTGGCATCACCATATCATGCTTGCACTGTTGACTTAATTTTTTGTGCTAGGACTTTTTTATGCACAGTCTAAATTCTAGTGTGCACCTTGGTGGTGCACTAATTGAGGAACATGATATTCTGTTCTTTTTATTAACTTCCATGATTTCCCCATTGATTATAATCAAAATGGTGGAAATGGCATATATTTGTCATTTCTCTTTAGCTGCGTAATTTGTTAATGACAATATGCTTTATAAACTATCATATAATCTAAAGCTCAATAACATCCTTGGTATTGGTAGTAAACACCGTTGAAGTAATAGTCTACTTTTTTGTTTTAATATCTGAACATGTTATAGTACTGTTGTTTGCTTGTGTATCCCTTATATTATGTGTGTAAAGTTTAGCCTTCAATTATGATTTCTGTTTCCTGCTTTATATTCTCAGTTTACTCTTACTGAATAGGATTTTGCTATTGATCTATATCATTGTAGAGTTTATAAATCTAGTCTCATCAGAGTCCAATGAAGTCTGTAGCAGAGAGGAAAAACGGACGATAGCACCTGAACACGTATTGAAGGCTTTGGAGGTATTCATGTCTTAAATAAAAGAGAATTCAGTTCATTTAAAATTAGCTCTTTTCATCTCCAAAGTTGGAGCATTCCGAGGTCTGTATAGATTTGTGTTCGTAATATAAGCATCTGCAAGTGTGATATTGTCAAGAATGGGTAGTTTGGATGTTTTATACATGTCTGTATGTTTCATTATTAATTTGCATGTTTTTACCAGGTACTTGGATTTAGTGAGTACATTGAAGAAGTATATGCAGCGTACGAACAGCACAAGCTGGAGACAATGGTAATTTTTATTAGTAGTGCTATATGTGCATGTTGAACTACTTAGAGTTGTATAATACCACTTAGCATAAATACTCTTTTACCCTCCCAAGAATTTCTCTCTGGGTGAACACTCCCAAAAAAATAAAAGTTAATAAAAACTAAGATACTGTCTTGAGGGAGCAAGCACATGCAGACTGTCATTGAGGTCATCTAAAGAAGCCTCCAATCCAGTTGGGGTTCCCACCTAATCACCTTGATTGAGAGACCCATGGAAATGGTATCATATAGGTGAAATATGCTGGAAAAGTCATAATTGTCTGGTAATCTGACATTGCTCCCCAGTTCCCACTCCATTCCTCTCCACTGGCCAATGAATGTTTTCAGGATGGAGACTTGAGAGCGTGGCCTGGTGTTTTGTTTGGCTGTGAAATCGAAATCTCCCATGAATTTACAGTTATTTTGAGTGTCCTATGCTCGTAGATTATTTAGATATTTCATAAATCCTGAAGTTTTAATTGGGTGTTCTGTGCTTGAACAATGATGATTTTGTGGTCTGGCAAGAGTTCAACCATCTGGTTTATATTGAGTTGATATTCATCAATGCTCATTGTTTTTGGCTATATTGAAAGATGTGAGAGGGCATGTTTTATCGATCAGCTTAATTAGAAAGTGAATTTTTGAACCAGTTAATTACTTTTGTGCAGTGATTTTAGCTTAGAAGGAGAAACTATTTTCTGATGACATTTGTTATTCCAGCAGGATACTCTAAAAGCTGGCAAGTGGAGCAATGGAGCTGAGATGACCGAGGAAGAAGCATTAGCAGAGCAGCAAAGGATGTTTGCAGAGGCACGTGCTAGGATGAACGGTGGGGCAGTTGCTCCCAAACAGCCAGATGGTGACCAAAGTTTAGATAGCTAACTTTATATCTTTATTTCTTGAAGCACAGGCAAGCCCTTCTGACTCCTATCTATGTGCCTTCTAGTTAGCTCGACTGTGTACAAAAAAAATATTCACTAGTTTGCTGGCCCTATGTGGATGTGCTCTCCATTTGTATTTAACCTCTGAATCCATATTTGTAAGTCAATGTAATTAGTGAGTTCGTGAAAACCCGCCCACTATTTAGAGTTTACCTGTAATTATTTCATTTACTTTTCTGTATCTTCTTCGTACTTATAGTTCATAACTTAATTCTGACGGTATCGACTATGTTAGGCTGTTACAAATTAGTATTCAATATATTTAGAAGCAGTGGTCTGTTTATTTCTGTTTGAATCACTAAAAACTGTGACACTGGGGCATATCAATTAAACTTCGATCTCTATTGTACTAATGAATCCATAGCTTAAAGATAGTAAAACAGCCCGGTCTGTGCCCCTTCTTTTCTCCGTTCCTTTCACAAATAAACGGCTGCTTCCATTAACATAAATATAAATGAATTGTATAGACTGTTTTGGATTTAATGTGAATTTTCTGGACAGCGTAATAGGATTTAGTACTTGTGCTTGTGGGAACATATACAATGAGGTGTCAGGTCGTAGATACGGGTATTGTAGCCTCTGTCGCCAACATGAGCCATGAGAATTCAGTAACCCCTAACCTGATGTCACCAAGGTGTACCTCTGCACTAGAAGACATAGATGCTACAGAAGTGTGCTGAGTACACTTCGACTTTCAACAGGATGGCCTGTGTTTTGTTCTTGCTTTTTAGTAATTTACTTTTTTGAAACTGAATCAATTCATGACTGAAGTTTATAATGAGTGAAAATATAAGCAGTATAAATTTAAATTTAGTGTTTTTACTACTATTTTTGGACCATGCGTCTTGATGAATGATGATTAATGCAAAAAACATAAAAATAACAATAAAAAAGCTAAAACAAAGGTCAAATATAAGCAAATTTAGATGGCATTGAAGTTTTTTTTTCCTTTTTGGCATGAGGAGGATAAAATCAATTCTGATTTTAAAACTAAATTGGTGGAATGAAGGATGAAACGGTTTTAGATTGGAACAGATCAATAGTCAAAAGTGTTGAGGAAGTAAGCACAAGTCTCTCTCTGTCTTTGCCAGAAAGCGAAATAGCATAGACATTGTCTCCTCAGATTCCTTTCTTTTCTAATTGAAACGCACTTTCTTTCTCTCTCTATATCAGCTTGTGGGTCTGCCTATGTTTATTTTGTCAGGATCCTGTTGCACTCTCACTCACTCTATACCCAAAGCCACATAATATAAACAGATTATTTCCACAATTTACATTTACAGTACAAAGAAAGAATCATCTACTCCAACTCAAAAGCCCAACAACATTCCTTCACTCGCTCTCTCACTTATAAACCCCGTTTTCATTCCTGAGATGAAGACACCAGTAATCATGGATACAGCAACCCCAACCCCTCAATCTCAACACTTGTCCTCCAACACCCACTTCCATTGGCCAAACAACAATAACAACAAGGTTGTAAATGAAGACTCTCAACCTCAACTTCCCACAATCATAGAAAAGGAAAATACTTCAACAACAGAAGAGGATCACAAGACCAATAACAATAACATCAACAAAGTTGTTCCACTTCCAGGACATGCACCCACCACAAGGAAGAAGCTTCAGGCAGTGGCTATCTCCAAGGTTCGTTCTGTTCTCACTGTCTTTTCTAAAAATCGTTCCAACAGCAACATATCCTTTGGTCTTGGTTCTCGTGTAGTTGGCACACTCTTCGGATATCGTCGTGGCCATGTCCATATCGCGTTTCAAAAGGACCCAATTTCACAACCCGCTTTCCTCATCGAGCTTGCAACCCCAATCACCGGTTTGGTTCGTGAAATGGCTTCTGGGTTGGTCAGAATTGCCCTCGAGTGTGACAAACAGAAGAAAGAAGCAACAGAGAAGAAAGGTAGTGGTACTAGTGTGATGAGGTTGCTTCAGGAACCTCTTTGGAGGACATATTGCAATGGCAAAAAATGTGGCTTTGCAAGTAGAAGAGAATGTGGGGCAAAAGAGTGGGATATTCTGAAAGCAGTTGAGCCAATTTCAATGGGTGCTGGTGTTTTGCCAGCAGGGAATAATGATAAAGATAAAGAGAGTGATGGCAGTGGTGAAGTGATGTACATGAGGGCAAGGTTTGAGAGAATTGTTGGGTCTAGAGACTCTGAGGCTTTCTACATGATGAATCCTGACAGCAATGGAGCACCTGAGCTCAGTATTTATTTGCTAAGAGTCTAGCATAGCACCCGCACAATTGGAACCTATGTTTCACAACTATGTCGTGTTTATCGTAATTACTGATGGTTGTGGGAAAAATTGGCTGTAGCAGATGCAATTGTCGCTGTAATGTGGTTGCGAAGACAGTCAAAATCACAACATTATGTTCTCAATTGTGGTTGTTGACTACAACTTAAAACTCTGTTTAGTAGTTGTATTTGTTAATTTCCTTTTCTTAGTTGTTCTTTGTGTATTTTGGAACTCTAGGTTATTCTTATTCCTATACTACCTTGTTTAGTTTAGCTCTTCAATCATGGAAATGGAGACCTAGTTCTCCTCTCCAGGTTTTTCCTTTTGTTGTTCCACTCTTCTTCTTGGAGATAGAAGGAGTGTGTTCTCTGCTTCGTTTTGTTGTTAGAATAGAGGGTAGGCCAAGGCAGAAAGGGGAAAAATGGTGGGTGACAAATACTTTACAACATGATGGTGGGTGGGTCATAAAAGGTGTATATGTATAGTTTTACTTTCCAATCCTTTAATCAGTGAGGTTAATGCAATTCATGTTTGTCTTCACATTTTTATTTCATTTATTAACTTTAGCCATTTCATTATGCTATCTTATTTTATTCCAAATGGGAAGCTGCTTTATTTGCACTGTATTTCTCCACGCCACACTCTCTTTTTCTTTACCACATGAGTTTATTTGCTTCATGATTCAATTTACTTCCTATCAAGATTATAAATTGCGGTTGCGGGGATAGTAGAAATGGCAAATTATAAGAAAATGTGATCGCAATTATCAATTACAATGTGATTGCATACCACACCTTAGAACCTTGTAATCCCTATAATTGAAGTGCTGCTTGGACTAATAAAAATTTAATTGTCCAAGCCTCATATTCTAATTATTGATGTTTATGTTTAGTGATTCCATCTATCTTCATAGACTATCATTACTCATATTCTTATTATTGATGTTTATGTTTAGTGATTCCATCTATCTCCACAGACTATCATTACTCTTATGTGAGCACATCATAGCAAATATTTTTAATATTATCTAACTTTCTTTAGTTAGGATTCTATTATGTGAGTTCTACTCATAGATTCTGAAATAGTACTTTGTTTTGCTTTCGTGTATAGGAAGGTTTTGGATGATAGCTTCATTTGAGTGCCCTTTTATTTATTTCTTGTTGATGCCCTTCTTTCCCAGACCTTCTGTACCAAAGAACGTCCTCAAGTCTGTTTCTATTTTTACTTCATTTCGATTGGTCTGGGACATGCTTGAGGACGTGTTTAGGAGAGCAAATCCTTATCCTTCTTTCCCTGTTTAACTAGGATTCTTTATCAACATGCTCCTTCATTTGAGTATTTGGTCTAAAAGTGAAGATTGTTCCAATCATTGCTTTTTATGGACAATTTTGTTTGTCAAGTGATCCCAAGAATTTTGTTAATGCCTAATCATAGAAGTCATAAAAAGCAATGTGAAGAATAAAAAGAAAATCCATATACAAATGTTAACATTCTGACAGTAGGCCTCTTCCTTTTTCCTTTGTTTATACTTTATACAATCAAATCTTAGCTTTTTCTCTTGTTGACTGCTTTTTCTTTTGTTGGTCTCCAATTCAAATTTGTAACATTCTCACTAGTCCATTACTCATTGTAATTTGTGCAGTTTGAGTATCAAAGTGTGGAGTGTAGACTATAGCACCCCCACACTGTTAACATGTATAACCATAACCCTCATATCCACACAAAAAGAAAAATCCTTCAACTTGATAATTTGATCATAGCAACAACAGGTTCAGCCTTTTTTACCTTTCCCTTCTCCTAGTTTTCTGGCTTTAAAATTTTGCTACTATTTTTCTCTGCAACTTGGAAGAGAAAAAAGTGAAGATGAGGGGCTACATGGTTGATAGCTAGGACAGAATCAAATGCCTTTCACCCAAACCAATGTTTTCTTTTTTCTTTTTAAATCATGCGGTCATCATTCTCCTAAAGATATAAACTATGTAAAAGCTTAATGCTTCATAAATAAAGTTTGGCTACTAATTCATATCATCATTGCTCTAATTACTGCATCAAACACCCCCACCCCTCAAACTCACCACTGAAAAAACAGATACAAGAAAAAACTAAGTGTATTAAGTGTTGTCCATGCTACATTTCCACAGGTTATTATAAGGTCCAACTTATTTAGACATGACATTTTTTATTATAAGGTTTATATGGTCCCAGGATCCTAGATCTACTAGTGTTTGGTCCTTTTCACTTAGCTATAACTACAAGTTTTAATGGCTAACTAATATACTTAAACAAGAAAAAAACAATGACAGAATGTTTGATCTAACCTGGTGGGGCTGCATGTCAATCAGACCAAGTTATGTGGACTGATTTTATGAAGAGATATGTGACTTTTTTCCTACCAGGTGACCTAAGGCTCACACTTTTGTGCATACATCATATAGAATGGGAGCCTCTATTAATGGCTCTAGGGTAGCACCACCTACCTCTGGGCCAGGTGTGTTTTAGAACCTAATTGAATATTAGTTGATTTAATAAATAAAGATTCCAACTGTAGATGGAATGTTGGACCAGAAAATTTTCAGAGAATCCATAGGCTAGACCCCAGAAATAGCTTGGATGAGTTTGTTTAGGACAGCTTGAGAATATAACTTGCTCTTGTTTGGTAGAAGATTAGTACAAATATATTGTGATTTTAAGCACCAAGCTTGAAGGTTGATTATTTTACTTTTGGAATGTTATTCTTCCCCAGAAAATGAAAGATGGAATTTGTAGCTGACAGATTGGTACTACTAGGCTCATTCTATATTGTAACCCATGCAAATGCAGGTTAAGGTTAAGCTAACTACTTTTAAGGTTAAGCTAACTACTTTTTTTACTCCAATATAATAATAAACGTTTCTTAAATAGACTCTACAAACTATCCACATTTTTATATTACAATCATTTGGAACCATTCAATTGTAGTATCACATGATTTTGGGTTGCTTTCCACGGTAAAACTATCAGCATTTCAAATTGTTTATTAACAAAATCATGATTAGTTAAGGAGAATAGGAATTTAAGACTCTTAGCAGCATCCCACATTTTTTCTTAAAGTTGTCCAACATGGAAGAGTTTCTCTCCAAATGCTTTCCCAAAAGCACTATGAATTTGGTCTTATGAGGAAATTCTTTGAGCGACTACCAAGACAACCTTTCAAGTTTCAAGTGGACCTAAAGTGATGAATCCTTACTTTCAAGTGCACCATCTGATATTAAATTTGCAAGATGCATCCTTCACAAATTTATGTGTTTTTTTATCCCACTTTTGTTTTCAATGTACTTTATCTTCTGTGATGATTAGAGATACAACGGTTACCATAACATCCAAGTTACTTCTATAATAATTACAACATATCATTGTTATATATAATTTTGTTATACTCAGCCAATCAACTCAGCATATAAAAAAAACAATCTTGTACAATTTGGTGTATCATAGCAACTCACATCAAATATGAAACCGTGATCTTATTGACTAGGAAAAAAATGATCAAAAACAGAGGTAAGTGTAAACATAAAAGTCAAATACAACTCAAACAATGAATGAACATAGTGATGATAAAGATGAGATTTATATTGTTACATAGTTCACAACAAAATATTAAAATTTATAGAAAAAATCTTTATTGATGATAAAGAAGAGATTTAGTTAGACAACAACCTATATTCTTATATTATAAAACATATATTAGAAAGAACATCCATGCATACCAGTTACCATTCCCACACATGAAAATTACATTTAATCGGAACAAAAGTCAATACCAACTCTAGAAGAAAATAATGTCATAATATAATCAATAATAATGAAGTCTAATAAAGCAAATAAGAAGCCTAAAACACTAATAAACCTAAGACTCTGACACATGAATCAAGCAAAAAGCATGGCGAAGAATGAGAGAACAAAAGGTGCCAATGTTGTTAAAGTCATAGGAGTTATTTCAGCAGCTCCACCTTTATGATGTGATTTTGTTGCAGTCTCATTTGCTGATTGAGATTCAGGTGGGGTTGCTGGCATTATATCCAAAACCTTAATAATCATCTTCTGCCCTCTGTTACAATGACCACTAACACCACTTATGAAGTAGAACAAGCCTGGCCTGATAAATCTGATAACAGTGTTACCATCGTTTGAGAAAAAGAGAGGATGAGATGATCTACATTTGTCATACTCTTCTTCTGTCACCCCCATAACCGAGTCTTTCTTGTACTTGAAAACTGCATGTGAACACAATCCCACACCAAATATATGTTAAGTGTTTCTTTCTACATACTGTAGTGTATAAAGAAGATATATTTACATACTGTAGTGTATAAAGAAGATATATTTATACATGAAACATGATTGGCCAATAATACCAACTCACCCCAAGTAAGTAGAATTAGAATGTAGTTAGGGAGAAAATAAAGTATGATGAGCTATAATGGAATAGTAAAAATGTATGTAAGGGAATCTAATATATTTGTGACATGTTGTATGTTCTTTGCTACCCAATTGCTACATATTGGAGTACCTCTCTCTCTAAGTACATAATTAGTAGATTTAGAGTGCTGGTAAGGGGAAAAAAGAGATTATTTTAGCTAGTGTTTTGGTGTGTGACTAAATTATATAAAGTTGGAAATAAGTAAGAAGCGTTACTTACCAACAGTGTCACCAACTCTGAATCTGTTTTGGGATGCCCACTGGTTGTACATCTGATCATGGTCTTTGAACTTGGGGATAACCCAGCCATCCTTACCCCCAACTTCAAACTCAGTGCAATTCACTACACAAAAAAGAATGAAGCAAAGGAAAAATGGGAATGAGGCTTTGAAGAGAGCAACCATATTTGGATTTGTAGGAAGGGAGCTCTAGTGTTTGTGTTTTGTGAAATGGGGTTGCTGAAGTTGGACTTAAAAAGAGACTTGAAGTTTGTTAAGAAGTGGGAGAGGAATCAGGAGCACGTTTTAGAGGTTGGGCTATGCTGAAGGTAACTGCTAAAGGAATTGGTCTTTGACTTGTTCTTACTGTTTTTCTCAGCTGATGCTGTTGAGTAAAATTAGGCACTGGAATATGAGGGTTACCGTTGTCTCTAAATTAATTCTAGAAATCACTAAATATTATCCATCTACTATAAACAACTAATTCATTTGATTTTACTATACAGACATGAATATATATATTCAACTTTGAACAAATCAAGTACTTGTGAGTACACACTTAATGCTAGATAATCTATAATTTTATAACTAAGTCAGGGTTTCAGGATTCATGAGTACTTGGTTCTTTGCATAACCTTTGATGTATTTGGACCAGGTTGAAGACTTATTGATATATATTTTGCATAGTTTTTCCTTGGAGACGCATTATATGAAGCTATACACGACATAGGACTCAACACCAATTTGAAAATGTAATAGCATTATGACCTAGTACATTAAACAATAACCAGCTACAAACCTAAGAAATCAGATTGATCACACAGTTGCATGCCTTAACATTTGTCTAAATTTAGCTTGTTTGGGACTTTAGGAGATATTAATCATTAATAAGTAATTTGCAATTGCATGAAGGATGTTGCACTACTAGTCAGAATAATTTTAACATGGCTTTGCTGATTAAAGTAAACATGCCTATGATTTCATTATTCAACAAAATCTATAATTAAGCTTTGGCAGATTAACATGCATATTCCCATCTACTCTGATGTGTACCAAAAAATTAATATCATGTGAAAATAAAATTCTGTGTTGAGGGAGGGTTTCCAAACTCCAAACCCCAACATGCCAAAAAGTCAGTTGCATAGAGATATACTGTGTAAAACAATGTACTTGAAAACATAATTTAGTTTAGGAATAGATGATGAAGTTAGAATTGAAGTGTTATTTAATGTGCATCTCTGAGATGAAAACATTACACAGGAAAACATTAAGAATTGATCTGTAGTAACAGGACATGCCCACTAAGCCCATAAAACAGAGTTTGAACTTCCCAAAGAGGTTACCACACAGGAATCCTCATAATTATCTTCATTTATCTTAACAATTGAAAGTTTGAAACCCCTTCAGATATAGTAATTTACTGTACACAGGGTTTTACCCCATAAGGTATTTGGGATGTTGATTTGGTAATGTAGCAGAGATTTGAGTTTTTCCAAGCTGTCAAATGCCTTCCCATTTTCATGTAAAACCCTTCTGAGTAGTCAAGTTTCCCTGTCAAATTATTTCCATTTATATGAAGAGCTCCAAGACATGGCAAATTTTCCAAACTCTTAGGGACACTTCCAGAAAGATTATTGTTACTTAGGTCCAAATATCTAAGTCTTTTCATTTGTGCCATGGACTCAGGTACACCCCCTACCAAACCTATGTTAGAAAGGTCCAAAGTTTCTATATTTTGGAAAATATTCCACTTAATTCCAAAGAGATCACCACCTATTGGATTATTAGACAAAACCAAATCCTTTATGGATTCCAATTCTTTAAGTGTCCTAGCCAACCCACCTCTAAGTTTGTTATGACTAATGTCCAATAAGGTAAGATTCTTTAGCCTTCCTAGCTCCCTAGGCAACTCTCCTTCAAACATATTGTTGCTCAAATCAAGTTTTAGAAGTGAATCCAAAAATCCAAATGTTGATGGTAATGCACCTGATAGATTATTCCTGCTTGCATCAAATATTAAAAGCTCAGGAAACCTTCCACAATTGACTGGAACCTCACCAACCAATTCATTTCCTGCAAGGACCAGTTGCCTCAGTTTCACCAAATTACCAATACTTGGTGGTAGTTTACCTGTTAGACCATTTTCTAGCAGCACCAAAGATTGAAGGTTCCTAAGGCTGCCAAATTTGGATGGAATGGTTCCAACAAGGCCAGGATTTGATCTAATTGTCAAAGATTCCAAATTGTTTGAGAACTTGTCCCAGTTTGAAAAAGGGAGTTTAACTGGATTTTGGCTCGGAGAAAGGAAGCAACTGTATAGTGAGAGAACTTTTAGGTGCTTGAGATTGAATAGTTGTTCAGGGAATTTGGCATCATGGCTGCATGTGAGAGAGTTATCAAAAACTGGTCCAAGGTTTATTGCAGTAACATACCAGAAGCCATCATCATATTGTTCACAAGAAACTCCCTGTACATTATGAAAAATATACAAGTTTAAAGTTGTCAGAGACTAATAGTGAATAAAAAATGATAAGGAGTGCAATCATATGTAGCAGTGAAATAACATCCGTGCTTCTGTTGTAATAGTTTAGCATAACACATTAGAATCAAGATTGTCAAGTACTGTTCCATTAAAGTTCAGACTGAAATGTAAAGCAGACAATTTTAAAAACATTATATGTTTCATCTTTTAGCTTTGGAAGCTCACAGTTTCATACCTGTATGGGAGTCCATCCACAAGGGTCTGGATAAAGATCTGAACCATTCCACCATTTTCCAACAAACCCTTGAATGACAGAATAGATGGCTTCCTTCTCTTTTATTTCCATTGGTGAAAGTGAAGAATCTTGGCCATTACAAAGACAAAACATAACAAGGAACACAAAACAAGGAGTGTGGTACTTACTTGATAAAATCCTTAAAGCCATTCTTAGTATCAAGACAGAAAAATGTTTAGTTTCAAGGAGAAGAATGAACCAAATTTTTTTACCAATCAAAGCAATATATGCCAAGAAGAGTAATATAAGATGAAGGGTCTAGTAACACTTTTCAAGAAAGTAAAAACAATCATAATAGTGAATTGAAAATGAGACATTTATGATGGAAAAAGATGCATGAATGAGGGGTATAATTAAGAGGTTTATATAGCTCAGAAGTTCAGCAGTGTTCAGGCTAGAGCTATCAATGCATGTGCTTCAGTTACGAATGACCAACTAGTTATTGACCATTCCCACTATTTTTTTCCATGGAATTGTGTTCATAATTATATCAAATGAAGGACAAACATTCCAGCGCTTCATTTTTCAATTTCAATGCCAGTTTTAAGATTATATGATGGTTTATAAGATATTATAGAGAGGATCTGAAACAAGCATATAGGGAGTGGGTAAGGTTAGATCTTGGGGGACCATATATATAGTTTTTGTTCTGGAACAATCACATGCAAATATATCAAATAAAAGGAGGAGATTCGTTTACATCACTTTACTGCAATCTTCTATTATTAAAGTTAGTTAAATTGTAATCCTCAATCATTTTAAAACCATGATAGCAGCAATTCAATTATTTATGTAGACTATTGTATTAGGTTGTAGCAACAGCAAATAACTAAAGAGAGAAAGAGATCAATGGTAAATAGTTGACCTTTGGAGAGCAATAAAATGGGCTGATGATAGCCATTCAAGTTTGGACCATAAGAGAGAGGGTTGTAGGACAAGTCAAGTGTAAAATAAAACCATAAGAGAGTTGAGGTGCAGTGCAATGCAGTGCAGTGAATAATACTACATTCATTGACAGTTGTGTCAGTCTGTTTTGGCATGACAATGTGTAATTCACTTGTCATTATCAGTTGATTTATTATCTAAATGAAAAGTTTAAAGATTTTTCCCTTTGATTTGCAGGAACAGAGGTGAGTGTAACAATTGATAGGCATTGGAATTTGATCCAATAAAACAGCTTAAACATTTCTGCCCATGGATTTCATCTATAGATGTGATATTCTTTCCTTATTTGCAACACAGATTGCAGACATTAGATAGGCTTGTTATGATAATAGAGAGCGGGGTTGTTGGTTTTAAAACCGAGTGCATTTGCATTGCAGTGAAGGAGCAAAAAATGAGGAGTAATGTGTCTAGGAGACTGTATTGCACCCTTCTATTATATTTTCATGATGAGCGCATACTTGATATGCCATAATAATTAAGAGCATTATTTACATATAAAAGCTACCTGATTCTTCTTAATATTATCAGCACAAATATTTTTCAATGTGGAAGATGGGTAAGCGTGGGAGCAATGAATCACCTAAGCATTCTATGAAGCATCGACCAAAGTTCTCTCCATCTGAATGAGTCTCTCTATATGGGAATAAATTTGCAACTTGAGAAATTAACTGTACACAAAAATCCACCATCTTTCTTTTTCTAATAATTAGTTATGGATTAAGGTGTAGTTATTAGTGTACTTAAGATAATAATTAATTAATACTTACTTAACATTCTTAATTCATATACCCTTATATAGGCCTTCTATCTCCATGTGTTATTAATGCTCCCCGAGGCCCCATTGTGGAAAATTAGTTAAATGACTAATTCAAGATAAACTAACTACATTAAAAGGACAAAAATAAAAAGTACTTGATATGACAACCACTTATTTAATTTTTTGTTTTTGTCACACATTATTGGCATAAACTTGAGGCAGCAGGGTATTCTATGCTTGTGGGCTAATAAATAAATTTGGAGTTGGTGGCCATTGAATTAATTAAAGGCTAAGAGTAAGTAACAACATTTGATATTATTTTCTGTTTTACAAATTTGTGACATTTCTTGATCCTTCTTCAATAGTAAGGACCATAAAAGAATAGAAACCATGTTTGTGACAGAGAGAGAAAGAGGACTCTAATCTCACTGAGTTAATTAATATCTAAATGATATAGTATATATACAAATACAAAGGCCAAAGAAGAGAAAAGAAAAAGAGAGAAGGATGGATGTGAGAAACATTGCTGTGGTGGTAGAAGACGTGGATGCTGCTAGAACTGCATTAGAATGGTCACTTGAAAATATCATTCGCTATGGTGACATAATCACTCTTATCCATGTCTACCCTTTCACAAGATCAAAAAGCAGAAACAAAGCTCGTCTTCTAAGACTCAAGGGTTTTCAGTTAGCCCTTTCCTTCCAACATATCTGCAATAATTTCTCCAACGTAAGCCTTTTTTGTTCTTATGTTAGTTATTATTAACTGTACATGTTTCAATTATTATATATGGTATGGCTGATTTTGCTTGTTCAAAATAATGGGGTATGTGTTATAATCTTAGGATTGTGTTACAGACAAAAGTTGAGATTGTTGTGACAGAAGACAACCAAGAAGGGATGAAGATTGTAGCCTCTGTGCGAGAGATTGGAGCTTCAATACTTGTGGTTGGACTCCATGATCGTAGTTTTCTTTACAAGTAAGTCCTACCCTATCTCAAATGTCAAAGTTTTCAGATTAATTCGATGAGCACTACTGAAATATTAGATGGGGTGCATTAATTATGTTAAGAGCACTAGTTAAAGAAGAGGTTTTATTAGAAAATTAGGCACTTCATTTTTTTGTAATGGATTGATGAATACAATACTTTTCAAAACACAGTTTACCTTTTTAGTGATACATATATTTTAATTGCCTTAGTATTTATCACTCATCAGGAATATGATTGTAGAATCACTGAGTTAGATGATAGAATACAACATGGGCTTGTGGGAAAGGAGCATAGCATTGCCAGTGAGCTTCAGAAAGTGGTCCCGGAAAACCTTGGCACTTGCACGTGCCTTCTTAATGGCGACAAAATTAATCAAAAGCTTTTGGGCTCCACTTCTGAATTACCATTGCCTATGATAGAACCACCTAAGTTGAAGTTGCATTTAGAAATTATTGGGAAATTATATATCCTCTTACTAAATCCTCATACTAATCCTCTTACCCATAAGAAAGTGATATTTTGTGACATATGTTACTTTTTTGTGGATAAGAAAATTAGTAGGAGAATATAGCAATACTCATTATTATTCTCTAGCCTTGCTATATCTAGCTATTTCATCCCCCAAGTTATTATTATACATTAATATTATAGCCCTTTAAAGCAGGAATGTTTTGTATAATGAGCAAAGATGAGATAAATTTAGGCATTTAGCTAAGACAATTGATGTGGTGGCTCCACCTACATTTGACTCATCCATTAATTCACTTTAGTTTGTGTCTTAATCAGATAACTAATACATTTATTTTTGTGCGTTATTGTCTTTTGTTTCCCGTGTAACTTTTATTAGAAATCTCAAAGCAGAGTTTTTTCTTTCTTTTATCATCTTGATGTTGGATAGATTGGCAATGGCCAATAACAATGTAGCCAGCTACTTCAACTGCAGAGTATTTGCAATAAAGCAGCCACCTAAGTCTCCATTAAGTCACGTGCTTTCTGCAGAAGGAGTCCTAGACAGTTCTATCAACATGGACTTTTCACAGATTGACATTTCTAGATTACAGTAAGTTCCCTCATAATTCTATGTAACAACATGTAAGAAAGAGTAGTTAATTGCACACAACCCAAAATTCTATGTTTATCATCAAAAGGTCTTCCTTAGTTAAATCTTATGAGTTATAATGAAGCAATTGTTGGCAATTAGAGACACCAAGACCAAATTAAGGTTTTTACATGTTGATTCTAGTGACTCACTTTTAAAAATACATTGCAGAGTCCCTGTTACCCCTCCACCAAAAGTAAAATATAGGATTTGCCCTGACCCAGCTGCAATTATATGGAGATTAAGGAGGTCAAGAAGAAGAAGGTGAAAGGAAGAAAAGGTTCAGCACCTCCCCAAACTGGCTCAGTCAATTTGGTTTAGAAACTTTTCTTTAATTAAAATGGCCCCTGAAACAATTTGGGCTTTTCATCTAATTTCTTTTTTCTTTGAATTTATCATAATTTATGTTCACCTACCATATAGATACATACAAAAGAAGAGTGCAATTGGAATAGGATAGGTTGGTTGGTTGTTCCTACATTTCTTGTGACTGTAAAGCATATTGTGGTAACATTGTCATCCTACAGATCAAAAGTGGGATATCATTTTCACTTTCTTATGTTGTTATTTTTCTTATGTAGTCTCCCACCTATTACACAAATGCTTACACGCCTCTTAGCACACTTTTCTTTTGGGCCATATGTTACAAGTACTCTTTTTTTTTTTCATTTTGAAATTCCTACTTAAAACCAACATTGGTCTAGTGGTACCAAGTAGTACCAAAAGAATTCCTACTTAAAATTAGTATTAAGGGATATTGTATTAAAGAGTTTAAGTGTAACCGTGAGATTTAATGAAGTTAAAAATGTACTGAAGGGGTAAATAGTTATTTTATTATTTAGCTCATGTGGTTTAGCCCAGAAACAATTTGTTACACCTTGTATAAGAGTTTACCATTTTTTGGTAATTTTCACCATTGCCTCCTACTCGATATAAAAATCTTCTATACTTACAGAAATACAATGCATGTAATAATTTATATTCCTCTTTATGAGTGGAGCAATAGCAAAATAAATAGGAGATGTAGTCCATCTTGAACTTGGTTGAGGGAGTGATATGATGAGTTGATCCCATCACAGGAAAAGAAAAAGTCTGAGTCTGAAGCAGAATCTACCCTCACGGTTTGCCTAATCTAAGGGATCCATAACCATAAAACTCTCTTCCACGTTGCATGGCACCATAATAGCACATTCCCCCACACACTTCTCTGCTTAACACATTCCCCTTCTTTTATTATTACACTTTCTCACTCTCACTTTCACACCTTCACCCTTTTCATCTCTCTGCCATGGCTGAACGTAACCCCACCTCAGCCCTAACACAGAGAGCCCCATCTAGACCTACCACACCCACATTCCTTCATAAGCTTCAATATCATGCCCCTAACTCAACCCAGCTCGCTAGCCTCTTCACCCTCACGCTCACCGGAGCTATATTGCTCCTCCTAACCCTCGCTGGAATTGTTCCCGCTTTCATCTTCTTTTCGCCGTTGATCATCGTATCGAGCCCGATATGGGTTCCTGCGAGTACCATTCTCTTCCTCGTAGTCACCAGCTTCTTGTCCATGGTTGGATTTGGCATCGTCGCCGTGGCTGTGCTCTCGTGGATTTACCGGTATTATAGGGGCCTCCACCCTGTTGGTTCGGACCGGTTTGATTATGCACGGAACCGGATTTACGACACCGCGAGCCATGTGAAAGATTATGCTAGAGAATACGGTGGGTATTTACAGAATAAGGTGAAAGATGCTGCACCTGGCGCTTGATATTATAAGGTAGACCGGTCGAGCCACTTGTTGAACCTGCTCGTTCCTGTTTATTATTTTACTTTTTAAACTGGGTTTTCAGATACACTAAACCTTCATTTTCTTTCAAAACACAACGTAACTCCTATCTAGAGACCTTTTGTTAACTTGTACTACTTAATTAGTGCAAGTTCCTCTCCATTTTATTCTTTTGTTCTTTTGTGTGTGTGTGTGTGATGTTCTCCTTGAGTGTTGTTACATCTACTTTATAGTTTATATTCTCCTTTTCCACCACGAATATATTACTTTTGTTATTCTCTTCATCATAGTTATCTTTATGTATTTTTGATAATGACAAAAAAGCTATGCATTGCATTCTTTGATAATTTAATTTTTATATGAAATTAGTATATATGTAGCTTGATCTTTAATGTGACTGACCGAAAGGTAAATATAATGGAGTATGACTTAATGTTGAGATAACAAAAATTCAAATTATAGCCTATAATTTAAAGCATATTTGCTGTCTTTCATATTTCCAAATAATGTACAATGATATTATTACAGCCACATTTAGTGGACATGCTGAGAAGCAAATTCCAGTATACGAGTGGATGCAAACACGACTTAGCTAGTGGTAAGAGAATCTCAACTCTCACACGACTTAGCCAGACACCACTCACAATCTCAAATGGAATCACGATTGTCTATACTCAAAATTTTAATTTTATTCCACCAAATAATATAAAAATGTTATTTTATGTTTTTTATGTTTTTAATACATAATTAGATATAAAAAATGAAACAACTAATCTTAATCTCACATTCACCCCATTTTACATTAAACAAAACAAAAAATAAAAGTTTTCTTAAAATTAAATGTCACACTATCTCTAAGTGAAAAAAGTACGAACAAAAAACAATAATATAAAATAATAAATAACATTAATATATACTTACACCCTTCATATGTACTAATGCACGAACAGTCCCAAATGGACCATGTATCTCTATTCTCGTCCAATAAAAATGCATTAAATAATATAAAATATTATTTTAATTAAATGAAACAATATGATTGGTCCAATACACTATTAGGGACATAGGATCACCGTTCCTAATGCACGTAGATTTTTTAGAAACAAACTCATATCTTATAAATAGCATTTTTCCGGCAAAATATGCCCTTTGAAGACCAAATACCCTTGAGTGTAGGTGTAGTGACCTGAAGTGAATTTTAGTTTTAATTTTTAAAAATGTATACATATGATAAGAATTACTAAAAACTTAAGAAACTAAATCTAACATTTCATATGATTAATTTTTTACAAATTGTATTAACTCTTATTAGTATTAATACTTAAAAATTTCTATTTTTATTTGAATTGTTGAAATTGTATATGATATGATATCATTTGAGCAAACATAATTTCACACAAATAGCATGATTTAACTAAAACAGATTTAGCAGAGCGGCTTACAAGTTCACAAACTCTATACTTATCTTACACCAATAAAGCAACTAAACTAACAAATAACATTAACTTGAAGTACTTCCTCTATAGAATAAGTATAAACAAAACTAGTTTCTAAGTGAGTTGAGATCAGAGCGTGTGCTAATATAATATCTATTGGCTTGATAAGAAGGAAGAGAGGTTTTGCTTGAATGAAGATTAATTATCCCCCAATCTTGTGACCAACTATATTTTAATCCAATGAAATTTTGACATAGTTTAATTCAATCTTGTCCCCCAACTTGTTACATATCAAAATTTCATTAGATTATGACATAGTTTGGAGAGATCATTTTCATTCCATTTTCTTTAACGTTGATGACGAGTGAGATAACCGGGCAAAGGACTGACACGTGGCGATCTGAGAGGAACTTGGGTGGTCTGATTCCCTGTGCTATCGTAGTAAATTACTCCTGAGAAATCCAACGGCTCACACTTCCCTCCCATTAATATCTCCTTCTGCCATACTCCGCCGTCTCCCGAGTACTCCACCGCCGAATCACTCTCCCGCCGCCGGTAATTCTTCTTCTGAACAAACGGAAACAGAGCTTTGTTGCTTATACTGCTTAGAAGCTTCTTTGGAACCATAAACGACGACTTTGGCGTCCTCAACTCGATTTTCCAATCTTCATCCTTCATCGATGCTTTATGCTTCCTCGTTAATCGGCTGGCTCCTTTGGTCAACAGAGCCAGAACTACTGATATGGTTTGGAGGAAGCCGTTAGTTTGGCGCTTAGGCGATGCTGTAACTTCTCCCATGGATTCTTTTTTCTTTCAACTTTAAAATGTTAGGAGGTTTATATAGGCGTAGAAACACAGGAGTCAACGATTTTTTGATTGACTTGATTTTATTTCCATTTAATTATTTATCATTTATTACGTGTGAGGATGACTTATTCTCCTTTATTTTTTGGATCATTAAAAAACTCTCCTTTATCTTGTGATGAAAATAAATGTTTGGTAATCACTGTTTAATGATAAATGGAAGTTATTCCTCTTTTATTAAAGAAAACACAAGCATGTATACAGCAAGTGACTCATGTTGTTTTAACTTAATGTGTGATTATATGAGTTCATAAAAAACATGTAAAGAATCTTCACTATTTTCATTGAATTTTGAATGAATATAAGAGTGATAGGTGGGTGATGAATAGACATTAAAATAGGTGAGCATCGATAAGATAGTGAATTCCACACGTCATGAGCCCAGCCATGCATAGTAACAAGTTGGTGCTGAGTCAACGGTGGCGGCGTGGGGCAGCACTAAAGCAGTGCGGTCGACGTTGGATTATTATAATCTAATCTTTATCACAATTCAGATTATGAGATAATGATAATAAGACCAAGTCTAGCTTTTGGAACACTTGGGGTTAGTGGACATACATAGTGCTGGTATTGATTAGTGGGAATGGGTGGTAGGTTACCTTCCATTTTATTAGGTTAAGCGAGTTTGATTAGGCCAATCATCAATATGTTTGATTGTGTGGGGTACTGTCCTTGGTCAGCTACAATCATCTATGTACTGCCCCTAACTCAACATGCCAAATTATTAATTAGGATAGGCAATGTCTCAAGTTAATTAAATTACACCAATTAATATATAAATTTTATTTTTTTTGTGTTTGTGATTTTTAATTTTAAATATGTGATAATTTTCAATTGGATCGAAATAAAAAGTGTGATATGTTATCTATTATCCGAAAAATATATTTAAAGAAAGAAGAAAACTTCTTCTCACCTGTGCTACTTGGGGTCAAATTTATGACATGGGTTCTCTTCTCCGACCCACCCTTTCACTGATTCCAAACAACCATCTTCCTTTATATCATTATAGGGACCATTTGAATTATACCTCATTTGTGTCATGATAAGAAAACTTCAACTAAATTTTACTACACTTATTTTTATTTAATTATTTATAAATTAAATATTATAACATTGCAATCTTAAGATAGTTTAAAATTGCTCTAATTGATAGTTGTAAGGATAACAAAAATGAAATAATGGTAAATGTGGCTTATGCATACTGAAAGTCATCAGATCCTTAACTATAAAGTGAGAGGCTTGTTTATACAAAAAAAAGTATAACCATTGCATGGCTATTATTTTTTTCGTAAAACAATTTCAATCCAATAATACTACAAGCATGCAACTTTTACATATTGATTGTGAGACTTGAAAATGAGTACTTTGTAAGACAACAAAGACCATTTATAAGGACTAATTCAATCTCCCTCTACTTTATCATTTATATTAATATTATGAAATTATTAATCAGTTTAAAAAGTTCATGATGTGACATATGCAATTTATAAATAAAAATAAACCTGATTATTTCTTATAATTTAAATTAATTGAATTATATATTCATTTACTATTAGTTAAATTGTATATTTGCTTAACTACATATATCTTTATCATCACCCAATCCCATTCAAATAAATAAACATACACAATATACATTAATCAAATTCGAGTCTTATATTTTATATGCTTATGTATTACTAACTTATGTACATCAGGAATATCTCTTGAATAAATATTAATTTAAATAAAAAATAAATTAAATTGAAAATAATTATGAATAATTTTTATATTGACTAACGATATCTTTACCTTGTTGATAATTAACTAATTTGTTTAGGATTTGAGTTTGTTCTTCTAGCAAGTGTTATTCCCAATTAACTTCAACCTTTAAACTTATAATGAGATTTATGTCCTTTGTTGGTAAATAATTGAAAATATGTGATAATGTAAGTTCAATTTGCAAAATAGTAATCAATTCTTATAGGTTTATATTAATTTGAATAATACCCGGCATGCACAAAATACTATATACATCTTTAAGGAAAACATCTTATGTCTTATAATTTGTGTCATTCCATATGTTATCAACTGTGATTGTTCAGAAAAATCCTTGACAATTAAAATTTAAATTTTAATATTTTTTCTTTAATCAATTACAAATGAAGACACATTGAGTGACACAAATTGTGGACAATGGATGTGTTCCCCTTCTTGAAAGTGGCTCTAGGCCGAGATTGTGGATTGGACCAAGTTTGTTCTTAAGCCCTGAAAATAGTGTTAATGTATAGCCCAGCCCGATTCTATTTTGTCTCCGTTGTTAGGCCTGGATTTTCATAATTTGGGATTATACCCAATTATTATTATAAATCCAAAAAATATTCTATTCCCAAAATGTCCTCCCCCTCAACAAGCATATGGGTGTATATATAAAGCACAAATTTTATCAATTTGCATGATACTACATGGATTAAAAAATTTCTCCTTGAAATATTCAACACGATTCACAAAACAGTCTTAGAAGATACATCCCTATGATGCCATACGGATGTAGAAATTACAACAAAAAAAAACATTTGTATGCTATCGTACATTTTCATAAATTTTCCGTACACATTGCAACTTAAGTATATACAATGGAGGATCTAAGGTAAATTTACACGTGATGGATTAATTGGGACCATCATCGAAAGAAATTTTTTTTTCACCACGAAAATTATATTCGTGGATGAAATCATCTAAAATATTAATGATGATCTAGTTATGCAAATCCTACATGAGCAAAGTGGAATCTCCATTCCCCACCACTTTCTAGTGACATATCAAAGTCAACCAAGTAAAGTAGTTGGGCAATAGTTCCACGCACACATGATCAAAGAATATGGTGGATGCTTAGAAAGGGTATGGATAGAAAGGAAGGGTGAGAAGGGTGAGAAGGGTTCTCAACCATAATGCCACAATTAACCACTCCACCAAATATACCCAAAAAATGGGCAATATATATTTCACAATCCATTCAAATGAATTAATGCTCATCCCATGCCTCAACTCCACTGAGGAAAGAAATGAAGTAGTTAAACCTTCATTAAACACCCACCCCATGTTTAAATTACTTGTCACAAAAGAAAATTAGGAAGTTATCGCATGTGACCCAAGGCAAAAGGACCTTGGATATGCTGATAACATAGTTACATAATACAAAGCTTTTAAGGCTTAAAATTGTTGGGAAATAAGTTCCACATGATCTACCTCATTGGGAATGATTTAAATACTTGTTGGGCTCTCATTGCCAATTGGTTTTGAGACGAAACCTTACCATGTTATCAGAGCCAGAGTCAAACTTCATTCGCCTAGTCCGGCAGACTTATGTGGAAGGGGCATGTTGGGAAGTAAGTCTCACATCGCCTATCTCATTGTATCGGGAATGGTTTAAATACTTGTTGGACTACTCCTCTCATTACCAATTGCTTTTGATATAGAACCTTAATGAAACCCAATATTCTTAGGAATGGAGAAGATGATAAAAAAAAATAGACGATTACAGCAAAGACCTACATGATCATCTATGTGCAGCATGCGTATGTTTAGTCTAAAGTCAACCCTTTTCTAGCAATGATACTCCAAAATCACTCTTATTTTCAAACCCCCAAATTATCACAATCAATCCATCCTAATATTAAAATGCATGTCCCCATCAGATATATTGTTTATTTCTTCTTCCGTGATGTGCCGTAACGTCACAACCACTAGGATCAAACAAAATACTCCAATTATTTTAAATCAATTCCCTTTTTTACTACCAAAAGTGTTTTCTTTACCTTTTTGAGTAAGTTGTTAATCCTTTGTGACTAAGATGAAAATGAAAACTAAACTCGCGAGTACTCGTCTAAACTCAACCTGAATTTAACATGAAAAACTCGATGTGATTGGGTTCGGGTTTTACCCGAGTTCAACTTCCAGGTTCATGTTTGGTATAGTTGATATTCTACCCTGAACTCGCCACAAACCTGATTAATATATGTAAAATTATAAAATTACACATAAATACATATATAAAAACTATATATATATATATAGAAATTTGATATATATATATATATATAAATATATGTTTCGGACAGATTTTCATCGGGTTCGGGTTAACCAAAATCCCACGGGTTCAGGATTGTTTTCAACCCGCTTAATTCAGGTTCGAGTTTTAGATTTCGGGGTTGTCATTCTTATAAGTGATTGTCACTCCTAACAAGTGTCGTTTCCAAAAATTGAACTTTTGACTTTTCTTAGGGATCTAGCAGGATTACACCACTAGACGATATTTTAATTTGCATAGTACCATGTAAGCATTTGATTCTTAATTGGATGCATAGTATTTAGATAAATCTATTAGGACAAATTGACGTGTGGATGATTAAAACCAAATTATGTAAGTCGAACGACATTATTATAATTTTTTGAAGTAACATTTTACAAGTTAATTATGCGCACTGGAATAAATCGTTGCTTAATTTATAAAAAAAAATATATGAACAGAACGAAGAAGTATACATTTATATATGAAAAATTTGTTGATCTGTTTGAAGAGGGAACCATATGTAACAATTTTTTTTACTATACTAGACAAATTTCTCCTTTGATGAATACAGAAAATTACATTATCACCATGAAATTTTTAAGAAGGGAAAAAATGAATGTGAACCTCATTAATGGTGCAATGGATTTGGACCAGTTGGAACAAGGCGTTTCTCCACACCATAGCGTGGATCAATCTCACTTCCTGCTGGTTCTGGTTTCACCAGCATGTGATTCTCGTTGTGATGATGGTGCCGATGATGATGTCGGTGGTGGTGGTGGTGGTGGTGATGGAGAAATGGGGTGAAGTCAAATCCAGTTGCTAACATTTTCCTACTGTGAGGCACATATAAGTTGCTTATGTTGGTATTATCAATATTGGATCTGAAGCCAAACCACCCATGAAAGAGTATTACAAAGAGGAAGAACCAAAGAATGAAGCTAAGTACATATTGGAATTTAATGATCATGGCCATGATGGGTATAAAGTACAAAAGGAATGGAAAGATTGCATGGAGGGAGAGAAGGTATTAATTTGGAATGAGTATAAACAATAATAATGGGATGTTTTAGAAGAAGAAGAATGGAGACTTATGAAGCGTTGACAGCTTGAAAGTGCTAAGAATGCATAAGAAATGTTGCTACAAAATATTGACATGGAATGAGAGAGTGCTTGCTTCCATGAGACTTTAGCATATATGAAATTATATATATATATATATATATATATATATGATATATTAATTGGTAAGATGGAGAAAAAGAGGGGGTTGAGTTAATATTGAAGGTCCAGCAGATGCGGAGAGGGAACAAAAATGAACCTTCCTTTGCGTTCAAGGAACTAAGGGTCATTAAGACAACATTGTCAAACCTCTTCATTATATATATTGTTATTTGTTGCTACCACTATACCGGGTCCATGTATAGGAAAATAAAAGTATGGGTACATACATAAGCACGGGTATAAATATATATATGAAATGAGTTAAGTGTACATGAACAAATTTATCCAACAAAATAATCGATTATAAAGATAAACACACAGTAACACTATCCAACATAAATAGATTGAATTGCTTCTTTAAGTATGATAATGTTGCAATTATTTTATGATCTCTATATCACTATATTTCAACCTCCAAACAGATTAATATTCGACTATTGAGGTAACGTAACCCTTAAAGTGAAAGAAATAAATAGACAATTAAGGCATCCATTAGATAATTAAATGAAATTTTGGAAACAAAAAGATCAATTTTGTTTATTGGTTTTGAAACACTATCATCTTCTGAGTTTTTGACTTTGGTCAAAACCACGAATTCCAAATTTCTAAACTTCATGTTTATGAAAAACATGGGACACTTCCATTGATTACTTTCAAGATATCTACAGTAGTCTAAATCTAAACTCATGTTATAGGGGAGCAAATTTAATGCCTCGAATTCGATGTCATATATGTATGATAATTGATCAAATTTATAATCTTTTAAAAATAGATAAAAATTATTTTGTTTAAATTAACCATCACACTTTGATATGTGCAGTGATACAAGATATAAAACAACATATTCTCGTTATGAAAGCATGTCTACATAGTAAAGTAGTCCGCAGAAAGAGAGAACGTAGTGATGATATTATTTTGACTCCAATTTTTTATCGAGTATTGAAGATTTTTTTTAATAAGCAGTATTGACCACCATTTGATGTCAAAGAAGGGAAATAAACATAAGATATTCTAATATGAGTATAAATGTATTGTTAGTATAAAAATTTATACATAGTTAATATATCATCTACTATTTGTATTATTTTTACTTAATAGTAATTGATGAGTGAATGGTTGAATATTTATGCATTAAATATGAACCATGAGTGATGCATGACATTATGAAAATTCTTATGCTATGAGTGCTTAGATTTTTTTCTCTTTTAATATTTTCTTCCATTTGTTATTATTTTATATTTTTCAGTGAAATATTAATAAGTGTGACCATATTGTTGCTTTTGACCTTCTATTTCAAGTGTTCATTCAACTTCAAGCATTCAAGCTGGCATTGAATATTCACGAGTTAGGAGGAAATGCATAAAAAATCAAGGGAAAATGCAATGTTCAATGATACATGCATCATTTTGATTACAATAATATTACAATTTTGCCATTAAAAAACAAAGGAAAAGATGTATTTGTCTCTTTATTAATAGAGAGTATCTAATTCAATATTCACATATTCTTGAACAAAAAAATAGTATAATTATAAGGGTTGTGTTTCTTGGAAACTGCCACATTTAAATTTTCTAAGTCTTTAATGCAACATTTTAAATATATAATTAATAATGTTAAGATACTAAGCAACATTTCGATAATTATAAAAAAAAATATTAATCGTGAAAACTATGTTATGCGAATTCACACCTGTATTGATTATTTATTTATATATATATACACACACGTTGGAACACGCTAAAGTTGCATAGAAGAGGGGAAAACACTCCCTTCAAACAGACTCTATGATTTGTCCTCTTTCAAATATATATTTATTTATTTATACGCGGATAGATGAAGTGATTAAATGTTCACATCACATAATCCCTTCGCAAGAGTATTGGACATGGGATAGGTGCCTTTGAATTTGGTTCTTGCTTTCTCATGAGTTGCCTCCACTTAAAACATATACATAGTTTTTTGTTGAGTGGTCTCTTTCAAATGAATAAATTAACCAATGTGGATTTTGGGTTATGTCTCTACAACTCTATACTTGTAAGAATGCACATCCACCATAATTCAAGAAGGAAAGAAAGAAAGGAAGAAAGAACAAGACTTGTGAGATGAAAGATAACCAAGAGATGGAAAGAGAGAAAACAGAAAAGGAATACTGAATAACCTCTTGTATTGATTGATTGAATCACATTACACACAAAGTAAAATATCCTTCTATATATACACAACTGAATAACTAAATTAACAAACTACTTCTAAAAATAGTTAACTAACTTCAGCTGAGATTGGGCTTGGTTGAATTATGTTTGGGTTTGGTCATAATTGTCAAAGTTAAGAAAGGCAAAAATAGAAAAAAGATCTATGATAAAAGAGAGTGTAAGAAAAAAGTGCAAGAATATCATTACTCTTTTAAGGTCTAAATACAGAGCCAAATTTGTGTGTAAGAGTCGAGGGTGTAAAATAGGGTCCAGGTCCAACAACTATTCATGGAAACAATTTAATTAGCTGAATATAACCCGTTTTTTTGTCTCATCATGGTCAAAATTCAAGCACAAAATGGGCTGGGTCAAACCAGATCTGACTATTCATCCTAAAAAATCTATGTAATGGTATCCTAGAAGGGAAATACAACAAAAGTCATAGACAGTGAGATTAAGGGTTAGGTGATCACAAGCTGTGGGAAGAAAAAAATAATAATAATGTAAAAACTTATACAAGTGCAAGAATTTTGTTGCCATGATAAGAAGAATCCTTTAGCTAGTCCATCAAAAGAAGGACAGCACTGGCTTTTGTTACATCCGATATTCAAACCCAACCTGGCCTTGTTTGGTTCTTTTCAGTTGTGCAAGGTTCAAACCACTCGAAGACAATCCATTAATTCACCATCATCCCTCAATTCCTGTTAGGGTTTCTCACCACTGTTCATTCTCTATCTCATACCTACCTACCTAGGGCTTCTCATCACAACTACCCTCTATGCCTAACCATATCTATCCATCTCATATTTACAACTTGCTCACTGGCTATCATGACTGATTTCTGGACCCACCTACATATATACTTGTTTATTTTGGTTTTGTGATCTTCTTTTTTTGTTGCTAAGTTTGTACCAATAAAATTCAGGGAAAGTCCAAAATGGGTTTTAGGTAAAGGTGTGTTATATACCATATTTATAAACTGAAAGTGTTGAAGTTTGCAGACAGACCAGTTTCTGTAATTATTTCCATTCATTCCTCTTCTAGTATGTAATACTTATACCAAATCAATGGTTGAAACGATACTTTTTATTTGACCGACAAATTTTAGTTGTTAGTATTTGTTGTGGATGAGACTCAAACCTTCAACCTCCTTCACTTCACACATTCTCTTTAATTATCAAAGATGATAATAATTTTTTTTTTTAAATTTGTTATGGGTGAGACTCAAACCCACAACCTCCTTCATTCTATTCCTTAAACATTCACTTTAACCACCAGACCATCTTATAACTTCAGTCCTTATGTAGTTTCTTTGGTTCTTCTTTCTTCTATTCTTTTTTACTAGAAAATAAGGGAAAATTACTTGGTTTGCTAATTTCATCACATAATTGTTAATGGAATTAGCACAATTTTATGTTTTTTTGGGAATAATGGATCAGGTTTTGGTTTGCGTCATTTTTGTGGTGGGTTTCTGGATCAGGTCCTGGTTTTAGGGTATGTATACGGTTCACTTCAATTTATTTGTACATATTTCTCTCTTTCTGGTATACGAACATTGGATTTATGAGCGATGAGGCAAGAAAGTATATGAAACCACTGTTCTTGAGGCAGATTAGGGTTGTTGGAATTTTTCTCCTCTTAACTTTTTTAATCAGCCTTTTTAACTTGCTTTCTAAAGGCGCAAGAGTACCCCAAGAGTTGTGAGAATGAAAGAAAATCTCTTCGTTCCAAAGCCAAAATGTTAAGCTGGTATAGTCGATGCATATCCCACCAGGGTTGGGGAAAAGATAGATGCAGGCAGTTATTTTTTTAATCATAATTAAGAACATCGCTAAGACTATAGTAAGATACTAATGTACCATCTGAGTAAATAAATTTTTAGCGTCAAGGGAGCAGAAACGACAAAGAGGTAACATTTTATAGGGATGACATATATACAATGATTTACCCAAATATTCTTTCCCATATTCTAGTAGATGGAGGATACCTTAAAACATTACACACCAAAAGAAAAGTAATGAATTACACAGCATCGTTGTATTTTATTCCGCTCACATACAAAGAGGATGGGTGCAATCGTGATGGTCGTAGATTAGATGTTGTGATTGTTGTAAGCCTCCCAACTCCCAAGGTTTTCCCATAATGGACTGAAATTCTGGAAATTGATGCTGCAAACAATTTTATGGAGTAATGATCAGTAACGTTACCAATGCATAATGGTATTATACTGTGGGCTTGTGGCTATATTTTACCACAATTGAAGCAAACACAATATAATTGAAATTGCAATCGCAATTTAAAAGCAAGTCATTTAATCATATATGTTCTTTGTCAGAAAATGCAAGGTTGTGTGTAACATAGAAATTGCTATACTGTTGAACCAAGCATACTAATGAATTTGGTGGATGCATTTGAAGTTAGGTGTTACTAATTTGAATTTAATTACCTCTTGGAATATTCCTGAGTTACACAAGGAATAATTGAAAATCATGGTTGGGTTCCATATGCTCATAGTCACCAAAGAATCTTCATGCTCTATATCCTCTACACTTCCTAAATGCCCCTTTGCTTGAGAACTCCGTTCTTTGATCCCATGAGTAAGCACATCCAAGGAGGGATTAACACTTTGGATCTGAGTATATGCACATTCTTCTACAGTTTCAAAGGGATTCCAAGAACCTAAGCTGTTAAGATTATTGTTTGATGCCTTGTTACATTCCTTTGATTCATCAGCTTCAGCTAGCATCTGATCGCCAGTCTTTATCTTTTTTTGGGTCCTTTCTCTTGCTCTTTCTCTTGCCTTTTCCCTTGATTCCTTACAAACATGCTTGAATTCACTCTTTTTACAAAGCTTAGCTCTTCTTACCTTTGTTACTCCCTTAACTTGTTCCTGGTTTCCAATAACTGCAACCTCATCCAAGCTTGACACAGCTTCAGTACATTCTGAAGTTGAAGATGCACTCTTGACATCATAATGATGATGAATATTCTTCTCCCTTGCTAGTTGCTCGATCTCAACTTTTGCTTGGTTCAGCAACCAGTCCACAGTTTTGCTGGCTTTGTCAAAGCCTAACATGTCTTGCAGACCGAAAAACCTCTTCGCAACTAAAAGAGACAATCTCATTCTTCGATCCCTCATTCCTTTAGCTGTATTAATCTTACTATGTCGATCTCTCTTGCTAAATCTTCTTATTGGAATCTGCGGATCCGTACCTTGTCCTGCTTTGTGATCAAGGATAATAGTATTATTCTCCATGTTAACATTAACAGTCTCATCATCAGCTAGAGATTGTTGCTGATGAAGAAAGTCATGGCATTGTTGTTGTTCAAGCAAAATTTCATGGTCTTCAAAAGGATCATATTTGAATTGAAAAAAGGACAAAGGAGGAGAAGGAAAGGCAGAAGTGGTTGTTTCCTGTGTTGAGGATGGGTTGCTTTCAATGTAAAAAGGCCCAGAGGAGCAAAAATGGATAGGGTAGGGGATTAGGTCATTGCCGTTGATGGGGCTATTTGAGGAATACATAATTAATTGGTAATAAGTTGATCAGAAATATTGCACCAAATAACCCTAGCTTTGGTTTGAGAATGACATGTTCACTCCACTCCACTCTTCTTCCATCCTTTTCAGATCTTGGCCATTTAAGTTTGCTCCTGTTTCCCTGAAAATAGAGGAATTTAGACATTATAATTTGAGAAAGACATTGTTTTTTTACCCTATAGGGAATGAGAGGGACATGCCTACTATAATATCTTGCGCCGGATACACCTGTTTTGTGTAATTGTGTGAGCGATGGTATTGTAATTGCACTATATAGTATTACAAATATTGATTTTATTGAAGCGAGTACTACAGTATGAGAATGACAGCACAGAGACAATAATACCTTACAGCAGTCAAGGAAATAAGGAAGGCAACAAGAGCAATTTATTGAATGTAGACAACAAGGGCTAGATAGGAGCATCAATTTCTTTAGAGCAAAAAGTTGATCTCTTTTAGAACCACATAGTGAGAAGTTATTAGAGGATAGAAAAAGTTCTAACTCTTGCCACTTCACGTGGTGCGCACAGTGTGTTGTGGGAGTTGACAGAACTAAAACCAGCTTTAATTTGTTACTAGCTTACCAAGCATCTCATTGACCTTGCATGGACTAAATTCATAGGTACAATATATTCACATAACACAAATATTTCCTTTTCTTCTTGTTCCCTTTGTCTTTGTTTATTATTTATTATAATGACAATTTTTATTCAGTGCTGTCTATAAATCTAGGATTGATATATCTGGTTAAACCTTAATTTCATATGATTTGTGTTCGTTTGATGATCAGATTTCTCTATTGATATAGGATAATGTATATATTATTATAAATATTGTTGAGATTAATGATCTTTTCTGATCTTACACTACATAAAGGTATATAACTCCTTTGTCTAAACTTTTAATGCACCATAATAAACTCCACTTGTCTGTGTCTTCAACAACCCTAAAAGGAGCAAATAGTGGAGAGACAGTACAATTATTTCCCCATTCACTGCGAGGCTTGCAATGGTAGCTAGCCACCCCTTTGACTATGTATGTTACTTTCACAGATGCACCATCACCCAATCTCTCTCTCTTCTCTCTCCCTCTCATTGTGGTTGTAGATATCTATATGTATCTATCTATCTATATTGACAATGTTGCTGTTGTTGGTTGTGCACTATTGTACTTGTCACTACATATAGAGTATGGAATGAAGATCTATGATTTGTGTCCAAAACCAATTAAAATTTATCATTCAATTAAATAGAAAAATCATGAAAACAAAATAATATTACTTTTTGTGTGAATTTATTAGACAAATATAGGGTTTTGGGGACAAAGGAACTTGCCATACTTCCATGATCCCTTACTTTCTTGCCAAAATGGCAGTAGTCCCATTTACACTTTCAAACATATAATTCCAAGTATAGTATATAATTTTAAATTGTTATTGAAAGAAAAATCATTTTACTTAAACAAACATAAAAAAGGTCACAACTTCACCACAATAAATGTTCATTATCTATACCTTTTCAATCAATATAACATCATATTTATTGATTAAAATACGTTATTACTTAACAACGTAACATAACAATTATGAATTAATAAAATATTTTATTTAACAGCATAACATCACAATTATAAAGTAAGATAATATTATATATACGTGTACCCATGATATTTAGGTATATAAGAGTTGCGGGTCGATTTCATTACCCAAACCTATTCAACAATAAATTTTAAAATCTCTAACCTTAATTACTTGTGGATCTAAAAATATGGAGCAAAACATGATTCGTCACGATTAGGAATATTTCGCTAATTTATGTAATATTCTTGTCCTTAAAGAATGAATAAGGATATTTCCATTAATGGAGAGACAAATGCATATTTCTCTCTATATTTTTAATGACAAAAGTGTAATTTCATTATAATCATATGAATAGATGTGTCATTAAAAGTTGCATTTCACTTTGTTTTTGAAACACTTATCTCTTTATTAATCTAGATGATCTTTTAAAGAGGATGATATGAGGAATCCAAACATGCATCCACTATATTGGAAATTAAGGGAGTATGTAATTTTTTTTCTTTTTTATAATAATACCAATGATGAATCTGTTCCACCACTAGAACTTAATTTAATACTGTGCAGCATGGGCTTGCGGATTCATTCATACATGTGGATGGTCTTTCATTTTCAGATTTCTCATCATAACAAATCAAATTAAATGTGGGGCAGAATGGTCATTTCATCATTTTATAAGAAAGCCGCTCCATTTGTTTAAATTTACCCTAACTTCAATGTAATAATATATGAGAAATGATAACAATTAATATGAATTATTGTATCTTCTTTAAATGATTAAGATTAAAATATATATGCATATAATTATTATGCGATTAATAACTAACTTTTAATCATAATCTTTTATGATTAGTTTTAAGACTAGTTATCTCTTATTTCAAATATGTTTTATACACATTTATAGTTTATATTTTAGTTTTCAGTATATATTTTAGGTGTAGTTCCAATCTAGATTAAAAACATTATCTGAAGTAAAGATTTATAAGTAACATTCAATTTGTATTAATTTTTTAATGATTTCTTCAACTTGAAGTAGCCTCAGATCCGTTGAACCAATAGAGTAGTTAAAGAACAGATGGAGCGTAATAAAAAAGAAACCTTTGAAGGAAAAAAAAAGTGAAGAATGAAGAGAGTTATGGGTTTTGTCTCTTATTGTTTTATTATTTAATATTTGATGAAATATATATAGTACTAATGAAGAAAGGATTTTTCAATTTTCTCATTGAATTCAATAGTGCACCCCCACCACCTTTGTATTTACACCTCCCAGATAGAAACTAGTCCTCTTTTCTTTTCTTCTTAGTCGAGTTTTGTGAGATTTGGTTTGGTTTCTGTGTTATTTTGACTTTTTGAAGAAAGATGAGCTGGCGCAGGGTTTTGAAATCGGCACAGGCTCTTGCTGCTCACACTTTTCTCTTTTGCTTCACTCTCTTGCTTGTCCTTAAGCTCGATCACTGTGTCTTCTGCTCTTGGTGGTTAGTTATTCTCATCTCTTACCCTTTTTGTTTTTTCTTCAGTAATTAGTTTCTGGGGGTTTCACTTTTGCATTAATTGATTTCATTTCACAAAGTTTTGATTTTTATGGTTTTTATTGAAGCGTGGTCAACTTGGCCGGTTTCAAAAAATTGTTAGCTGTGTTAATAATTATAACCTTTGACTATGTGGTGTAATTTAATTAATAACTTAATATTATTTTTCCTGTTCACTTAATGTTGAATTATTTTCATTGTTTCATTATTTCAATATGCATATGAATTATGTTCTATATTTTGTAGTCTGAATGTTAGTTTGTTAGCTAAAATGGTAATTGAAATAGGCAATTGGTTCCTTAAATACAATTTGACATGTTGTAGTACTTTTAACAAAAAAACAAGCAAACTGTGGAACCAAACCGGACCAAACTTCATGACTGGTTTGATTCGGTTCCTACACATAAATTTAACATTAACCAAACCAAACCATGTCCTTCCATTTGGTTCGGTTCATGAATTGCACCAAAAATTGAATAGAACCATTACACCCCGAGATTCAACCAATCTAACCAAAATTGCCATTATCAACTCGTGACTACATGCTGTTTTCTTTCTTTCTTTCTTCATTCCCACTATGGTGTAGGCTGGGGAACATTTTATCCTTAACCAATGGCTTATGCAGTCTGCTGTATAGCAGTGTTATTGTTCAAACAAGGAGAAGAGTCTGCTTTGTTGAGCAGGTGGAATGTGGGAAGGTGGAGAATAGAGAATGGATTGAAGCTGATTGTCCGCTATAGTCATAGCCTAGAGTGAAAATGAGTACGCTTTGTTATTGTAAATAATGCTTGGTAGACCAAGTAACCAAAGAGTGTGCAAGGTTTTGTTAAAATTGAAATTGGAAGCATGCCTTCATGTTAGAAAGCTGCCAAAATTTCTGCATTACGGAATCAGACTGGGTCCCACCCTTTGGTTGAAAACTTCAGTAGTTAGAAAGACTCCATAGGGCGATTTCATGTTTATGTAACAATTGTGCCTCAAAACATTAGTAGTATTTGGAATTTACTATGGGATTCAATTAAAATAATTGCAGTCCATTCTGAAATTATTAGTAAAGCTACATGATCCACTATCTGAAATCTGAACACCCTTCAGTGTAAGGGACGACGAAGGACACATTAAGGTAATAGTTTGGTGCAAGTCCATTAAACTCATGGTGTCTTGGCAATAGGAATAATATGAAATAAGTGTCTTGGAAAAAATTGGCAGGGTTGATGGTGTTGTCTATTTTTTTTGTTAACATCTAAGTTTTATGGTAGGATAGATGTATGGCAAGCTGTGATGTATAATGGGTTCTGATAAGATGGTAAGTATTGACTACTGACTTCAACTTTAATACACAGGTTAATATTTTTACCTCTTTGGATGTTCCATGCCATTGTGGCTCGAGGAAGGTTTTCATTACCAGCGCCATCAGCTCCACGTAATCGACATGTATGTCATTGTCATTCTTACTGAAATTTGAGATACTTTCTATTTTGAGTTTCTTTAGTTGTTTTGAATTCTGCATTAATTGGCTTCATAACCCGGGTTTGTGTATTGTTCTTTCGCTATCATGGATCAGTAAAATCTTAAAATAATGATATTGACTCCTTGGTCTCTCACTTCACTTTTATAAAATATTATTATTATTATCAAGTGTAAATTTTAGTCATGTCAATTATTATGGTGAGCAAATAAGACACTAATTTTCTGTGTTGACAGTGGGCACCGTGCCACGCTGTCGTTGCAACGCCATTGATTATTGCATTTGAATCGCTCCTTTGTATATATCTCGAGAGCTTATATGGTACATCACAATTCTCTACCTTTGCCTTTGTATAATTAGGGACTTCCAAGTATTTTCATCCATTAAATGAATATTCCAGTTGTCTGACATAAAAAACTACATATTAGAAGAATTTTATTCCTTTTGTGCAAGTTTTGCAACTATACAGTAATGCATTTGTTGTTTGTTACTGCACAGTTGATGGTTATGCAGCGGTCAGTCTGAAGCTTGTATTCCTCCCCTTACTATTATTTGAAATCCTTATTCTCATTGACAATTTCAGGTAACTTCTTTAGGATAGTTTCCGTAAACCTTAATTTCTTTTGGTCTGTTCTTGTGTTAGGCAAATCAATGGTTATATGAGAAACCATTTGAAGTCTTTGCACCTATCAGACTAGATGCTTTAGTAAGTGTCTTTATTTTTCATTCTTCCTTTTCTCCTTGGAAGTTTTTAAATATCAATTGTTGATTATACCGTCCAGTTTATGTTATGCTTTGCATTTGAAGAGTTGAATGCGAAACCCTTAAAATAATTCATTGTTGTGAGCTCATATTCACCAAATATTTCTCAGCCATTTTAACCAACTAATGTTTTCCGTGCAGAATGTGCAAGGCTCTCATGCCAGGGGATGAAGGAAACATGAGTGATGAGGCAATATGGGAAACTCTTCCTGTAAGGCTTTATATGAACTTACTTTTCATGGTTTTTGGTTGGGTTTTCTAATATTACAATTTAATAACTAATTAAAACAGAAAATAGAAATCAAAGAAATGCTTGTTTTGTGAAGTTCAGGACTTGTAAAGTTGATCATTTGTAATGTTTGTTATGTTATTGCCAATATGATCTTGACTTGCCTTTTTTATTCTTGAAATATTTTGTAACTTGTTGTTAAAGCAGGATTACACTGAAAATGTTTTTCGTTTGTAGCACTTTTGGGTCGCAATCTCTATGGTCTTCTTCATTGCTGCTACAGTTTTCACACTCTTAAAACTGACTGGTAACAGTTTTTCTTCTTAAGTTTAATAGATTGATTTTATCATTTATTCTTTATCATTTCCTTTGTTACGTACTTCCATTGTAAAGGTGAAACAGTGTGTATGTTTTATCTATAAATTATAATTAATTGTGAACACCTTTTAATTTATGGAAATATATATATGTACGTGTACCTACTACTTTAAACTGGATTTGTACATATTTGATACAAGGACAACAAACTCGGGATGATCCTACACTGTCAGGATGTTTTTTATTCAAGAGATTGAATATTTGACCCTTTTGGAACTTGTGATAACATCTAAGTATCGACTGATGCATTATGCTTTCTAAGGTTTTTTTATGAAGTTTTTTTATATTCATATGTTCATCTTTCTATACGCGTGACCTTGTTTTTCTTAACTTATACAGGTGATGTTGCTTTGGGATGGTGGGACTTGTTTATTAACTTTGCGTAAGTTTCCTTTGTCTTGTGCCCTAAAATGTTCATTTACGATTATCTTCTTGTTTCTTAGAATGTGAAAGATTTATTCCACGAGGTTTTCATTGACCCACTCTTCTGCAGTATTGCCCAGTGCTTTGCTTTTCTTGTATGTACGAAGTGGTCTAATCCAGTCATTCATAGAAGTTCTAGAGAACCCAGTTCATCTTCTACTACGATTAGATATCTTGACTGGACCAGTGGTTTAATGGCTTCTTCCGAGGAAGGTGAACGTCAGAACAGAGTGTGCAGCCTGCAAGACATAGGAGGTCATTTCATGAAAGTACCAGTTATTGTATTCCAGATTCTTCTTTGTATGTATTTAGAGGTATGTGAATGTTATTGAATTGTGTCATTGCCTATTAGTGGATCTCAGCTATTTTGAATTCTAGGGAACACCTGCTTCTGCTGTATATATACCTCTTCCGGCTCTTTTCTCTCCTATTTTCGTACTACAAGGCGCTGGTGTATTGTTATCTGTCTCTAAGTTGGTGGAGAAACTTGTACTACTATTACATAGTGGAGCTGGTGGAGGAATGTATTTTAGATTTTCTTCAAGAGTTCATGATTGCTTGGGGTTCTTGCACCGTGGTTCTAGGTAATGAATATTCTTATTATGACGAGGGAAGGTTCTACATTTAAACTCAGTTGCTTGGCCCAATTTCACTGTCATTCTCTTCCCCTGACCTTTATTCTGCTATCACTTAATTCTAAGCTTTTGTCCAATTTTGTAGCTAAATCTAACAGGAGTGGCACAAGTTGAGACATAATGCCCCCCTCCCTTAATTTTTTCTCAAATCATATAAATCACTGATTACCACAGTCCATTCACAATCTATTTTCTGTCGAATTTGGATGAAAACAACTCATTTGTATGGTAGAATGACAAGATAGACTGGCTTTTTACTACCACAAGGTTGCGAAGTGAGACCACACCAAACCATAGGAAAACTTTTGGGGAGATAAAATATATTGTGCACTGAGCCAACAGAATGTAATATTTTTTTGCCCCTATATTATGAGTTAGAGAGGACAGATCAAATGTCCACTATATTACGAACCACCATATGCATGTTATGTACTGAAACTGCATCTGACTATTCATGGAATCAGATTATTAGGTTGGTGGTCAATTGATGAAGGAAGCCGGGAAGAACAGGCATGCTTGTACCAAGAGGGAGCATCTGGGTAAGCATTATTTTATTTTATTTTAACCTTAACCTGTAAATTTGTTGATATATGTTCACCCAGTAGTTTTTTTCTAATTATCTTTTTACAAATGGCTTCTCACTGCGCAGGTATAATACATTCTCTGGTTATCCTCCTGATATTGTCAAGAAAATGCCTAAAAAGGATCTTGCTGAGGAGGTAATGGCAATTCTTATGATGTATGTAGACATAAATTTATGGTGGAGTATATTCATGTACATGCATATATATGGATGGATACAGACATGTCTAGTACAGTTTAAGTAGTCTGTCCAGGTTTTAGTTTATGTTCATTTGTTCAATTATAGTAGGTGCAACAATTGTCAATACGTCAATAACTCTGATTTCCTTCTTTAAAATTTAACATTGTCAGGTTTGGAGACTCCAGGCAGCTCTTGGTGAGCAGGCAGAAATTACGAAATACAGTCAACAGGAATATGAAAGGCTTCAAAATGTAAATCTTTTAATACTTACGAGTGCTTTATAGTTATGTACCTTTGCTGTATATTTTCCCAAGTTTCTTGTATGATGTGGTGAAGAAGCCTATGCCATTTAAAATGTTGACATGGTAAATGGTATCGTTTTTAATAATGATCTTTATAAATCTCAATAAGTAAATCTTTGTGATCAATTGCATAAACACTACATTACTGCTGAAGTCTTGTTTTGCACATCATATGCCTCAGACCCTCAGTCTTAATGTTGGGAAATGAAGTTTGTCAGTAATTTGATGCTAGTGGAAATATATGACTAGGTTGATTTTTGCAATAAATAATCTACTTAATTGCTGTATCTTAGTACTATTAGTTACACTGTATATATGATAGCTGAGCTAAATGTTATGTTGTGGATTTATGTCGATTATCAATAACGAGTTCTAACCGATTCACAGTCAAAAATAAGTTACACTGCATACATGAATGTTGTCTTACTGCTTTATTAAGTTTCATTTTTCTAACTTTTGCGTCCATGTCTATTTTGAATGTACCAGGAGAAAGTGTTATGCAGAGTTTGTTTTGAGGGAGAAATTAGTGTTGTATTGCTGCCATGTAGGCATCGCGTCCTTTGCAGGTAAAGATCGAATATGTGATAAAACTTGTTTATTTTTGTGGTCCTTGCTAACATGTCCCCGCCATTTGGATGAGAGAGTAATCGCTTTGGGGATACTGCAGCTGCCCCTCCCAAAGATTAAACTTCGGCCTTGGGCCGTATACGATACCTGGCCCAACCACTAGGCCCCGTCCAGAGATTAAATATGTGATGAATGAATCTTGTTTTATTGCATTGTGCTGTATAGTATGTCCTTATGCTTGTTTTGCAATCAATTGCAGTGCTTGCTCGCAAAAGTGTAGTAGGTGCCCAATTTGCCGCGTCTACATCGCAGAGCGCTTGCTTGTATATGATGTTTAGGTGTCAATCTGGCTAACTTTTTTTAAATGAAAATGACTACAGGTGATAGGGAAAAAAATACACATCAAAAGATGGGAAGAATAGACCAGGGGATTTTGACTTTGCTTTTACACTCCCTTCAGTTATTTATATATATAATTCTCATTTGTAGTTTAACACTGTTATTTGCAAGTCACTTAATCACCTTGCACACCGTCCATGTTTTAGTAATTAGTAGCTTACATTGATAGTGATATCAATAATGTGGGAGGTGTGATGTGCAGATATGATGTGTGATTAACATTACCCCTTCACTAAATTCAGCAGTGTCGGATAAACCAAATACAAACACTATAAAAATCATTCAAGGTGGTACTTGAAAATTCTACTGGGCAGTAAATCATTGAATGAGGCTTAAAATCAAATTCCCCCTGGTTCTTGTAATAAAAAGTTGAATTTCTTCACGAGATAGGTGGACTCTTCTGTGAAGGGACATAATGATAAAATAAAGTCATTCATGTATATTCACCTACTCGAGGAGCAAGCCATGCACAGAAGTACTTCATTCAGTTGAACTCAATGAATAGAGATAGAAGGAGATCAAGTGTCCATGACATTACTAGTATCAACAATGGAGATGTGGCTAGTAATCAGGCACCAATTACAGGCCAGCATAGCAGCACAATCATTGAAGCATAGAGCTCATCAGCCTCATCAGATACATGCTGGTTTAGGACCAGTTTGGCATCCTGTGGCTGCTCCTCATGGGCATATGGCATGGCATCTGCATTTAGGACCTGCTTCCTTCATCTAATGTTGTCTCTCTTGCTTATCCAATGGCATCTCCAACAATGCATCAATAACATTTTCATTTGTAACTAGTTAAGTGATCAGTAATGAACTCAGGAACTTGTGTGAAACACAGCCAGATAAAGTTCTTTTATATGGAAAATCATAACTCTATTATGTTATATTCAACTGAAGTATAGTTTATGCAAAACTGTTGTTAAATCCAATGGTACTGAATTTGTGTGTAGCACGGACTCTATTTTAGTTTATTCTGTCCCCTTCCATGTTAGAAAGGCCTTTTCCTCATCTTCCTAATTTCTTTTGACAACTTCCATCAAACTACCAAAAAGAGCCTTAGGTCGCACAAATATGTCATTTGCAATGTCATGCATACTCATGCTCAAACAAAAATCATATTGTCCTGGATGATCAAGATGGAATATACAACTTGCTGGCAATTATAAGGTATTCCTGTTCTTCAAAAAAATAACCAGGTCAACAAAATCACTTTGATCTTGCACGAAGATAGCCATTCAGATAACTATATAACAAACTTTTTCTACTCCACTTCCACCAAAATGGTGCCACAGCTCGGCGTCTCTTAATATGTTTTCCTACAAAAATAATAATCATAATCAGATATGAAGCTTTCTGAGAAATACTACATTCTAACAATCTAGTGCATAGTATGTTTTTATGAGTGCATAGTATTCAGTAATGCAGAGAATGTCAAAGCAAAATGCCCCCACTACACAAGGCTGTGAAATTCAATAAAATAATTGGTTCCTTACTTTTTTTCTCAAGACGGTACGTTTTCCAAAGTGATAGCAAATTTATAAAGATGGGTCCCAAGGAAGGCCAAAAGTTCTTCTGAATTTTGAGGACTTCCAGAATAGTTTGCAGGCCAGATTTGGAAGGGGAGCTATATTCCAGTTCATATCCAGGATTCTCACCCAACAATACCTGTTTGAATAGAAGTCAAGTCAGAAACCAAAAATATCAAGGAGGAATAAGCTCTGATATATCACTCTCACTATACATGCATAGATTGCATAATACATGAAAAGAAAATCTATCTGATCAGCCAAATAAACTCACTATCCAGAAGGAGGGAGAGAGAGGAAAAGAAAAAGGAGGCATTCCCCAAGCAGGGATATTAACACAGATGATGAAAGGCAAAAGAACTCACCTTGATTACTGAAGTTGCAGAAGATGATATAGAACGAAGATTATAGCTGTGCAATAAAATGTATTCAAATCAATATGAAGCGAAATACAGGGTTAAATAGAATAAATACGTATGAAAGGCATGTGCTACAAACCCCCCCTCAAGAATAACAAGCAATTTTCCACCAGAAAGAGCATTCAACATGTGTGTCATCTGTGCATAGCCAGAAGGAGTAACCTGCATCATTGACAAAAGTTTCAATGTAAATCTCAGAATGCTGATTTTTATTCTTAAACTTGGTTATTTTAATTTAATCATTTTTAATCCTCAACAAAAAATAAAGCAGAAGATCATTTAGAAAAGAAAATCAAATGGTAAGGCGGATTAGGCTATTGTACAGTAATTTAATGTACTTCAATGCATAGTCCTGCCAGTGATGCTTATCAAAGTAAGCAATTCACAACATTTAAAAAACTAAAATAAGATAACAGTTGTGTTAACAGAATCCTTACATCACAACATCCTAATGGATCACCTCTAGCAGCATCAAATCCGGCTGATATTATGGTGAGATCAGGAGCAAACTCAGAAGCTGAAAAATTTGATCTGATGTTATAAGATGTTGACTTACCGGGCCAGCAAATTGGTTCTGGTGTATTAATTACTAACTTACTGTAGGTATGGCAGAAAATCAAGTACTGAGCAGACAGGTTTCAGCTCTAAAACAGGAGTTATATATTTACTTCTCTAAAACCACGGGATAAAAAATTATAATTTATATATACTAACCTACAGGAAGGACCACTTGCTGAAATGCAAAAAGGTAATCATTATCGCCAACCCCTCCTTGATTCCATGGAATGTTAACACAGTATCCTTCTGCACCCATACTACCTACCTGAAAAAATGATAATAAACTTATGCATTCCATTATCCGGTCACAAGTTAAATATTAAGTATCAGACATACCATTACCCTGTTCCACCTCTGTTCGCTCATCACACCTTTCTTTGCATTTTCCAGCCAACTACTTCCGTTTTCTTACCCTTCTCTATTAATCCATTGAGGTTTCGATGTTCCATGTTAAATTGTTAAAATCAGTAATTTTTACTTATTTGAATATTCATATTTACCTTCTCATCTGGTAAGCACATTCAATTAGCATTTTCAATGAAACATAATTGGGTTTTGAGAATATATGCCTACATATTTCCCACCAGTTTTAAAGTTGGAGTACTTTACGAGTTTAGCATTGATGTGTGTATTGTAAATTATTTGTACCTGTACTGTGTCTGCAGTGTACCATCTATTATATAGTGGTCATTCCACAATCTGCAATAGTGTTTTTAAGCTTAGCTGTGCTCAGTGGCTCTATCCAAGATTAACTACTATGGCCTAGTTCCATTAGTTGTGAAGATTACACAAGTGGCACAACTCGACGCAAATCTTTTCTTCACCCCATAAAATGTAATAACATATTTCCTCTAGAGGAGGGATCCATTGACTCAGAGTAAGTTTTTTAAACTTACTCCACATCTTAGCCATCAATTCTAGGGAAATCCAATGGTTTGAATTAGTGGATAGATCTAAACCATTGGATTTCCCTAGAATTGATGGCTAAGATGTGGAGTAGGTTTAAAAAACTTACTCTTGGAGTAAGTGGATTCTCGCCCTTTCCTCTAATAGCAATCATGTACCTTATCAACAGCTCCAGTGCCAGGATAAAACTTTCCACCCTCATGTCTATGCAACGATATATACAAGACCTACATGAAAGATAAAAAACTTCAGCAGCAGTAAATGTATGAAAAGGTTAATGTGAAGTTCCTGAAGCCACAATAAACTTCAAGAGTTTAAAAGAAAAAATAAAATTCATGCATAAAACTCCAAAAACAGGACAAGATTAGCACATTGTTAGGTTTTCACAGAAACATCAGGGAGAGCTAATGTAAAAAAACAAACAAAATAAAAAATAATAACTCAATAAAGCTCACCGATTTGTTTTGGTCAAATATTTCCTGAGTCCCATTTCCGTGATGAACATCCTATAATAATCAACAAATACAACCAACTCATACTTTCAGAACATAGTGAATGCCCATTCAACACTGTCTTCATAAAAATTACATGAAGACATTATGAGTGAAGACATTACCCAATCTAAAATTAAAACCTTCCTAGCACCAGCAGCCTGTGCTGCTAATGCTGCTACTGCAGCATTATTATGAAGGCAGAACCCCATCACATCTCTTACTCCAGCATGATGCCCAGGAGGTCTAACCTGAATTAATGAGGAACAAGCATTAACTTAATAGATAGCATGACTAAAAATGCAAGATCCTTGATAACAAATATCAGCAGCAACTCAATGATTCATACCAAAGCAAATCCATTTTTGGCACGCCCAGAAACAATTACTGATGCCAAATCAGCACATAACCCAGCTGCCAACCTAGCAGTGTGTGCTGAATGCTCATTGGCATATGTGTCAGAAGTGAAATAACTGCAATTACATGAGATATTTATCATAAAGAAAATATCCTATCAAAATAAAGCAAGAATATCAATGCGAGCCAACATTAACGCATTTAATGAAATATACACATTAATATTCGCCTTTCAGTGAGAGACTCAGGATCCAGGGGAAATAGGTAACATGATAAGAGATTTGATATATTAGCAAGTGGACTTTCTGGTTAAGTATATAAATCACCAAAGACTAACGAGAGTACGCAGGTTGTATTAAAACAAACACATCTATATCAAGATGAAAAAGGGATAAAGAAACAAAAGATGCAGAGAAAGAGAAACAAATTAACATACCTAGAACGCATACTGCTTGTAACTTCAACAGATTCAATATGCTCCAAGGTATGAACCTTCAATTTCAATATTTTACAGTTAGCATTTGATCATCCCAAAACACACATTAACAGGTATTCCAGTCATTTTAGTGCTTTTGTTGTGTGTCCCTATTGTATCTATTATAGTCATCACACAAAAAAAAAAAGCTTTAGGCAATGGAGATGAGTATGTGTCTATATTCCTCGGCCATCTTTCCTTCCTACATAATATAATGATTATGGTCCAGAAACCGGGTGAATAGTGAATCATTCAAATTCCCATTTTCTGCATAGAGGCGTATACAATCAATTCGAAATATAAAAAATAGTGTAACAGTCAATTACCGTAATAAGTTCCTCCTTAGTGATTTCTCTTGAAGGAATTTGATAGCATCTTCCAGGAAATATACCTACATGATTCAAATTAGGCTAATTGATATACTGGATTGATAGTAGTATCGAGCAAAAATGTAAATTTTCAACCAGCAAACCAGTGGCAGTAGAAAAATGAAAGATTTCAGCAAATGTTTACAATAAGTAATTACCAGCTGTAGCAAGACTAGCAGCAATGGCGCGAAGACGATCTGGCCTTTCAGGATGTGGATGCGATTTCGTTTCAACCTACTCAAACCCAGCAACCAGCAGGAAAAAACATATCACAAAGAAAGACATGAAATCTCCATGAAAATGACACCCAAATCATTGTATCACATGCATAGGACACATCAAAATCAGTGCTACTGTGGTTAACTATTATAGAGTGTAGTGTAGGCCACTAGCAATGCCAACTTTCAATATCTATCCTCTTGTGCACAAATTTCTGAAGCAAAGCTTAAACGAGATTAATTGCAGCACAAGTCTTATGATAATGGACCCCTAGATTTAAATAACTTAAATACCTGTGGGATACAATATACAGGTTGGCATACCAATATCACAAAATGTTGATTTTCTTTCTAATAGTGAACCATTTTGCCTATTCAAGTATGTTGGCTGGCATGGCTGCCATAGGCTTCCATATAAGGGTGCATCCAAAAGATCATCAAGAAGGCAGAAATATTTTGACAGAAAGAAGTATGTTTGTTGTTGTGCACAGCCTCAATTTTGAAGTGGGACGAAAATATAGCATAGCCTCAATTTTGAAGTGGGACGAAAATGGGAATATACAAGAAAAACAGAACCATACTTCTTCATGTAGCAACATTCTCACATCAAAGCCAACTGCTGTGGAACTATTTGTCACTGAACCCTGTGAGCCAAGATCTACAGAGATAAATTTGAGTTTATTACCATATAAGAATGACAGTATCTTACGAATCAACTTACAAATTTCCGTCTTAACAATGCCACGTAAAAATGTTGATAAATGTACTCACAAAAACCTAGGATTTTTTTTACTAAAATAAATCGGTCACACCTAACGCTTGTGGAACATATAAAAAAATTCTACTACTCTCAAATATTATACCAAGCCCCACCTTATTTTGTATTATACAATGCAGAATATCAAGCCTTTACGTTTTTTTTTATACAGACTCCCCCCCTGTGTACAAACTTGCATACAAGTAAAAAAAATTACACAGTTCCTTTGTATTTTGTGTTTCTTAGGTCAACCTCCTCTGTAATTCAATACCCACAGAAGAAAATCCAGCAAGCAAACTTCCAGCAACAAATTTCATGACTAGTTTTTTTCTACTGAATCAATGTCTCAAATAAAGGATTAGATATAGTTAGGGGCTCCTATGCTTTTAATTAGAGGTTCGACCTCTATGAAGGGTTCTTTAATGTTGTAAAGAGTTGGATCTGATTTTTTCCTTCTATATTCTGGATTTGTTAAAAAGAAGAGCAAACCACCATCAATTGTGTATCAGAACTCCTTTTCCATTTTTTCTCTCCTTATTTCTTGAATGGTACTGATTTAACACCCTAGGCTTCATACTCTACATCTTCCCTAGGTAGTCAATCCCAGATAGCAGAGTATAGCAGTGGCCCCAAAAAAACTGCAGTGGGATGGCCACTACAACGAAAGAAAAATAAAATAAAAAATTTACGCCCTGTACGTATATATGCTCAAAATGCTAAAATACACCAAATTAAAGACACGTTCTGGAAGCAAGGTTAAGATGAGTGGCTAGGTAGAGGTGAGAGAAAGAAGCAGAGTAATGTGAGTAGGCTGGAAATTGCTGGAAAACTCCGAAGGTCTTTTTACGTGTTCTTACTTCTTAGTAAGGGCTAAATAGAGAGTAATGTGAGTAGGCTGGATATTGCTGGAAAATATCGAAGGTCTTATTACGTGTTCTTACTTCTTAGTAAGGGCTAAATAGAGAGTAATGTGAGTAGGCTGGATATTGCTGGAAAATATCGAAGGTCTTATTACGTGTTCTTACTTCTTAGTAAGGGCTAAATAGACTTCCCACGTGGTTTCAGTAAAGGTAAATTAGACTTTTTGGCCTTCGAATAGGATTATGTTTCAATAGGGAGGAGAGGCTGTGAACTACGAGATAGGTCATCCTGTTGCATGGAATGGACGAAATGATCCGCTCCTCGCAATCCCGGCGTGATAGCACGCAATTAACTTCCTAGCATCACTCTAACACCCATAATGAAAATGAAGGGAAGCAACAAATGAGTGATTATACGTTTTAATGACAGTGTGTGAAGTTTTAAAACTAATAGCAAAAACATCCTTCGGTAATGCAGCTAAAATGGCCAGCCATAAATAAAGGTAACCGTTTGCCGAACTTGGGAAGGATGGTATGACAAGGTTCCTCCCTAAAAGCAATTTGATCCACTACAAAGGCAAAGTACAGAAAACCATTTTGGATTTTATTATAACCGTAACAGAATTGTTAGTCAAACATGCATATACACCTGTTAGTCCTTTTGTAGGCTGGACCTCAGTCAGACTGTCTTCTTCTGCAGAGGGAGATGCATAAAACCCACGGGTCAAGATTTTAGAATCTTTATGCTCCCCACATATCTGCATATAGAAGTTAGCATTAAATTATGGTCCGCGACCACAATTGTGGCTACAATATTGCAGTTTTTGAAGTCTCTATAACCACGTAGTGAAAGCATTTTACCACGATTGCAGTAAAGGCAACATGACGGTAATTTGACCACCATAAAAGATCAAGATATCATAAAAGATCAAGATTATCATTTGATCAAGTTAGCATTTTACCATAAAAGATAAAGATTATCTACATTGCATTTGACGACGAGTGCAGTAAACTCAAGATGACGCAGCACAGGTCATGAATGATAACTATCGATAAAAGAGTAAGAATTCGTATATAATGAAAAAGGAAACATACATAACAATGGAGAGTGTGATTGAGATTAAGCATGGTACAATTAGTGCAGAACCAGTTAATGGGTTCCACAAGCTTATCCAACTGAAGCGGGTCCCAATCACTGTCATCTTCATCATCATCATCCTCTAACATGTCTTGGTTTTCATATATGTCTTGAAAAGTTAAATCTTTCTGAACCTTGAAAGAAAATGAAACATATTTTAGATACAGAGAAGCAGAATAAAGAAAGAAAGAAATGAAGGGTGAGGGTGAGACATACAGCATCTTGGGTAGAATGAGAAGGAGATTGATTGTGAGGTTCACCGTTTGTGAGAGTGTTTGTTTCATTACCCATTAATTAACTACTTCAATGACCTTATTACAGTTAGTGATTGTAGCTTTTGACTTGTTTCGGAATAAATAAATAGAGTGAAAAAATCAAATAATTTAATAAGTGGACCGGTATAGGCCCAAAATAATCAAATAATTTCAACAATTCTCCTAATTGAGTCCATCAACTGTGAATATTATCCAATCCATTAGGTTCCAACTTGTGAAGTCATTCTCAATAGACAAGTTTTTTCTTTAATTGAAAGGCAATTATGTTCTATTTGAGAATGAAACATACAAATAACCCAATGAAGAGAAGATGAATGGTGAGTGTAGTTCCTTCTTATCTCATATATGCCTTCTTTCAGCACAATATGTATTACAAAATACGACAGCAGTTGAATCAGCAAATCAAGGATTACATTTGAACTATAGAGTTATCCTCAAAATAAGTGTTTTGATTGGTTCCAATGTAAAGACACAGGAGTTAATTATTATTTCAAAAGGATATTATCAAAATTAGGTCATTTGGTTTTGATTTAAAAGCCTTAGGGGAGTTAATGTTCAACTTGCACCTTGCTGCATGAATTTCTTAGGATGTATTTTGGATTGAACTCTTCTTTCCATCTTATACTTATACTCGGTTAAGTACACCTATTACTTCTTACTAATATATTTTGTTTATTAAAAAACTACCAATGATGCAAAAAAAAAAAACTAATATACAATTAAAAATTATTTGTTCATCTGATACCTTTTAAGACAAACAATTGGGAAACTGGACATATCTCATATGAGTGAGAGGAACATTTCCTTCTAGAGATTCTACTTAATTTTGCAACTTTGGAAATGCTCTTTTGTAAAGTCCCTAGACACCCTTTTACTAAAGGGTACGTCAAAAAGGATATTCACTAAGGAAGCAATACAAGATATATAATAGGGTAAAGAGAAAAATATTTATACAATTTTTTACATTATAATTGTATAGTATATCATTCATTTTCAATTTATCATCAACTGTTAAATAAAATTAATACAAATAAATAATAAATAATATATTAATTGTATATAAATTTTTATATTGTCGTTCTATAAATATTACTATTCCCTAGATAAAGAGTGACATATGGATGGTGGAAAGTGAGAGATGGAAAGAAGTATGAACCATGACCCCCATCTATTCAGGTCAATCACTAGTCAATGCGACCCAAGTGTTTTGTGTCGGCACTATGGTGAGATAATATCTCCTTACATTTCTTAATTGACATGTGTCATCTTTTTTTTTTGTTGTTGTAGAAATTTGCATTTTAAAATACATTATTATAATAAGAAATAATAAAATATATATTAAGCAATGATTGAATTTAAAGAGATAAATTATAGTTTGATGTAATAGATAATTTATTCTCTTATTATGTATGTGTTTATCTAAAACCTCCATCTTTGAAAGCAAATAACACCATTAGAGTTTATATACGTAACCGGGGAAAAAATAGTGAGATAATTGAATTTTATACCAGTCTACCAAAACATAATATGGATGTATGGCCTTTCATAATCACTATTAGTTTATACCAACTAAACTAAACTTTGTCCCCATTTGTTCTTATAAAGTGAATCACTCATCCTTGTAAAGAAGTCAAATTCTTTTACTACATCTCTTTTAAGTACATTTAGACCATAATGTATTAACTTAATACAATCTTATGGCCTAAATGCCCTATGAATTGTGGTATACATTGTCTGCATGGACTTACAGAAACTTAATATAAAGGAAAACACTTGATTGGACTTACAGAAACTTATTTTACTACCAGTTATCATTATTATAATGATGTTACATAATATTATTAGATATGCTTAACACTAATGCAACTCGTGCTGGCATTGCCTGGCATTTTAACTGAATTAAGGAAAGAATCTTTATCCCATTTCTTGCTTTATTATTTATCTTGTGAAATAGTATGCAACTTGGTCTTTTATTAAACTTCTTTATGAAGGCACTGAAACACACGCACTAAACAGAAAGCTTCTCCCAGTGTCTATAAAATCTGGTACCAACAATCATTCCAATTCCCCCTTTCTTTTTCTTCCATTTCATTCCCTCCCATTTCCTTGGGGGGTTCTCTTCTGTCGTTATTCTTGGATCTTTGCTAGTTTCAAGACATATACCCTGAATATAGAATAAAAAGGCATAAAAATGACACAAGAAAAGTCACCTATTGTAAGGTACCTAGTGGCTTTATTCCTCATTTTCTTGCTGACTATGCCTTCTTGTGTCTATGGTATTGGAGTGAACTGGGGAACCATGGCAACACACCAGCTTCCACGAGATAAGGTGGTTCAGATGCTTCAAGAAAACGGCTTTGATAAGCTGAAGTTGTTTGATGCAGATGAGTGGATTATGTCAGCTCTGATGGGGACTGATATTGAAGTGATGTTGGCAGTACCTAACAACATGTTAGAAGAGATGAGTAAGGATCCTAAGGTTGCAGATTCTTGGGTTGATGAAAATGTCACTAGTTACATGTACACTGGTGGTGTAAATATCAAGTAAGTAGTTGTATAAGTATATTCAATATTCATGATCATCACTCTTTTTGTGTGTTTTACTTGTAGATACTTTCTAGCTTCTACTATTTTAAGCACCTCTGTTCCTTTCTCCCTTCTTCATTATATCCTGCTGCTTCTTTATTCTTTTGTTCAAGAATAGTGTCAAATTCTTGATAGTGTCACAAGAGTTTCTAGCAAATCATTATTGTTACCACTTTGTTTGTAGCTTTTCAATTTTCAAGGAATGTTTATGAAATCATAAGTCTGTTTCAGTGTCTCAGTAAGGTTCTTGAACTGTGTAACAAGGAGAGTTCTTTGTCATAAATAAGCTTCTATTGCATATTATGTTTACAACCATATTTTAAATTTGCAGGTATATTGCAGTGGGTAATGAACCTTTCCTTAAGGAATATAATGGCACCTATCTAGAGGCTACTCTGCCAGCTCTTAAGAATATACAAACTTCACTCAATAATGCTGGTTTTGGTTCAAAGGTGAAAGCCACAGTTCCCTTCAATGCAGACATATATTATTCTCCTGACTCAAATGAAGTGCCATCCGCTGGTGACTTTAGGCCAGAAGTAATTGACCTCACAATTCAAATAATCCAGTTCTTATATTCAAACAATGCACCTTTCACAGTCAATATCTATCCCTTCCTAAGTCTTTATGGAAATGATCATTTCCCCTTTGATTATGCATTCTTTGATGGAAGTAACAGGCCTACTAGAGATGGTAATTCCCTTTATACCAATATGTTTGATGCAAACCTTGATACCCTTCTTTGGGCTTTAGAGAAAGCAGGATTCCCAGACATGCATGTTATAGTTGGAGAAGTTGGGTGGCCAACTGATGGTGATAAAAATGCTAATGTCCAAAATGCAAAAAGGTTCAACAATGGTTTGCTTAAACATGTTTTGAGCGGCAATGGTACCCCTAAAAGGAAAGGCATAATTGACATTTATCTATTCAGCCTGATTGACGAGAATGCTAAGAGTATTGCTCCAGGAAACTTTGAGAGACACTGGGGGGTTTTTGAGTTTGATGGTAAGCCAAAGTATGAACTAGACTTAACAGGACAAGGACAAAATAAGGGTCTTGCTCCTGTGGAGGGTGTGGAGTACATGGAAAAGCAATGGTGTATATTGGATCCTGATGCTACTGACTTATCCTACTTGCCTGATAGTATTAACTATGCTTGTAGTTTATCTGATTGCACTGCTCTTGGATTTGGCTCTTCCTGTAATAGTCTAAGTCTCAGAGGAAATGCATCTTATGCCTTTAATATGTATTATCAAGTACATAACCAGAGAGATTGGGACTGTGATTTCTATGGTTTAGCTATCCTAACAGGTGAAGATCCATCAGAAAAGGGGTGCCAATTCCCACTCATGATCTCTCATTCTACTTCTTTGTTTCTGCATGGAGGGCTTTCTGTTTCACAGATCCTAAAGAAAGCTTTCATTGTATATATATTTGTTGTAACTTCACTATAGCTAGGGACTGTGTTGGGAATCCATTGAGCACTGAAAAATGTGTTCTAGCAGATTTCTTGGGAGAAGAGAAGAGCATTTAATTATTTCTTTCATGAGCTAGTTTTTGAAGAATTATGGGATTCCTACAACACAACTTTGGGCAATTTCCTCTATTTTCATTTTTTAGTATATAAAACTTGTTTATGAGTCTCCACTTACCATGAAATATAAATGTGTGATTATATTGCTTGCAACTTGGGTAATATTCGTAGTTGATGGAATCATGCATGCAATCTAAAAAGTTAACCTGAGTCATCATAGTGGTTTTTCTGGTTGACAATGTCCTTTTATGACACACCAAAGCTCAAAACATTGAAAACAATGGCTTAAAGTATAAGTTGTACACAACTTTGTCCCCTACTTGTTGCCTCTTCTTCTTTTTTGTAATCTTTTTTTTTTAAAAGAACTTAAAAAGTTTATGAAAAGTTAATATTTTCTGTGTGTATAATATTAATTTTGTGGTTGATAAATGATGTCTACTATCAACCACCCCAAATAAAGAAAAGAGAGAAAAATGTGTAGCATAAGAGTTTTTATGTTAGCATTGTATTATCTATCATTCATATTTAATTATATTAATTTTTCACACACAAAAATACAAATAAAAGATAAATAATCTAATAAAAATAGGGTATAAAATTTAGAGCATAATTTTGTAAGGAAACATAACTCATTTGTGAAAGAACCCATTTTAAATCATATTTTCCTGTCAAATTTTAAATATGAAAAACATTAATAATTTTACATTTACCTATAAATGAAAGTAATAATAGGATGAGGAGAAGGCAACGGTAACGTAACGTATATGAATCGATAGGGATGAATGAAGTAAATATTCAAAATAAAGAAATGAGTGGTGAAGGCAAAAAAAATTTGAATTCAAAAATATGTAACGGACACTCCCGAATCCCGATAGTATATACTTCAATCAATCAGTCACACTCTTCACTTCACTTCACACACTCACCAAAACAAAGAACGAAGCTATGGCTTCTCTCGCTCCGGGAATGGTCTTGAAACTTCTCCAAGCGATGAACTCCAACACTCGCGTCACCGGCGACCACCGTTCCCCTCTCCTTCAAGTTATCGGCATCGTCCCTGCTCTCTCCGGCTCCGATGACATCTACTCCAACCACGGCTTCTATCTCCAACTCTCCGATTCCCTCAATTCCACTTATGTTCTTCTCTCTGATCACGACAACGACCTCATCCTCACCAACCGCCTCCAACTTGGTCAATTTGTCTACGTTGACCGTTTCAACTTCGATTCCCCTCTCCCCTCCGTCTCCGGTATTCGGCCTCTCGCCGGCCGCCACCCTTTCCAAGGCTCCCCTGATCCCCTTGTCGCAAGAATCTCACCTTCTAAGCGAGAATTTGTTATCCAACCCGTTTCTGATTCGGATCGTAATGCTGACCCGCTCGCGTTGTACCTCTCTGGGAAGAAGAAGAAGATTGTTGAGGAATACGATAAGTCTCCTAAAAAGGATTTATTATTACAGAAAGAGAAAGTTAGGGTTTTGAGACAACCTCTTGCGCCTAGAGACAATTCACAGGTTCAGGAGAAACCGCCGCAGAGATTCTCGTCTCCGGCGACGGCGAAGAGGACGAGGAGTGTTTCTGGTGCTGCGGTGCCGGAAAGGGATCCTTCGCCGGCGACTGGTAAGGGGAGGAGATCGGCGTCTCCAGTTCCGTCGAAGTGCGTGGTTCCGAGCTTGGCTTCGGCACGTGATGAGAATCGGAAGGTGGCGAGGGAGGCGTCGATAATTGTGCCGTCGAGGTATCGGAACCCTTCTCCGACTGGGAGGAAGCAACCGTCGCCGAATCCGCGGAGGGCTTCGATTTCTCCGATGAGGAGGTTGTCTGGGGGGTTGAAAGTGGCGGATAGTGCCAGTAAGAAGAAAATGGCGACGGTGGCTGCCGGAATCTCCAAGGTGTCGGAGGCGCTGGTTGGATCTAGGAAGAACTGGGATGAGCAACTAGCAGAAACTGGGGCTCAAGTTGAACCAAAAGATAAGGGTGTTTCCAAAAATAAGATTGACTCACAAGCAATTCTGCGTACTCAGGTAAATCAAATCGTCAAAGAACTAAACTTTTTTCATAGATGAATCAAAAGTTGAAACAACGGATTAGTATTGTGTATTGCATAAGTTGAATCAAATGTTTGAAACAATGCACCTGACTTACTTTCTTTTTTTGGTCCTGAACAAAAGGGTACTAATTTGGTCCTTAAATGTTGGACAAAGCGATCCTTTTCATAATGAATTTTAGAGACAATAAGAAGGAAAATTTTGGATCAAAGCGAAACATATCATATTTTTAGGAAGCAAATGTGTCCCTTTTGTATTATGAACCAATTTGAGTCTTTAATATGTTTTTCTCGTATTATTCTTATTTTCAAGTGATAGATGTAAATGGTTTATCTGACCCTACAGCTAACATTATTTATAATAAATTTTATGCCATTGTTTAGTTTAATTCACGTATCAGACCACAGTGGAAAACTTTGTTTGTTATGTGTATTTGTCTGTAAGTTTAACCTGATACTGAGGTAATCTCGCAGGCTGCAATATCAAGGAGATTAAGTGATGTGAATGGTCAAAAACCTGGTAACAATGATTCTCCAAGCAATGAGAAAACCAATCCTGCTTCTCCTGAAACTTGTTTACCCCAAGATAAGTCCAATTTTGCTGCTCTAGGTATCACCATTCATGAAAAGAAATGGACTGATGGGAGTGTTTCGTTAGATGCAGTGTCTTCCAACCTCGCATGGCTTGGAAAGGTATGAAATTTTGGGAATTTACATACTACAAATAGATTCTGCATCCCCTAATGAACATTCAATAGTGATTCAACTGCGTTAAATTTGATCACTTGTCACACTTCAATTACAAGATTAAATTGAAATCTCCTCTTATCAACTAAATTCAGGAAGCAATGCAAAGGAAATTTCTTGCTTCTGCAGCTGCTGCTGAAGCATTAGAGGAGGCCAATGCTACTGAAGGTATTATAAGAAATTTAAGGTAAGAATAACTGCCACCCTTTCTTTTTTATGCATCACATTTACACTATCTTTGGTTAAGGAAAGAAAAGTTACTGTGGTGAATTAAGAAAATGGAGAGAAAAAAATACAATTGTAATTAATAATGAAAATGACATGGATTGAAAGACAAAAGCACTAATCTCACCATATTATTGTATTGGTTTGTTTTTAGGAATGATAAAAATACTTGTTTTTAGTGGGCCTCATTACCTTTTTTTCCTCTCCTTCCTTTATTTTCTTTCCAATGATGGAAAATAAAATTTTCTTCTACTTCTCTTTCCTCATTTTTTCTTTCATCATCTTTTCTTTCCTTCTATCTTCATTGCAACCAAACATAGTGTTAGCTTCTCCCACCTGATTGTAAGTATTACTTTCTTGAATGGGAAAGTTCATTTTCTAATAAAGGCTGTCAAAAGCATATCTTTTTTTGGACATGTTTACTTCCTTGTTAATGGCTAACATGAATAATAATTTTCCTTCTGCCTACCTCAGCATGTTTTCAGACCTCTGTTCAGTATGTGAGGCCAGAAATCCTTTGCCAACCATAGACCGGTTTTTCAATATCTATGATAATGTTGTAAAGTCAACAGCAATGGCTGAATCTGTTGCCATTAGACATAATTCCGAGACACCTGATGTCAGCTTTCATACAGAGCACTCAAAATCACCTCTCTGGGTTGAAGCTGCTTTGGCCACTGATCTTCAGATAGTGTCCCTTCTTACTGGCACTGGTGCTGATCCTTCATCAATACTGCCAAAAAGCTTGTCGAAACGACACTCATTCAGCTCAGCTAAGAACCATGTGAAGACTTCTTCATCACCACAATCAGATCTCAGCACAGGTGTGTGGACGAGAGGTAGTGGAATGATAGAGACGGTAGAGCTTGGAACAAAATTGCTGTCTGAAATGCAAAATTGGTTTCTGCATTTTGTTGAGGAATCCCTTGAAGCAGGATTTAAAGTGTTTGGGGAGTGTACTAGTGATGGCAAAAAAACCTTGCCTCTAGATGGTGGATCCATTGCTGTTGTTTTGTCACATTTGAAGCGTGTCAATTCATGGCTGGATCGTGTGGTCTCCAAAGATAATGACTCATTAACAATTAAGATTGAAAATTTGAAGAGAAAAATCTACGGCTTTGTTATCCAGCATGTAGGAACTACTTTTGACAAGTCGGCTTCCCCAGCTTCTTCCTAACATTCTAAACAAAAATGGATATTTGTCTTAAGTGTTAGGATTCTGGAATTCATAAAAGGATGATACTTTTCTGCCATCTGATAATATATTTGCTTTGATTGTAGATTGGACGCAGTATAATTTCATGATTGACATTTTCAATTACTATTTACTAATTTTCAATTACTATATCATTGGTTTGACACTTTTTTTGTGCATATGAAGAAGAGTGAAGATCATGAGAGTTGACCATTGAGTAGAGATGCTAACACAACACACCAATTTTATTTTAAGGATCTACATTCTTTTTAATTTTAAATTATAAATTTTAAAACTCTGTCAAATTATATTATTCTTACATTGGATAAGATCTCTCACCTCCTTATATCTATTATTAATTTTATTACATGATGAGTAGTTTTTGTGATAGGGCAGTGAGAAATCTGTCAACAGTGTTTGGGAGCGATAGATTCTAATTTATGAATACATCCTTTATCTTAATAAAAAATTATATTTTTGTCTCTAATCAATCAAACTTTATAAATATAAAAATTAATTTTTATATTTATGACTTTTCTTATTAATTAAGTGACAATTTTTGGTTGAATATATACTCAGGTGAGATAAGAATAATGATATATAATCTTGGTTTAATTTCTAAGCCATCCAGCTGTGTTGGCTAATTTGGGTTGTGAGCTTCACTCACTTGAGCCAGATTTTCTTATTTGTTTACAAAAGTTTATGAAATTATTTGTTAGATTAACGTAGTATTCTTTAAAAAACTGATTTCTTTAAAAACCATTTTCCTCGTACATCTAGCTTGCTAAACATAACTAATTAAATTCTAAACTAATAATTTTTTCAAACTAAAAGTTGTTAGGAGGGAAAATGTGAATCTCATCTATATACTATATAAGAAAATTAAGTTCTTGTCATATTAGCTATGACATGTGTCATCACCACAATCCCTCTTTTCCCTCCAAAAATATTTATTCATTTCTCCTCCAACATTTCAATCTATACATGTTCATTTCATTTAAGTTTCATCTTCATATTTGATATTTGATTATGTGTCTTTAAATAATTCAAATGTGAATAATATAATATTTTTTCATTGTTCTAAAAAGATAAGTGCAACTTTTCATGAAAGTTAACATAATATATTGTTTTATCTTTGAGTAAATGTTATGGTAAAAACAAAACTTTATTGTTATCAAATTAAAATATATTATAAATACAATTTTTGTATCTTATACTTTTATTGAATTTATTAATCATTACATATGTTATATATTTATTAAAAAATGACACCATAATTTTTTAATTATCTCTCAAATGTATCGTATTAGTTAATTAAAGATAATAAAATGTCATAAATTCTAACATTTTCTTTTCTTTTCTTTTTACATCTAGACAAACTTTTCAAGTGTTAAAATGATCGTTTATATGAATTCTGGATAATTATGGAATAATAACTGTTTTGAAGAGAATTACTCTCGAGATTTAAGAGTAATTAATGTGAGCAATGAAAGATAAAAATTCATATAAAAATACATAGTAGAAAACTAACAATAAAGGAAAATTCATAAGGGAATAGAAATTGCATAGTGAATAATGACAATAAATTTTGTTATACTATTGTAATTTGTAATCGAATAAGTGAATAAATATCGACAATGTTGTATAAATATCGTCGATCAGTTGCAAACTAGTAATTAATAATTACTTTGAATAAATATCGTCGACCACTAGGAAAGAAATAAATCTGGTGAACATAAGGGAACTGAAACACATATTGTCATTTAATGTGGTGCTTATGAGTGATATCGGTGATATTATTCAAGTTGGAAAATAATTTATAGTAATAGTATGCATGCTTTATTTTAAAAAAATCTAGAAATTTAATTATAATGTTCTCATTTCCATTACTATTTTTAAATATTTTAATAGTTTTAATCCTAAATAATTTAGGCCTCCACTATTTAAAAAAAATCGAACTATATAATTACAACTTCCCTATTTCAATGACCATTTATTACTAAATTTTATTTCTATCTATTAAAATATTATTTTCGAAGTTGTCATACTAAATTATTCCCGTAAAGTACTAATCATTAAATTACTTATTAAAAAACATGAAATAATAAATCAATTATACTAACAACTACTAAGAAATAATATATTAGAAGTAAAATAAATTATAAAATTAAACAAATTATCCATATGTACGTCCATATTAAAAATCAACAATATAAGTTTTATTACATTTATTAGTTAGCCAAATATATAGACTATAGAGTATGAAAATCAATCAAGAAAGTACAAAAGTGCATGGGTAACATGTATTTTGTTAGCAATGCGAATGTATGAATAACATGTGTGTTTTTAACCATGTGAATGCACTGGTCACATATGTCTTCTTAATGCACACATAATATGTGTGTTTTAATCATGCAAGTGCACAAATATCGTGTGTTCCTAACTATATGAATGCATATGTAATGTATGTTCTGAATGATACGGCAAAAAAATACCGTCCCGTGCAAATGCACGGGTCACTTGCTAGTTATAAATATAAGAAAATTAGCACTGTATTATTTATTAAATTTAATGTTTAATTGTAACAGATACAATAAAAAAATGTAGAGCATGATCACCTCTAATTTGTAGAGGATGTGGTTAGACCCCAAAGAATTCCTAGTTCCAACATAAATAACATCCCTTTAACTAGCCCCGATTTATTTTATCTCTAAACTAAATAGGTCTTGACTAGCCAAAAAAGTTCATTGTCGATATCGAAAAACTATTATATGCACCAAAAACGATTAGTGAAGATAATTACATATGGTCCACTCCGTTTTCATTTAGTTTTTACCCATTTACATACATCTTTTTCTTATATTTAAATATAGAGTTTAAAAAACTCCTGCACTCTTTTTAAATATGTGTTTTTCTCATTTAAATATAGTCAAACAAGTGACATTAAATTATGATAGTTGTCAAATTGCTATAATACAACTTTATATTTTGTAAAGAATTATAACTTAATCATAGTTGCACAATGCACTTGCACATATCTTAACGGTGAAATGGATAAGGCAACATTTGATAATCTTTTAGATGCAAATTTAATACTCTTATTTATTTTCCTTTCTCGTTTGATTTCCTTTCCTTTTTTTTAATCACATTTACTCTGTCTTTTACACTCTTTTTCGTCCTACTTTCCATATATTTATAATTAAAAAAGTTTATATTTATAATAACAGATTTTATACATTATTATTATTTAATAGGATTATTAATTCTTAAAGAAAACCATAATAAATAAAGAATTGGCTTTTGTAAACTGACCATAATCTTAAAGCCTCTGGGCAAGGCAATTTGTTAAGAAAAATGGTTTTGGGAATAAAAAGCTGAATTATAATCCCCTCTTCTCATTTCTCAACTTCACTCACTCTTTGTTATCCTATCTTCCCCTCGTTTTTTCTTTCTCTCTCTCTCTTTAACGAAACCCTAAATTTTCTCTTCTCACGTTTCCCTTTTACCCAAACCGTTCCGAATTCGTTTGTTTCTCTGAGCTGAGATTTTGAAATGGCCGGAGGAGGAGGAAGCCGGAGGGATGAAGCACCGGTCATAAACAGTTCCAACGTTTTCGCAGCGCTCGGAAGTTTGAAGAAGAAAAAGAAGAAGCCCGAAGGTTCCTCCAAGATCACTAACGATGAATCCGAGAAAAAAGAACTTTTTTGGGCCCCAGCACCTCTCACAGTCAAATCTTGGGCTGATGTTGATGATGATGATGATGACGACTACTATGCCACCACCGCTCCTCCTCAATCTGCTTGGGCCGTACCTGATTCCGACACGGCGATTGGAAAGGAAGCCGCTCTTGAGGTGAAATCAATTTATTCTCCGCCATTAAATTATTTCATTATTTTTATTTTGTTTTAATTCTGATGGCTGTTATTCGATTATGTAGAATGCTTATGTATATGTTTTGATCCCAGGGAATGATTGATTATGAATTTTGATTGCGTTGATGTGATTTCTGTTTTGTTATTTTGATTGTGCAATTGTGTTTTGTATTGTATTGAATGATTTACATGATTGGCTTGAAAGCTATGTAATTTCCAAATCGAAAATATTGAATGATGAATATTCCATTTGTCTAGTTTGTTGAGTATCCAAATTTTGTTTCTGTTGTCTGGCTCCATGATGTTGTTTGTGGATATTTGTCAAGTTGTTGCATTTATGGTTATGCTAACTGTTTCATGGTTCAGCGCCCGGCTTATGTGTCATCAACTGTCTTGCCTTTGTTGGTTTGATGAACTGGACCGTAACGGTTATAGAAACTGCTCTAGTTTTCTAGGTGTCTATAATGTGCAGTTAAACTGTTTTTCGTGTCGATACTATGAATAACTGATGTAGAAGATGTAACGTAGAACTTAATCTTCATGGGCTAGCCGTGCATGTGACACATTGATTGTGGAAGTAGTGAAAACAGAATAGCTAGACACTTTGGAGTTTCTTCTTTTCCTACCCTGACAAATAAACTGAACTAACTACTCATCATGTTCGTAGTAAGAAAGATAGGATCTCTCTAGCAAATTTCTCGAGTTGCTAACATGGTTCTTTCTTAATCACTGGGTGACGTTGACTAAAATAGTTGCTTATTTCGGAAGACTTTGAATGGTGGGTTGTGATGTTTTTCCTCAGGACACTAATTGATTATGTTTTTTTTTTATTTCTAAATGCTCTTTTACCCTGCTTTTATTTTTTATTTTTGAGAAAGATAATAGAAAGAGTGGTATTTAAACTGTATTAATGTCAAATATGGAACAGAGTTCCCACAAGATGGTAAATTTTTTAAGATGCATCAATTATTATACGGCAACATTAAAATGACAAACTTCTATATGGATTCGTCACTTCTTTATACTTTAGAAAGTGTGCTGCCAACCAAAGAAGAATTCATTTGAGGTTATCATTCCATGCTTATAAAGATCAAAAGTCTTCAGCATTCTTATCTTCTTTTTGAATCATCTAATAAATTAGTGTAAACTCAATTTCCCCCTCTGTCCCTGTGTTTGAGAGCTTCTTGTTGACCAATATTGTTCTATTGCATGATTTATTGGGTTACACAACCACTAACTGGTAGACTTGATGAACATCTGAAACCAGGAAAGTGAGAGTGAGATAGAAGGTATCGATGATGTCGAGGATGATGCTGAGGATGACCATGAAAACGACTTTGAAGTTCCAGCAGAACCTGAGCCTGTTTTTGAGAAAGCCCCTGAACCTTCACTAGCTACCAAAGAAACTGAAAGGCAACTTTCAAAGAAGGAATTGAAGAAAAAAGGGCTTGAAGAGCTTGAAGCTGTGTTGGCTGAGCTAGGCTATGCACAAAAAGAACCTAGTGGCCAGGATGAGTCCCATGGTAATATAATGCTTTTAATCATATGTAGAAACTATTTTTAAATTTCAATATCTTAGTTCTATCATATGGAATGTATAGCCAGCGGAAATATATTTATTAATTTAACCATTCATTTTTTATGGTGGAATGTTACCATCTATTTGATGCCTACCAATATGAAGCTTGAACAAAAACATGTACACATTCATCGATACACATGGAAGCAATATCTTGTTATCCTGCTAATATGATGGGTTTTTTAGAATTTTCTTGCTTGAAATTATTCATCTTGCCTTCTAAAAATCAGGTGCTGAGAAGAAAGAAGAGGAACGGAATGGTGTGGTGGAAAAGAAGGAAAATGCTGCTGGGGAAAGCAAAAATGCAAAAAGGAAGAAGAAAAAGGATAAATCTGCAAAGGAACAGAAAGAATCACAAGACCAGACTGATGGGGTGGATGCTGGAAACACAACTTCTAACACTGCTGGAGTGGAGAAGGCAGAGGATACAACTGCCATTGATGTCAAAGAGCGGCTTAAGAAAGTTGTTTCTATGAAGAAGAAGAAATCAAGCAAGGAGATGGATGCTGCTGCACGTGCTGCTGCTAGTGAGGCTGCTGCAAGAAATGCAAAGCTTGCAGCTGCCAAGAAAAAGGAGAAGGGACACTACAATCAGCAGCCAGTGCGGTAAAGAGGGTGTGAAAGTATTTGTATCTTTGTTGATTAATTTTCTTGGACTTTCATTTGCTTTATTTATCATATATGAGCATATGCTCCTTGTTCATTTGCAAATGCAAAATAAACATGGGTAGCGGCTCTAGATATTTTACTTGGGAAAATAGGACTATATCTTGTTCATCTTTTGTCTGCTCTGGTTACTGTCTTATGCGGATCTCTTTGCTTTGTTCTTGGAGTAAGGCTCTTGATTTCAAAGTGACGATGAATCAGGCATGTCCATTCTTTTTTTATTTGTTTGTGCATCTATGCCAATATCTGATGACACTAATAACCAACCAGGTAACTCTGATCTGGTTTATTGTCTTCCGAATTATTACACTTGGATATATTACATAATAATCAGATCTTTAATATGATTCAGTAACCATGGTGGTTCTTTCTAGTCTCATCCTTTTGTTACTGAGTGGAACGTTGATTGAAACTATTCAGAAACGAACATGACGGTATCTCATGTTGAAATGCAGGCCCGGCAAAATTATCCGTGACAAAATCCATCTATTAATAAAAATGGATTAGATCATATTTACTACTGAATGAATATGATCCATTCAAAAAAATATTAATTTTCAATTAGATTATTTTGGATTCGTCAAAATTTTCATAAGCTTTATTTAGGGCGTGTTGAACCCTGGTTACGAAGGTCATATTTGGGTCCCGATTTTGGAGCCCAACCAGGATCAATCTTTATAGCAGAAAAGCAGACATGTTTAGCTCCATGATGAAGCATATTTTAAGCCCATACTTATAACTCAATTGTACAGTTTTTGTTGTGTTAGCAACAGAGAAGCATGAGCAATTTTCTATCCCTCCCTTATTTTCTTTAAAATTGGATTTTATGTTTCTTTCAGCAGCCATGTATGTAAGCGTGCGCAGTTATTGTTGTAACAGCTGGAGGATAGGATTTCAAACTCCCACTATTTGTCCCATTTCAATGAATTCCAGCAACACAACTAAAACATATTTCCAATCTTAATACATTTCATTCAAATAAGGGCAAAACTGGAAAGTATTCATTCTAAGTCAAACGAAACGGTGCACACAAAACTCAACCACGTCACATTTTTTTAATCAACATTTTAATCTTACCCTTTCTAGATCTTATGACCAACATTTTAGTTATTAAATATTTAAGTTAAAAGATTCACTCTATATATTTTAATCGTTGTTTACAATTTTTTCTCGACAACAAATCTGAATATTTACTCTATAAATTTACAACATGAAATACCAATTAAGCGTAAAACCATGTTACTACTTTCTCTCACTTAAAGGCATAGGTACCAACCAAAGCCATGTACACCTATTACACATCTTCACGTGCCATAACAATTAGGTGGAATTAGCTAAACCTAATAAAATTTGATTAATATCAAACTCTCTTCAATTTTTTGTTTGAACCGCATGTATTCAAACTCTCTTCTATTTAATGCATCTTTGTTTTCATAGATTCAAACTCCATATCTTTAGTTGAACTACACCAACCTGCAGCGGTTAATAAAATTTTGTAATGTGTTTATATGTAAATAGATTTCTTTAGTGTATTAATCTAGATATACATGTTAACAAATTGATTAAAAAGTAGGATTATATTGAAGAACATTAAGTACTTTATTTTTTAAAATTAATATGTTTTTCATTATTTTTCAACTAAAGTTTACTTTGTGAATTTCTTAATATGTGTCATGGATATATGCTAAAAGATGCATAAAATTATGGGTGAAAAGGGACAAGTATTAATACATTTGTTGAGGGTTATCCATGTTAGAGAGACGTCAATGTCATTCTCAAATCCAATACCTTTATATTAATAGCCGCTTTATTAGGAATAAAAAACTTTGCATGTTCATTTGCCCTTTCCACAAACCTGATTATGATTTCAACCGAAACATCTAGAGTCAGTGCCTTAATTAACGTTACTTTCTTCGAAGCTTTACATTCTGAGGACCCTAATGTCAAACAACATTAAGACAGGACACAATTGTTGGTTTACCGGCCCAACCTTTTAATAATCATAATGGATATCCCTATTTTAATTCAACTCCATTATTTGTGTTGAAATTTTTAGACATGCAATACTAAACATTATTAAAAATGAATAGTAAATAATATTGTTAAGATATATATTTTCTCTTAAATATATATATTAGAAAATAATATTTTTTTATAAAATCTTCATACACCATAAGAAGAAAAGTAACATATATCATAAAATGTATTAATGATTAATTTATAAGTGATATATGTTACTTTTTAGTGATGTATGATGATTTGGTAAGAAAAAATATTATTACTATTATATATTTCATTCATTGGATAATTTAGTTTTTTTTATTATCTTATTCAATATTTTTTATATTTATAAAATTGATATAAATTATATATAAATCAATCCTTATTTATTTAAATATTTTCCCATATAATTTAATAAGCATTTTAATTTTTTTCTGAACGTCTTCTTCACTTTTTAATGTGTACATGTGAAATTATGATGGAACAACCTTCCACACTTTTCAATTTCACTGGTTGGAATTGAGGTCAAATTTATGGTGAGAAGTTGATTATGAAAATATATGGAAATTTAATAAATTATTTTAGTTGAATTGAATTATTTATTGACGTTAACAACTTTAAACATAAAAATATTGAAACCCGTTACCCACTTCTTTTTATTTTTATTTTTTAATGTACATTTTTTGGTTAACATTTTTCTTAAATTTGTGTTTATAAATATGTATCAATCATATAAATATTTTCTAGACCTTGAATAAATCATCATTATTTTATATATTAATAGTCAGTTTCAAGTAAAAGTATTGTGGATAAATAATAACACTTACAACATTGTTTTACTAATGAGAATAATATTTATGCATTAATAATTTAAATATTTATACACAATTATTATATCACTTATTATTTATTTGAATCATTTTTATGATAATTAAATATAAATTATATGTAATAACAATATATAAAACATATATTTACGTATATTTTTCGCTCTTTATGTACGGTTAATTAATATTGACATATCAATACATTTGGGAGGATTTATGTGGCTAAACTACAGGGACAATTTCACCCAATAATAAACATCCTTTTGAGATGAATGAATATTGAGAAAAATATATATACCCTCATGAAATAAATAATTTATTGAATATGTATAAAAAAACATTTTGGAACTAAGTAATATAACTATTTTGCACAAATCCTCTTGCTGTTTTCTATGCTTGCCCACTGGCCACCGTTTATCATTAATATTATTCCATTAACTATTGGTCACTATTAATATTATTCTTCCCACTTATTGTCCCAATCAAATGTAAGAGTAAAATTGAAAATTCAACTTTTAATATTTTATTTTATATTATGCTCTATTTTGATTATTTTTAAAAGATTTGTGGAGGTTTTTATTTTGGTCATATTCATATTACCATTTTCAAAATTATATTTACAACAAATTTGTTACTACAATATTCTTATTCAAAACAAAATATTCATATCTATTAGCAAAATACGAAATCATGTATAATTATTAATGTATCCATCCCACAATATTTAAGATAATAAATAATTGAATATTGTGTTTACCTCTTTTAAGATATCATGGTGTAAGATGAACGAGATTAATTAAGTTGTGTAAGATTTTACTAGATCATAAAATATACCAATACGCAGTCAAATATCTCAAAATAATTAATTATTTCTATAATATGTATGAGAATATACTAGGTATTACAAAAAAAGAAGAAGTAGTTAACCTATAGAATTATAGATGAAATGCAGAAAAATTAAAAAAATCTATTAAAGGAAGGGGCAGTTTGGGAAATATAAAAAGAGGAGAGAGAGGCGGATGTGTATATAATAAAGTGGGTGGACACCAATCAACGATCATTCTGTGTTTCCGTTTTTATGATTTTCCATTTTCATTAATAAAAAAGAGGTTTAGAGAAGATTGGAGGCAGAGCACACAAAAATACTACGAAATGACGCAATAGCCCTTATTATTATTATTCTTCTTCTTCTTCGTTTGTTGAGCGCCTCCCTATCTCTCTTTCGTTATTTCTTCATTTTTCTTATCTTCACTCAGGTATTGAATCTCATCTCTCATATTCTTTATTCTTTGTCTTACACTCTTTATTTCATTCATTCATCACAAACTTCTTTCAATTTCTTCTTTTCGACAAACCTCGATTTCCGAAGATCGAGGTCCGCACGTAATAACGGTAAACCGTGTTTTCTGCATTCTTAATATCATTGCTTTGAAGGTTCTGGTTATTACGTATTTTTTAATGAGGGCTTCGTGGATTTTCTTCGTTGTGGAATTTAATTTAATGCAACGATTTTTTGATTTTCGGTATAGACTGCAATGTCTCTGATTTTGTGCTCTCGTGTGTTACTGTTGGGGCTTCTCTTATCATTTTATTTGTTTGTTCCTTTATTGGTTTGTGTTGTTTTCTAGATTCAAACTCAGATCTGCACCGATTTTTTCCAGAAGAAAAGGTAATTTTTTTGTTTATTGATTACCTTTTCACTTGATAAAATAAGTTAGTTATTTGAAGTTGTAGTTTAATTTGTAAAATCAAGTAGCTTTGCTTCGTGTGATTGAAAAGAGAAAGAGAAAGAGAATTATATGGATCTATTCAGGAATTGGACTTGCTGTTTAAAGTTTAGGCGAAGGTTTTAAGTGTTTGTTTGTGCTTTGTGCATTCTGCTTTGTACTAGTATTACAAACGAGTTAGTTTACTCTCCTTTTTAATAATAATAATAAAATGCTTTCAGCTTAAATTATTCGTTATGACTTATGACTCTCTCAATGATGTTTCCTGTTGATGCATTTTCTATGGGATTCCCCATTTTCTTCACTTTTCATTGACAACCACCATTTTTCGTTACCTCCCCCTTTCTAAAAGGGTATAAGTGAAAATATATGCATTCAAGTATTTTAACTTGCTTCAACTTTTCATGCAGCTGTATAATTCATTATGGTGGCGACTACTGCTATTGCTTCATTTTTACCTGTTACTTCATCCTCACCACACTCTGGTGCAGAAGAAAACAATCATGGTGGTGGCCCTGCGAACCTTGGTGGATTCAAGTCCAAACACACGTCTTCTCGTGGCTTGAAAGTTAAGGCAAACGCTCAAGCCCCTCCCAAGATTAATGGAACTGCAGTTGCTACATCTGTAGAAACCTTCAAGCATGACGAGGATTTGCCATCGCCTCCACCAAGGACTTTTATCAACCAGTTACCTGATTGGAGCATGCTTCTAGCTGCTATCACAACAATTTTCCTAGCAGCTGAAAAACAGTGGATGATGCTTGATTGGAAGCCAAGACGACCTGATATGCTTATTGACCCCTTTGCCATAGGAAAAATTGTTCAGGATGGTATGGTGTTCCGTCAAAACTTTTCTATTAGGTCATATGAAATAGGTGCTGATCGAACTGCATCTATAGAGACGGTAATGAACCATTTGCAGGTATTTTCATGCTCTTTCGCATGAGCGAAGTGACTTGTTATTTAAACTATTAAAATATGGGCATGTTATAAATACATAGGCTTGTATATTTATTGACTGAAAACTTGAAGTTCATACAGACAATAGCAGCTACTTAATATGTTTCATACTTGATTATCTCAATTATTTGTTTTACAACAGGAAACTGCACTTAATCATGTTAAAACTGCTGGGCTTCTCGGTGATGGCTTTGGTTCTACGCCAGAGATGTGCAAAAAGAACCTTATATGGGTAGTTACGCGGATGCAGGTTGCGGTTGATCATTATCCTACATGGTAAGTCACTCAAATTCACTCATAATGTGTGATTGGCTAATGGCTTCAGTTCAGCTGCTATTTCTCTGCTTGTTTTAGTGATATTGATTCTTTTCATCTTTATGATGATTGACGAGTCAATAAGAACCCCATGGGAAATGTTGTCACTTCTGCCTTTATTCTGTAGATTATATATTTTCTACCTTCAAATTGGCTTCTTAGTTGAGCTTTAATTGCGAATATATTGATATCTGTGAAATTCTTCTCGGATGATCATATTTGTATGTCTGGATTAGATTTTTTTTTCACCAAAAAAATCTGACTGAGATTTTGAGGGTCACAACTTTTCCCAAAAACATAAGCTTTTTGTACATGATCCACTATGGGAAGCCTTAAGCTGTACAAGTGTACGTCTGTTATGTGCTATGTAATGTAGTATTGATTAATGATTATAAGTTGGTGACGATCATCTTTAATTATGGTAAAAATTTGAGTACGGAAACAAACTTTTGAATAGAGCAACTGATTCTGTCTGTACTTCACTTCTTTTTTGTTTACTAGTTATATCATTTGAGGAGGTGTTTTGAGTAGTGTTGGCCTGTTTCTATTGGTTGAAGTTAGATGAACTATTAGTTAGGGTTATATGGAATAAGTATTATCTGCTCGTCTGTAATTGAGTGAATCTATAATTGCTTCAGGGGTGATGTTGTTCAAGTAGACACTTGGGTTTCTGCATCGGGGAAGAATGGTATGCGTCGCGATTGGCTTTTACGTGACTGCAATACTGGTGAAATATTAACGAGAGCATCCAGGTAGAAACCATTTCAGGATTGTTTTTTCTTCCTTCCTTTTGCCGCCGCCAACAGACATCTTTTCAAATGTTTCTTTGCATGTGCATCAATGGTGTTAGGCAGAGTGTTGATTCTTGCAAACTTTTGTGAAGTTATGGGTGCAATTGTTTTCTCTTAAACAACCGTTTTGGTTTACTCAATTTCTTTTTTGTTTTCAATAAAAACAGAAAATACACTCGAAAATATTTCTGGTTGGATTCTATTAAATATTTTCTTTGATTGGGTTTCTTGAAATGAGCTCTAATCTGAAAACGACAAAAATTTAATTTCTTTGTTTTAAAAATAAATAGTGCCATTTTTGGAAATTTATAACATAACATCTCAACTTCTCTTTCTTATCTTAATACTAATAACATATATTTCCAGATTTATGATAAACTGAAAATTGAAATGATTTTGAGAGTGAAATCTGGAAAGTGTTTTTCAAACTAAACCAACCAATTTTTGCCTTTTGTATTGTTTAAAGCAATAATTATAGATTTAAGATCGTTTTTGCATGTGAAAACCTGACTGTACCAACATAACTTTCTATGTTCTTAGTTTATCATTGAGACCTGAGCTTGTGCACACACATCACCTTTTGGAGCTACTAAGTAGTAACATATATATATTCTTTGATCTGTTGGTTTTGGTTTCCATGATCTACAGTGTCTGGGTCATGATGAATAAGCTGACAAGGAGGCTGTCTAAAATTCCAGCAGAAGTCAGAGAGGAGATAGAGTCTTATTTTGTGAATTCTGCTCCAATTCTTGAAGAAGATAAAAGAAAACTAACTAAACTGGATGACAATACTGCTGATTATATTTGTGCTGGCTTAAGTGTCAGTCAACACCTTTTGTAACAGCTATAATTGATTTATTTTCTCAAATTACCTTGGATGCCGTTTTCTAATTATATTATGTGTTGTATCTGAATTTTCAGCCTAGATGGAGTGATCTGGATGTCAATCAGCATGTTAACAATGTGAAGTACATTGGCTGGCTTCTGGAGGTACTTTTCTGTTCTTGTATTCTTATGAGCCCCATCCTTGTTTTCTCTATCTCTCTTTTTTCACCAGGCACATATCTTGCAGCATGCGCTTACTGTAAGTCTTATTGATCATAAATGTGAAAGACTGACTCAAAATACTGAGTAGATTTCGTCTTACTGAGCATAAATATGGAAGACCAACAAAAACCAGGGTAGGTTCAGCCTTGAGCAGGTTTATTGAATAAGTAAATACTCAGATATTTCCTCAAAAAAGAACCCCAAGTCCCCTGGGTCTGTGAGTGTGTCTAATCAAGAATCTGCAGATTATGGTTGTTTTTGTGAGGGGAATCGGAGGATAAGGATCAGGTGAAGTTCAGAAAATAATTGACAGTACCATTGCTTTTGCAGCTGTATCTACCCATTGTGTTGGGAGGCAAGGGGTTATCTTCCATTCCTAATAAGTGACTGCACCGTTTTGTTCATTGATGTTGATTTCCTTATTCTAACATGGTGTATGGAATATCATTGATATGGGTTTTCAAGTCACTTTAACTTCGGTACTGATTCGTGAGCCAGTGACTGAGTGGGCAGTAATGTGCTATAGGTCTTCTGATAACATGGAATTGAACAGTAGGGTGTGATGTTTGATATTTCATGGATTGCTTGTGTTTCCTCCATTATTAATTTGTACTTGTTGATTTATTGTTCAGTACAAAAAGCTTGATATGTTTATTTTGTTATGCATTCAGCTCTGATCAGGCCTTTTAACCAAAGGATTGTTTGTTGATTGTTACAGAGTGCTCCACAGTCAATCTTGGAGAGTCATGAGCTGTCTGCCATGACTCTGGAGTATAGGAGGGAGTGTGGTAGGGAAAGTGTGCTGCAGTCCCTGACTGCTGTATCCAGTGCTGATGTTGGCAATCTAGCTCACGGTGGACATGTTGAATGCAAACATTTGCTTCGCCTTGAAGATGGTGCTGAAATTGTGAGGGGCAGGACTGAGTGGAGGCCCAAACCTGTGAACAACATTGGTGTTGTGAATCAGGTTCCAACAGAGAACACGTAAGATTTTGAGTGGTTAATGGCTTGAGCTGCACCAGTCTGGGTGCAATTTTTAAACTGGCTGTGGCTTCCAGAAAGTCTTGGTTGTGTTTTGTCCGGTCATGTCTTTATATATATACACCTTGCTAATTTATGATACTTTGGTTGGTATGGGGAAAAGTAGAACTAAAATCTCATTTTCATTGTAATTAGCTCCTGTTTAACTCTCTCTGTGCTTCATATTATTTCATTTATGGTGTTGCTACTATAGGATGTCTTCAATATTTAATTGCTTGATCAAAATGGCTAGGCATGTATATGATTCTTTTCTTTTGGCCCTTGTTGGAAAGATGCAATTTTCCTTGTGAAAAAAGCGTAGTTATTTGGTTTATGTATAGCATGCAGGCAAGAGTGACTTGTTCATCTGATTCAACTATGATTGTTGTTTCGGCCTCTCACATGTGAATTATTGGCTGCACAAAATACCTTCCAATTCAAGCTTGTAATAAACATAATACTAAGAATGAGCGTAAATTTGGGGGGATGACATCTCTCCCAAAAAGTGTGATACTTCATGTGTCATTACTTGTATTGATCAGAAAAATAATTAATTATTAAAATTTTAATTTAAATATATTTTTGTAATTAATCACAAGTATATTATATATAGAGTGATACATTTTTACATGTGCTAATCAACCTTTGTTTGGTCCCTGTGGTGAGAGTCACTGTTTTAAGATCGGGAAGTCCTTGACCCTTATGCCAAGTTCCTTACAGAAGGGCTATCCTATATTTTTTTCACGTTATTTTATTTCCTTCGAATATGTTCAAGATTTTTGCTACTAAAATAATACACATTTTTTGGATTTAATTGTGATCTATTAATCTAGTTATGATATGAAAATGAGAATTGTTTAGGTGCTTATATTTCTTACTTTGTCATATAATGTGAGCTATGGGTATAGGAGATTTAACTTTTTTATTTTTTCGGTACTACCAAAAAAAAAATTTATTTTAATTATATATATATATATATATATATATATATATTAATTTAAGGTTTCCAGAGCCAAAATAGTCCAAACATAAAAATTATTCTAGCGGATTGAAAAGACAAAAATATATGTTGTGTGTAGTTTTGTTTGAGAGTGACGTATCACTGAATATATGTATACACTTCTTATCTGCTGTTTTCTTCTTTATCTGGGTCTCTTGTAGTTGTTCCCAACCTGTTGATAAAATGCTCAAACCACTGGAATGTTTCAAAGATTATAGTATTATTGGATGTGCTAATTTAGTATTCATAGACTATGATTTAATGTTGATAAGCTGACCACACATTGCTTTTGTTTTTCTTGTAGGTTAGACATCTTAGCATTGTCAAAAACATTCACATTATGGGTAATATTGCATTGGAAAGTTGTATTTTTTAGAATGACAAAGTTTTTAAGGTTGAATTATAAGATCCAAACCTCTCTAAAATGAGTGGGACTCCTCTCCATTAATGGAGAGGCAAGTTATTAGTTTTACACTTGTTTTCAATGGCAAGAATCCAATATCATTCATTATCTTTAAAAGATAAAAATGTTATACTATATTATATTTTCATGTTATTTTTTTGGTACTTGTCTCTCCATTAATGGAGAGATCCTAACCCCTCTAAAACAGTCCTCACGTTCTGTTCTGATGACTTAATCCGTTCTGTTTGTAGTTCAAAAAACATCAATGTGACTTAGCTAGTATTATAAAAGACTGCTTCATTTTAACATGTTTTGATAAGTGTCTTTTAAGTTTTAACATCTGCAAATTCTTTAATAGAGAATTTTCAAATAGGAAATTGCAACCAGATTGTGGTTAGAATTCCTTTTCTGTATGACTATCAGTCTGTAAGAAGGGGCACAAATGATGGAGTGATAATTTTGCTTGCAGCTGGAAGTGTCATTGAAGCATTGTGTACCACATGTCTCAATATTGCGGTTGGTTGTGATAACTGTTGCAACCGCATCATACCACATTATTAATAATTTTATGAACTTCTTCCTCTTAGTTTTTGAAGATGGACCACCATGAATAGTATGTTAGCCACTTGTTTCGAATTTCCTGATCTTGTGTTTGGTGTTTCATTCAGCCTTACAACAAAATCTATACATTTGAATTGAGAAACTTTAGCAAGATTATCCACAAAAAAGACAAAAAATGAGAGGGCCACACAATTAACAGATCACGGAATTGATCAGGAAGACAGTTACAAAACAGGAAAAATACCATAGAAAAAAGAACTGCTAAGTGCTAATCAGCCAAAAGCAGGAAGAAAATAAAAAGAATACTTAACAATTACCATTTTTATAAACTTTAACTGTATGAGTGTATCTATGATTCTATATACATGTTGTTGGTAAAACATCTGGTTTCTTGATTGTTGAAAATTGAAATTGATGAAAAAACAAATATATTTTTTCCTTCCCTGTAATGCAAAATCAGCACGTGTATATCACTTGGCTTAATTCAAAAAATATATCAATTATGAAAAGTATGATTAAAATACATGTTTCTCATTCCAAAAGAATAATACTTAATATAACTCAAATATAATAAAATAAAATGTCATCTCTCACTATAAATAAGAAGTACTCTCTGTATGGTGGAGGATATGAGAGTTAGAATTAATAAATAATTCCAAAACATTGATAAATTGTACTCAACAAAAAAAATAGTACTTGTATGATGCATGAATCAAGGGTGTGGGGTGTTGAATCTGGATTAAATCTAAATGGAGAAACTGGAGGAGGTTTAAACACTGAAAAGGACAAAAATGGGTGGGACTACAGCCCACAGAAATATAACATAAAAGCCTGAATCAAGATTCAACAAAATTAAATTTTATAAAGTCAAAATCATGGTATAACTATCACCGTAATATAATTTATATTTTTCTATTTTGTCTTTGACATTTTCTAATTCTACAAAATCATATAATCCTAGGTGTAACATGATTATCTCTCATATATATATATATATATACACTATATATAAAGCCAAATATTTTATAACTACCTACATGGTCTAATTTTTTATTGTCTATTTGTCATTCTAATTAACTATTATTATAATGTTTATCACACAATAAAAGAAATATCAAAGCATCAATGTAATTTTTAATATAAGTTTTAATAATATCATAATTCACTCTCATATTTTTCTATTATATAGATTATAATATCATATGTCACTCAATATAAAAAATGTGATATAAAATTAAATATTTAATACTAAAAAATAAGAACACGGGTCCACATGCTAGTTTAAATAGATACAATTTAATGGATAACTTTAATAAATTTGTATTCATGCGCGTGTCTTAAGAAAGAAGATAAGCCCGTTGCATGCTTCTCTTGCTACCTCGTTAAAGCACCTACATAAGCAGTGGTAGATGCACTTCGCAGTTAAACAAAAAATGAATTATTCAACAGTATCACACTCGTTGAAGAACAACCCAATGGTTCCATTGGACTTCAAGAGTTTACACACCATACCTGATTCCCATGAATGGAACAAATCCATAGTTGTGGATGATCCAAACACCATTGAACCCATTCCCATCATAGACCTTACTGACCCAAACGCAGTGTCCCTTATAAAACAGGCATGTGAGAAATGGGGTCTAATGCTGATCATCAACCATGGGGTTCCAATGAACATAGTAAAAGAACTTGAACTTCAAACTTATGAATTGTTTTCATTACCATCTGAAAGGAAAGCATGTGCACATCGGTCAGAGGGAAGCCTCTTTGGTTATGGGGTGCATCGTGTTGCACCTTTCTTTCCAAAGCTGTTGTGGTCTGAAGGCTTCACAATGTTGGGGTCTCCACTCGAACATGCTGCAAAACTTTGGCCTCATCAACCAGACCAGCAAACTAATTTCTGGTATGTACCTGTCACCTGAGTTTTTTTATTTATATATATGTTGTTATCTTAACTTTAAATAATTCTAAATGAAACAAAATAATATCATTCTGATCAACGTACGTAAGTTCAAATTACTGATCACTCATATTTGTAACCAAACACTGCTGCTGCTGCATTTGTAATTTTTATCATGACATAAGTCTTCTGCTTCTTCAGGGTTGGATCCTCCTCAATATTGTATTACAACAGAGTTTGGTCATTTTTAATATTACTTTATTAAAAAAAATATTAAAATTTGGACCCTACATTTTTTTATATTATGTGTTAGTATTTGCACTTATCTAATAAAAAAGAGGATGTGTGCTGAAGTCTTAAACATGCATATCATTTAACTTTGAAATTTTACTTCATAGTTTTAAAAATACATAAAATAAAGAAACACCGTAGATGTCCTGATGTTCAAAAAAGTTTCCCCTTGACATATTTAATTTCTTAGGCGTATAGCTAAGCTTTGTTTTCATTAAGTACTTTTGACATCACGTTCTTATTATTAAAATCTTTTCCATTTGAAGATCATTCCGAAAATAAGAATTAGAACCTTGTTTGGTTTGAACAAATTTGTTTTTTTAATATAAAAAATTTACATTCAATGTTTAGACGTTTGTTTGGTGGGTTTTAATTTGTTAAAAGTAGAACCTTGAGAAAAACTAAAATGATACCTTCTTTTAGAATATATATTTTAAAATTTCTAAAAAATCTCATGCAAAAGTCGAAAAAAATATAATTTTTGTTTAATTATGTAGTTGAAGAGAAAATAACGTTTGATTTTATAAAAATCTGTGTAAATTATTTTTTTTATAATTTAAAAATAGAATGGAATACTTCATTTAAACATCTCATGCATTTGGATTAATCACAAATAAATTTAAGAGTCATAATGTGGTCTGGTAGTTAATGTGAAAGATTTAAGGAATAGATGGGAGAGATTGTGGATTCGAGGAAAAAATGAGTTATAAGATGATTTGATGATTAAAGAAAATGTGTGAAGTGAAAGAGGGTGAGAGTTCGAGTTTTCTTTTATATATAACTATTCCATCTTTTAAAGTTTTTATTGTATCATATATTAAAGGGTTGTTTGAATAAATATCTTATTTAAAAACATTATAAAAGTAATTAAGTAAAAAGGTTGAAAAAATATTATATTATATTTTCATAAATTTATTTTCACAAGTTATTCGTAAGGCACCCCTAATTAGAATACCGATCAGTAGTTGGGCGTTTCTTTAAAAAAGAAAATTTAAATTTAATTAAACCTATGTATAAGTATTACTATTTTCCAATGGGAGGCAAAGTAGAGTTTCAGATTACTATTCATTTATATTTTGACATAAAGTATTGAATATATGATATTGTTATTGGCATTTGTTAGAAGCAATATGCATTTGATAGTGCATGCATGGAATGGATCTTTATGAGGAAGTGCCGCCACGTCAATGATGTTTTGTTTGTCCCATTATAACAAACTCCTCTCTATTCTATGCCACTTCACCTTCTCTCATTGCTCACTCAACATTACGTGTTAACACATGCATTGTCTTTCTTCTACGTAATATATCATCATCTCCAATATATACATCACGCGTTCTATTTTTTACACAAACTGTGAATTGTGACCATTTAATTTCGCTATTATATTTTGTTACAGTACTGTAATGGAGGAGTACCAGAAAGAGATGAAGAAATTAAGTGGAAAGATGATGGAGCTGATGCTTGAATCACTGGGCCTAGACTCAGATGATGTGGAATGGTTCAAGCCCAAAATGGGTATTGACAGAGCCCAATGCATGCTTCAACTGAACTCATACCCAACGTGTCCAGACCCAGACCGGGCCATGGGCTTAGCCCCTCACACCGACTCATCAATCCTCACAATTCTACACCAAAGCAGTTCCGGTGGTTTACAAATCCATGAAGATGGCATTGGCTGGATACCGGTTAATGCGGTTCCCGGTTCACTAGTGGTTAATGTTGGTGACTTTATGGATATACTATCCAATGGTAAATACAAAAGCCTTTATCATCGTGCGGTTGTGAACAATACACATCATAGAATTTCAGTAGCGTTCTTCTATGTACCACCAAGTGATGTGAAGAATGAACCGTTGAAAAAGTTGATTGATGATGATAATCCACCAATCTATAGCCCAGTCACTTGGGCTGAGTATCTTCAAAAGAAGTCATACCTTGATGTCAAACCTAAACAAGGGACTTGAGATTAGAATAATAGCCGTACAATAATGCTACTTGTTCTCTTTTCCTTTCACATGCAACATTGTGCTATTTCCCATAATGAATGAATCGTGCGGCAAATCAACTTTTTATTTTTATTTTTGTTGCCATAACCAACTTTTTACTTTAATTATCGTCATATACTGAAGTGTATGGTAAAATATATAATGCACATTATACTTATTAGTAATTGATAATCTAAAAGCTATAACTCTAGCTTTATCATTTGTGTAATTGTAGGAGATTATCTTTGATATTTTAACCAATAATCATAAAATTGCACTTTAAGCAATATAATGCAGCTCAAACATGGACATATACTACAATCACAAATATAGGATATTTATTTCTCTTAAGCATAAATACAAAACAAGTATTTATGTACTTCTGTAATTAAGGTTAACCAGTTTCACTATATACTTTCCTATTTCTAAACCTAAATAGTATATCATTTATATAGGTAAAAATCCAAAACTTCCCTTGAACTGTTAAGTAGGATCTATACAAGAAAGCCTGTAATGTGTATGTCATCACTTCCAGATCTTTGAATGGTTGTCATGGCTAGCTGAGGCCACAAGTCAATTAACATTTGATACTGCCAAGGAAGATATAAGGTTGTCATGTGCAGGCAGAGACAATGTCTTGTTCTCAACAAAGTTCCACATCTCGAGAGTATGGAATCCAAATCCCATGATTCCACCACATAAGAACAAAACTTGGATCCAAAATACCATGTTTTTTCCCACATGTTTGATGGAATGATTATAAACAGGGGGAATACAAAGCATGCATATTAATTACATAGAGAGAAGTAATGAATCTGATAAAGGAGATAGGTAATCATTCTATTTGTAGCCTAATTTCTTATTACCATATGACTTTTATTTTGTATTTAATAAGGATGTTTTTTATTTGGAATTTTAAAAAAACTATATGAATATTATGTTCATGTATTTCATTTGCATATTTGAAAGAGTGTAATATTTATGCACTGACGGTTTAAAAATTTATACACAGTCAGTACATCATCTATCATTTTTTATTTTATTTTTATCTAAGAATCAATGATTTGAAAATGAATGATAAAGTAACAGTATAAAAACTCTTAGTCGTCACTACATACAATTTTTAGTCTATTTTAAATGTGTATAGCAAACACTACATCTTTTAACTTTTCAGAATATAGATATCAACTTATAAGTAGATAAGTATGTATCCAATACTTTCATGAATTTCACAAGCATAATTTAAATGCATATCCCAAATACTACATCTATAATTTTTCAAGAATATGCATATCATTCCTTGAAGATACTTCATAGTTATAACTAATGCATAAATAGCTAAATGAGGGGAAAATACAATTGATAGAAGATAGGCCATGAAGATGATTTTCATTCCTTGAAGTCATCCTTATCATCAATGGAAATTGGTTGGTTCCTCCAATACACAGCTAGAGCACTCCCCCCAAGCTGCATGATAATAATGAAAATTGGTAATTGATACATTCATTACTAAATCCTTTGAAAAGAATTGAACAAAATAAAATAGTCTCTAAGAGCGGAGAACATATCATACCGCCATGCAGACAACACTAACAGCAGAGGGAACAGCTACAAGGGGGTTTGTAAAGTGCTTCTGAGCAAGCAAAAACCCAAGAGCAGAGCTCTGCAGATTTTAACAACAAAAAGGTTAGACAAAACGAAGTATTCAATATTACCAAAGGAGTTACCTTGATTTTTAAGAGTAATCTTTCAAGTTTGAAGCATATTACAAAAATCCATTTGAATATAAATATGTTATACTGCTACAGATCACCATCCATTCACCAAAAACACAGTTCATCTAACATTATTAATCAATTGTTCTAAATATTATTTCTTGTTCTCTTGTGTGTACCTTGAGGTCAGTGGGTTCTTTTGGTATGAAAGCCCAAATCAATTCAAGATATAATTAGATCACTAACAAGAACAGATGATTCTTGCACTGAAAATCCCATCTCATCACAACTCACATATGCATGATAAGATGCCAATTCCGGGTGACATGATATATAATCAACAAAAGCAACATACATCATACACAGATAAAAGGAATGATTTTTAGATGTTAACCATGTAAGAAATGTACTCAACCCAGATAAACATAAAAATAAGATAAGAATAGACATGTTTATGCTTGAAGAAGTGGTTTACCTGCATCCCACATTCTATAGATATTGTGCGGGATGTGGATTCACCAAATGATAATTTTGAAATCCAATAACCAATACCGAATGCAGCAGCATGTAGGAAAACAACTGGCAGTATTAATTGTGCTCCTTGAGTTTTCAACACCTCCGCAACTTGCCCAATCTGTAAATTTAATACAAGTCAAATTCACATGTAAAAGAAAACTGGCAAATGATATAACTTGCAATGAAGTGAACTGCTAGCTAGAGGAAATTAGTGCTATTGAGCATCATTTTCTAGTCAACTTACTGGGCTTGCACAAAGAAGAGTGGTCAAAATAACTCCTATCAGAGGCGTAATCGTGATTATCTTTGAAGTGAACTTTGGGAAAAACTCATTTGCCAAAACTGCCAGATAAAGCAAAAACGTTGTAACTCATCATACTCTTTAAGCACCAAAATTTACACCAGGTCAAGGCACATCGGTATATCTATTCAAGTGCCCATAGAACCAACTCTAACACATAACATGAAAGATCCATCTCTTACCTCCCACAATTGTTGGGACTAAAACAACCTGAAAAGTGCTAATTGCCAGGCCCTGAAAAAGATAGAATATCCGTTTCATTCGATGAGTGAAGGTAACAAAAAAAAAGGAGGTTATTTATATGACAGAAATTATCCTGAAAATCTCATTATAGACGACGGAGTGCAGGACACCAAATATGTCATAAAGACAGACACAACTTGAGAATGAACGAACTTCTGTATGCTAAGATGCTAACTCCAGATGAAAGGATGTATAATCAACAAAAGCAACATACATCATAAACTTGTAAAACTTAAAGGAATAATTCATAGATGTTAAAGAGGTAAGAGTTATACTCAACCCAGATAAACAATTAAAAAGAAAATAACAAACACTTATTTAGGTATGATCTGTTTTTAAATGTCAAATATAATTTTTTGTGTCAACTTGCCCATAGGAGGATGACATCATATCATTTAAATGAAATTTTTTTAACATCCTTTTCATGTCAAGGGAGATACATGCCAGAACTTACAGCAGCATCAACTGGAACAAGTTGACCAGCAAGGAGCTTTGTAAGTAGAGGTGTCATAATAATTGCTCCAATAGTTGAACACCTGTAAAACAGTAGTAACATCTATAAATATCTCCAAAACCGAATATCTAAAAAACAGATTTCTATCCACTAGTTGCACATTCATTTTAAACGTACGTTGTCATAAGAACAGAAAGTGCAACATTTCCCTTTGATATGTATGTTGCCACATTTGATGCCTGACCTCCAGGACAACATGAGACCAGAATAAGACCAGTTGCAAGAGGAGCCGAAAGTTTGAGTGTCTGACAATCAGAGATCAATTTTAGAAGATTACGATTATTATAGGTTCTTATGATGCATAATACACCAGCTATATAAATTAAATCACTAATCATACAAACTTTGGAATCTGATTAAAAAAAACACATTTTTAACATAGAATAAAGAGAATATGACATAAATAGACCTGGTAGATTATTAATCGGAACTGGGCTACAGTCTTAAAAGGTTATTGTATTTAAACATTTAATGAAGAAAAAATAAGGCATTACAAATCCCAAATTCGGCTTCAATAAATAAATAGTTATACTAAATACTACATACATATCTATGGAAACTACAAATGTCTTTACCATGATTATCATAGATCTTATAGTGAAATAAGGACATTAAAGTGTAAGCTTGAAAGGGAAGACCTGATAATCACATAAATGAAATCCTTAAATATATGTTTATGCCTATAATGATTTGCCACTCCATCTATGTTCTCTGTCATTCTCTTTCAAAGAAAATACATCTGTGAATTCAGGGGCAGACCTAGGTTGAGGAAATAGTGGTGGCCGCCCCCTCCCACAGATAACTCATTCACATATACATAACCTGAAACTTGAAGTTCCGCCACTGCGTGAATTCATACCCCAAAAAATGGCACACCAAGAATTACTATCCTTTGCTTAATCTCTTGAACATTTATCCATAAATTTATTTACTCTCACGTCTAGAAATTGCTCCTGTTAGAGACAGTAAATAACTTGCCAATCTAGTGACATTTTGTATTTGGTAGGAATAACATTGTCAAAGACATAGAAGAGCTTGAAAGTATAGCATAAACATATAAGGGGTCCCCAAATAATTAGCAAAATTCAATGAATGATCTCCAATAATGGCCAATATCATATTTTCATCTTAAGAGTAAGAAATCTTTTAATTGTTTATTATACCTTCTCTAATGTAAAGATAATGTAAAACAAAAAATAAAAGGACATAAGACATTTTCAAGGGAAGCAAAGAGAGAGTGAAGTGTGAAATTGCCCAACTAATAATTAAAAAAATACCATTGCAATGGCAAAGCCTAACATAGGTTTGATTAAGTATTGTGCAAGAAACCCTACACCCACCTGCAAAAAAAAAAGTAAATGACCTTAAAGTGGAGAAACAGACAAATAAACTTTTTCTTTCATGTCATTGATTGTCCCTTACAGTCCATGGATTTCGAAGACATCGTCTGAAATCCTCGAATGTCAATGTCAAGCCCATAGATAGCATAAGGAAACCCAAGCCAAGGGTAAAAAGATCTGTCTCCAACCAAGTTACCTGGAATAAAGCCATACTTTTACATCAGTTAATCAACATATTTGCAATCAACAATGTAAAAAGCTGAAAAGGCAGAAGTATTACCGCAGCTGGCTTGTAAATGCCAACAACAGCTCCCAAGATGACCTGCCCAAGTAAGCCAGCAAACTTTCAAACTACTGACAAAGCAAGAAGTTAGAAAATTTAGAGATGGCATGGAAGAAAGTTGTTAGACTTACCCACACGGGAAAAAGAGTGGTTAAGGTTTCAATCACTTTCTCATACTGGCTCAACCCACCAGAACTTTCAGGGATATCCCCAGAAACATTTGTTGTAGCCTTGCACAATATTAAAGAGTTCCTAAACGATAAACCAGTTATTGGCATTTTAAATCAAGAATATGAAAGGAGAGGAAGACACTCTTGACTCTACCCTTGAAAAGGCACGCAGTTAAATTCCACCAAAGAAACAAAGCAGAAACCTGCCAATCTTTGGTATAATTCGTGAAACATGATTAAATTACTCTAGTCCATAAATTTTAAGTTTAAGAGAATAAAGAGTATGCTTAAATTTCATAACTGTAGTATATGTTTATAATTAGATTTCAGAAGTCACATACCTTATAGATGAGAACAAATAACTGAACACTCATAAGATGTTTCTTATATTTAATTAAACATTGGCAAATAATTATTCCAACACCTATAAAAAAACTGTGGAAATGTGAGAGGTTGAGTTTTTTTTCCCTTTAAATAAGATTATTCCATTTCTTATTTATAGAAATGGTAGTTGCACCACTCACTGTAAGTCTGTAACTACATCCGTGGGTTTATTTTGAAAGAAAAAAAAACCATCTTCATATCAAGTTGTACCATCCTTTGTTTACATTAAGCTCTTGTACATTTCTCTAAAGAACCATTTATTCCTATGTCTAGAAAGTTAATGCTACCATGGACAGAAAATGACAATCCAATAGACATTGATAGGAAAAAGTAACTTTGACAAACACAGAACTTAGAAGTTGACTAAAATATATAAGTAATCCAAAAATAATTAATATAATTCAATGAACGACCACCTGGTTTAACATAAAGCATAATATATGGAATGGTCCTCGGCTTATTGCCTTTGCAGGAATCAAGGATCTCAAACAATGAACATTGCCCATATTTTCTTCACCATAAGAAGTCTAATATACCTTTAATCGCTTCTATAACCATCGCTGCTCAAAAGCTGGACCAATTATCAATTCTTTTTATTTCAAGGTTTATTACACGTCTTCTTTTTTCCGTTTATATCTACATTAAAATAAAATGAGGAACTTTTCACCCAAGGGAATAATATTTAGAAAAAAGGCGGCACAGTGAAAACATTATTGCCTAAACAGACTATGCCTTCAGATAGGAGCTCAAAGTTTGCCATATTTCCTAAACTTGTGATTGCTTTTTACAAAAACACCCAAAGTTCTATGCACTCAATAATGACAAAAAGAAACTCCCCCAATCTACCCTCTGATAAAAGCTATAAAGTTTAACTTTACGAATTATTTTAAGTTCTTAATTCCAATACACTTGGGCCCTATATATCTGGCTTCTCCGGAAAGAATTGCATGATAGCATGTAGTAATGCAGTAGTATGAAGTCCATTCCCTGAAATTCCTCGTGAGATATCAATTAAGAAAAACAACAACTTAGACAATCCTTTTAGTCCAGAGTCCAGACCATTATTCTAAGAGCAGTCAAACAGAGTTAGACACAAGTCTAGTCCTATTGTTGTATAGTGTATACTAACCATGCTTCAACATTACAAACTCTACAACCAATATTAAATTTTGGCTCAATACTAACCATGTTTAAAAAGATTACCTTTCTGGCGTTTGATAGATTATGGAAGGTCTTGCAACATTAACAAGTGGACCCCGCAATTTGCTTCGGATTGCACAGCTTCTTCCATTATCAGGCAGACAGAACCCACCTTTTAGATCTTAAAAACGGAAACAAAACAAAAACTTATTAAGAAAACCATTAACATAATGAAAGAAACAACATAACACATTTTCAAGAATGTCGTAAAATAAAAATAAAAGGAAGCCCATATGAAACATACCCAGATGGTTACTATGGAATTTATTCCAAGAAGGGGTATAGGGGCTTGGCTTAGAAAGCGGATCAAAAGTGCCAAATTTATAGTCTCTGAGAATGATTCTGGAGATGGAAGAAGCCATGGGGTTTAGAGGGTTTTAGTTGAAAGGGAATTGGAGTTTATAGCATTGAATGAGTGAGTGTCATTTAATTGAAATTGAAAAGGAGAGTATATTAAGTCCAAGATGACAGAGTGAGAATTAAAATTGACAAGATTTGTTGTTGTGGATAATTGATGCTATCGTGGAAAACAAAGAACCACACATGCCTGCATTTCCTAATCCACATCTTCCCAACCAAAATTTTCAACTACCAAATCTATATTTATGCCACCGTTATTTCCGAAGTATCATCATATTTGCACATAATTTCTCACCTTTTCTTTTAACCAAATACACTTATGTAATCTTGATAAATTTAATTTAATATTTATATCAATATAAAGTTTTTTTATATGATTAATGATAAATGATACTGCATAAATTATTATTATATATAGATATTAAAATTTTAAACAAAATGTGACTATAATCTTAATTTTTTTCACAAGTCAAAAAGTATAATTCTTTCTATGTTTTGGAGTAATTTCTATTCTCAAATATTTCCATAGAATGAACTCATGCAAGAGTATCTTTAATATTATGATGTGGATGAGTGAGCTAAGGTTTAACATATATGCTAACTAATTAACAACTATTAACTATTGCTGGAAAATGGAAAAGAATTTTTCACCTTAGCATGTGCGCTCCTCTCGCCAGATGTGCTACGGAAAAATATAAAATTTTGTTATTAATATATGAGTCCCTTTTGAATAGAAAATGTTTTTTTAACTTGAGGTAAAATGTAATCTCAAAGTTTAACACGTTTCAAAAGACTCAAATTTCTTTGGTACGAAGCAAATACTTAAAATTAATATATAAAACATATATTAGATATTAACTTTGTTATTTATGTACCTAAATTTTGAGATCATATGTGGCGCAGTATATATTTAACTCTATTTTTTATTTTTTTTAAACATACATATCATATTTGTGTCAAGAAATTGAGCAATGCCACGTAATTCATATATCTTGCATTTTTCTTTTATTTTCATTGATCTTAAACTTGTACCTTCTTCATTGGCTAACTTGCTTTGTTAACATTGAGTAGGGGATAGGTTTTTTTGTTGTTGATAATTTAGGTGTATAAGTGATATATATATATTTTTTTTTGTGCAGTGGAAAACCAAACTCCAAAGGACTTTCATATGGTATTAGGTTTATGCTACATACTTTTATTATGCTTCATGATCCGATCTGAATATTGATATGGATTCAGGATTATTCGTAATTTTTGCTTCATGATCTAACTTCATTTTATTTTTATTATGATACCTAACTTTATCTGTTTTAAAAGGGAAAAAGCTGAAAAAGAAACCAAACATATTCATGTGAAGAATTGTAATATTACGGAGATGTAGGACCCTGCGATTTGAAGTCTTAGTAATTGAAGGTTATCAAATCTATCATCATCGTCATCATGTACTCGTTGAAGCTGCTAACAATTTGTCATCAATTTTGGTTGCAGAAGCAAGAGTTGGGAGAAGAAAGGCGTGTCACTTATATCAATATGTACAACCACTGGCCCCTACACACTTTGGAGAGATTAATTATAATATGGACCATTAGCTCATAATTCATGAAAAGTGTTGAACTTTCTGCTCGATTTATGTCAAATTCAAACAATTTAGAATGTGGGTATGTATATATGTGTGTGTCCTACTTCCTACAGGGTACTTGCATTGGTTATTTGGAGGAATCATGATAAGGCATCCAATGGCTGAATATGTCAATTTCTACATGGAAAACATCCATTATTGTGACAGCCATAAGAGTCCACATTTCAACACATAAGAGTCCAATAAAGTGAATAAAGAGTATTAAAATTATATTTTGACCCAAAAATTTTAGTCATTTTAGGTGTATGATTCCATCATGACCTTCAAACTTCACCAATATGGGACTACTTCACCGGATTCACACTTACACATTAGCATTAATGAGGTCCAAGTTTGAGATTAAAGGCTTATTTATAGCTAACTAACACTAACAGAGTTTTCACTCTATCCAAACAAAATTTAACTAAGCATAGTGATATGAAGATGAAAGTATGATTGGAACAGAGTGGTTGACATTACTGTGTAGTCTGCAGTGGCGAGTAGGATTCCCATGATGGCCAGGGCTTAATTTGGGGACCATATATATGCTTTACACAATTAAACCTCTTCATAATTTGTTTAACATGTGCATGAAAGGTCAATAATGTACCCCAAGATTATGATAATAGTATTTTTTGCTAGCTGTAGACCTTCAAAGAAGGCCAGTGCAAACTTCTCAAAAGCAAAGGAGAGTTGGTGATTCTAGTTAATTGCTTTTACAAGGACTATTGTTTTAATTTATTTTACACATGAAGAATGTATATATGTTCCAATCACTTACACTTTCTACTTTGTGTTCTTCAATGCTCACATGATTACTCCAGATACTATCTTCCATGAAAATTTTGAGGAATTAAAACTAGAATCAATTCATGCTGTGATGAATAGTTATATGACAGAAATCTGCATTAGGCAGTCTTCCATTCATTATTCATCTAATTACTAAGGCCACAACATTTGGTACTGAAATACTTGTAGCCTTTTGATTAGGATGATTTTTAGATTTGTTTCATAAGAGAATATAACATTACTAACTTATTTTGTATTGAGTGTATCACTACCAAACTAAATAAATTTCTCTCTATATATAGATTTTGAAGGTATATAAGACTCCTCATATCTCATTTTTCTTCCTGACACTCATATTCAGCAATTACTACTCATTTAGCTCACATTTTAACATCGTCTAATGATCAACAAGTGCTTTCAAATAATGGGGGTTAGGATTCAGCGTGGATGGATCCATTGTTGCACTTACCTCTTATTTCTTCCGGTCAAAGTAACAATTCTAGGCCCAGCTGCTACAGCAACAAAGGTGTATGTGTGATATATAGGCCATATCCGTGTGCAGTAGAGTTCTATTTAACATTTTTTGACTGAACAGTTAATAAACTAAATACTAACAAAATAATAAGAATTCATCTCTACAAGCAATTGGCAGTTTATATACTAGAATAAATGCCGGCAGATGGAATATAATTGAACCTAAGGTGGGGTATATAAGCCACATCCCTGTGTAGTAGAGCTCTCTTTTTCATTACTAATAAACTAAATACTGACAAAATAATAAGAATTCATCTCTAAAATCAATTGGCAGTTTATATACATCAATAAGTGCCAGCAGATAGAATATAATTCAGTAATAGACAAAAAAAAGTTCCATAAATACCATACTGATTTTTCTCATTTTTCCTGTGACCTATATGAGTTATTTGTGAGTGGGGGGCCATTTTCTGGAGCAATGGTTTATTTTCACTATTTGCTCTAGAAGATTTCCGCGTGGCATTGTTTGTCATGTGCAAAATTAACACATATGAAAATAATAATGATACTATAGTGGGGACAATGGCTCAAAATGGGGGAGTGTATAATTTTTGGCATACGCCTATTGGCTGGAAACATAAGATGAAGACCCAATATGCCTAATGATGACTTGGAATATGAGGAGGAGATGATGATTAATCTTAATTTTTTTTCTTCAAATAATGACCATATAAACTTTTTTCACCATGTGCTATAATCTCCATCCGAGAGGATCTCCATATATTAGAATAGGTCCAATCATATTTCATCTGCTGGCATTTATATGCAGTAGTGGAACACAGCTAGACCTAGACCAACCGGAACCCCTTTAATAACCCACTTAATGCATCTTAATGCAAAAGATGTCAACGGCTTAAGATTACACTTCTCTACCAAAAATGAATACTCAAGTACTTTCATAGTTTCATACAAAGATCTCATCCATCAAACGCTTAATAGGAAAGTGAATCCAATAGTAATAATTGATGTAATTCCTGAAATGTTTCAACCTCAAAGCAAAGAAATCATATTGTTAGTAGAGATTTGATTTAGAATTTTAGATACACATCCTTGACATACCTTTCTTAATGTAAAGATACCTATATAATATCGAGAGTAAGTAATCTTTCCAAAACAAAATCAAGTTTTTGGGATGAGCCTAAAATTAGTTGTCTTGTAAATTGAAAGTCACGAATTCTAATTCTAAAAAAAGAATATTCCCTTATAAGGTCAAGGTCACATAACATATATTTAATTATTTACTATGTTCATATTGTATTGGATGTGAGTCTTCTGCATTAATTTTCTATACTTAGATACCATGATTCAGAAATTCATTAATATAATCATGGCTCTAATGTATTTTATTTTACAATGATGAATAGACTAAACTTGACTAGAAATAGGAAAACTAGCCATCGAACTCACCGAATCTTTACATTGTGGATACCTTGTGTTAAATTGGAAATGGGTCTTACTGTTAGAGGATACCAACCTAGTTAGTAAACTATACCAACATGGTGATCCATCAAGCCGGTTAATGAACACATTAATTAATGGAAAGAAGAAAAAGAAACAAAAATTGTGTTTACTGTGATCGGTGTATACTTGAATGAAAATGGTTAAGATGACCGTGTCCACTTCACGAAGTCAAATGACCCAAAACTCAATATTTATTGAATAGGATCTGAGTGTGACACCGATTTTTGGATCGAATATGTTGTGTAATGTATTACTCCACTTTGTGTTGTCAAAGTATTGAAATTGATAAATGAAAACCAAGCAGGCACCTTTTCACGGACCTGAACCGTCTGATGAAAACCAGGTCCACGTTTCTACCAGATTATTACATCAATCATACATCTTATAATTGCATTGCCCCTTCTTCAAACATTTTTCTTTTTTATATCCTCTTTAGCCCTTCGCTAAAGTTTTAAGTTTTAACCACTCCTAACCAAATTCCTATATCCTATAATATAATAACATGCATAGGCAGCGACAAACACCCTCTGTTTTATTTTGTCTGTACAAATATAATAGTATAAAAATGTGGAGTATTACTTTACAGAAGTGAAATGATAAAGTGATCTCCAGGCGAGAGAGAGGCGCGTGGGATACGTGGAGGGTGAAAAAGCGTTTTTTGTAAAAAGAATTAAGTGGTATAATTAATTAATTAATTTATAAAAAAAACGTATGGAGTTTAGTGTTTGGGCCAATGGCAGAGAGAGTGGTTTCTGTTTCTGTTTCTGTTTCTGTTTGGGTTCAGCTTTTTTATTATCACTTTTGAGATAGTATAGGTGTGTGTAATGTGTTATGTGTACCTTACAAAACCTCTACCCTCTACCATTTCCCCCACAATTCCCTTTCTTTTTATGGCATTTCGCCGGAAAATCCCTTCCACATTCTCTTCTCCTCTTCATTAATGAAACAACGAAACACTCACCTAATGGCGCTGATAATTTTCCTCCTCCTCCTCCTTTCGCATCATGAACTTAGTTTCCGAGTCAATTCAGAGCCAACTCAGGACAAGCAAGCTCTCCTTGCTTTCATTTCTAAAACCCCACACGCTAACCGTCTCAAATGGAACTCTTCTGGATCCGCTTGCAACTGGGTTGGAGTACAATGTGATTCAACTAACTCCTACGTTTATTCATTACGTTTACCCGGCGTTGGTCTCGTTGGTCAGATCCCAACCAACACCATTGGTCGTCTCACTCAGCTTCGTATCCTTAGTCTTCGCTCCAACGGTCTCAATGGTCAGATCCCCTCTGATTTTTCCAATCTCATTTTCCTTCGCAGTCTCTACCTTCAAAATAATGTCTTCTCCGATGAGTTCCCACTGAGTCTCACTCGACTCACTCGTTTAACTCGCTTGGATCTCTCTTCTAATAACTTCTCTGGCACGATCCCTTTCGCTATCAACAACTTAACCCATCTCACTGGTCTCTTCTTGGAGAACAATACCTTCTCTGGTAAACTTCCATCCATTACAACCAAATTAATCAACTTCGACGTTTCCAATAACCGCTTAAACGGTTCCATTCCAGAAACCCTCGCCAAATTCCCCTCGTCTTCTTTCGCTGGAAATTTAGATCTCTGTGGTGGTCCTTTAAAGCCATGCAAGTCGTTTTTTCCGGGACCGGCGCCGTCACCAGAGGCTACAGTTCCGTCAAACGCGGTCCACAAGAAGTCTAAGAAGCTTTCCACCGGTGCCATTATCGGAATTGTGGTAGGGTGTGTAGCGGGTGCGTTGTTACTGCTGCTGCTTCTGTTGTTTTGTTTACGGAAGCGGCAGCGCGGTCAACCACCGAAGCCGGCAAAGCCAGTATCAACGGCAGCTCGTAGTGTGCCTACGGCGGAAGCAGGAACGTCGTCGTCGAAGGATGATATAACGGGTGGGTCAATGGAGGCAGAGAGGAACAAGCTGGTGTTTTTGGAAGGAGGAATATATAGCTTCGATTTGGAGGATCTGCTTCGTGCTTCGGCGGAGGTATTAGGGAAAGGAAGTGTGGGGACTTCGTATAAAGCGTTATTGGAAGAAGGGACGACGGTGGTGGTGAAGCGGTTAAAGGATGTGGTAGTTACAAAGAAAGAGTTCGAGATGCAAATGGAGATGTTGGGAAAGATTAAACACGAGAATGTGGTTCCTCTTAGAGCTTTCTACTTCTCCAAAGATGAGAAATTGCTTGTTTATGATTACATCACTGCTGGTAGCTTGTCTGCGCTTCTTCACGGTAACCATTCTTTTATTATAATTTTACTATTTATTTTTAAATTTTAATCTTGAGTTCATAGTTTTTACATAATAGTGCTTGCCTTTCTGGCATTGTTCCGTTCATATGGAAAAACGTTGTCTTTTTATGGAATTCTTGATTGATCAATTCCTGTTCCAGCTGTTATAGGGGTGGAAATTAGATTATTTTGATAAATTGGAATATTTTAATATTAGGTGAGTGTGCTCCGTATAGCATTATATAATGGAGGTGGGTAGTGTGTGTTATTTTATTTTTAGTGGACAACTGATAAATTATAATGGAGGTGATTATATATTAAGATATCAATTAATGAATTATTTGGAGTTAGGATTTGGGAGTTTATGGTTGGTGGCAAGTTTCTAAAGTAGCGTGTATTGCGCTGCTTCCACTGTGATGCTTCCTTAATCCATGCTTCTAGAGCAAACATTCTTAACTCATGAGTGACTCTGTCTTTCTTTAATTTTCAATTCCCTTTCATTATTCTCACTCAACATCCCAAACAACAACATGCACTCATGATACAGCATTGTGACCTTACCGACATTATTTCTATGCCTTTTTTAATACCTTCTTTAACTTGTAAAGGAAGAGAAAAAATGTCTAACACACTTATAAGAATAAAGAGAAAAGTCGTTTTGAACATTGCTTTCTATGCCTTTTTGATTGTGACTCTAACTTCACTTAACGTAACTAAATTACTGTGAATACAGGGAGCAGAGGGTCTGGGCGAACACCTCTAGATTGGGATAGCAGAATGAGAATAGCACTAGGGGCTGCAAGAGGGGTTGCATGCCTCCACATCTCAGGCAAGGTGGTTCACGGCAACATCAAATCTTCGAATATACTCCTCCGGGGACCCGACAACGATGCAAGCGTTTCAGATTTTGGCCTCAACCCATTGTTTGGTAACGGAGCCCCATCTAACCGTGTTGCCGGTTATCGAGCTCCAGAGGTATTAGAGACTCGTAAGGTAACATTCAAGTCTGACGTGTACAGCTATGGAGTGTTGCTGTTGGAATTATTAACTGGGAAGGCACCCAACCAAGCTTCACTGGGTGAAGATGGCATTGACCTCCCCAGGTGGGTGCAGTCAGTGGTTCGTGAAGAGTGGACAGCAGAGGTGTTCGACGCTGAGCTCATGAGGTTCCATAACATAGAAGAGGAAATGGTTCAGCTGTTGCAGATTGCAATGGCTTGTGTTTCGGTGGTGCCTGATCAGAGGCCAAGCATGGAGGAAGTGGTGCGCATGATTGAGGACATGAATAGGGGAGAGACTGATGATGGTTTAAGACAGTCCTCTGATGATCCTTCTAAAGGATCTGAAGGTCACACCCCACCCCCTGAGTCAAGGACACCACCTAGGTCCACACCTTAAAGAGGAGGAAAAGAACATAACAAAGTGATGCCTTGCTCTTACCTTAATGCGCGCATTGACTTGCTTCAGGGTGTTGTCAAATTACTGTGTATTTTATTTATATATCAATTTGAATGATTTGTTGATGAAATGGGGTGGGGGGTTGAGAGAGGGATTGCAATTAACCATTTCATGAAACTTAGTTGCAGATTTGTTAATGTTAATTTTTTATTTTATTATTTTGTTTTTGTCCATAATTAATTACTCATTCTCTTGTCGAATACTCCTATCTCCTGTGTCAGCACTCAGCAGCATGTTGATATTTTCACTCTTCTGGTTGAAGATTCATTCACATTAATTATTTAGAAAACAGCAATGACATCAAATGATTGGTGTTAAAAAATTGAAGAGAGTGGGAGTGTGATGTATTTTAGCGTGTAAGTCACTCACTCACTCACTCACTCACTCACATCACATGGGGAGTGAGAGTGTGTATTTGTGAGGAAAGGAAAGGGAAGGGGTGGAGAACAGGCTGGCTCTACTTTGTGCCCTTTTATGACCCAGCCTTTGTCATTTTCGGTGAGTGATCTTCGGAGATTAATTTATTTTGTAGAAATAGTCAAAGTATGTTTTCTACTCCTTTTATATAGATCAAAAGTATTTCTTAAATTAGACAATTAATTTTATTCAAGTCTCTTCCATTATATTGGTAAAAAAGTATAAAACATAAAATATAAAATATTTAAATATTTAAATGAAATAACAAGTTAAACTTAGAAGTAACTAAACAAGTATAGGAAATGTAGTTTATTAAGTATAAGCGGTGGCGTGTTTATTAGCACTAAGCCCTTGGGTATCGTGAGGAAATCAAACAAATACCTTATGACCATGAAGCTCAACCACATTCTTTGCCCTACGTGTTCTTCACCTAACACTTGAACACATTATTTCCCATTAATCGCCGTTTGATGCTTATCACACTTTTTCGGGAAAATAGGGTTGCATGAGGTAATCATCATCAACGTCCAATAAACTACTTTCCTTGCCGCCCAATTTCAAATCATTACAAAAAATACACCAAAATTATATGTCAAAATCATTTTTTCTAGTGACTTTAAATCCTAGTTATCTATTGTTGTTGGGTGATAGTTGGATTTATATTACAGTGTAGAAACGGGGATCCATTACACGGTATCTATATAGCTATTATAGTCATTACCAACATGATTATCACAACAAATATTATGAACATTTAATTTATTTTATATTAACCATAAATAGAATTACATTTATTTTATACATATATATTACAAAAATGTGTAATTGGTTTTAGTGGATGACTTCCTCACTTATACAAAAAATTATGTCTACTCTTCCATTTTTACTAAGTGTATGTTTTATCGGTAAATGTTAGTATGTTAGTATTTTTGTGAACGAGATTCAAACCTTCAACATTTTTACTACATCCTTTTCTTTAATCATCTGTCACCTTATAAATCATTTTTTATTTTTTTTAATTTACTATGAGTGAGACTTGAACCTACAACATCTTTCACTTTATTCCTTAAACCCTTCACCTAGGAACAAAAGAAAAATAAGAAGAAAGAAGTTCCTGAAAATGCAACTTCATGTTATTATTTTAAGTGTAACTGAAATTAGTTCAGAATATGAAAAAAGAAGGATTATATAAAGGGTGGAGGTCAACTTACTCCAAAAGTAAATTTTTTAAACTTACTTTATATCTTAGTCATCAATTCTAGTGAAATCTAATGGTTTAGATTTACCCACTAATTCAAACCATTTGATTTCTCTAGAATTGATGACTAAGATGTGGATTAAGTTTAAAAAATTTATAGGTTAATATTTGATATGAACTTTTCATTATTTTTTGACCGGGTTCAAAAAAAAAATTAGCACAGCCCATAAGAAAAGATCGTCTGTCACAATAGCCCATACTATGAGAGAATTCCGCAGCAGACTAAACTAGTTATGACCTCTTGATTAATATTATTGTATTTGAATAAGGGAAACAATGACATCACTTGTCCCAAAATGATGGAGCAAGTTAGGGGTGAGCAGGACCCCGTCCTATCCATTCATCCGGTATGGTCTGATCGTGGTCGGGCCTGAAAATGGCTAGGTCTCATCGGGTCTAGGTCCGGATTCGGGTTCAAAAAATAGACTCAGTCAATATTTACAGTCAGGTATGGACCAAACAGGACCCGTCTTGGCCCCGTCCCATTTTCACTTTCTCATAATGTTTGTATGTGTCTCTGTTCAAATATATACAGAGTAAAGATACTTTTTTGGTCCAAAATATCATTGATTCTATAATTTTTCATCATATATACATGTTTAATGATATATATACATATATGTCAAATTACATATTCACAATAATAAATAATATTTAGAAGACTTTATGTAAAATGAATATACATTATATTTAATTGGGTCTAGGGTCAAGTCCAGGTTTAAAGGCTGACCTTGTGAATATTTAGGGTCGGATTAACTCTAGGTTTAGGGTCGGGTTTGGGTTCAGAAAAATGACCTGAACAACATTTAAGGCCGGGTAAGGACAAACCTTAACCCGTCCCAACCCGGCCCACACTAACCCCTAGAGCAAGTAATAGGGAATGACATCGATTAATCAACTCCGTTGGGCACAATCCACAAATTAGAAGAGGCACTCTAACTTGTTAATCACTATTAGTTAGAGAAAATATTAATCTGTTATTCTACACCATGTCCCAACGTTTTTTTAGCATTACTCTTCTACTAGTAACTAGCTATTAAACACAGACACTATACGATATGACAGAATCTGAGTGCTACGTAAAGTGTAAGATCATTAGGGTCTATTTCCTTAACAATAACGATTTTTCTTATGACTGCGTGGCATTATTACAACATATCTAACAAGAACGTTAAATTAATAATCAGCAATTAAAACCTACATGAATTTAACTTGTATTTTTTGTTTCATTCCCTGATTTGCAATCTTAGAGGCTCAAATTATTAGAACCTTTTGTTTTCTAAGATAACATTGAAAAGCTAGCCTCATCACCATGGTGCTAATTGTACAGGAAAGAATGCATACTCTAGCTCGTTACTGAAGACCCATGAAATGATGGAGATGACATCTTTATTCATTAGTTTAGAACATCTCCTAGTGTTTGCATACTGGTAAACACCTGAACTGATATAGAAAAAATCGACATTTGATTTGATAAACTGTACATTCTGATTTTAATTCATTAAATAATCTAAAAGGTGATATAATTTTACTTGCTCATTATAGAGTTATATTATTGTTAACGAACTTTTTCATACATATTTTATAATTAGGCTTTTATTATACTGACATCTTGAAGTGGGCAAATTTCAATTATCATGGTTCTTAGCTGGTAGCTCTAGATATGATTCTAATTAAACTTAATTTGCATAGGGTTCTGATTAAACTTTTCCATTTCAACCTGGTGTGACTTACCCGAACATATTAAACCTTGATGTTCATTTACTAATATTTTCATAACTCACAATATTAGGCTGAATTTTGTCTCTCCCAGTAAACTATTTTTAATATACATAATAGGTATCCAACATTTGGGATCGTGTTATAAGAAACTCAGTTATTTATTCATCAACTGTATTGGAGTCTCGCTTGAAGTACAATTTTTGTCCAATTACTAATAAAATTTATTTGCTTATAAATAAATAAGACTTTTGCAAATCTCCAATGTTTATATAAATATATATATAGGGGAGAGTGCTCCAAAAGTAAGTGGAAAAAACTTACTCCAACATCATGATCATTCATTATTGGGAAATCCAATGGTTTGAATTGGTGAGTACATCTAAACCATTAGATTTTTCAAGAATTGATAGCTAAAATGTGAGATAGATTTTTTCCACTTACTCTTGTAGTAAGTGTATCTCTCCCCATATATACAACTGTACTGTCTCGCTAGATTTTTGAATTGGTCAAACTGGTTATTGTCATATTGCTTATCAAATTGTTCACGTTATTTATATAATTACGACGTATAACTAGGTTATATCCATGCTACGATGCTGCATGAGAAAATTAAACAATTAAAAAGTTCAGAAGAACCTGCTCGGTCATGCGTTTTAATGTGTAGTGATTTGGTATTTCGAAATTTCTAATTATACCATTGATGATGTAATGATAGCTGATTTTCTTTACATTATTTAACTAGTAGACTCACTTGCTTTCTAAAGATTTAGACCCTTGCTATTTTAACTCGTAAAAATATAAAAAACATAATTTTATTCTCTAAAGAATTTACCATAAGTCTTGTTAATCCTTTGGTTAGTTTACATCTGTTTAAGACTAGGTTAACTAACACGAATGACTCGTTAACTATATTCGTATCATTTCCCTTATTTGATAATCCCTATTTCATATCTATGAATTCCTCACCTTCAATTCAATCATCTTCTCAAGCTCCTTCTTTCATGGTCATTGTCGTAATGGACCTGTGACCATCGTCGTCGTAGAACCCAATCGTTGTTGTCGTGCCCTTCTACTTGAGTTCAGATTTGAGGTAAATCGCCACTTTTGTGTTTTGTTGGAAAAGAATATAAATCAGATACAGGAACTCCAACATTTTACTTTTAAAAAATGAAAAAACTCGGTTCCATTCCGTGCATTTTTTCTATAGTCCTGATATATTAGTATTTACTACTACCTGAACTCACACTCTTATTCTATTCGTTCCTTAAATCATTCACCTTAATTATCACATCACATGCTCTATCCATCCTATCCATTTTGTGTACATGGATGACTGAATTTTCATAGTTGAAAATAAAAGAAAATACTATGTATCAACATAACAGGCGGTCAGGTGCGCACAGGTTACCTAATTTAAGAGTTTGACTCCTCTCCAATACTGAAGTGAACTCAGATTTTAACATGTGACATCAAAAAAAGTTCAATGATCCAAATCTAATTTTATTTTTAAAATAAATAAATAAAAATATATCCCTTACGTTCTAGTATTGAAGAATCCACTTAAATGGATGTCAAAGAAAGGGCTAATTTGGGTCTGACTTTCTTTGCAACTAAAATAAGTTTTTCATATTTTTTAAATTTTAATTACTAAAGGGGTAGAAAGTGAGTCTTTATTCTTATTTTAGAGACTTAAATTTTAATTTGGTCTCTTTAAATTAAAAGACTTTTGATTTTAGTGGTTATAATTTTTTTCCAGTCTTGTTCTTTATATGCTCATATAAATTGGTATTATTATAATGTGACAATATCAGTATTCATTATGAGCTAAAGTCAAGATTTTAGAACATGTAAAATACTAAAACAAAAAAAAAAGGTATATCTAACAAAAAAATATTTAAATGTTTGAGGAGAACGTAAGCAACTAATACACACAAATGTATATTTTGCGTGGTGACTATCAATAAGACAACATTCGAAAGACGATGAAAAAAAATATATTTATAATAATGACCATAATAGAGCATGCGTTAACCATAAAATTATATTATAGCATGCGGTACAACTTTAGTACAGCAACTAATGTAGTTCGTCGTAACTTCTATGTTTTCTTATCGTCTCTGCGCATATAGCTTCTTAAATTAACAATATAGCTAGCTAGGAATTTGATACGACATTGGTAGCTTTAAGGGATCACAACGTCGATCTCTTAACGTTATCTTCTAATTATGAGCATATTTGTTGTTCCAAAAAGTGTGTCAAATGAAGTAACACATTTTTAGAATAACAGATGTACTTCCATTCTAAGCTGCTGGAGCATAATCATAACCACCATCATCATCGTCATCGTCACCTTCACCTCCTAATGGTGCTTTGGATTGGTGAGGATACCATTGTTGATCATAATATGCATCAACTTCATCATGCAAATTCATATGATCTAGCATCATTTCTCACTTCCTACTGAAGAAAGTAGAAAGTAAAGATATTAATGTACAAAGAACTATGAGCTTGATGAAGTGGTTAATGACAAGGAAAGAAACGGCAGGGGTTGGAGTTATTTATAGAGAAGTGGTACGTGCAGAAATGTGCCATGAGTATGTCAGACATAGAACATTGATGTTTTGTTAACATATACATGCAATGAGAATTTGTTTGGCATGAGAAATGGTTGTTTTGTCAAGCATATACTATGGTTACATATACATTCAAATTATTAATTGAATAAACTTGAATCATCTTAACGTATTATAATATTATTAATGATTTTATGTTTGAAATATAGTAATGTCGTTTTTATCGATTAGTAATGTCGTTTGTGCTTACTTACATGTAAGATGTTTTTTTGGGTCTAATTTTATTCATTTTCTATCTCAGCTCTTCAATAGTTTCTTCAATATTTATGTATATTATAAAACAATGAATTAAATGTTCATGGTCATCAAATAAGTGATACTGACAAGAAATAACAATAAATGGAGATAAGAAAATGAAGTGTATCTCCACCATTTTTTGGGATGTGTAATTATGGGAAATCAACTACGGCACTTTTTTTAAAGAAAAATTAAGGTGTTATAGAATTAAGAAATAGTTTTTATTTTGTAACTTATCATGATGTATAGGAATTGAACTAGTTATGTATGGGGCAAAGATTTGCTGTCCCGAATCCCGTCCTTAGACCCGTATCGCATCAATAAAAAAATGATATGTTAATTAAAAAAAAGTAAATATTCATGAATTTTTTATTTTTACTCCATTTTGATTGGTGTGGGACAGACTTGAAGAAATAGTTTATGACAACATATCATTGTGATTATGTATGGCGGCTCATTTGAATAATATTTTAATTAAATTAAATTATTTATAAACAACTTTGGATTTTTGTAGAAATGGACATGGACGTAGAGTATTTAAAATATAGAAAAAAACTAAAAGACGTTTGTAAATGAAAGGGGATGAATATGTTAGAGGTGCACTGCAACTACGCATTAAGACTATTTAATGTGCACTGTACATTTTTTGTATTTGACTAAAATGTATATATTAATCTTCTATTAATTAATAAAAATTATAATTTTAATATAGTGATCAGATTATTTGCCAAAAGTTGTGTTTATTAATTTTTGTATAACATACAAATTAGACAACGTTACATTATATATATTTTTGGGGGTATGTTTTAGACTATAAAAATGTGCAAAAATGATCATTAGGCTATTAATAAATACTTCATAATAAGTAATGATATGTGTATCAAAAATAAAAAATGATAAGATAAATGGAGAAATAACATAAATTAAAAAAATAAGGTGTGATATATATATATGTACTGTTAGTTGACTGAGTGTTATACTTTATATATAATTAATATATTGATCACCATTTATTTGTATTATAATTAAATATGAATGATGATACAGTAACAATGTAGCAGCAAAAGATAATTAGTGTATACATTATTTCTCTAAAATATATCAATAAAAAACTATGTATGTTAACTATATTAATTGCGTAAGAGATGAGCAAGCTCATTTTTTATTTCATCCTTGATAATTGATATGTTGCAGTAAATGAAGTATATGAAGTTGGCTCATTTATGGGTGTATGTATTCGTTGTGAGGAAATTAATAGCGATTGATGATTAATAGTCTTAATAACATCTTCATTATTGATTTGGGATAAATTTAATTAATTTTAAATTATCAATATATTGAGAATTTGATTAAAACTATAATCATTTAATAATTTTCCCCTTATAGGCCCTCTAATTGACCTGTAATATATGGTTGAGATTGTGTCCCTATTATATGGTACAAGTACACTACAAGCTATAACAAATTCTCATTATGAATCTAAACTCCATTATTAACCTTTAATTACTAAATAAAGAATTAAGTTTCGTTCCAATTGAATAAAAGCCCACACTCTAAAATCTGAATAATGTATGGAGATACATGTGAGAAGCCTTTTAATATTGACAGACAGCACCAACTTTGCTACCTCATGTCACTGTCATATGTGCTGTTTCTAACCAGACTTATAGGGTCGGATTCTCCGGCCACATTCTATAATAATAATAATTATATATTCATCCTAAATTACATCTAAACAAAGTAAAATTAGTTGGGTTGAATTGAGTTTGATTTCAAAAACCAATTTGAATAGCCTCACTGCTGACGTGGTTGGTGTGAATAGCCTTATTTGTTTATAATGACCAAACAAATATAAAACTCTTATAATTTAAAGTATATTACTCTAAACTATTAATTATAATAAATGATTAAAATCATTATATATATAGTAAAACTAAATAGAAATTTGTTCATGCACTTATTTAACTTTAAATGCATTTTACTATAGAATAATATTAGTAGCACTTAAAAGTGTTTATTTACATACTCCATTCATCAATCAATTTTTAATTTTGCAAAAATATAATTGATTCATGAAAAGTGTAAATAGGTTATTGAGCAATCTAATAATATATGTTTTTGTTGTTTCTTTTATATTTAGGTTGAGTACCCCTAATACTCTATTCTCATATATCTTTGGGTTATTAAAAAAACAGTGAGGAGATAAAGGTCACTTCCTAATGTAACTCCTTTCTGACCCTGCTGCATTTTGTAACTCTCTTCCCTCTAATATCATCTGTCATTGTCTCTATATAATATTTAATAATAATAATAATAATAATAATTATTATTATTATCATTGTTATTCCTCTTTGCTTTTCTGTTTCTCTTCTCTTTTACTTACCATCATCTTCTTCATCATCACTCTTCTGGGTCTACATTCCTGCGATCTCTGCTGGGTTTGTCTTCAACCAAGGTACAATTTTTGCATTTGGGTTTTGTTTCATTGACAGATTAAGTTCCCTCTTACCAAGCTTCCAACTTCTCTCTCTCTCTCTCTTTTGGTAAAACGAGTTCTTTTAGTTACTGACAATGTTAAAGTTTCGCTGCCATTGCTTGCTTTTTATGTCTTCTAATTCTTACTTTTGTATCTAACTACAATTAGTTTCCTATGTCTTGCTTTAGCATAACCGAATCTGCTCATAATATTTGCATGAGTTGAGATTATGTCAAACTCTTAGTTGGATTTCCTTATGTGTATCTCATCTTTTCATTTTTGCTGACTTTGTTCCCCACACGCACCATGTTTTCACTTCCACCTGATTTTCCTGCACTGTCCCTATAAATTATAGATTTTGTTATTATTTTTCTTTTAGAGGGGCTATGTTGTACCTTAATTATAGCATTTTAAGAAGACTGGACCATATTTATATTGTATTCTACTATGCTTAAATGCCCTTTGCTATCATATTTTCTTTCATGCAAACAATTTATCTTAATTAAAGTAGATTCAACTTTTGAAGAGGGAAAATGGCTGATGCAAGACTAGATACACCCTTGATGCCACCATCCTTGAGGAATCTTCCTGATTTCAAGAAATCTATTAAATTGAAGTATGTGAAACTTGGTTATCATTACCTCATCACCCATGGAATGTACCTGTTTCTTTCCCCCATTGTGGTGCTGACTTTTGCTCAGATCTCCACATTTTCCCTTCAAGACCTTTATGATCTTTGGGAGCATCTACAATACAATTTGGTATCTGCTATTCTTTGTTCAGCTCTCCTTGTTTTTCTATCCACCCTTTACTTTCTTACTCGTCCTCGACCAGTGTACCTGGTCAATTTCTCCTGTTACAAGCCTGAAGAATCCCATAAATGCACAAAAAGGACATTTATGGATCATTCAAGGATGGCTGGTTCTTTCAGTGATGAAAATCTTGAATTTCAGAAAAAGATCCTTGAGAGATCTGGCCTTGGGGACTCTACTTACCTTCCAGAGGCTGTCCTTAACATTCCTCCAAACCCTTCAATGAAAGAGGCGAGAAAAGAAGCTGAGGCTGTTATGTTTGGCGCCATTGACGAGTTATTCATGAAGACCTCTGTAAAGCCTAAAGACATTGGAATTCTGATTGTGAATTGCAGCTTGTTCAATCCAACACCATCACTTTCTGCAATGATTGTCAATCACTATAAGCTTAGAGGGAATATAAAGAGCTACAATCTTGGTGGAATGGGTTGCAGTGCAGGGTTGATCTCAATTGATCTTGCTAAAGATCTTCTTCAGGCTCATCCCAATTCATATGCATTGGTCATTAGCATGGAGAATATCACACTGAATTGGTATTTTGGAAACGACCGGTCAAAGCTTGTTTCAAACTGTTTATTTCGTATGGGAGGAGCAGCAGTTCTGCTTTCCAACAAAAGCTGTGACAGAAGAAGATCCAAGTACCGATTGATCACCACAGTTCGAACTAATAAGGCCGCCGATTACAAGTGCTTTACCTGTGTTACTCAAGAAGAAGATGCCAATGGAAAGATTGGTGTTACTTTGTCTAAAGATCTAATGGCAGTTGCAGGTGATGCGCTAAAAACCAATATCACTACACTGGGGCCTCTTGTACTTCCAACATCTGAACAACTGCTATTCTTTGCCACATTAGTTGGGAAGAAACTTTTCAAGCTGAAGATCAAACCTTATATTCCAGATTTCAAGCTTGCTTTTGAACATTTTTGCATCCATGCTGGAGGCAGAGCTGTTTTGGATGAACTGGAGAAGAACTTGCAGCTATCTTCTTGGCATATGGAGCCATCAAGGATGACTCTTTATCGCTTTGGAAACACCTCTAGCAGTTCACTTTGGTATGAATTGGCTTACACAGAAGCCAAAGGGAGGATCAAGAAGGGCGATAGAACATGGCAAATAGCATTTGGTTCTGGATTCAAATGTAATAGCGCTGTGTGGAAAGCTCTCAAAACCATCAACCCTGCAAAGGAAAAGAGTCCTTGGATGGATGAGATCCACCAGTTTCCGGTTGATGTACCAAGAGTGTCTGCAATCTAAACTATGAAATTTTATGTGTATCAGCATTAGGTGTAGGTGTTGGACTGGTGTAATTCTCTGCATTAGGAATTTTATTCTGATACTAGGGAAAGAGCTGTGATTGTTATGGAGTTTGTTTCTCGTGACTGTTCTTATTGAATGATCTGTGGTAGTTGTGAAGTTTGTTTCTCAGGATTATACTTATTGATTGATCCTTGGTAGCAAATTGTGCAGCACATCAGAGCAACATGGAGCAAGCACTGAGGGTAATAGCATGACAGGAAGGGAATTTAATTACAGGACGACATATAATGATTCATTTGTTAACATGCAACTATGAAATACATAAAATGATGAAACAACAATCCCAATACTAAAAGAAAATAACATTATCCTCAAGTATACTCTTGATATAAAAAGTCCCTTCCAAATAGAAAATAAAGATCTACATAAAAGTGGCCATCAAATTTATAAAAAAAAATCAATTTACAACTAATAGGATGCTGCACATTCTTGCCGTAAAAGGATCAATGTCTATTTAGCAGGCTGATCAATTTAAATTATGGACATAGTTTCTTCTTCCAATTTCTCCTTTTTGAGTTAATTAGAGGTGTTCCTAATTTAGTTTGGATCAATTTTAATATAAAAATCGTCTATAGTATGATTTAGCTTGGTTAAATTAAAGTATAAGGTTCAAGCCGATATAAAAGAGTAGAATGAAATAAATAACACAAATTATAGTAAAAAAATAATTGCAGTTTTAAATTGTAGCATGTGTGGGTGGTATTGGATTTAACAGTTTGGCATATGTATACACTCTTGGGTTAATCACTTCAAAGGTTGGACATGCCTTCTAAGTAAGGTGTGGACTTCTATGAAGAATACTTATAATGAATGCTGCAGTAGTTTTTAATGTATATTTTCAATGACATTATAAGTGAGTAGCTATCTGCAGGCCCAAACTGGTCGAATTGCCCACTCATCCATACATTCAAGCTGCTTCTTCTACTCTTGAACCAAGTCATTTACTAAATCCCATAAAGGCATAAACTACTCCAATCTGTTTATCTACGATCCATATTTTTTACAATTTTATTTTTATTAAAAAAATCATTTTACCATAGTCAAAATTGTATTTTTATTCTAGTTATTGTCCATACTCCAAATTAATTACAACCAAATCATAATCTTTATTCAATTTATCTAAGTTATGTTTTTGTGAAATTCACAAAAGTGTGGGAAGGCATAATGAAAACTCAGTAGAAAGAAATTAAGGAGCAAATGTAAAACTAAATTAAAGATGCTGTCACAAAGCTCGTTCAGTTCAGTAGCTAGGTAGGTGGTGTCCAATAAAAAAAGTTAACATTTACAAAATTGTTTACTAACCATGTATATAAGCAAGCACTTGATCAAGGTAAATTCTAACACCCGGCCAATTAAAGTGAGCTGTTATTAGCACCATTACTCCCCAGCCTGTTCATTCTCTTCGGATTTCCCCTCATCTGCAATATGAAAACTCTCAATTTTGTGTGAAACCTCATCTGCACTTATCTTCATCACCTTTTCAATTGCTTCATTTGCAGATAAGGCCTCCGATGCTGCATCATGAGACAATGGCGTCTGCCATATTCTGATGGTCCCATCCTCAGATCCTGAGGCATATGATTCTCCTCCAGGAGAGAAACGGACACAGTGGACAGGACCATGGTGGCCCTTGTTGCATGCTGCCATCCAGATATATCATCAAAAAAATTTATACAGACAACATTAGAAAATTTAAGAATTAGATGTTAATAACCCACCAATCTCATTGCCTGTATGGAAATCAAAAACATGAATCCACATGTCTTCTCCCCCAGCAACAAACTTGTTCCCGTACTTGGGCTCCAATGAAGCTGATTCCATGGTGCAGGGCATATCATAGCTCTTCACCAATCCATAGCTGAGAAACAAGGTAAAAATCAAAAGCAAATAAGAGCAGGTCTTAGTAAGGAAGTTGACCAACTAGACTTGGTACTTACTGATTTGCATCCCAAAACTTGACAGTGGAACCATCAACTGTTGTAATATAATGTCCATCCTGACTCACTTCAGCACTTGTCACAGATGACTTGGTCTCCAGTGTCTGGACTATTTTACCACTCCTTGCATCCCATAACCTTCAAAATATCAACTACATTTAGTTCAAATACAAAACATTCAATACTGATATACTTATAAATTAACACAAGAGAGCTAATATATAAAATTTATAACCCAAGACAAGCTTTCAGCATCAAATTGTTTGATTGAGTATATACCTGACACCTCCCATGTCGCTGCAAGAACTCAATATTGTCTGGTCACTGTGAAGCCATGCAACAGTTCTGACTGAACCAGGGGATTTATCCACTTCTCTGGGTGGCGCATCAGGCCGATTCATATCATAGATTCGGAGAATTTTCTCTACTCCTCCAGTTAGCAAGAGGTGTGTATCCTGCTCCCAGGTACATAAATATCAATGCATATGAAAAGAGAAGCATTTGTAGGGAAGGACCAGATAAAGATCAGATAATGATGATATCCACTAATCCACACATTTCACATTATCTATAAATAGACAGATGGCTCAGGGCTCTGAGAAAGAATTTTCACTAGACAAATATCTATACTTCCAATAAAAAGGATTGGTATAAGAAACATGATTTGTAAGAACTAACTAGGGATGTAAAATAGAATGGAAGAAGAAATGTGGAGCTAAGGATAAATTCTGCATTGAAGGGTAGACACATAATGACCTTGCTAAAAAATGTAAGGTCTACAAACCGGTAAAGGGAAAGGTTTAAGGCATTGAAGTTGGACCATACTGAAATGGGTTTTGAGGCATACTTATATATTCCATAACTAATGAGCATATAAAATATATAACATGTGTATTAAGTATACAAGTGAAATTATGAAATATGTGTCTTACGTGTCCATAATTCAGTAAATATACTTTTACAGTTTTATCAAAAAATTATATTTAACTATACTAGTAGAAGTAAAAGCAACATAAAAAATCATCATTAATAAAAACATGCAACAATAGTGTGGTGGAATGTTGTCCCATTCTTATATGTGGCACATAGGTTTGACATGAAAGCAATCTTTTGATACCATCTACTAAGTCTCATTAGAATGGTTTAATGACTGAACACAGATGTTGAGAGTGATTGGCCCGATAGTAATATGTAGAGTTTATTGCTATGTCATGAGTTTGACCACGGAGTAATAATGCGCCAAACCTACCTCAGAAAAAGCACATGCTCGAACAATGTGCTTATGCTCGAAAGAGTGCAACTCATCCCCTGTTAATGCGTCCCAAACTTTCCTGTACATGAAAGCAACAAAGATCTGTCAACTTTTAATCAATGAAACGCAATCATAACAACATAATGAACAACATTAATTGCTGAATTTAAAATGACTAGACTGCACATAACACCCAATACTGAAACAAAGGTAAATACAAGAGTGATTCATATTATTAGTCCAAGACAAGGTAATCAGGTAATGCATATATCGTCATCAACTTTCTGAATATTGCAATAAAAATAGATATAGAATGACAGGGACAATCAGTCTACCAATGCTACAGATCAGCACAAAAACAATTCAACATAATTGTCAAAACCCATGATCAGATTCCACTATGAGCTAAAAAATCCAGCTAGCAACACGAAAAAAACTCAAAGGGCATGATTAAGCTTAACAGTGTAAAGAGCTTATAAATGAATGACATACGTTGAGAAATCAGCAGAAGCAGATGCAGCACGTAAGGCATTGGTATCCAAGCAGCAACTCCATACGGCACCTTTGTGGCCTTGAAATGTTCCAATCCAATCCCCACTCTCTCCATTTCTAAGCATAGGGCTAGAATCTAAAATTAAACAAAACAAAACTCATATCACACTTTCTTCTTCCATGTATAATATAACAAAATCATGAAAGCAAATTCAACATGTTGGCGCAATTATGCATGATTTAACTATACCCTTGCTTGCGCTGATGAGGAAGAAACCATCGGGGGTAACAGGACTGTAAAAGAGATCGACCACTGGGCGAGAGTGACCGTGGCACACGAGCGGAACCGCCACTTTTTTCTTCTCCATTATCCTTAGCGATGTTATGTATATAATACTAGCTTCTCGACCTTATGATTCGTGTAGAATGATTAATGAAAACTGTAATGGTATATTAATGAAAAATGAATTTATTAAAATTAAGGTTAGCGAAAGTGAGATATTGAGATTAGTTTAGTGAATCGAAAACAGAAAGGGTATTCTTGACCCTAATCCTATGAGGTGAAATAAATTGTAAAAAAGCTGAAAGAAAAAGGAGTAATGAAATACTGAAAATGGTAAAGAAGGGGAAGAGGAACCGGCGCGGAGTATGGAGAGAGAGAGAGAGAGGGGGATGGAGAATGGTGGATTATGGAAAGCTAAATGTCCATACACAACCTTCGGGAATTAGGATACAATTATGACAAAATTATAATATTATAGTAATCAAAATGATGTATGTGTCATTCAAACATGAGTATCTAAAATAATGAAATATTGAAAAAGGGATTTGTCCACTTGCTAATTGAAAAACCAAATACATATCTACATTTATTCACGTAATTCAAACCATTAGATTACATTTTTTCCAAGAATTACTATAACGTGGAGTACATTTTTGACACTTAGTTCAAGAGATTAGTGGGGTATGTTTTTTTCAGTTACTTACTTCAAGTCTCTTCGAGTAGGTGGATTTCTTCCTTTAAAATAAAATAATGTTATTATATGGAGAGTGTTGAAATTTGGCATCCTCCCATCATGAAAAGAGTTTAATAGACGTTTATAGCCTCAAGTTATATTCTGGTATTCCCAACCTTACGGATGTATTTAAAACGCAAAGATTGGAATTCAAAATATGGATTGTGGTGTTTTGAAGGAAACTCCCCACGAAAAAGACTATTGTTTGTTTCTTTTCGAAAAGCCCAAAAGCCCAAACCGAGCGCGGTCCACGTCAGTAACACGCAAGGCCATTTTGTAGTAAATCCATCAATTCAATGAACGTTGAAAAAGCGTGTCAGAAGAATCATCACTCCTATCTAAAAAGCCACGTGTACGACCTTATCCTTTTCCACCTTCGAAAAATAAATGTGCTATAAAAGCCATTAGCATTCACCACATCGAACTCAAACACTCTTGGAAATCCTACCTGAAAAGAAGATAAAATTCCCACAATGACCGCTACATTCACACCAATCACCGCCGGAATCAAAGCTTCTGCAACCGCTGGAAACCTCATGCCAGATCCGCATCGCCGGAGAAACTCCTCCGCCAACTGGTGGACTCCTCTGTTCAGTTTGTCCCCCGATCCTGACTACATTGACAACAATAACAAAGCGTCGGAATCCGATCCCGCGTCTACGGTTTCAAAACCGGCGAGGACACGCTTCGCCGGTTGTTTCACGGAGGAGAAGGCTAAGCAGCTCCGATTGATGTCTACTGAGTCCTTTCATGATAGAATGTATCACTCGGCCATCGCTTCTAGACTCGCCTCCGATTTCAAGGCCCGTTCCGATCAGTGATTTCACTTTGTTGATTGCATTTTGTAGATTTGTTTGTTTGTTTGTTGATTTAGGGTTTGATAATGTAAGAGTAACTATTAGGTGGTGCAATAATGCTATGTAAAATATAATAAGGATTTAGGAAGTTAAATGGTACTTACTGTATAAATAATTGAGGATGTTAATGAATCATTGGGTTTCTTTGGAATTTAGACTGATACTAAATTATTGATTTATTTGTTTGCCAATCACTTTCCATAGATAGAGAGATACGGAGTGAGATTGCATGTCAGCATTATCCATTTTTACTCGGTGAGTGGATCAAGATCTGACCAAATTATTCATTCACCTTTTCTTTTCTGACAAATATTCCTAATGTAAATTGTTAAATAGATTTTATTCCTATTTTACCAAAATATTATTATTTATTAAAAAACTCAAGTGGGAGAAATAAATATTATTTAGTTTCAATCATAATGTATTATAAAATTAACTCTTAAAATATTATATAAACTTAATGCAATTAACAATGTAATATCTATACATTATTAATGTAAAGTTTTTATACATTTAGTATATAATCTATTATTAATTTATATTACTTATATTCTAAGAGTTAATGATGCTGAAACCATGAATGGTGAGTGATGTAGAAAGTATAAAAAAAGTTACACAATAAATAAATACATTTTTCTATTAATAATTAAATTGAAATATGTCCTACTTTCTATAAAAATATTTCTAAAAAAATATAATTTCAATAATGCATCGTGCTACTCTTATTCAAGCATAATAATATCAAGACCCTTTTCTTCTTCTTCTTCTTGTTCTTGTTTCTTTGTGCATGTGCTAGATGCCTTAGAAAGAGTTTCTTTGGCTTTCCTTTTTTTTTGTGGTGGTGCGGAGTTTATAGTTGAAGTGCTGCTATGGCATTTCGATTTATGGTCCTTGTTCTAGTTTTTCTCATTTGTTGGAATGTCAATAAGGTAGAATCAAAGGATGAAGCAACATTTTTAGAGATAAATAAGTATTTCATATGATGTGTTTGACTAATGGGAGTTTTTTCCTTCTGACTTTACTGCCAATGATGGCAAATATGATCGGGTCAAGGAAAAAGGATTTAATGCTACTTTACTGTGCTCGGAGTGCTTATTTTTAGCTGGAGGTTCTACTTCTACCTCTCTGCTAACGGTTCTTTAGTTTCTTGATGTTTGGTGCTCCAATAATGTGTCTACGAGTTAATGATTATGAAACCATGAATGTTGAGATTCCAGCCAATTTTTCTCTCTTTCATCATTAGTGGTTGGTTTGCTCTTGTCCATGATGGTTAAACTCAGATATAGCTTTTGTCATGGATGGTTAAGCATTTGATGGTTAGCTTCAACTCATGGTGGTTAAACTCAGATATAGCTTCTGCCATGGATGGTTAAGCGTTGGATAATATATCTTCTGTCATGGATGGTTAAACATTGTTATTGCTTCAAATCAAGATTTGAAGATGAGTTAAAAAAATTCACTAATAGAGGGGTATTAAAGATATTTTAGAGAGGTTATTTGAGAAGTTAGTTAAGTGGTTATATGATTAGGAAGCTAGATAGTTAGTTTGTTAATTTCGTATCATTCATTTTGCTTTAATCACAAGTTTTCTCCATTGTATAAATAAGTCATATTGGCTTCACTTTTCAATCAATGAGAATAAGGTCAATTTCTACATTCCCTCATTGCTCTTTAATTTCTAATATCGATGAGATTGAAGTAATGCTAAATACGAGGTTCCCAATTAGAATATATAAGTACACCATGATCTAGTGTGGCTCTTGGTGAGTGAATCTTCATCTCCCGGTCTTGAAATCTAAATGTGAAGCAACAACCATGCTTCATCCAAAGCTTAACCATCTACTTGGACAGAAGCTTAACCAACCAAACCAACCATAATGAATGAAATAGAAAAATAGATCTTATTCTTGATCCTAATATGTTGCTTCAATGATAAAAGAAATACACACTATAATGATGTTGTGTGCTTAATGAGAGAGAGGTAAAGAAAATAGAGTATGGAGAAATGAAATAATTGGGGTAATTGATGAAAGATAAGGAAAAAATTTGTATAGTATTTTTGTTGGTGTTGATAGAGGGTGAAAAATGGTAATTGATGAAGAGAAATGAGGGTAATGTATATGGAATTGCAAATCTTGCCACGTTTTACTCATCTTCGATGATATGTGCAAATAAGCTGGGTGGTGCACTGTGCATGAGAAAGTGTCTGTTTCATTCTGAACTTTGCTTTAGCCTCTTTCTATCACTACTTGATAGCCCCATCGCATTGCTATAGCATCAGCTACCTCTAGATTCTGTGCCTCATAAATCCTCTTGCAAGAAAGTGGCAGTTTCACATTCATGGCTCATTTTCTTGCATTTGCCTTGTCCAAAACTTTTGAAAAGTTGTTGATATTGATGTTGGACATGTTGTGCTTGCTGGTATGTAAAATAATGACGGGTTGCAGAATGAATATGCCAAAGAAAAGAAAGGTTGAAGAAGAAAGAACAAGATTTGATCAAGAAGGACGAAAGAAAGATGAAAACAACTAGCACCCACACCAATATCATTAGCAACACCAAGAAGAGTAACTTGACATTGATTGAAACCAAGAAGTGCCACATTATAATACCACTGCAACCTGAAAACTTCCATAAGTCTACATATAGAACACACTGGCAGAATCCAAATGCCTCACACTTCTTTGCATGATGTAGCCATGAATTACAGTGATGATTCTTTGTTGAATCTTGAAATGATGGAGCCATAAGTGGAAGCAATGAAAAGAAATAATTACGCTCTGATACCATGTTAGAAATCAAGAGCAATAAGAGAATTTAGAAATCTATATTATTCTCATTGATTAGAAGTGAAGCCTACATTGGCTTATTTATACAAGAGAAAAAGAGAAAAAGAAAGCTTGTAAATCAAGCAACTAATACAAGCCTAACTATTAACTTCCTAACCACCAACCACTTAACCAACTTCTAAAATATCTTTAATAATAGCAGTGATCATTTCATAGACAAGATATTGATAGTAGACATGCATCGGCATCTAAAAGATGTCATAATTGGATAAGATAAGGTGAAAGTTCTAGAAAACCAATGAGTTGCTCACATATCAGGGTCAGCTCATGGCAGCCACAAAACTCTGAGCATCCTTCTGCAAGACCAATATCTGAGGCTCATGGGTGGCCTGAGAGGAAAATTTTGAGAACTCCACAAGCCCATGGAAATATTAGCTCATCAAGAGCCACACTAGAAAAGCTAGCCCTTGTAAAGAGCAAGAGAAAGGTAGCAAACACCAATATCGGCGGTAGACACCTGGAAGCAACACATCTATATGCCTCCAACTCAGCCCTGGAAAATGCAGGGGAAGTATTACAGTATTTGCAAATGACATTTTTTACACATCCAACTTATGGAGTAACAAACAAATAAGTAAGCTAAAGCTATAAGTCATTATGTTTCGATACAAATGTTTAGAAAGAAAATAGAAACTTCTTTCTGGTTAAAGAGATGCTAACCAAATGCAAAATAATCTTTTAAACTTAACTTAGCATGAACCATAAAGAAAAAAGCATACTAGCCATTGAGCATATCAGTAGTCAGATCAGAGATGTTCACTAATATACATTCATTTCAGACTACATCACTAAGACGTAAAACATAAATGAAGGAAATATTCCATCTTGCTTCTTACAGTTGAATGAGGCAAAGACAAGCTGCTATGAAACTATCACTGAGGAAAAATATTACATCGAAGAGAGAGAAAATTTCTGTCATCTGAAAGGAATACTGTTTTCAGAAGAAATTAGGTTCCTTAGCTCCATTAAATGTTCATCATTTGATATGTGGAGTGAAAGCCGAAGGTTTGTCATTAATACTTCTTGCTCCCAACTTAAGGGTCCTGATGCATGCAATGCCTCAATGGTACAACGATAGGCATGTAACTCTATCTTATGGATTTCTGCTGCCAATTCTTGTTGTGTAGGAGGGGAACAACTTCCTTCCTCATATCCCCTCTGGCAGTAAGATTCAGCATCACTAAATGAACCGTCAACGTCTTCAAAAGGACCTGCAGATTCAGGAGATTGCAATTTATAGGAACTCCTGCTAGTGATACTACAACTACCAACAGAGCATGTAACACTATCAGCATCATTTGATTCTAAGTTTTCTCCGAATGAACAACGAACAACACCAGTTTGTTTCCTCCCCTCCATGTCCATATAAGACATTCCAGCTTTTCTATTGTTTACAGAAGCAGGTATACATTCATCAACGAGCACAACTCTTGGAAAACTGACACCATGTACCTGTTTGAATGGTATAGGTAGATTTCTAACCATTGCTCTGTGACATCTGCCTTCGTTCTCAAATGCTCTAAACTTGGGAGGAGGTTCAGCATAGGCATCAACTTGTGAATGGCTTCCTCGTTTCAATGTTTTAAAAGAAACAAGACGGGATTCCAGCATAGTCGGTTTCTTACTTTGAGGATTATAAACGTTGGAGGCCGACAATTTTGTCTTTGTAGCTGACTTTTGAATTTGAGCACTAGTAAACAAATTCTGCCTGAAATTGAGTGCTTTATCACGTTTTTCATTCTCATAGCTGGCAGAACCCTGAAAATAGGAGAATGATAAATTAATATTCAGCCATAAAACAGCATGCAAGGTCCCAAAACAATCATTCAAAGGAAATCTCGAAAACTAATTATAAAATAAAAAGAGAAGGGGACGAACTGGGAATACTGAAAGCATAATAAGACAAACAACCTAAGCAAACTGCCAATTTTCTTAATTTTGATTGCTTTCTTTTAGCATTGAATAAATGGAACTTCAAAAGTTCAATCAAAACTAAATCAACACAAATTATATAACCAGATCCGATCTACATAGTAAACAACTTGGCAATTGCTAAGGAAGATGAAAGAAACAAAAAAGATTCAGAAGAGGAAAAAAGATACCTCTCCGACCACAATCCACTTGCCATTCTGCCAAGACTGTCTCACCCGAATGTCAAATTTGCTCACTTGAAACTCCAAAGAAGAACCAAGTAGCCTGACCAAAATGTACTTTTTCCCCAAAGCCTTCAAAACTGTAGCCATCTTCCAAGAGAAATTCTGGAAGATCTCTACAATGTCACCTGGACACCAACTCTCAACGAGTTCAATTGCAGGTGGACACGGCCTTATGGCTTTCCTGGATATCTGCTCCACAATTGCCTCACCATCAGCATCATGGTATCCATCATATCTAATAGTGCAGTAGTGGCCACTATCACATATGATATCTGCACATAGCCAGGAGCCAGAAGGCACCTCTGTGTTGCATAATACTTCCACCTTAGCTCCTTCCTTGAATCTCATAGTTTCTAATATATCAGCTGCAATTTTCAACACAATCACCTTTTGTTCAATAACAAAATCAAAATATGAAACAAAGAAAATATATAAAATGCAGATTGTTGTTAGTTACTTAGAAGGTTATAGGCCTTATACAAAAACAATGAAGGTTATAAGAAAACAATTATTGTCACCCTTTGACCATCGTCAACATGTAGAAGCCGTAGAATCGGTAATGATAAAAATCAATAAATAAGCATATAAACTAAAAGCCAGTTAAAATGTAATTATAATAACAAAAACATCATTCCGGAACTCTCATATTGAATTAATTTAGATCTTGACTTTTAAGACCAGGAAAAAACTAATTTTGAGGCATAAAGTTTAAAATTTTGATCAGGAAAAAAACAACAAAGCTCAATTCCAAAACTCCTAGCAAGTATATTTTTGAAGTAGAAAACGAATACCGAATAGTATAATTTAAAATAAAAATGCAATGAGAGAATATGACGCACCAATTAGTTCTCACAAACCACAAAAGGCTATGATCAGAACAAAAACGAAGGCCGTTAAATCAACTTCATATCCACTGTGATCAACGCCAGTGATTTGCTGAGTTTCAAGGTTCTCTCTTTTTTGAAAATAAAATTTTTTATTTGTCTTCTTTTTTTCCTCTACATTTGATTTTGCGGAATATAAATATAATAATAAGATAATGAAAACTCATTAATACCAAAACAGGCAATGATAACAAAAAACAGAGAGAACAATTCTGATTATGTTTCCACCATATTCTTAGCAAACAAACAAAATAAAAAAGAAAGAAAAACATCAATAAATCATTCATAACTTTGAAATTGAAGCTCATTGATATTTTGAAAACAAATAATTAAGCAAAGGAATGAAGAACAGAGAAACTGAATTAGTAGATGAAAGGCAAGTGTAGATTGAAAGAAAGGAGAAGAGAAGAAAATTGAGTGACCTTGGTTTGTTTCCGATTCAGAAGACGATCTTTACGTCTCTCTGATTTTCAGTCTCTCTTCCTTGTTATTGTGATTGCGGTTGTTGCACCATTTTTTATTTCCTTTTTGTTTTTATTTGCGTAATTATCATATTCCTTGGGTTGTGTGTTTCCTATGGAATTTTTATATATTTAATTATTATTATTATTTTAAAATGAGGAAGCTTAATATACAAACCTGGATTTTCTGCCAACTGCCCAAGAATAACTTGTTGAGGTTGGAATTAACTGTTGCATCTTATTCTAAACATTCCTTGTGTCCTCATGTGTCTCCTCTTTTTGCTTTGGGTATGTATCTATGTTGCTTCAAAACAGATACATTATTGGATATATTTAAAATATAATTCTCTAGTACATAAGATAGAATTGCAATGTGATCGGAAATTGTGTAAATATAGATAATGTTAGTTGAGGTATGTACGTAGAGTTATTCTAAATATATTTCTTGTATCTCTCAAAAAAATATTTCTTATTGTAAAAAATACATGAAAATTTGTCCCTTAATTTTTTTCCTCACAAATTCCGATTTTTAAAAATTCCATACTAACTGAATCTCATTATCCCTATCTTATTAATATCCTTTGTTAGAATTTGTAGTGAAGATTTTCAAGTACACTGAATATATAATAAGATTTCTAAACAAATCAGACCATGCATATTGGTACTGATAGCTAGGGATAACAAAGAAGTTACTGTTATGAACATTAATTTTGATTTTAGTTTTTCAAATGTCTTTTTTTAATATAATTTGTCTTTATTTTAGTGGATGATTTTGATTTTAGTCTTTATTATACCTTATATATAATGCATAATACTTTATGATGCGGATGAAGTATGTATATATAGAAAACACTTTGGACAAAGAGAGAATAGTGAGAAAGAGAACAATAACCCGAAAGGTGATAAGCGATTAAGAATAACTCTTGAATGCGTGGTGGTAGTTGGTTTTCAAGACTCACCCTCTTGCACGTAGAGAAGAGTCAATAGAGAAAAGCAACTGACACAAGAGTAAACTTTAATTCAAGCTCAATTGTTCAAAATCCTCAGGAAATTGTAGCAAGGATAAAAATGTTAAATATACAGATAATGGAATCCTCAATGGATAACATTTTTCTCATTGATTCTTTCACAATCAGCAATGCAAACCCAAAACCATTCTTCACTAGATGAGGCAGATTTGAAGATGCAAACAGAGAGCCTCCCTTTCTCCTTTTGTTCCACCTGTATCCTGTAACAAACAGAAGTTAATGAACAACAACTATTCATCACAAAATAAAAAAGCAGCAAAGTAGAGGATCATGTAGAACACTTACTTGGGAACATCGACAGGAACTCAAATTGACTTGTTTGATTTTAAGTCAAGGCTGATCATCATCGGGTCTCACCCGTCTTCGAACACGGCGCCTTCTATTATCAGAGCCTCCATCTGAAGACTCATTTGCATCATCATCTCTAGAAGCAGATCCAGATTCACCTTCATAGTTTTCCCCCCAGAGCCTACTACTATGTCTCCTAATTCGCATTTGGAGTCTGGTTCTTGTGGTACCTCTAGACGCAGATGAAGTAGGTTGAAGAATGAGGAAAAACACAGCGAGCAAACCACCATCATCTATGAGAGGAAGGCCACCGTCGGCCCTACTTTCCCCAAAGGAAGTCTGAAGTGTGCTAAGCAGGTCGCCAAGATCCCTCTGACGCTCCAACCTCCTCCAAGTACGCTGACGCTCAGGATCCACTACAGATGGACGCTCAAGAGGATGTTCAACTCTTGCATGCTTTCTGAGATCTGGATATGTGCCGCTAAAGTCACATGTCTCGCAAGAACAGCTCCTTGATTTTTCATTCATGAAATGGCGAGCAGCATCCACTACTGTCCACTCTTTTATTTGCCCTCTACACAGAGGGCATACTAGCTTCGATTTTGACCCATACTCACAGGATAAAGGCTGCATTGTAACAAAACCCTCACTTCCTTCTTGCATATCAATGGTGTTGGCTTCGGTACTTTGGACAGGAGATGTGTTGGTGTTTGAAACTTGACTTTCTACTTGAGGTTCTTCTTGTGGTTCTACTTGAGGAATTGTTTCTGAGGCTTCTGTGAATGACTTGCAAAACTGATCAAGACAGTTCGAGTGGCGATAGCTGGTGTTGCACATGTAAGGGCGGCATCCCTTCTCATGAGATGAACAAATGAGGAGAACTGCATTGTGAGGGTGTTCCATGCAGACTGGACACCTAGCTTCCTCCCACTCTTTAACATTTTCCACAGAATCTAAAGGAGTTTTAGGAGCAGATCTTCTAACACGACTAGAGCTGCTTGGATAAGGTGATGCTCTGCTACTATCATGTGACAATGACCTATCTCCTCCCTCCTTTGGCATTTTCAATTTCCAATATTTTTTAACAGTCCACTGAAGTCTCCACCAACCAGATGAACAACAGAATGAACTTGAAGCTACTTACAGGTAGAATTAAAATTAGAAATTGTGCAAACTGGAATTTGGCATCAATGAATTTTTTTAATAAAACTGATGTCAAACACATAACACATCAGTGCAAAAAAATAATCAGTGATAAGATTTCCACATACAAAACAACCCTTAAAAACACAGCATGAAGAATAATTAGAGAAGAACAAATGAGTTTCATTTCAAACCTCCAATATAAGACTAAAAAATATTAAGTAGTTTGATAAACTTAAAAGAGAGCTCAGTTCATTAAGAAATATAATCACCTAGGCACACTGCATTTTCAAAGTATATGCACTAACTATTTGCAACACACGTTTTTCTAATTATTCTAATCATTTATGTCATAACTACAGAAAACAGCATTATGAGAGAGGTTAAGAGCAGGAGTAATTATTAAAGGTCAACTTATTCTGTTGGGACAGGACTATATAATTTAGCCCTACAATACTTAGAAACATCTTGAACAAATCCCCATGTTTGTTCATATTTCTCCATTATGCACTATGCAATCTGCATATTTTGCATGTTGGTGAAATCTTGTTATACATCAATACAACTGTTCTTTACACCAATTGGTTGTAGTATATCAAGCAATTAGCCTATAAGGGGTGAGGAGTGTTTAAGAGGACGGGTGCAATACAGATATATTGGTCCAGGTTCCAATTCCATTGATGTGCAGAAGAGAATGGTAAGAGGTGGTTGCTCCTTTGCAAACATTGTTTGATCTAGCATTCAAGGAATCGATAAGGCGGAAGCGACCACAGAGAGTATATAAGGGCAAGGATAACAAGCATTTATTGAATAACATATCTGGAGATTAAGTCCTCCACATATTCAACCGCTTGTATTTTTATTTCTTTGTCAGCTTAACAAAGAACAAACCCATCTTTCCTCACTGTCACTGTCAATTCAACTCTGCTCTAAAATGTGTAATGAACTAATATAAAGTGACAGACACTACATCCACAATACAAAAATGCACAGTTAACTATGTTAATCTTGAATTTTGAATTGAAAATTTATCTTCCATAATACAAGGCTGAATTTAACCAAGACAATCATTGAGCACTAGTTCATGTAATTTGGAGCCAATTTCACAAGGATGACCTAACACAGAAAATCATGAGATGAACTTAAGTGCATATAAACATAAGCACAATATGATGTCTGATTGTAAGTAATTTAAAAATCTTTTATCACTGATACAAAAACGACATCAATAGCGCTAATAGCAGAACAGTCAAGGTCAATGAAACATGTTATAAAGACAAGCCGACAAAAGTATACAAAAATTGAAACAAGCTTTACGCAAGAAAACCCTATATGGAGAAGAAAAGGAGTTCAAATACCCTACCACTTATCCATCTAAACAAATCCAACCGAAACCCAAATGAGAAAATCTAAAAAGATTACAGCTTTTGGGATGAGAGACGAAGCGGGAATTAAATAGCTAAGAATTAGGTAGGGATTGAGTTACTTACCGGAAGGCGGTAGAAAAGGGGAATCTTAGTGATTCATGAAGATCAGATATTGATGATGCGATTGGGTGGAAGGTGAAGTCTTTAGGAGCTGATGTACCCAGAGAGAGAGAGAGAGAGAGAGAGAGAGAGAGAATGGAAAAGAAAAGAGAGAAAGAAGATTTGGGAATTGGTAAAGCCGTAATGATAAATAGATATAGCGGGAGGAGAATGTTATAGAGGGAAAAATGCATGAGCTGACGTGGAAAACGACTTGGCAAGTGGCCATTCACAATTCCTCCTTGGAGCGTGTATCTACTCTCTTGTCTTGTATCACCCACGTGAAATAAAATAAGAAAACGTGAATAGGTTAAAGCATCATAGGGTGCAATCTCTTTATTTTACTTAAATCACTCTAACCATTTATTTTATATTTGTTTATATTTTTCAATAAATTAGCTAATTTTTATACATTTCACTGTAACTCACCTTTTGTCATTAAATAGACCCACACTTTATGTTAAGAGTGTTAACTCAAGTCACCTTGTTAAATGATTGAAATTATATATTTAATAGCGCTCATTCAAGCAAGTGTTAACTATCAACTTTTAATAGCGTTTAATCAAGTAAGTGCCGTGAAATCTCTAATTTCTACTTTTAACAACGCCAAATCAAATAAGTGATGTTAATTGTCAACTTTTAACAATGTTGCCTCAAACGAGCATCGTTAAATGTCTACTTTCTAATTTTAAAATGACTCACTCAAACAAACGTCATTAAATGTCTATTTTCTACTTTGAATAGCTCTCTTTCAAACGAGCGTTGTTAAATGTATATTTATAGTTCATTCAAATGAACGTTGTTAAATGTTACTTTAGCTAGAACTGAAGAAAATAGAATCATCGCACTTCCTTCCCCATTATCTTTCTTCATTTTTTATTATTAATTCAAGCGCTTTGTGGAAATAAAAATCGTGATGGAATTAGAAAACATTTCTCTATTTATAGACAGTAGCACCAAAGTTTATGGACGATCTATTTTTTTGTTAAGGACCACAAATCGAGATGCTCTTATGTTTATTAGAAAATGTATGCAAGTTTTAGACAATATCATTATATCATTTACCATTCATATTTAATAATTATTGACTTAAATAATATATTAACTGTGTATAAATATTTTCATTCACAATGCATAGATATTACACTCTGTTTATAAAAATAATTTCCTTATTTATATGTTATAAAAACTATTACCTTTATAATATTTTTATGTCATTCTTTATGTATACTTACTAATATAGAAAATAAGTAGTTAGACAGTAATGATAAAACGCACAGCCCTGTGTACATTCACATAATATATAATATATTGAAATATGTTTTTGTGTGTGGAAGAAACACATGTGCTTTTGTCCCCGTACTCATGCGACTTATGGAGGTGAAAACAAAAATTCAAACAATTAAAGGTGATGATGTAGAACATGAATAAGATTTGATTGGTTTAGATTTTAGTGGAGTAGGACAAGGAAAAAGAAAGGAGTTTTGGAGAAGAAAGGAATATGGTTGGTGATAAATAGTAAAAATGTCATTTTAGTAATGTCACATAAAAGTTGAGATTTTTTTGTACTACCAAAAGTATTCTCTCACCGTTTTGAGTAACAAACTAATATCCTTTGACCGCATGATTGTTATTCACAATCAAATGTCATAAACATATTTAGCAACCATAAGGTTTCAGATATTACAAAATAAAGAGAATACATGAGTGACACATATATCCCAAGAAGTTCAGTGAACAATAGATTTTCATCAAATCCTTATGTTGGGGACTTGATAGATCACTCCCTAGCCCCTAAGTATAAACCAAAGTGTTTTTTCAGGTCCAACATGTTTTCAAGTTCAGGTAAGTGACTAATTCTTCTGCCTATAACTGAACTGTCATTCTACAAAATCTGGCTGCTAGCCTTACTTAATACACGGAGGGGTTACTTTAACATTGTTACTTGATATTCATGGGTGAAAATCAGTCCTAATAAAGCACGATATTAGATCAAATATCAAATAATGGGGTAAATGATTGACATTGTTGCACTAAAATTCATCACAACCTTTTACTTAGAGAAGTCAGTTTTAATTTGAGGAGATAATGAGAAAGATGTGCAAGCTCACAGACGCACTGAAATACAAGTAACTTACTTAATCATGTTCTGAAGAAACATGAGAAATGCAGTATTTATCACTTAAGAGAGGTCAGTCATAGCCTTTTCCTAGACAATTCAGACAGCGTTGAACCCTGTAAGACCATGATTACCATTAGAAAACTCGAATAGTCAAATACTCTCATTATAATGCTTCAACTAGAAGAAAATAAGGGAATTTATAAGGTGTGCCCCTTATGGATATGGCAGCTAGAGTGAGATGTGAAAATATTCAGAAAGATTTGATAATAACTAATTAACATGACACAATGAACCAGACCAAAGAGATTGAAAGAACTGACCTGTTTCCATCGCAAGTAGGACAAAGGCAGGGGTTAATTGCAATAGGATCATACATTGGCGACCATGATACGGTGGCATTCCCTTTACACAATTTGCATATGTAGAATCCCTTCCCTCTACAAGCCCTACACGGGCACGCAAATTTTTTCTGCATAAACGTATCTCATTACCTAAATTTCCAAAAAAAATAAGAAATAAATAATTACAAGAAACAAAGACGTGCATTTTTAGCTTATATTATATATCCCCTGTAGCCTTACTCGTTTGTTCTCAGAGGCAATATTAAGCGCTTTGAGGGTAGCGGCATAAGCCAGGTTCAGAGTGGTTATTCCACCCAATATGACCAAAGCTCCCCTAATCATTGTTCCCGATGGCCTTGGATAATTCATGTCTTCAAATATAGATGCTTCTCCTCACAGGCAATTTCTCAAACTGTGAAAACTGGAATATGGCATCAATGATTTTTTAATGAAACTGATGTCAAACACATAAACACATCAATGCAAAAATAGATTAGTTAAAAAAACCCTTAAAAACATGCCATGAAGAATCATTAGACATTAACAGCTGATTTTTGTTTCCAACATTCAATATAAATCTAATTAGTTGGATAAATTCATAATAGAGCTCAGTTCATTGAAATATAACCAACTAAGCACGATGTACCTTCAAAGTATATACACTAAATATTTGTAAAAGAAGTACTTCTCTAATTATTTTGGTCATTGATGTCATAACTACAAAAAATAGCAGTTATGGGATAGGTTAAAAGCAGGACTGATTATTAAAGGTCAACTTATTCTATTAGGGCAGCACTATATAATTTAGCTCGAAAATACTTAGAAACATCTTGAACGCAGTCCAATGTTGCAAACTTCCCCCTTTTGTTCATCTTTGTCCATTATGCACTATTCAATCTGCATATTTGGCATGTTGGTGCAATCTTGTATAACATCAGCACCACTGTTCTTTCCAGCAATTGGTTGTAGTATATCATGTTATCAGCCTAGTAGGGGTGAAGAGTGTATAGGACAGCTGTTGGCGCAATATGAATATATCGGTCCAGGTTCCAATTCCATTGATGCGTGGAAGAAAAAGGTAAAAGGCGGTTGCTCATTTGTATTCAAAGAATTGATGACAGTATATAAGTGCGGGTATAAAATGTGTAATAAACTAATATAAAGTGACAGACACTACATCTACAACACAAAAATGCATAGTTAAAACTATATTCATCTTGAATTTTGAATTGAAAATTTCTCTTCCATAATACAACGCTGAATTTAACCAAGACAGTAATTGAGCACTAGTTCATGTAATTTAGAGTTAGTTTCACAAGGATGACCTAACACATAAAATCATGAGATGAACTTAAGAGTGCATATAAACAGAACCACAATATAATGTCTGAATGTAAGAAATTTAAAAATCTTTATCACTGATACAAAAACAACATTAATAGCGCTAGGAGCAGAACAGTCAAAGTGAATGAAACATGTTATAAAGACAAGATGACAAAAGTATACAAAAAATTGAAACAAGCTTTCCGCAAGAAAACCCTATGTGGAGCAGAAAAAAGAGTTCAAATAGCCTACCACTTACCCATCTAAACAAATACAACAGAAACCCAAATGAGAAAATCTAAAAAGATTACAGCTTTTGGGATGAGAGACAAAGCGGCAATTAAATAGCTAAGAAATAGGTAGGGATTAAGTTAGTTACGGAAAGCGGTAGAAAAGGGGAATCTTAGTGATTCATGAAGATCAGAAATTGATGATGCGATTGGGTCGAAGGTGAAGACTTTAATACGAAGAGAAAGTGCTCCCGCAGATAGATCAGAGAAAACGGAGAAGAAGATTTGCGAATTGGTAATTGTAAATAAATGCTGGATAAGCTGGTCATAAAAAAATGTTGTACTTCGAAAAATGAGTTCACAAATGGCAATTCACAATTTCTTTTGATTTGTGAGTGGTCGCGGTTGTTTGTTATGTTTTTTAAGACAAATTGGCCCCAAAAAATGATGGAAGACAAAGCAATCAAGAAGAATAAAAACATAAAGTCCCAATTCAAGTATTGGACGTTGTTACTAACCTTGTGGAACAAATTATCCTACTAGGCTCGTTGGGATAGATAGCATTCACTGTATCTTAGGCCCTTGTCCAGTGGAATTCATAGCTACAGAATTGGGGAACTTTATGTCAGCACGGTCATGATTCAAGATGTAGAATTTCCATTTTCTTCTTTATTTACTGGTCTCCCACCACGTTAATGTAAGATCCTAGGATGATCAAAAGATTAAATGTCATTCTTATGAGAAATATATGTATTATAAGTTCTTTACTTATAAGTTGAGTGATACCTTTATATTACTAAAAAAAACATTATTTCACATATATCTCATTCTCTCCCCTATAGTAAACGCGTGCGCATATATATATATTGTAATGCATTGCATTTATAAGCCTGATTAATTTATTTCTCTCCTCCATTGTTTGAAACTGACGTGTAGATTGATTTTCACTAAATCCGACATCAAAAGTCATAGCCAACCAAGTTGACTGATGGTTAATAGATAGTGATATTATGAGTATTTGATAATATCCCTACTTTATAATTTGTTTACTTTTTCTGATCTTTTTGATGAAAAACCTTTCTGAAATTTTTATTTTATTTATACTTATAGGACCATTTGTCACTAAATTACATGTGAAAATATATTGTCATATCACCGGAAAATGATTAAACATTGATCTCATTCATTTACTCCGCATATACTTCTGCTCAATTAACTCATGTCTTCAATGCAATGTTGTTGTGACCGGACCGGACCAGCCGGTCCAACCGGTCCAACCGTCACCCACTTGAGTAAACGGTCCTGTACATGTAGAAAATTGGAATTGGTTTCCAGCCGTTTTGGGCCGTGGAAAATTCGGTCCAACCGGGTTAGACCGGGTAAAACCAGAATAACCCGGTTGGTTAAACCGGCCAGGTTGGTAAAATTAAAAAAAAAACAAAAGAAAATGTAAAAAATACACATATCTGATGCTTTTAATATGATGTAATCGATTACGAGTATATTGTAATCGATTACATCATGTAAAATGCACATATCTGATTAGTTCATCAGCATGTAATCGATTACCAGGATTGTATAATTGATTACACTGTTTAAAAATGCAAATGATCTTAGTTTCATGCATCAGTTTTTCAAAGATCAGTATTATACATATTAATCTAACGTATATTCTAATTTGTAGGTATGGTTGAAGGACAAAATATTACTATTGATGGAGGACTTAATTTAGACTCTTTTGCTCAAGAAGATGTAGATAGTTACACTCAAAGTACATCTTTAACCAACAATGTAAACTTAGTATCTAACCAAGACAATGATACATGGATGAATTAGAATGTTTACTCTGTAAATGAGATGTGTTTTGATTTATTGCTCTAATTATGTAAGACTTAAACTTTGATGCACTTTTATTTTGATTTATGTATAAGCTTTGTGCAAAGTTATTCACTTATTTTAATTAATTATATAATATATGTATATATATAATTATATATGATATTATATTGTCGTCCGGTCCGACCGGACGGCTTAACCGGTTAAACCGGTTAGAACCTATACAAGACCTCCTCCGGTTTGACGTCCGGCTCGGGTTTCACAACATTGCTTCACTGTACCTCGCTAACTTGCCCTTTTTCATTCATGTATTCCCAAATAGAGGTGGAAACAGGTCAGACCAGACTAGATTTTGCCTTAAATAGGCTAAGCTTATATAGTATATAGGAGTTTGGGTTTAGCCTATTAGCCTATTTAAAAAAAAATTCAAAGCCTAGATTTGACCTTTTTAAAAGTCTGGTCTAGCCTGTTAACCTATTTAAAGGTCTGCTAAGGTAAAAAATTAAAAAAGTTATGTCCAAACTAGAAAAAATTATTATAATTTAACATGAGTTGGATTATGTAGTTAAGCTCAAGTCTCAACAATTAAATATTCAATTATTAAATAGTTTAATCTTTAAATCCTAGTGGATTATTTACATAATTTTTTATTTAGTTTTTTTGTACATGTTATAAAAATAATTTATAAATATATAATAACATTACATAGGTCGGTCTGTTAGACTTAATAGGTTTTTAAAAAGCGCCTGACCTAAATATGCTTTCGGAGAAGCCTAAGTCTGACCTGTTTACTAAAAAGGTCTAGCCTGACCTAACTTGTTATAGGTCAGGTAATAGGCCCCTGATAGGCGGTCTGACCTGTTTCTACCCTTATTTCTAAATTAAGATTTATGGATATCCATAGTCAAACTTAAGAGATGGCAGTAAGCATATAGCTACTTTTATAATTAGTTGTAGTTAGTTTTAAGTAGCTGGTGTATGCTGATTTAAGTATAGGGATTTAGTTCAAATATTTGGTTGGTACAATTGACTTCAAAATGGAGTAATGTATTATATACATACCAATTGTAATATTCATTTCCAGTCTAAGGAGAATATTAGTTATCATACATTTTAAAGTAGTGATGAGTTTGAACTTTGAATCTCACTCATGTCATTTTTTAATAGCGTGGAGGAATTTTAGGTTAATTTATAGGTTTGTTAATATTTTTCATTAAAAAATGTATCTACTATGTTAATATTATAATAATTTAAGATTATAATTTTATGATAAAACTCAATATAATTCATTAATTTTTGTTCAAATTTTATATCAGTTATTGAAAATTTATTTATCTATTATTTATTTACATATTATGTTTTTATATTATTTATTAAGTTCTTTTAATAATAAATATCAAGTTTTTTAATGCAGTAACATTTATTAAGAAAAAAATGCACCGAAACATGTGAGTCAGTTTCTTTGTAAGTTAGTGCGATTACCTGCACTTTGCGTATGTCGAGACTCGAGATAGCGCACGTGTTACATTCTCATAAACGTAACAGAGGTGATGACAGATCCAATGAACCTTAAGAAAAAAAGGAGCAACAGTGCTAACCTAATCCCATCCCGTTATTATTTTATTCCGTTTTCAGTTTTGGTTAATGGGATCAGAAATGTACCACACTCTCCAATGCCCATGGTTTTAACTTTCAACCCACCTATGTCCTAAACCACTGGCTCCTACCCTTTCCATTTCATAAGGAAAAAAAAAGAGCTTTCTTTATGTTACTCAAATGTCACAATCAAACAAAGAGGTACAAGGTCAGGGGGGAAAATGCCATTTATTTATGAATTTAAGTGTCAGTTTCAGCAGAGGAATGGATAAGGAAGTAAATTAAGCAAGAGTATTTACACTCATGTCTATTCATACTTTATACTGATGATCTCCTCACAATTTTATTTATTTTTATATTTTGTATTTTATTTAATGAAAAATATAGATATTTGAAATGTCATTATTCTCACTATTTGAAGCTGTGATACATAGTTAATATAAGAAAATTAATACTATAGTACATGTGCTTATTATATAAGGTGATATAAAATCATTTTGTTAAATATAGTATCCGCATAGTGCATCCCCATATCATAGATTCGCTTGGACCACATGGCTGAGATATGAAGCTAAAATCACTCCCAAGCCCCTGTTTCCATAAAGTATAGACCCTTTGAAAAGTGGTCTATTTTGGGAAGAGAAAATATTAATCAACTGACAACAACAGAAACCCAAGTGAAAACAAGTGTCTGAAGACACTGGATTTTATATGAAACCATCAAACTACTCACTCTTCCTGGCCACGGTTTCCACCCTTCTCTCTTTTGGGAAAATAGAATAAAAAATTGAGCCTATACTTTACTTTATAGCCAATTCATAGTATAAATATGCTAGCAAACTCCAACATCTTCTCATCCAAATCTATTCTAGTTATTCATCTGTTAACAAAAAGTCTAGAATACTTGCTCATTTATTAGCTTTTGATCAATTAAATCTCTGAAGATGGCCAAGGGAAATGTTGCTGCTAATTCTCCTCTTGAGAGAGCAAGCTTGGCTTCTCTGGATCAAAAATTGGCCTTAGCCAAGCGTTGTGCTCATGGTAACATTTTTTTTATATATATGTAAATGCCATAATGTTGAATTAAAATACATATTTTTAATGGCCTGACTAATTTGTTCAAATTATGGTTTGTAAAAAATAGAGGGTGTGATAGCAGGAACTAAGGCAGCTGTTGTTGCTACTGTTGCCACTGCCATTCCAACTGTAAGTATAATCAGCACCACCTATTCATTTTTCTTTCAATCATTCAAGATGACTCAAAAATTTTGCACTTCAATTTTGCACTTAGAAATATTTGGTAAAGAGTAAATGCCTGATTTGAGTGGTGCTTATGCAGCTTGCTAGTGTAAGAATGCTGCCTTGGGCAAGAGCCAACCTCAATCCCACTGCTCAAGCTCTCATAATTTCCACAGGTTACTTTACTTATACTCATCCTTATTGCTGTGAAACAATCATTGTTAGATTTATTCATCTATATATACATAAAGATAGAGAGAACTAACTGCCATATATATTATGTTTGTAGTGGCTGGAGCAGCATATTTCATAGTAGCTGACAAGACCATTTTGGCAACTGCAAGAAAGAACTCCTTCAATGCATGAACTGCAAATGAGTAACCTTGGATATTAAATGAGGTTGCACTTCATTAGGCTATTATTATAGCTTCAACCAAATTGTGTGAACTTATCCGTCATCAATGTATATTATAAATAAAGATTTGCATTTCAATAACAAGAGAGCATAAATGTACCAATTATCAGTTAATTACTATATGAATGCAAATTATTAATTCCCCTTTCTTTCTGTATCAATGCACATATTTATTCCCCTGAAGTCACCATAATTCTATACACTTGGTGATTAAAAAAGTTTTTATAACCCTCAATATCTATAAAATGCAGAGCTCTTTTTTCTACATTTAAGATAAAACAAAATGCCAATCCACTTCTCAAAATTTGAAACAGTGTCTCTTAAGAGAGAGCCAATCAGAAGAAAAAAAAGACACCACGAGATGCCAATCCGATTGTTGATCTGTTCATAAAGTGATGACCGTAAATCGTTCTATATCTATCTGAAAATGACGTCTAAAGATTGTGAAATAAAATATATAGAGTAGATAAGAAATGACTTGAGATGAATTGTGCTTGAAGCGTGGACTTAATCATTGTCCTTAAATGTATCATCCACCATTATTTTCATTTATTATTCACTCTAAATGCATAATTGGAGCTTCTTTTATCAAAGTAAGTCTACATATAATAGAAATTAAGCCTTGCCATGAGCCATCTATTGAGTACCCTGACCTTGTTAAGTGTGTTGTGATTTTATATCTAGATATCTCTCTCATTTTTGTTTCCCTAGTTAATGCATGTAAGGTTTTGTCATACCATATAATACATGTTGAGTTAGATAATAATAATTTATAAATTTATGAATCACATATAGTAGATAGAAAACATACCACTAACTATATATATAAGTATGATATTTACATCCATAGCCTTTTATCATATCCTTATGGGAATCTGTAAACTTTTCTAATGAGATCTGACTTCCTTTGTCTTAAGAATCTGATAATTCTCATCCCACACATCGCTTTTATTATTTCTTTATTTATCTCAAAACACAATCCAAGCCTCCAAAAACGCTATTGCTGTTTCCCACTAGCCAAGGTGAAGGAAATATCTTCCATTAATAATAAAAGACCCGGCCATGCTTTGAAGCAGATCAGCTACACTCACCTGAATCAAGTCATATAATACATTTTATCTTCACCTTTGGGGTGATAAACTAATCATTTGTTTATGGGTATGTGGTATCCTGTCAATAAATATTACTTACAAGAATCAAATCCTTAATTTTTTATTTTTTCCGAGACTTATAAGAGTTTTACAATAGACCAAAACATTAGTTTAAATAAAAAGTATAGCAGAGTAGATGCTGTATATATATTAGTAGTGAATTTAAAGAGAATGATCATAAGTGTAACCCATAATTAACCTCTCTATTTTTTAGAATCTTCAAACTAAAACTGAAATTAAAGAGAATCAATGAATGTTAAATGAGAATGAAAACACTCAATTATTAGTACTAGACTTATACAGCTACTAACCATTAATAACAAGTTCTGACATATAGTAACACACATATGTAAGTTGTAATATTAGAAGATTTCTAATATATTATTATTATTCTAGCTATTCGAATGCACTTAGCCAGGCATAGAAAGCTTCGACGTGATTCATTTAAATAATCAAGACTAGGTACCCAGCTCAAATTTATTTGTTTTATTTAAGCAGATAAATTTAATAAAAACGAGTTAAAGTTGAATAATAACGGTGGTGTGGTTAGGATATGGATTCTTGTATTATTGAAAAGCAGATAGAATGATGAATGGGTCCCATTTTGAGAATAGTCATACGTTGAGAATAAAAGAGTGGAGGTAGTAGTAGTTACTGTCTAAGGTTTTATTTAATGTTATTTCGATTAAATATATGTGGAATATTCATTTGGTCTGATGAAAACTAGTGATCATGATTCCTTCTTATCGAATCCATGGTCAACATGTCAGGTTCACTTGTCCATACCCTGCATCGACCCGCCGCATCTTTATTCTATAATTTTTTCACCACTTGCCTTAAAAAACATAAGATAAAAAAATCATATATGCATTAAGATGTATCAAGAAAGCGAATGTTGCATGCCATATCTTGTTTTCTTTCTAAACTACTGTATCAAAATATGACATGTCATTATACCTGAATAACCAAACCATTCCTAAAGAGCATCATAACTAGTGGTATATATATATGTGTAAACATGTCAAAGTCATTAGTTCTGAACTTCAGTTCTTGTTACCTTGGAATTTAAGCATGCATTTAGTATAAATCATAATTAAAGAAGGAAAACAAAGCATCATCAATGTTGGCATATTGGACATGAATCTTCGAATGGCATTTCAATTATTTCCATAAAGCAATTGAAACAAAGAAAAAAAGTTGGGAATGGATTTGCAGGAGATAGGAATTGATTCCCCATAATTATTTTCACTGTTAGTCCTTCCCTTTTAATTAACTGCATGGACACTCTATCCAGTGAAGGTTTATTTGCAAGTTGGTTGAGCCTAGCCTAACGTGTAGAGTGTAATGCATTTATACAATGGATCCGATAAATTTTGGGTCGGTTGAGCTCATGTTGTTAAGCCAGAGGTGGGGTTCAGAGGATATAATGGATTCTGTTGCATTATTTTCTATCTATAACACATAATAGCTACCCCTCATATAGCCTTCCTTCCCTTGGATATGTTCCTCACAATAATGCATAGGAATCATGTAAAGATGGGAAAAAGGATCAGATGGAAAACACGTGTATACACATGTAATATTGTTACAAACATATTAAGAAGCCCAATCACCACACTTCTCTAATAATAATGATTAATGAGAGAAGCAGTGGTAAGAACTTTTATCTAGATGTTGTAGCAATGTTACTTTTGGAATATCATTAGAAGAAAATCACTTCTAGATTACAGGGGAACGAAAAGGGACAATCATGTCGTCATGTCCCCTACAAGAGATCTTACAACTAGTATATAAGGACTCACAACACAAGCACTAAATTCACCATCTTAACTTACAAGCTATTTAAAACTTCAACTATTACTCTAGCAAGTAGCAGCAACAAACTATTTCTTGAGTGATACTTCTGTCATTCACAAATCTACTTAAAAGGTAAGTTTATATTGTTTCTATGTTTGTCATTCACATCTCATGCATAAATGTAATATCCAATCTTTCTTTGTAAAGCATTACAAGTGAAGTTTCTTGGTTTATTCATCTCTAAACTCTAGGGTACTTGAACTCATACAATAGCTACTGTAGGAAAAAATGACAAGACTCCTATGCTATCATGAAAGACTATAATAATTCCTTATGAAAATAACTTCTATGAATCACTTTGCATGCCTTTTAGAAGGATCATTAATAAATCCCATGGCCATGTGATATGAGTACATGCAAGGCTAATTACTCTGGAAGTTGTCATGTAACTTATATTTGGCTGCTGCACTAAGAAATGAAAAAAACCTTAACTTGTCATTTCCCACTTCACATGTTTATATTAAACAGGAAAAATGAGCTGGTCTGGAGGAGATTGGATGTGTGGTGCTTGTGAGCACATAAACTTCAAAAAGAGGGATGCATGCCAAAGTTGTGGGTACCCAAAGTTTGGAGGCCCTGACCCATCAACTTATCAATACAACAAGAGTGAAACACTGGCAGGGGACTGGTTTTGTACCGGTATGAACTGCGGAGCTCACAACTACGCCAGCCGATCAAACTGCTATAGATGTGGTGCATTGAAAGATGACTATTCTTCTGGATATGGAGGAAACATGGCAGGCTCTGGAGGATATGGATCTGATTGTAGTTTACCCCCTGGATGGAAGACTGGTGACTGGATTTGCCCAAGGTCAGTTCAGCTCACATTATCTTCATATTTTGAGTACTGAAAAGCTGTCTCTTCTATAGATACTATTTTATCAGCTTCATTGGTTCAATAAAGTGCCTGCATTCAATTGTAACTTAAACACCAATATATACAATTAGATGCCCAACTGCCATGAAAGCTGATCAATGTTATTTAGTAACAAGTAACTGATAAAAGTTGCATTTTCATGTATAAAAAGGTACAATTTCTTTTCTTCTTCCAAGAGAAAGAGAATTGTTCTCATCCTTGCACATTGACATATAGTGTCGATAGAGAACATTTGTAGGCAAAAAAGGTTACCATGGAGAATAATGGCCATGCCATTATGCCAATTATTGAACAATAAATAATAAAGGTCAATAAAGAATTCACTTTGATTAAACATAGTATAATACAAATACTTATATCCAAATTACTTCCTAATTTAAAGTATTTCATCTTTGTTTTCCTTTTTCTAATGCAACAGATATGGATGTGGAGTGCATAATTATGCAAGCAGGGCAGAATGCTTCAAATGCAAAATGTTGAGGGATTTTGGTGAGAAAAGTTTAGTATGCTGGACGTTTCATTAGTCCTTTTTGTAAAAAATATGGTGAAAAATGAAGATGTTTTCAGAAAATGCTATTAACCTCAGTCCCATGATACATTTATTACTTCTATTTCAGGTGGTGCACACTGAAAGAAGAAACTTCAGAAGACATGCAATATCATTGATTTCCCTTGACATCTTTTTTCTCCAAACAACACTTTGTCTTGCTTTCCTTATGTTAAGCTCTATGTTAATCATAGATGCAGGCCCTCAGTTAGAATCATGGCAAAGTTTTTCAATAGGAAGTATATCTGGCTATTGTTGTTTCTTGCTAGATATACTGACAATGAGGTTGTCCAATCCATATGTATTAATTTCCATAATCATCAATGAGATAATTAAGCTTAAGAAACTGCCTTACCCTCAAACTTTCTCTTGTTAACCTTCCCTATTCGAGTGCAGGTGCAAATGATGAAGATAGAGATTTATTGAGTTATTTCTGTTCCAGTGGTCCAAAAGAATGTTTTGCATGGTTCATAGATAAGGCAGAGAATTTTGACCATGCCATGGAAAGCCATGAGCAATAGGTTCAACAACACTATTCAAATTACTAGGAAAATCAAAATGAGTTCACGATCAAGGGTTCTATCTGGGCAATTTACTTCAAAAGAAATAAGCATATAACCTCTAAGCAAAGAAATAATTAAACATGTAAGAACCTATTGCACTGTATAAAAGCAGAGATGTCACAACTAAATCTAAAAAGTCTAATATAATTGTTTTATGGGTAAGTACTTACTGTATTGATTCCTTGTAATGGTCCAAAGTTGGGAAGGAATGCTGAATTCCAAATCATGCATAGAGTTTCATTACCTTTTTCTACTAATATCAACTTTGGAATAACAAATATATCATATCTCAAATCTTGTCTCATGTTTTTCCGCATCAATGATAATGAAGCAAATACAACAATTTTAATTAAAATTTAAAAGTTTTAATTTATATGATATCATTTCATTAATGCATATAGATCTATGGTCACTTTGGAATGTGGATGTGGAGTCAAAAAGCATTTACATGTTATTTATTTATCGATGTGCCCTATTATAGGAACCAGGATCTTCTGTCCCCAAATGTTTCCCTCTTTCTATCCTAAACCAATCAAATCTCACCAAATAAAATATAAAAAAAAGTAACTTTTTGTTTTTATGAATTTTCTTTTTAAGAATGTGTCAATTTCCTATTGAACTAGGACATAATGAAACATGAAATATGAGACAAGTGATCTTCATTCCAAAGACTTCATACCATTCTAGGTTTTCTTTAAGCTAGCTTTTTGCTTATATGCTTTGAAGATGTTAACCGTTAGAATCAACCCCACATTAATGAACAAAGTCCCATAGCATATTATAGGGATGGGGGATCCAAAGTGCGGGACCTGCTATCTACATACGTCAGATACCCTCCTTTTCTTCTTATTATTATATACTACTATTTCCTTTATGTGTGGAAATATATGTGATTCTTCACTAGTAACATGATAGTCTATTAGGTGTGATAGTTTCATGATTTTAAATATTATATTGAATTTGATATAGTATGAAACTTCTAACAATGTAGTCCTCTATAAAGGTTAATGTCTATGATGACTTTCACTCTATCAATGTTGACCCAGTTGTTAGGAACTAATCCAAGAGTGTGGGAAAGTTAGGTAATATTGTTAGAAGACTTTCCATCTATAGCAAGTAGTTAAGTTAGTTTAGCTATAAGTGGAAAGAAGTATAAATACATGGTAGATGGATAAATGAAAATCAAGAAATCCATTTCCTCACATACACTCTTATTTTCCATCTTCTCTGTCTCTGTTTTCTCTCTATTTCTCATTCATTCTTTTCTTCACTGTTTCTTCCTCACTAACCTTACAAAAGGTTTCTTAACAATTGGTATCAAGAGCACTTGTTGAAGATCTAAATTTCCGCTGCAAATCATGGCACAATCCATTGGAAACTACGCAACAAATCTGCCTGTTCTTGATGGCAAGAACTGGTCAAGATGGTGTATACAAATGAAAGCCATCTTTGGCTCTCAAGACGTGGTTGATTTAGTAGAAGAAGGCATCCCTGTCTTGGAAGAAGGAGCCAATGAGGCTCAAAGGAGTGCACATAAGCAACACAAAAGGAGGGATTGCAGAGCACTATGTCTTCTTCACCAAGCTGTAGACAATGCTCATTTCGAAAAAATTGCAGGATCTGCATCATCGAAGGAGGCATGGGAAATTCTACAAAAGCATTATGTTGGAGCAGTTCAATTGAAGAAGATAAAGCTTCAAACAATGAGGAGGCAGTATGAACTGATGCAAATGGAGGAAGGTGAGAGAATTTCTGAGTTCTTCACAAGAATCATCACTCACACTAATGCTATGAAAGCCTGTGGTGAAAGAATGGAAGATGTCACTGTTGTTGAAAAGATCCTTAGAACTCTAGCACCAAGATTTGATCATGTGGTAGTGGCTATTGAGGAGTCTGGCAAGCTTGAAAAAATGAAGGTTGAAGATCTTCAAGGATCACTTGAAGCCCATGAGCAGAGGCTGAATGAGAGAGGTGCAAACAGAAATTCTCATCAAGCTTTGCAAGCTCAATCTAATAGGAGAGGTTCCAGCTTTGATAGATTTTCAAGAAGGCACATTAACAAACCATCTGATCATAACAGAATCAGAAGAAGCTCACCTGCAGGCAGTGTGTTTACAAGAGATCAACCTGAGTCTGCAAACAGAACAACTCATAGTAGACAAACCAAAGACTGGAAGAAAAGAGGAGATAAGAAGAAGGTGAGGTGCTTTAATTGTGACAAGCTAGGTCACTTTGCATCTGAATGCCAATCAACTTTCAAGAATCAATATCATCACTACCAAAAAGAAGACACTGAGGTGAATCTTGCAAAAGAAGGGGAGGATGAAGTTGATAATAATGCAGTACAACTGATGATGACAACAGGAAATCATGGTAGTGAGTCTTGGTATCTTGACTCAGGTTGCTCTAACCACATGACAGGCCATAGAGAATGGTTGGTGAATTTTGATTCAACAAGGAAGAGCAAGGTGAAATTTGCTGATAGTAGGGTGATTATGGCAGAAGGGACTGGTGACATTCCACTCACCATGGCAAATGGAAGGAAGGCATACATCAATGATGTACTGTTTGTTCCAGATATGAAAACCAATCTCATTAGCATTGGTCAGCTACATGAGAAAGGACTCACCATGGAATTACTTGGTGGAGTTATGGCAGTGTATGATAAGATGAGGAGAAAGATTCTGCAAGCACCATTATCAAGCAATAGAACTTTCCAAGTCAAGCTTGGAATAATGGATTCTCAATGTTTGCATACAACAATCAACAAAGATGAAACTTGGCTCTGGCATCTGAGGTATGGACACCTTAACTTCAAAGATTTGAAGTTGTTGAAGTCTAAAGGAATGGTGCATGGACTTCCTGAGATCAAAGCTCACAAATCCATCTGTGATAGTTGCATGTTGGGTAAGCAAAGCAGGACTTCTTTCAGCAGCCACACACACAGTAGAGCTCTAGATTCTCTGCATATAGTGTACTCAGATGTTTGTGGACCAGTTGAAGTATCTACTCTAGGAGGGAACAAGTATTTTGTCTCCTTTGTAGATGAATTCAGTAGGAAGATGTGGATCTATCTCATCAAGGCAAAGAGTGAAGTGCTTGACAATTTAAAGAGATTCAAAGCCATGGCAGAGAAGCAATCTGGCAAGCAGATCAAAGTTCTCAGGACTGATGGAGGTGGAGAGTTCACCTCAAGAGCATTGGAGGATTTTTGTACAGAAAATGGCATAGATCATGAAGTTACTGCTCCATATACACCTCAACACAATGGGTTGGCTGAGAGGAGAAATAGAACTGTGATGAATATGGTAAGATGCATGCTCAAGTGCAAGGGATTGCCTCACAACCTATGGGGAGAAGCAGTCTCAACAGCAACCTATGTACTTAATAGGTGTCCAACTCAAAGCCTAAGTAATTTGGTTCCAGAGGAAGTGTGGACTGGAAAAAGACCTTCTGTGCAGCACTTTAGAGTGTTTGGTTCTACATGCTACAAGCACATACCAGACCAAGTAAGAAGGAAGCTAGATGACAAGAGTGAACTCATGATATTTGTTGGTTACAATTCCACAAGTTCCTATAAGCTCTATGATCCTGTTACAAAGCAAACCCAGTTTAGCAGAGATGTTAAGTTTGATGAGTTGAGCACATGGCAAGATGTTCTTAAGAGAATCAAGAACAAGGAAGCATGCACTTTGATTCCTTTAGAAGAAGAAGCACAAACAGAATTGCAAACATATGATCCTAACCCAAGGCAGGAAGTGTTTGATTCAAGGCAAGAAGTAATTGAAATAAGACCTACACGAACTAGGCAAGCACCATCAAGGCTTAGTGATTTTGAAGTCTTGACTGATGATGCAATTACAGATAATGGAGATATAATCCATCTAGCACTAATGACAGAAGCTGAACCAATCACTTTCAGTCAAGCAATCAATGAAGAAGTATGGGTCAAGGCTATGAAGGAAGAGATCAAATCAATTGAGAAAAATCAGACTTGGGAAGTAGCACAACTACCCATTGGCAAGTCACCTATAGCTGTTAAATGGGTGTATAAGGTGAAACTAAGTCCAGATGGCACCATCTCCAAGCACAAGGCAAGGTTAGTTGCCAAAGGGTTCATGCAACAGGAAGGGTATGATTTCTCTGAAGTCTTTGCACCTGTTGCAAGATTTGAAACAGTGAGATTAATTGTGGCAATAGCAAGCTTGAGAAAGTGGAGGTTATGGCAACTTGATGTCAAGAGTGCCTTCCTGAATGGCCCTCTTGAGGAGGAAGTCTACATCACTCAACCTCCAGGCTTTGACAATGCAAATGATGACACTAAAGTGCTAAGATTGAAGAAAGCCTTATATGGCTTAAAGCAAGCCCCAAGGGCATGGAATAGGAGAATTGACTCATTCTTAACATCAGTTGGCTTTAAAAAATGTATAGTTGAGCATGGAGTCTATGTGCATACAACAAATGAAGGTGGTGTAATCCTGCTTTGCATATATGTGGATGATCTGGTCATCACAGGCAGCAGTGAAGAAGGCATACAAGAACTGAAGCACAAACTCAACTCTGAGTTTGAGATGACTGACTTGGGTGAACTTGCTTATTTTCTTGGCATTGAGTTCTTGAAAACAGAAAAAGGCATCATTATGCACCAAAGGAAGTACATCACAGAAGTACTAGAAAGGTTTAAGATGATGAACTGCAATCAAGCCATTATTCCAGTTGAAGCAGGCACGAAATCAGATGAGTTGGCAAACCAAAATCCAACTGATGCAACTCTGTTTAGGCAAATGGTGGGGTGTCTCAGATTTGTTTGCCATAGCAGACCTGAGATAGCTTTTGGAGCTGGCTTAATAAGTAGGCATATGGCTAATCCAACTCAAGCACACATGGCTGAAGCAAAGAAGATTCTGAGGTACCTAAGAGGAACCATGAACTATGGCATTTTGTTTCCAAAACAGAGAACCACAAGCACACTACAACTGACTGGTTTTTCAGACTCTGATTGGTGTGGAGATAAGGAGGACAGAAGGAGTACCTCTGGACAAGTGTTTTATTTGAATGGTGCACCAATCTCATGGAGTTCAAAGAAGCAAAGTGTGGTGGCACTTTCAACTTGTGAAGCTGAATATATTGCAGCTTGTAGTGCAGCTTGTCAAGGCTTGTGGTTAAGCTCTCTAATAGCAGACTTGAAGTGTGGAGATGAAGAGAAGTTTGAGTTAATGGTGGATAACAAATCAGCAATCAACTTGGCCAGAAATCCAGTGAGCCATGGGAGAAGCAAACATATTGACACTAAGTTTCATTTCTTAAGAGATCAAGTCAACAAAGGAAGAGTTGAGTTGGTTCATTGTCCCACTGAATTTCAAATTGCTGATGCTATGACAAAACCTTTAAAGGTTGAAAGGTTTGAAAAGCTTAGAAACAAGCTAGGAGTGGTGAAGTTTTGAAGCTATCCTTGTTAAAAGCCTGTAGATGTGTTTGCTGTAAATTTTCGAATTAAAGCTTGTTGCTGGTTTTTTAGTTTTTTTGCTGTTGCAGTATGATTGTTTAGGTGTTTTCTTTGTGATGTTTACAAAACTTACACTCTTTTGGATTAAGGGAGGATGTTAGGAACTAATCCAAGAGTGTGGGAAAGTTAGGTAATATTGTTAGAAGACTTTCCATCTATAGCAAGTAGTTAAGTTAGTTTAGCTATAAGTGGAAAGAAGTATAAATACATGGTAGATGGATAAATGAAAATCAAGAAATCCATTTCCTCACATACACTCTTATTTTCCATCTTCTCTGTCTCTGTTTTCTCTCTATTTCTCATTCATTCTTTTCTTCACTGTTTCTTCCTCACTAACCTTACAAAAGGTTTCTTAACACCAGTGATGATCTTTTCTCTTTTAATGTTCATTTATCAATCACTTCATTAAATACTAAATTGTTAGGACTTAGCAAGATATTGAGTTTATTTTATCATTTGCAAGAAAAGATAGGGGGAACCCGATAGAAGAACATAAGAGTAAGGGTTCAAGAAAATATTTGACATGTTATTTACTAAAGACATGACACAATATTGTTGGCTGAAACATGATTGGGATACCATTTTGGGACAGGTGATTCTCATCTTAGTTAGAGAAGGTTAACAAGATATGAATAACTTTGATTAACACACAAAAAATATTTATATGTTCCTTTTCTAAATAAATTGAATTTTTTCCATTTATTTAAGGTTTTTAATTTTTATTTTGTATCTCCTAAAAATTGTAAAATAATATATTGATTTTGAGCTGGAATTTGTACTCACTTGGTGTCTTTATTTAAAAAAATTAGTCTTTAACTCTAAAATTCTTTTGGTTGGTTATTAGTCTAAAGCATAGATATTTTTTAATAATCAATTACATTCGAGTTTTAATAGCATTGCTAACAAAATAAAATTACATGTTGGTTCACTAAATATAAATAAATTATAATATTGAGTGGGGTTAATTCAATTCTATCATATTTAATTACATATCTCACTTTTTAGAGTATTGTATTATTAGAACATGGATATACGTATATAACTTATATATATATATATATATATATATATATATATAAATATATGTTTAAGGTAAGTTTCCATCGACTTCGGGTTACTTGAAATTCGATGAGTTTAAGAATAATAATATCATTGTTTTCAAACTCACTTAATTCGACTTCATAGTTGGGTAAACACAAACCCGATTATAATATGCCCCATTTCTATTCCTAGGTGGAAGTTGTACTGACCGATTATAAATTTTTACCATAAAAGTACATGGATATTACTCTTATGTAATTTGAATATCACAATATATTGGTCCATTTAATCAGAATATCAGTGAATTGAATCTCATATCGTTACAGTACAACAATTATATTGAATATATAATCATAAGAGTCGAAACTCATATAATTAATTAGTTTTCTTAGTGACCATCTTTATTATGATACTGCATAAATATTACACTCTTATGTAATTTGAATATTACAATATATTAGTCAATTTAATTAGAATATCCTTATATTGAATCTCATATAATTAATGATACAACAATTATATTGATTATATAATGAAAGTAGATCCAATACTCCACACCTACTCTAAAATATGGTATATGTCAAAATGCTATGACGAGTTTGATGACTAATAAAATATATTAAAAAGGATTATAAGGTAAAGTATTAATTACATTTATTAATTATATAATTCCTTTTTCTATTGTTGTTTAATTTTGGTTTTCATTAGGGAATTAGGGGTTGTGATATACGGCGGCTAGGTTAGGCTTAGATATAAACCTCGTAGTTGTCTTCTTCCACTACTTCTCTCTTCCTTAATATATTGTTTTTTCTACTCTCAAAAAGATTTCATCTTTGATCACCCTTCTCCTTTCTCTCCCAACATTCTCATCCGGGTCTTTCTCTTTTTCCATCAATTTTCATTGTGTGATCTTTTTCCCTCACAATTTGGTCTTTCATTATTCACTTTTTTTCAACACTAGTCTATTCAGTGTATAAGAACACAATTTCTTCCAAGAAGTTCATTGCATGTTTTTCTAATTGATCACCAAGAATCAATCTTTTTAAAAAAATAATCTAAATTTGATAAAATTGAATCACATTCTCTGAATTTTTGCACCATGAGTTTTTTCGATGATTTGCCACCCTATATTCCGTTACCGCCACCATATGCTGCTGCCTCACAAACCGATGCCATTGTTTTAAGTGTTCAACAAGAACTCCCAGAGAACGATGAACCATTCATCCAGCATTCACCAATTGATGATCATGATCATGATCATGATCATTCATTCAAGAGAGCAAGAACAACTTCTTTTGAGAGCATCAACAACAACCATTCCAATGCACTTCCATACCCTCCAAGAATGATGATGATGCATCCACAGAGTAACAACAACAACCCTGCACCTAACAAAGTCGGAACCAGAACGAGCCACCTTTTCTTCAAGACCCGAATGTGTGCAAAGTTTATGCTTGGTTCCTGTAGGAATGGTGAGAACTGTAATTTTGCACATGGGATTGAAGATATGAGGCAACCGCCGCCTAATTGGCAGGAACTTGTTGGCTTGCGCGGAAGCAACGATGCTGCAGGGAATTGGGATGATGATCAGAAAATTATACATAAGATGAAGCTATGCAAGAAGTATTATAATGGGGAGGAATGTCCTTATGGTGAAAGGTGTAATTTCCTTCATGAGGACCCTGCCAAGTTTAGGGATGATTCTGGTCGGATTAAGGAGAGTTCAGTAATAAACATAGGGACTAATGGATCTCCAAAGTCCTACTTAAATGGCTATGATCATAATAATTCCGAAACTAATAAGCCCGTGGCTCTGAATGTGGGTTTAAATGCTTACAGGGGAAATGTGAGATCCACTTTTTGGAAGACTAAGCTATGTATCAAGTGGGAGACTACAGGTCACTGCCCCTTTGGGGAGGATTGTCACTTCGCTCATGGCCAATCTGGTATACCGTTTTGCTATCCCTAAAAACTCATCTGTATGTTGATTTATTTCCCCTTGAGTATTGGATTTTGTTCTCTTAAATCATGTGTTTAGATTTACGATATATAAGGTCATTTTTTGTGATATTGTTAGTGGTATGCAAGGATATCATATGTGGAATTGTAATCAAACAAGATGCCAACCTATTTATTTTAATTGAATGTGTATCATTATTGTTGTTGTGTTTTATATTTCCCGCATTGAATGGTTTTGACATAGTTTCCCTGTTGTTCTTTGCCCCTCTATCTTGTGTTCGCAAAAATCATGACATAATGGAATGTGATCATAACCATTGTTTCAAGCTGAAGCATGTTCTAAATGAGGATTTGGTAATTGTTTCTGTTGAAGCCAGACGTTTAAATCACAGTACCGAGTTATAGATTCTTTCTGCTTATCCTAATTTGGCAGGATAAAGTATGTTTTGTTCTGAATAGTGATTAACTGTATCTAAGGCATACCTCATGTGTGAGTGAAAAGTTACATTTCCTATGAACTTTGTGCATGAATTTTTTTCTGATAGTAGTGTTTTGATTTTCAAACAATTAAGATTTCTAGCTCGTGTGTAATCTAGATGTACTTTCATTAGCACATGATAACTTGTATCTGCTTAATGTGAATGAAAATATATTATTGGCAACTAATATTTTCTGATTTCGTGACTCCTAACTGTTGATTGTTTTGCAAATCAGAGTTGCATGTTCTTGGCGGACGCATCGAAACAGAAGCTGCAAGTGCCATTCCAATTGCAACTTATGCTGCTAGTCCAACATTTCCGAAACTTACATCTATTCCTATCATTGATGCTGCACCTGCTCCTAGCAACATAGCAAGTCCACCTCGGGCAAATGACGCTGCACCGGGGCAGAAGCGTTTGTTGAAGTGGAAAGGAACGAAGAAGATCAATCGAATTTATGCTGATTGGCTTGAGGATGAGCCACCTGTGCAAAACTTGCCAAGTTGAGTGGAGACCTGACTTGAAGTTTGTGGTCTTGATTGTTGGTGATCACTTCATAGCTTTATTTTTAGATAATTGCTATTTTGTTCTTTAGTTAAACATGTTCCATTATCATTCACTGCATATGAATGACTTTGATGGATTTAAGAATTAGATATGTCTCTGAATCAACTTCTACACCTGGGTTGGGTCCTAAAATTGTCAATTTTCTGAACCCAAATCCACTCTACAATCAGGTTCAACTATATTTTATAGTATCTATTTATATTCGAACATGAGAATGTAATTATATGATATTTTATTTATATATTTTCTTCTTGATTTAAGTTATTGATGTGTCCTTGATGTTATACATAGTAGGTCATAAGCTCTAATAAAATGTGAAGAATGTGTTTAATAATTCACATTCAACATAAAACTTTGTCCAATCTTTATGATATGGATCAATGTTGTGATAATGTTAATGGTAGATCATTGTCTAGAAGCAACACGCTGCATCGCTTAGGTACAGTGTAAAATGAGTCACTGAATCGCCGCTTCGGTGTATTGAAAATTAAGCAAGAATCCTCGCATTTGTATGACCGTGTGCATGCAAAGAAGTTAGTTCATCGGTAAGATACGAATCAGAACATGGAGTATAGACACTCTTACAAGTTAATAAATAGAAATAATAGACACACTAGATAAGTAGGTTGGGGAAATGCAAAGAAATTAGAAGTTCTAGGTTTTAAGTTGTGGTATATTCATAAGAAAATATCGAGAAATGAGATGAGATCACATTCCTAAAGTTTGTAAGGAATAAAAGAAGGATATGATGAATTTAAAGAAATTAAGAAATAAGATCACATTCCTAAAGTTTGTAATAGTGAAAGACACATTTAATATGATGAATGCTTATGCACCCGAGGTATGGCTAGATCCTAGAGTAACATGGCAACAATGTAAAAATTTGGGATCCTCACATTCCTCACAAATTTTTACGTTGTTGTGTTACTCTAGGGGTGCTTATGGCTTTCATCTCTATCAATTTCCTCATTGTTTTGAATGATTGACTTAAACTACTTAAATATAATGACATGTGATATGATATGATCTTCAACTTTTATTTACATAGTAGGATGTTATTTACATCTTAAATTTACACTCAATATATTTCATCTTACTTCCACTCATACAAAAAATATGCATCGTGACATCCAATTCGAGATAATGAAGTTGAGTTAATAGGAGCTGGAAATGTGTATTTATAATTAAATATGGTTTTTCAAAATTGTTCTTCATTAGTAAATTCATTCATTTCATTTTCTCGCCCAATTAGTTAATTGTTTTACTTTTTAATCAATTAATATAATTATATTATGGTAGTCACTTTGGAAAATATTAAAACCAAATGATTTGTCAAAAAAGGGACTAGAGAAAATAATAAGGTAGTCACAAAATTTTCAATATGGTAAATATGATTTGATAATATGCACATCTAACTAAATTATGATTTTTCAAAATGTACTTTTTTATGTTTGAGATGACAAAAATATTTATCCATAAGAATTAGCAGCAGTACTCATAAAAGTAGTTCATGAATAGAAATGATTCAAATGAGTATCATAGGTACGCATATATTTATAAATTATTTTATTTAAATATTATATATATACTTAAATTTTATTATCCATAGAATAGTTATTTTATATCATTATTTTTATTACAAAATATATAAATATTTTGATAAACTTAAAAACTCATGTAGGTGGACATATCTATCCACACAGGTACGGCACAGAAAACCCCGTTAGATGTTCCCTTTTATGGTAGTTAAAAAGTAGTTAGTTATTAGTGGGTCCCAAAACTGAGAGAGGAACACGTGTGAATATCGTAGACAGTATTATTGAAGGACCAATCATATACCTCCTTTTGGTCTGTCTTCAAAACTGAAAAATATCATATCTTTGAGAGAAAACTTATTCTTTTATTTCACGGGGAATAAAAATGTAATATTATCAAAAATAAAAAGAATTAATTAACATTTGTATCTATCATTTTCTTTGGAGTACTTCTTTGATCGGAAGAAACCCTTCTCTCCCTCTCTCTAAGAACAACGTAAGACCATGTCCATAAAGTTGAACTCTCATGCCTTCGCTGACAACCCTCTTCTTCGATCAAAACCCAGTGACCCCTTTTCTCCCAAAACAGCTCTTCAAGCTCTTAACATACGAATCCTCGAAACCAACACTCTTTCTTCTCCTTCTCCGAATTTCAAGGTACTCCCTTTCAAAAACAGCAGGCCCTTAGGATCTTCCAGCAGTGACTCGCCGGTGCCGGTTTTTCAGGTGGGTTGGATCAGTTTGGAAGATCTTAAGGCTTTTTTCGAAAATTCGGGTTCCCAGTTGAGTGCAGAGTGGTTGGTGTATCTGGGTTCAAGTGCTGAAGACGACGCCGTATACTGGGCAATTGATGTTTCTAGTCATGGTAGCTTGGTAACTGAATTATGTAGCAGGGAGATGGGTTTTGTTCAGCTTCTAACTCTCTTGGTTGCTAGTGACTGGGAAGATTTGCAAGCAATGCGAAACTTGGCTATTGTTGGTCACGTAAGTTCTTTTTCTAATGTCATTCATCAATTTAATAATCTTTTGTTGTAGTGAGCTTCTATTGCTTTTCAATCACAATATTTGGTCCATAGCCACAATCACCCTTCCCCTACGAACCATGAACTTATGGGATCACACATGCTTAATTCCATAGAATTGTTTAACGTTAAAGGGGATCTTCTGTAATTTCTAGAAAAGAATTTGTTGCCTCAAACTAGGTCCTACATCATCTATGTTCCGAATCAATAAAAACATGTCATGTCAATTAAAAATTAAATATTCGTTACATTTTCTGTTTTTACTTCAATATTATTGGTCTGAGACATGGTTTGAGAAATAATTTAGTACATAATATCCTTGCAAGTTATTTCTTTGTTTTTTCCAATCATTAATAACTTGATTAGTGTTTTGCACATAGATAATAGATTTGTTGGTTTGGTTGGGAGCCGTGAACCGGTTCGTGAGTACTTGGAAATCCCAAAATATTTTGTACTTCTACATGGGCTTCAAAAAATATTGAATAGCTCAAAAATGACTAGCTATATAAGTAGGTTGTACACCTTCTTTACAATGATGAATATATCAACAGATTGAATTTTTCATTCATTATCACTCTTTCTTCTCTGCATCCCTTCTGTTTTTCTTTTGTTGCATACACTGTGTGTATGATTGTGTTGTGTGCATAGTGTGAGTTCCAAAATATTTGAATTTCCTAATTATTGGATTTGGCCAGGCCAAGGCACTGCTAGAATGGCATAATATTTCACGATTTTGTGGACATTGTGGAGAGAAAACAGTTCCAATCGAAGCTGGGAGACGGAAGCAATGTTCAAATGATTCTTGCAAAAAGAGGATATATCCACGTGTCGATCCGGTTTGCTAGCTATCTTCTGTTATAAGTGTTGATTTTATATATGAATGAATGGTCAAGTGTTTTACTCACATTATTATCTTATGTAGGCTGTCATTATGCTAGTTATTGATCGAGAGAATGACCGTGCTCTTTTGGCTACAAGACCCAAGCTTATACCTCGATTATGGAGCTGTTTAGCAGGTTTTACAGAGGTGAATATCTTAGCCAATTTTATGACTTTTCTGGTAACTCAAAACAAGCTCTGTTATAGCATGAAACATAATAACTTATTCTCATCACCTACCATTAACCGACTAAAAAGAAGGGAAAGTCATTTGAATTTGTGCAACAATAGGCAATAGCCATAATATCTCTCTTTTTTTCAGGTCAATTCCCTTGTTTCTTTATGTAATCCTTTCTCCATATATATAATAACATTTATTAGTTTGTATCCTGTGGCATATAGCCAGGAGAAAGCTTGGAGGAAACTGTGAGAAGAGAAACATGGGAAGAGACTGGTATTGAAGTAGGAGAAGTTGTATATCACAGTTCTCAGCCATGGCCTGGTATAACTTATGCTACATGGACTTAAATATTAATTTAACTGCTTTTATAATTCTATTATTTTTCTGTTAATCATATATGACAAATATGTAGGTTCCGACTTCTAAGTATATCAGTAATTTGTTCTATTCGAATAGGGTTTAGATCATTCAGACCATGTGTTTATTGATTACCTGATGCTTTTACTTATATTGTACAAAGGGGAGATTTCGATTCCATATTCTAATGTAATGAACTAATGATGACTAAACACAATTATGTATGTTTTACTATTATGTTGTCAATTTTACAAATATACGTTTCTCTGTTTTGTCTATTAATATGTAATAGTTTGGTTTATATTTCTTGTGTTTCTAGTTGGACCTAATACCATTCCATGCCAGCTGATGGTTGGGTTCTTTGCCTATGCAAAATCCCTTGAAATAACTGTGGACACGAAAGAGTTAGAAGGTACATTGATTTCCAATGTTTAATTGAATTTACCTATTAAGCCCCATCTGCTTCCTTTTACTTTGATTTATGTGCATGACTTCAAGTGGCAATTTAACTTGTAAACACCTATTTGTGAGTGAGATAGACTTACATTGGTGATGTGTCTGTATGTGGAGTGGCTGAAATTTCAGCTGTAATGTATAGCTGAAATCTCAACCTGCACAACCCATAGATTATGCAAGTATTTTCCTGAGTTATGAGAAAATTGTGTTGTGATAATTGACAAATAACTGTTGAGCTTTCTTTGTTTGTGGAAACACTGACAAAAAGAGTGGGGAAGATAGAAAAATAGTGGATGAAGGCTGAAGAAAATAAAGATGGTTTTACTTCAGTATTGTTTTCCTATTTTGGTGTTGTACTTTTATCTATAATAAAACCACGCAATGGTTTTAACATCCTGAAGCATTTGCTTCCTCCCAACACCACATTCTTCCATTTCCTTTGCTTTTGTTTATTGGATCTGTGACAAATAATGCTGCAACTTTTTATCTAGATGCCCGGTGGTTCAGTAGAGAAGATGTAAAAAAAGCATTAACCTTTGCTGAATACAAGAAAGGCCAAAGAAATGCAGCAGTAAAGGTGGAACAAATGTGTAAGGGAGTTGAAAATAATCAGAGATTGGCTGCAGATGTTAACACTGAAAGTGGAGAACTCCCTCCAATGTTAGTTCCTGGACCCTATGCAATAGCTCATTTCCTTATTTCCTCTTGGGCCTTACCAGATCAATAAGTACTCAATGCTGTTGAATTCCATTCCAAACAATCTAGATTCACTGTGACAAATTTGTCGGGTGGCTAAATTCTTTTCCAATGTAGCTTATCTTATTGCTGTCATGTATACTTTATCTTCAAAAATGTAACAGGTGATGGAATCTTCTCATCAAATTGCAAATTGACGTGCTCAACTTTTGGTTTTGCATTATTTTTCATGTACAACTCATGTGATATTATCAATAAATGCATTAAATTTTAGACCAAGTGCCTTCTTTTATGATTACATTTGATTTCTTTTTTACCTAGCAACTGGTATTATTCTGACATTACCATAAAGTTTATGTGGTGGTCCTGTGAGCCATGTGATTTTTCTGTAAGTTGAATTTTGGTGGTGAAGGAAAAGAAAAAGATGGTTTGAGAGTTATGAAATACACCGGTGAAATGTCGGCAAAGTCTCTCATCTCCAACTCTCAACTCGCAAACAAAGACGCGCAGGATATGTTTATGTATGGACAGTTTCAAACCATTTGGCTGTTCCCTTCTGCAGAGCTAGTGGTTGAACTCTGAAATTTAACGCCTCTTAGTCACACGTTATGACTAATAACAGATTGCTTACACCATAAGAGAAGTATCAATAAAACAACTTATCTAACAGGTTTGGGCCCCACAAATTATAACAGTTTCTTACCCGTTTTTAAGCGCTACCAATTTCAGAAATCATTTTCTACCATTATTATTAAATAGTTACCCCGGGGATAGAAGACTAAACATTTTATTTTAACTATAAACTAAACATTACTGTGCTTAAGTTAACGTTTAAAACACGATTGTAATGAATAGTGAATAATAGAGATAGTATAAAAAAGCTCTTACACTATTCATCATATATTTTCTGTCAAGTCTAACAACAAAAATAATAAAACAAGTGGTTTGTTGATTGAGCACTTGCGAAAGTTGATTTAGAATCTGTTTGTGATTTGCGTATTGACTGAAATGGCTGGTATTGGTTTGTTGAAGAAGTTTTCAAGAACCACTCCGATCGCATTTTCCAATACCTTTGGTGGTGGTGGTGGTGGTGGTGGTGGTGGTGGCCAATCCAACACACACTCTTCCACTTTCCGCCTTCCCGTTACTGCTCTCGCTGCCATTTCCGGCGCACTCTCCTCCTTCTATTACTTTTCCTCTCCCAACCTCGTATTATTCTTCTCTCCATTCCTATTTTTTATTTTATTGCTTGTTACCCTGATCTATCAATAATATTCGTAATGCATGCTGATTAATCCATACATCACTCTACAATTTATATTTATTTTATTAATTCATTCATTCTAGATGGTACTCTGGTAATGTTACTTGTTATATTTGCCTTGTGCTTTACGGTAATCGATTCTATTGTCATGAAATGCGTAATCAAGTTGTGGTCATGTTTGTTCTCAGGTTCGTTCAGAAAAAGTACAGGAAGAGGAAAGTAAAAACATTGGTGAGTAAGTAGTATTGGATATAATTAGTATGTGATGTGAGTTATGATGTCTAATGTTCACTATATAATGATTTTTGGAGATTAGTTGTTTTGACAGAGACATTTCTCTTCCAACAAATATGACATTTTCTTTGGGGGAGGGATCCACTTACTCCAAGAGTAAGTGGAAAAACACTTACTCCACATCATGACCATTCATTTTTGGGAATCCAATGGTTTGAATTGGTGAGTACATCTAAACCATTGATTTTTTCAAGATTGGATGGCTAAGATGAAGAGTAAGTGTTTTTTGGAGTAAGTGGATCCCTCCTCTTTTCTTTGTTGTTTTATAATATGTTTTGTAGTTTAGTTCCTTCCATTTAGTCTTTTCTTTTCTCCCTTTTCAGCTCTTGTCCCAGACAAATGGATCCAATTTAAGTTGCAAGACACTGCCAGAGTTAGTCAAAATACCCAATTATTCAGGTATATCGTGTAGGGCAAATCATGAATTTGCATATATTAAAACCTCACTATTTCATGTCAAATTTAATAAATTTTGCAGCTTTATTCACGTGACTCTGTTTTTTGTCCTGATTTAACTTTGTTGGGTCCTCTTTCAACAAAGTTGTTCATGTGAAGTAACTCACATGGAGTGAATGGTGAGCATATATTTTCCCATAGAAACGATTAATCCTAATCCTGCCCACATGCAAACTTGCTAAGTAATGAACCCTCATCCAAACTGTAGTCAATTCTTAAATATATGGAAATATATGTTGCCGGTTGGAGCTACAACGATGCTCGATTTAGCAGATTCTTCGCAGTCATCAATCCACTGTGCTATACCTTTAAATCAATTTTCTTGCTTTCCAGGAGAAGTTTGGATTATCAATTTATGCTAAACATTTTAGTCTTAAATACAATGCAAACTCCTTGATTTAAGCCATGATTATCTTCTCAGATTAATAACTGAGAATTAATTTTATTTATGGCACTTTTATCTATTTATCTAATACAAAGCTTTGATCCATAACAAATCCACTTTAGATTTGTTTATTACTTAGTTTTTATTCAATCATTTTGTAAACAACAAAAAATTGTCAGGAAACTTGATTTTTTTATCTTAGTACATTATGAGTCAATCCTATCTTTAAGAGAAGAGAAACTGGCGTATTGAGATAGAACGAAAACAATACGAAAATTAAGAGCAAAAGCTCCCAGCATCATGATATGCACCACAACTGAAACACAAGTTGCTAATTTAGAGATTAAATCAACATGACGTGGATTCATTAATGTTGCATATATTCATTATTAATATCAAATAACAAAGTGACCTCAATCATTCTCATAATGACTAATTTATGAGTAGGTTGAGTCTTGTATTTCATTAACTATGTCTTTCTCCTTTGTGTGCCAGGTTTTCATTTGATCCAACTAAGAAGTTGGGTTTGGATATAGCTTCTTGCATTGTTACAAGGTGTGATAGATTGTTGATAGTTCATATGGTTTTTGAAATTGTTATCATAAAAATTAAAATTTTGTTTCACTCTCATGTATAAACACAGGGCTGCATTGGGACAAAATGCTGAAGGAAAAACAAAATATGTCATACGCCCGTAAGTTTTCCTGTTAAGACAACAGGTTTACTTCATATGCAGATATTTCTCTATTCTGGCACCCTCTTCAGTCTAAAACATTTGCTGTTGTTCTTATATTAAATCTCACTTTCTTAGATCGTAGGTTTCATATTCCTTTTTTACCTCTTTAGTATACTTATTTTCTTCATTACTTATAGGCAATAAACTTAGTATGATTAATTAATGAAGTGTTTTAGAATACTTGTTGATGTCCTCTTAACCCTGGCATTGTTGGTGATGAATGTCTATAAATTGAAATTATTGAGATGGTGTGCATATTTTTACTGTATGTCCCTCACAAAATTTGTTTTGTTTGGCAAGAAAGTGAACTTTTTAGATATAGATCGGAGAGCACCAACCTTCTTTCATAAAAGACAGTTATGATAACGTTTTCTCGAGTAGAGATTCCTCTGCTCTATTTCTTTTTCTTGTTACTCATGCCTTTATTTCTTTTCTGGTTTATGTCCTTTTCAGCGAGTGGCATTTCTGACCTTGTGCTCAGGGTATTCAAAAGACCTTTAGCTCTCCTCACAGAAATTGAGTCCTAAACCTTTCCTGATTCTGGAATGCCCTCTTTCCCTATTGATTTATACCTCTTTATCATTGACCTAACCGCCTAACCGATCCATAAACTTTTAACTGTTATTAACAGAGTTGGCCCCACTTATTCTAGCCCTTTATTTCTTATGCCCTTATCTAACAGCTTATGTCTCAATTTTTAGGTATACTCCTATATCTGATCCAGAATCCAAGGGATATTTTGATTTGTTAATCAAGGTATATCACCATTAATGGAAGCATCACTTGTCTCATCTTGTAGATCATCTAGCAGACCATTTAAAAAAGGCACTGTGGCCTGTACTGATTTACTTTTCAAATTGTTGCAGGTGTATCCTGAAGGGAAAATAAGCCAGCATTTTGCAAGCTTAAAACCTGGTGATGTTGTTGAAGTTAAAGGGTATGTTATTTGCAACAATTCAAGATCAGCACAATATATTCCATACTTTAATTTCTATATGAAAGACATTGTTTCTTTCAGGCCCATTGAAAAGCTCAGATATACTCCTAATATGAAGAAGCACATTGGCATGGTAAGCTTATTCACACTGGCAATGATGGAATCTGATGTTCAATCTTGACTATAAAATTTTCAACTATCCTTCAACATATAAATTATTCTTGCTTAACAACCAGTAGAGACTTACAAACATACCTTTCAGAAAGGAAAAGGAAGAACCTCAAATTTTAATTCTTTTCCCAACAGCATGTTTGAAATGCCTGCACTAGTCTCCCCCAAAAATGTTATTTGTTGTTGCCAATCACTTTTTTATTCAATGTATCCATTTCAATATAATGGTATGAATTCATTAACTTTATAAAATATCTCATTTTGCTTTCCATGTTTGAGCTCTTTTTCCTTTCCCCTTATTACATAATATAGATTGCTGGTGGTACGGGAATTACTCCAATGCTTCAGGTAATTGAGGCTGTATTGAAGAATCCTGATGACAAAGCTCAGGTAGGTGGTAAACCTCTTCACTACATTCCCTCATGACATACTTCTTGCTTTCCCTCATGAACAAGATTGGTTTTTAATTTATTGAGACTGTTTGAGGGGTTTGATTCATATTGCTGGATATGCATTGTGTCACTTTGTTTATGCAAATGAAGTATGATTCATATTGCTGGATATGCACTGGGTCATTTTGTTTTTTCAAATGAAGTATGATTCATAGTGCTGGATATGCACTAGGTCATTGCGGTAAGCATGAGAATATCACATCTTATTGTGTCATTTTTCATTTGCAGATATCTTTGCTTTATGCTAATGTCTCCCCAGATGACATATTGCTTAAACAGAAGCTTGACATTCTTGCAGCAAGCCACCCAAACTTAAAGGTAAAATTCTTGTTTAGAAAAATTACCACCATTAGTCAACCTGTTATTATTATTAGTAAATTAAGAAATTAATCAAACCTCTTTAACAAATTCGCAGGTATTCTATACTGTTGATAATCCAACAAAAAATTGGAGAGGAGGTGCAGGTTACATATCAAAGGATGTAGTTGTGAAAGGCTTACCCAGTCCTAGTGATGATACTCTAATACTTGTGAGTTTTGCTTCTCAAAGTAAAATCTGTATAGAATTGGAAGAGCTCTTATGGTGATATTGTCCTTACTCATATCTTGGAACATTGTGAACTTCCAAGGAAATAAGATGTTTCTCTTTCTAGAGGGAGACAAATGTGGCCTTGATGGGATTTGGATCTGGGATCAAGTAGTCTTCAGAGGAACTTGGTGCCAATGCTACTTGAACTGAAGTTCTGGGGAACAGAATTCAGAATTTAGACTCAAAGCTTTGTGGTTGAAAGTTGAAACCTCTCTCCTACATATATGAGCTCCTTCCATGGCAAATTATTGCCCATTACGCTAGACCCTTCTACTAAAACTTCTAAAGGCCATTATAAATAATCTTGATAAGGATCAAAAGAGTTAATAATTATAGGTTTATTGAATTGTACTTTCACCTACATTCCTTCCCAAGTGTAATTAGAACCTTGTATTTGAATATTTAGGATAGTTTCAGTCTGTCACAAAACCTATGTTTTTTTTTATTATTTCATGTTCATGCTTTCAGTTGTTTAGTGTTTGCTGGGAAGGTTTAGAGAGATGGATTATTGTGGTGGTTGCAAAACCTCGTCATTATTTTTATCATTAAAAAAAAGAAGTTTCATCATTATTGCATAGGTTTTGAAGTTAATGTTGAACCCTTTATTATGACTTGCATTTCAGATATGTGGCCCCCCTGGGATGATGAAACATATATCTGGTGAAAAGGTCAAAGATAGGACACAGGGAGAGGTATGTAGTTAATTTGTTGTGTGTTTGTGACTGTATATCCTGGATCTCTGTAATGATGCACTTTGTGGTTTATTTGCTGCAGCTTTCTGGCATACTCAAAGAGGCTGGATATACTGAAGAAATGGTTTACAAGTTTTGAGAATTTAGGATTCTATGATGCAAGCCTTCCTCCAAGCCATAATTGTTGGAATTTGTATACAACCAGGTTTTGGATGCAGAAGATGAAAATTTGGACATGAAATAAATCTGGAATTACAGAGGATATAAAACTATTCAGTAATTGTCGTTTGAATTTTCAAAAGTTTGTGCATGTTCACAATGCAGTTTTCAGGCATGGATGTCACATAAAAGATATCTCATTTTGGGGTAAAGTTGCTACACACCCACCATAAAGATTAAATTAAGCTACGGTTGTCAATGGAGGTTGAGATTTATCATTTATCTAATGAAAGTTCAACACTTGATGTCAGCATAATGTTCTTTTTCCGGAAAAATAATAATATTTCTACATTATTAAAACAAACGTATTAGCATACGGTCACTCTTCAACAAAGATATTAAAATATAAATCTATACTTCTTATATACTATACTAGGGTGTTGATAGACACTTCGTGTATTGTATTAAGTATTTTATTTTATATAATTAGAATGTTTTTATATTAAAAATACTTTATGTTAAAAATTGTATTTTATTATAATTCAATTTAAAGTGAGGATTCATCCCATTTAAAAATGGTCAAAGTGTAGAACATATAAAAGCTAGTCACCTCATTCGATATAAGGGCCTTTTCAAGCCCAAGCTGAGGCCCAAATTGAATCTGAAAGGACTTTTTCATATTTAGTATTTACATACTCAAATCGTTGTGTTCTCTCTCTCACTCACTCTCTCTTTCGCTATCGCTGTCATCAACAACATTCATTGTTGATCCCTTGAAAGACATGGATGAAGATTTGATCAAACGTAACACCGATTGCGTTTATTTCTTGGCCTCTCCCCTCACTTGCAAGAAGGTTCCTTCTTTCTCTTTTCTCCCTCTCCTTCCTTCCTTACCATAATCACCATTTCCTATGTTTCTTCTTCTTTCGCTGTTTGCTTTTACAATGTATTTCCTCTAACCCTACTCTTATCTCTTCACTCCTAGTAAACCGCTTTTCTGCGTCCAATTTGATTCCATATCCATGTTTTCTAATTCTTAATCAAATAATGTTCCTTTAATATAGTACTGATTTAATGCATTTCTGATAAACATTTTTTCAGGGGTTTGAATGTGAGTATCGACATAATGAGGTTGCGAGGCTTAACCCAAGGGATTGCTGGTACTGGTTATCTGGGACTTGCCTTAATCCAACATGTGCTTTTAGACATCCTGTAACTTCTTATTTTTCTTTTCTTTGTTTTATTTTTACTTCTTTCTCCTGATTTAACATTCCACATTTCATTTACTGCTTCTATATATGGAATGCTTACAACTATCATGTCTGTTTAAGTTAATTTCCTATTATTGTTTCTTGTTTCGGTTCGATAGGCTTGCATTGCTTGATTGCGTAGTTCTTTACTTTCTATTTGAATTCATTTATGATTATGGCTGCTGAATAAAGGATGTGTGACATCGCTGATGCAAGCTTGTACCTGCAGCAGCCAGTTTAAACAGTGTGGTTGATCTGTAAGTAGCTTTTGCTGCAAGGTTTCAGATCAATGATGGTATGCTATATGTATAAGTACATTTTTGTCGACAGAAAAAATATGAGGCTTTCTAGTCCTTTGAATTAACCTTTTTCGTGTTTGTGTTTGTTAAAATATCAAACTGGAAGGAACAAGTCATATTGTTCTCTCCATGTTTAGTAGAACGCCTTTTATGTTCTAATTGTAAATGCTTAGAGTTATACCCGTAGTCCAAATGAGTATGGGACAAAGAATATTTGTACAATTTGTCTCTTGTTTTGCTGAATTTTCTGCAGCTATTGTTACCCTGTTAGCTGACTTGGGTTCCTCTGTTACAAAAATTGATTTTATTTAGCTGGATAAATTTGAGGATTATACATGTTATGTTTATGAACATGCCCATCAAAGTCATTGCATCGTTAATGTACCATGAAATTAAGTTGTTGCTATTATCCCCTCTCTCTTAAATTTCAGGTTTTTTGAACTTGATCTTGTTTAATATTAATTTGCCTGTCCTCTCAGCTGTTATTATCTCTTGTCATTTTTAACTAATTTTTGTCATTGTCTCAGCCATTGGATGGGCATACTGGAACTCCATCTGAACCTACACAATCTCCCTTACCCACAAACAAAACAGCATTTCCATGTTATTACTTCTTCAATGGGTTTTGCATCAAAGGCGACAGATGCTCATTTTTGCACACGCCTGATGATAGCTTCTATACTGTAAAATCTATGAAGAATGACAATGGGAGCACTGATGCACTCATCCTAGAAAATAAAACAGGTGCAACATCAACTCCAACTGAATCACATTCTGACCCAGCTTTAACTGCCTTATCTGGCTTTAAAGTTCAGCATAAGGAAGATCTTCAGCTATCATTACCCAAAAATGTTAAACCGCAAGATGATTGCCTAGGAATATCTTCTTTTGAGTATAAAGAAGCTACAGTGACTAGGTCAGACTCTCTATCTCGAGGTGAAGGCTTTGTTCATAGCATATCTCATTTTTGCTCTGAGCAGAGTTCAGATGAGCAAGTAAATTGTCACAGAGAGCCTGAAGAGCGGTGGGAATCATCCCCTGGATTTGATGTTCTTGTTCATGATGGATTGGAGAACTTGGGTTACGAGGATGATTCTGAATATTTACCAGCCCTTGATAGGGAACACCAGGAACTGGATGAGCGATACTTGGGGTTTGAATTTAAAAGCCCAGATGAATGTGATACTATACATCCAGGAGCTGACTTTCTGTATGGACAAGAAACATACGATGGTTACAGATGTTTAGATAGAGATCTTATTCGTGTTGATGGCAGAAAAGTTTGCGCTTATTCCAGAGAGATATTCTTGGATTCTATATTGTCCAGGAAAAGGATTCGTATGCTTCCCGACAGGGCTAATTGTGGCAGGGACTTGGATCTTAGGGATCATCTGAGGAGACGTAAGGAAGTTAATTTTCCTCCTGCTACAGGTTTCTTAAAAAGATATGAATCGTCGTTCGCGGTTCGAAGCCTGGAAAGGCAGCGAGGGTATGGCATTGATCAGTGGCCAAGTAGAAGATTGACATCACAGTTGGGATTCAGAACCGTGGAATCAATTGGAGAGGTTGGAACTCTTTCAGCTGCGAACAGACGCAGGTTATTTAGGCATTCCATGCAGCAACATAGGCCAAGGGAGCATTATAGAGAAAAACTAGCTAAACAGCATTTTCTTTCATCCAGGAAACCAGTTTTAAAACAAAGGAATTCTGTCCAGGAGTCCACTACATTTTCAGGACCTAAGTCTCTTGCAGAAATTAAAGAAGAGAAGAAAAAGAAGACAGAAAAAAGTTTGCATTGTAGGAGCACATCGGCTGATTTCAAGGACCCCAAACCTCTGAGTGAAATTCTCAAGGACAAAAGGAGCATAGATCAAGTGAGAGATGGGAATACTTTCAGCAACTGAATTGAAGATTAAAATGGTTTCTGATTTCAGGAGACTAATGTTTTCACCAAAGATTACAAGATAAAGTTTGGCTGGCTTAGGTGCTTTGTACTTTTAAGCACGCTGTACTATGTTAGGTATAATAAATCTGTTTTGCCAATGGGGTATAGATGTTGATTAAGTTTCCATTGGAGTCAGTTGAATGTTGTGGTGGCCCGAGTTTTTTTAGTGTGATAATTACGGGCCCCAAGGTGAAGATAGATTACTAGAGATATAACCATTGTTTGACTAGGAAATATATCTTTTGTAGCTCTAGTTGATTGTGTTGATTTGGACAAAGATGCATATTCTAGAGAGTGGATTTTATGAGTGTTATTTTTGGCCTACTAGTTTTTTTTTTGTCCACAGCTTCTTATACGTAGTACTCGCTACTGGTTCTTAGTCAATATTTTTTGTGGTTGCAGGCCGAGTCATAAGGTGAATACAAAACAAGAATTCGTCTCACTTATGTGAGCAAAGAATTTTTTAAATCAAAATTTTTCGCTTTTTTACCTTTTTATGTTTCCCCTAGTCCTCTACTGTTTTTACTCTTTTAACTTAAGGTTTAACTAATTCAGGAATTTCTTAGTTGTTCACTAAAGTGACGTGCAACTAATCTTTCATCAAAGTATCAAACCATTCTATATCCTATGATGGAGGATGGCAAAATGTTTTCAAAGAACACACTAATTTACGGTTTTAGTTCATTTGTCAAATCAATGACCGAAACCACTACTAAACTTTTATTCATTTTTTAGACAATATGCCAAAGCACAAGACTACAAGAGTTGTGTATTTTTTTGCAAAAAAAAAAATGATAGCGTTTCTTTTAGAATAAAATAGGGTGTATTTAAATCTATTAATTTTATAAAAATCACTGTCCAAATAAATGCAATCCAACACTGTCCAAACAAATTCAGTTCAATACCGTCTAAACAAATTCATTTTTTTTAGTATTAATTTATTATTTTTTTAAACGGACTGAATTTGAATACTCCTACTTATAATAAACTCACCTTTAATTTTTCATTCAAAATTTGAGTTGGTAATAAAGGTTAGGTTGGTCTAACAATAAAATCATACTATAGAAAAGTCCCTCATTCTAATTAAAAAAATCTATTGATATTGGCAGAATAGTAAAAATATTTGACAGGAAATATTAAAATCTATTAATATTGGCAAAATAGTTAAATCAGAGGTTATGATCTTGTTGATCTTTATATATTGTTTTATACGTCATATTCCCCCTCAGAATCAAAGGTTCATCATATAATATACCAAGTTGTGGTTTCATGAAATAGAAAGTGAAAATAAGAGAGACTAATATGGCCGACACTGGTTTGCAGAGGTCAGTAACATCATTCAGAAGACAAGGATCTTCAGGTTTGGTGTGGGATGACAGGTTCATCCAGAGCCTTAACCAAATCCAAAACCAACAACAAGAAGAAGAAAATCCAAGAGTAGTGGAAAGGGAAGGAAGAGAAGAAAAGAGTGATGGAACAAGTGCCACGTTGGAACGTAGCAGATCAACTGGGGCAAGACCATATCAGAGGGTCAACGTTGTAGCACCATCCATAGACCCTCCTTCTCCTAAGGTTGCTTCATGTGGCTTTTGTTTTTCCTTTGGGGAAAAATCAGTTCCTCACACTAGTGCCCATAAATCCAAACCCAAGTCTAGAAAACGTAGGTAGGTACCAAAGTATATAGCTTCGTCTTTCTTAACTGTATACCCATCATGTAAATTTCTGCTTCTTATTCTGTATCTTTAATTTGTTTCACTTTTAGTGCCTTTGATTTGGATTGTTGTTATTTGTAAAGTCCTTCAACATATAGATATATCTGAGTGTTTAATAAGCTTTTTCATTCTCAAAAGATTAAGGATGACATGTGAAAGGTCTATGTAACATAAGCCAAATGTTTTTTTATCATTACCATTTTCTTATGGTTTGTATTTGGACGCTTTTGTGTTGATAATCTGTTTCAAATTTAATTGAGATTTTACTTCAAAAGCTTCATCAAGCTTATGGCCTCGTTCATAATAAAATATTGGCAATTAAGATGAAAGCTTATATCTTGCGCTTATCATATAGTATTCTACCAATCCAGTGTGTTTTATTTAGAAACATAATAACTGAGGACAAGGAAAGAACAAGATTTAGGTCCTTATTAGTTCTGTTTATCTCGAACTAGGTCTAAGGACAAACCAATTGTCATCTCAATTAACTACAAGAGAGAGAAAATATATAACATTGTACTTTGTAGTTTCATACATCAATTTTTACAATATTTTAAAGGATGTATGAAAATGTAATCTATAATATCCTCTTTTTATTAGCGTCCATTTGGCAATTAGCCAGCAAGTCAACAGCAATGAAAATCTGCGTAAAAATGGATATTGAATACTGGAATTAACAAACCACCACACCAAACAGAAAAGGTCCAAGCCAGTTTACTTTAACAAAAAGTTAACTACTATTATTCACAATTCAAATATTGAAATTCTTCCCTAACTTTCAAAAGTTTGGTATAGACAATAAACTTATTTAAAAGATGATTTTCTTACCAGATTTTTAAATATACCATTATGTCAACAAAACTACTTTTATATATCTTTCTAATATTTCTTATATTCAAATTTGACATATAATATATATATTTATATTAAAATAATATAATATAATTATATCAGTTGGTCTATTTGTATAAGATTCTATTGGAATACAAATAGACTAAAAGAACAATTGTTGAATTTCTGTGAAGATATTATGAGAAGTAGTCACACATCCCAAAAGTGATTAATTACTTACATACATTTAGTTATACAAAAAAATAACTAACTTGTGCAATAAGTATTATTACAACATCAATATAATTTTTCATTTTTTTGGCTTTAATCGGTATAGTTTAAAAGTTATTTAAAATTGATACAAATCAATTCCTACTAGGTTTCAAAACTAAATGAATGGGACAGATTCCCATGATTTTAATAAATGTTATAGTTCTCATAAATTATAAAGTTTGATAACTCATAGTGCACTTTTGTTTTTGGTAAAAATAAAGGAGAATTATGTCCAGGATGCTCTTAGTAAGGTTATTGCATCAATAACATAATCAAACTTTTAAAGTATAGATATCAATAAGTTAGAAAACATTTCATTTATCCCAAAACATATATCATTTCATTTGTATTGCTTTGAAAATATAAAATAAATATATATTAATTCATATTTTACTTTATTGACAATTGAAAAATAAGTAATACATTTAGCTATACAAATTTTGAGACAACAAATATGACTCCTAATTATGAGTAATATTCATTTAATATCATGACAAATATGACTCCTAAATACATAAACATTACAAAATATACAAGGACAAGTAATCTGATTCTAGTATTATTTAATTATGATAAAAAAAATATATGAATCAGTATTGTATGAGTTTAATACATTGTCATTTCATGATCGATTTTTTATATTAAATCATCATTGAATCTTAAAAAAATAATAAAAATGAATGAATGATGTATGATTCATGATTAATTATGATTGATATGTATTACACTATTTAATTATTTAATTATAAAAACATATAAATCAATAAATGTAATAGTAATGTAATATATATCAACTATATTTGTTCATACTAACATTTATTTCGAGATGATTTGAAATGTGATTTTATTTATTTCTCTAAAACATTGCTATAGCGACGGTGTTATATATTTTTCCGTCGTCAATCCGAACACACACGTGTGTTAGAACTAGGTTAGTTTGTTCAAATTCATGATGCAGGAGCATGGAACTTCACTAGTCATTTGTGTGCTTTTATATTTGGTCATAGTACATTAGTATGTTCCACACACTTACATTTCTCAGCAACTGCGAGACCTTGACATTGTGAACGATTGAGTTGGGTTTCAAAGTCTGAGTCAACCAGAAAATGAAGCCCAGTTGTTTAATATTCTAAAATTTATGTTCATACCAATTATTAATTTGTCATGACTATAATAACATAAAGTCAAAGAGGAGATAAATAAAATTATATTAATGAAACTTGATTACTTTCCAATTTTTATGTACTAAGCTTAATCCAATATCACCTTCTTAACTTTTGTCTTGAACAGTAGAATATATAAGTTTCCAATTGAAAAATAAAGAAAACAACCAGTTGAATGTGTCACGAAAGAACCAAAACTTGACCCTACAATGCAATGCCAGACTGGACCATATGCTTTGTCAAATTCCTGCACATGAAAATATCAGGAATATACTATAAAATTAATTTATCAAAACAATGTCAAGAAAACAGAGAAGCTAGCACTACATTTTTTAAATCTTGCTGACCAAATATATAAATAATTAATCTTTGTTTCTGCTGTGCACATGGGTTGTATAAGGTAAAATAGATTATCAACTTAAGTGCACCTTTTTATGAGGCAAATAGTGCATTATTAGATATAATAATAGTGGGGCTAACACATGGGCTGTTGTAGACTTCCGAATTGAGATTTGATCTTAATCAGGTTAGTCTATGGACGTTAAAAGGAATACGGATGTCCAGTACAGCCAGAAATGACGACACGTGACACTTAAAATTTTTTAACGGTGTAAATTTGAAGTTATTTTTAATTAAAACATTTTTTTTAACATTTCAAACAATCTGAGCCTCACATCCAATACTGGACCATCCAGTACTGGAGAGGATCCCAACTCCTTTAAAAGAGCCACCCACAATAATAAAAATTCAATTTCAATTATTCCAATCCAATCAACAAATAATATCAAAACCTGTTGGTTTAGTCGGCTTTCACCATGGATTCTTCTGTGTGGGGTTCATTGAATAAAATCTCAATCATCTATGAAGCAAAGTTCCAAAAAGAAACCCCAACAAAATAATCTTATCTACTTCTCCGGCTTTTGGCATCACAATTTACTTTCCTAATGATAATTCTGCTACCCATCTCAAATTCTCAATACCCCTACAAGGCTAATAACTAAGAGAATTTTGATGAAGTGAAATGAATTGATATCGTAATTCAATGTAAAATAATAAAAAATACCTTCTTTATGTTATGAGCTATGTGTTTAGAGCTAAACTTGTCAAAGCTATCACATGTCCTCCTGGCACAACGAAAAGCGTGCACTTGCATGAAGCTTGGCATGTCTGAGACCAACACCTTCACTTGAAGATGTTTTACCACAGAGGACAATGTTTCAATTTGGGACACTGATTTTCTTGCTTCAACAAACCTTCCTTCTTTTGATGATTTTGTTTCTATGTGAGACACTGATTTTCTTCCCTCCTCAACTATGATCCCTCTTGCTGCTGGTGAAGCTGCTGTCTCTATGCATGACACTGATTTTCTTGCCTCAACAAATCCTCCTCCTCCTCCTTCTGCTGCTGGTGTTTGTTTTCCATTATCTAAGCCTATGTGGCCACCATTTTCATCATTCAATGTTCTAATTCTTGATATTCTTTGTAACCAACTACGTGAATTGGACTTCTTGCCTTGCTCCACAACATGCTCTGCCTCTTTCTTTCTCTGATTTCCAATGCCACCTTTGTAAATATACATGAACCCTCTCTTGTGTTGCTTCTCCTGGTTAGCCATCTCAGAGTCTCAATGAATAATTAGTATACCCAATTCTAATTGGAGCTAATAAGTCATTGAAAAAGTTATAAATGTTTGATAGGGTATGTGTTTGGAATCACGAGTACAAAGAGGACCATCTGTTAGAATAATGTTTACTAGCAAGAGGGTGACGCATATTTATAAAGACAAACCCATGTGTTTGTGCCTGCACTCATGGAAATATAACAAATGACCGTATCATATACAGTTACCTAAGATTTGATATATATAAATATATTGATCTAGTGAAATTTAAATCAAATAATTGACATTGGGGCATTGCACTAATCATTACCCTCTGGGGCATTTTTTGTTTCCCAGCTAGCTGCTTCTGGACACCCAGCATCCATGGACCCCTACCTTTGTTGGGTACCCTCATAAAAATTTCACTATCTACTAAATGCTACTTTGTATCTTAAAATCCCCCCCCCCCCCCCCCCCCCCCCCCCTTATCACCAAGTATGATTGAAATCGTTTAAGGGTTATTCCAAAACTAAAATTGGGTACAGATTTATGATAAACATATTGGTAATTTGTGGTAAAGTGTAAGGTTTTTGATATACTAGCATAGCATATGCATATGCCACTTTGGCTTTTTAGTTCGTTGGCAAGATTCATTCACCAAGGTGTGACCAATCTTTCAACAGCTATGAATTGAATTACAAATTGTTTAAGAATTCTAATCAACGCCACGGTGGTAAGAAAAAAGAATTCTAATAAACTATCCCTCTATAAAGAATTGAGAATAAAAATGTTGAATAACTCATTAAAATAGTATTCTCATTATTGTAACAACATGAGTATTCCATTCATCTCTCTGTTTTTTTTTGTACTTGTTATAAATACACAAATATTTATTTATTTATTTATGCATATAAATATTCTAGTATTGTAATATCTATGAAGGGTTAGTTAGTGATTAGTCTTAAAATGAGATGAAACGTGTCATGTGGCTTGTGTCTTATGTCATGTTCACCAGCATTTGTTATATGGTCTAGAAGAAGGCACTGCAATTCATAGCATAACTTGCGATTTTGTTGTGTGTGCAGAATGTGTTATTGAATGGTGCAGGTGGCTACACCACAACTGACAGTGTTATATGGACCCTCTGATTTATTGGTCTGCCATGAGAGATTGCTGGGTCCATGAACCATAAGAGGAGTGACTACAAATGGTGGTTGCACATTAATATGTAGTCAAATATCTGTACCCTTGTAAACCCAACCAGGGTGAAAAAAGTAAAAATATATAATTGAAACAAATAGGAATGTCCAAAATGACTATGTCCTCATTTTCCTAGCTAATCAAATTTCTCTAATTAATATAAAGGAATCATGGTATAAATGCAACCCCATCCCTATTCCTTCATTAAAACACAAACAAAAACATTAAACTTTCATCATGTTTAAGAGATCTTAACTGATATATATATATATATATATATATATATATATATATATATATATATATATGTGTGTATATATGCAGCAAAATTCCCAGAAGGACCACTACGACTGGATACATAAAACATTGGATAACCACTTCAGCACTGACTACCTCAGAGTAGAAAAAAGATGATATACACGCATTATTAAGATTGGATACATAAAACATTGGATAACCACTTCTGAGATGCCCTTAATGCATATTAAGATGATGTACACTATTTTTTGCTGCTTATTGTATTAGGCTATTAGCTAATATATATTATTATATCTTAAAAAATAAAAGTGTTACTATCAAGCATTTATTTTCTACTTTGGTGGTTAGGAGAGTCGAACTAAATGGTAAACACATTTCAGGCTATGGCTATATCCTGGCTAGGTGCCTCCTTACATAGCTAAAGTTTCCCTTCATTGATAAGTAAAGCGCGAATTGTCAAAAAGCAAACACTTCGTGGTTAGTAACGGTTACTTCAGTTATAAATGAGTAGTTAATTTTCATTTATACTTTTTGTTTTCTACAGATACAAGAAACTGAATTGAACTAAATTTGTTTGTCCATTAATTGATTCAAAGCTTCACATAAATGAGCTCATTGACCCATTTACCTCCAATGTCATTCATCCCATCTTTTCCAGTTGTGAAAGATGCAGAAATAGGAGTTCCTTGCAGCCCAAAACATGCAGCAAAAAATTCATGCTGTTTTGGACTGAAGGGAGCTCCTAGTTCTTCACTTTCCTCAAATTCAATCTTCATTACTATCAGCTCAAAGGTTTGATGTTTATATCTGTGACTGATGTCTTTAAGTTTGAAGAAAAGGGCAGCTAAGTATCAAAATAAAAATGTTACTTTTCTTAACTTGCTTATGAGGTGAAAAAGGTATCTGTTCCGATTAATTTCCTTTTCTTTACTTTTACTATTTTATATTCCGATACATCACCAATTCCCTCCAACACCATTTGACTCCTTTTACATTAAGTACATACATAATTTTCTTAGATTTTCAACATGGTACCCCTCCCTTTTCTTTGATTTTCTTGCTAGTTGATATGATGCACTACCTGGCTGTGATTCATTACACCAAATTACTAACTCAAAGGGGTGTTTGAGTTAGTAATCCGAAAAAGAATAGTTCTTTGATAGTACAAAAAAAAGGTCACACAAGTGAAGCTTTCTCCAATAGACTTTTATCACAGAGGACATCAAGTCCTGATTCTTGAACATTCATATGTTATAGCCAAGTTATCTACAAGATGATAAAATTAAATCAGCCTCCCTTATTCATGCAGGGGATGCCATCCCAATGCACTAGGCTAGTAAATGAGTTTTGCTGGCATTGATGATGATCAACTTAAAAGGATTTTCTTGCTAATTCATTTGATTTAATTGCAAAAGTTTAAAGGATTATTTAATGATCCTGTTGCTATGCTTCGGTTTCTCTTTGACAGCCTGAGCTTACTAAAATTGGATGTCAAATGTAATCATGTAAATTTAGCTCAGAAAATATCATAGTTCATGCTTTTGTGGCCAAGATCGGTAGTCTTTTGCATTATAATAACTATTTTCTGTTTTATTGTTGGTGGAAGATAGAAGTAAATAATTTTACAAATCATAAGAAAGTATTACTGCAGTTTCTAACATACAGCACGTACAGTTTATCTATTGAACTTTAACTGGCTCTTGTTGTACATTGAGATCATTTGTTGAATCTGTTGCTGATGGTTTTGGATATTGCTATTGAAGCGCGAGCAAGACCATACATTGCTGTCCTCTGATAAAGGTACTACAGGGATGTTGTCACAGTTGCAAATTTCAATCATCCATCCATCTGGGTCATGGAAGAAAATCTGATCAACATTTATTCCATTTTCCTCTACTTTGTTCTTCACGTAGTTTATCTTCATTTGCTTCAGTATGCTCTCCACTTCTGCTATACTTTCACACTATAAACAAGCCACAATTCAACGAATAAATGCTTATGTAAGTTGTTAAGATTTACACAAATACAGTGCAGAACATGATATGATTACTTGGAAAGAAATATGGTTGTCTTTTGGATTAATGTGAACATTCTTGGGCATGCTTTCTGGGTCTTCTGATTGGAGGAGGTGTATGCCAATTCCATAATTGTATAACCTACACAACATCATATTTATAACCCAAAACATGGTTACTATTCCAATTCAAATGCAAGCAAGTTTGAATGAATTTTTTAACAGTGGAAAAATGTTTCCTCGAGTTTGAGCCTTCTATGTTAATACTCATTGATGTTCCTATGAATTTGGGCAATAATAAAAATGTGCACAGATGATTAATATATACCATGCACCGTTGATGTCTAACGAAGTAGGCCTCTTAATAGGGATGAACCCAAGAACGTTGACGTAGAAATCAATAGATTTCTCCACTGATCCACACACCAATGAGATGTGATTCAATGACTTCAGTTGCAGGGGATTGCCCATTGTCTCTCTCTCCTTTCTCCTATCTGAATATCACAGAACATTGAAAAATAAAACATTAAAGAACCAAATTGTGAAAATGGGATGAAGGTGAAAAAGGTTTAGGCTTATGAAAGAAAATATTATGAAAGAGAATCTGTATTTGAAAAAATATAAAGGAACTTGGTAAGAAGATTCTATAATTTCTTATGCATGTGTTAGAAGTTTCGTGCCACAAATTTAGTTTTGTTTGTTTTTGGAGTGGAACAATGATTTTGTGACACGTGAAATTTGATGTTGATGAATCAGATTGAGACAAGGAACACTTCTCTTGCTTCTCGACACGCAAGTGTGTGTTTCTTAGTCTACATTATCTTTAGCACATGAGAAAACATGTCATTGTTTGATTATGAGGGGATCAGAAATAAAGAATGAAGCAGTTCAATTGAGACACGGAGAAGGGACTTGTGCACCAAAAACTACCCAGTAACCCTTTTAAAATCATAATAAATATGAATAATTGATGATATATATTATTAATACATTCATATATATTTTATAATTAAATTATTGACATTCTTTTTAAGTATAAACTTATTTAACAATGTAAAAATAGTGCATACTGCATAGATGCTCTAAATTATTTGTAAAAAATAATATTTTATTTTGCCCTTTTTGTTGTGAGGGTTTGGGCTTGAGGAGCAACATTGTTCGAAACACAGATTATGGAGGATGGCATGCAATTGCAAGTCTCACTCGACAAGCTTCCCATCAAACGTTTGGAATCCATCGAAGAAAATGGCCTGGAACGTTTCCCTTCGTATGCTTCTCTTTCTTATTCTTCTCATCCTCTTTCAATTTTAACCACAACGTTGAACCCTAATTGGTGTATGTGTTTTTTTTGTTTCAGAGATGCGGATTACGATGAGAGGAGGCTCTCACTAATTAGGCGAATTGATTTCGCTTGGGCTGTTGATAAGGACGAAGAGAAGGAGAAGAAGAAGCAAAAGAAGAGTTCAAAGGATACTTGTACACCATGGCAATGGCAGAGCATGGTCGAGAATTTGCAGGCCGCTCATCAAGAACTCTCTGTCATTGTAGATCTCATCAACACTGTCAGTACTCCTTCTTACAATTTAATCACTGTTTTTTCTGATCTCGTCCTCTTTTTTTTTTTTAAGAAATTCCTCTAATTTTATTTTTTGAACTTCAATTGACACCTTTTGAAGTAGGCCTTTGACTTCCCGTTTCAATGTATGTATCCTTATTCACCATTTGTATCCGTGAACGAATTATGAATGTCAAACTTACATTGCCTGAGGAACTGAAGTTTATCAGTTCATCACGACATCTTGCCTCATTTGTTCCTATTGAAAGTGAAGCCTTTCATGTATAACCGATTTCTTGACATTCTGGGTAGCAACTATGTTTAAAATATTGTCTAGAATTATTTTTATTCGGGTTGTTATTGTGTAAGTTGTGTGCAGGTTCAAGATATAGTTTTGTGATGTTTTCTTTATTCTGTGCTTAGGTGGAAGCAAACAATGCTGTAACTGTGGCTAGCATGACAAGGCCAAAACTATTACCTAATGAAGCTTTGTCTGACCTGGCTGTATCTGCAGCCACCAAGCTGCAATGCTACCGTGTAAAATTATTTTATCTCATATTTTGTACACTTTTGTTTATTTCCAGTTCATTTATGCTCATAATAGTAGGGCTGAGAAAACTTAAGTCGCTTTGCTTAAAATTAAAGGAACGTAACTCAAAGCTTGGAACAATTGGAGTCTCTCATAACCTTTCCAAAATAACACAACTGCTTTTAGCTTTTACTGGGAAATGCAATGATATTTTTGCACTAACTTTCTTCTATTTGCAGCACGTCGGGAAATACTTTAAGCAATCTGCCAAAGCTTTTGAACAGCAGGTTGCTCGGGAAGCCAGGTTTTATGGTGCTCTTATCAGGTAAGTTTCCATTATTGACTTCTAAACATTAATACACATGAAATAACATTTTAAATCCAGATTTTAGATATTGAATTATGACATTCCATTGCATTCAAAAGCTGTCTTTTAAATAACTTGGTAAGTGGCTGTAACAATTTCATCAATGAATAAGGAAGCTCGTTGTAAGAAAATGCCTGTTTACTAGCTTACATCACCACCTACCACATTTTCTGATAAGCGGACAGGTTGCAGCAAAATTGGAAAGTTAAACGGCTACGTCAGGCGGCTATTGCTCCAGGGAATGAGGGCTTCACCTTTGATCTCTTTGATAACTCATATGACCAAGCAGCTATAGTCCGGTCAGCGTCTATATCTACCGTTCGTGTCAATCATGATGCAGCTGGAATGCTCGCAATAGACATGTCTCCCAATTTATGCCACTCTCTCCAATTTGGTTTTGTCAGTTCACAATCAGATCATATACAGATGAAATCCAATGAAAACAAATCCCACTTTTCAGATGAGCATCATTTGGGAGAAACTGACAAAGAATCTTTAAGTGATGAAGAGTGCATTAAGAAAACCCATTTGCTCCTTCGTGGGGCACATAAAGCAATTTTCAATGAGCAGGTAGGTTTGCTATTTTATAATTTTTGGTTTGCTATGTCTAGTTTGTCCAATTTTCATGCTTTGATCAACTCCTCGTTGGTTTATTGCTTTGGTACTTTTTCTTCCAGGTGTTTGACCTGGTGAATCGTGAAGCATTTAACTCATCTGTGGGTGTCAGTGTGACTGGAATACAGGAAAACTATTTGCAATTAAGCTTGGGTCAGGGAGTCTCTGTGTTCTTGTCACTTGTTTCTTCTGGTCAAGGTCATTCCACGGTTGAAGGTGAACTCACCAATAATGGAGAAAATTCAATTTTACCTTTGGAATCATCTGATGGAATGAGTCGTGATGCCAAACCAAACACCCTTGAGAAGAAAAGCCAGTTTTCTAATTCTACCTGCTATGAGATTTACATTCAACAGGTTTTTCATGAATATATATTTGGAAGAGGTAGTGAAAAGACAATTTCCCCTGGCAATCGTTTATCTGGTGTACAGGCAAAGGATGGATCCAGTTTCCTTGGTCATTTTTTTATGTCTTTGGCTCATAGAATCTTTTCAAGAAAAGTTCTTGCAGAGCTGGAAAATGTGGTATTGTTCTTTTGAATTTGACTTGTATGCTGCTTGTGAAATAGACGTTTTGTTAGTCAACCTTTTTGATATCTGCAGGTATTCAAGGTCCCATATCTGGAGCTAATTTCAAACCCTACATGGCATTCTCGATCATCATCATGGACACTCTTCATGGAGGTTCCTCAGTCTATTCTCCATGGTCGCCAAATAAAAAGTTTTGAATATTATGCAAAAAATGGTATCAAGCGTCAGTTTTGGACTAAGGTGGTCGTAAATGATGATTGCATCAATGTCAAAGCAGAAGGTTCGCCTAATGTGGCAGGCCTATTCAAGGGAAAGTCTGAGGAAACGCACTCAATAAACAGATATAACTGTAACCTAGCTGATCTTCCTGTGATTATTTTGCAGCAGGTAAAACTATGAAACTGAGAAAAAAATTGATGTCACCGTAGTAATTTTCTTATTCATATAGTGCAAGATTGCATTTATGCAGTAGACTGAATAAAAACTTGAGATTTGTTAGCCTTGCGCCAAATATTGTATGCTTATTCATGCAACTAATATGATACAGGTTGTAAGCCAGATTATTAATTGGCTCTATCAGGAGGCCCTGATGGTTGGGATAAAAGCAAGTCGGGACTTCTTATCCTTATCTTTTGAGCTGGAGCAAGGTGAAACACTCGGCCTGGTTGCAAATGTGGATCCTGAAGATAGTAAAGGTTGTATATCTTGGTGGTTGGTCATGGAGGATAGTTTTGCAGAGGAGAAAAAGCTTCATATGAACATGACCGATGCTGCATCTGAATATAGGAAATTCCTAGGTCATTTATCACTTGATTTGTTATACGCAACCCTGATGGACTTAGTTGGCTTATGTAGTGGTGGTAGCCAATGAAGTTGTTTTCATGTTTTTCATGCACTTTTTCAGTAGATACATATTCATGATCTCTTTGGCAACCATCATAATATGCTTTCATATCTCTGTCCCTTTTTATTTGATGGCTTTTCTTAATCTAAGCCCTTAGGGCCGAGGATAAAAGGGCTAAAAGAAATATCTCTGCATAGCAAAACTAAATATTTAATATTACAGCGGATATTAAAAGATAGTTTTCAATGCATTTTTACTATTTTTTTAACTCTTTATCCTTCTCCCGGCATGCTAAAAATACATTTGGTGCCCCTCCAATAAGATTTTCCTACTTAGTTCGTAACCCCTTCCCATCTTGTGATGTTCCAACAATGTGATGGTTGATTTTTTTGTATACATAATACATGATCAGCTTCAATACAACTTTGGATCCATATCCCACGTATGAAAGAAAAACATTATTCCATTGTCACTTTGACAGTGTATGAGCTGGAATTTTAACCAATCACTTGTGATAGTGAGGCACTGAAAATGACTTTGCTTTTGGAGAATGGGATGAAAGCAATAGTTAATTGTGACTAAAATTCAGCTGCAAACTCTGCATCTTACATCGTCTTATCATAATACTCTAACTTTTATTTGTTAAGGATGATTTTGAATATAACTTTTTCCAAAATGATAAGATTGAATTATGGAGCTTTTTGGAGGATGCACATGGCCTTACGTTGGTTGGATTGTTAAGTTTCTAACACCACGAATAGGTTCAAATGAAACGGACACTTTGGGTATATATCTGATGTTACAGAAGGTGGTTAAGTTTTTCCATTGGACCCGCCATCATAGAATTGGTTAGAATTTACTATGCAATATATCATCATCCATGGTTTATTGTGTTGTTTGTGGTTGCATTGTGTTTAAAGTCTTGTATGTGATATTTTCTTATATCATTCAGATTGTACTTTGTAAACTACTATAGAACATAATGATGAAAGAATTGATACCGAAAGTGGGGTTTAAATCAATATCATATTTGTTAAAAACTATTGGTGACTGTGAGTAAAGTTTTTTTGCAGAAAGAAATACAGTTTGGCGGGTCCAATTTAGTTACGTCATGTAATTGAAATTATTGCTTGAAATGGGAATATAAAGAGGAGATTGTCTGCTTAATGATCATGGATTGGAGGTTGAAAAATTATTATATTATTAGGGATTAAGGAGTATCTAGCATGAATGTCAAGGATCTTGCATGAGGTACTAAATCCAAGTGATGTGGAAAAACCGTATCTTTTCAAATAAGATAGTTGTTACACTCATATAATGGCATATGAGTGTAGTAAATTATCTTATTTGCATAAATACTGTTCTTGACAAATATATATATATATATATATATATATATATTTGTTTAATAATGCATGGTTAAAAAAGACCATCAATCACTTAGAGCAGCTGAGGCAAGATTGTTTATATGATGGTTTTATCATTTTTATGGTCCTACCAACTTGAACCAGCCTAGTTGCTGTCTCCTGATATCCCAAATATACAGGATAATTTATTAAAAAAATGATTGAAGGATCTTACATGGTTTATATTATTAATTTAAACAAAATCTGAAGTGCAGCACAAGGGGCAAAAACGTGTGCATGTATTAAGTTATAATAATGCACTCAGAATCAGAACAATTTTGAGTTCAGCAAGGAGAAAACAAGTAACTAAGTGGTAAATCCTCTTGCATGGCCCATTTCTAATTATATCTTAAGGGTTATGATATGACACCCACCAGCCAGCATGCACATCATAATTACCAAATTGCCCTTTGGTGGAGTAGGAATAGTATGAATGTGATCATGCAAATGGTAGCATACACAAAACACACCCTCATTATTAAACAAATACAATTTCATGAGAAGTAATTTTAGTCACACACTGCTCATATTATTTTACCTATTCATAGTATATAATTTTCAACATTTGCCTTCTTATTCTGTTATATACACAAACGTGAGATATTTAGCTTTACTTTTTTCTAGTTAACAACAGCACTTACCCGGTCTTATAATGGTTTTTAGCTGTACAAATATCTGGATTTTCTCTTGGGAGAGCATCATATAAATATAATTTGTACCTTATTTTTTGTGTGTAAAAAGATACATCATTTAAAAAAAAGTATATTTTTAAATTATTTATATCATTAATCAGTCTTTATTTTTCTTTAGTGGGGGTTGTTTTCTGTGGAGGTGAGGGCATACTTTTTTTTTGTATCTGAATATTTGTCTGTCACTACTCACATGTGTTATTAGCCATTGTTGGTGTAAATGACACAACATCACTGAGTTGTAATTTAGAGTTTTGACTTCTACTCCCAACAAACAAACAAAACAAAACAAAACAAAACAAGTGCTATCTTCCAACCCAAGTTGTCAAATGTTCTTCTTTTCTCCAATCACCAGCCACCAATGTGTCATCACTTTTTCTTCTCTCCCTCTTTTATGGTTTTGCTTTCCTTTCTTTTTTCTCATTTTTCAACTTTTCTTTCTTATTTTTCTCTCTTATAAGTCTTACCCTCTCTTGTTCTAGTTCTTTTGTTCAACACACTCTTGTGCTTGGTAGGTTGTGCCGTTGAAGTGATGGGCCCTAAACTCCACTGATGTTTTAATGGCAAGAATCAAAGAGAGGGGTCTCTTTATCTCTTTCACTGCTTTCCCTTTCCCCCTAATTCCATGCTGTCTCCCATTTTAGGTTCCCCCCCTTTTAAAGTCACAAAGATAACATTTTTAGTGCATTAGATTTCACTTTATTTTTTTATAGGGTTTATGATATTTCCTCATGGATGTCCTTGATCATGTTCTGTGATTGGGTTCTTCGAATGCTTCTTCCCCTTGGAGTTGGAGAATTATAATTCAATTTTCCTTCTTTTCTAGTAAGTGAGCTGAGAAAAAGGGTTTGTGTTGGACTGGATTCTCCTGAATTTCATGTTGGGCATGTCGTTTGAGGGATAAAGACTTGATTTTGGAGGAGTAAGTAGTGAGTTATCTTCGAAGCAGTGGAGGCCAGAAAGATGGATAGAGTTCTTCAACCTCCTTTGGTAATTTGCTAATATGCTTTACTTATCCGTTTTTCCTTTGTACTGGTTTATATTCCATTTCATGTTTTGTTTATGAGGTAAACCAATGCTATTGCTAAGTTAGTTTGACTTCCCTTTTTTGGTGATCCTTTCTTTGGAAAGGATTGAAATATTTGATGTGTGGAACACTCGACTATGATGTTAATATATCCTTGTTATTGGGTCAGTTGTGGAGTTTTACCTTGTTATGAGCTTCAGATACTGACTTTTTGAAGGGTGATGTGGGATGAAGGGAAGAATTAATGCTTTTACATTCTGGTTGATTGGCATTGTTTCTATTGAATGCCATTAGCCCATTATTCACTGATCATTTCTTCTGATAATCATCTATGTTCTATCTGTTCCATTCGAACCTCCCCAAAATATGGGCTAGCTACAATCTATCTTTTGTCAGTTTCTTGGTATCATGGGGACAGTGTTGCTATAGGTTTTTGGGTCATAACAGATGAAAAAATGAAATGCATGTCATCATGGACTTGTTTTGATTGGGACAATATTTCAAATAATTCCGCTTCCTCACTCTCAGTAATTTGAGGCCACTTGTGATTTTTCCTCAAAAGTTGAATACAATCTTCATTCTGAAATCTTAGGTTCATTGGGTATAAAACTGAGAAATACAAGGGAATCAAATGGATGAGTTGTTTTCTTATGTGGACCAGTCATTCTGTGTACTACGACGTATTATGCAGCCATGGAACTTGATGCAGTTCTCATTACTTTAAGACCTTTAAGTTCCTTATTGTATACCAACTTGTGCAGGTCAATTTTCATCAAAATGTCATAAAACTTATTACATATGTCATTTCTAACTGTAAGTAAACATGATGCAATTGTTGATTATATTAAATGCTGAGACATAGATGATGTCTTATGTTTTAGTTTATAAATCTTAAGTTCAAAGAAAAAGGGATGTGCTTTCATTTTAATTTAAAAAGTAGCTATGCAAGTGTTACATCTCATGTGTTTTATGCAGGTTGATTCAACTGCATGTTTATGCAGAGTAGATACAGGCCTGAAAACTGTTACTGGAGCAAGGAGGTATGTCCCTGGGACAAAACTCTGTCTTCGACCTGACATTAAATCATCCATTCACCCAACTAGAAACAAGCCGACACGTGGTGACAGAAGCCGCAATCAATCCCCACTACTTCCAGGACTCCCCGATGATCTTGCTATTGCTTGCCTAATCAGAGTCCCACGGGCTGAACACCGTAAACTTCGGCTAGTCTGCAAAAGATGGTATCGTCTCTTGGCTGGTAACTTCTTTTACTCACTCCGCAAGAATCTTGGAATTGCAGAAGAGTGGATATATGTTATTAAGAGAGACCGTGATGAGAAAATCTCATGGCATGCTTTTGATCCTGTGTGCCAAGTATGGCAGCCCCTACCTCCTGTTCCTAAGGAATATTCTGGAGCTCTTGGTTTTGGCTGTGCTGTTCTCAGTGGCTGTCACCTATACTTGTTTGGTGGGAAGGACCCACTAAAGGGATCCATGAGACGTGTTATTTTTTATAATGCTAGGACAAATAAATGGCACCGTGCTCCAGATATGCTTCGCAGGCGGCACTTCTTTGGCACCTGTGTCATAAACAATTGTCTGTATGTCGCTGGTGGGGAGAATGAGGGTGTGCACCGGTCCTTGAGATCAGCGGAAGTCTATGATCCGAACAAGAATAGATGGTCATTTATTTCAGATATGAGTACTGCAATGGTGCCTTTCATAGGTGTTGTATATGAGGGTAAGTGGTTCCTGAAGGGACTTGGTTCTCATCGGCAGGTTTTGAGTGAGGTCTACCAGCCAGAGACTGATAGCTGGTACCCTGTTTTTGATGGAATGATTTCTGGATGGAGGAACCCAAGCACTACCCTTAATGGACAGCTCTATGCCTTAGACTGCAAGGATGGGTGCAAACTTACAATTTATGATGAGGCTACTGATTCATGGAGCAAGCATATTGACAGTAACATGCATCTGGGGAACTCACGTGCCATGGAGGCTGCTGCTCTTGTCCCACTCAACGGGAAACTTTGTATCATCCGCAATAATATGAGCATTTCTCTGGTAGATGTTTCAAAATTTGAAGATTTGAAAGGATCTTCTGCTGAACATTTATGGGAAACTATTGCAGGGAAAGGACAGTTCAAGACCTTAGTCACAAATCTGTGGTCTAGCCTTGCTGGGAGAAACCGACTCAAAAGTCACATAGTTCACTGTCAGGTTCTTCAAGCATAGCAGTTGTGTAATGTTGAAAAGTTGGTGATGACATTTGGTTATGGGTTATAGCTTTTCATATTGGTGTTATCTGTTTATGAGAAGCTGCCAAAGTTTACTAGAACACCATGGTGCAGTCTACTATTGTATTTCGGGATTTCATCTCAAACTCTAGGGATCATGTTCATCGCACGAGGTGATACATATAGTTGTTACATTTTAAGAATTTAGTAGGTTTTTTTAGCTCACATGGTTTATTATTACTTTATTAGCTTGTGATTCGACACGATGAAGATGGCAGGGGAGAAGAACAAAGCTAGTTAGATTTAGTTTGGTATTCTCATAAAATTGAGGGTGAACAGTTCAAGAATTAGTATTGAATATATACTTTTCATATACAAGTCATCTGTGAATTTTTCAGTCTCATCTTCTGTAATGACATCCAAGTCACTAAATATAAACTCTTGCATTGCATACACATACTCTATATTACCTTCAACAAATGGAATTATGACCACACATGTTTACTAGGATGAATTTCAAAATTGAGAATCACTGCTTTAACCATCAATTTGTCGGTTATTACTTATTAGTATAAAAGGAGAGGCAGATTATAGATTGATGGGTAGTTTCACCTAAATTTCTAGGTGCTTAAAACATCAAGTCAGTGTGAACTAAAAATGAGCTCATGTTATGTCAACAAAGTTCTTTTTAAGATTTAAGTGTCCTTTTAAGTACAGTGATGTTTCCATTTACTAACTCAACCGGAAACCAAAGGACTTTGATGTGTGTTTGGTGCCTATGGTTCCGCTAATTTTTTGTCTCCATATGGATTATTACTAACAAAGTACCATAGCTGTATATTACTAGTTAGGTGCCTATGAACTAATATTCTTTTTTGGTTGCTATATTTGTACTAATATATGGTAAAGGAATATATATGATCGTGGAATTAAGGCTTTAGGGCAGAGATACACTTACTCCAAGAGTAAGTGAAAAAAACTTAATTAACATCTTAATCATAAATTCAATGATTTAGAAGTTAAAAGCTTTTAAATTTGTATTTATTAAGGTATTTGAGTAATTTAATGCTTATATGTAAGCTAGATGCTGAAGTATCAATATGTATGAACTAGGAAGTTATCTATCGCCTCAACTCCTTCATTGGGTTTTGGAAGTTATCGGTTGTGAATAGTTGTAGCAACTGCAACATTTCTAACAATACCTTGAAGTAATGAGTTATAACATTCTTTACATCTCCATTGAAAGAAGAAGCATTCTTTCAACTCTCCCTTGACAAAAGTGAACGAGATTGGAAAGCTATACATTTTCATATATTAATGTGAATCATAAATGTATGTAATAAGGATATCAGGTTTCTCATTCTTATTTAATTAATTTATAATTAACATGTGACATCTTTAACGAATAATCAATTTTGTCAACTGTCCGCTTTTCGCTTACCATTCACCCTTACTTTTCCAACGGATATTTTTACAAGAATTTAAAATATATAAATTGGTTTAATTATACATTTTCATATATTAATGTGAATCATAATTGTTGTTCACCATTGAAAATACGGTTGAGTTGTAATATAAAGGAAAATTGATATGATTTAAGGATATGAGCCAACTCATCAAAATAGTTATTTAGGTGGAAGAGCCTTATGATTTAAATGTCACATTGAATTTATTATTCTATTTAATGTGAGACTCATATCATTTCCGTATCATTTAAATGTTGACGTCTACCATGACAAATAATTATCATTTATTTATGGACATAATTATTGTCAACAACTGTGGGTGTGCTAGACATCAACTTTTTGTAGGATCTTCTCCTAGATTTATGAATACATAAGTTTTCTACTAATAATATACATAAAACGTTACAAATTTTATGTTTTAATTTTTTAAGAAAAAGTTACTCATTTTTAGTTCTAGCTAAGAAAACCTTTTTTAATCTTAAATATGGATAAAAGTCCACGTTAAATATCAATTTGAATTACGTAACAAAAGAAAAATATAATATATAAAATAATTATAGGAATAATAATACATTATTTTCAAATTTATATTTCAATATTTTGTTCAAGTATGGTATTTGAGGAGAGTATATCAATTCACTATTATTTAAAGTAACATTATTTTACTTAAAATACTAAGAGTGTAATATTTATATATTGTATATGTAAAGATTTATATACAAATATTGTATTATTTATTATTCATTTGTATTACTTATATTGATGAGTCAATAATAATTAAATATGAACAATAATATAATGATAATGTATACAATTCTTACATTACTAATACATACATTTTTTCCGAATATTAATATATAAAAAACAAAATGCATATTAGAATAAAAAATAATAAATTTAATGCTTATAATTTATTGAATAGTTAAAAATGGAATGTACTTTTTAATTTTTTAAACAACAATTAAGTATTTATCTTATAGAATAATTTATCTTCTAGTATAAGGAGATAAATTATCTCATCCAACTACTAAAACTGCGACATGTGTATCATTTAATCATTTTCTACAAAAATAATTATAAAACTAAACAAAACAATACACATGTCATTCTTTTACTAGCCAAAAGAGATAAATTATCTTATGATATGAGAAGATACTTTATTTTCTTAATCTTATCGGTTGTATATAACTCCTTAAAGTAGAATATATCATTATTATTATATCATAAATCATATATCTTGGCATTGGAATGAGTTTTTAATCATAACTATTTTGTTTATGATTTTTGTGTGTGTACATTTACCTCTTGAAATTATACTATGCTTGTTCACATATATTTACCCTAACGGTTTCTAATGGTATTATTCCCATATGATCAAATGACATAAAATACAACTCTATCATCTTCTTTACATTAGGGTTATCATAACTTTTTTTCCTAATACAATGTTTTTTATAGTAATTTTACCTATAATACAATGTTTTTTTGTTTGGTATAATATATATACTTATCTAACACATTTTCCCATTTTAATATTACATTGAATGCATTCCTTGACATTTAAAGCTTCAATCCCATATAAGTTTAGTTTGATTAGAATTAACATTTTTTTGTTGGGCAGGCAAGAGTAACATTTTTGCCTTGACCAGACAAAAACTAAGATTTTCAGAAGGGAGTGGTGAGCCTAAGGATACAAGAGTAGCAAGTATGTATGATGTTGAAGTTAAAGACTTGAAGTAGTGAATTGAATTCATTAGTGTAAGAGAATATGAAAAGTGAGGCAGGGAATATGCATTTAGTCACGCGTTCTGGTTTGGGGCTTTGGATACATTAAATGCATTGTCCACTCTTTATGAGTCTTAGAGAAACTAACTCACTCATTCCCTCCTATCCTACCCCCTCACCAGCTTCTCAACTAATCCCCTCTTGCCACGTATACCAACTATGTCCCACCACTGAATTGATATTTCATCAGAGCAATAATCCTCTACATCCCCATCCCTCATTGGTCAAAAACATAATACACCCCAACTATATTGCCGATTCCGCTCTCTGCTTCAATAACTTAACTTATAAAAAAGACCTTACATCTTCAACCACACCATAAAAAGTAAATACCCAACGTTACCTCTTCTCTCTTTAACTCTTTTCATTCCTATTCTTCTACTTCAACTTCACCCATTTTCACTGTTATGTCTCAATCCCGTTACGTTCCTCCACACCGTGGTAACCCTTCCTTTGCTAGGCCACGTGGCAGAGGTAATGGTCATTTCGGTGGTCGTTGGTTCCCAGACCAAGTATCTTCTTCGTTCCGGAATGATAACTTTGACATTTCGGAGAAGTTTGATGAGCTTGAAGTCATCGGAGAAAGTGAAAACTCCGGCGTCATAAACTTCGACGCATATGAATCGGTGCCGGTGGAGGTTAGCGGGAATAATGTGCCTCCACCGGTGAATAACAGTTTCGGTGAAACGGAGTTGGAGGAAGGGTTGAAGAGGAACATAGAGAGATGCAAGTACGTGAAACCTACACCCATTCAGCGTCACGCTATTCCTATTGCTTCCGCAGGTCGTGACTTGATGGCTTGTGCTCAAACTGGTTCTGGTAAAACGGCAGCGTTTTGTTTTCCTATTATTTCTGGGATTTTGCGCCTCAAGGCTCGTTCCCCTTCAGGGTCTTATTCAATGTTTCGTGGTGGTGGTGGTGCTGCTGTTGCATACCCAACTGCGCTCATTTTGGCTCCTACTAGGGAATTGTCCACTCAGGTTTTTTTTTTTGCTTCTTATTTTTTTAATGCTGTTTGGATTTTGGTTTTAGTTTCAAATTTTATTAACTTTTTTTCTTTTTGAAAAATGTTTGGAAGATTCATGATGAAGCCAAGAAATTTGCTTATCAAACTGGGTTGAAGGTTGTCGTTTGTTATGGTGGGGCCCCCGTTAATCAACAGGTTGTGTTCTTCAACAGTTTATAATTTTCACTGTTAAAATGAATGGTCCATTTTTGTTTATTATTATGTTACTTGAACATTAAAATAGCATCCTCACTGTTCTTTTGTTGTTTTTCTTACAACAAATAATAACAGTTGCGATTTGATTATTTTTTCTTATTCTGTGTGATAAATGATAACCGCATTACAAAAATACAGACAGTGTTTATTTTGATTTGTTGTTTAAACTCGAAACAGCTACGCAATTTAGAGCGTGGTGTTGACATATTGGTTGCAACTCCTGGGAGGTTGGTGGATTTCATTGAGAGAGAAAGAATTTCACTGTCCAAGATCAAGTATCTTGCATTGGATGAAGCTGATCGTATGTTGGACATGGGTTTTGAACGTCAAATACGAAAGATTGTTCAGCAAATGAACATGCCTCCACCTGGTTCAAGACAGACATTGCTTTTCAGTGCTACTTTCCCCACGGATATACAGGTATGAATCGTAACAACTAATTGCTAACCATCTTCCACCTCTACCAATAATAACAATTAATTTTTATTTAATATGTAATTCTTGAATCTTTTAATGTTAATTTTAATTGTTATGATGTATGGACAGTATCTTATAGATTTGATCTTGTCATTTCTTTTTATTTTGTATTCTTTGATTTGTTTTTTTTAAATTAGGACTGAAATTCTTATACCAATATGCTGTATATATACCCTTGGATTTGTCCTTTTTATCATCCCTACATTAAGAACTTTTTGCCTTTCAATAATATTCTTAATTTATATGTTTTTTCTTTTCCTTATTCCATAGCCCTAAATTTAGTTTATTGAACAAGAACTTTTAGAATTCTCATGTTAATACGACCTTCATTTCCTTAGTTGAAGTTTTCGTTTTTTTTTATGAGGATAAAATTTGATTGTATATTTTCAATTCTGGTTGCAGAAGCTTGCGTCTGATTTTCTATCAGATTACATATTCCTGTCTGTTGGAAGGGTTGGTTCAAGCACTGAACTCATTCAACAGAAAGTTGTACTTGTTGAGGATGCAGACAAACGAAATTATCTAATGAATCTTCTTCATTCTCAAAGGCCGCGAGGACTCAATGGGAAGGTGAAAATGCATTACAGTTTGTTAAGTGATGCCCTTCTGCTTTTGTCAGTCATTATTACTCCTAATTCAAATTGCTTGTTAAATGCTTTATATTTATATTGGAGTATTGGACTATTGAGTTGATAGAATTGTCGCTTTCTGCTTTTCAGAAACCACTGACCCTTGTATTTGTTGAAACTAAGCGGGGTGCTGACAATTTGCAATTCTGGCTGTCTAGAAATGGGTTTGCAGCTACTGCAATACACGGTGACAAAGTTCAAATGGTAAGCATCTTTTGCTTTCTTCTATTTTTTTCATCTATTTTCTGTTACTGACCCTTGTATTTGATCTAGAAATGTGCTTTCATATTTTTGTTGTAAATTTGTGCTTTTTTATTCCAAGAAAGTCGAATAGTATTCTGTAATTATTGTCATCTTTTAATAAAGAATATTTAATTGATTTTTTTCTACAATATTATATATGTAGGAAAGGGAAAGAGCTCTTAGATCTTTCAAAAGTGGTGATAATCCGATTTTGGTGGCAACTGATGTTGCTTCCCGAGGATTGGATATCCCACTTGTCGCTCATGTTATCAACTTTGATTTGCCTAGAGACATAGATGACTATGTGCATAGGATTGGCAGAACAGGACGTGCTGGTAAGTCTGGTGTAGCCACTGCCTTCTTCAGCCATCAGAACATCCCGATTGCAAAAGCGCTTGTTGCACTCTTGCAGGAAGCAAAACAAGAAGTTCCTTCTTGGCTCAGTGATTACGCTCAATCTTCATCACAGGGTGATCACAACCATCGTTCTCAGCGGTATGGTGCTGGGAAGTATGGTGGCCGTGACTTCAGAAATTTCACTGAACCTAAGGTTGATAATAACAGCTATTTCGGTTCTAATGGCAATGAATATCTTGCCATGGAACCTTATGATACTGTTACATCTCATGGCACCCCAAGTTCCTTTACTGGTTCATCTGATAATATCTCAAAAGCCACTTTTGCTGGCAGCTATCATTACACTGGTGCTAATACTGATTTGGGTTATTCATCCGTTGTTCCCTCTGGCTGGGACTAAACTCTCACTGTTTGCTCTTGGCCTCATTTTTTTGGTGTAGGTGCATTATACCCAGCAATATAAATATATGCATGCGATATGATTGTGTTCAGTGATGTTAAAGATGTAGTGTAGCTACTTATTCAAGTTTCGGAGGTTTGTAAACGTGTTGAATTATCCTTTTTTGCCAGAGCCTATACTTTTTTTGTTCCTGGTAATATTAGGATGAATATGCTCGATCTTCAAATGTATTTGCTGTGTACTTCATTTCTATGAGAATTCGGACTTCTTATTTGACTAAATTGAAAGAATTGGGTTCAATTGTTTGTGTCTACGCCCCATTCCGGAACATTACATGGAACATTTTTTTGTTGTAAATTCATGTAACCTAATGTTTTAATCCTGAAACTGGTCTCATTATTACAAATAAAACGTCACTTATACAAGTTGTTTAATTTCAGCCTAGACCAAAAACAGAATATTTAAGCCTAGACAAGTTGTCACCTTTTCTGTTCCTGGTAATATTAGGATGAATATGCTCGATCTTCAAAAGTATTTGCTGTGTACTTCATTTCTATGAGAATTCGGACTTCTTATTTGACTAAATTGAAAGAATTGGGTTCAATTGTTTGTGTCTACGCCCCATTCCGGAACATTACATGGAACGTTTTTTTTTTGTAAATTCATGTAACCTAATGTTTTAAGCCTGAAACTGGTCTCTCATTATTACAAATAAAACGTCACTTATACAAGTTGTTTAATTTCAGCCCAGACCAAAAACGGAATATTAAAGACATTGATTGTGTATCACTATCGTCAAGGAATCAAACTTTAAAGAAACGCTATAGTTAAAGTTCTGAAATACATAAGGAAAACTAAAAAACAATACCTATAATTCTTGTGGAGAGAATCTTGTATATTAACTTTGATCGTTTTCAACAAGTATCTTCTTGCAAGCTTCATAGCACATGAAAGAAATACCAGCAGCAGGAACCAATTTTAAGCAGCTTGGTCCCAAGCCTCTATACAATCCAGCAAGCCCTTCCTTCTCTAGTATACTCATGAGTGCATTAAGCATGTTGTTGTATTGTCTTCCATTTAGAGCCCCAGCTTGCATATGCTTACGAGCAACCTCGAGTGGAAATGTGGCACTGCTTGAAATTGCACCTGCAGCAGATCCAATTACAAGAGTCACCACATTCCCAACCTCCTCCTTATTGAAAGACTTCTTGTAAGCTTTTCTAAGTGTATCATAAGCAAGATAGTTTATAGCAGCATAAGGGATTACACCAATTACGCTAGGGGTGAGGCCTCTATACAGTTCTGCAGGCCCTTCATTGCGAACTATGCTCACAAGTGCATCAAGTAGGTTCTTGTACACCCCTCTCTGCAATAAAAGTAATGACTTATGACATAAACTTATATTAAATGAGAGTAAAATCTTGAGGTCTGTATGAGTGAATACCTGAACAGTGATACGAGTTTTGAGTAGCTCAAGAGGGTATGTAAATACGGTGGAGCTAACTCCAGCAACAGCACCTGCAACTAATGACTCTGGAATTGGGATTTTTGGATGTTCTCCAGGTTTAGGAGACAATTGTTTCTTAACAGTATCATAAGCAAATAACTGCATGTTCAACCAGATGTCGTTAAAGCATACAATCAAGTTAGTGAGTATGTGGCGTAAGTTATAAGTGCATGACAATTCAAGTCTATTCCTTAGTCACTAAGCTAAACATTAGACAAGTTTGCCATCTTCCGGTTACACCTTTGGTTTTTCAGCTTCCAACTAAGATGTTTCATCGATAAAAATTTATCAGTTATTGTTTAACCCTTGATCCTTGTATGTGTATGAAGGGTGTTGTAATCTAGTTTTTAGTAGTTCTTCTTTGTATTGGGTTAGCACCCCTTGTGCTTATTTAATACAATTTGGCTTATCAAAAAAAGAAACATCAAGTATTCATGTCATGTAACTAAAAATAAATGTAAAAAAGTCAAGTGTAAACACCTCAATGGCCTTGCTTGGTGCAACTCTGATGACATTTACAAAATTGCCTCTGAACAAGCCCTTCCATCCTTCATTTTCCATAATAGATTTAAACACTTGAATTGTATCATTTCCACAGCTTCCCACCATCAAATGGGTCCTTATGGTCTCCATGGGTGCCACAACACTTCTTGACACTGCACCAGCAATTGCTCCACTTATCAGCCTCCTCAATGATGGATTTCCAATCTTAAATTTCAAATTCAATCCCATCATCATTTTTCTCTTCAGGCCTAGGCCTTCCCCAAAAACTTCAAGTGCCTCACTACTCAACAATCCTTGAAACCATGTAGTTCGAAAGCCGGCTTCTGGCATCAAAGTATATTTCATGGAAGAATTAGTCAAGGGGAATTTGGTGCCACTGTCTATAGCAGTTGGAGGATTTCTTGAAATCCCAAATCCAAATCCTGCTTGAGTAACACTTGCAAATAAGCCAGTTGAATGAACATTGGCTTCTTTTGAATTCCACTCTAACTTGATTCCAGAACTGGTTATTACTATATCCTTGTGACCATATTCAACACCTTGCACTCTTCCTCTATCCATCTATCCTAAGCTCCAAAACAAGATATTTTTCCTTCAAGTTTTTTATGTCAATATACACAACCGCTTCTCCTTGTAAGTTTCAAGAGAGTGGGGATGGTTTAGAGCATATGGGCAATCAAGAATATGCGAATATAGGAGATAAGATAACAATAACTAAGTTGAAAAGTTGTTCTTGGAGTTGGAAGAATGAAAACCAAACCAAAGATATCGAATAAGGGAATAAAGGTAAAGATGAAAATATTCTATGGAATTTGGACGAAGAGCACAAACCAGAAACTCCTCATTCCTATAAGAGAAGGGATGTTGTAGTTTTCAATGGAACAATGTTATGCTACCTAAATAGCAGTTATCTCTGAGATTAAAAAAAATCGGATTTTTTATTTTAAATTATGTACAAAATTATTCTTTATAAATAAACTGAATTATCCGTTTGTTCTCGTGTTGGAAATTGGAACAAGGTTATCGTTAGCCACAAAAATAGGATAAAAGTAATGTGCCACAAAGACACAGTATACCGACAGGACACATTAATTAATTATGTTTTTCAATCTAGGACTAGGACGAATCTGCAAGATTATTTGTTAGCATGATTATTCTTAATAAGAGTTTTAAAGGCTGTGATGCCCAACAAGGGTCGCTATAGGGAATGACACTCTCACCTACTGCTACAATATAATCACCATTTAAGTTGATTCTGAGAATTTCAAAGAAATGAGTTTGAATAACCTGATATATATATATATAGTACACACATAGAGTAAGACAGTAAAGGGAAAGAATCGAAACATAGCAATTGATGGGTGAAATATTCGTGTCCACAAAACTTGAAGCCAGTAAAGGCTAAAACAGAGTCTAAAAAAACTCTACAACCTTCAATCTAAACTATTTTTTTCCTTTTGCCTTGTTGTCGCCTTTCTTGGAATCTCCCTTTTTAAAAGGCTTCTTCTGAGTTTTCAATTTGCCCTCAGTTGCTGAAGCGCTCCTTTTATTATCATACTTACGTTTTTTCTCTCTCTTCACATTGGTCATTGTGACAGCCTAAAATACAGAGAATACAATTTAGAGAGAAAAATGAAGAAAAAAAGTTAAGAAAACTTGGTAACATTGAAATCAAGGTCAATAGATGACTTGAGTGTACCTTGCTAACATTGAGTATGTCATGGGAATTCTTGGACATAATCTTGTTCAATACTTTTTCAGTTTGCTCCTTCTCTAGTGATCCTATCCCTGTTCCTTGACCCACAACTGGCAAGAACTAGATCACAACAAAAACAAAGGAAAACTAATTAGTCAATTTAAAAAAGGATATAATTACATGGATCAAAGAAAATGGTTGCTAAATGAACATGGTGCACAACCTTCCGATATTTCCCTTTATGTTGTGGAGCCTTTTCACCAGGCAATTTCCTATCAAATTTCCCACCACTGGCTGTTGCAGTTGCTGCCATTCCAGCTACATTACCCAGTTCATCCTTGGTAAATTTCTTAGGTGCTGCCTGAGTTCCTGTTATAGGCAAAGCTGTAGCAGCAAGCTGTATATGGCTGCATAGGAATTTATTTAGTTTTCATAACAAAGAAAGACATCAGGAATGCATACATGAAAGGAAGAGAAAAAGAAAACAGATACATATTTCAATGGCCTCAACTGCAAAATCAGGGAACAATACCAGATACTATGTAGGACAAAGACAAGGCAATTACACATGCAAATGATAACATATTTACATATAACAGAAGTAAAGGTGGCACCGATAGAAGCAGATGTAACACCAACTGAGAAACCAAGTAACGGGAGAGTAGAAGTAATTAGGCCTTTGGAGAAGTTAACAGAAAATAAAAGCACTAGTTGACTAGGACAATAAATAATAGCATAAGAAGATTTTGTAAGTAGGTTTGAATCAAGTATTGAAATTTAATATAGCATGAAGATTAAAATGACTAGTGAAAACAGGGAAGAAAGGCTGTAACAAGAAACTAGGCAATCAAGGATAAGTGAAGAGCTCCAATATAGAGTAGGTTTCATGTCATTCTACCTAAGTTTTGGTATCAAGAAAGCAGCCAATTATCCAAGAAATAACACAGCTGTGAACCCGTGATATTTCAAATGGATAATAACAAATATAATTATGTGATTCACATGCTCAATAAGGCAATCATAATTGGAAAAAGGCAAGAGAAAAACCTTGGTAAAGCACCAAACTTTGCAGCTTCTTTCAAGTTCTGTAGTTGATTTCTCTCATTCTTTTCAACTCTTTTCTTCTTATCGTCTCTTCTTTTGGCAAAAGGATCCTCGGTTGGATCTGTAAAATGATTTAGTATTATTACTGATATATCATCTTCATGGCTTTTATCAGTGCATGAAATTACATGCCCATGTAAATGAATTAGAAGTCGGGATTAAGGACCCTTTATACACTACACTTGAAAAGATAGAAATTATAAAATATGAATGACAGCGTCAAGAACAAGAGGTTTCAATAACACTCAAATGATTCAAAATAGATAAACAAGAACTTAGCATTACCTAGCTATATATAACATGGTCCATACTACCCTGCATAATAATACTCATTTCCAACTTGTATAATTAAGTACAATTTGCATTTTAAAGGTCCCAATGATCAGGTAGTTCAGCTATGTTATGATTAATCATTTTGCATAACCTGATATATCTATTATTTATAAGTTTCCACTTTGTTTTCAGTTAAAGGGGTACCTATTCCGCATAGTTAACCATTGATTAATTAAGAAAAAGATAGTGAAAGAGTAGTTGATTAATTTACCATCAGTAGGTTTAGCCTCAATAATAGGAATAGCATCCTCATCATTAGCCCGATCATAACCAAATCTGCGTTTCCAGGTTCCAGATTGTTCATCATATACAACCTTATCTTTCTTCCTTTGCTGTATGCCTGCAAAAAATCAACATAGCTAGTTAAAAACATTTACCCAAATTACAATACAAAACAACCCCTCTTGTTTGAGGGTCTGGAAAACATGGAGGGGTGAGTAAAGTACCTTTCTTTTGGGCAAAAGCTTCCCATTTAGTCGGAGGCTTAGGCACAGGGAGCTGAAAAATAATAATAGTAAACGTTAATGAAAGAGTATATATATATATATAATGAAAAAAGAAGCAATGAATAGTAATGGGAATAGAAAGATACATGTTTTTGTCTGGGCAATTTAGTAGTGGGTAAAGGAAGCTTGACAAGGGGTCCATCAATATCTTCAGTTGAAGGTAAAGAGAAAAGTGAATCAGCGATATATTGAACTAATTCAGTGCCTTTAGTTAAAGATTCCTTTACGAGTTCTGCTCTTGAAGTTGAACCATAAGAAGAGAAAGTATGATGAGGGTCGAACGCTGTGAGGTTACCAAGGTCAACTTCATACTGAATCTGCGTTCCACTGTTCTCAATCTCCGTAGCCATATCTATGAATGCTTCAGGAAAACCCTACTTCTTCTCCCACACACTTTCTTACGCTAATTCTTAATGCTTATGTCTTGGGCCCCCGACCTTTATTCAAACCCACTCATGTTTCTTTGGGTCGGAATCAATATAAAAAAACTTAATAGTCATATATTAAGGTGAATTATTAAAATATTTGATTTATTCTTGAAAATTATAACTATGTAAATAATATAGTAAACAAAATAATAGTGGTCCTTTTAATCCTTCAATTCAAGAGTAAAAGTGGTCCCTTGTTATTCAATATTTTACAACGTATTAGCTATGTTGTTGAAGATGTTAGAAGAACAATCATGAAACCCTAATTTCGTGATTTTTCGTTTTATCCCCTTTCCTCCCGCACAAAGCAATTCTTCGATCCACGTCTTGTGATTCCATCTACACCTGTAAGTTCCAATTCAGGATATCTCTATTTCCCAATTCAATTATCATTCGTTATTATTCGTTTCAGTTGATAGATCTATTTGGAAATTGAATATAAAATGGATGGGAACAAGGATGATGCATTGAAATGCTTCAAAATTGGGAAACAAGCATTAGAATCAGGTGATCGTACTCGCGCTCTCAAGTTTCTCACCAAAGCTCGCCATCTCGATCCAACTTTGCCCCTCGACGATCTATTATCTACCTTAGAGAACGATAATTCAACTTTTCAAACTGCTTCACCAACCCCGAACACACGTTCCGGTGCGTCTTCACCCAGACACTCCGATCAAACTTCTATTAGACGCAGAGGTTCTAAAATTGAATCTGATTCGTCATCTTCCTCGGTGTCATACACGGAGGAGCAAGTTGCGTTTGTGAGAGAGATTCGGAGGAAGAAGAATTATTATGAGATTTTGGGGTTGGAGAAGAGTTGTACAGTTGATGATGTGAGAAAAGCGTATAGAAAACTCTCTCTGAAGGTTCATCCTGATAAGAATAAAGCACCTGGTGCAGAGGAGGCGTTTAAGGCAGTGTCTAAGGCGTTTCAGTGTCTCAGTGATGAAGAGAGCAGGAAAAAATATGGTCTTTCCGGAGAAGATGAATCTGTTTTTGAGGGACGTGCGGCAAGGACTCGGGGTCAGCACAATCATCATCATCATGCTTTTTATGAGGGTGATGTTGATGCAGAGGAAATATTTAGGAACTTTTTCTTTGGTGGGATGGCTCCTGCAACTACTAACTTCCGTGGCTTCAGTTTTGGACATGGGGTGGGTGCAAGGCAAGGTGGTGGTGAACAGGGCTCTGGTGGATTCAATGTTAGAGCTTTAATTCAGTTGCTTCCTGTTTTGTTTGTTCTGCTTTTGAACTTCTTGCCATCTTCGCAACCTGTCTATTCACTTTCTCGGTCTTATCCATACGAACACCTGTTTATTACCCCACAGGGTGTTAACTACTATGTTAAATCAAGCAAGTTTGATGAGGATTATCCTATAAATGGCCCTGAACGCACATCAATTGAGGATAGGGTTGAGAGGGAATACTTCAGTATTCTTCGGCAGAATTGTCGGCTTGAGATGCAGCGCCGCCAGTGGGGATATATCCATGAAACACCATATTGTGACATGCTTCGGAAGTTTAATTCCGTCAACTGATGGGTTCAAATGTTCAATCAAGGTCCAATTTTTATCCTGCCTTTCATGTTGATGTAGATTTACTTGTTCGTGACAATTTCTAGAGAATGTATAATTAGTTTTCACTCATATTATGAGATCTGAAGCATTTATAATAATTTATTTGGTGCCATACATTATGTATAACCGTGATATTGACTCACATGTGTACCAATCACTATTAGTTTGTCATTTAATGTGTAATTTGTCTGCACTTGACACATTATTCAAGATTATTTACTGAATTGGATGGATACTACATTGGAATTACCTATTGTGTAGTTTATATGCATTTGACATGTGATTCATGATTAGATGCTGCCTTTGCTTATACTTTTAAAGATTGTTTTTAGACGAGTGATTCATGATTATTGTACTGAATAGGATTCTTTAATTGATAAGCAAAAGCCAAGGACTTATGGCCAATAAGCCCGGTACCATTTGAGTGCTTGCATGTTGTTGAAGCATATTTTTTCAGTGTTATGATTTAGCTTATATCCTAGTGTTGTATTTTTTACAATGTTTATCGACAACTTGGATTCCATTTCATGAATGTTAAGTTGATCTGTGCTACTGATTGGGTGTATCATGGCCTAGAAGATGGATTTTGTGTTGGTATGGTTGAGAACATAATTTGACCCAACTAACTGATTTTTTTAGTGAGGATGGCTTTCATTTGATTCATTCAGCTTGTAAAAGACGCTTCTCTTGTGTGTTAATGTGTTTGATCTTGTGAATTTGATTATAAAAAATTGTAATGTGATCAGTTAACTGAAGTTATGCTTTCGGTGTCATTAATTTATCCAGTGTAAAGAAGCAGGAGATCAAGATGTACAAATAATATTCACTTGAGTGAAGTAGAAGCTGGAGGTTAGTTGAGCATCGTGAGCACTTGGTCGTGGATTACTTGATTTATATATCCAGATACACAAAGAATGGGCACATCATGCATTTGGGCTTATTATTTTGATTTCAGATACTATATCTCTATGCAGTTTGCATTTTGGGTTAGGGTGTTATTATTCCCCATCTTTGGAGGAATCTTTGGCATTCTCCTACGCTGCTAACATTTATTCCACCATAAACATTGGGTATGGTATATACACTCATGATATGATTGATTGAAATGAGATTTAAACAGAAGTGAAAGGACACAGTAAATTTATGAATAAGGTTTATTTGTAAAATTGTACTGAAATATCACTCGTATATTTTTGTACTCATGCCAGAATATATAGGTAAGAAAAGAATGTCGGTCAGCAATTATCTGCGAGTAGTTCGTTGAGCCTACATGCGAGTACTAATTCCAATGACACTGTGTGTCTCACCTAGACATGGTAGGGGGTTATAACTCTAACAACGACCTTACTTAGCCTTGATTGTTTCAATGAGAGTCTAACCCATTTTCAGCTTTCAATAGTTTTACCAAACATAGAGAATTTATTTTCTAAACCTGTTGATGAAAATTAATAAATGGGATTAAACTAATAGCCCAGAAATGCTGGGAGGGAATCCTTACTACACTGGAAGAGTTGCATTAGGAATACTGGAAAACATCCTTGTGCCTATTTTGCTTAAACTTTTAAAGAGTGGTTTTTAGATATTATAAAAAAGGTAATTTTAAAAAATTGGGTCCTCCTTTTCCCATTATTTTCCTTCTCTCCACTCTCATTTGTGGATGCGCAGCTGACGAGTGACGATAACAATAATGGATCTTGTTCAACAAGCTTCCAAAAAAATAACTGCTTCTAGTTAATTGCTTTGTAGCCTAACATCACTTATTCATAGATTTACTCTGTTGTAACCAACCCCAAGATACCAACTAAAATACAATTAGTGTGAATGTGATCAACCACTTTTGTAAGTTTGGGACATGATGAGTGTGCTGCGCCGACATAATATTGGTAAAATTTAGATAGCTTTTACATGATGATGTCAACTGAATTTATGCATAGCTTACATCAAGTCATCAAGTAACATATCTATGTATTTGTACCAAGAAAACAAGCACATGTACAGCGTGTGAGGATCACTTGCCATTACAAATAATCAAGGAAGCTAATTGCAATCCAAAATACATCAATTTGTTAAATTACTATGTGTGATGGCATTGACAATTGCCACTTGGGATTTTATTCAAAGTCTTATAAACTTGATGGATAAATTATGTGGAAACTTTTGACATATGTACAGTCCCAAACAGATGTAATTATGCTTTATATAAAATTATCTCTTTTGGCTTGTTAGTTTTATTAGAGTCCTAGTCTTAGCCTATGGAGTATGGACTACTGTGTATCTATATAGGATGTATTCATTTTATTTAATATTATACATATTTTACAAATCACTTTCAAAAAGTGGACGTGCCGGAGTGGTTATCGGGCATGACTAGAAATCATGTGGGCTTTGCCCGCGCAGGTTCGAATCCTGCCGTCCACGTTTTCTTGTTTTTCTTTGTTTTCTTTGTTTTACTGTTTTCCTGTTTTTCTTTGTTGTCATAATATCATCACTCCCTTCTTTCTACCAAATTCTCATAACAAATACTTGATATGGTATTAAGGGCTGAAAATTCCTCTGACTCAACCCCATCATTTGGTGTTACTTGTAAGGGACGTACGTGCACCACTTAGTTAATCAACATACGGAGATAATTTCAAAATCTTTGTTCTTACCTTAATTAATCATGTGGTTCTATTAACCTTCAAGGACAATAATCATTGAAGAAGATTTATAGCGTGATATGACTAAAAGGTTGACGTACAAATTTATGTCTGCAATTATTATCATTGAGTTTCATGGTTTCTTAATAAAAACCTACAACAATGACTCAGTTACAAAGAATTGTAACTTTATCAACCCAATTACAAATGATTTGATGTAATCCTGTCTTGTACACGTAGCCTTTGGAGACATGTATCCTGAGTCTGGTTCATGAATCATGATATGCCACGATAATAAAGTAGAAAGATCCTTTGAAGTGGTTGAGATCATCATTCATATTTAATCTAATAAATACAAAAATCTATGATGGATGCACTACGCTAGATACTTTGAGCAGCAACGCTTTTTTTTTTGGCTTTAGGACAGCGCGTCCCGCCGTGTCTGTTTGACTAAAGTCGTAGATGGTACTCATTAACCGCGCTTTCTTAATTCGCTCTTGAATACCACATGTTACAACAGCTCTTACTAATCACATGTTTTTGGCAATCACATATTAACTTATCAAAGTATATTTGGTTGTGTTGGATTGGCCACTCTAAACCTGAAACAGCTGAGTACATTTTCCCATGTTGCATGTTGGTCTAATGGCTGGACGGTACAGTTATATTGGTGCTGTGCAGTTGGTGAGTAAGGCAATTTGCACGTGCATTACAGTGCAACATGTATGCCACTTGAGTCATTAATGCACTAATACCTCTGCATAATTGAGTCTATCTGGCATCAAAACTTTGGGAAAACGAGTGCTCAAAGAATTGAGAAAATAATTGTGTATCTATGCTTAGGTCATGTTTAGAGTGACAGAGGAGGATCCAACTGAATGACATAATACTATGCACTTTGTATCTAATACATGTCCAACTGAATGACATAATACTATGCACTTCGTATCTAATACATGTACTTAGTTACCGTATCAAATACTAATACGTTAGGTATATTCAATAGTATTTTTTTTAGCTTACTGTACAACCATTTCTAGTGCTACTTGTTGTAGGATTAAATCAACTTTCGGTTCACCATAAGAGAAATATTCCATAATAAAAAAATTGTTTGTTGTAACTCATTCATGTAGTGAGTGTACATCATCAATTACTATTATTTTCTTTGTTCTTTCTTTTACTTAAATTGTAGATGAAAATATGGTTTGTTCTTTATAGGGAACCAATTCACAAAATAATCATGAATTGGTGGTATACAAGAACTACAGTTCAAATTCCACATGCAATGGTATGGGAGATAGAGATGATTCTTTGTCAACTCTTTGGACCTACTCGGCATCAATTATTGGGGTTAACATTCATTTTCAAATAGTTTTCTGACTATGTATTTGAACATCATTAGCTACAGTGCCTTGGTATATTCCATCATTTAAGTCTTGTCATGCAATTGAGTAAACTGTAAAAGAAAATCAGATATTAACATAAGTTTTTTGTAGCAAGATATGGATTAAAGGAATGCTTATATTTTCTAAACAGAAACATAACACAATCAGCACGGTTGAGGGAATAAAAAGGAAAACAACAACTAATGACAATCTTCTCCTACCAACTTTAAACACTGCAGTTTTATCATACAAGTTGAGTTCAATTAGCAGGAGATTTTTACTTTTGCACTTTGAAAACTTGAACCTCCAAATGTTAAACCAAGAAAGAGTTGAGAGCTGCCCAAGTGAAGACTTGAAATTGTGCAGGGTGTATATGCTTGTCAATCCACAACTTGAACCTCCAATCAAGAGTTGTATGTTCCTCAAACTGGTACTGTGGTTGCAGATAGATAACCACATTTTCTTTTGAAAAGTTGACAGTAGTATGAGCTACCTGCATGGTAATTAGCTATTAGTTAAAGCCATAACTACCTTAATCAAAATCATCGACCACGAGGTCTCATAGTCAAAACAATAGTCCTAGAGACATGAAGTAAGAAGCAACATGTCCATTCATTTTCTACCCACATAAAACACAAAGGGTCATTCTCCTTTTCCAAGTGGGGTAGCAAAAGCACTACAAATAGTCATCCAAAGGTGGAGTGGATCACAGCCTTCATAACCCAAATAGCTCTTTCCTACCATAGAAAAAAGAGTCTACATTTCAATGCTGTTATTGTTGCATGGTCCAGACTCCACACATTCCTCAAACTCTCTCTTCCTCAATCAACATCACCCTTATATTTACTTAAATAATATAAAAAGAAAGATTTGATCAGAAAACCAAGTTTGAATCTATCCTAAAACTTTCCACTTAAAATTGTGATAATCCTAATCCATACCTTTATGTAAAACAACTAGTGATCTATCTCAATTGCGTAGTGAAAGGTCACTCTTAGGCTCTTAATTCTTATTGGTATCCATAGAGTACTCTGCCTATAAATGGAGAAACTCTCACCACAAACCTCAAGTTGTTAGTTGAAGCCTAGTAGAACAAAGCTTCCTAGCTTTCTATTTTAGCACTTCGAGTTCTTTTCTTGTTGGGAGACTTGAAACTTGAGAAAATGGTTAGTACTATGTTTATGATCAATTTCTGAATACTTTTAATCAATGGAAGGTGTAACTTGAAATGTTACCTGCTTTATTTCAGGAGGGAAAGATGGATTGGACAGTTGCAGATGCTGTGGACAATAAAGGCCTCCCTGCTGATAGGTCCAAAACTGGTGGTTGGGTGCCAGCTGCTCTTATCTTAGGTTTGTTAATACTTGAAGCTGAAGTTATTGCCATTTTCCATCTACATCTCTTGATCTTACTAGAATCTCAACTTGTAATGCATTAGAGGGAAAATCCAATTAATATATATAGTCCACCACACCTAAAATGCCAAACTTCTTCATAATTGTCTGTGTGAAGTAATAGATGGTAATGCCTTCATGCAAAGAGAGCTTTGCATTTTTTTGTTACAAGCTGGTGTGGTTTATCAAAGGGTGATGTGATGTATACAAAGCACTCAGGCTGAAGAATATGATCCATATTAAGAGTCTTGTCCCTTCACCAGGAATTTGCATTATCAAAGACAAACTCTTTCAGAAGCTTAAGAAAAGCAAATACATAATTGTGACGAGGATAACTCTTCTCAGTTTCTGTTTGGACTAGGGAGCAAAGAGCATAATATTATATCCGAGTCATATGAATGAATATTACAATATTCCATTTCTTCCATAATTTTTTTATTTTGCTTTATGAGCAAACTGTCTAAAAGTTGGCTTGCATTTTCTGATTTTTTTTAGTAGTATATAGTTCACTTTTCACCTACACTTTTCGTGCATAAAATAGTGACAACACCAAATTAAAAAGTAACTAAGATGAAGGCAACAAAGTGAAGCAAATCCCCCGGGGATGGATAGCATATGACCAAATACCCACATTATTTTTCACAGAATTAATTGGTTACATGAAAGGCAGAAGCTAGTTCTCAAAAGGAAAATGCTTGTTGAACATTAAAATAGGGATACCATATGTGTTCCTTTACTTTTTAGTCTTATTTAAGAAATGTGTACATAAAATGAAGATAAAAAGTAATTGAGAAATAAAGATAAATATGTTGAGCATATTTAAAACTTGACGTTGAAATAACATGTGTCTTGTCAAAATTCATATAGGAGTTGAAATGGTGGAGAGGCTGTCCACCATGGGGATTGCAGTGAACCTGGTGACATACATGATTGGAGTTATGCATCTTCCAAGCTCAACTTCAGCCAATATTGTGACTGACTTTATGGGCACATCATTTCTCCTGTGTTTGCTTGGTGGTTTTCTAGCTGATTCCTTCCTTGGCAGATATAAGACAATTGGAATCTTTGCTGCAATACAAACACTGGTTAGTTGCTTAGTTAGTTACATCACAACTCATTTTTCTAAGTATTGCCTACATTACATTTCTCACAAAATATCAACCTTAATTGTTTTGACCTCTTCATTTACATCAAGCATTAAAATCATAATTATATGCATGAAATTGATTCATGAACATCAAATAGAGAAGTCATACATTAAATATATAGAGTGCCAGATACAATATTGAAAGGTGGATGTTCAAATAACAGAACTGTATCGTATGTATTCTCTGGAGATTTAACTTGGTGGTGGTGATTTCAGGGTACTGCTACATTAGCAATCTCAACAAAATTACCACAGCTGCGTCCACCACCATGCTATGTCAAGGTTGGCAGCAACACATGCAAACAAGCCAACGGATTCCAAATGGGAATTTTATACATTGCCTTATACCTTATTGCACTAGGGACTGGTGGCCTAAAGTCTAGTATTTCAGGATTTGGCACTGACCAATTTGATGAGAAAGATGAGAAGGAGAAATCACAGATGGCCTTTTTCTTCAACAGATTTTTCTTCTTCATTAGTTGTGGAACTCTGGCAGCTGTGACTGTACTTGTGTATATACAAGATGAAGTGAGTCGAAGTTGGGCGTATGGAATATGTTCTTTTGCTATGGTCATAGCCATTTTGGTCTTCTTATCAGGAACTAAAAGATATAGATACAAGAAAAGTTCAGGAAGCCCCATTGTCCACATTTTCCAAGTTATTGTTGCTGCAGTAAATAAAAGGAAAATGAGTCTCCCTTCCAATGTTGGCTATTTCTATGAGGACACTCCGGAGGCTTCAAGAATAGAGCACACCAATCAGTTCAGGTAAGCATATTTTCATCCACCCTTGTGAAACCTAACCAATTATTTTTTGGAGTTCAATATGAACAATGTTTTTTCTACCTATGTGCACAATGAGTTTTGTACAACTTTCAGTTTTATTATATATAGAAGACCTAGTTGTACAAAAGTTATCATGCACAAATATAATTACAACCTTGTAATATGAAATTGTCTAAAATATATATATTCATTTGTAGTTTCTTGGAGAAAGCTGCAATTGTGGCAGAAGGTGATTTTGAGAAGAACTTATCTGGTTCTGCTCCAAACCCATGGAAACTATGCTCACTGACAAGGGTAGAAGAGGTGAAAATGATGGTGAGACTTCTACCAGTATGGGCTACAACCATCATATTTTGGACCACATATGCACAAATGATAACCTTTTCAGTTGAGCAAGCCTCCACCATGGAAAGGAATGTTGGGAGTTTCCAAATCCCTGCAGGCTCTCTCACAGTTTTCTTTGTGGCAGCTATACTACTCACTCTAGCTGTAAATGACAGAATCATCATGCCACTCTGGAAGAAGTGGAATGGCAAAGAAGGTAAAATTGTTAGAGTTACTTCATTAACATCAGATTAATGGTCAATCCCTTAATAAACTTACCTACTCAGATTAACTATTGATGTTATTCAACATCAAATGATTTAGTTTTGGTTAAGATAATCATTATATAGTAGAAAGCAACATGTGAACACATTTAACATTTTGGTGTCTAAGTCTGTCAAGTCAAGGGACTTCTGTCTAGTCCATAACAGACATAATCACACAAGTCAAAGTTTGCCCAAAGTAATCTTAGAATCAAAACATCAAGGTACCCTTAATGGTATGCTTGCTAAATTGCTATGGAGTTGAAAATGGAGGTGAAAGTTTTACGTGTGAATGTAAAATTATTTGAAATTTTGTCCAAGAAATGTTCACCCCCATTTTTACTATTAATTATAGGATGGTCCAGACTCTGGACTAATAGTCTATGACACATCTTCAACATTGATCTTGAATGTTAAAATTATGAGTTTATTCAAAATCAATTGGTGGAGATTGTTAGTAGGGATTATACAATAATTTCTCCATTTTTGCACCAATATCTAACTGAAAGCTTTAGTGAAAACAAACATTTTTAAAATGAACTTTCTCCTTATCACAGGTTTCACCAATCTACAAAGGATTGCAATTGGCCTAGTACTTTCCACTTTTGGAATGGCGGCTGCTTCTTTATGCGAGTGGAAAAGGTTGTCGGTTGCAAAAAGTGTGAGTGGTAACCCATCACCATTACCTATAAGCGTTTTCCTTCTGATCCCACAATTCTTCTTGGTGGGTTCTGGTGAAGCATTCATATACACTGGCCAACTTGATTTCTTCATAACAAAGTCCCCAAAGGGAATGAAAACTATGAGCACTGGTCTCTTTCTAACAACTATATCACTTGGTTTCTTTGTGAGCAGTTTCCTTGTGTCTATTGTGAAGAAAATAACTGGGACACGAAATGGACAGGGATGGCTAGCTGATAACATAAACAAGGGAAGACTTGATTTGTTCTATGCACTACTTACTATACTCAGTTTCATTAATTTTGTAGCATTTATGATATGTGCAATGTGGGATAAGCCTAAAAAATCTAAGCCAACTCTGCAAATGGTGGCAACAAATGAGGACAAGAGTTTTCAGGATTGTTGATTGCACACGTTATTATCATGCCTTTTCTAGGTTTGTGCATAGTATAGTATGTATGTCACTTTGTGTTAATCTTCGTGGTATTATACAAATAATGTTCAGGTTTGGCTTCCACCTTCGTGTGTATTTATGTAACATATTAACTTGCTTTTTAAGCCTCTTGCTCTTGCCAAATTTTTGTAAGTGAGTTGTTCAGAAATAATTTTCTTCCACCTTTCTTTTTCCTTGTTTTATGCTAAAGGGTACTTTCAATTGATATATTAAATGCAAAAGATTGTTAATTTAGGCAAGTAATTCGAAGATTGATGCTGGTAGTCTTAGAGTTTTATAAGCTTAAGCAATTAATGTATTACTTTCTTATAAACTTTTTTTTTTATCTGTAGCCTCTTTTTAGCTTATTATTACAAATATTGAATAATATAAATTTAATTGTTCGCCAAATTTGGTTGGATCACTTTTATCATCATATATCTCCCCTCCTACTTTTTTCACCAAATGTTGGATCTGCTTGTTGGGTCTACTTTTATATATTTCTATGATCCACATGCTTTGTGAAAGCAACATATTAAAGATCCACACAATGAAGCAAGAAACAGCAGCATCCACAAGCAATCAAATGTACTAGCAAGGAATGCTTGAGGAGATGAGTATGAATTACTAACAATTGCCCATCTCATGTATGGTTACTACTCACTCATCAGTACAAACATAGCAAAATGCCACTAAAATTATTGGGTTAGTGAAGAGAAGTTCAGATACTTCGGATGAAAATCTTTTATTCAAATCTCATTGGTACCTTTGCAATGAAAAGATAGCAAAAAACATGCACAAAATGACCAAGTATCTCTCACGATAATCCATTGAGCTGCTCAAAGTTCAAACAAGCCAAATAAATACAATAAAACATAGAAAACATGTGATGGAACGAGCAAACCACTATAGCAGAACATATGAAGAGGACACCCAAAGGGGGGAGCATGTTTAAGTGGGATAGGTAGGGTGCACATGTCAGCTATTCAGATATCAAAAGTTTCAGATCATCTTTGGTTTATTTCACATTTTCGTATATCAGACTCAATGAACAGAACTAACTTAGTTTGGTTCAATTTTCCACTTGTCAACTCAAGCCAAACTAAACCAATTTACACCCAAAGCAGCAGGGGTTAGATACATGAACAGATGATTGGATACAAAACTATGAAAATGTAGTTAAAAATTAAAAGAGTACTGATCATGCAGAGAATAGAAGCTATTAAAAAGTGTTTTTTCTTTTGAGAAGAAAATGTTTCAAGGGGATGAGAGTTGAAATATAATAAACATGCAGTTGTCTGTCCTTTCACAGAAAAATGCTAAACAGTATCATATCAAATGCCACCCATGTTGGATGATATAGCAATGATATAAACATAGCAACTATCAATTTTGGATTCAATAATAAGCATTTCTCCAAATAAATCGTTAGGGAGCATGACAATGCTTAATCCATTATCTAGTGATGAACACGAATAACTTAATCAACGGTATAAATGACAACTGTCCATCTCAGGCCCTAGTGCACAACTAAAACAGGGTAACCAAATGAGAGAACAACTAGCAGCATAACAATGACAGTACTAATGATAATAATTATCTAAATAACAATAAGGTACACCAGTTCAATAATCAGTTATGGCTCTCATTCTTCCTTTCCCCTTCCCTCTCTTCCAACAATCTTCCAGCCTCTTCATCAGCCTGTTGAGACTTCCTCTGTGCCTCAGAAGCCTTCAGCGCCTGCAACTTCGAATGATTATAGTACGCAACCCCTAAAAACGCCAATCCATAACCAATCAAATTCAAGGGTGTAACAGTGTCCTTGATGACAGACCAGGAGAAAGCAATCAACAACCAATCCTTGACCACACCAGCAACATTCATTGTCAAAGCAGAAGTCTTTCCAACCAGCAAGAACACAGCGAGGTTCAAAGCGAAAGCACATGTAGAATTAGTCCCGAAAGTAAGAAAATCCAAGTGGAAACTGGAAGTATCCCTCAATGAAGGGTACTCCATGATAAGCCATGGAATAGACAAGAATACGAAACAACAAGGAGCAATGTAGTAAAGGGAGGTAATAGGGTTCAATGAGATCCCTTTGGAATTAAGGAGAATCTGAATAAGAACAAGGCGCGTGGCCTCAAACGCGACAGCCATAAGCTGAAGAGTAACACCCCATACATCGAATTTGGCTTCGCCATAAGCAGCAACAGCAACACCGAGTGAAATTGAAACCATGTTAGCCATAATTTCACTCTTGAAACTCTCTTTCTTAAAAAGAACACCGATTGAGTAAACAGCAACAGGCATTAGGGCTTTAAGCATCTGAATAAAGGAAACGGATAAAAAGATGTAAGCAGAGTTAGAGAACCATAAAGAGAGAGAGTAGAGTAACCCAATTGGAACAACGGATCGAAGGTAAAGGTCACGTGACATTGAAACAGGTTCAACAAGTTTGAAGACACGAACAAGAAGGTATGCAAGTGAAGAACAAAATGCCATGTGGATCATGGTGAGTGAGATCGGGTACGGCCAGTTGTACATCTTACGATCTAGGATGTATTTGTTGTAAACGATAACGGTGAATGAGAGGAAGATCCATATAGCTACGTAGGTGTAAGAGAGAATGATTTTCTTCACCACGCCATCGGAGACCGCCATTTTGGGGATTCAGATCCAATGTGAGATTGGAATAGGAAGAGAAAGAAGAAGAAGAATAAGAAGGAGTTTTAATGTGGCACTTTGGGCTTTTGTTTAACTATCCTGGGCTTTCTATTGTTCTTCTTGGACTAGTGTTACAAAACAAAGAAAAAAGTAGTGTAGATATTATGTGAACTCGATGATTTGTTTGATTCACATCACAAACCTGACTCTGCCGTCTTTAACGTTCACAGAGCTTGTGAGTTGTGACCTTTGCTTATGCTTAAACTGAAATCATCTATCTGTGATGTATGTTATGCACATTTTATGTCATGGACGGTGGCTATGTTATTCTCGATCAATGAGCCTCATGATAATACGCTTTTTTTCACTTCCATTTGTATCTACCATAATTCAATATGATTCCAAAACTACTTGCTAGTCAAATCACTTCAAATGGTTTATATTTTTGTTATTTAAAATATTACTTTCATGGTATGAATTATTATATAAAAAAACATTGTAGATTGTTCTATTAAATAAAATAAACATTATATAAGTTTATATATTGTCATTATATCACTTATTATTTATTAACTATTAAATAAATATTAAATAATATATTGAATGAATATAAATCTTTATATCAATATTATATAGATATTACACTAATACAAACTCTACCAGGGCTAACTCTATGGCCAGTGATGATATAAAAAACTTGCCCATCAATCCAAAATGCAGGTTTAAATTTACATTGGTGAGTAATAACCTTATTTTGAATTTCAAATCTAAATCAATAGTGTTAACTTGTGACACGAGTAAAAGAAATAAAGAATGATAAATAATTTAAAAGAATTGCTTAAATTTCAAATCCTCAAAATGAGAAGGATGGAAGGAGTAAAATGCATATTACTTATATATACCTATGATATTTATATATTGTTCGTATAAAATTTTACACAATCAATATATCATATACTATTTATTTAATATAAAAGTCAATAATAATAAAATATAAATAATAAATAATACAGTGACAATGTATAAATTGTATCTCAAATATATAAAAAAGATTTTTAACATGTTTTGTTTTGGGTTGAGAAATATTGAATAGACATGTGATGGCCCAAAATTGAGAAGGTGGAACTGCTAATATAATGTGACAGCGACAAGTGAGCGGTGGCCTTTATGAAACGGCCAGTGGATACAAAACTTGAGAGTCACGGCACAACCTACTTCACTTCACCGCTTCCCTTATGCTTCTTGGGTTTAGATCTACACCGCACGTTTCAATTTTGTTGTGCATTTTTTGTGATGATGAATTTATAACATAAATTTTTGCTCCCACTTATGGTATATTATGAAATGTATGTGCAACGGTAGATGAATTCTGCTGTGCTAATTAAAATGAAGTTAATACCCAACTAACTCATTTAAAAAAAATTAAGTCGAAAGTTGTTGTTTAGCAAAAAGAATTACTTCAATTAGTTGTACCTAATTGAAAAGATAAATGCAGGCGCCAATGTACATATAAAATTGACTAACCCTTCAATCAGTCCTAAAGTCAACCAGGTAGGTGTATACCCCTAATTATATTATTTACACATTGTTACTTTCACTAAAAAATAGAGTAAGAATTATTTTTAGCATTGGAAAGTGAAGTAATACAAAAACAAGAAAACTGTTATGATACTATCATATTTTAATTTATAATGAAATAATATTTCATTTAAAAGAAAAAAACTTATTTTTCTGTTACTACTAGATTCTTGTTCTCCCTTGTTCTCATTAGTACTACTAATAACAAAAACATATATCTATACTACTAAGAAAGTCAAAACACAAATTAACCACTCATCATGGTGTAATTTGTGGTTGTCCATTTTGTCTTTTCTATTTTATAATTTATAAAAAAAATCATATAACTCATTTCCTCATTTTATGTTTCACTATTGTTTTGTGTGTGGTTACTCCTAAAGTAATTGCTACTTTTTTTATATAATGAAACATGAATTACATCATTATATAAATCATTTATATCTACATTATATATACTTCTAACTTTAACATAAACAGGCAAAATGTTAATAATTGAACTATTTCACAAAATTTACGACATTAAAGAATTATTTTTGAAACAACAAAGAAACATGACAGAAAATAGTAAGTGTTTTTTTACATTTAACGTGTGACAAACTTTTAGGCAATGGAAAGAGTGTGTTATTATTATTATTATATATGGCGTGTTGGTTCAATAGAAGTGGCGAATGAGAGGCGTAACCACCAGTGCGCACTTCACCCTCCAGCGCATAGTTCCATATATCCCTTCAACCTCAAAACCTCTCTCTCTGTCTCTTCACCAATGGAGACAACAAACCTCAACATCAACATCAAGCAATTACATAAGAAAAAAACATGGTTCGTATCACTGATCCTTTCTCTACTCATATCCACCATCCTCATCCTCCTTTCTATTTTCATCTCCTCAGATTCTTCCTCTCTCCTCCACCTCTACCGTACTCGCCTCATCACTCACATACCCCACTTCGTTGAGTCCAAGCTCTCTCTCTCTCCTACTTCTTCCACTAACTCTGTTCCAAGGATCGCTTACTTGATCTCTGGTTCAACCGGTGATGGTCACACTTTGAAAAGAACACTTCAAGCCCTTTACCATCCAAGAAACTATTACGCTGTTCACTTAGACCTTGAAGCTCCTGCTCATGAAAGATTAGAACTTGCTAACTTTCTCACCAATGAGCCTCTGTTTTCGAATCTGGGTAATGTTAAGATGGTGGTTAAGGCTAACTTGGTCACCTATAGGGGACCCACCATGGTTACTACTACTCTTCACGCTGCTTCTATTTTGTTAAAGGAAGCTGCTGATTGGGATTGGTTTATTAATCTCAGTGCTTCCGATTATCCCCTCCTCACCCAAGATGGTACCTACACTGTTCACTTCAAAACCCTTTCTTTTTTTCTTCTTTATATTTATAGCTATGTGGTGTTTTTTTATTTGTTAGTGTGTTTGTTTTTCTTGAAATTGATTCCTTTTTTAACGTTAACGGAAATTTGTTATATTTTGAATGTGTTCTGACAATTTTTGTCTTGGCTATTACCGAATCTAGTGTTGACGATTTACTTGGTATTTTTGTTAGCTATTTTTGCTCTCGGATAATTATAGAAACTTTTTTTTATGTTTAAAATTCGTGTGATCTGGTTCTGATCTCAATCGGTGTTCTATCTTGTTAGTTTTCTCATCACTTTTAGTTGTTTTTTCTGCTGATTTTTCCCTTTTTCTATTCTTGTAGCCCGTGATGGTAGAAGGGGATGAATAACTGGTTTAAGAATAAAGGGGGGAATAACTTATTTGGGAATAGCTTATTTCGGTCTAAGAAAATAGCTCACGACCTACTCTTAAGTTCTCTTTAGCTTATTAACATAAGCTTGTAGGATATTGTTAAAGTTTGGTATGAGCCATAAAAGAGAGCTTTCTTGATTACCAAGAAAGATGAGAAAATAAGAAAGAAAGCTTAAAGAAAACTTAAAAAAAGCAGAATGAGAGAAAGGATAATAATTCTCATTATGAATTATGAAAGGGAGAGAAGACAAGAGTTTATATAGTGAAAGATAAATCTAACTAAATGACTTAAACTAATTGATCTAAAACAGAAAACACATCTATTTTAACAGTTATGCTTTGAAAATAAGCTCTTCTTATATATGTGTAAGTGCGACTACTTATTCCATATATATTGGGCGCATATAATGTTCAGCAGAAATCTGTTGTGGAAGATGGTTCGGTTGTTTAATTTGTTAATTCACTGGAACTTAGAAGAGAATGAGAACTATGAAGTGTGAACTATGTTATCCTATTTTCTAAAGTATTATATTGTTCTTTCAATTTAATATATTTCTTTTGACACAACAGATCTGCTACATACACTGTCATCTATTCCGAGACACCTTAACTTCATCGAGCACACCAGTGATATTGGCTGGAAGGAGTATGTTAATAATCCATAATCCTTCTTTTTTATTGCATGATTTGATACATTCCCCAAAAAAAGTAACATACATTTCTTGTGGTGCCTCTTCTTAACAAGGAAAACATTGACATTTTCAATAGGGATCACAGAGCCAAGCCTGTTATAATTGATCCAGGTCTTTATAGCGTCAATAAATCTGATGTATTTTGGGTCACAGAGAAGAGAAATGTTCCCACAGCATATAGGCTGTTCACAGGTGAGATATCTATTGTCTCTCATTTTACTTCAATATCTGTTTTGTTTTCCTCATACCTGCTTCATTATATAGATCTTTCAAATTTGAAGAATGTTTCAGTAGTAACCCTTCAATAGATTGAAATAATTACAAAAACCAGTTTTTTCCTTTGATAAAATGATTCTTCATTGAAGTCGAACGCTCATAATGAAAAGGAAGGAAAAGAGAGATCCATCATAGTGTAGTTGTAATGAGTCCAATATATATAGCAAATCTAATGATTTCAATAGCCAGTGGTTTTGTGAATGATTGCTAAGAATTACAGCACCATTTCCCTTTTCTCCATTCATTTATTTTCTTCCTCTCTTCTCCTTTCCTTGCTTGCTACAGTTTTTCAAATTTGTCTTGACCTCAATATTCCATATATTTCCTGTACTGGTTGGAAAATTATTATCCTGATACAACTTTTCACATGTTTTTGTCATGACCTGCTCACCCCGTGTTAATTCTCTTCATTCATACATTAGGTCTAATTGCATATGCTCATTCTGGTTTCCTTTTTTTGGGGGTAATATCCTTTCTCTTTATTTTAAGCTTGTTTAAAAATAAAGCCATTTCTAGCTGTGAGAATATTGTGATAAAATAACCATTATCATCTACTGTCTTTTCAAAAGTTTCCATAACTGGAACACTAAAAATGTGGAGAGTTTAACTTGAAAGCAGTAGTCCTAACACTATGGCTATCTGAGTTTTATCTTGCTGCTTGATTTTGCTCACAGGTTCTGCCTGGATGATGCTGTCTCGGCAATTTGTTGAATACTGTTTATGGGGATGGGATAACTTACCTAGATTAGTGTTGATGTATCATGCCAATGTTCTATCTTCCCCTGAAGGGTATTTTCACACAGTCATATGCAATGCTGAGGAGTTTCGTAACACTACTGTGAACCATGACCTACATTTCATATCTTGGGATAACCCTCCAAAACAACACCCTCACTACCTTACAATTGATAACTACCAGAGAATGGTGGACAGTAATGCTCCTTTTGCCCGAAAGTTTGGAAGGAATGAACCAGTCTTGGACAAGATTGATAATGAACTATTGGGACGAAAAGCCGACGGCTATGTGCCTGGCAGGTGGTTCAGTCAAGCAAATCCAAACGTCACCAAACCTATTTCATTTCTAAGAAATATCACTGAACTTAGGCCCGGCCCTGGGGCAGAAAGGCTTAAACGCCTTATAAATGGTTTATTATCAGCAGAAGATTTTCAGACAAAGCAGTGTTCTTGATAGCCAGGTTTGAAAACATCTACTTGGGTATTGTTGTTTTTCCATCATTCAGTAACAACAGCGAAGACAATTGCTATGACCAGTTGACACCAGAGGTTGCTTTGAAACCAAACAGGAAAGATGAGAACGCAGAATAGAAAACATAAATGGTTGCTTCTTCAGACACAGCTCTTTTTTATGTAAAATCTTAAGAGATAAGCTTTGGCTTTGACTTATATTTTACACTAATTTTAACATTGACCGCTGAGTTTGTAGTTAATGTTTATTGACTGGTTTACCTGATTTAGTAAATTGTATTGGATGGCAACACAGAATTGTATTAATATTTTCATTGATGGATTCATGAGTGGAAGATTGAAGGTTTAAATCTCAAGGGTTACCTTCTCCCTCACATTTCTCCCTTGCCACCAACCTCAGATACAAATCTATGTTTACAACACACTTCATGGCTTGTTCTTGTTTACGGGAGAATTTTTCAGACTTACAAGTTGTCTCACTTGAGTCACTTATATAATATATTATGTGTGCAATCCATTCATCATTAATCTTGCACTGGCTCTTCCTTCAACTGCTCACAGGCCATATCTACTAAGACACTGCATGCTACCCGTTACATTATCCAAAGATACTTACTGTGAAAATATCTACACTTAATTGATAAAGATAATAAATGAATGATAAAAATTAGATTAATTAAGCTTACTTTGAGAGGGAAGAATGCAGTGTGTGGACAACAGAGTAGTGGCCATTTGTTTATGCTTTTACAAAGTCCATGTCTTTGTCCTATGAGAAGTGAAAGAGTGGTTTTACACTAAAACCCATTTTTTTGTGACGTCTTCCAAGGGCATTAAAGTAAAAAAAGTGTGAACTCTAACCCACATATTGGAGGGCCTTATCAGTTATCTCTTCACTTCATCTCATATTCGTTGCTACACTTTCAGTCCACTCTTGTTATTGAGAATGACGCACTCTCTATGTTTCTCTCCCATTTGTTCCTTAATATCATCAAATAGACCTGGTACTATTAATTCACTGTTTCTCTATCTGTTTTTTTTATTTGTTTGGTTTACCTGTGCTTATGTAATTGAATTAGAGATTGTGTCAATTTAAATAGGGGCAGTTACCGGTAATTCGGTTGCCGGAAAGGCTTTTTCGATAAAAGAAACGGGTCTGAATTCTAAAGCTCGGAACTTGAAGTCTTTGGAGGTTAAGGTGAGATCATTTTTAGTATCCCAATTACACACAAAAGATTTTTTTTTTTGGTTCAGTTTCTTATGTAAAAAAAGTGCTAAGATGTTAGTTAATAAATATGGACCACGTGCATTATTGCTTAAACAGTTAGACTATATGATAGGAATGTAGGCTATTAAAAATTTATATTGAGAAAACATATATTATGGCATTAAATTTTTTAAAGGTGTGATGTAGGTTAGATTGCTCATCAGCATATTTTTTTATTTGTTAAGAATTGAAGGAGGAGACTCCTTGTTAAGGGAAACTAAATTGTACTCCGTATCTTATATCTGGCCTTAAAAAACCAGATTGTTTTTGCAATACACATATTACTTAGAGTGTTATTTCTAGAGTCTAACACTATTCTAGATTTGTAATTTGATCAGTTAGCATTCTTCATTTTTCAGTTTGTGTGGTTTAATTTGAAATGTGGTAACTTCTGACCTATTAAGATTTTCATCGTTTGTTTCTTTGTTATGACTTTTGGATTGAATTTAACTTACATACTGAAGGAAACTTGTCAGAGTTGGACTTTGTGTTGGAGAGGTTCATGAGATTGAGTTGCCACTTTCTATCATTCTACTGTTTTGTTTAGTTTTGCATGTATCTTGGATTCACCCTCTGTTCTTGATTTAATACAGGCTGCAGATGATAAGAGTCAAACCACCAAAGTAAAGAGCATTGTTTGTTCTGGCTGTGAGGGAAATGGTAAGTGATAATGTAGATTTGATTACTTTTTTATCGCGATCCTTTGTAGTTTTCTTATTCTTTATTCAAAGATGGGGTTAAACTAATAAGTACCTTCTGTGTGATATTATGTAGCAATTGCTAGTTTGAAACTCAAATTAGAAGAAAAAACATGTACTTGAAAGAAAATCATGTAGTTTTTTCTTTCATGTTGAGAAATAGTATACCTTTTCCGGAAAAAAAGAAGTTATGAAGGCAATGTCTTTAAACTCTATTTTCCTGTTTGGTGACAAAAACGCTATTAACACGATGACTTCATGCTTGAGGTAAGTAGTTATTTTACCAAATACTGATATCACCTTAAAATTCTGCAGTCACAACAAAGTCATTTTGGTCCCAGTGGGAGCATAGTATATTTGTCATTGCTCAGATTTTAGTGGGTCATTTTAAGTGAGATTATCCAATTTGTTAAAATGGAAATATGGTATGTATTATCAGTTGATGTTTTCTATACTGTGCATTTACATTCATAAATCAGAATATCGGTAATTCTTGATGACAAGCCATGATTTTTTTCAATCCATATATGAGGCCTGTAGCTTTAGCTACATTAGTCACCAAACACAACTACAACACTAATTTCTTAGAGAGCTAGCAGATATTTTAAAGCTTTTTCCCTTCCATTAGAAACATTGGCATTCAACTCACTGTTTTATTTGTTTGCTCAACTGCCCAGGTGCAATATTATGCACTCAATGCAAAGGTACTGGAGTTAATTCTGAAGATCATTTCAACGGACAATTTAAAGCGGGTGGACTATGTTGGTTATGCAGGTAACTGCATCAAATACCACACTCATGTCTGGCTGTCTCTCCCTTAGTTTTATCTTGTGTGAGATCTTGTATACAGTACTACAATATTTTCTGTATGGTGTATGAATATGTACTTAAATGCATCAATTTCTATAAAAATAAAAGTATATGCATAACTGTCAGTCTGCTACTACAACATTCTCGCCATGGAGCAAATAAAGAATAAATAGGCAAAGTCTATCTAAGCCATTAAAACTCAAGAGTTCAGTTTATGCACTCTAATATGCAAAGTGTCGTATTTGTGGGTCCTACTCAACTAGTTGTAGTCAACAAGTATGCTGCTTGGATAGATTCCAATAGATAAACAAATGACAGTCAGATTCTGAAAAAGTGGATATTATAAGATTAAATGATAGTCCGATGTTGAGTTGCTTCACTTCAGTTCCACCATCAAGGTTCATGTCCAAATGGGATGTGGTGAATTTTTTCTCTTCTTTTTGTCGAAGCTAATTGACTGGGTGTTAGCACACTAGCAGGGCCAGGGGCAGCTATGGGGTTTGCAAACATATGCTGCTGTCTTTTGATCTGTGAAAAGAAGGATGAAAAATATAAGTTCCTTTTAGTTTCTATTTGTTTCTTCTATGTTAATTGGTTTTAGACCATGCTATTAAGGCAGTACTGTTGTTAGTATGTTTCCGTAGAATTTGATGATGAGGATCTATGGGTCATCTCATGTTTATCTCTACTAAATTGCTTCATCTGTAATTGTTGTGGTATGCATTGTCCTGCATGGCTTGGTATTATTACTTTTGTTAGTTGTATTGTCTGTACCTTTGTTGCATTCCATGATCATAATACCGTTGAAAAATTTGGTACCAAAACTCATAATATGCAGGTTGATTTTGAATCTGAATATTTGAAAAGATAAACACACCATATTCATATTCATCACAAATAGGCCTACTGATTATAATTGTCAGTCCTCTTGGTTTAGCCTGAACATAACCCTATCCAACTTATATGTTTGTTGCAGGGGTAAAAGGGATATCTTGTGTGGAAGTTGTAACGGGGCCGGCTTTCTTGGTGGATTCATGAGCACATTTGATGACTAGGAGATTGGCTAGATTGAATCCTGAAGATTCTTCGTAGCTAGAGAAAGAGAAAGAAGGGAAGTGAGAATCACCATGTTCCTATGTTGGCCCTTTTGCCATATGTATTTTAAATAGTACCATGCAGTTGTTACATTAAGATTTTGTTTGAATTCATGACTTTTATGTGTTTAATTGTATTCCACCATGTCCTGTTTTGGTACAAGATTCCTATTTCTCATTTGTATGTTAATTTGTATAGTGTGATAGGATGGAGTTACAGATTGTTATAGTGCTTCTAGCACTCTTTGGAAGTTGTAATGATTCTAATTCTAAACATCCTGCTTTCTCAATTATTCACCCTTGAAAAATAAAGCTGGTGCATATAAGTAGAGATAGAGTTTCTGTTAAGCGTTTTTGCTCTGTTTTGAAAACACTGAATCCAACGCACTCGAAAGACATTACTTTGACAACAATTATCACACCGTGTATGATGTATGATGTTACCTATTGTGTTGAACGGTTTTCCATAGGAGGCTTTATAAGGAAATTAATGGTCGGAGAAAGGAATGGGAAAGGGTTTTACTCACACTATCTGCTACTTATTCAGCTCAGCTGAACTAAGTAGAAATAATATCTTAACAACTGGCAAACATATTAAGATGTGGTCACTTGAACCAATAGGAAAAGGTTTGTGAAAGAGTGTGACAGGGAGCTTAGAAAACCAAAAGATATTTTTGTTTGCATTTATTCTATATTTTAAATAGGTTATAATTGAAGCTTTTTTAAGAGAAATTTTTAGAAGAATAAACTACTTTCCAAAATCTAAATGTTACATATCTTGTGTATGGCAGAGTAAATGATTATGGATCTATTCTTTAGGCAACTATACTCACTGACTTTTATTTTTGCTGAGAAAGTTTTGCCTTGAACAGCAATCACCATGTTGTTTCCTATCTTTGACATTTATTACTCAAGACTGCACATGGACCACTTATTATTGAATTACTGTGTGTGATGCAAAGGTAGCTATTCTAGATACTCAGTCTCCTTCGTGGAAATTAATATACCTACTTTCTTTAGTCTAGGATTTTTGTAATGTGTGGGAATCAGTCAAGTCTTCAAATGGAGAAACTTTAAAATAAAGTTAGCTGTTTTGGCAAGTGAGTTGTTAGACAGTAAAAATCATTTGGTTTAGACACCAGAAAAGTAGCTTCCAAATCCTATGGCTTCTTCCATACTACCTATTATGTTCTTTCTGTCCTTAATGCTTCTTACTAGTGAAGTCACTGCAGAAAAAAATCACTCTAACATCATTGAGTTGGGTTCATGGCTATCTCCCAATGGTAGCCATACTTCATGGGTATCGAATTCTGGCCATTTTGGTTTTGGTTTTTACCATCAAGGTAATGGCTTTGCTGTTGGAATATGGCTGATTGATGAAAACACTATTGTCTGGACTGCTAACCGTGATAGTCCACCACTCTCTTTTAATTCCAAATTGAACTTTTCCAATAACGGTAGACTGCTTCTACAAAAAGAGGAGGGAGATGCAGAAGATCTTGTTCATGATGTTACTAAGTCTGCAGCTTCGGCTTCCATGCTTGATTCTGGTAACTTTGTGCTGTATGATAAAAACAATAGTGTTATCTGGCAAAGCTTTGATAACCCAACTGACACCATATTAGGAGGTCAGAATTTAACAGAAGGAAACAAACTAATCTCTAGTATGTCTGAATCAGACCATTCGAGTGGACATTTCTCTCTCAATATGCAGGGTGATGGTAACCTTGTTGCTTACCCTGTCAACAGCTCAGCTGAACCTGAAGATGCTTACTGGGCTTATTATTATTCAGATTATCCCCGAAAACTCAGCCTTGATCTTCAAGGCTTGCTTTGCAGAGATAACTTTCAATGTTTGAGTAATAGCACGAGCCTTAGCCCCAAGTCAAACAATACTACGCCTCCAATCTACCGTGCAACACTTGATGTTGATGGGAACTTCAGATTGTATGTGCACCAATTTGAGGGCAATACTAGCTCACATGTACAAATGTTGTGGCAAGCCATCTCTGATGAATGTCAAATCAAAGGGTTTTGTGGTTTAAACAGTTATTGCTCCAACATAAGCGGTAACGCTGCATGTGAGTGTTATCCTGGCTTCATCCCCTCCAGTTCCGATAATGGTGGTAACAGCACCATGTTTCTGAACTGTAAACCTAACCATAGTAAAGGTGATTGTCAAAGTAGTGAAGACCCTATGTTGTACAATATTACTTGCTTTGAAAATTTGTCTTGGGGCGATTACCCATATTCAGTTATACCAATGAACTTTGAAGATTGTCACAGGTCTTACCGAGAAGATTGTGATTGTGGAGCTGTGTTATATACAACAAGCAAAAACTGCAAAAAGTTCAAGTTTCCAATTAGATATGGCAGAAGGTTACAAAATGCATCAGGCATTGCACTATTTAAGGTGCCTTCAGGAAATGTCATTAGTCCAAACTACACTCCGTCATCTCAAAAGCAGCCTAAGCTCGTTGATAACAAGAAACACCTGATTATTGTTCTAGCCATTACTTTGGGTTCCGTTTTGTTGCTTTGTTTGACCTTTGCAGTGTTTATTTTCTTCACTTACAGGCGTCAAGTTTGCAGGTATACATCATTGTCCGAAAGTGCAAATCTTGGATTTACTGAGGAATGTTCTCTACGTTCATTTTCATTTGATGAACTTGTGCAATCAACTGGTAGCTTCATGGAAGAGATAGGCAGAGGATCTTATGGAGCAGTTTATAAAGGTACAATAGGTGACAGTAACACAAGGATTGCTGTGAAGAGATTGGAGATAATTGTGGATGAAGGAGAGAGAGAATTCCGAGCTGAAATCACTGCCATAGCTCGAACTCATCATAGGAATTTGGTTAAGCTTATTGGTTTTTGTATTGATGGGTCTAAAAAGCTTCTTGTTTATGAATATGCCAGCAATGGGTCTCTTGCAAATCTTCTCTTTAAATCTGAGAAGCACTTGCCTTTTAGAGACAGAATAAAAATTGCACTGGATGTGGCTAGAGGAATCCTGTATCTACATGAAGAGTGTGAAGTTCGTATTATCCATTGCAATATAAAGCCCCAAAACATACTTATGGATGAAGCATGGACTGCAAAGATCTCCGAATTTGGATTAGCGAGGCTGTTGAAGCCTGGGCACTCCAGAACTAGACCAGGGGATGGGGTGAAAAGTGGGTACTTGGCACCAGAATGGCAGAAGAAAGAAGCATCAGTATCAGTAGAAGTTGACATTTACAGTTATGGTGTGGTGCTATTGGAGATCATCTGCCGCCGAAACAATATAGATGCAAATGCTTCTTCAGTGGAGGAGATACACCTTTCCAGTTGGGTACATCAATGCTTTGGTGCAGGGGAGTTAAATAAGCTTGTTGCTGATGGAGGTGAAGATGTAGATTGGAGGATAATGGAAAGAATGGTGAAGGTGGGGTTGTGGTGTGTCCATGATGACCCATCTTTTCGTCCTTCGATAAAGACTGTCATTTTGATGCTGGAAGGATTGAAAGATATTCCACTTCCCCCCTCTCCAGCATATTTGGCTGTATAATCTAGGGAGATTTGTATGTTTGTACAATTGTACCCATAAGTTTAGTAATCCTACTGCTGTAGTTTTATTATCTTTGAATGCTACTATTGTTGATGTGATGTGTATCAAAATCTAGCATCCATGCTTTCCATGAATGAATGTTTGTTCATGCAATAAGAAGTTTTATGTTTTCATGGTGTGATATGATTTTTACCAATGTTAAAAAGTCATTATAAGAGTTGGAAACAATATTGGTATTGTTTTAATAGTAATGCTATCCAAAATCCAAACCCATATCATCATCTACTTTAATTTTGGTACATCGTGTTGATTTTGCCACATATGTCATTGTCAACATGAGGAGATATACTCTAGTGGTGTAAGAATTATAATCCTTCCTTTGACTGGTGATAGATATGGGTTAAAGTCTTCTTTGATTATTTATTTTTGGAAGAAATTGCACTCCAGTTGGACAAGGTAGGGTCCATGGAAAAGTCTTGCTTTCCTAATTTTGATGTTGATGTGAGGTGTTGACGAAGAAGAAAAGGAAGTCTTCAGAAGTTATTTCCTTTAAAATTTGGCAGTGATAGTATTATTAGCATTTTGCAATTTTGCTTTTCTTTTCTATCAGATTAGCAAAACCAAAGAGTTGAGTTGTAGTTATGGACGGTACTGTTCCAACGATGGTGTTCCTGATGTTCATATACTTATCCTCTCTGAGTATAAAAGCTGATATACCACTTGGTTCCTCATTTTCACCCAATGGAGGTACTCACTCCAGTTTGTGGGTTTCCCCTTCTGGTGTATTTTCATTTGGCTTTTATAAGCAAGGTGATGGCTTTGGTGTTGGAATCTGGTTGGATGGCGTGAAGAACGTTATTGTGGTATGGAGTGCAAACCGGGATGATCCTCCTGTCACCTCAAATGCAACACTACAACTAACCGCGGAAGGTATCAACCTTGTTGACCAAGGACAAGGTAAGCTTATTGCTAATGCCAATGCAACTACTTTCTATGCCTCCATGCATGATTCTGGGAACTTTGTATTATACAATAAAGAATCCAATATCACATGGCAGAGTTTCGATTACCCAACCGATACTATATTAGGGGATCAAACTCTGCCTTCTGGAGGTCAATTGGTGTCAAGTTATTCAAATACCAACCATTCCACAGGACGGTTCCATCTTAAGATGCAGGATGATGGAAACCTTGTTCTCTATCCATTGAATACAGATGATGAGCCAGTGGATGCTTACTGGAGCTCTGGTAATTCAGGCTTTAATGGCTTCAGATTTCATCTCTACCTAAACAAAACAGGTATTCTTGTGATCAGGAATGGCAGTGATTTGAATTTAAATGCCATCAATTGTCTTCATGGCGATTCATTTTCAAATAACAATAACAATGGCAATCAAACCATATATCGTGCAACACTGGATTATGATGGATTTTTCCGGCTTTATGTTCATGTTAATAATGGGGATGGAAGTAAAATTGAAAATTGGCCTAAAGGCAATGCATGTGCAGTAAGGGCTTTTTGTGGCTTCAACAGCTACTGCACATTTTCTGATGACCAACCCTACTGCCAGTGTCTTCAGGGATTTGACTACATAGATCCAAATGAAAGAACTCTTGGGTGTAAAAGGAATTTCTCAGAAGGAGAGTGTAGAGGTGAGAAAGATAATGCGGCCTCTTATAACATGGTGTCTATGGAGAATATTAACTGGGGTGATCGTGCTTATTCCAAAGCCATAATGTCACAGGAAGAAGAATGCTCCTCTTCTTGTTTGGCAGATTGCAATTGTTGGGCTGCTCTTTATGATGGAGGGGTATGCAAGAAACAAGAGCCGCCTTTAAGATACGTGAAAAGGACAATAGTTGCCAATAGTGCTACCACCACTACTGCATTCTTAAAGGTAGGAAACATAAGCATCGGACACCGGAAGGTGAATGATAAGCCTGTGCCTGACCAACCACTCCCAATCATCAAGACTACTAGTAGCAAAGCAACGGTGCATATTATTATAGTTATATCAGGTTTTACCTTTCTTTTATGTTTAACTGTTGCAATCTCTAGCCATTTTATTTATAAGATTCGAGTTTTGAGGTACAAAAGGCTGATGCAGAACTGGGACTTGGGCTTGAATGAAGAGGTGGCTTTACGGAGATTTTCATACAGCGAGCTCAAGCAAGCAACAAAGGGCTTCAGAGAAGAGTTGGGCAAGGGATCATTTGGAGCAGTTTATAAGGGGAGTTTGTACAAAGGTAAAAGATTGATTGCAGTGAAGAGACTAGAGAAGTTGGTTGAAGATGGAGAAAGGGAGTTCCAAGCAGAAATGAGAGCCATTGGTAAAACACACCATAGGAACCTAGTTCGCTTGTTTGGCTATTGTGCTGAGGGTTCTAAAAGGCTTCTTGTTTATGAATACATGAGCAACAGTTCCCTCGGAAAGCTTCTCTTTGGGGATGGAAGACTTCCAGAATGGAATGAAAGAGTAAGAATAGCACTCAACATTGCAAGAGGGATCCTCTATCTCCATGAAGAGTGTGAGGCTCCAATTATTCATTGTGACATAAAGCCTCAAAACATTCTCATGGATGAGTTCTGGACAGCCAAAATATCCGATTTTGGGCTAGCAAAACTTCTCATGCCAGATCAGACCAGAACCTTCACTGGGGTAAGAGGGACAAGAGGATATGTTGCACCTGAATGGCACAAGAACATCCCAATATCAGTGAAGGCAGATGTTTATAGCTATGGAATAGTTCTATTGGAAATTATATGTTGCAGAAGAAATTTGGAAGTGAATGTCTCAAAACCAGAGGAGATTCTTCTCTCAAATTGGGTTTATAAGTGTTTCATTGCAGGAGAGTTAAACAAGCTTGTTCTTTGGGAAGACGTTGATATAAATATCATTGAAACTATGGTTAAGGTGGCACTCTGGTGCATCCAAGATGATCCTGTTATCCGTCCAACAATGAAGAGCGTGGTGTTGATGTTAGAAGGGGTTACTAATATAGCTATTCCTCCTCCTCCAACTTCTTCATGAATTATCACTATCACAAATATGTTGCAGCTGATTTTTTCTTTGTTCTGTTACATACTGTTATTTGTGTAGTCATTTCAATTATGAAGTTTGTATCTATGGGTGGAATTGAGATGTTAATGTTTTAGCAGATGATAGTTTACTTGTCTTTTAGTTGTAATTTGAATGAAAATGAAATAACGAACCACCATTCAAGAATTAAAATTTGATATTCTATATCATGTATGTATCTGTTATTATGACACAAAGCAATGTTTGAATTGGTCAAGACTCAAATATTCTGCAAGATACTTATAAACAAGTCATAGATAAGCAGTCACCTCTTAATTTCATGGACCATCCAAATATTCTACTTGATTGTGAAGTCAACACAAATCATACATTGTACTATTGTAGGCCTTGTCTGAAGTCCAGAACACGGCATTGCCTATGGAAAAGGGACAAATAAATTGGACCATTGACCTGGAAAATTCTTAGCTACACAGTCGTGTATGACAACAACAACGTTAATGAATAACCATAATGTGAATTTTGACCCCTTCAAGAATAAAAATATCAATACAGATGCAATGCTTACCTATTTTGCAACACATGTAGAAACAATATTTGCAATGTGCAGCCTTAAAAGTAGGAAAGAGTCTAAGAGGTTTTAAGTGGTTAAAGTCACTAAAACTGACTTACTACGCAAAACGCAATGCTATGCTATGCGCCTTGATTGAAAATAAATAAAAGAGTAATTACATTCACACCCCTGAGTTTTAGTGAAATTACATAAACCACCCCTCACTTTTTTGTCCTTACCCGAACCACCCCTAATTTTGTACATGTATTACACTGATTACCCTGCATGATATAAAAGTAATATTTTAAACAAAAAAACGTATGATATGTGTAATTAATTAAACAAAATATTGTATATTGTTTAGAGAAATTCAAATAATATAAGAGTCAATGCGTCTTCATTATTTGACTCGTTATAAGATAGTATAAAAATTATTTAAACATTTATTTGAAATTATTAATATATTTTTTAATGACACAAAAATAATAAAGAAACACTCGCTTTTGTACTATTTGAAATGTTACACAATATAAAATATTTTGTTTAACTTAATTACATTCATCACACGTTTTTTCTTTAAAATATTACACTTTTATAATATGCAGGAGTAGTCAGTGTAATATATGTATAAATCTATGGGGTTTGTGTAGGAGGGAGGGGTAGTTGGTGTAAGGTCAAATAAGGGAGAGCTAGTTTGTGTAATTTCATTAAAACTCATGGGGTGTGAGTGTAATTTACTCTAAATAAAAGGAAAGAATGAGTACAAATAAGTGGTGAAAATAATTTGGTCATTCATTTTTTATACCGTTTTATGTATTTTTCATACGTACGAAAGTGTGAAAATTTTATTAAAAAAATTCCAAATGAACAAAATTTTAATTTTTGCCTAATGAAAGATTTGATATTTTTTCATATCAAAATTTGAGTCACTGTTGTTTCTGTAACTATGATGACAAGATATAGTAACGTGGGCTTCAATATGGTCCATTAATGAACAAAATGGGCTTATAGGCCCGCAAAATTCTAATGCTGTAGCGCCAGATGCAATTCAACCGATAATTTAGAAGATATTAAAAAAACTATAATTCTATTACTATTAACTCATTTTAAGTTTTAACCACTCTTAATTATAGAGTTATATAAAAATGACATATACTAAGGGATAGAAGGAGTACATAATAATATCAAATGATTGTGATATTATAATATATTTCTAAAAAACAAGAAAACTATTTTTCATTCATATGTCATTTAGATAAAATTAACTTATAAATGAACCCTGTAGTGATTTCATGCTTAATGTGTTTTTTCATTTCCTTTTAAGTGATAACTTTTGAGAAATTGACACAATAGATGTCTAAAATCAATGAAATCGTCATCTTATAGTTGCTAGTAGAGTGTATAAACTTAACCAGGAGAAAAATATAAAAGTTCCTTAAACCATAATTTATTCCAGAATTCGAGATCTGATCTATTTGTCTTAGAGTAATATAACACATTGTTTTATATGAATAAAAAAAATACCAACGGGAAAAGGATGTTGACGTCATCACATCCCCATTAGTTGTGAAATAATTGAAGTAAGTAATCCATAAAATTTGATTTGGTTAAATAAATATTTGTTGTGCTTTTTGCTCATCACACATGGCATTTGTGGTGTGCATCCAACTGTGTTGTTCTGTCATATTTAAACACTAAGTTTTGTTGTACACAAGAGTATCATAATCAACTTTATCTCTACAAAAAAAACATTTTTATACATACATCTCAAATTAAACCTACAAATTTACAATATTATGTTTAGAAAATTGGATCTCCTATTAATTATGTCAATCCTTATTATGTATGTACTTATTTCAAGAGGATAAAACATATTTTACATAGTCTAATAATCAATTTGTCGTAATCATTATCATTCAATTCATTTAATTAACAAAGAAACGATTAGAGGATAGTCAAGCATATATTTTTTTGGGTAATAACGTCCAAGTATTTATTTTTTCTGTAAATAAATAAAGAGGAGTGAAAAGGGAAAATTTTACCTCATGTTTGGTGTGTAACTTTAATTTTAATTACGAGATTGATGTAGTTTTTTGAATGTCATGGATGGGGTTCACGAGATTGGTGTAATTTATGAGATTCTCATTTGAATGTCGTGCAAGGTAGACACGACTTCTATTTTTTATAATATTTTTTGAAATCGTGTACCCTAAATACGACTTCAATGTCAAATTATTAATAAAAGTATTTTTTAGTCTAGTGGTAATTGTTTTATATTTTAAGGTGGAGGTTCAAGGTTCAACACCCACTCATTCATATGACACTCAAAATAAATAATGAGTCATTTCTATTTTATTGTCTATAATAACATTAAAAAACTCAAAATAAATAATGAATATACAATATAAAATATAAATGTCTAAAATTTGGTAATGAATATAATGCAATATAACCATATTATATTAGAGTTATTGTACAAATAATATATGTCAAAATTATAAAAATAAAAAATAAACAATGAATGAGTGTTGAACTTTGAACCTCCACCTTAAAATGTAAAACAATTACCACTAGATTAGATGATACTTCTGTTAATAATTTAACATTGAAGTCGTATTTAGGGTATACGATTTCAAAAAATATTATAAAAAATGAAAGTCATGTCTTCCGTGCACGACATTCAAATGAGAATATCGTAAATTACACCAATATCGTGAACCCTATCCACCGCATTAAAAAACTGCAGTGTTTAATCTGTCTTTGTCCTCTTTTGGCAATAGTTTTTTCTGTACCAATCAACCTTTGCCTTTGCTAAAGAAGTAATATTTATATTGGTGTTGTCTTGTTTTCTATAAACCAAACCATCATTAAATTGATTATTCATGTTACCATATATTTCCAACAATCTTCTTGTTCTTGTTCTTGTTTCCAACAACATACATACATGTGTTCAATGATGAGCGCACAAGGGGTGGTTTTTGCAACCGCTGTGGCTTTTTCCGGCACAGTAATCCTTCTTGCTCTGCGCCTCCAGAAGTCTTTCCCTGTTCATGAAATTCCTCATTCTTCCTCTCCTATTCTTCGTTCTTGTCTATCCTCTGGTGAGTTTCCTAAATCACAGACCCATGCAAAAATAATAGTCAATATTATATTCCTTAGTCTTTTTATACACTGTTTCTTTTGCTGACAAAATTATGGGTTAATGAGTAGATGAAAGGAAGAGGGAGAAGAAGAACAAGAAAAGGGTGCAGTTTTCAAAGGACGTTGTAGATTCATGTAAAGACAGTGAAGAATTCAGAAAGCAGCACAAGTGTTTGAAGTCAGAATCAAAGGTTGAAAAGAATTGCAATAGAGGAACAGAGAAGAGAGGAATGGCTGCCAATAGGGCAGCCTTGTACAAAGGAATTATTAGGGATCGTGGTGCCCAACTATTGTCCCACTCTTTCTAATTCCTTTGCTTTTCTCTGAATATTCTGTGATTTCCTTTTCCTTTTTATTTTTCTTTTTTTGGGGTCTTCACAGTTCACAAATACTCTTAGGTAAATAATTGTAGTTCTTGTAGTATTAGATGAAGTCATTTGTCACAGGGTAAGTTACGTTGTTGAGCTGTGAAGAGGATTTGTTCATATTTTAGGATAATTTCCTTCCCATGTCTCTCAAAAAGCAACACTGTATTCTTTTCCTTCTGTTGTTCATTAATTTCACTTCACCTTGTAATTGTACTGTCATTTCTGACATGTAAATACACATTAATATACTTCATGAAGGAAAAAAATAGGAAACAGTGATTGTTTTGATCAGTGTGCTAGTTTACCAAAATCATGTGATTTGTGAACATATAAGTATTTTAAAATTGAATATGGTTTCCCAAAGTTGCGAATAGTTTTCAGACATTAATTATTAGAAACTCTCGGCTAGACAATGGCTATATGAAATCTCTAAAGTTCTTTATTGTTTTCTTTGATTTTATAGAATAAATTATAGGAGTCCTAGTTAATAAACTGGAATTGTTAACTTTGAGTCTCTTGGGTGGCAGCAATATCACACACCAATGCATATTAGATTCACTTTCCTTGTGACCTCATCAACTTTATTATTTGTTTACGTAGAAAGGAAAATGAAGTTTCTAAGAAACATTGGGTTCTTTATATGTGGACCATATACTTTGCTTACGTGCTTCTCCCCCTAGTCAATAAACGTTGGCTCTCACCCAACCATTTCTATAAGTATATATCCCACCAATAATATTCGTTCACCTTTCCTCATTCTTATCTATTATATCAAGTACACAAATTGATTTCTGATTGATTATGATTTGCTAATTTAGTATCTTATGTTAAAAGCGATCTCGAATGATATATATTTAAGATTATGAGGTGGGTGACTGAGCCTCAAGCCCTATATCTAATACAAGGTAAGCAGAATATTTTTACCATATGAATGGTAAACAAAGGCAACATGAGATAAGGTTAAAAATACAATTTGGCTATGTGGTTGCACTTTAATGACATAATCAGTTGATGGGTTACTTGTGAATGCATACCTGCTATACGTGACCTATTAAATTATGCTTTAGATATAAACACAAGACATGACCAATTACTCTTCACGTGTCAGTTGTCAACTTGTCATTGATAGTGTTTGTGGCTATGATTATGTATGCAAGAAACTACGACAACATGATCACCAAGCCTTTTCCCAATGGCTATGCAGTTCTTATTTCATGGTTTACTTATATTTATGGAAATTACCAATAGGTCCTGAGAGATATAATTAACACCCACAATAACTATTAACTAGAGCTGAAAGTGTGAACAAAATAAGACTTTGTAGTCTTTGTAAGATTTTAATCTTGGTCCTTTTATAGATTTTTTAAAGCGTTAGGCATATTAATGATTTTGTTACCAGAATATGATTGCCCATTAGAAATGAAGAGTCGTTATTTAATTGCATAGAAAGAGAATTTGAATTGGATGATAAATTTAAGTAATAAATATTAATATAATGAATAAGTTGTTGGGGGAGGGATAATAAAGTGAGGCTGATGGGTCTGATGGAGGCCCATATGAAATGTAGGAGGTAAAGGCCCATTTGAACTTGTTCCTCATACAACACTCCAATTCCCATTCATATTCATTGTTTTTCCTTCTTTCCTCTCTTAGTTACTCTCATCGCCGTCGACGCCGCTGCCTCTTTATTTCTATCATACAAACCTTATATCACCGGTAATTTCTATCTCTTAGTTACACTCGAAAGATATTACTTAGACGCCGTAACTATCCATTTTCTTTATTTCGGCTTGGTTTTTGTCAGATATGCAAATGATTTCGTTCGATTATACTGTTTCTGTTTTATTTATTTGTTTAAAAACAAAATATTTCTGTTGAATGTTGTTCTTTTGTATACCCTTGCAAGATCTAGCATAGTTTGAGGATCACCATTGATTGTTTATGATGTTTTTATTTGATTATTGATTGATAACATGAATGATAGCATGTTTGTGTTGTATAGAAAGTCATGAAGGTGCGGTCATCTGTGAAGAAGATGTGTGAATTTTGTCGAACAGTTAAACGTAGAGGACGTGTCTATGTGTTATGCACAGCCAATCCTAAGCACAAGCAAAGACAAGGCATGTCTACGTTTGCAAATCAACATTCATCTAATCCTCTGTATGTCTTCTTTTTCCCCTTCTTTTTTGCCTATTCATAAATTGTACCTTCATGCTTGGAAGGCTTGTTTAGATTCAAAATATATGTGGCTATTACGGGGAAATTATATATTAATATTATTAGGAGAAGAAAAAAAAAGCTTGGTTGTTTGTTGGTACCGTTGTATTTTTCTTGCATCTTCTCTCCCAAACTCCATTTGTGCTATCTATGTCTGGCATAAATGATAAATGCACACGTACAAGTGCAAATGCTATACTTGATCACCACATATTTTCTTCATTTTACTCATTTTATGGACATAACTGATTTATTTTCATGTGCAATTATATTAAGTTGAGAGAGACTGTCCAAATGCTGCTCTGCTAAGTTCTTTTTCATGTACTCTTTTAATGGCTATTCAATCTTTTTTGTACTACCAAGTGTACCCTCATCCTCTTTCGGGGTACGTGACTGTCCTTTCTAACAAGTGTCGCTCCCAAGAATTGAACTCTTGACCTTTTGGTCATCCTGAGGATCTAGCTAGGTTTTACACTACTAGACCAACACCTTGTTGGTAATGACTATTGAATTTGTTGTGATTTCTTAAATTAATTCAGGCCTTCGGAGATAAGTAGTGTCAAGCAGGAGATTGTGCCTACTCACAGTTGGAGAACAGGTCCGGCTTCTTTAATTCCACAAAGGCACAGCCTGTCCATGTTGTATGGATGGAGGGTAGGCTTGGCCTCTATTATGGCTAAGAAGTAGAAAAGATAAGTAGCAGCTTTTAAGCCACATATTGCAAGGAATAAATATGAAGAAATTGATAATCAACAGTACTGGATTAAGGCCTGTGGCTCCCTCTGTTCTTTGTCTTGGTTGATGAAATTTTCTCCTTAAATTTATTTTGTTCTGCCCCATATTTGATGTACCACACTAATAGATTTTGTCCATTGTTTAAGATGGTGAATTATAGTATGTTTCAGTGGTCAGTGGAACACAATTTATACATCTCCACGTCCGTTTACCTTATCCCTAGTGCCAGAGACACTCTGTTCTTGTAATGATCTGAAATCTATGACATGGGTATATGTGGGTTGGAGATACAAAAGTTAGAAACTGTTGAACAGTCGGTAGTAGTATAGAAGCTACTATAGGTCAATCAGTTTTAGATTAATATCATTATTATCCAATTCGTGATCGGTTTTAACTGTCAGCCAATTATATAAGAAACGGAACCATACGACCCGATCATTCCCACCGTTGACTGAACTTAAAAACATACAGGATTTACAATTTCAATTGAATGAGGGTTGGATCGCTTTGAACTTGAAAAAGTCCAGTTCAATTGTGAATTAATCCGTTGAGCGAACCAGATCGTTCAGTTCCAATTTTAAAAAGTGAAACATTATTATTTAATGTTTTGCTTTATGAAAATGGAATATCTTACTACAAATTATTCTAACCACAAGAAAGTAATAAATGTTATAAAATGATAGTTTATTTATTAATGATTGATTTATAAGTTATATATATCATTTTTTTGTGGGTATGAGCCTATAAGAATTTAGTAGAAGAATTTTTTGCTTTATTTTGTTCTAAAAGTGGAGAAATGTAAATCCAATATGATTAAATATTTACCCATAATATTAATTAGATATAACATCATTTAATTTGTTCAAATTAAACCTAGCAATTAGTTTTGGCATGCTAACCATTTAAGAATATCATATGGGAGCAAGTATACTGTTTAAGTGTGAAACCAGTGAACTCAAATACTTCCTCTGAAATTCACACAGGTTAAAAATGCTTGGTATATGTTTTAGGTCTTGAGGAACATAATTATCTGAAGCAAAACATTCTACATGCTCAAGCTTCAATCATTTGTCTTTCTTAAATTCTCCCCTGTCAGATGATTACTAGTCATTATGTTTGTTGTAGCTGCAATACCACTTATGAAAGTTTGTCCGGGACAATACAACCTTTCCTGAAGTGCTTATCCTTGTCTGTAAGTGTCATGCATACTTACATTTCATTACTGGGATTAAAAAGTATAACCAATTATTGTCTTAGTTGATTTTAATAGAACTGCTTTTAAGTTTGAACTGCTCTCTTAAAAGTGATTAGGTAACCTATTTTGTTTAGATTGTGTAAAAAAATTACCAGTGTACAATAAATTAAGAAATATATGATGAAGTTGACTATATAGATTAATAATATTATTTAGTGTGTTTCCTTTCAACACCACTCTCTTTCTCGTTTTTCAATCACCGCAATTGAAAAAGTGGGATGAACCTAAGGTAGTTTGTATTACAAGACCTTTTCACTAACTATAATTGGCCCAGTAGGTCATGGCCGTAGTTGCTATTTTTCAAGACGTGTACAACACTATGGTAACTATAATTGTACTAATAGTCCAACATCAACAACATTTTTCTGCCATTGGACGCAATAAACACTCTTTAACCAAAATCTTAAAGCTTGGCCAGTTGGTGTTTAGGTCTCATGTGACTACTTTTTAATATTCTAGAGGATTGGCCGTGGAGGCAACCAGTTTTTTTAAACGGCATCTAGCTGAAATCTCAAATCGTCTTAAGCATTTAAAGACCTGTACTTCTCCTCGAGTTTGGAGTTAGTGATATGTCATGAAGAGGCAACAAATGAATTGTGGTTGAACCGTCCAATGTGCATTGTTTTTGGCATTACCAAATATATTTCTCCCATTATGGTTAATAAACTAATTTTTTTTTGGGATTTGATTATCTCTCCCAACAAATATTGCTTGTAGGAATTAAATATTTGACATTTTTTTTTGCCATGGCTAACATCAAAAAGTGTGCATAAGCATAAAGCGTGGGTTGTTTATCCAAAAAATTGTAAATTGTATGCTCGTTTGTTGATTAATGAGTATCAGATTTAAAAAAGGGAAGTTATTGATTAAAAAATGGAAGACTGTAGACTACACTGAATCCGGTCCTTTGAATAAACTTATACACGCATTTGACCTAATCGTTTTCTTAGCCTTAGTCACTCTTTTTTCTTCCTCCCTTTTTTAATTATATAAAGTATAAACATGACCGATGCTCTCTTTTAAAAAAAGGCTTATGCTAATTGCTATGTTCCATGAACCGTGTGAGCCACTTTTACCATTCTGTCGTTTCTGAGAGTATAAAAAACTTTTATTCACCACTACCAAATATAGTCAATGATGGTCAGCCGTACCAAAATTAATTCCATATTTTTGTTGGAATAAACTGATAGTATAATAATTTTCTACATTATCATAGTATTAGTTATTCATTTTTAATTTTTATTGACTCTTAAATAAAATAATATAAATGAATAAATGTTGATTATTCATTTAAAAAATAGTTTGAAGAATTGATTATTATATAGAAATAACTCATTCAGTTTGACAGGTAGACCTAGACCTGTCAAAATGGGTCGGGTATAGCGGGATGGGCCGCCAAGGCCCGAAAAGGTATAGGGTTTGGGTACTAAAGTTTGAGTATTTTAGTTAAATCGAGCTTTTTAGCCCGGTCGGGCCACAATAAATTCGGGTTCGGGCCGGACTTACCCATTCGGGTTCGGACCATTGGCTGATCTTTGAAAAACTCATGCATGAAACTAAGATCATTTGCACTAAAGCACAAGTGTTCTGTTTTTTAAACAGTGTAATCGATTACACAATCCTGGTAATCGATTACATGCTGATAAACTAATCAGACCTGTGCATTTTACATGATGTAATCGATTACAATATACTCGTAATCGATTACAACATATTAAAAGCATCAGTTTTTTGCATTGGTAGTGTTCTGTTTTTTAAACAGTGTAATCAATTACACAATCATGGTAATCGATTACATGCTGATAAACTAATCAGACATGTGCATTTTATATGATGTAATCGATTACAACATATTAAAAACATCAGTTTTTTGCATATGTGTAAATAATAAAATAAGCTGGGTCGGCCCGCCACAGCCCGCAGCCCCGCTTTGGGCGGGTTTGGGCCTCATTTTTAGCAACATAAAATATAACCGGGCTTTTAGCTCGACCCGTTTTAACCCGAATCTGTCCGGGTAGCCCGTTTTGACAAGTATAGGTAGACCTAGTTGTCTCAAAAAATGTAATGACCGAGAGTATTCTAACAGAGAATAAAAAAATAATATCACGTGATGTACTACTTCTTTGATCAAATAATAGTAGAGGACATTCAAGTTGAGGAATTTAAAAAAACATGGGAGAAGAGATCAAAGAAGCAACAATTAATGATATAATTGTGGGCCAAACAGATTTATTTATTTCTATATTAATATTTAAATGATGATATAAAGATTTATACACAGTCATTGTATTATCAACTATTTATTTGTATTACGAATCAATGATGATTGAAAATATAAATGGTAGATGATACAATTGTAGTGTAAAAATATCTTACACTGTATATATATGTTTTTCTCTTATTTTTATTAATATATACAGGAAAGTAGGTCATTTAAGTTAGGCTATTTGCTATTTGCTATTTGCATCTTTCCGTAGTTCATGAATGTGGTGGGTTACATGCACGTCATGCCAAGTGGGAACGTGGCAATATGATGCAATGAAAGATGTCCAATTAATGTTTCTAATGTCATGCCACAATACAATGTTTGTTTCTTAGCCACTGCCCAAATAAGAATAAGATGATAGTATTCATTAACATTTATGACTTATATATGACCATACCTAATTACTTATATTCATATGGCCCTCCCTGCTTCATGTAACCCATTCCCACCTCATTATTTCATGCACATTCATTCTCAATTTATGTTTTGTCCACACACAAAATATGTAAGTGTGCCTTTAAATATAGTAATTAAAATATCATGATAATTATATTAAAGGTTTTGTTTTATTTTTAAATATCGATGTTAAAAATAATCAAATTCCCATTCGTATGTGTCTATACACAAATTTATTAGTTTTATACATAAAATCTTGTAACATTACCAACAAGACATTGAGTCCAAAGGTAATCATACATATAATATATCATACTATATTAAAATTTAAAAGTTTAATAATATCTAAGTACATTTAAGTTAAACAGTCCAAAGGTTTAATGAGTGCCGGATTGATTAATGATTTGAAAAACATATTAGAAAGTTGTGCATTTAATACTTGAAACATTTTCCAATTCATTATTTTTATATTTAGATTTATTAATCAATATTCTTATGACTTAATCTTATCCTTAACTTAATAATATATATAGAACTCAAAAACAGAATAGATCCATTGATTCTAACCCACTTTGATTTTCTTTTCACATATTGGAACGTGATACACAGTTATAAATCGTTTTTAAGGGTCCCTTTCTAGGCCATGCAATGGACCCTACACAATTTACATGCAATGGCTTGAAATCAAATTCATTGCACATAAGATCAAATTCGGTACAAGGGGTGAGTACTGAGTCCCATCAAATTTCAATTTTGTGCATACACTTCTCAAATTTAACCACTATATACATCTCGATTTTTATGCTTTTAACTTCTCCAAGTCAACCCAAAACCAAGCAAATTGTCTTACCCTTTCTCATCAAACTCATGGTAGGAAATTTCATTATGCTGAATGCTGACAATGCAGAATTAATGTCTCCTTCCAAGTTCCCACCACTAATTTTTTGTTGAAGGAACACTACTAAATCTTAATGTATGACTTTGTTGAGTAGTAAATTTCAAAATTATATTCTTGTGAAAAAATTAAGTGTTTTGTTGATTTGGAGTAATTTTGTTTAAATTTTGCTTAAATTTGAAAAAAATAGTGAATAAAATAATAAAATTCATATACTATTAGTACATATATATTAGTTTTCCATCTCACTATAGGTAAAACTCTAAAAGTCACAAGTTTAAAAGAAGAAGATAAGAATTAATGCACGACATGATTCATTAATTACAAATATATATTTCCCTAATTTTTAACAATATTTCTTCACTATTAATTGACCAAATAATATTTTTCCTAGTAATTGAGTGTATATTTTCTTAATTACTCATTCATAGACATAATATATCATTTTAAATTTAATTTGAAAACATTTTTAATTTTTTTTTATCAAGATAATGAGAAGGTAGTATTCTTTTAAATTTTACCAAAAACGGCTATATAATGAGTTTAGTTATGTATGATGTAGGTTTAAACAATTTTGATTTTTGTCTCCCATATTTTTTTTTTAAAAGTGTTATGGTTTTGATTTTACTCTCTTATAGATCATCACCATAATTGGCCACATAATCAATTAGTATGAATACATCATATGTTAGTGTTAAGTTAACACATTATCATCTTAAAGTAGAACCAAGATTTTGAAATATATAAGAATCAAGACCCAAAAATTAATAAAAATATTTTTAAGGAAAAAAATATATTTATTTTTAAATAATACAGTTATCACTAGGGAACTATTGTACATAGCATACTTAGCCTACACCAAATATATTTTTCTGGAAATGTTTTTCTAACTCTATAAAAATAAAAGTCAATAAAATGTACCATAATTCCATATCATGCTTCTTTATTGAGGAAAGATATCTATGATTATCTCCTATTATTATGTTTCTTTGAAAAGCTGCGATTTTAGAGTTACACCTTAGAGTCTTAATGCAAAATGTCAAACATTGAGAATTTTGTTAAAGTTATCATTGAAGAAAAAGGGAAAAGAAGGAGCAAGATATTGATAGTATATTAGTATGTACTACCTTTGTTGTCAACGTTCATGTATCCTGAGATGTGAATATATTAAAATATTTGAAATAAAAAGCAGAGTATTGAATGCAAAGCGGTATAATGTATGTGAGGTTAAATAAATGATTTTGATTGAGGTTAAATAAATGATTTATACCTATCTATTACACTATCCATACTTTATTTGTATTTTTCTAAGGGTGAATACTAGTTACATATAATTGACAATGAATAATATAATATAAGTGTATAAAACTCATATAATTTAGGATGATTGGTGTGGTAAGTTGGAATAAAGAAAGAGGGAAATAAAGAAAGAAGTGCGAGGTTTTTGGGATGGATTCGTTGCATCCAATGTAACCTGTGGCCTATGCTGTGGACGACACCTATAATATTTCTTTCTTTTCCAACATCCTTCGACACCTATAATATTTCTTTCTTTTCCAACATCCTTAACATTCATTCATCTCTCCCAACTTCTTCATCATTTTCTTTCCCTTTATATTTTTTTTGCCCCTCTCTTCCCACTGGGGTTATCCATTCTCTCTTTCTCTTCTTCTCTCTCTCTAATGCTCTTCACCCTTCTCTATTTCATCACCTTCTTCTTCCTCTCCTCTGTATTGTTTGCCTTTTGTTTTTGTGAGTTGTTTCAGCTGCTTCTTCCATTTTCTTCTTTCACTTTATTATTATTATTCAGTCACTCATGCCTACCCTTGTCAATTACTGTGGTAAGTTTGCTTCTTTCTTTATTTTCCTTTTATTTCATATGCATGTCTTTCACGCTTAAGCTTGATTAGTTTAATTTCAATTCTTTATTGCTATAGTGGCTTGCTTATACTTATTGTCATTTCAATGGATAGGAATATATATAAAGAACATCAAAGATTATTTTTTTATTTCATGGATATTGTTGTATGATATGCTTAGAGAATAGAGACTATTGAGCATGAGATGTATAAACATGTTCTTTTACGAAATAAAAGGCATGAGCGTATTCTGCTCAAAGCTTGAATATAAGTAGATATTGAGTTTTGGTTCTGAGAAATCTTGTCATGTGAATTTGGAACAATTTTATGGGGCTGATTTTAGATTATGTATTGGATTTTTCAGGCGATGATGAACTCTATCATGGGAGTTCTTTGGATTTGGGTCGCTTGTACACTATTGGTTCCAATATTGATGTGTACTACCCTCCAACCAAGCGAGCTCGTATCACTGCCCCGTTCATCTTTGACCGCATACAAGATCGAAAGCCCAGTATTGAAGTCCTTCCTGATGAATGCCTCTTTGAGATATTCAGAAGGCTCCCTAGTGCCAAAGAGAGAACCTCATGTGCCTGTGTATCTAAACAGTGGCTTATGCTTCTGAGCAGTATCTGCAAAGCTGAGATTGAGAGGAATACTTCCTTTGGTGACATTGAAAATATCTCTTCAAATGAGGATCAGGATATTGAAGGCGATGGCTACCTTACAAGGTGTTTGGAAGGGAAGAAAGCAACCGATGTAAGGCTTGCTGCAATTGCAGTTGGGACTAGTGGCCGTGGGGGACTAGGGAAGCTTTCTATCAGAGGAAGCAACTCTGTACGCGGTGTCACGAACCATGGCCTCTCTGCAGTTGCTCATGGTTGCCCTTCTCTCAGATCACTTTCTCTGTGGAATGTATCTTCCATTGAGGATGAGGGTATGTCTCACATAGCAAAAGGATGTCATATGTTGGAGAAGCTTGATTTGTGCCAATCTTCCTCAATCACCAACAAGGGTTTAATTGCAATAGCTGAAGACTGCCCCAATTTGACCACCTTGAATATTGAATCATGCTCAAAGATTGGGAATGAGGGCTTGCAAGCTATTGCAAGGTTTTGCCCCAAGTTACACTCAATATCCATCAAAGATTGCCCTCTTGTTGGGGATCACGGATTATCCAGTCTGTTATCATCTGCTTCAGAGTTGTCAAGGGTAAAGCTTCAGGCCTTGAACATTACAGATTTTTCTCTTGCTGTGATTGGACATTATGGAAAGGCGATTACAAATTTGGTCCTCTGTGGTCTTAAAAATGTTACTGAAAGGGGATTTTGGGTCATGGGTGTTGCTCAAGGTCTACAGAAACTGGTGTCATTTTCTGTTACTTCCTGCGGAGGGGTAACTGATGCTAGCATCGAAGCCATGGGAAAAGGTTGCACCAACCTGAAGCAGATGTGCCTCCGCAAGTGTTGCTTTGTATCTGATAGTGGACTAGTCTCATTTACCAAAGCTGCAGGATCTCTTGAGAGCCTGCAGTTGGAGGAGTGTAACAGGGTTACCCAGTCTGGGATCATTGGTGCCCTTTCAAACATCAAAACAAAGTTGAAATCTTTTACCCTTGTGAAGTGCATGGGAATTAAAGATATTGATGTGGAAGTATCTATGCTCTCCCCTTGCGAATCTCTTCGATCTTTATCCATTCAAAACTGCCCTGGTTTTGGTAGTGCTAGCATGGCTTTGGTTGGGAAATTGTGTCCCCAAATTCAGAATGTTGATCTGACTGGACTTTATGGCATAACAGATGCTGGCCTCCTCCCTCTTTTGGAAAATTCTACGGCTGGGCTCGTCAATATGAACCTTACTGGCTGCTGGAACTTGACAGATAACATAGTTTCAGCCTTGGCCAGGCTACATGGTGGAACCCTCGAATCACTAAATCTCGATGGATGCTGGAAAATCACAGATGCAAGCTTGCTTGCAATTGCACACAACTGCTTGCTGCTTAATGATCTAGATGTGTCCAAGTGTGCAATCACCGACGCTGGCATAGCTGTTCTCTCTGGGGCAAGACAACTTAGTTTGCAAGTGCTTTCCCTGTCTGGCTGTTCTGAGGTATCAAGCAAGAGTGTTCCTTTCCTGACAAAATTGGGCCAGACCTTGTTAGGATTGAATCTTCAAAGCTGCAATTCAATCGGCAGCAGCACAATTGAGTTGCTAATGGAGAACTTGTGGCGATGCGATATTCTGGCTTAATCAGGGTAGAAGAACTGCATCTGGAGATTCAGGATATATGGTACATCTGTACATGTATCAAGCTACAATAATGAACTCAACAAATGGTGAAATCCGGCGTACTTTTTTGGGCTGATATGCCTATCAAAGGTGGATAGGTGACTGTGGACATGGTTGTTTTCCAGGGAACTTTGGCATATACCCTTCATCACCCTTTTTTGCAAGCATTTTCATACAGAAATGTTTGTTACAACCCTTTTGGCCTTCGATATGGAGGCCACTTCTTTTATTGTCATGGTTCCTTGAGAATACAGTTACTAAGTCCCGGTTGGTGGTTTCCACTGTTAGATAGTGCATTGCTTATGTTAGATCTTACTTTGTACTGCTGGATGTATCCATTTAGAGTGAGTGTTTTAGCTTGTTGCACATTGCTATGATGTTACTCAGACTTAAGCTTTACTTCATCTATTTTCAAGTCACTTGTCTGTGTGGTTGTGTAGTTCAATTTTGGGGTTAGGTGTCTCATATTCAAGGCTTTGGTGGTGGTAGATCATTCTTTTGATCTGCCACAACAACCTATTTTAGGTTGTTTTTTTCCTTTAAAATCAAATCCTTGTTTTTGTAGGCTTCTCTTCCTTATGAGTTGTACTCTGCAGGCCACTTGGTTATTCTATAATAACAATAATAAATAATAATGCAATTTCTACTTGCCCCATTATTGTTGTTATTTCTTATTTTTTTTGTGAATAATGGAATGATATACACGCATGTGAAGTCGTCGTGTATGGAAATGATGGTAGGTTACTTCTATCAACATATAAAGATCAAGAGAGGTAGGGGAGATTTTGTTCTACATTAAACATTGTAAAATTACTAGATTTATGTAACTCTATATAAAAAAAAATAGAAGAAAAAATATGTGACTCTGCTATACTGCTGTTGAAGATTTTAGCCTGATGGGCCTTTTGTGATTGTCATCATATTTCGCACTATGTGGAGTTCCACATAAATTTATGTCAAACCTTAGAGTTAATATGGATAGAAAGCTGTGTCATAGATCCATACACATGCTGAGTTTCTGAGGAATAAAGCTACTTGGCCATTATTCTGGGCACATATCAACCCACTTATCGTTTTATCATTATATATACATATGAAAGTAGTAATAATTAATTTATGTAGCTAAAGTTGTGCAAATGTGAGGTAAGTATCTGCATAAAATTATGTAGTTGTTGAGTTGGTGATGGTTTGGAAATATGGAAATAGTTTGTGATGTTTGCTTTCTCCAAGGTTAATAATCATTTACAATTAGGATACATGTGTTTAAGTGAGGTGAACTCACCTTCATTGATTACTATGAGTACATGTATGATGGGAAGAGAATCATTGCCCCGGGTTTATGGGAGACGTGGGGTTCTTTGTTTGCTATAAAAAGGTTTAGATTGGGCTACCTATGCTACAACATGATAAAGAAATACAACTTAAAAATGGTCTTAATTTGCTTCAAGCATTACAAAAATGAAAGGACAATAATAGTGCATCAATCACATAACAAGAGGAGGATGCTTCTGCAAGGAGAGCAAATGCTATACAAAAATCAATGTACAACATTGGCTTTCTTTCATGTAAGATCTATAATAGTAAGATATGCAAATGATTCTTCAGAGAGAAAATCTGTCTGTTCTAGAAAAGCATAATTTGTACAGGAGTTGTTATCTGCCACTACTGCTCATAGTCTTTTCCTGGAGTGACCACTTTGTCCTACTCAAAAAAGGCAACACCAAGAAAAACAAGGGTCTTGCTTCATCCACAATCAAACATCACATATCACTAGATAACATTTGTTATCTAATAAGGTATGTCACTATTGTTTAATCAATTCATTTAAATATCTAATAATTACCCATAACAGATGATAAAAGCTTATGTTTCTCCACCAATCAAAATCTCTAGTGGTAAGAGATTGTGATAGGTTTTGGATTTCTTCTGGTAACTCACTAACTTGTATAAAAGCAACCAACTTAATTTGCTGCTGCATGAGTGCATGTTTTGTTGTTATATACAATCCAATAATTATATTTATATCATTAAAACAATCACATTTACGTTATTGAAGGTGCTAGTTAATTGAAAGAGACTTTGATTCTAACCAAAACATATTCTTATCATTATATAATATTATCTACATCACATTTTTATGTCTGTGTAATTCATGTGATAAAAAAATAATCATATTGATATCATAGCCGTTAGTCTTGAATTAAAAAAGTTGAAGCATTTCAGCAGATTTTATGGTACAGTGTCTCTTCTATAGGTTGCTGTAATGTTGACACGAATGGCACACTAAAAACATTGAAACGACACCACTTGTCCATCAAGTCAGCGAAATCTCTTATCTAATCCATCACCATTGTTTTTTACCACATTTCTCTGCCAAAGCTGTGCACTCACTTCACTATACAACTTCACTAAGATATAATTCCTACAGATTAAAGTTGCTTCTGACAAATTAAATTTGAAGCAGTATCTGATATGTAACACTCAATTATCAATGATTCAGTAACCAAGAAAAACATACACATCATTTTTAGTGAAAGATAATATATATGTATTTCATTTCATATATGTTTATCTCACAGAATAAGAATATTGGTGGTATATGTATAAAAAGATGTAGATATAAAATGATGATGAAAATTATGCAGACATAAAGTGTTATAAGTAAAAATACGTGAATATTATTACCCACCCAATACTTATAGCTTATAAGTGTGTTCTATAATTGCGAGAAACTCTACTTCATGCTCCAGTCTGTGGGGAATTTTTTTTGTAAGAAACAGTCAAAGACTTATATCTTATAAGCCAATGCAAATTTGGTTACTATATCAAACCATTAATTATGGAATAGAGGGTATGAAAGCCTTGTTCATAAGTAAGAGTTATAGCTTCTATTCAGATGTGATCCCTAATCTGAATTGGTTATTTTGATTTGCATTTGTGTCTAGAAGCAAACACTGTAAACTTGTAGTATTTAATATAGTAAGAATTATTATTGAGGAACAGAGACAGAGACAAATAACTAAAAACAGATAGCTATTCCTTGTATTGTGACAAAATAAAGATGGTGTAGTACTTCAATAATTTAGAAAGTTAGCATAGGGTAGTCAATTCAGCCAGCAAAAAAGATTAAAAAAAATAAACTTTGACTTCAATCATTCACACTGAAAAACTCAAGTAAGAACACCTGTTTCTCTTTTAAAAAGGTAAAAATAAAATAAAAACTTCAAATGCCAAATATATAGGACCCTTAAATATTGATGAGATGCATTGCATCAATAATCAAAACTCAAAAGCAAACCCCTTGTCATCCCTATCTACTATTGCATGTACCCATTATTGAATAATGGATTCTCATTCTCTAAAAATATACTCCAATGGCCTAAAAACTTCACTGGCTGCGATTCTCATCATATCTCTTACTTTATTTCCCTATAACTCAGGTAAAATGAAACCATCATTGTCCAAATATTCAGGTAAAATGAAACCATCATTGGTCTAACTTGTGTTCTTGTTTACTTTACTTGTGTTGAACAGCAGGATCACCTTCAACAAAAGATAGCAAGGGTATGATGAAGCAAATGAAACTAGTATTGGGATCAAAGCCTCCTCGATGTATTAACAAATGCTTGAACTGCAGGCCTTGCATGGCTGCTTTAGTTATCTCTCCTCACCACAAAGATGGTCACATTCACAAGGCAACAAAAGCTCAAAGAGATGAGAGCTATTATTACCTTCTGTCATGGAAATGCAAGTGTGGTAACAAGTTCTTTCAACCTTGAAAGTTCATAATAGCTTTTGATTATATAGTAATAGTACCTAAAATGTAGTGACTGGGTCATGTAATATATCCTATAGTTTAAGGTTGAGCAGTTTCTAGTGTACCTGGTAAGTATACTATATATTATTTGAACAAATATTAATGCATATTGATGCAATGACAAAAAGTTTGATTTCCTGTAAGCAAAATTCTATATTCAGTCAGATTCCAAAATAAGTTCTGTGTGCACAAAGATTTCAGACACTCTATTAACAAGTCACATTAGGTGGGGGAACATAAAGAAAATAGTTGCTGTAATTTCCATTTATGAAGATTGAAGGCTATGCAATGCTTAAATGTCCCTAACACGTACATTTATTTGTGTTGTAATATACAGTAATTATTGAGAATTTTTTTCCCGATTAAACAAAGTTGGAACTAGAAATTATCACTCACGTGTTTGAATGAATGTGCTCAGTTATTAAACCCAATTGATGTGTCTGTGAGCATTAATTCATGTAGACTACTACTACTCCAATTTTTGTTAAAATTAATGCACACATATTAAAACCATTGCGGGGTAGTTTAGTACATTCAGGCTTGCATTTACAACATATATATAAAACCAAATTATCACACTGATGCAAAGGCACTCCATTCCACTACTTATTCGGCAAATAAGACTTAGCATACTCTAATTTTGTTAGCCTTAATACACTATGATACTCTGGGAGCAGCTGCAGCTTTGAATGCACTCAATCCAAAGTCAGAAAACTTAATATGGTGCACAACAATAACGGCAAAATGTCAAGAACATTAATAACACCATATAAAAAATATTGTCTTTGACCTTCAAGTCTCTATGATACACACCCATTCTGTGACAATGAGCAACAGCATCTATAAGTTGTTGAAAAGTAGAGCCTAGATTCATTTTCAGAAAGCTTTCCTAGCTGAACCTAAATGGAGTAAATGTAAACATGAATAACAAATGAAGTGTAATTTCTGCAAATGAGACCTAGTCAAATCATGAAAATTAGCATGCTAGCATCTCATCAATGCTCACTAATTTGAAAGGTCAAACTTGGGAATTACCAAAACAAGTGTAGAAAAGTAATAAAGAGTACCGGACCAATCACATAATAGCAATTGATTCGGAAATAATCCCAAGAATAGTTAAGAGCAAAGGATGATGCTGAAGGAGAACAAAGAGAATTTTGATTTCAAAGTTTAAGAACCTGGTCATTCTGACTGAGGAGCGATGAAGAAGAGAAAAGAAGAGGAATATATTCTATTTGTTCTAGAAAATTCGAAATGAAAATAAGAAGAGAAAAGTCATGTCTCACATTCTCACTTTGTCTATGCGTTCATCGAACGCAGTGTTCGGTAGAAAAGATTAGTATTTAGAATGTTATATAGTTGAATAGGATAATGCAGGTCCTTGTTCCTCCCTATAACACCACCATACTATTATTATTATTATTATTATTATTGTGGCATGCTTGTTCCAGAACGGTGACAATTGGTGTTGTTTTGTTTTCTTTCTCAGAGGTGGAAGAAGACGAGAGTGGGGTTGATGAATGTGGAGGTGGTGGTGGTGAATGGAACAAAAACGATGGAGGGGGTTCAGGGTTTTGGGATTCGAACTACGCAAGGTACTTTAAAGAGGTAAGCCCTGGAGTTAAAAGTTTCGCTTTTTGTGTTACTTCTATTTTGGGTAATAAAATTTCAAACTTTATTAGTATCAATTTATGTTTGCTTTGTTTGTTTCAATTATGTTTGCTAAGGAAGATGATGAAGTGGAAGAAGATTTCTGTGTAAAATCTCCCAGTTTCGGCTTTCATATGACTTTCTAACCTCTTTATATTTATCTTTAAGTCTTTAACCTTTCGTTGTAGCTCTTTTTCGCCGACGAAAATAGGTGTAATGGTTTTTGTCATCGATGTAGATTCATGTATGATTAAAAAATTATGGGATGCTTTCTTTTTCTTCCCCCTTTGTTTGATTTGTCAAACCTCTGTCATGGCATGCTTGTATTGATTGTTATGGCAATAATAATGATACTTGCACAATTCTCATGTTATATTATTCACACGCGGCTAGAAGGTGGTCGATTTTTATATTATCTCTATTGACACGTTTTAAATTGTATACTCAGTCTGCATAATTGTAACAGTACATTTTAGTGCCTAGAAGTTTCCTAATAATCTGGTTTCTCATGTTCTGGCATGGCATGGTGAGTTTTCGCACTTGTAACCTGGGATAGCTAACAAGAAAATTACCTAGTTTGGGGCAACTGAGCTATTGTTTTGTTATCTTCAAATTTAAACTAAGAAAGTTATATACTGTTTTTAGTAACTACATAAGTATTAAATTTGTCTCTCATGAAATATACTTCTGAATATCAATATGCAAACAACCCCTTAAGGTCTACAAATGAGTGTTACACAACTGCAGTCTGTCCCTTGTTTTATTACAGAGGAACAAGACTATCATAATATCCAGAACCAGCCGAGGACTGAACCACCAACCAAGCCGAAGCCGAGGAAAGCGGTCATCACAATAGCAGACAACTCTGATTCTGAGAAGGACACTGATTTAGGAGTTAGTATCATAAGCACACTGGTGAAGTATCCATTGGTAAATCCAAGAAGAAATGTGAGAAACATCATTGGTACTTCTGTTTTCAGCCACTTGGGTCCATGAAGACAAACTATGAAGAGTGGATAGAATAGTAACCTGGCTGTGGAGGCCCATATTGCCTTTGTGATAGATTGCAGAACATGGAATGCAGTTAATGACTTTCCCAGTAGATCAGCAAAATTATAAACTGTTATCAGCAAAATAGGGTACCAATCCTTCAGAACATTTGACTTTAGATCTTCTGCAATAAATCCTGGGAATATAGACAGAGTCACTATATAGAGTATGAAAATCCCAAAAGCTGGCCCCTTAATTTTTCCTGCCACTGCCCAAAATTTTGTACCTGAGCATAAGGTGTTCTCCTGAAGAAACAGCTGCTGGTAGTGTTGCATGACTGGTAACTTATACTGCAAGTTGCAGAGGATAATGCAACAAAGGAGGAAAATTGTGGCAACCATAAAGTACAAGTGGGCACTTATTTGGAGACCCTTTGGGGTTTGTGGGAGTGATGCCTTGGTGACTATCCTCAAGATTGAAATTATGATACCTGTCACCCAGAAAAGATGTTGATTAGTGGTATAAATAAGCAATTAAGCATGGACTTTGACAGCAGCTGAGTATCAAAGCTACAACTGAATTTGCTTTGTATAGATTAGTGAGGTTCAATTTGACTGCAGAAACGGATTTAACATGAAAACTAGAGGTAACCACCAAACATACTTATATTAGTGTATACATTACAAATTTCATTCTTACAAAGAACATCATCTTAGTTTAAGCCAGAAAAGCAGCAACGTCAGTCACAGCTTCAAAACTCAGTATTAGCTATATTTAACTTTGTTGAACGACTAATTAAGTGGCCCTTAAAGATATAAGTTGTAGCATGGTTTCATCAGATGGATAGGATTACCTAAAGACAAACAATGTAGTTACTTAAGTTTAATACAGGACCACATGGAATCTGCTTTCCCTTTTCCCCTTAACAGTCAAAAACTTGTATATACTTATAAGACTACACATTGTTAACTTGTCTAAAATTACTTTACTTTTTATGTGCTTCATCTTATGCTGAATTTCTATATTAGTGGGAATTTGTTCAAATATAGAAAAACATAATATGGCTGTTTATAATTGAAAAAGGAAATTAAAATTAAAGTTTGAGGACACAGAATTGCCTTGTACCTGAGGAAGCAGTTCCAGCAAAAACTGCTTGCATATACTGTTTTGGAAGCTTTCCAGCTGAACCTATCAAGCTTCCAGCAACCAAGCCATCTGCTAAACCACATATCACTACTGCTGCAACCGTGAAGCCACAAAATCTCTCTTTAAGCTTGGTGCTGCCGGAGGCCCAATCTACCACAGAAGTTACTGTGAGAGACATAACAAACATAGAGAATCCCAGGTTCATTCTCATCCTAAGTGTTGTTTTACTCCAATTTCCCCAACTCATCATCACAAGAAGTACTACCACAGAAGAAACCATATAAGCCACAGAGAAAACCTTTTCAATGTGGTTAGTTGGGTAAAGGTAATCAAAGTAATCAACTGCTGTGATAAAAGCATTCCAAGGAAGCAAGTTTCCAACACCAAGCAAGAAATGGATTATGTAAGCTACTCGACAAGTGTCTCTTGCCTCATTGGAGACCTTGCCAGCTTCCATTTTTTATGGTACTGGATGTAGAGACTGAAAAGTTCAAGTGTGATATTCAAATAAGGAGTCCAAGGGAGTCTAAGATGAGTATTATATATGATGTAGAGCTAGGCTTGTTAAAGTTAAAACTTCCCTACAGATGTTGGAACTTTAGAAGCTAGTTTAAGATTTAAGACTAGGTGACAACTCTGTTCGTACTTACATGTGTGTGTACTCATCAACATTCATTTGATTGATGGGGTTGGACTTTGGAATCAATATACCTAATGTATGAAGTAGAAAAAATGTGTTGTGTGGGGACAACATTGGATGGATGATATAAGATATCCCATTTGGTCATACTGTCACACATGGGTATGCTTTCTTGTACTTGGGACCAAATTAACATTAACATTAACATCATTATTTTACTATAATTCATTAAGTCTTGAGTTGCAGCCAGGTTATCCACAAGTTGCAACTTGGAATAGATATTTAGACCAGTCTGAAAAGAAATGTAAGTCAATAATAATATGCCACCAACCACTCTCTTCAATAGTGAGAGTAATCAATGAAGTCATCAAGAGTCTTGATCTTCTCATAAAAGAAAAAAGAGCACTTCCAGCGTGTCTCTTGGTTATTTATCAGTTTATCTCAGAAGAATTTGATACTGCTTTAGAGAATATAATAACAGTAGAAGTTAATCACCCCTCAGCTTGACACATGTCATGTTGATTATCAATTTCCATTATTCCATGCTTTCCCCAACCACATAATAATAGTACTAGGTTGTTAAGGTCCAAGAGATGTTCACCAATGAGCCTTAAAGCAGTGACTTAAGATCAGCATTGTAAAAGAAGGCTCAATTTGGCACAACTTTGTTAATATAAGTGAAAGCTTATGTTAGTTGGTGGAACAGAAGAAAGAAATCATGATATATAGTAAGAAGCATCAAATAGTAATTTCATATAGTGGAGAAGCTAGACAATCAAGTACTGAATGAGAGTAAACCTAACATAAATGTGTAATACAAAGTGGATGGACAGGAACTATCAATCATAACAAGCAATAACATTGCACCCTTCATTTTGCAATTATTTGCACACGAATCAAGTTTAACTTTTTCCAAAATCCAAATATAAATCAAAATCAGGAAGCAATCATTCTGAGGTCAGCAATAAAGCCAATAATGCAGCTTAAACAATGTGTGAAAAGTGACTTATGGATACAGAGTAATGTATTATTAATAAACGAAGCATAATTAAACTTATAGTAGCTGCAGAAAATGATGTGAAACTAAAGTGAAGGTATGGTTTTATGAAAACAAAAAACATATCATTCTGAATGTGTTCGGAAACATTCTCATTCTTATTATTGTCTTTCATATATTTCTTATTACTTATTAGTAAAATAAATGAAGGTTGCAAATTTGGTTAAGAGGCATGATTATGAGGGATTGATTGGAATAATGAGAGATAGTATTATGAGAAACTATTAGTAGTTTGGGTGAGAAAAGAACATTAGTCATTCATGGCCTGTGTTATCAACTAGCCCTCTCTCCATAGATTTGGGACCAAGGCCCAATTGTTAACTAATAAATGAGCTGTCTTGGTGTATTAGCCCATAATTGTTTATTTTCTTCCTACATTATAGTTTAAGGAATTGAAAGACCCAAATTATTCACCATATCAAGGATTTACCCAGGATGGTTGCTTCCTTATAATTGAGGATTTCTGGATTTGAAATAAATTATAAAATGGAAAAACTATATAAAAATATTGGGATGGTTAAAAAGTGAAACAATTCTATGTTCATTCTGCAACTTAAAATTTCAGATGCACAAGTAGCTATAAAAAGTTCTATGTATATATTATAAAATCTAAAACAAAAAACTATATCATTTTGGTTTTTTAAGTTAGTCATTTGTATCACTTTAATATTTAAACTCTGTTGTATCTCACTTTGATTCCTGAAGTTTATTTTCGTTTACAGCCTTAATCTTAATATTTTACCTAACGTTGTTAGAATAAACTATATCATTTGGGTTGATGCTGATGCCAAGCAATGTGATAGGAGATAATAGAATGTTGGTGTGAATTTATTTGTACTTAGGTGGTCCTCACAGACAGCAATCACAGCATAAGTTACTGTGGCCATCAAAAAATGAATAATTTGGTTGCTATATTGCTATTTGAAAGGGATCACATATGCCCTACATAGAATCACTTATTACTACCCTTTTAGCTGACTTGCCATTCCTTGGTACCCCACCTATGATCATCAAACTCCATGAAGAGGCTCCATCCTTGCCTTCATTTCCTTTTAAACTATATATCTACATCATTCATTCTAGTTTTACTGATTTTCTTGTATTTTAAGTTTTAACATAATGGTGGGGGATAATAACCTTCATTCTCAATGTATAAATGTTATATTATTATGTCTATTTACGAGTTGGATTTTGGAGAGGAAAAAATAAGAAGAGAGGCTTCAGAGTCATCCCACTGTATATTTTATGGCATTCAACATAAAAATCTATAAAGGGGCTATTAGCCTTGTTTTTTTTTAAATTCAAGATAACATTTATTATTATTACTTTGATTATTTTACTTTCTTCTTGCTAATTATATTAATTAAAAACATAATGAAAAATATTAATTTTGAAAGATATACTACTTAGTAAGTAAATGTTATATTTATTTAATAGAACTGAACATATTTACTATATTTCTTATCACGGAGAGTTAACTTAATTAATAAATATTAAAGCGTAAGTATTTATATTAAAATCTGGATAGTCGTGTTTTTATTTTTCCCATAAAAAAATTGCCCATAAAAGGAATCTATTACATTATGAATTTAAGCCTTATAACTCCAAGAAAACTTCCAAAAGAATCATGGTACTACAAAAATGAATACCCATTAAATTCCTATTTAAAAGTCATATTTTAGAACCTTGAGATAACATGAAATACAATTTTTCATTATAAGACATTTGAATGAAAATATGTGACCATTGATTTAGAGGAACCAAGTAATGGAGTGAAAGACAAAGGTGGCTTTAACTTCAAGGCAAAAAGTAGAGGGCGAGTCGGAAGCGGAAGGGATTCTGGCGTAGCTGCTGTGAAAGTCTGTAGCACTAATTAAAGTGATGAGTATTGAGAAAGTCAGAGATGAAATGACATTTACAGTCGCTTATCAATGCTTAACAGACATGATTTTGACGTTTCAGATTCTCATTGTCAGAAACCAACAATGCACAATGAATGCTATGAGTCTATCATAATAAATTATCTTCTTATACCAGTATATAAGTTATCTCATCCAATCACTAAAATTATAATAGATATACAATTTATTTAGGTTTTAAAAATATTTTTGTATAAAAGATTAAATAATACATATGTTATTATTCTAGTTCAAACAATATGTAAACGTCTTTAAAGTTATCTTGACATCACACATGAATAAAAAGGGTTTTCATCATGATCCATTTTTACATGCAAATAGGTAATTAACATACCTTCTAGTTCAGTCTACTCTATTTATATTAAGAGGTCTAATCCAATCCGGTCAAAATATTACATGCGATTTTTATTTGGTTTGGATCGGATTTTTTTTATAAAAGATTGAAATTACACATATGTTTAAAACTCATACTAATAACTAAATATTAAGTATAAAACAAAGAATAATAGTGTTCAACAACATTAAAAAAGTGGTCATCAACGTTAAAAGTAGAGGTGAGCGTGGGCCAGGTTGAGACGAGTTAAGACTTGTCCTTACCCGACCCTAATGTTGTTCGGGCCATTTTTCTGAACTCGGACCCGACCTTAGACCCGGAGTTAACCCGACCCTAAATATTCACAGGGTCAGCCTTTAAACCCGACTCTGACCCTAGATCCGATTAAATATAACATATACTCATTTTACATAAAGTCTTCTAAATATTTTTATTATTGTGAATATGTAATTTGACATATAAAATAATATATGTATATATATATTATTAAACATGTATAAATGATGAAAATTAGAGAATCAATGATATTTTCGACCAAAAATATATCATATCTCTGTATATATTTGAACAGAAACACATACAAACATCATGAGTGAGTGACCATGAGACGGATCATGGTTGGTCCCTACCCGACCCTAATTATTGGCTATGTCTAATTTTTGAACACGAACCCGGCCCTAGACCCAATGAGACCCGACCCTTTTCAAACCCGATCATGATCGAGCCATACCGGGTGAGCGGGTAGGGTCAGGTCGTGCTTAGTAATAACAACAAAACTAGTAGCAATAGCAATAACAACAATAACATCAGTAACAACGCCAACAACAAAAATTTCAGTCTGGTCTGAATTCAAGAAGTGAAACCAAAAATGGACCAATCGGTCTCTAAAAATTAAATCAAATACAATTCAAATACATTCGGTCTTTGTAGTTTTGATATTCTTTAGATCGATTTTTGGCTTTTTTTTGGACCTCTTTGAATTCGAACATCGTTATGAATAATTATGTAAGTTATGTTAAATGTGTATAAATATTTAAAAAAATTGTATGTACCGGAAGAGTTTTATACATCATCGTAACATTATTCATCATTCTTAATTAATGATCATTGAATCTTAAAAAAAATAATTAAAAAAATGATGAATAATATAATGATTGCGTATAAATATTTATACTAAAAGTGCATAAATATTACACCCGTAAATATTTTTATCAACAATACATAGATATTACACTCATAAAATATATAATAAGGTGATAAAAAATATGAGTTTAAATTTTGTGAATCTATTATCTAATAGAGTAAGTTAATATTCGTACCAAATTATCCTACATCACATGAAATTGTTACATTCCACTTATAAATTAATCATTAATAAACAAAATATCACTTGATGATAGATATTATTTTTCTTATAGTTTATGAAGATTAGTAAGAAAAGATATCATTTTCCTATCTAATATCATCTCTATTATTTTATTTAAAATTTAAAAAATGATTAAGACGTCAAAAAGTAACTGTTTAAAACTCCTGTACTATTTTCTGAAGATTTTGTTTGTAGTAATTTGTACTTTGTAGGATGAAGTTGGATTATGTTAACCTTGCAAGTTTCTCGTCATCTAAAAAAAATAAAATAGATAAATAGTTGTTATTTCCTTAAATCCTCCATTTGCAATGTACCGAATAGAACTCTTCTAAGAAACTCACCAATTGTGCAACATTTTCTCAAGTTTTCTTCGGAATCAAATCTATAGGATGCTGATGTACATGCAGCTTACCTTATAGGGCCGTAGATTCTATTACCGGAATTAATTAGGATATCTCTATAAAAATCTTCCTAGGTTATTTTACATAAATCTATAACACCATTGATTTTTTTATTCTAACAAAATTTTATTGTTTTTTCTATTATAGAAGAGTAGAGATATAATTAACAAAAAAATAATTAATATTGTTTTAAATTTTGAGAATGATAATTAAACATAAACAATTTTTTTTTTTGAGAAATTGAAACTTATAAAGGAACAATGACAATAAGATCACTCTCTTCTTCAAAATGTATTAAAATCAGTTAGAACATTTGGAGTCTTTTGGTAAAGTGGATTATCACTTGCTCCCCATCTTCTTATTTTATTTAATAATATGTTTGTTTACCAATTAAAAAATGAGATCACCTCCATCAAACTAACTTTTATACTTGAATAACGTTTTGATCACGAGCAAACACTAATTACCCAAACTTCTTGGGTTTAAGGCCAAAATCAATATAAAAGTATAAGTACTTAAGTATGTTTTAAAGAGGAAGGAGAGAGTATATTCATCAAGATTTAAATTCAGATGCTCACACGCTTTATGTCCCATAATTTTATAAATTGATTTAACTCTTAAGGATGTTTACAAGTATAAAAATTTAGGTAATAAAGACAAATATGACATATATATATATAAATACAGAGTGTGCATAACTAATAACTATCATATAATAAATAATAAATCCCACTTGTAGTGAGGGCAAGGGCCCTCAGGTCTCTCCCTGCTAGCAAAGTATATAGCTAATGGTTTATACTCATCAATGGTGGTCTCATTTTGTGTTCGGGTTTTTTCTTTGCTTTTGTCTTCGGATAATTTGTTATTAGGATAGGGCATGCACAAACTGATGAATATTTATTCAAAGTTCTAACCAGTTTTTTTGAAGCAACCTGCAAAAGTGGCTGTTCAATTGTAGTGCTTTCATGAAGATTCCTTTATGTTGTTGAGATATGAGGATACCATAATGCCAAAATTAATGGTGGTCCATGGATTCCTTTTAGAAAAGGCCTTGTTTAATTTGAGTTGGAATCTGCTTCTACAAATCCAAATCTTTTCTTAGATATTTTACTTTGAAAACAAAAAAGAATTTCTTTTTAGCTTCCCCCTGAGTTGTATCTAATGAACAAAAACAATTATATATACAACAAGTTAAAGGAGATGAAAATAAATGAAAGTATTTTCTCTCCTGCATGCACCAAGAACCAAATTGATCGATTTAGAATGTTACTTTTAAAGCCTAGCTGCTCCACAGTCACTTTCTTTTTAAACAAAGTCTCCAACCTCAGTAAAACAGTGGATAGGGTGCCCTTTCAGCAATTCAAATCAATAATACCTAAACTTGGTGCCTTGTTGCCTTTCATGAGTTAAATTTGTGTGATTAATAAGCATTTATAGATTCCACTATTATAAGCGAAATTAATAATCTTTTACAAGAATATCCATTAATTAAGATGACATCCTTTAATCTACCTCCTTTAATCTATTTTTGTTATAATATTTGTCAGCAAAAGAAAAAAATTTTATAAGTACCAGAAGTTACAAGAGAAGTACATGAGTGTAAGTGTTTAACATAAGAAATATTATGAATAAAGAGAAAATAAACTTTCACTATGTTTTCATCTCAATCTAAGTAAAACATTACATGTTTGAAGCCAAGATTTCTCAGTTGTTTATTCAAATCTTTACTTATGTATAACTCCAATGAATTAACATTATATGAGTTAATTCAAAATGCCTAGTTATATAAAAATGTGTCAAAGTGGGTAATCTTAAATCTCATAATAAGATTATATAAACAAGTATTATATGTCCCAACAAAAAATTTATCTCCAAGCCCCAAGTCAAAATTTCTGTCATTATTGAATTATGACGTGATACAAAAAAAAAAAGGATAAATGATCTTCATCATCCCTCCTAATATACCCTTTAGGGGCAACAAGAAAATATACATTTTTTTGTCAAAAATTGAATATTAACATTGTGCAATTACAACCACGAAGAACGCAAGACACGAAAACAAAACCATGACTGCCCCATTCTCTTTTTCATTTGGGGTCTGCACCTGAACTGGTGAAGATGAATACTGAAATGAATCATCTTGTGAAATTATTACACAATGGAGTCATGTAAAGAAAGCGTTAAACATAAAGATTTAAATTCAAAACAGAAAAAATAAACCACATCAGCTACTCTTGAAATCATTCCTACTCTTGAAAATAAAAGTAGTGACGAATACGCTAATTACCGAAGTAAAATAGTGAAAAGCGAAGTATTGGTAAGTAGTAACAAAGCATAGTAACATATTCTTACTTCAAATTAAGTAAAATATGCATCCATTGAACAAGTACTAAGTAGTGACAAGGGAGAATAGCACATTCTTACTTCAAATTAAATAAATTCAGCATCCATTGAACAATGCAAGTATTAAGTAGGGACAAGTACGATAACGAAGTAAAATAGTTAATTATCCTTAAAACTCTTTACAACTCGGGACATTGTTTAGTTGATAGACTCAATGAAACATGGGCACTGAGAAATGATGGAGTATATATCCTTTATTTGTTCAATAGCGCCCACATCAAATGCTTCTCAGAGACCTGAATATAATCAAATAACATACATCAAATAAACCTTCATACTTATGGTCCTATAACACCTACAGAGTAGAAACTGTTACTCCATTAATATATACTCCATAGGTCAACGTACAGAATTAATATCAAAATAAATAAATCTTCTCTACGGGGATTATAATTATTATCTGTTAATTAATAGTATCAAGAAAAAAATGTTAGGTTCTAAATACTTACGTACGTTCTCCATCTTAGCTTGATTGTTGTTGCTCTCCAACATCATCCCAAAATGAATATGAGGAAAATGTGCCCACTAAAAATGAAATATTTTCCACTCATTAGATTATATCAAGTGAGTATATATATTTATTTATTGATATACAGATATTTAATCCGGTCCTTACGTTCTTTGCAGCAGTACTGAATGCTTCTCTGTGACTAATATCAGGGTTACTGGCCTTGATCCTCTGAATCTCTTCCCTGCATATTTATGTACAAAAACGTCTCAAACCTGTTTTTATATATGTTTTATCAATTAAACCGAATATTTCACTAATTAATGCATTAGTTACTTTATGAACTGATTGTAAGCAGAAGGTACACGCTGCCTCTTCTCGGGAGCTGAAAAGAGAAAATAACAACTCATCATACATTTTATAATATCAATCACAAGGATTACTACAGATATCTTTTTCTAAAAATAAAAATAAAAATAAAAAAAGTTAAGTCGTTAATTATAATAATTTTGAGAGCAAGAGGGACATATATACACTCACGTCGATTAACAACCCTTTCCTCAGTAGCATGAGTTGTGGGTGCACGCATTGCAATTCTGTTGTTGCATTTGGAGGTGGAACCATTAGTGTCAATCCTATACTCTGGATGATTGCAGTGGTTTGGTGACTGGAAATAAAAGTTAGCAAAAGGAGCATCAATAATCATGTCCTAAATACAAGGAGAAAGGATATTTATTTTATAGTAAACTGTTATTTGTTTAGAGGAATTGTAACCATGATGGTTTGTTCAGGATGGGTAAAGACTAGAATGATGGGCTTCTTTACTTTCTTTTTTCCAATTAAATGCTCTATGTTTTCATCTTTTCATCAATTAATGCATTGTTGGAACTAAAATAGGGCTGGAAGCTTTTAAGTATCAAAAATCACTGAGCAATTACAAACTTCTAAAATGAATGAAGTACAAGTACTTAAAGCTCAGATGACAGCTGTTTAGGTTTAGGAATCTACACCCAAAAAAACAAAAATATATTGTTTGTAAATTAATTAATAATTAATTTGCAACTTTGAATAGTGCTAGAAGACAAAGATCTGGAAAAGAAATCATCAAAATCATGCTAAACAACTTGCTCCCCCATCAAATCATGCTTCAAGGTAAGTATCTCAAAGCCTTGATGAGTTATGGACAGATTCTGACCCCTAGACTAAAAGTGCGAAAAAGAGAAATGAAACATGGCTTTGGTTCATAGGGGCTGCAGGTAGCTAGGGCTTCAGTAATCTTAGGTAGAAATAACAGACATCCTTTCAAATGCTCCACTAAAAAGTCTGAAATCTACCTGAGAGAGAGAAAGAGACTTCGATTTTCTAAAAAAGAATATAACTCCCCAGAAAGAAACCCTAGGATCCAGAAATCAAAGGGCTACCTAGGCTACTGTTTATAAGTATTTATTTTTAGTTAGGTATTTTCATTTATTAGTTCATCACCCCATAAAAGGTTCATTTATTCAAATCTTATGCTTAATTAATTAATTGATAATAGAGCACCTGAACATCTTGCCATGACAGAGACTGAAACGCGGCGGCCATGTTCACGGACCATAGATTGGTGCAATGGCCACATCGAACGGTCACGATGTCAAAGAGGCTACTGCATGGAACACTCACCTGCACATTTTATCATAATATTTCAATTATTATTCTTATTCTACTCTATATGTATAGTTAAATAGTAATATAAGATGAACACAAGAAAATTGAGTAGAAATCCAGAAACTAAAAAAAAAAAAAACTAGATCCCCTAATCATTTCCTTCTCGGGATGATCTGATCTCATTAAATAATTAGAGAGATAAAATAGAAAAGTGGGGTGTTCTGAGTTTTACATAGTTTCAAGGACAATTAACTATTTTACTTAAAAAATAAAACAAATAAAACTGGAAAATTGAAAGCTGCAACAAGCCGGGTTTCTTTAAGCTTTTGTGTTTCTATTGAGCCGAAGAATCCAACTTGTGGGAGCACATGAATAAGTAGTGTAATACTTTTGTGTTATCGACTTTTGGTATAAGCTAGTTAAAGGTAATTTAGATCACAAGTTGAGAAATTAAAAGGGGTGTAAAGGAGTTGTCCTATCAAGACAGTTTCATCATAAACAATGCCTGTTTTGGCGTTTTCAAGAGTGACACCGCTTCATATTTATCCTTACAGCCAGCTAGCACCGTGACATAATTAGAACAACTGTGTGTGTGACCTTGAGGAGAGAAAGACCTTCAGGTTAAGGTTATGACTTTTCTTTCACTGCAAAAGAAGGACTAAAAGAAAAGGTCCATCGATTGAGACCTGACTGTGTAACATGAACGAGGAAGCTAGCTAAGAAAGACAATTAAATTAACTAAAACAACAATAACAAAATAAATAGTAGTTGTGGAAAAGTTGCGGTATAAAAAAACACATCCACTGCTACTCTTTTCAGGATCTGGATGAATCATTTGCTTTTATGCTTAGATATGTTCATATTTATTTATGTAAGGCATTTAAGCACAATATATTTGCTTGCTAGGTATAATTTGAAACAGGAATATTAGCATGCAAGAGCTGAAAATTAGATGTCTCCCACTAGATTAATTGTAAAGAGAAGTTGTCAAAGGAAAGATACCGCAAGAACAATGTTGCAGAATTTGCAAGGGATGTAGCAAAGTTGCTCAGAAGCAACATCAACACTGCAGCTAGACATGTCTCTGAAGCCTGAAGATGGAGAAAGAAGAAGAGAAGGATAGAGAGAAGAAGGTAGCTAGATAGGTATGGAGCTAATTAAACAGTCCTCTCTTGCAATATATAAGCTGAGATCGAAAAAGGCCTTTTATTCTATAGTTGATTATTAGATACTATATCTTTATATATAATTCACAGCTGTAAAACTTGAGGATGGGCCTTGTATAAATAGAAACATAGAGTAAAGAGAGTTAAAAGAAGGAAGTTGAAGAAGGGTTTGTTTGGAATCCAAAGAAAGAAGTGGAATTGAAGAGAGGAGAGAGAGAGCGCTAGAATAACTATCACATTTCCAACATCTCCATGTTTAGTCAATAACATTACACCAAGTAATATATAAATTTTTTTTTTTATTATGTTGCAGTTTTTAAGTGGATTCTTGGGCGGAGTAAGGCTAATGATGATGTATATAAAAAAAGTAATTTTAGTTAGTTAGTGCTCACGGGAGACAGGAAAGGAAAAGATAATGGTTCATAGTTTACAAAGGGAAACCAGATTTAACTGGCCTATAATTCTTCCACATTAAATATAGCTTAATTAGAAAGTAATAAGACTTACATAGATGGCATGTATTTATGCTAAATGCTTATTTTAGTTTGATTGTTTGTGCATTCAGTTACGTATTTATATATGCTTTACTCTTATTATTACTCCCTTATATAGGATATTTACTCGTAATGAGTTTCAGGTATATAGCAAATCCTATATCCACTAGACCAAGAATAATGAAGGCAAGGGTAGTGAAACTAACTCACTAATGAATAAAAGAGAAAGCAGTTTAGTGAGTTGCAAATAAGGCCGTATCATTAATTTGATTGAATTATAATCATTTTTGTACCTCAAATCTGTAGAGTAAATGAACTTTAGCCATTCATCATATTATTTTTTTAGTGCACTAATGGTGCTCCGAGCTCATCGCAAAACACTACTTATAATCCCTTTAAGGTGTAGAAATAATTTAAGTAGGTTTTGCTTTTTTAATAAAGAATCTATATATAAGAATAACATTACCACATTGTATATGTTTACTGAACTCTATCCGGTGTAACTTACTCATCCTTATAGGTGATTCATTTGGAAGACACTATAATTATTTTACAATATCAATGCAAAATCCATTATTCATATTTTATTATTATTGTTTTTTAAATAAAAGTAATACAAATAAATGTATGCACAAACTGTGTATAAATCTTTAGAATGTGGTACATAGATATTACATTATAAATAAAATGATCACTTGATTATGGGGAAAAAGTTAAAAATAAATAGAAATTTAAAGAATCTACATATTAAGTGCATTGTAGTCTCGTAGGGGAGAAAGGTTTTTGGGAGCAATACTAAATATGTAGAATTGATATAATAAAATGCTAATTACGATGGAATGAGAGAGTGACCACTCCGATCCTCAGACATAACCTGCAACACCGCAGCGGACGAGGAGGGCCGATAATTTATGATAGTATCTTATTATGACTTTCTTTCAGTAACATGAGACATTTTTTAATAACGCTTCTTTTTCGTTAATTTTCAAGAAAAACATACTATATTTTTAAGATTTTTGAAACAGCTGCTGACTTTCATGACACAAATATTAATATACGAGAATAATGTATCTCCGAGATAAGTTATTTCCTCCAGCCATTAAAATCGTGACATGTGTACTATTTAATCATTTTCTACAAAAATATTTATAAAATTAAATTAAACAACACACATGTCATTTTTTTACTGACGACTAGAGGAGATAAATTATCTTCTGGTATGACGAGATTCTTTATTCTCTTAATATATCTAGCCACTTTTTCTTTAACGAACAAATAATTCACACGTTCCGTTCATTTAAATAATAAATTAAATCTATAAAAATACTATGCACACATTTAAATGAAAATGTACCCTTCTTAAGGATAATATTTGAATGTTATTATGTATGAATTGTTGCGATATTTTCATTCCAGGAATATAAGTGAGTATGAATATATTGAAGACTTTTAACACAAATTTTTGATCACTTATCACTTCAATGCTAATCTAGGTCAGATCAATATCTCTAATATCATTTATTTGTATTGAGTGAGTCCAAACGTTTTCATTCTTTCCACTTATAGTCTTTGGGTAGTAACAAATATTATATAATATGTACCAATTGGTAAAAAAATTAATAAATAAAATTGTATATTTTCTTGTGTGACTTTGGGTAGTAAGAAGTTCGGGATATCTTTCATTTTCTTCACACGACCTTTTTCACCGCTTTTGTTTCAGAAAATTAATCATAAAACCTAGAGACAATTGCATCAAGTATGCATGAAGCTATTTTTTATTTTAGAAAAAGTTGGAATCCCCCTTCAATAGAATATCATAAAGACATAAAGGAAAAATGCATATATACCCAAGTCGTATCCAATCACCAAATCAAAGATTAGTCACTGTGATATGAAGAAGGGAAAAAAATGAACCGTGTGATTTAGACTTGCGACCTTGCTAGAAACGTTTCCGTCCATAGTTCAACGTTCTTTTGGTAACATAATAACATAAGATTTTAAATCGATTGGTGCCTAAAATGTGTTTTTTTTAAGGAAAAAATTATTGCTTCGGTAAAATAATATGATTGCAGGAAAAGAATGCAAATAACATAAAAAGGAGTTCTTAATTAGTACATATAAAGATACCCAAAGAATGAGAAAGGCACAACATTATTGCTTTCTTAGTATCTCTTCTTTGTCGATTTTGCCATTTTAATAATGGACTCTTCAATTGCCCATTTACCTTCGGTCCCTTTCCATGTCTGGTGACTGGGGTAATAAATACTATATAAGTGACTTTGCCTCAACATCATCTTTTGATATATTATTGAATGTAAATGACTTATCTCCACTACTGGAGAGTCCAGTACTGGAAATGTGAGAGGTGATTTTCAAAAAAATAATAATTTGAAAAAACTAAAAAAATCTAGACCGTTTAGATATTGTTTTTGCCACGTGTAAACATCCAAGCTAGGTATTGTCCTCTCCTGTAATGGAGAGGAGCCAAACTCTTATTGAATAGATGATGGCTACATCTTTTTATTTATTATTTTTAAGTTTTTTCCCATTGGTTTTGCTTTTTTCCATTTTTCAGTTCTTTTTAGAAAATACTTGTTTTTTGGATGAAGGAGGTAGGGCTGAAATGTTGATCTGTCTCAATCTGTGCAAGATTTGGTCTTAGGCCGTCTAGATGGATAGAAAGGTTGAATGTGATATATTTCACAATGAGATGTTTTAATCATGACAAGACATCATGTCAGGTCTATCGTCCCAAACTGACGTGAATTGCTTTAATTTATTCGTGTAAGGGTGGGCACAATGCTTTATGAAGGATGGGTCGTTTTGTCGTCTGCCCAAGCTACTCTAGCTTTATACTAGCTAGGTTTGTTCTTGCTATATGGTAGAGGGTAGCTCACCTTGTTCAGACGGCGTATTCATTTTTGTAGCAATATATATGTTGTTGAGGCTTCATGACCGTTATTTAACATAGGTATATGGTTTTATGGATATTGATTAGGTCATTTAGATTTCAATTGACAATATGAATTATAATATTAATGTTGACTAACATGTATTAAGGTAAGGTGGTGGTTGCTCTGAAGTATAGATTATAAGGTGCTGGACTTAAAAAGGGAAATATATTTTGATCTGTCTAATCAATTAAAGTTGATCATGCTTGTAATTACTCTTATATGTACAGGATAAGGGTTAATAAATTAATGTCTTTATCTATAAGGATATCATGAGACAACATTCGGAGTGAATAGCACAGTAAATTTTGGGTAAATTCAATCTACCTAATTAAGTGAAATGAAGCATTCCCTATGTTCATATTCTCTATTTTCCACTGATATCATAAAAGTAGCTGAAAAAAGTATGAATACGGAAAACAAAGCTAGGCACATTATGATACAATGGGAGGAATCTCTAAGAATACTAATATAAGGTAAATTATAATTGGAGAAATCCAACCTAGATGGAATAGCATTCTGAAATTGTTATATGACCTTTTCAAAAAGTGATTTCTTTATACAAACGCTTGAAGCGTGGACTTGTTGCGAATTGTGTCCTGATGTTTCTAGAGCAAGAATTTGGCATTACTTCAAGAACACGATGAGAGTGAATTATGAATTATTCATCCAAACTTGTTTAAGATACTAGCAAATGGCAAACATAAATATATAATTTTCAGAAAAACCACAACAAACACGGGTTGTTTCTTTCTGCCGTACGTGAAAATAAACATGCAAAAGTGAAATAAACAAAATGATAGCTAAGTAGACCAATGCAACCGTCCCATCACTCTAATAATGTAAACTGTGAAAGACGTTCCCTTGCATGGTTTCAGACATACATGTTGCCTGTTCATCTACTACCTACCTAGAATTGTCTGTCAACGATGCATGCAACTCAATACAGTGTTTGTGTGTGAAGAAATAGATTTAAAATTAAGACAAGAAGTAGAAATGATAAAGAATGAGAATCAAAGCTGAATAATATTTCTCTTTATTTCATCATTGTTGAATGAATATAAAAATTAGGGAAAATTTCTTTTATATTCAACAATTACTAAGAAAATAGGGATTCACTTACTACAAGAGTAAATTTTTTAAACTTATTTCACATCTTAGCCATCAATTATAGAGAAATCTAATGGTTTAAATCTACTATCTAATTCAAACCATTAGATTTCCTTATAATTGATGCTTAATATGTGAAATAAGTTTTTTTAAACTTACTTTTGGAGTAAGTGGATTTCATCCCTTACTAAAATAGAGAAGTCAATTATCTTGACACTTGTATTTATAATTAAGGAAGATTATTCATACTCTTTACCATACGTGCTAGTTTTTTTTGGGTCGAGGAAAGCGTTTATGCAAAATTCTAACAAGTAGTCATATTGTGTCTAATAGCTGTTAAGTCATGTTGTGAATGGATAGGGTGAAATGAGGTGCGAACAGGTGGTGTCATTATTTTGAGCTCTAATTTTTCACATTGTATTTGATACCATAAATATTTATCTTTATCTCTCAATTTATACCTGTTATATATATACATACATTTATCTAAATACAGGAATTAATGAAACTTGGCATCCAAATTATGGGAGTATATCTATCCCAATGACGATTAATCCTCCAATTAATCGGGCAGATCCGTACACGGGCTCGTGGATACATTTTTCGGCTTGGTCCACTTAGAATAAAAATATAATAAAAAAGATAGAAATTCCAATCCATCACTTTAGGAATTCGTAAGCCCATCAGTAAGGCGCTAAGGCCCATGGAAATCAAGGAGCCTAGAGCAAGAGATATACACAATATAAATGGGAATATGAATATAAAGTTGGACTATAATAAAATTTGATTGAATATCTATATATAGAAAGAACACATGTAGTGGAAGTTATTTTGAGGTAACATGAATTTATCCAAATGATTTAAGTATGTGATTCTTGCACGGGCTGTTCTTGTATGGTATACAAACCCCGAGCCAAATTAATTAATAATTAAAACCCATATATATTTAGATACTTGAGGGTGTAGATAGTGGTACAGTGTAATAAGGAAATGCTTCAAGACACGAATGAGGTGACCCTGAAGGCAAAATTAAAGTGATATCTCTATCAACTAAAAAATGAAGGAAAAAATGTGGTGTAGCTTCTATTCCCTCAAAGTCCTTTAAGCTGAACGACCAACCCTGTCAATGAGGTCCACTTCTGAAATGCACTAGCCGAAGACACAAAAGCAACTTTGGATGACTCAACATCATTCTCAACAACTGCCAGGAATAAGAATTAGCATTTGTTTAAACAATTATATGTTATGATGTCCCACAATATGGACAAGATGTTTGATGCAACAAACCTGATGAAATCAATGAGGCTAGTGAAGAATTGAATGCATTCACCTCGGTCTTTTCTTCAGCACTGGAGCTCAGCTATCCAAATATTTGCAAGGAAAATATCAAAACCTTCAGATTTTCAACAAATTTTCCATTTCTTGGTCTAACTTTTATGATGAAATATTTCATTGCAATCATTTTAGAAATTAGATTTACCTTTGTCAAAGCTATAGTAGCTTTTTGGACCCAATCTGTATCAGTGCCTTTCCCAAGGACAGAACTAGCTGTAGGTAGATCATTCTTCTCAATTGCTTCACCAACTTTGCTCAGTTTGTACACTACATCCTGAAGGTATCCTGCAAATATTCAGTTTTCAGTCATAACTCACTTATACAATTTGTCCTAACTGAATTTGAGAACTCAGTGCAAAATAAGGCACCCTTTCAACTAATCTCTATTCTATTACTTTTACTTTATTCACTGAAGCTATAACTACTTACAACTAACAAGCCTTACAGATGCAGAGATCAGATAAAACTTGCCTCTGAATTTTTAATTCTGATGGACAAAATAACTTACTAACAGTTCAATCTACGCTTGGCATAGTGTCAAATATAAGTAACATGGAATTATTGTGCATTTGATATTCTTAAGAATGTGCTGCTATATGGTACATTCTTTTTCCATTTGATTGAAACCCTCTACAATTATGGTAACTATTCACTACAAGCCTCTTCAAACCCTTAAGTTTATCAATCTAACTGAAACTTTGTTGTCATCCTAGTGAACCAAGTCAACAAGTTTAAGAAGAAAACAATACATGAAAATGATATTAATATATCCAAAAACACATAATAGGGCATAATAATATTGCACTTTATTTCATATCTGTACCACATTCACACAATAATGAAGGGAAAAGCAAAAAAGGTCATTTTGCAAGATCAGACCTGTTTCTTTGATGGATGAACTGATCACACCTTGTCTCTCAAGTCTTTTCTTTCTGTCCATCTTTACTTTTTCCAAGAGCTCAACATCATCATCTGCTTCAAGTATTGCTGCTTTAGCATCAAAGCAATCCTTACCAGCCAATTTAAGCACAAAGCTGGTGAGAAAGCTAATATATACGCCTCTTTTGGTTACACTTGGAGGATGTTTTGCTGCTTCATTAACTGCTTTGCAAATAGTTAATTGTCTTTTCACACTGACATATGTTGGTGTTACTGCTGCTAATGAAAAAGATGGCGAGGATGATGATGAAAATGGTACAAGGAATGGATTAGCAGTTGAGAGAAAATTTGTTGCCATGTTTTTTCTTCCCAATTTTCTTTTGCTGTATTTTGTTGGGCCTGAAAAATTTAGAAGACATGACAACTTGGAACTTTCCGAGGATAAGGTTGCTGGATTCTGTAATCTGATCCAATCATTTTTTAAGATCCTTTTGACTTGTTTTATTCCCCTTCCAAACACTCCAAATGAGTGAAAGGATGCAAATTGACCATGGAGGCTGGCCTGTATTTTTGTCCCATCTGCCACATATTTCCGGGCCCAACTGATACTGGATTATAAAAAGAAATGAATAGTTGAAATTTATTTTATTAAAAATAAGTTAAAATCAGGACCGTTGAATTTTTATTTTTTCCATATGTCATAATCCTACTATGGTAATGGACTCTTCAGTAACGGAGATGATACAAATTCCATTTTTCCAGGTCAATTACTTAGGAAAATAAAATGATAGAAAAGTTGAGAGAAAAGATTATTGTTACTTTGATAATGAAATTGACATGTATTGTATTTTACTTTTTTTTGGAAAAAATAGTAATATTTTAAATGTACAGGGAGTTAGTAAGAGAAAAATACTAAACTTAATTTTTTTCTCCCAATATTTGAGGCACAACAAAAAGGGGCTGGAACTGCCATTTTTTCTTTCCTTATATTTATTGAATATTTGAATACAACCAAACTATAAATATTCATTGTTTTTATGAATGGTACGTTTATCTTCACTATTATGGAGAGAGTGATAATACAGATGAATAACTAATAATATAAAAATAAGGAAAAAAAACCCAATATTAATAAAACTAAAAAATTGAATGATTTCTTTGACTTTTGTAAAACAAGACTTGAGTGTCTGAGACTCATAAAAAACGGATGAATAATTAATAGATATTACTACAACATTTCAGCATTTAATTATTTTTATTTAATTCATTTGATGCAGGACTTATTCCCAAATCTTCTAATTAATAGTCATAAACATGTGGAATATTAACTTATTTCCATTTGATTATTTTTCTTTTCAAAGAAAAATCCATAGCAGATATATATTACAGCTTATTCTTTAAGTGTAAAGCTTTTTAGGGTAGTCCATAAATCATTCTTAATTTCTATTTTTTTTTGGTATTACAAATGTCCAACAAGATCAAATTAATATTGGAAATGACACACTTGTAAGTTTGAAAGAAATGGAGGGGAAAAGAAGAAAAGAAAGAGCATTGACGAATAGAATAATCCTACACTCTATTATTATTATTATTATTCTGCACCTTTTCTCTCTTTCATTTCTCTTTCTCCTCTTCAACTTCCAATTAATGGAAGCGTTATGAGTAACTTCTTCTTTCTTATGCCATGCCTGAACAAGAGGAAGCACTGTATTCAACCACACAACAACGTTTCAATTTCAAATTTTGACCCACTTCATGTCAATTCACTTCCCTCGTCCCTTTCTTTTCTTCTTTCTCTTCTTCCCTCCATTTGGTACTTTCTCTTCTCTATCATATTTATCCTAAAGCTCTAACTTTGTTCCTCTTCTTTTGTATATTGGATTTTCATTACTTTCTACCATTTGGTATGATCGTGGAATTGCTGTTTATACTGTTTTGTTGACTCTTGATTTGAGATTTCATTCTTTATTATCTTGTTTTAGTTTTCTTAGTTTTTGGGTTCTCCTCTGGCTTGCTTTCTTTTTACAGTCATATCAAATTTCCCTCCTTTTTCTCAAGACCAAACTTTTTATTCTTTCTTTCAGTGTTTTCTTTTTCTTCTTGGGATAGGTTTAAACTGTTTTTGTTTTTTAAAGCATATCTATATTTGCTTACCTTTTAAGCTATTGTTATTATAAAATTGATAAATGTTTTTTCTTTCGAATTTCACATGGGACCACTGTTTCTTACATATGATCAATATTCCAATCCTATCTATTCGTATTTATGATCATAATTGCCTTTTCCTTTGAGTGTTTCTGTAAAGGTTAGCTTGTTGTACTGTTCTGTGTATCTACTTAGTACCAATTTTGTTCATATTAATGTTCTTGATCAACTAATGATAGGTCTACGTAAGTAGCTTTGCTAACATGTGTTTTTGTCAGCTACATCATGTTAACTTGGCTCATGTTTGGTTTCCAGCATCCTTAACGGTGCAAGCATTCACTGGAACCTATGGTATAAATTATGGGAGGATTGCAAATAATATCCCGTCACCTGATGAAGTTGTTACTCTTCTCAGAGAAGCAAAAATAAAAAATGTTCGAATTTACGATGCTGATCACAGTGTTCTCAAGGCCTTCAGTGGAACCGGGCTTGAAATTGTAGTTGGACTAACCAATGGACAGTTACAAGACATGAGTGCGAATGCAGACCGTGCTTTGAACTGGGTGAAAGACAATGTGCAGTCATTTCTTCCTGGCACGCACATTGTTGGAATTGCTGTCGGCAATGAAGTTTTGGGTGGGGATGACCTTAGTTTGTGGGGATCTCTATTGGGTGCTGTTAAAAATATTTATAATGCTACGAAGAAACTTCATCTGGATGAGATGATTGAGATTTCTACTGCAAGCTCATTTGCTGTTTTTGCGGATTCATACCCTCCCTCCTCTTGTAAATTTAAGGATACTGTTAGTCAATATATGAAGCCCCTATTGGAGTTCTTCTCACAAATCGGCTCCCCTTTTTGTTTGAATGCTTACCCTTTCCTAGCCTACATTAGTGATCCAGAACATATTGATATAAATTATGCTCTTTTTAAACCAACAAAGGGAATTTATGATCCAAAGTTTCGTCTGCATTATGATAACATGCTTGATGCTCAGATTGATGCAGCTTATGCTGCTTTGGAGAATGCTGGATTTTACAAAATGGAAGTCATAGTTACTGAGACAGGGTGGGCCTCTGTTGGTGATCAAAATGAAGTTGGAGCAAATGCAACTAATGCAAGGACATATAATTATAACCTTCGTAAAAGGCTTGCAAAGAAGAAAGGAACCCCACACAGGCCAAAAAATGTCGTGAAGGCTTACATTTTTGCAATTTTTAATGAGAATTCAAAGCCTGGGCCAACCTCTGAGAGGAACTTTGGACTATACAAGGCTAATGGGAGTATATCATATGACATTGGGTTTCATGGACTTAATGCTGGAGATTCATCTCATTTATCTCTTAAGGTACCATATATTTCATTTGATGCTATATTGTTTCTTTTAAAGCTCATTTAGAAGTTGACACTTGGAGAGCAAATATTTTCCCATAGCACTTCTAAATAGTTTTTGTTCAATACATGGATAAGTTATTTTCCTACATTAAAGATTTATACTTCTATCTGGAATTGAAAAAGGAAGGGAAATGGTATATTTCTTAATTACTTATATATCACCTTTTGTAGCTAGTCTAGTTGCAGAACCAGAACCCATGCTCTATGGTTTTTAAAATTCTGAATATATTCAAGCTATGTGAAATGGTGTAGACGCTAAAGATATCAAGCCACTCCTAACATCATGATAATGGTTGTTGGTTGTGCAACCAGTGATCATATCTGAACTCTGAAGTTTATTTAAAATGCTTTGGACTGGTTTGTAACTTGTAAGGTGCACATTTCTCTTTGATAATATCCTAACTTCCAATTGTTTGTGGATACATTACCTTAACTAAATTATATAACTCACCCTTTTCACCTCCTTCCTTATAATTTGTATCTCAGGAAATTTTCATCTCATAAAAGTGGTCAATCTAACAATGGGTTAAAAGGCATACACTTTGAGAAAGTAGGAATGTTTGTTTAATAGAATTGCACTGCCTCTGCAGATCATCGTCATAGTTTGTGAACGTTATATTAATTACTATGTATTGCTTCCAGAGGGGCAAAGGTAGAGGTGGTTAGATAATGGGTGGCCCTTTTCCTCAGTCATTTTTTTGGTACAGACATAATAATGTTATCATAAATCATGTTTATTGACCTCGGATTATGCATTTTCTTACAACCTCTCCTTATGGTGCTTATTGGTTCCTATTTGATTTTACTTGGCAGAATATAAATAATCCAGGTTTGTGCCGGTCCTATGCCATGGTATTCTCTCTATCTGCTTTGATATTGCTGATTTTGTGGAGTTAATGATACTGATATCTAATGGCATCAACTGCCATGCCAAATCAGTTCCTGCTAATGATGGGTAACGCTTGGACTCAATTCTTGTCTCAGTGTAGATCAAAATTATGCCATTAGTTGTCATATTTCATAATGCAATATCTATATTGTCAACACATCATTATTCATTTATATACTAATCATTACTGACGGTTAAACAACAAAATAAAAAAATTAGGAGTGGATGATTTCAGAGTAATCAATTGTCTGTGTGTTTCAATAATAATATTTACAGTCCAACGTTAACTTGATGACACATATTTCAATGGGAGAATAACAATGATTGTTTAATTGAATACGGTAAGGAATATAGTTGCAAAAAGGACCTCTATTTCTCAAGTTCTAAAGCTCAATTCGTTTGATAGTGGCAACCTTTTACGATTTAACTAGTGTAATCACTCGCCTTTTAAGTTGTATATAATGAAAATTATACAAATTTAAAGATAAATTCAAAGAATGGGTTGGTTCGGTGATATATGGTTTTACTATATTTTCACATATCGTACAAGGCCAAAAACTCTGATTACTGGGAGCAAGTGTCACTTGTTGGGGAAGGACACCTACATATTCAAGATTTTCTTATTCATAGGCTGAGTGTCGATATTTAGTTTAAAAAAACATGATGTTATTAGCCCCATTTCTTTCATAAGCACACTCCCTCTTTTTGAAGTTGTTCTTCTAACATCATTTGATTAGGAATGTTTTTGTCATTATATGTAATCATACTAGGATTATTTGCTTAGAAGAATCTTCTAAGATACTAGAAAGATTTACATCTTGAAGATAATTGAACATTAACAATGCTTATGAAGTGTTAGCCTGTTTTCAACACAGAAAGCAGCTGCAATAATTTATCTTCTCAGACACAAACAGGGGATTCCTGATACACAAGACCAATAAGAAAAGATGGCTCAATTTAGGAATGTGTCAATTATTGTGGTAGTTATTGTGGCTGCATTGTTACTACAGAGTTGTTATCGGGTATAAAGAACCAAAGTTTTGATGTGATTTGGTAGTTGTCACAGTTGGAGATGGTTTTTGCTGTGATGGGATGTACATGGCAATAATTAAATTTCCATCACTTGGTTTAAAGAAGATTCCAAAACCATGTTATGTTACATATAATCAATTTACTTGAAAACTTGGCAGAAACAAGCTTAACTCTCCTACAAATTGGAGTTTAAAAACTCAAGGCATGGTCAAACACAGTTACACAGCACAACATGATTAAAGTCAAATTACATATACCTCCCTAAGTTTTAATTAAATTATACGAACCACCCTTTTTTTTTTTTTTTTGCATCTACACAAACCTCCCGTCATTTGTATGTGCACGTTACACAAACTACCCCTGCTGTTAGTTGACCGTTAAATATTAGTAGCATGTGCATATCACATGTTATTTAATGAAATATTATGACAAAAATACCCTTTCAGACTTCATATAAATATGTTTCAATATAATGCTCACAACTTGTTTGATAAAATGCTTAAAGAATTATAGTCAATATTAATCTAATATATAATGCAAACACATTTGTAATATCAGTCTTTTTTGTAATACATAATAGGTGTATGTATGCATCTAGCCCTGGGTGTAAGCCGTGTGTTAAGTGCCCCATTGTCACTTTACAATATTTTTTGTAACTGAGAAATCTCTGCATTTTTATACTTCATTGTTACTTTACAATATTTTTTGTAACTGAGAAATCTCTGCATTTTTATACTTTATTGTCACTTTACAATTTTTTTTGTAACTGAGAAATGTTATATTGGGAAATATAATGGATGTTTATAACATATTGAGAAATGATGAATCCATGGAGTTAAAAGATTTATGTACTTAATCTTCCAATAAAACATCTCTTTTTTATTCCTTATCATAGATGTTAAACATGACACAAACAGAATACAATAGAAAATAAATAAAAAACATAAAAGATGAGAATAAAGTAGAAAAAATGATAGATGAAAACAATAGAAAACATAAGAATACAATAAAAAATGTGATATAGTTTCTACTCACCTCTTAGCTTTAGAATAATCAGTTTCCCAATTTGATTTTGAGTTTTTTGAATCCTAGTTTAAGGAAGATGATGTACTGTGTTAAAAGAAAAGAGAAGAATTATGTTTTTAAAATTAATGGTAGTTTAGCATTTTATTCTGTCAGTTTAACTTTTGATTAACAATGTTAAATGGAGGGGAGGTATGTGTAATTTACTCTAAAAGATAAAACTATAGCTTTTAGTCGAGATGCAACTTTATTTCCTTAATAGAATCACAACAAGGCTCAATCATCACCCTTAACCTGTCATCCAGAACTATTTTTAGGAGATTTTTTATAAAAAAAACTGGAAAACATAGCTTCTCATCAAAGCTAAATTTCATATATTTTCAGCTTTTTTTACTTTATTAACAGCTCAACTATAAACAGCAGACTTTTTTTTTCCCAACAAAATTAAAGGTTAAACAAAGAGGCCTTATTTTGAAAATTCACAGAACCTCCCTCTCAGCTTCACTTGAAAGTTGAAATTGGAGGGCCCATTTAGACTTTGGAGGCTAGCTCTAGTCATTGAGTCATAGAAGTTTAATTAAATACAAACAATGGGCAATGAGCAATGGTCAGAAGATGATACTTGGGCCGAGGGGGCTAATCTTGACTGAGAACAGAAATTCCAGTTAGCAGATTAAAGTCTTAGCACACTGAACCAGGGTAGTTAGCTGTCATATTTTTGCTATGCATCACATTTTAATTAGAGCTTTCGCATGGGTTTATATCACATGATTTCTTTTAGACACCCCATTTTAAAAGTTCACAATTTTATTTTGATCTTTTGAGAGCCAAGCAAAAATTAAACAAAACAATATATGATTTTATAAACATCTCTCATTTGCAGCAATGCAATTAAAAACTCAATGGCAGCTTCTAGAATTTCTCACAAGCAGAGCTACACATAAAGAAAGTCTACAAAAATGATTCAGCAACATTTTGGATCATCTCGAACTGCTAATGCATATATGATACAACAGGAAAGACTAACTACGAACCTGGCCTTTGGGATATCAGTAAACTGATTGGATGGGACAGAGCTACTCAGCTACACATAAAGTCTACAAAAAAATGATTCAACGACAATTTGGATCATCTCGAACTGCTAATGCATATATGATACAACAGGAAAGACTATCTAAGAACTTGGCCTTCGGGTTCTATCAGTAAACTGATTGGATGGGACCCCTAGATACCGGCAAAATTGCCCATCTTCCTCACCATTACCTACTGGTGCTTTGCGTTTCTGCAAAGTTGCCTCTATGTTCTGATCTTCACCCTCTGCATTATATTTAGTATAAATGGCGGAGTCAATAGTACCATATCCTAGTTCCCTAGGGTAAAAACAGAGCTCTTTATTTTTCTGACTAGAGAGATGATTCCATTTTCTGGAGTCCTGAGAAGCTCCTACTCCAACATCGTCCATTTCATATGCCAAGCAACCTTTTCTGCTCATAGCTGGATGCAAAGATTGACCCAACCTCAGAGATAAATCACATAACCTGTCTGGAGGCTCCTGATGAGTGCCAACAGCAGTTTCTTTTGCAATTCTGTTTGGAACATGTTGGAACCTACCATGGGGGAAGTTATCCATTCGACCGATCCCAGATGCCTCAGGGATTGGAGTCATTACTGGTCTGCCAACAAAGATTGTTTCTAAACACGTTTTCTCTAGGTTGGCCGTCCTTAACTGAGGCTCTTTAGCTTCATGGCCATAGTACAAGGGGTAAACTGAACCAATGTTCACTGAGGATTTGGTTTCTATTCTCAATGGCTGCTGGTGTTGACCAGAAGGAAAACTGTCTGAGAAGGGGTAGTTACGGGAACCTACCATTCTACTATTTTGGTGGGCATGCTGGTTAGAATCTGATACAGGAATTCCGGACACAATAGAATTTGTGACTTCTGCATAGTTTAAGGGATTCCCCCCAGCAGGTTTAGGAGGCCCAGAAGGAGGAGGTTGTTGAGTTCTGGGAGCAAGATAAGTCCTGGGATTACTGTGTCGATCACTTCTCGGAGTTCTCACAGGTTTGCAGCCCAGGTTAAGTGCAGCTGATCAGCACAAGTTCCATACCCAAAAACCAAAGAAATAAATAAAAGCACACATCACTGGCAGCTCAAAATAACTAGTCTTGGAGTCTACAATACTCAACATTCTACGCTCATATTCCCAAATGACACAAAGTAACGCATCAAGATTAAATTTTGTAACAGAGTCCAAGAAGTGGATCTGAGAAATTAAGAGTACCTTCAACACATGGGGGCAAAAGGTCTCCAGTCTCTGTGGTCTGGTCTATCCTTATGATTGTGCTAATGGCATCGTTGAGGCGTTCCCAGAGTGTATCAACATTGAGATACTCTTCCTGAAGCAAAAATACAAAAGCAAGAAAATTAGCAAAAAGGGATTTATACCATAGAGCAAAAATACCCACATTCGTACAAGTATTTGTGAAATATAAAAACCTCAGAAATTGCTTTGGAGTACAAAATTTCTTCAGCTTTGAGAACAACAACTGGGAGCTTCTCTTGCCATTCCTTGTTCTTCTTAGTAGCAGGACTGTGAGCGTCATTGACAACCCTAATCAAACACGTGGTGAGCAATGAAGAAATGAACAGAATGCAGAAGCATAAATAGAAGGGGAAAAGGAAGACCCAGAACCTGAAAATCTGTTGAATGATGGAACCTCTCAAGGGTTGATGGCGCTCACTATGCCAAGCTCTCCTCACACACTCGTAAGGCCTTGGCCCTGGCCGTGGCATCTTCAAAAAACAACACACTCACACAACACACAACACACAAAAATATGTGAAGAAGGAAATGGAAACAAATAATTGAAAAGGGTTGTTTCTGTGTGTTGGGTCGAGAGGAGCTTACATACAATACTGTGCATATACAGTGGCATAAGTGGTCTTCTCTCTCTACATGGGACTTTGTTTTGTTTTGTTTTTTTAATGTTCAATTAGTACTTACTACTTGCTTTGCCATTTCTCTCTGTTGCCATTTTGTAATGGTATACTTACCTCACTCCCAATACTATTACCATAGTATTTTGTTTGTTGTTTGATGGATTCTTTTGCATTTGTTTGTTCCAGTGGCAAGGTTATGTTACTATCAAAAGCTACCTGCATAATAATGTCCATTAAATTTCTCCCTCCCAATGTCACCCTTGTTTCTTTAATAATAATACTATTCTGGCTACAAAATTTTAACGAATATAAATATAAGTTATTTTTTAATATAAAAACGAATAGTTGGGTACGTGCATTATCTATCCCCAAACCATGTATATTTCCCGACACAAATTTGGACATGCCAGCATATATGTAAACAAAAGTCACAACCCTTCGACCACATTCAACGCTGTAAGCAAAATGACAAAACCCCATCTCATATCAACTTCATTATAAAGTCATGTAACCATAGACAATCTGGTTAGATCAGTTTCCTCTTAATGAACTCACTGTTACCTTATCTACCCAAAAAATATAAAGCTAGTAGTGTTTTTTCTCCTTTACCTTTTAATCCCCAAAAATTCTTTTAACCGCGGGGTTAAATTTTGGTTCAGGATCATGATGGCCATGCTTTTATTTTCGGCACTACTCTATTGATGTTTCAGCTGATCTGCCACTTAAGGAGTCCACATGGGTTTCTGTGAAATTGTAATTTATAAGTCAAATTTGATGAACATACTAGTATTATATCTAGTTATTATATATTATTCATAATATTTGTGACATTGATGGGTACAAAATGAGTGCTGTAAATAACGTGGTGAAAACAGCCTTAGACACAAACACTGACGCTGTATGGGCCTTCCCCACTCCTTCATGTCACGTCCACTCTTGACAATTGCTCTACAAAGCCAAACTCTTTTTTTCAGTTTTCTACTTCCATCTTTTGCTATCCCTACTTTTTCAACACTAGTCTAAGTCTAATCCCCCCTCACCGCATTCTTCTCTCTCTTCTTCCTACTTTACAATCGGAACAATAGATGCATCATGTATGTCATATCAGTCATGTGGTGAGTAGGGGTTGCCCCAGCTTTTGTTGCCATTCAATTCATTTTGATGCATTTATGGCCGGGGTATAAGCTAAATAGTACAGGGGATAAAGACAAATGTGGCAAAGAAAGCAACCACTCTTTGCAGTCACCAAGGGTAGGGTAGGGTAGAGATCCTCTTGTATAGGAGCAATATTATGAGGGACAACTATACATTACTTTCTTAGCTATAGATTAAAATATACCCTTAATTATACACACAAAAACTAAAATTATTGTTTTGCTCATTTTTCTAAGTTTTATGAGTTTAACCTAACAATAACTTAGTTGGGTCAAGTAGTGATAGATTTTTCAAATGTTCATTCTTTAAAAAAATATCATATAAATGTTCCAACATTAGTAGAATATGATAATTGTTATCTCATATAATAATATTTTTTTGTATTACCAATGTATCATTTCACCTTATGGGTAATTAACTAATCACTTTCGAGATATGTTGCTATCCAACCCAACAAATGTCATTCACATGAATCGAACACTTAATCATTAAGACATTCTGAGAATCTAGCAAGGTCTTATACTACTAAAGCAACAATTTGTTGGTAACATGTAAGTGATGCAAGGATATTTGAAATCAAAAGCATGGCGCCTCAGCGGCCCCAATCACAAACACGTACAGCACTGGCAAGATTAAAATTACATAAAAAATAACTGAATATCAGAGATGCGAGCTAAATTTAGCTGGGAAAAATACAAATATAACAACTAGTTCACTACATATAATTTTCTTTAAAAGAATATACTACACAAATAGAGGAAGACAAAACAGCAAATAAAAAAATGACAAAGATACTCCACTCTGCAACGCGCCAATCGAACTTGCACTACGAAACTTGAGTAATAATCCTTCATGAGTGAACATACTCTGAATATTCCATGAAGCATAACTTGATTAGGAAGCCTAGTTACAAAAGGATTGATTATCCTAAAAGTATAGAGATCTAAGTTCCGCAGCTTCCCCTTGCACAAACCAAATAGAGGCAACACAAGGGGCGGGATCATATGGAATCAAATACATACTGTCTGAACTCTTTTGAGAAGTAACCACATAATGCACCGTCACCTTTGTGTCTGCTCTGAAGGAGTAGCACCTGAAGTAGTGCTAGGCCCAGCCGCACCATTCTCACTTGGAAGCGGAGAACCCCATCTTCCTTCTGATTCTAGTGGTTCAAGTACATGTACTCCTCCATCTGTAAGTCCTAAGGCGAATTGGTTTGGTTCAGAAGGATGTGCAGCAATCACAAGAGGATGCACTCTCAAGCTGTCAAAAGAATTTTGTTACATGTGAGAAGAAAATTACAATAATAAATATTTCCTGATAATTGATAATAAAACAAACCTTGGGTTGGGTTGGAAATAAGCAGTTTGATGTATTCGACATCTTAATCTGAGATTTGAGGCAGTAAGAACGCCAACACTTCCATCTTCAAAGCTTACATAAATTGATTGACTATCACATGAATATGTAGCATGTGTGATTGGACCACTAGCTTCTCGGGGCACCCACTAGTGCAAAAATGAAATTCCAGCATATGTAAGATTAGAGATCACATGGAAATGCACAAGCCACATGGAGCTAGAAATTAAATAAACACACAATGCACTTTACTGAAAAAGCAAACAAATGCATAAATTCAGATTTGTGTATGTATATATAACTAGCAACCTGCTTTAGGCATTCCAATTTTGGTGCCTCATACATGGCAATCTGAGTTTCATGCACGGCCAGTAAATGTGTCTGGTCTAGATGAAATTGCACACGAGTATCTGCAAGAGGTGCTGGTGCTCGCCCACTCGGCATTTGTAGGAATTTACTTGTTTGCTTTTCCCATCCATCTGTGTTCCAAACACACAACTGTTGGACATAAAGAAAATAAATAAATGCATTACTATTGATTTCCACTTGATGCTGGTAACAATGATTGATTATCAACATTACACTTCCGAAAGCAGTCATTCTAAGAAACTATAGGTAATTACTAGTTAGTATAATAAACAAAGATGTGCACACACAAGGAGACAAACCATGTGAAATCTCAAGTTTGCAAAATATGTAAGTGTTGAACACCACTGGATTCTCCCAGCAATGATTGATTATCAACATTACACTTTCGAAAGCAGTCATTCTAAGAAACTATAGGTAATTACTAGTTAGTATAAGAAACAAAGATGTGCACACACAAGGAGACAAACCATGTGAAATCTCAAGTTTACAAAATATGCAAGTGTTGAACACCACTGGATTCTCCCAGCAAATCAAAAAGCAATGTTCTTCCGTAAAGATGACTTTTTAGCTTTTAGCTAAATGCTACACTCATGGGTGATGGGGTCATGGCAAGAGAGTCGCAAGTTAAAACTCCTTACCTGAGAGTCAGCTCCAGACGATACAAGCACATTTAGAACATGTGAAAAAGCAAGCCCAGTAATTCTCTTCTGATGACCTTTCAGCTTGGTTTTGACCTTGATAGAAACAAAAAGAAATGATAAGTCACAGGTCATTTTTTTTAAATACCAAAAATATAGCAAGGGCGGTCCAATGCACGAGGCTCCCACCTAATGGGGTTAGAGTAAAGTATATGTAAACAGTCTTATCTCCGCAAGCAGAAATGTTATGAAAGTGTGAAACTTAAGTAAAGAGAGGCTTATGTCATTGAAAGAAAGAAAAATGAAACTTGATTGACAGCTTTAGGCTATGCATAGAGTAGTACCTCATCCACTCGAACATTATAAATTTGTATGGAAGAGTCATCCATGCCGATAGCAATAATATTGTTGTCCTGAGGATGAAATGCAAGAAATGTAGCTGCTGGTGGTGGTGGCATGAATGTTGTCATCGTCTGCAGTTAGGATTCACATAAATTAATACAATTGTAACATACAATTTCCAAAAAAAAAATGAGTTCTAGAAATTCTAAAATAAACTAATTAACTTAGTTGATTATTTAGTAGTTAGTACGCTGCCATATAAGTTATGTGGAGTTGCAATTTTTTAACTAACAGGAGTTTGTCCATTTTAGCAACAATGCTGAAAGGTCAGAGAGGATATAGGAGAGAAAACATGTGAGGCTCTGCCAACTATGTAGCCAAGTTGTTGATTTATTATTTCTTGCAACATAATTCAAATTAGCTGGTTCTATTCTTCATTCCAATCATGGCCATTAACAACCTTGGGAGTCATGGGATGGTAGCATTTATTGCTTATAAGAGTGAGATATAAAAATAGATGATGATAAAGATTAGAACATGCTATCGTGGGCACCCAAGTGAACCAGATCATTAGACACCACTAGCACTGTTATACTGAGGAGCAAGGACAATCATTTAAGCTCACTACGTTTATTCTCTTTATCTCTATCTATTGAAGGATCATAAACGAATAACCAGTAAAATAAAGTTTTTCAACAAATAGAATTACCTACTAAGAAAGAAGTTCAATAATTCCCTACCTTAGTTCATACATTAAAATAGAGTTACCAACAAAAAACAATGTTCAATAAATCCTAAACTTAGTGCATACATTAAAAGAAAAACATTAAAAAAACAATTAAAAATAAAAAAGAAGTCACATACCTTGAATGTCATCATATTGAATAGGGAAATTTTCCCCCCTGAGGCTGACATAACATATGAGTCATTCTTTGAAAGTGCAAAACATGACACAGCTTCCTCTGGGTTAGTATGACCAATATCATTAGTCATTAATATTCCACTAGATGGTTGCCATAGTTGTGGTGGAGTACTTGCATTCGCCTGTATATGAAATTATTGTTAATAACAATCTTACAAACATTAACATGTTAAAAAAATGAAAATATAAATAATACCAAAGCTTGTGAACATTAGCTCCATTACCTTCCCTGAAGGGTTCCGATCATTTCTCTGCCATTTCCAAAGCTTGTGAACAGCATTTGCTGCCAATGCCAAAATGGCAACCCCTTGATTTGTATAAATTAACCTTGAAATCTGAAGCAATATTCAAAGAGTAGCATTGTGATGGTTCATTAATTTCTATGAGCTCCCATATCATGCATATGTTTGTTGATGAGGGATATAGGTCCCTATTTTGCACAAATGTTGTAACTAAATTGGGGAAGCAGATCATGCATACATTGATGATAATAGAATACAAGCTTATGCATCTGCTTTGACTATCAATAAAATGAAGAACATATACAATTTAATATCAAACTATACCCTCGTTGATGATAAACTGTCAGGGAGTTTTGAAGAGCGGCATTGTAATGGTTCAGTAATTTCAGTCAGCTTCCATATCCTAGATTTTTCGACAGCATCATCGACAATTCTGGGTTTGACATCAGCTAAACTTCGGGTATCATTATTCTACAGGTACAAGAGGATAATACATTATCGAAACAGTAAAAAAACAAATTGAAAATACATACATTGACAGATTAATTACAAAGATATTTGAGAAACTCACAATCCCAACCATGACTGGTGCTGGAGGGGCTCTATCAGCGAGGCTTGCTCCAACAGTTACATTGGTAGAAGGAAAAGTGCCAATTGTAGGTGCCTGCGTAAACATGCAGGATTCAAAAGATGTACTTGCAGGGAGAAGCCTTTGTTAATGTTTACTGAATTTGAATTACTTTACCTTCACAACTGCTGCAGAAGCTACTCTAGAAGCATCATATGTACGATTCTCCACTGTCCGAAGCAGCTTAATTCCTTCTGTGTTTGCTAAAATTTTAATTCCACTATCATTTGTGGAGACAGCCAGAAGTATCCCTTCCTTGTTAAATCTAATACAAGGAGAAGCCTGCAGGTTACAAAGACATCTATTACTGTGCAATGAACCTAAAATTAACATCAGATAAACAAAACATGATGTTAATCCAAACCGGCAATCCGCCCTCTCCATCAACACTAGTCAACAAGTTGGTACTATCCATGTCCCAGAATTTGATCATACTCTCATCACCAGCAGCTAAGAACCGATTCTTACTGGTATCAAATTTCACAATACTGACAGATCTCTTCCCGAGACCATGATAAGTACGCTTCACAGCTCCTTCACTTTCATTCCATTCCACTAGAAATGACTCCCCTTCTTTGTTGGTGCCACATGAGAACAATCTATGAACCATAGGTAGATAAGAATAAAATTCTAAACCACAATATCATGCAGCAGACAAAATATGAAACAAAAAGTTTGTCTAAACCTTGTTCCATCAGCACTATATGCCAATGTGGTAGAAGAATGGCCAGGTGCATCATAGTCAACCCGAGAACCCATGTTATCATACAACCATGCCTTTATTTTTCCATCAGTTGCAGTTGAGAAGATGAACTGCAGATCCATACCAGAACATTGTTTGCACTTCAATACATGAGCCAATGATGTGAACCAACCAAAACAAACTAGAATGAAAAGGAAAATTATTTTCTTATCAAAGCCAAGGGAACCCAGCAATTTAAAAATATTGTGAGCACCCAAGCATCCAAATCTGAAGATTTTTGTTCCATGTTGCGAAGCTGTTAGACTGACCATAACCTCTATTCCTCTAAGTGGTCTAGAAGAGAATGGACATATCTAATGAAATTATAGTCCAAATAGAACCTGGAGTCATGCTTTACACATATATATTGGGTGAGGTAAAGAATACAAACTACCGACATGTACCAAAGTATGCACATGTACATTATAGGTCAAAGGACAAAATTATATTTTTGAGGCACAAATGTGAATACAAGTACATAAAGATGAAGAATGAATATTATTCACTATTCTGCATATTAAAGTTTATCCACATTCTGGTGGTAACTACATAAAGAAGCTTGTGACTGCACAAAGATCATACACAACAAATTGAATGAACATTATTTCAGATGATTAATAACATTTGACACGTAATCTCTCTGAAAACTGAAAATTCACAGAAAAACACGTGCGGAAGAAATACTATTGTTGACTGATTGTAGCCCACAAGACTATGTATGTCCTTTGGACAAACAGGTATTTGAGCATATTTCTACTTCAAAACAGAAGTAATCATATAATTTCTCTTGTTTTTATTGTGTTCGTACATTTGACCCTTGTATAAGTTTTCTCTTTTTCTTTTCCTATTTCAGTTCCCCTCAGCTTAAACAGGTGACAAACACACACACACAGAGTATTACCTGAATACTTTCTTTGTGATGAGGGCACACAGAATATACAGGTGCTTCATGACCCTCAAAAGTATACTGCTTTGTACCAGTAACTGCATCCCATACCTGCAAACCTGAACTATTAGAATGGTTTTTTAATTATTATTGACACCACTCAAAAAATACAATACAACAAACCAACCTTGATGACCCTATCCTCTCCACAGGTAACAACACAAAGTTGTTTGTTTGGATAAGAAAAGGCAAGATCATTGACACTCCCAGTGTGAGCCTCAATCTGAGCCACAAAAGTTGAGTAAGAAGTTATATATCAGAAGACAAATTGTGGGCCTTGTGCTTTCAAGGTATACACAAGACATAAACAAGGATAGCCATAAATTTAAATGACAGATGAAAGGATAATGAAATGGGCTTTGGGGAGATTTAAAAAACCTCTAGGTGGTTTCGAAGATCATCCCCACCGTGATAGGAATATATGTGCACAATATGTTTAGAATAAGCAACACCTGAAGTATCAACAAGAGAGAAAAAAAATCAAATTGTATCTTAATTAAATATATAATTATAATGAGAACATTTGAAACATCACGAGAACTCATTAGTGAATTGAAGAACAATAGACAGCAGAAAAACTCATTGGAACATACTGCAAAGCGTTCCATCAGGACTCCACACCACACGGTTAACTGATGCTGAGTAATCGTTGGAAAGAGATCCCTATATAAGAATCAGGGAATTAGTAATCACCCTATGACAAGTTTCTTAAAAAATAATCAATAAATGTGGAGTGTTCACAACTTCTATTTTGAGAGCCACACCTGTAAAGCCATTGAGCAAGCTCCAAGTTCCCAGACCTTAAAATTTCTACGAGCAATCCTGTCACGGCTACCAATATCCCACACCATGACCTCTCCCGTGTTTGTCCCAACTGAACATCATTAACAGATAGGTACGTAAACAAAAAAATAGATATAAGTGACCTACAGAAACTGAAGAAGATGCTAAGACATGCATACGTATACACAATGAAAGAGGCTTACCAAGAAGCAGAATTTGCTGAAGCGGATGAAAATCCATACTTATGACAGTTGAACCTATGCTGAGATTAATCACAACAGTCTTGGGCAAGTCATCAGAGGAAAAGGAGCTCTGACCATGGCTCTGGTAAGAGTATGCAGCGGGAAGCAAATTTACTGATAGATTATTGACCTGTTAAAATATACCTATAATCAGCCTGTGCATGCTACATTTAAAGACGCAATGAAAAAAATATTCTAAGAATTAGAAAACAATTCGCATTTATGGCAAGGCAACTATATAAACAACAAACTACATATCGATTATATGAATCACTGAGGCCCCAACAGCTGTGTCTGCGAGCAATTTCTAGTCTCTCATTTAAAGCATTGTGCACTAAAATATACATAGGTAAGTGCACGCGTGAATAAAATCAAAAGCAAAGGGAAACATTCTCAAGAACTTTCATTTTTACATTAAATAGTTAAGTAAGAAAGACAAAGGAAACAAAGAAAGTGTAAGAACTGTACTTCATCTGATATGCCAAACGGCCTTGTTCTCTTCAAGACATTATCTGGATCTGCAATTTGATAGTCCATAGCTGGGTTGTTGGTGGGAGTTCTGGGGCGCTTTAAGATACCTGCTACCGTTACCAAAAGCATGACAAGGAGAAGTAAAATCAGTTCGGGTAAATATGAAGTCTATGAAGCAACATAATTAAACAGTGTTATAAGCTAACCACAACTGTATATAAAATCAATTTAATGACTTTCTCAGCTTAGTATCCTTAAAGTTGATATGGCAAATTACATTTGTTTTCTGTATCATGAGTGGGTCATATTGATAATTGATAAAAAAACAATACATAGCCGAGGAATTAATCCCAATTCTCAGGCCATGTGTTAGTCCTAGGTTGAACAGAGGCTCAAAAACAGTTACATGTTATGAGATTACCTGCATTGTTTGCTGCGGCCAAACCTATGGGTCCTACAGAAGCTGAAGGGTGTGGAACCGAGGATGGGTTTGCCATCCATCCAGCAGCAAGGGATGTAGGAAGAGCAGCTGGTGTGGGCTGGAATGGCTATAAAACACATAAACAGAGTCATAAGTAATAGAACAGGATTATTAGTAGAAAATATAACTATATCCTGTTGTTTACTTACACCATGAGCACTGAGTGCTGGGAAACCTCCAGCCTTTGGGACAGCACCCATTAAAGGATTGGTAACAGGGGATGGAGCTCGTGCACCGTTTGGTTGCCCACAATTATGGTCTACAAAAAGGGTCTTTATGTCAGGGTTAGGCCTTGGATTCTTACAAAGCTGATGCTGCCAATTTAAGCTGCAAGTCAACAAATAAATTAAAATGTAAGTAACATCAAACATGCCACTGAGTGAATAATACTGTCATAAATAAGATATTAAGATCTTTTTAACAACCTCTGGTTAATTAGAGTCCGCAATCTGGAGTTCTTTAAGGTAGGGAACTGGAGCTTATCGCGAAACAGAGGGTTAGCTTCTATCAACTTCTTTAGTTCAGAGAGCATTATTCCTCTGGCAGATTTTGTATCCCCATACTTCGACAGCTGTTCATTATGTCTGCAAAATCACAGAAATCCACCGTATAAGCCAGAACATGTAACCAAATAAATAAATAAACCAAGCGTAGCGCTAATGTTGTGTTTAGCACCACAATGTGGAAAATTACAGGACAACTAGGCCACAATCACAGTGGCAATGCGGTTGCAGAGAGTCCAAAAACCACAAATTAAAACAAAAGTTATTCCAAGGATATTGACCAAACCTGAAGTTATCCAAAGCCAGCAATTGGGTGATTTCCTTAAAAAGTTCTTCATTAAATGTGGCAAATACTTTCAAGTCCTTGACTAAAATTTCCACCGCTTTAGGTCGATCTTGCCTGCAACATTTTTTTCTCATTTGAGTAATTTCTAAGTAACTAAAAATAAAATGACTAAGCAAGTTACAAGAGAGTAGCCAAACATCACGGTAACCTACTTGTCTAACGCTTCAAGGTACTTCTGCTTCCTTATCTCGAAGAAGATCTTCATCGAGTATCTATTATCATCCACCTTCGTAAAACCAGACAAGTACTTCTCCACTTCATCCCATTCTCCATTCATCACCATATCCTCGAAATACCTCATGTTGAAGAAAAATCCCGACTCTTGTTCCAACCTAAACATTCATAATTATTTCACAAAAATTAACAAAACGGAAAAAAATTAAAGAAATTAAAAAATAGAAGTTAATATTTTTTGAAACTACCGTACTTGTGAACAGACTCCTTAAATTTCTCTTCATCAAGAAACTGAAGTATAAGAAAAACCAATTCTCTGCTTAACGAAGACATGGCGGTGTATCTGAAAACAGAACCCGCCGGAAAGATCTAGAACCGAATAGATCAACAATACCTGAACATCGAAGCATAGAATTTAGCGGAAAATATAGAACAAAAAAAACATCAAAATATATATATATATATATATATAAATACATCACAATCACATGGAGCAGTTTAATTGGTGAAAAAAATTTCGATGAAAAAAAATGAGAGGCTAAAGAAGCTCTCAAACCTGACAGAGATTTCTTGCGCAGATCGAGAGGTGCTGTAACATAAAGATAATAGCGAGGAAGGGTTTCAGTATTTTCTCTCTCTAGTTTTCTATCTCTATCTCTATCATGCTTTTGGATAGCTTATATTGTGGTTGAGTATTTATAGAAGGAATAAAGATAAAAAGGGCTAAGGCTAGGGATTTGAAGAAGAAAGAGAAACGAGAGAAGGAATTGGTGAGCGACGAAATAAAGGTTAGTATTCAGTTTAAATAGCGTGAGCGATAACGATATGAGATGGAATCATGACATGTGCTATAAGCAGATCGATAAGTCAGATTACTTATACACGCTTACGATAAGTGCTATAACTTATATCTGATGATATGTTGTATGTCTTTTCGTGAGTCATAACTTTGGCTAGATTTGGATTTATTTTCGGCTCAACTTGCGGGCTTTTCAACCTACGGAACACTAACTTATTTTCTAAATAAATTTTGTTACCATCTGGCATTCATTTTTAGATTTTTATTTCTGATATTTTAATATTTTAAATTGTGGAGTATATTATTGCCTTATTTGCCATCCTCTATTTGGCTTTGTTTTTGTGTCCTAGCACATGTGTGGTTTTATTGGGTAGAGTTTTAACTACTTTCTAATTAAAAAAAAAAAACTTCAAAAAGAAGACATGTATCAAAAAATTTGATACCAGTTTTATTTAGGAGAAAAAATGTATGAGTCACAATTAATGAGTTTGATACTCATCATTCATATTTTATTAATGCACTTACTTACTGTATATAAATTTGTACACTAATATTATATATTTTTTATTAAAATTTCTAAAATTGGTGTGGCAATAGAGCACATTTGGTCTCCCAAAATAGTGTGTTAGTCCATATGTAATTGATTGTGATTTATTGAAAAATATATTTAAGTTAAAAAATAATGGTTAACTATTTTTCTGTATGATACATTTTTTTGAAAGTGAAAATGTTAACCCCTGTGCAAAAGAGCATAATACTCATAGTACTTATATTTATTATTGTATTGTAATACTAATGTTTTCGGTAGGATATTATAATAATATTTTATTATTTAATTTACTCATTGATGACTATGATACTAAATGTTCTGTCTTGTGTATTTTAAGAGAAAATAGAAATACAAATTAATAAATAAGTGGGAGACAGGAAAACTAATGTCTGTTATAAAATAATTAAGTCATATATTCTTTATGGACTATATCTAATTTATATTGTACATATTACACACCTCACTTATGTTATGATTATGATGGAAGAGTTATCAACGAGTTAATACTGGCACACCAAAGTTACTGTTATTATGCTCACCGTACTCAGATCCCATGTCGTAATCAATGTGAAATTTGAATTTTCTAAGATACTTTTTTTTACAAAAAATCCAACAACTAAATTTAAATGAATATAGTTTAAAAGAGATCAAATCCTGGATCTAATAATCATATAGGGGCATCGGTTGATAATATAACTTTTTACAACATAAATTACGGATTATATATTGGATGTTTTTCTTATATTCGTAAGACAAGGGTTTTATTTTTTAGAAGTTATTTATTTATATTTACTCTTTTATTAATTTAATGACTTATTCATTTTTAATTGATAACTTATTTACTTAATCATAAGACAATATCGTTGATATAAATTATGAGAGCATTGAATAAATAAAATTTTATGAGTATTTGCAATAAGGAAAGGAGTAGAGTGAGGAGTGACAATAAACAACCGATAACCACTCCAACAACCTAAACATGTAATTAAAGTTGTCAGAGTAATATTGACATTAATTAACATGTAATAAAAGATTGATGTTCAGAAAAAAACTGTTTTCGTCAAGTATTTAGATGATTAATTGTTCACTGCTTTATATTTGTAGCAATTCATAGTATATGATTTTATGTACCAAAAAATAGTATATAATTTTATCATTCGATAACAGCATACTAAGGATATTTTTTCCTTTACTGTTAATTCATATTATTCTATGTTTCTTTATAAATGTTGATTTTTCATATTTTTCATTTATCTGTCATTTTTGAAGATAAGGGTAATATTAATTATTTTTATCAATTGTACAACTAATTGCAGGGAAACGAGAAAATGACAAAATTACAAATGATAAATGATTTCACTATAAACAACAAAATTAATGTTTTAATTAGTATAGTCAAATTTAAATGACAGGGAATGAACAGCTAAGTGATATATTCAATAAAATTAGCTATGTAAGTATTATTGAACTACATATATATTAATGTAAATTAACTAAAGTTTGGTAAATGAATAAAGAGAACATATAGTATTTATTTACTATTTAATTGTGTTTTAATAAATTAAATTATGATTATTATAATTTAATTAAATATGAGCATAATATATATGCATTGTGAGTATAATTATTTATACACAAATAATATATAACTCATTAATCATTTGTATTATTTGTATTTAAAAAATAATTGTGATTAAATATGAATATGAATGATAAATATTATACTACCAATATATACATATTTTATCATTAAATAATAAGAATTGGGTTAATTTATTAGTAATTTCATAATTATTTACTTATTTAATTATCTACCCAATTTGTAATAATTATTTATGTACTTGATTATTTATAATTATTAATAGATATTTTAGTGTATGTAAATTCATTTATATTTCTAACTTTTTTAAGAGTAAAACTCACCAACAAATTAGTGAAAGTTCTTATAGTATTTAAAAAAGTATTTAAAATAACTTTTTAAAAATTAGATTTTAAACACTGCAAGTTAATTTTTAAAAATTACAAGTAATATATTAGGGACGATGAAACTTAATATATATATATATATAAACTTTGTTGAAATTCATGGATGAGAAGGATGAAATAATCTCCAAATAAATAAATTATCTAACGAAATTGTTTTAAATATTGAGTTGAAATCCATTATATTATAATTATACCACACTTAAATTAAACTCCGAATATGAAAATGTTTGAAGGTTTATGATAATTTTACTCTAACTGAAACAAAACAGTCTTCATAAACAATACATTTTGTTTAAATAAAAGAAATAATAAGAATAGGCACATAAGAAAATATATAATTTAGCTAGTGCTCTAAGGCACCAATTGACATATATCCTGTTTGTAAGGTGGATCAGTTAGGATTAGTAAAGTTTGTTTCATAACATTTGTGTTTATGTCTTCATAAGGAAAAGAAAACAAAAGAATTAGATCCCAAAAAGTACAATGATTATACATTTTTATTTTTTATATATACATGCGTGTAAGAGACGTCTATTTAATTTGGATAAAGTAGTAACATACCGTGGAAAAGTAATACTGAAATAAATATCAAAAGGAAAAGGAGACAGAATCAATTTATCGGCAGCTCGTTGTCTCGCGAGATAAATTGAATAAACTCATCTCAGGATTGTCTCGTCAGGAAACACTCGCACGTCGATTCACTGTGACGCAAAACATTTGAAACGGTTTCAATCAGGTCCCATCTGGTATTTATCTAGAACGAAGGGTGTCATTCACCATCATAAATATGAGAATTACAAATGATATTTTACACTTAGTTAAGAATCAAATTCTCATATTATATGTAAACATAATCACATAATTACTTTTTATTTTACTTTATTTTATATATTATATTAATGAAGACTATCTTCATTCCATGAAAATATATGTGTCACCTTTTCTTTTTAACTAATTGTATATCATTTTTATTTTCAGGAATCACACAATATAGGGCATTATGTTCCATATGTTGTAATTTACAGAATTTTGTATGCTAATTATAATTTTCTAACTACCATCATTCTTCCTATTATATCATCTGTTTTGCACCTAAGTAGTATACGAGATAAGATGCTAACATGTCTATTTTATTTATCCTAATATATATTGTGACCATAAAAATATTACAATTTGTAAAGGTTTTTTTTGGTACATATTGAAAAAATAAATTAAATGTTCAATATATTGACTTATTGAGAAGTAGTGATATATTTAGTATTAAATTTTTAATTGTCTATTCTTGGTAGTAAATATTATGGTTAAGAAATTCTTATTTATGTCTTGTAGTATTGTTTGACAAGTCAACTAGCAATTATTTGATAAAAATAATTTAATACACTCATCTCATTTGAAAAGTTAACTAAGTGATATATCAAAAAAATAATTTATGATTTAACTACGAGATATATCAAAAAAAGTAATTTATGATTTATAAGTTAAGTTTGTTAAGTTTATTTACCACATTCACATAAATTTGTCAACAAACTATCTTTTAATTTAAGATATATTTATTAGTCTTTAGCTATTTATTTATTTTTTGGTTTTAGGAACCACTCTTGGAAGTTGAAAAGTAATAGTTGGCATTGTACAAATATCTAGTCATCAAAAATATATTATTTGAAGGCTAGTTAAAAAATATACATTTAAGTTAAAAATTTAACAATTAAATATATTTTTGACCAATAAAATAAAGTAATACATTTTTTGTACATAAGATATATTCCCATATATGTGTATTAATCACTTGATTTTGACCCTCCACGTGATTGATGTCTATGTAGGTTGTAATAAACAAGGATCACATGTATCTAAAAATTTATGTTCACATGTCTCAAGCCAATCATATTCTATCTAATAATAAAAATAAATTATTTTATATTTTTATAAAAAAATCTTAATTAATTGACATTTTTATTGGATTAAAACATAATTAGATACCAAATATTGGGACATGTTTACTTTGCAAATGTTAGGAGAACAAAATTTGGGATTAGTGGTATCCTCGTGGACTGCATCATCAATATCCATATTTTATTCCTCAGCAACACCAAGTCACCAACAAGCAAATACTACAAGTTATTATTTGTTTTCTCTTGTGTGGGAATGAAAATAATCATTTTATTCTTCATAATGACGGTAAATTTTATGATAAGATTATGAGTTGTTTATATCCTTATTTTGCTCTCCCATAATTAGTTACAAAAGTGCTCCCTTTTTCCAAGTACATATTAATGTTGGTTTATTCATGTAATTTTCGTACGGACGTGACTTGGTTACTATAAAGTGCATAATCTGATTTAATTAGAAAAATATAATAATTTTGTATATCAAAAAAACATTTGACTTTGATTTTCAATATTAAATTATTTAATTTGTATTCCTTAAAATATATTCTTATTATTTTGGTAACCGTAATCCATAAATTTATAACATAGTCTATCTATATTACCTACTAAAGTGCAAAGTCTTGCCTTTTATAAAATGTGTGTTATTTAGTGCATACCCTTTTATAATTTTAAAACTCATTTGCATGAGAAAATTTCTAACAATTTATAATTATATTTTTGCAAAGGAAGCTTCAAAATTGTTGATTTTATCTACGCTCTTTTATATTACCATGTTACTTTTCAAATTTAAATTTTTTTATTTTATTTTATTTTATATCCTTAATATTTGCTAAATTATTTTATTTCTTTTACAGACATTTAAATTGGAATATGTAGCTTATATTTTAAAATTTTAATTATTTAGCAATAATAAGCTTTAATTTTTTTAATTTATATTTTATTGATTCCTAATGTAATCGACAAACAACCTTGGCAAAAGGAGATTCCATTTAACTGCAGAAAACCATTAAAATAAAAAATATTCCACAACTTAAATGTCAATTTACTTACCTATAGAAAAAATGATTTTAGAAGAATAAATTAAGGTTAGGTTGAAAAGGGAAAAGAACTAATTTATGTTCAATTAAAAAATCATAATTAACTCAATATTTTATATTATATACTATAGTTATTCTAAATTTAACAAGAGCTAGTGCAATTCACAATACACTTACCTGAGTTAAGAATTATAATTATTATTTTTAGAACTTCAATGCATTCTTCAAGTGTTTTTTAGTTTTCACACATGCCTATAATAATTAATAAATAAATAATGGATGATGCATTAATTTTATAAAACGACCCTACGTTATTATATAAATATTATTTATTCCAATAGTATGAGTGGATATTAATATATTTTGTGGAATGGATGGATTAGCTTGACACCTACCATGTTTTAGCTTAACCAATGGAGTTTATGCAACTATATTAAATATTTAAAGGGAAAACTTTCACATTCATAAAAAAAATTAGGAGGTTTAAATAAGTTTACTTCTAATGAAAAAAAATATATTATAATATGCACAATGTTTTTTTTTTCTATTTCAGTTTTTATTTCCATTTTCAACATTAAATCTTAATCTGTCCAAATGTGTGGAAAAAATGCGATTTAATTGATTTATATTCTCAGAAATCAGATTGAATACTAATTAGGCACTATGACTTTGACTTTTATGTTATCTATACTAATATAACGGAAAAACATGTTATAACTACAAAGGTGGTGTAATTTTTAATTTCCCATATTGCCATTGCTAATAACTATATTCTATACTAATATCTACACTAATATAAATATATATATATATATACTTCTATCTATATCTATCTATTCTATACTAATATAAAGGGAAAACATGTTATAACTACCAAGGTGGTGTAATTTTTAATTTCTCATATTGCCCTTGCTAATAACTATCTTCTATACTAATATCTACACTAATATTTATACTAATATAAATCTATATCTATACTTCTATATTTATTAATATTAATATTAATATAAAGGAAAACATGTTATAACTACTAAAGTGGTGTAATTTTTAATTTCTCATATTGCTCTTGGTAATAATTATATTCTATACTACTATCTACACTAATATATCTATATATTAGTTATTGGGTTGACAAAAAACAATAGGAAAGCGGGTTGATCAACATGGTAATGATAATAAGGAAATTAGGGAAAATCGTGGCTTAACAGTTAACACCCATTTTCTTTTTACAAAAGTAGAAGAAATACATATAATGGCTAATAATATACTTTACTACTTTAGCATCAAATATAGCATTCCCTTTGTAAGAGGACCCTCACCATTTGAAAGGTAGAAACGTGATTGATATGTATCTTCCTCTACCAGCATGTCACTTTCTGTGTTTTCGTGGTTACTTCATGCACCACTAGTGGCAACATCCAACATCAAATCCCTTCACACTCTTTTCCTCCACTTTATTATTAGCTTTATTTCGCAACCCACTTGAACCAATTTTGTTTTACACTACTTTTATTAATCATAAATACTAATTAAGCTCAAAAATATCCTAAGCATTTGAACATTCTAATATACTTTACTATATATGATGAGTTGGTTTAATGATCGAAGATAATTAATTAAATACGGACTCTCATTTACCCCAACATGTCAGAACCGTGCTTGTAAACCAAATAATGGAGTAATAATTTTCATTTTATTATTTTTGGATCCAAACATAATATAAGGCTATCTCCTGAGATGCCTCAATCCTCATACACAGCTTTATATAGGAATGTATAGTCTATTCTATTTCATTTTCATGATTATTTTTATCTAACAATAAAAGAAATACTGTAGCTGGGAGGTTCACTTCATATATGATAATAAAGCGTGTACTGTGGACTACTTTTATTTTCAAAAAAATAAAAGTCCAATTAGTATAGAACTTGGTCAAAATAGTCTCTAACAAAAGTCATAACAAATAAAAAAAATAATTAATTTAATCTACATTTTATATTTTCAGAGAACATTTTGGGTTTTTCATTTTTTTCATGGACTATACATAAAATTTTTAAGGAACACTTGACTCTATATATATTTCTTCATACTCATTAGGTATATAGAAGCACCAGCATCATTTTAAAAGTATTAAAATGTTTTTAACACCATCTTTGCTACTCTAACTCCGTTACATTCTTTAAAATTACAAGAGTTAATGCTATGTAACATCCTAACATAATCTCTTGCTAAATCCTATGTTGTGATACAGGTACTGCAACTTTGCCAGGAAAAAGACCATGGACAATCTTTTGTTTTGGAATGGCTGTAAACATGGTATTGGACTCAAGGATCACAATTTTTGACACATATGGATAAAGTTCATGCTATCTAATCTCTCATGTGCTTCCTCATACAGGTTTCTTGTTTTCTGTTTTATGTTAAGAAGAAGTGTGGTTGGCGGTGGTGGAATTAGTTTTTTAATACCCATCACTGCAGCATTCTGAATACGGCCCATTAAGTAACCTAATAATTCATATGTAACAATTTCCACATCCCCCAGAAAAACGACCTTTTCAAAGTCACATAATGTGGAGAAGTTTGAACTTTAAACTCCTGATTATGGAAGATCAATTTTTAAAAAATGGAAGGTGCTAGATTACCGATACAAAAATAATTGGGATGTGAATAAACTCCTTAACAAAGTCATCCAAATGCTGATTTTTCAGTATAAATCATTTATAATTAATTTTAATTTGATTGAGAAATCAGATCATATTACTGGTAATTGTTAATATCATGACCATATCTCTATCCAGTAAAGGAATGTGAGGATCTGCATTCACTTCTACTCCCATATACGACTCATACTTGTTACTAACAATTAATATAATTATATTTTATATATTTCATACACAGACTAGACTACTGGGAAGTTTACTTATATTTCTACACAGAGCTCTGGATTTGGATACAATTAACCCCAAAAGGAAAAGCAAAACACCTTCTAATTATGTCTATAAAGCAGAACCATCATCAAGCATTCTATCTGCTGTTCTTCACCAATTTGAGCCGTTGTGCACACTCAGTGAAACTTCTGCATAATATAATCCAAGTATATTAATGTATAATATACACAGATTGAGGTGAATTATTAATATTGATAAATTAATTAAAATGGTTATTAGTTATTACTTCCACGGCACATCATCAGCAAGAAGCCAATCACCTTCTTGGTCCTGATAAGCTAGCTTATAGCACTTTGAATGTTGATGACCTGTTTCAACCCAGTTATATAAATAAATTAATATCCCATAATTTAATTAATATATAGTTAGAAGCTCAAAATCATATAAATTAATATATGCATCCGTAATAACTTGTTATAGCATATTATAATTGTGCCAAGATACACCTACATTTTCCAAACATGTCCATCAAGGTTTCCTTGAGCGTTTCAAATGAATGGTGCATGTTAAGATTAATCTTCCTTGCAATTCCATTACCCTCCATCTTCACCTTAACGTACAGCCTATTGGATCCTCCTCTCATACCAACTGAACTACGACTATAATGATAATGATGAATCCACACCATTTGATCCTCATAGTTGTCATAACGAAGTTTCTTCCTATATGAATTTACTGGAGGCCAACCCACTACATCATTCCCATCGTTCCTAATCAAAATGTAGTAATAAAACCTCATCTTTCATCGTAAAAAGTATGATAAACCTGAATGAAAAAAACTAGTTATAATAAAAATTAAAAGAGAGAATATATGTTACTTGGTGCTAAGGAGATGATGAAGGTTGCATGAGTGGGAAGGCGTTAATGAGAGGAGAGATAGAGTAGGAAGCATAACATGTTGTGTATTGTTGTGGGTATCAGCATGGTCAAAGAAGTTAGAGAAACTACGTTTCTTATTGTGGGAGGAATCATGGTTAAGAGGTTTAGAAGAATGGGTTGGAAGAGCAAGACCTAGTTGAAGCTCCATTCACGCAAATGCAAAGTAATTAGTGGGTATCAAACAACAACAACAAGAATTATGTAAGAAAAGGATGCTAGAAATATATAACTTTATATAGAAAGAGTACGTGCTTGGTGTGGGGGGGTTTGCTTAAGGGGAAGAAAGTTAGGAGAGGGATTTGTTATGCAAATGTGTCCCAAATTATATATCAGATCAATAAAAATATATCATGTTATATTAGTTAAAAAAATTAAATATTTATTATTTATTTTATTTTTATTTTAATATTATTAATCTATGATATGATTTGAGTTGTAATTTGAGGCAATAAATCTTTATCATAAAGTTTCAGGGATAAGGTGTTGGGAACAAGGGTTAAGATGTCCGGACCAATGCCTCCCTTTTACCGACCCATCTGCCTCCTTTGTCCTTCATTGCTTCTTAACCCAACACCACATCCTCTCCTTCTAGTTATTATAGTTATTATACTTTAAATCATGTAATAAGAAAAAATGAGAAATAAATTATTTAAAATTGATATATATATATTAAAGTTCTTTTATATGATCAATTTATTCTCTGTTATTAATATGTATTATTTTTATTTTAGAAAGTTGATAATTAATTTATAAATGATATAGGATCTTATAATAATGTAATAATTCTTTATAGTAATTAATACACATTTATTTCCTAAAGTGTTAAAAAACTTAAATAAATATTAAAGTGGAAATTAAAATATTTAATGTAAAGTAAGCAAATATTAAGAAATATTATGTTTTTCTTAAATAAAAATATTTATTTTCTAAGAGAGAAAAAATAACTAATTAATAAAATATGTACTATTAAATGATTTTAGAAATGATTTTTATTAAAATAAAAGCATATACAACAAATAAGAGTTACGAATTGGAAGATGCTTGTGATGCGTGGGATGTGACATTGGGTTGATAGATTGAAAGATGCACGCCCCTTATTTATGGGGATGACATAACTCTATTTGGTCCTAATAGGGGCCACTAGATGGAAATCATATCTAAACGTGAGTTAATACTATTCATTAGGCTTAAACAACTTTGAGGTCAAATCGAAGCCTTTAGATCTGGGTGGGTACAACCAAAAACATCTCAGATATTAAATTTTGAGTTTGATTTTTTGAGAAGGAGTTTGATCCTTAAATTGAAACACTATTTGTAAAAGTATATTATTTAGAGGGTTTTCATTCAAGTTATTGTCACTAACCATATCTCACAAAACTAACCTCTCAACTATAGGGATAGAGATGATTCAGAAAATAATTGTAAAAAATGTTGTATGATATGCATATTTACGGTGAGAACTTAATATTATCAAATTAAATATTTATAAAAATAGGATGGAAGAACCAAAATAATTATTGGTTTTTTATTTGATTCACTGAGCTACTAGGCTCAAAGGTTCTGAATGAAGTTTTTAGCACCTAATAAGATTCAATGGGAATTGCTAATGATTTGGAAAATCTCATTATTAGTTTCGATGTAACATTCACAGCACGCTTATCAAATCAAAGTTGAATTAGATTCCCTGCAGGAGAAATTTGATGCTAGGCATCCAGTTACGAAAAATTCTTTATTATTTAATTTATCTAATTAAAGTGAAATAACACCATATTTAAGTTTTAACGTAATTAAATATAAAACTACCCATTCCCATGAAGAATCTGGCACAGAAGCAGAAATCAACAAAACAACCGACTGGGAATTAATTTACAAAATTAGCCATATCTATCTCACAAACATAAATTAACGAAATGGGAATTGAAGTAGTAAGTTAGTAATTAACACAACACAATAACACATAATTTCTAATATAATGCACAGAGATTGAGGGACAGGAACTGACCAAAAATGTTTGCCTTCCCTATATGCTTCAATTTTGTTGGCTTTTAATTAGGTTATTATATATAATATGTTGGACATATGCTTATTCATGTAACAAATAAGAGATATATATATACAATATTGTTGTTTCATGGTGTACCCTTTAGCCACGCACGAAGGTGAAGTTCCAACAAGTCAAAGTTAGAAACAATGCTCCCCATGCGTGACTCACAAAGTCACAGCGGCAATTTATGTCAGTTATTAATAGAATATATAATTATATATAAAGTGGTATAGTACACATGGTTCCACCATGCACACACGATCATGTGCACGAATATATAGATCAGTTTCTATTAGGGTATCTTCATTGTTATGACACTTTAACTCTCCTTTATCATTTAAGCAATTCAACTAATATTTTAAAATTTCTTAACAACTTCTGAAAGTTTCTTAAATGTACATGATAATAATATATTTTCACTCGATCTACCTCATACAACTTTTAAATTTTGGTATTTTTTATTATAATAAAATAAATTATTTATATCTCTTGCATACTTTTTCATATACAGTTATTTCAAAATTAACAAAGAGAAAAGCATTATTGCCCAATGTAGAACAATAGAAAAAATTGTACATAAAGCATTTTCCTTGTCAAACAAAACTTCAACCGTTACAAAACTCCAAATCCAGGTCACAACTTTCTATCTCTAGCTAGTTATTAATAATAATGTAGGAAAATTATTATGGGTCCCTGTCGTTGGATTTGACCAGTTGGGTGGTCTAAAGTTGCAGGGAAGGTTCACCTATTGACATTGTATGGCCCTAGAAAGAGTAAGTTGAGGCCACACCGGCCTATGTTGCATAGGATATGGAGTGGTTCAAAACGTGTCTCCCCTCTCTCTATTGAATCCTAACGTGAGAGGAACACAGCCATTTTCTTAATAGACAGATTCAGGGCCTAAGGTTGTACTTGTTAGACATGCATTCATGCTATTATTTTCTTTGTGGGCGCGTGCTGTCCTTCCATTGCATATTTGTATTTACTCTTCATACTGTTTGGTTACTGAATAAGCCAAACACACAAGTCGCAGGACTTATCAATGTAAAACTGCCAGACCAGGAAAACTACATTCTTCATTAATTTCATAATAATGTGAAACACAACACACATACATACATATATATATATATATATATATATATATATATATAATATTACAAGTCTCACCCGCAATAGAATACTAATATTCATGTTAATATTCGTGTAAACACATAATTTGATAAATTAATAAATTATATAAAAAAATGATAGAATTTAATTAAAATAACTCCATTTAATTTACAATAGAAGAAAGAAATATATAGTGAAAAATGGAATAATTAACCACAGGAACAATTAATATCAAATCTTTAACATTTTTCTTCCTTATATTCAGACAGCAGTGAAATAATTAATTGATTGGCTTGGGGTTGGGCAGCAATGAGGGAAGTTTGAGAGAGGAATTAAGCTTCGTTAGAGACAGAGAGTAAAGAGGTAGTTGGAGATGGAACGGGCATTAGTGTTGCATGGACAAAAAGTGCTTAAAGACAGAAAAGGATTTATGATTTTGTGACCCCATTGTCGGATTTGGGTTTCATATAGTTTGCATCTTCCTTTATTATGATATAAGCAAAGAGGCATGTTCCCTTGTGCCAAAAACCAAAAATGCCATCACTTGTTGACATGTCTTAACATTGGAGAATGATACAATCAAGGACGAAAAATGCCATCACGCTTCTAAGCCTCTTCATTGTCTTAATATCACTTTGTAATTTTCCTCTTTCTTTTTTCTTCCCTTTTCTTGTATTATCTCTTTCTATCTAATGTTTCTTTGTATTGCATGAATTTAATTAAAGAATTACATAATAATTTATAAATATCAAAAATTACTTCCGATATTATTAATAGATTAAAGACCATATATCTTTTGCTTATAAAAAAGGTAATTGTAATAAGTGAGATGAGATTAAAGACCCGATATATGCATTGGTTTTATTTCATCAAATAAAAGATGTTATAATAAAAATATAAAATATATTTTTGATATGGTAGAGGCAGATGTTAACTGTTAAGGAGTTATTGTTTGTTAATTTGGAGGTAGTAGTAGAGAGGTGCGGAAGAGACATGAAATGGGCCAAGGAATGCATTGCACGTTCGGGGTGAACACTGAATAGAGCGATTTGTAAACCTTGTCCGTTAGGTTAAATTCAGGGTAAATGAGGCATAATAATAGGGTAGAACCCTATCAACTGCCCTTATAAGAGATGAAGCTGGGGTGGTCAACAGGGCAATATCACACACTGTATTAGGCCTTCTTAACAACCATCAAGGACCAAGAATTAGCAGCTCAAACATTCTGTCTGCGTTTATGGGCCGAATCATCCGCGCGATTCTCATGCGTTATGTTTTTTTTTTGTCTCAGCTTTGTTTTAGAAATTTCAGATAAATAATTTCATCACTTTGATAGGGTTTATATTTTAAAAAATATTTGTAGACCACTTGATCAGTGACTAGCCACTAATACCTGCAATCATGGAGAGGAAAGTTTAGGGGTGTTGTGTTATTCATGAGATAGAGAACAGGTGGGGTAGAGAAAGAAGAGATGAAACATAGAACCAACATGGGAAGGCCCATTTGATGTAACATCTAATGCATGTCTGGCTATAAATAAAGTACTTATGCAATCTTGTTTGATGCAAGACCACATGCCACATGGCTAATGGACCACTTCATGAAGCCAACACATTTCGGCATCTAGCAATGTATGTTTGCCCGACAAAAGTTAAATACCTGTCCAGACTTTGCAAATAATGGAAAAGAAACAGGGAATAAACTAGCAAAAGTTGACGTGTTAATAATTCCCTATCAAACAAGATTTTTTTTAATTTTGAAAGATATAGATGCTAAAAAACAGGCAATGATGTTTTTCATTTGTATTATTTTTTTGAAGGATCATTTGTGTCTTTATTTTTATATTACCAATCATATTCTTCTACTTTATGGATACTGAACTAATCTATTTCAGAGTGTGTAATTGTCCATCTCAATAAATGTCTAATAAGAATCCAAACATAGACCTACTGATATTTATGAGGATATAGTGGTGTGACCTAAGTAGATTAAAGCGATGTTGGTATCATTTGTATCATTTAAAATGTAGGAAGTAAAGTAAAAAGAAGAAAATGCATGCTATTTGTTCAGTAGTAAGCATTTAATATGCTAACATAAGATATTGATAAAAGCATGAAATAGAGAATGAGGTTAATGACATGCAAAATATTATGAGAAAAGTAAAATAATTTACAAAACATCATCATCATCTTGTTGCACGTAAAATGAACCATCATCATCAAGAGGCAAGGAGGGTGGGGTTCCAGGTGGTATATTAGCTTCCCCATCCTCACCGGCACAAATGCAAAGAGCCTCTGCATCCCTCAGAGTTGCATCAAGGTCAATGTGACCGCTTAGCTCATTTATGAACTTCAAAATAGTGTCGAAGTCCATTTCCTCTCCCATTATTTTTTTACGGTATCGCTTCAACACTGCTACACATACATACAGGTGCAAATGCTCGGATGGATAATGTGCCCATAATACCTCCCACAAGCGCATTGTATTTTCATACTCAAACTCCCTGAAATGTCAATCAATATTTATTACTTGTCTGAATAATTAGGTATCACAGATAAACATTCCATATAACTCTGAGGCAAGGTTAAAACCTGTCGGACTTCCAAAATCAGAAATAAAATTAGCTAGATTAGTTTGTAATCTCCATGAAAAGAAGCATAAGATGGAACCTCCAAACATACTATCTCTTACACAACCAATTCTATGGAGTAATAAATTGAACCATGACAGATGAAGCTTTCAAAGGAATCTGACCTTTTAAATTGAATCAAAATCCAGCGGAAACAAAAGAAATAATTCAAGCAGTCATGCTGCTTGAAGTAGTTATGCAATGGACAATCCAGAAGCTCCACCAACTGCAACAGATAAATACACTATTTGTTAAGAATGACAAACTACACCAAAAGCAACTAACCAACAAAAATATCACAACTTAATCAATAAAAATCAATAATAGATGTCTGTATGCAATTATAAAAGGGAGAGAGAACAAGAGGAAAACCTTGGATAATGCAAAAAGTTGAGAGTGCATGCCATTTTGGTCGCGATTAAAATTGGGTCCAAGACGTTCCATTAGACCAACAAAACACCAAAATGCATCTGACTCATCATCCATCACAAACAATATTGGAGACAGAAGATCACTCATTCCCTGTAAAACAGCAATATATAAATTCCCTAACTACATGGAATACCAATCCACAACTGTTACCATTTTTTTGGAATGGAGAAAGGGGAGATGTTATATGAAAACAATTAAGGGACATGATGATTCATGATTTTGGAATGTAGTTTCGTTCAGAAGATAAAAGCAATTAAGACAATCTTCCGTGGGAGCAGTGAATACATATTATTTGTTTACTTAAATAAGTAAGCATCGACGACAACCACACTCACATATACAATAAGAACAACATTTTGGTGTTCAAAATGTATGATATTTAAAAATAAGTTTAAACCACAGATCAACTGGCTTAGTACCTGACAATAACCAAGATCAAAGTTGTAGAATGAATATGTCAATAGGATATCTCGCAGAACATTTACATTAGGATTATCATCCCCTTCATAGTATGTGAGCGATCTATCAGTTCGAACCTTCAAAAAAACAAACAGTTAGAACTACATAAGCATAATTTAGCTGTTCATTTGTAGGCATTCCAACATAGTATGCGTTGCACTAGTTTCCAGCTTACCACATCTTTTTCAATAAGGCCTTTCCTTTCCCTGAATTTTGTGAATCTTTTAGCCTGTGGCAAGGAGATACTCTACAGACAAAAGCGCATAAACAAAATTATAGCTTGAAAAGGCTTAGTTGAGAGCAAAAGGAGTTACATTAGAAAAATAATGTCAAAAGAGACGGGAATATCCACAATCACAATTCTTGATTACAAAATTTTAATTAAAAAATAGCACAGGCAACAAAAGAGGTGTCTCCATTCAGGTTCAGGTAGCACAATACAGAATTCAGTTAAATCGGGGTAGCAATGGCCCAGGAACAATTATTCAGGCTGGGATACAGGTGATACAAAATTCACCAGATGCAGGTGAAGTGTCTCACAAGCGGTTTAAGGATCCTGCATCAGTGTATTTTTTTAAACTATAGAATGAAAAAACCTCCCAGCATGACAATATTTTATATATTTGAAAGTCTACAAATAAAAGATCTATCAGACAATAAAAAGATTACAAAGGGTGCAAACCTCCATATAATCAATTGCACCTATTTTATAATACAGAAAACTAATAAATGAATAGTGGGAAAGCAGAAAGGAAAGTATGTCACAAAAAAGCATGCTAGAAGCAAATGAAAACCTGCCACTGGTTCTTTATGGTCTCATATTCTGACTTCTTAACTGACTTTAGGAATTTTCTCTCGGCATATGTAGATTCATATGAATAGTATCTCAAAAGCAAACCCCATACCTATCATCATTATATAAAGCATATAAGAGGAAGAGCATATTTAATTATAATAAAAACATTTAGTTTAAGGTCACCACATATACAATACACAAACCTCATTTCGTAAATTGTGGTCAAGTCCACCATAAAATATTCTCTTTCTCAAAGCTTCTGAATCAGTGACTCGCCCTTCAGAATCCAAGAAGATAATCCACTGCAGATATTTGACACCAATAAGCAATCCAGCAAACATCTTAAAACTTTCAGGATCTTTTTAATGTATAACATGAATGGCATCCCTAAAATACGCATTAATCAGCATAGCCATAAGAAGCACACTGCAGTTGAATGATTGTAGCTTGAAAATATTTCATTTCAAGGTAGCATCATGTGCATTACACCACAACCATTCCAGCTCGTGGAGATTGTTCAATTTCAGAATCCAATGAGCTTGCCCATAAATCCCACCGCCAGAAACAAGATTGCCATTCTGGCATAACCGAGGCCCACTGGCATCCCTGAGAACTTAAATTGCGGATGCAAATTTAACGACCTTGCTAGTAAGCACACAGGTCCATTATTATTACCATAACACAATGTAAAATTAAATTATTCTTATTTGCCTCAGATATGTCATTTATGATAATGAAAACAAGAAGATATTTTAAACAAAGGTTGGTTTATATAGAGCTGATTGAATCATTGTAGTCTTGTAGATAAATAAACATTGAAGAACTAATTTAGCCCAAACCATGCTGAATGAGGCATGTTCTGTGGCCTATCACAGAGGAAATATAGCTAGATAAACACGTATGTGTGGACAGAGAGAGTCAAAACAAAGAAAGCAATTAGAACTGTCAGGGGAACAATTAAAATGAAGCCATCATGCTGTCCATCTAACTTTTGGTCAAAAATGATCCCCAGGAGAATAAAACCTTCTAGACTATGTTATGTGCAAGCAATTATAAGAAATACTTGCACTACAATATGGATGATCATCACGACAAGTGAGCATTTCCAAGAGATATGCATGCTTATAATCTGGTAATGGGCCTGTGTAAGTAATCATATCTTACAGGAAACATAAAGATCATACCTCTTTAGAACCTAAAGGGGGTTGACGCGGTTTTCCCCACACAAGCGATAGTTTATCAAACTGTGAGAAGCGAAATGGAAAATGATATAATTAATAATTGAATGTTGTATGCTGTAAAAGGGAATGAGAGAAGTCACCTATAAAATTTTGAAAATATGAGCAATATCCTAAACCAATTGATAAGCATACACAGATGAGTAATACTTTAAGGCCACAGATTATGGTACTAGATGCACTACAAGAGACTTTATGACTACAATATTTTGATTTAACAATCCCCTATTCAGTGGATAAAAAATAAATGAGTAGATATAATCACAACACTTTGAATTACAGAAAAGATGGCAAGTAAGTAAAGGGAAATAACAAAATAATTCAAAACCAATCCTATTTTAATGAACATGTACAACACTAATATACTATCCTCCTATGCCATAAACCTACAAGAGGGACCCACACACACACCATATTGATTGTAAAATGCCATCTTGTTGTTCAATGGAAGTTAATTATCTCGTGTGTGTGTGTGTGTGTACATATATATATATTCAGGGTGAAAGATGCTAAAGAGTAAGCATCAAAGGGCTCGAATAAAAAATAATTTTGTACAATTAAGCCTTAATCCCACTATATGGGGTCGGATACATGATTGAACAACGCCATAATGCTCTATCGTAAATCATGTTCTTGCCAAAAGTAACACTAACATTTACGATATCAGCACCAAAGTAGAAGAAACTACCTCTAGAGGATCTGCAACAACAGGATTTTCATCAGGAACGTTTCCAGCAACCTTGGAAGGCTTCTTAGGGTGATCAAGGTTAGTCTGGATATGGGTTCTCCTCTCACTGAAACTAAATCCATTACTCTGGTTTTCTCCGAAGAGTTGTGAGGTTGTTTCACGGGCAAATCTTGTCACAAGAGAGAACTTCTCTAAAACATGAATAGAAAGGTCCCGAGTAGGATCATGAACTTTATGTCTTGGTCTCCCATGAAACTGGGGAGCAGTGACACTTCCACTACTGACACCACCATCAGCCCTTTCTTGGTTCTCATTCATAGTGGATTCGTCGTCTGACAAGTTTGAAGGTCCACATGTAATACTAACAGCCCTGGGAAGTTCCAAAGAAGATAATGTTCTCTGCAAGTCAATAGTCAATCCAATCATTACAAAATTTTGCTAGAGTCTAGCAAGCATACATAAGCTTTTACACAAATGATTGTCCTTGCATATATAAAATTATAAATTGAAATGTAAAAGTGAAAAAACAGACATTTTTTTTCCTAAACACTATTATTGATAGGGTTTAGTTAACATCAGCCCTTAGGATACAGAAGTGGACAGTTTTGATTGAGAAAGAAAGCATGTTCTACATCATAAATACAATAGTGCAATAAATGCTTTCCAAAATTCCCGTTGAATGTATACTTATCCCCAGCCTCAACTGCTGATGTGAACAAGAACTTAATATTTAGACCATAAAATAAAAGAGCAATAAGATACTCATGAGCCTTGTATCACAAGTTAAGTGAAATATCCATCATTTTTGGGAACATTATTGATATTGCTAAGGATACTCATAAGATCCAGTTGGTAAAAGCACACGACCAAATAAAATTTACTTGAGTATCACAAAGCACACACCTGCAGAGTATTCTGAAAATCATTCACAAGGAATACATTTGCATCGTCTGCAGATCTGCAATGCATCAATCACAACAAGAAAGAAAAAGAGATATTTACCACATGGTCTGCCTTTGGCACTAAAAAATCAATAAAAGTCTAAGGGGAAAGAATAAGAAATATAGAACTTTGCTGTTAAAATAGCGTTATATTGATGCTATGCCAGCACAAAAATAGATCTTGATGCATGTTAAAGACGAAAAGGCTAGGTATCAGTAAATGCAGAATGCAGAAAACATTGGTAAGATAATCTCCAATATTTAAAAAATCTCGCACTCAGTAAGGGTTTGTGAGATGTGTCACAAAGCTAATCATTTACATGAAACTTATGCTCAAGTCCAGCACATATTATATCGTAATGCCATATGAAAAGCTTTATGATGACAATAAAAAAATTGCCAACTGTCGGTTCATCAATATCATCGACAATGAAACAAAAGCATCATTCATAAATTCACAACAACAACAACAACAACAACAGTAGCAAGTACTCAAGTATCAACAACTAGCTACAAGACTAAAATCATAAGTAATAATGTTAAAACAAAAAAAACTAAGTTCCACAGTTTATCACGTATAGATAGGGTGATGGTTTTGATAGTAAGCCACATGAGAAAAATGTTCGAAGACACGAAACCAGGAGCTAACCTCACAAGAAGAAGATGTTGCTTTATTGTAGCAAGGAATTCTTTGACTCCTCCACTATAGAAGTAAAGTGGGGGATAAGCAAGTCCTGCAAAAATATTTTATCCAGACAAGACATAATTTTAGAAAACAAAATAAAATAATAGAATAAATATTTAGACCAGCCTAGATATAAAAATGTTGCCAAGCAAGTACAAACATCTTATTTACCGAATCAACATTAGGCAGAATATTTAAAATAATTCAATTACATATATTTAGCAAAGATCACAGCCCACATGAGCCGGAGCAGCAGGAGTGGGACCATGTTAAGCAAAAGGTGGTAGCCGCCCCCTCCCCCATGCTTATTAGCTTATAAATTATTCATATGATATTTATTTATTTATTTGCTCTATGTCCCCCCCCCCCCCCCCCCCCCCCATTTACTTTTTATGGTTCCTTCCCTACATAACAGGCTTACAAAGAACAGTCATATTTACAAAGAAAAAAATAAAAATCATATTCCAGCAATCAACTGCAGCTGCAACTATGTATGCACTCGTCAGATAAAACAAGGAAACAATTTTTTCAATCAATAGAATTGGATAATACAGATCATGGGTCTTGGTGTTACTTTTAATTTGCAGCTGGTGTATTCAGTGAGAATTTGGCAAAAGGTGGAAGTTATAGCTTTAGTGGAAAGGTTTTTTTTTTTTATGTCAGAAGCACAAATGCAGCAAAACAGCAGCAATATCACAATGGTTTTGAAATTCAACAATTTAACTGCTAAGAAACATTTTTCAAATGCATTGAACTCAAAAAACACATAAAAAATAGACATGCTTGCATTTATAAGATGAATTATTAAAGAGGAATGATATCATCAGTTTTTAATATTATTATAACATTAATTTTTAAATATGTTTAAATATATTTTCACTATTATATTTAGTGCAAGCATAACACAGTACCCTTCTCAAAAAAATTCAGAAGTTAATGTATCCCTGTATTCATGCACCAAAGTAAATGGCATGCAGAAGCTAGTATTATGCATTAAGCTTAAACCTACTTCATGAAACCTTTTCCATTTACAAAATTTCCTCTGCTATATACAGGTTAAAGAGCCAACTTCCCAATTTATTATGCCCTAATACTAATGTCCCCGGATTACTTTTCCTGCATCGGTCTGGGCACATACTAGGTTCCCTTTCCAGGCTTAATCGACCCTAGTTCTCACCATATAGTAACAGTTTTTTTAGGGGAGGGGTCGGGGCAAGACCCCATATCTCCCTACATCTTTTGAGAATGGAAGTGATCCCCACTCAAGTGTCTTCCCAGACTTATTTAGTGTTTTCTGCTAATTTGCACATTAAACCCAACAGAATTTCACCTTAGCACATTAGCTGTTTGCTTGCTTATGCCAACAAAGAGCATACACCACTCAGGAACTACAAATTACCTAACACGTGAAAGAATAGATTAATCCATCCAAGGCAATAATTTCTCCCTAAAATAAGAAACTAATGTGTAATAAGTTAGCTGTTATACCATCAAACCATGTGCGCGACTAATGATTCAATATGATATCATACACATAGATGACCATAAATAAAAGAACTATAGAAGCTAAATAGTTGATAAGAGCTGTACGGAAAACAGAGCAACAAACAATCGAAAACAACCACAATAAATATTAGATTGGTGAACAGAACTTCACCTGACGACAGAACAACAATGATATATTGCCACCCAAGTGCTGGAGTATGCCTACGGACGGACCTGATATCGGTAAAAGGCACTGCCCTTATGGTGTAAAGGCTTCTATCTGAACAACAACGAATAAAACAAACTTTAAAACATATATAACCGCATTGAGCAAGGCAGTAAAGTGAGCCAGTCTACACTACATGTAAACTACCTTTGTCAGAGATTCTTGCATCAGAGCTATGCGCTTTGTAAGGTATCCAAGTCTATAATAAAATGTAAAGGAAAACATAACAACAAACAAATCATATACAATAAAAAAAAAAAAAAAGAGCGGAACAACCGACAATTACCATAAATAAGGAAGAGCTTTGCTTAATCAACTTCAGTCTCCCACTGATTCTTTCAGAGACAAACTGAGTGGGATGAATTGCAACATTATCCTTCAAAAATATAATTTCAGCACCTTCAAGCTCACTGGACGAACCCTGTTTATTACTGTCGCTACTCACCATCATGCTCGCAGACCCCTAACACGGAATCAATCCCCAAAAATAAAACTGGTTAACTCATTTAATTATGAGAATGAAATGATAAAACACAATGAAATAATCAAGTGTTCAATTGAATCGCAAAACCCTAATTAAAATGCAAATTTACCGGATGAATAATAAGGTAAACATAAATTATTGTAAAGTAAAAAGAGGCGAAAAAGATTCACCTGTTGCTGAGACGCAGCGTAATCGGCGTCGTCAGATAAATCCTGAAGTTCTGATTCTAGCATCTGCGATTGAAGAGAAACTGAAAAGCGAGAGAAGAAAGAAAGAATGGAGTTATATTCGGGAAGGAAAATTTCCGCTGAGGAGAAACAAGGGACGTCACGTTGTGTTTGTATTCAACGCGGGCACGGAATTCATTTCATCATTGGAGGGACGTGAAAAAACAATTGTATTAACAATTATATCCTTTTTATTTAAAAGAATATTACACTTTTGCCCTTAGAATACATATAAAAAAGCTCTTCATTAATGGAGAGGAGTCCTACTCCCCAAATCAACGGCTGGGATCGCCTAGTTTATTCACTGTTGGCTTCAACTTTTTTATGGCTAGATAGTTTCATGCCAAATTTAAGGAATAACAAGAGTGGTTAGTGGTGTAACTAGATAGATTTTTATGATAACCGAAAGTTAAGAGTTTGATCTTACTTGGTAAAGAAATATTACTGGTTGTACAAAAAAAATTAAGAAATATTGTTAATCTTTTTAACAACCAAATGTAGTTTTTTAATATTCAAATTTATTCAATTTTCTATTCAATTAATTAATGATTTTATGTATTGGGTTATTTTGATAATACAAAATATATATGAATATTATGATACTTTTTCTAATGTATATTTAATGACATATTTTAAAAAATTAATGACACATCAAAACACACAATTGAAAAATTAATGACATTTTATTGTACTTGAAAGTTGAAACAATACTTCTATTACAGAATATGCAAATGTGTGTACATATATATATAGGTAGGTATTGACATATGTGAAGCAGAAAGCGAAATACTAAAACTCATCATATTGATGAATAGTATGGAGTACCGACTGACACACTAATATAGTATAGAATTGATATAGATGTTTAAAGATCATTTTTGTTAATAATGGACTCTTATACTTAACATTTGGGTTAACTAAAAAGTGAAAAATATGACAATACTAAGATTATATATCTTTTTATCACCCATGCTTACACAAACCAAAGGTTATTTGTTTTTCCTAGAAATGTTGATTGAAATTAGAAAGCATTTGTCTTTTCTAAATTTAGAAGCCTTAGCTTCTACTGTCCCTCTACTAGTAGCTAATTGCAGTGGTAAACTGATCAACCGTTACCGTCCACTATCTTTAATTGGGAGTAACTGCAGAATTGATGTGATTTGTATAGGGAATGTTCTAGGTGGTAAGGCTGCACTTTCATGAATTAAGTAGACAACTTCATAACCAAAACATAAAATGATAATTGCTAGAGAGACAGAAGGTGGAGCAACTAGTGTTCGTGAAGAGAGGTGTGTTTCTTGTCTCTACAAACAGACAAACTCACCTTTACCTGATTGCTATGCAAAACTGAAACATTCTCCTACGTCATATCCAATATTCCACGCAGTAAGTTTTATTTTTTCTTCTTAAATTCAGAGAACAATGCACAAAATAAAGCATAAAAGAAAGGTCCATAGTGCACGGGAGGCTTCATTTTAGTGAAATATGAGAGGGATAAGAGACTAAATAAAGTATGCATATACTAAAAATTTAAATATTTAATGATTAATGAGATGATAAACTTGAATTTTCAATAGTACAATGGGTTAATAGAACTTTTTTTATCTCTCCATATTTTCTATTTCCCTCATCTCTCGGTACTTATTTGTGTTTGATGAGGTAGCAGGATATTTAAGATGTTAGTGCTTTCTAATACTCCTAACTATTGTAACCTATAATGCTTTAGGTACATACTAGAGAGAAAAATCAGAAGGGAACAAATAACATTGTAAGAAGTTTATTGAGCAATCAAATAGCCCTCTCAAAAAAGGAAAAATAATAATAAATAGAATTAGTCAAGTTTCAAGAGAATAGCATTGTAACAAAAAAAGGCAAAAAGAAAGAGGAACAAAGTCATTCAATTATTCCTTTGAAAGCATGTTAGCTTTCTTCATTAGAAGAGGGCCAACATGACCCTTTAAGCTTTTAGAAATCTAGGTTATTTTAAGAAAGATGTCCCTGTCCCATGTCCACCTTTCATGTCCTTTTGATCAGATCAGACAGGCTTAAAAGACCACCATATTCTTCTGACCTATCTGAGACTCTGACCATTGAGAATTTATGTTTCTCCTGCACTTTTTACCACTTTAACCATCACTATAATTTTAAGTACGGCAAAAAATGAAAGCACAAAAATAGAGTTAATTCATGTGATAGGTAGCTTTTGACCATCCCTGATCAGCCTTTAGTTACCCCAAGGAAAAGAAACAAGTTGGAATGGAAAATCCTAGGATCTGGTAAGGAAAGAAGTGAAAAATGGAATGGTTTAAGGCGTGGAAGAATATGGTTGGGGAGTGTGGCACGCAAACATATTGCCACAAATCATGAGAAAGATGCATGGCACTCTTTATAAGAGAAAAAAATATTGCATGCTTTGGAGCACCAACTACACTTCAACAATAGAAAAAAAATCCTCTCATTATGCAAATTGTAGGTTTTATTTTTGCAAGGATAAAAAATATCACCTCATCATTATATCTAAGGGATAAACATGTTGAATCATACTATTTTTTTCATTTATTTATATGTACTTTTCTCTCTTATAATAGAGAAAATCATTCCTTAGCTTTAGGTCAGTAGGAATTTTTACACACTCCTAAAGCATAATTAATACTAGTTATTTGAATAAATTTATACATATTTTAAGCTATCATCTGAAAAGTAATAATTATTTTCTTTCAAGTGTTAACTGCATTAAAAAATATGTAGTGATAATGGTTAGAGTAATGGTTGTGTTAGTTACGACTATAATATAATAACAGTGATAGAGGAGGTGGTAATAGTGTTACTAATAACATTGGTTGGAGTTATATATGTTGGTTATGGTAATAACCATTGTGAAATAAGTGTTACAGTGATTGAGGTTCATTGGTGGTATTGAAATGATGGTGGCCGGTGGTATGTTGGTGATGGAGCCATATATATTTAAAAAAACTATAATAAAAAACTGTTGTTACGTACTCTTAAAATTGAGTAAGAATGTTGTGAAAATAAAATAAAAATTAATTGAACTTGTCTTTAAAATAATATTTCAAAGTTAAAAAGTGAAAATTTGCAACAAAGGTAACTTTATCTTTTTATTATCAAATAAGTTAATTACTTGAGTTTCCAGTAAAAAAAAAACTCAAAATGCTTAATAATTTCTTAAATTATAATCAAGTCATATTTGGTGCATAAATTCATAACTACTTGGTAGCATGCTAGAACTACTCCTTTTATAAAAGCGTCTTTTCCATCCCAAAATCTTTCAAAGAGGGACATAAGGATTAACAAAGGTCTATTTTCTTAAAGTATGTTCCAAACTCTATCCATATACTAAAGAAAATATATGTCATGTTAATTAAAAAAATTAAATTTTTTTTTGTTTTTGTTTCGATTCATTATAATTGGTTTGCAACATGAGTTGGAAGAATATATTTTGGTGCATAAGGATATATAGAAAGAATAAAAAAGACATTTAATTAGAAATGAAAAGGAAAGGAAGTGGAGGAAGAATAGAGAGGAAAAGAAGAAAGTGGAAATCAAAACCCAAGAAGAGTGTCTCCTAGTTGAGGCCCAAGGCAGGGCCACTTAGGCGCCGGTGTCCCCGGGCGCTTTTGGTCGTTTACCTATTTGTTGTGCGTGTGTTATGCGTGTTTGTGTTATTATTTCTAGACACATTTCTTCCCTCACATTCTGCATTCTGTTCCCAATCTCTATAAAGTATTTTCTTTCCCTCAAACACATAGTTTGACCACATTCTTTTATTTTCTACCATGTATTCTTAACAACTTCCACCACTTAATTTAATCCTTGGATTAAGCAACTGAACCCTGATTTTTTTCATGATGAGAACAAATATAACACAAATACAAAAGTTTAAAGTAAAAAATGATAACTAACTATGGTCTGAAGTAAAAAAATGAAGTTGAGTACACATGTCTACCCTCATTAGTCCAACAAATCTATAATGACTATTTACTTATAGTTATATATTCGCCTCACTTTTACTGCCTTTTCTCACACCTAATGGGTCATATCTATGTTGTGATGTTCTGTATACAGTTTGTTCAAGGAATATTTCTTTTGAAATAAAACCAGATTTGTTTAAAATTAGAAGGGTAATGTGATCAAATTTATTTGAGGTTGTACAAAAAATCACGTGAAAACAACTTTAATTTAAAATTACCTATTCAAATATTTTGCATGAGTTTAAAATTGCCTATTCACGTGGTAACTGTTATTATATATGGATAAAAATGTTACATTTTTAGTCATCTGCTCAATCATATTAATAGCAAATGCACATTAGTTTGCATTTTTCACAATCATTCACCATTATGGTAGACATATATAATAAATATAACCTCTATTATATTGCGACCTCCATCCTATATAATCACAATTTAGAAAAATAGGTATCTAACTACTAATATTTCATGGATATTTTTCGAAAATCATGATTAATTCATACAGCATGGTACATATAAGCCAAGTATCTTATTCTGCCATACCAATAGCATATATAATCAAATGCAAGCATGATCTAAAAGGGTCCTAGCTAAAAAACAATAATAATCAATGCTACAAAGAAAGGATACAAATTAAAGGAGTTGTTTGGGATGTGTTTCATTTGTGTGGAGAATATTTCAGGTGCATGCGCAAAGACAGAAGACCTTTGATTTTATTGAGTACAAACTAAGCATGACAAACCCTAAAGTAAGTGTTGCTCCCCTTGACATCATTCCACTCACCTTCTTCACCTTCTCATCCCGAGGCAAAATCTACAACTATATACATTCTCTACTTCTCCACCATTCCATTCACTTCTACTTCTCTTCTTCCACCCTCCTCTTCTTCTCTAACATTTATTTTATTATATTGATCACATTTCATTCATCACTAACCTTTTCCCTTCTTTGGATGCTATGAATATATGCTATACTTTATATATATGTATGATCTATTGAGGCCTTCCCAAACCCTAGTTAATTAGCTAGTTGCATTAATTCACCATTGAGACCTCGAAAAAGAAAGAAACCCCATTTTGATCATCATCAACGTGAGCATGCCCAATCAGTGTATTCAAACTATGGGATATAACGACAAATTACCAAAGGCTTAAAAACCCTTTCCTCTATCATTAGTCTACCTACCATTTTTTATCTACCCGTGATTTGTACGTGGAGAACCCACTTCATTTTCCTTGGAATATAAATCTATTTAGAGGTTTTGTGCTTTCCACTTTATTAGTTTTCATTTAGGCATGCTGCTAATATGTATATGCTAGCAACAGATCATGCATTGATAGTGACTCCATTAGTTGAAAATTTAATTTGTGATTAGTCATAGTGATGTGGCTAAAAGCTAACCTTATGTGATCGCCCCTTCCTCTAGCTCCACCATGATCATATTTCATAATATTATGAATCATGCTTTATTTCAACAAGGACCCTAATGTTCTTTTTTATTTTATCATAAAGACATTATCTAAAAAGTTTTAATATTATTTTTATAATATATTTATATTATTTATGATATATTTTTGTGTGCATCATTTATTCATTTTAGAAATTCTGTTTATCTCTATTTTTGTTATTGTCCTTAAGACTATCAATGTGCAACAATTAAACTAGGACAATATTTTAATCTTATTACTCAGAAGACTATTATATATGTATAATTTAGGTGAAATTTTTTATAATCAAATGAAGTGATCATTGATGGTTACACAATGAGACTATGGAGGGAGATTCTTTAATATTGAAACACCTTTTTCATTCCTTTTTGGAAGCTATATAGGTCTATTAGAGAACTAGTGAATGAAAGCCATTTCATATTTTCTTCAAACCCCACTCATATGAACATGGTCATCGATCAAGTCATGTCTATAGTGGACTAGGACGAGTATTGATAAGAACAGGTTTCTCTTTAAGAGAGAATATTAATGATGATGCTTTGGATAAGGGAAGCAGAGAAAGCGATGTTGGTGAGGTTCAATCTGAAGACGAATTTACATTGTAGAAGCAGTAAAATACGATCTCAGATTGAGCCGCGCCAATATCACTTTATTGTTGACCACTTTCCTTCTCATTCACCACATCAGATTCTCTCTCACCCATTGATCTTATGATAACAAACATTTCCCTCTTGAGCCATACTGAAATTGTAGCAAGTTGGAGCAACTTGCAAACCTATGAAAGCTCAGGTGCAATTGGAATTGTGATATTTTCCCATGACACACACAGGTAAGTATAATAATGCTCTTCTCTTTCCGTTGGGGCTACTTTTATTCAATCTTCTTTATTGTGAATACTACATCTCTTTGAAGCTTTCTATATCATCAATGAAAAAATATAATAATTATATTGATTTACTTTATTGTATATTTTATATATACCATTTTCATTTATGGGGTCATTAATTTTCCCCCCACTATTTATATGGATGGATAAAATATTAAATAAGAGTAAATATAAAAAATATAATCATTCAACTTTTAACCGGAAGTTATAAATACTAATCGGAAAAAATCTGCGGAAGGAGGTTGTATTATGAATTGAAGGGTATGTATGTGTTGGTTTCTTGTCATTGGTACTAATTACAAGGTGATCAGACTGAAGGTATGGAACAAATGTTAAGTGGGAGAACCGGAGAAGTGGTCATTAATTTTGAGATGCCTGTGTATAATGTATAAATTTCATGATCTTGGTTTCTCTTCCCTTTTGATTTATTGGAAGCCAGCCAATAACACTTGTGTGTACCTATATATATATATATGCTCCACAACTCAGCTTACTAATGTTTCATGTGTGCACCGCAAAACCTTCACCTGCAGCATCTTATAATGTGCATAGAATGTTATAGATAGATGTTATGCATTACCATGCTATTATTGCTATATGTATTTTAATTTTCCATTGTTTTTCATCAACTCAGAAATGGACCATGCATTTGGTTTGTTTTACTTTTCCAATGACTATATATATGTGAGAAACTTGGAATATATATAATCCTTCTAATGAAAGTAACTTGGTTAAATAACTTGTCTCCATCATTTAATCAACTTCATGTAAACGATTTGTAGTAATTGCATGGCAGTTTGATAAGGCTCCTAGTTCAGGAATATCGAAAAAGAGAAGGATGATAATATGATTGATGGGAGAAAAATAATAATTCAAAGCTGAGTGGTCCAAGATGACTACTATGAAGAAAAGAAGTGTTAGGAATGGAACTTAATGAAGTTTTTTCTTTCATCATAGAGTGATAATACTATATGTCAAATTAAATATAACTTGCCTATTTTGTCCACCTGTTAAAAAATTGGCCACTGAATCTTGGAGCCACTATCTTGGATATGCACATGCTGGCATAATAAAGGAAGAGAAAAAGGCTTTCGTAGCCACCTATGTAACCACTGAGATGGCATTATTGCTGGTTTTCTTTTTTCTTTTCTTGCTCTCTTGAAAGAGTGTAGTGTATGTTGTTTACTGGTTTTATTTGTTAGTGGAATAAGACTTCTTAAATATGTTAAGATCCCTTGAAACAAAATTGAAGTGCGTGAAAATTTGTTTACACAATTAAGTGGATTAAGAATTTGATTCTTGCTATCTCCTCCACTCTTCTAATTAAATTATATTTTATAGCCTAATTTATTATTGTGTGCTTTCCCTTATAGTCCTAATTTATATCATGTATGAACACAAATGGTGAACTCCTTATTAGGATTAAACTTATTACTAATTTGATCATGGATGACTAACCTTTGACAAAACCAGAAGTTCTCCACTTGCATGGTTGTGACACATCTTATCAAACATATCAAAACAATAAAAATAAGAAAGAACTATAACCTCTCATGCTAGCTAGGGAACTTGAAATGAAGGAAGTGTGTGAGTTAACGAAAGATTAAAGGATGATTGATACTAAGAGTGGCAAAAGTTTCCATAATTTGTGGTAACCAAGATCTACAAATAATTGCTGCTTCATAGTAAACAGGAAACTGTGTAGCTACCTTTCTTATGGGCAAAAAAGAAAGAATAAGGTAAAGCAATGTCAAGTTCTTCGTTCCAACTTAATTTGTCACTGAGATACTAACAGAATGCAATCCACCGATAATGTATGCTCTCTAATATGGTAACAAACATATATGCCGATTCAATTTTCTAGATCATTATCAGGATAGATGCTATATATAGAGGGTAGGATAGCCTTTTCCTTCAACGCGTGTGCCCAAACAAGAAGGGATATCAAACAGCTTAAGAATATCTTGCTTATTGGCCTCAACTTTCTGCCCAGTTATTGTTGTAAAGTGTATAATGAGCACATGTTGCAATTTATTATACTGAAGATGCAGAATACTGTAGCTAGCTGAGGTGAACAAGCAAATTTTGTGTTTACACTTTACACTACAAGTATGATTTGGTTTTATAGCACTTAAGGAAAGGTCATAATTCAAGATTGCAAGGTCATTAAGATCCTGCAGTGGAGTCATAGCCTTCACAACTTCATCCATGCTAGGGCGGCATTTGGGGTCTCTACTGATGCAGTTATAGGATAACTGGGAATTTTTCTGCACCCCTTTTAGAGAATGATGTAGTTCCAAGGCAAGTTGGTATAGCTTTCTCTTGTCAGCTAAACATGGCCTAGCCCGCGAAACAAGATTTTGTTTGCCACTTGGGCGTTTCTTGTCTATTGATCTTTGTCTTGTTAAAATCTCAAGTAACACAACCCCAAAGCTATAAACATCACTTTTAGCAGTCAAGTGTCCTGGTAGAAAAAAGAAAAAAACATAAATCATACAATTAGTTAGCTCTCAAAGGTCATGTAATGGCTTCTAAGCCATATATTATGGTGCCTGGATACATGAGTTTGGGGTAAAAATTTCAGCATGTTTAAACTTTTTGTATTCCATGCAAGCTTTTTCTTTTTCTTGATACTAGAAATAAAATTTAAGGTGTCATCAGAGTATATTATACTTGCTAGTTAGTAAATTACCAAACCCATAGATCACATCTAGTTGTAGAACTTGCTTATGTGTTTCCAGTGTTGGGAGGATTGAAGTTAAAAGATATATGTCAACATAGCATCTAACAAAACAGAAATATCAAGTCAATCACTTTATCATCTTCACATGAAATCCTGAGGACCATTCCATAATCCATTGCAGCTCAGCACATGATTCAATTGCTTTTTGGAATGATTGGTATGCTTACAAACATTCTGCTTCGTAGCATAAATTATAATCCATTATGTGACTTTAAGCACAAGATTTGAAGAAGCTCTTGTGCTGAGTCGGATGCTAAGATCTTTTCAAGCTACATACTGTTACATTTTTGCCTGTCATGACATTTTATGGAGCAGCATAACCATAAGTTCCAACAACTCTGGTAGAAAAATGTGTCATGTCTCCTTGTGGCCCAGCTTTTGCTAGACCAAAATCTGAAAGCTCCGAGTTATACTCCTACAAAACACTACATATTAATAATCAATAAATAATAAAGAAAGCTTCTTAGACACTGATATCACTAACCACATACCATGCAAGCAAAATGTTTGATGTTTTAAAATCTCTGTAAATGACTGGTTCTGGACCATTGTGCAGGAAAGCCAATCCTTTTGCTGCACCAAGTGCAATCTTAATCCCGTTAGGCCACGAAAGAGGTACTATTCCTTCAAAATGTTGGCAACATCAGTATTGAATTGTAAGGATTAAGAGGAAAGGAATCAAAACAGAACAACTAGTCCTAATGTGTTCCAAATCTATCTGATTCATACAAAAGAAGGAAGGAAAGAAAGAAAGAAAGAAGGAAGGAAGGAAAGAAGGAACGAAAGAAAGAAGGAAAGAAAGAAATCAAGAAAGAAAGAAAGAAGGAAAGAAATCAAGAAAGAAAGAAAGAAGGAAAGAAATCAAGAAAGAAAGAAAGAAGGAAAGAAATCAAGAAAGAAAGAAAGAAATCAAGAAAGAAAGCAAGAAAGAAATCAAGAAATAAAGAAAGCAAGAAAGAAAGAATGAAAGAAATCAAGAAGCAAACAAGAAAGAAAGAAAAAAAGAAAGAAGGAAAGAAATCAAGAAAGAAAGGAAGCAAAAAAGAAAGAAGGAAGCAAGAAAGAATGAAGGAAAGCAACAAAGAAAGCAAGAAAGACAGAGAAAGATTCTCATGGCATCCGGCTGTAATATCATTGATAGGATACATATTTTCTTGATCTTTTCATCATACTTGGTATTTTATTTTGTAATTCTACATAGGATTGCCAGTAATCATTGAGTGTAAAAGTTCTTCCTTTCACTAATTAAAGTCATTGGCTACTGCTCATATAGCATTTCATGGTATTATCTGCTGACAAAGACCTTAAATGACATCATATTTTGCTAATCAATTTTAACTTTGATAAAAATGAGTACTGAGTAATCAGTTTAGAATTCAACAACCTATTGTTAATCACTCCCATATAATTCTTATAAGAGGAAACTATACAAATTACATGTTGATGGAGAAAGAATTCAACAAAGCTCCTCACCAGATAGCTTGGTAACTATCTGTACTAAAAAGCTAGAAAGCATTGTGACATAATCTCCATATATAACATTCCATATAGTAAGCCAAGGCAGAAACTCACTTCTGAATATATGATTTTACAATCTAATCCCATGTCCTAATTCCTAAACTATGCTTTTTGATATCAATATACTAACTTCAAGCAGATAATTTAACTAACCAGTAACCACCCATTCTCTATGTCCCTGGACTTACACACATGAAGTAGACTATAATTGTATTTAACTTGGGTTTTGGATATGATGATGTTAGAGTTAGTGGAACCAAAACATAGTTAAATAATCTATATTCAACAACAAAAAACCGGTAGCCCAATCAAGAGTAAAAAAGAAAATATATATGATAAACAAGACTAGTACGGGGATAGTGTTAGCAGAGGAGGGTTTGCAGGGAGCACCTCTAAGGCTTCGTTTCAACTCTCAACATAGACCAGCACCCACACTTCAAGCAGAGAATGAGAATGAAGAAGGTGATTGTGTTTTTGTTGTCTTTGAGTTTGAGATTACAAGCATAAAATGTGAAGCCCAACAATACAAACTGATTGGAAGCCCCATTCTTGTAGGCCCTGAACCAAAACATTTCAAGTGGTTGATTGCACCAATCCAAAGCCACTTACGGAAAAATGAGAAAATGGTTTAAATTATTATTATATATATCTTTGTCCTTTGGGATCCTAAATAATTTCTGCACAAAAACTCAAGATAAAAGACAGAGCGAATAGGATGTTGAGGATGTTTTAGTAAATGTCTTTTTACTCTAATAAAAAGTAATTAATGTTAAGGATGTTGAGTAAATGATTATTAAAGGTCATATCCACTCACTCACATGTATCATGTTAAAGAAAGGTTGGCAGGCCTATTAAATAGAAATGGGATGTATGTAAATGAGTCCAAGCAATATTGTTCATGATTTAGATGAATCTATAAATAATGAACTTTACTTTTCTAGTGTGGAAAAAGAAAAATATTAGAGAGATGCATGTGGAGCAAAGTGAAGAGGCTGTTAAATCGAATAGAATGAGCCAATGAGGGCGACGCCATAGGGATACAAACAATCTCACTTCTCTATCTTTCCCTATCAAACTCCATCCCGTTCTAACGTACACTTTTATTCCACTACCCTTTTAGAAATTATTACATGCACCTGCTTCCACACTCCTTAGCTTCTTCCCTCTATCTCACTAATTATAGGTGTAATATCAATTGTATCCTCCCACCTTATCCGTTAGAAATTAATACTTTTTGAAGTGCATGACCGACTCTTCCAAAAAATGTCGTTATAGGAATCGAATCATTGACTTTTGGGTCTTTTTGAGATTTAAAAATATCTTACACTACTAGAACAATGTCTTGTTGATAGAGACATATTAATTGACATGATAGATTTTCCTCATGAACATAGGAATGATTGTCGATGTAAAAGACAATTAAAACTAGTATAATTCACCGCTATGATTAAAATGTGTCCCTAGAATGATTGTTGGTACGTGAGAAGAAAAACAAATCATCGGTAGAATCACCATCGAAATGATCGTCGATGGAAAATAATTATTACTCACATAATTCTTCAATTGGAGAAAAAATGCATCATCACGATGAACTCCGGTGGGAATAAAACACAATAGTATAATCACCACCAGGATGATCGTTGATGGCCCATATGAAAATTATATATATATAAAGTGAGAGTTTATTGGAACGATTTTGTTTATTTGGATGTGTGAGGTTGCATTGAAAGAAAAGAATCAATGAATATTAACCAAATCAGCATTGAAAAGTATGTTTTTATCTTCTCTTTAGTGTGGAGTGTGGTGGAAGAGAAAAGAGGCTTAGAGTTCTGACTATGCTTCTTATGTGCTTTTGTTATGTTATATTGGTTATTAATGCTTTTGGCCTTTTAATACTATAAGGACACAAAGAGAGGTGAGGAAGAGATGGCTTTGGTTAGAGAGAGGGGTATTAAGCCAGCTTAACCAGGCCAAATACATTAACCATTTTTATTAATTTAGAATTTTTATATTTGGTCATTGTATAAATCCGTATTATAAGTGGTAAAAGTGTAAGTACAATATAAATTTCATTTCAAAAGTGAAAATGTAATAACATGATGAATATTAGGAGACACAATAGCATATATGAATTATTGATACTTCAAAGTTAACTTTTTGAAAACTCGTAGTTTAAAATTTTGAACTTATATTTTAGTTATTAAAATTAAAAAATATAATAAATATTTTAGGAATTAAATAAATATTGTTATTTGTTACAGTTTTTTAGCAACCTATAAAATATTAGTATCCATACTCTAATATAAATTTATTTTTATTTTTGTACTACTGTTATAGTAAAGAACACGTGTTTATGGGGATGTTTGAGCAAATCATTTTATCCAAAATATTTGAGAACAATGGTTAAGTGGATATTTAATTGAATTTGTTGATAAATAACTTTATAAGTTGAAGCACTGTTGTATGAGTTTTGGTCCTTTAGGAGTATCAACTCATTATTCTGTGCCTTAGCCCTTAGCAGTGCATGTGTCCTCCTTTACTTCACTGTCTCTGATCTGCATTAATTCTGCACTGCACTCTGCTCTGCTGCCACACGCTTGGGTGCTTCTCACATATTCATTCATTTCATATTACGGCCTCACTTCTCTTTTACTACAAAAGTGTTAAAGTGGGGATTTATTTTCTGAAATTTGATTAATTTGGGATATCATATTCTTGTTTTGAATATGAAACATTTTATTTTATTTTTCTCTCTCTCCTAAGTTATCTCACATTGTCAACTATAGGGGTGAGTAGGACTCAACCCTACCCGCTCACCCGGTATGACCCGACCATGACCGGATATGAATAGGGTTGGGTTCAGAAATTAGACCCTACAATATTTAGGGTTGGGTAGGGACCAAACAGGACTCGTCCTGACTCGTCACATTTTCACTTTCTCATGATATTTGTATGTGTCCATGTTCAAATATATACAGAGTAATGATACTTTTTTTGGTCGAAAATATCATTGATTCTCTAATTTTTCATCATATATACATGTTTAATAATATATATAGACATATATTATTTTATATGTGAAATTACATATTCACAATAATAAATAATATTTAGAATATTTTATGTAAAATGAGTATACGTTATATTTAATCGGGTCTAGGTCATGTCCGGATTTAAAGACTGACACTGTGAATATTTATGGTCAGATTAACTTCAGGTTTATGGCCAGATCCAGGTTCAGAAAAATGGTCCGAATAACATTTAGGGCCGAGTAAGGACAAGCCTTAACCCGTCCCAACCCGACCCATACTCACCCATAGGCAACTATTATGAGACGTGACATGTATTTTCTACTTGCTCAGTTGTTGTTCCTTATTGAGGATAGTAATTTTTATTTTATCTTTTTGCCTCTTTTCATAATATCCCTAAGCTATCGCACCCTTTACCGATCATCACGATCGGTACCGATTATATAAACAGATATTTTATTTATAAACATATTATGAAGTGTATGCACAAAATTTAATATAACTACCTAAAAAGCTATGCTAATAAGTAGAGCCGTATTCAATTGAAAAATATATATTTTAATAGATATGATTTTAAGTTATTTTTTAATATTAAAAATAAAATTAGAATAAAAATTCTTCTCATATTCCCGAGAGGAATTTAACTCGTATTAGCATATGCCTACCCTACATGTTGCTTTTATTGCTAATATTTTTATGGTGTTGTTATCCTCCTTTTTTTAATAACTTTATGTGAGGGGAGAGAAAAATTTACAAACTTTTTGATTATTTAATTCAAAGATAACAATTTTAGACCCTTACATTTTTTAAAACCATGTATAACGTTGAAACATATAACATTACTTTTATAGATATCCTAAAACATATATATATATAACGTTGGCTACTAATATCTCAAAATTTGACATATTTCTTTTCATTTTCACTAAAATTACTTGTTAAAAATAGTTTTAGTTTTAAAAGACAATTTCCTTCGCATCCCAATGTTATTAATTCATTTGGTTAAGGAGCTAATACCTTTCGGGGTGTGTGATTATCTCTCCCAATAAGTATTGTTCCCAGAAATCGAACTCTTGATCTTTTGGTCGTTCTAAGAATCTAATGAGGCCTTATCCCACTAGATTAACGCCTTGTTAGTCAACTTTGAAGATATGATCTAGCATACATGAGTTAGCCATATGTGGCATCTTTGAATTTCTAAAATGATCATATGTTGTGGAGTATGGACCCCTTTGACATGTTATAACAAAGGGAGATGTTACAACTTAATGAGGAGAAGGGACTATATGAACAGTGTAACAATAGGGACATAGCATATACATGGTTCCCCAGCTGAATGATTTCTCTGGTCCCTAGATCCTGAAATATAACATCAACTTTGAAAACTAAGCAACATATAATCCAATATGCAAGCAAGTCCAAACATTATGTTTCCATGCAGATTATCGTATTACTGTAGCTTGGCCCTCTTTAATTGTCTTCTCTGCTATTAACATTAACAACAGTACACCAAATAATGACTTTCTGAATAAGACCTTACAGTAAGGCTCAACCTCAGTCTCTGCCTTAGACATGTGCTTGCTACCGTATCATCAATAAAAATTTTATCTTATGATGACAAACTACAGTACAAACACTTATGTTTATCAGTTCTGTTTATTGCAATTTAGAATTAATGTGAGTTTGTTTTATGTATTATCAAGAGTATTTGCAGAAACTAATATCTTTGAATGTGTGATTGCCCTTTCTAACAAATGACGTTCTCATAGAAATCTAGTTTAACCTTATACCACTAGACCAACATTGTGTTAGATTATAAATCATATAAATAATTATGTAATTCTGCTATAAAGGCTACTAATTAAAAACTTATAAACCATCAAAATAAATTATCATGAATTTCATGAGATAGTGTTTATAACAATTGATAATTAATATGAGCAACCGTGCCGTCACAATAATTTCTGTTGTGATTTAGAAGCTAAAATTAGTAAAACCATAATGTGTTACATTCTCAATAATGATTGTAGACCCAATTTTAAAATCTTTATAAACCCTCATAATATTATAATAAGTTATCATCAATTCCATCCAGAAATATATTTCTTTCTGGGTGTATGTATCTATAAATGTGATGTTTCCAGATATTAGCTGTATTCACTTCAAACTAGAACTTAATATGGAAAAGGATGTCCATTATGCAGGAAAGTAAATCTGAAAAGGTAGCGTTGGTGGGAGTGGCTCACTGAGAGTGTGACCCGTGATCATGAGAGGTAGCCACTGCAAATAAGGTCATTAAATTGAACTTAAACATTAGCTATCTTGGCCCCAGTACCAGAGTCTCAGTGGTAACCCTAAAAGCCTAAGAACCCTTTCCCTACTTTAAGTCTGTGATTAGTTTGAAGTGTAAAATTTGGTTCCATTCCATGCAGATCAACAAGAGGACAAGCTCCACCTGCAGAATGTTGTCTCAAACATGTCTCCAATAATTAAGTTAAAATTACTTCCATTGTATATTTCTTGACCTAAGGTAATTATTGAATGATATATGATCTTTTTAATTCGTATACTTTTTCACTCACTGATATGATGTCATGGACATGTATGTATATATGTATGTATGACTGAGTCCATGGCAGCCCCCACGGGTCTGGCAACTCTCTCTAAATTCATGATGAGAGCAAATTATAGGTTGTCTTAATTTGAGTCTCTTGCATGGGTTTTTTGTTTTTCATTTTTTGTTATCTTCACTTTTTTACCTGGAGAGAATGCTACACGTTGCAAGGTTAGGACAGATATCGTACAAGTTTTATAAGGGAACCCTACCAATTGCGCAAGACCAATATTGGAAAAGGACAATTTAATTTAAATTCAAGAATTTGAAATTGAAAAAATGAGATTACATAATCTTAAGAAACCAACTCGTCTTTCTATTACATCATTCACCGGCCATCTCTTCAAGGGTGAGTTATTCACAATAATCATAATCACTCCCCTCGAGTGAAAGTATTCAAGAGTGTTCAGTAAAATAAGAGTTCATCAACTAGTCCAAACATCAGGAGAAATTTCTTATATAAGCTAAGTAAGTTTCACACCAAATCTTAACCACAAACTTTAGGAAATTAGATCTATGAGTTCATTTATTTATACGTTATTTATGAGTTCTTATATAAGCTAAGTAAAGAACCACATAATTTAGATCTAAAATTGGCTCTTTTAGGGAAATGGAAGTGGCGTTTAGTGTCTGAGCCTAATTCCTTGTGGTGTAAAGTGTTGCTCTCTAAATACGATCATGTCTCAAATAATGCTTGGGTGGGTTCTAGGTCCTCGGTTAGGAAATATTCGGCTTGGGTTAGGGATTTAGGTTTTTCTTCTACTAGGAATTCGGTTGAGTTTGATTGGTTCTGGGATAGTCTAGTCCGCTGTTTGCGGGATGAGTCCTCTACTAGTTTTTGGCATGACAATTGGACGGGGTTTTCTAATTTTTTTCACTAGATATAGATGACTTTTTTACATTACCACTCTTCTTAATGGCATTATTTCTGACTTTGGGAGTTGGGGGAGTTGGGTTGGGGGCAAATGAGTGTGGATTTTCACTTGGATACGTGAGTTTTTTATATGGGAACTTGAGCTTTTTAACTCTTTTTGGATGAGTTAAATCTTGCAGCGCTTCAAACCATCAAACCAGATTCCTGGGAATGGAGATATGATAAGTCTAAGATGTTCACTATTAGATCTGCTTACTCTATTCTCACCAGCCATTGCCTTGTACCTGCTACTCCTTATAATGATTCGTTCCTTCTTTGGAAATCTAGAGCCATGTTGAATGTTCTTTCTTTTGCTTGGTGACTCTTCCAAAACAGAATTCCAACAAAAGATGCACTTCTTAGGTGGAGATTCTCTTCTTCCGACGGTGGAGGTATTTTGTGTTCGTTTCGTAATGAGCATCTGGAATCCACTGATCACTTTTTTCCTCTTGTAGTCTTTCTTACTTGGTTTGGCAAATGATTTATAAATGGTTGGAAATCACTGTGGTTCTACCCAACACTCATTCTCATCACTTATCTTACCACCTTGGATTGGTAAAAGATACGAAGTCTTGGAAATTTTGGAGTGTTATCTAGTTCACTACTATTTTGGCGATTTGGCTCTCTTGAAATGACTTTATCTTCAACAAATAAAGTCAAGCCTTCTTTATTTCATATTCTAGACTCTGCAAATGTGAAGTCGTGACTTTGGATTAAGAGTCAGAGAGGATTGAAATCTACTCTTTATTCTGATTGGCTTTGTCACCCTCTAGAGTTTCTTTCTATTGTGATGTAATTATTTTCGTTATTGTTGTTTTCTTGTTCCATAATCTATAATCGTTTCTTTATTAATAAAATTTATTTTGCTTCCAAAAAAAAATAATAAACACTTTTGGAATTAGGATGCTTAAAACACAACGAGAGATCTTCTTTTATCAGTCATGTGAGTCATTAATATATTTATAAATATGTTATATATATATATAAGTTATATGTATTACTGCAAGCAACATAAAATTAGTGTTTCGTTCATTTGATGGCTAGGGTGGATTTTACATTTCTTACAAATGCAGAATAAGTTATTTCTGCAATAAATATTTATTTTTTCTATAACACTGTATCTCCTCCAAATAGACATTATCCATGGTTGAAACTTGAAAGCATAAAAGAACAAAATCACACCGTAAAAACTTTCATTTCCGTGTGAACACAAACAAACCAACCCACTTGCTCCGTACGCTACAAATGAACACAATCTGGATATCAAACTGATATAACTGGTGTCTGCCTCTCGTGAATGGACCTCACAATAACACCTCTCATCTTCTCTTCCTTTATTTATTAATCTTGTTCATTTTTATTGACGTGTTGACAGACTCTGTCATACCTGTAAAACTGCTTTCCTATTATTTGTAATATGTAATCTATATGCAATAAAGAATTGAAGTGCAAAACTCTATTACAGTTGAACACAATTGTATATGCATTCATTCATTAAAACTATTGAACAATTATCGCAATCAAATATATTCAAGTGTAATTTATAATTGAAATATGGTTTTGGGTTATAGAGGAGCTACTATGAAGGGCCAAATAGGGAAAAACAAATTATTCCCCGTTAGTGGTTACAATTAAAAGGTGGTTCAGGGTTATAAAATTGTAGTTATCATGAAGGCTGATATAAACAAATACAAATTATTTTATATTGGTAGTTAAAACATATTTTCCCTTTATATATATTAGTATAGATTGGTAATTATTATCTACATTTTTTTCCCTTTTTTCACTAATATCTTTTCACAATTTTTCAGTTAAGGTATAGAATCATGGTCCTGTAAATAAATACATGTGTATAAAAACGTGGAGTTGCTGAATAAGTAAGTATGGATGGAGGTCTGAATAAGGTAGTACAAATCACGTCTCAAATCAATAAAAACATGTTATATCGATTCATAAAATTTAATATTCATTATTTTTTATATTTTCCCTTCATTATATTTATATATGATTTAGAATATGAGATGGAGGATCCACTGGGGAGAGGGGGTGACCTACCATGCGGTAACCAGCACATTAACATCCAAGCACGCACGTGACCATGATGTGATGATAATATGTTATGTTATCCTTTTGTGTTTCTTAAATGTTATGATACCATACAATAATACAAAACCCGATCGCCAATAAACTAGTGTGTGTACTGTATGCAATCATGTCTTATCCAACTTCATTCATTGTGTTCACAGAACATTTTATGGTCCTTCTGTATATGGTGGTTGGAGTTGTAGGAGTCTTAGGATTAAGATCTGCTGGAATTATTTTAAATGGTCCATTAATTTACAATTTGATGGTAATTTATTGTAATTAATACTTTATATTATTATTTCATACCACAACATATTTTTTGAAGGCTAAGGTAGATTAAAAAGTATTGTAAGGGATCAAAATTTTGATTATGTAACTCCCTTTGGATTTGGACTTTTTCAAGTTTTGTGAAAATGTTCTCAAACAGGGAATGTCGTGATATAACTTAATTACTTCAAATTATATACCTTTAAATTCAAGTTTAATTTGCGGAAATTGTTTCAGGCTTAAAAGAAAAGTATAGAACAAATAGTAGGTAGGTAGTGCTCATGTATGTATTCATATTCCACATCATGATTATTTATTTATTATTGGGAAATTTAATGATTTGTATTGGTGACTACATCTAAACCATTAAATTTTCCAAAATTGGATGGCTAAGATGTGGAGTAAGTCTTGTTGTTGGTACATCTCAGATGGTAAAATGCAGATAACAGTGGCCGCATTTTTAATTTAGAGCAAATATTTGGCATTAAAAACTCAACAACCTTGTAGCAAAGTACATCTTCATTTATAAAAGAAGCTAGTTGTAGATGTATAGAGAGCGGGTTGAGATTCTCTCAAGTACTGGACTGTCCAGTACTAAATTGTGAGACCCAGAATCATTTGAAATCTTAAAAAAATATTTTAATTAAAAATAACTTAAAATCTAGACCATTAAAAAGTTTCAAATGACACATGTCATCATCTCTGCATGTACTGGAGGGTCTAGTACAGCAGATGATCCATTTCCATTGAGAGCATAGCTGGAATAGGTCCCGATGGATAAGGATATTAGGGAGAGTCAAATACATGTTTCTTACTTTATTTTTAATAGTAAAATTGTAATTTCATTATAATTAAAAAAAAATTTATTCTTGAAAATCATATTTTCCTTTATTTTTTAAAGCATTTATTTCTCCAGCGGTTATTCATAACTCATCCATAATATATACTCATATAATAGAAGTGGAAAAATAGACAGGCACTCTATATGGAAACAATCTTCAACTGAGCTACCTCTTTTTAATTTTTATCCCTTTCCTTGAATTAGGAGTTTAAAAAAAGATGAAAAAAATCTATACATAATTAGGATCATTCACCATTTATTTGTATTACTTTTATTTAAGAATCAATGATGATTAAAAATGAATGATGAGTAATGTAGTAACAATTAAAAAAACTTTTATATATTCTTCTCTTACAAAAATGCTCAATTGAGATCTTCTATCGTATCTTTATATGCCTACAAATATGTATCAAATAAATGTTAAATTAATTTATTAAGTTAACATAGTATTTGATTAGTAGAGAATAGAGAGATAAATTATTTTGTCATAAATTATTTTTATCCTTTCATTATTGGGCAGCCTCATATGCTACCACACTGGTTATTGTCATGATCTAGATAAATTATTCTGTCCAAATAAAACACATTTGTTTTACTCCAAAATCGTTGATTATGGCAGATTAATTTATGAGTGGAATATCTATGCACTGATATTGTAAAGATTTATATATAGTCAATGCATCATTCATAATTGATTTATATTACTTTTATTTAAAAATCAATTATGGTTGAAAATAAATGTTGAATGATACAGTGATAGTATAAAAAAACACTTAGTAGTAGCATTGTGATAGTGTAAATAAAGCAAGACATTTAGTAAGATTGGGGGACCATAAACCACCATACCTTTAAATCTAGACAGAATAAAAAAGAGATTCTTTTCACATGGTGGCATGTGAGGGGAAGGGAAAGGTTTTTCAATTTACAAACTCCATTTTTTTCCTTTTATTTGTTGCTTAAAATTTCTAGTTTTTTGTATAAAAAAAGTTCATAGTTAAGGGTGACTGTTCAATCATGAGATCAATTAATGCATATTCCTCCGTCTTTTTATAGAACCATTTTGACAACTTAGTTTAAGTTGTTTTTATAGGATTATTTTTAAATTCTGAGTGTATTCAATATTAATTTTATACAAATATCATTGTTAATTGAGTTGAAAGAGGAAAAAAGGGCATAAAATAATTAATTGAACAAAAAATAGAATTAGTCTTAATCGCGATGGTAATTTTTGAGGGGAGAAAAAGAATGCATATAAATTATGAATAAGTTCAATATTACAAAGTATATTGATTAAGATTTTAATTAACTTAAAAAGACTAAAATGATCATTAAATTTAGCTAAATGAGCATAAAGCTGAATACTTTAATATTATCACATTAATATAATAGGAACCTCCATAAACTAAGTTAATGCTATTGGCTAGTGAAATTTAGTTTTTGTATGGATTAGATTCATTTCTTATTTATCACTTTATTCTATTCATATTATTTCCCTCTCCCCGTTAATGGACATGAGAGACTTACTACTCATTCCAGTAATGAACTGTTTGGAAATGATCTCCACTTGCACTCAACTGGAAAGTAAAGCCATTTTGTGTTAAGTGATGGTTAACCCTACCCTCACCCCAAACCTAACCAACCATTCTCTTTCACACCCTCTTCTCTATAAAGCTGGTGGTAGATTCATCATTCATATTATAAATGGTAGAGTGGTCCATCAAAAAGTTTGTATCTACATACTCATAATGATCTTAATTACATCATTTCTCACCCCTCCTTTTATTTACTTTCCTCATCTTTGCCTATATTTCTACCCACCTTCTCTTTTCTAACTATATAAACACAACTGGGTTGGGATGTTAGATCTATGGCTCAATTTTCTGCTCAAGCCCTGGTCATACTTTTCCACAGCTTTCTTGAACTTCTTATGCATTTTATAGTTCTCCATGTTCTGAATTTAAAGCCCTAGAAGCTCAAGAAAGCTGTGGGAGAATATGGCAAGGTAGGCTTTGTAGTTCCTACTCCTCTTGCAGATGCAGAACGCATGGTTGATCCTTATCCTTTCATCTCAATATATCACGGTAAATCTCACTATCATAACTATGATCTCTTTCACTACAATTATTTCTTGTATAATTCTATGACATACTGCCTTTCTTTAATTATTGTTTTGCTACCAAGTTCTGTAATTGGATCCAGTGAAATTGTTTTCTCTCTGTTTTCTTGAAGGGAAGAAGGGAAATACTCACTTTACACGAATTCAACACTCCTGTTTTCAGCCACAAAAGGTAATTCTAAGACAACTCTTTTTCTCTGGGTCCAGGGTGGTGAACAATGACAATGTATGTTTTTTAAACAAAAAGAAGAAGAAGAAGAAGAAGAAGAAGAAAAAACACATGATGAAGAACAAATTTAATAATACACAGGAGTTTGTTAAATCTGATGCTACACGAACGTTTGAGCCATGCAAGTTGAAGGATAGCATAAAATTGCAAATTAAATTATTTTTTTAATATAAAAAGGAACAAAATATAATGTTTCCTAGTTGTGTTTAGAATTAGGTGCACTTTCCCATTTACTACAAAACTGATTCATTGAATGAAACGGTGAAAAAAGTGTAAATGTTTGCAGAGAAGGTTCCTTTTTATCATTAATAATAATAGTTCTTCATGTTGCCCTTTTGGTTAGGTGAATTCACATCTTCTCCTACATTTCTGTGAAAAAGGTTAACCTCTGTCACTGCATGACATCATTTTTGAACCACTCCTCTCTTTCCTGACATCATTTGGCCTATTGATTGATTCATTGTAACCCCCCTCTCTCATCTCTGTCTCTTTCTCTGTAGAAAGTCATGTTGGCGCTGAAATCTTGGGTAATTTATGATACTTGTTCTCTTGTGTTGTTCACTTGTCACTAGATTTTCAACCGTATTACAGTTTTACACATCACACATATACTAAATTACTAACTGCATTCTTGTGCACAGCTAAATATATAATAGTAAATAAAACCAATTTAGAATACAGGTCTGAAATCAACAGAATTTTCACCTAAACACATTAAACTTTTCTGTGTAGTAGCTAGAAAATCATTTGCATTAGTGAAGCAAGAAAGTCATGAAGATAGTGATAAGAGATAAAGTTTAGAAACAGAAAATAAAAAAAGAGAACCTTTACCAAGTAGAAGGGATAAAGTTTTAGCCAAAGGGAATGCAACAAGTTGTACACATAAGAGTAGGACCACCTAAATTCAGATTTAATCAGCAGGCAGACACAGAGGCATGGTACTTCTCTGCTTCTTTCTACAAAGAAAATACATGATCAAATATATTCACCATGTCATTATTAATTGGTTATGCACAAATTTATATATAGATAAGCTTCACATGAAAAAAAATTAAGACACTAACTGTGTGCATTGTGAAACCTTCAATGACATGAACTGAATCCTGGGCCAAATTTCTACTAATGATTTTTATTAATGTTACCACTTTTTGATTAAATTGTGACACAAATTAAATATTAGTACGGATGATGTCCATGAACTATGCATTACTTTTGAGCATTGACATCACTGTGGAATAAATATTATAATATTATATATACAGAGGAAGGAAGAAAGGGTAAACAGGAACATTTCAGTTGCCATGCAGTGTAACTTGCTCTCGTGATCTTTCTTACCATTTTTACTATATTAACCTAAAATCCACTTAGGAAACTTTTTACTCAATGCAACATTGTCAATGTAACTTTTGTACGTACGTACCTCAACAATGGTATATGGGAATGTTCAGATTAAATTTCAAGAATCTACATAAAAAGATTTCAATGGTAATTAGAAGCCCAAAATACTATTTTTACTGCGTTTCTATCAATTATTAAGTCACTAAGAATAATAACATTTCTTATTTGTCTTTTCTCTCTGTAATATAACCTTTCTTTATTCCTGTCCGTAGGAATAATAAATGTTTTTAAAACAAAGCCATTCACCTCGTCTACATATTGAAACTCAAATCCAGTACACTAGTGAAGTGGTCAACCTCTCTAAAATATAACCTTTCTTTGTTAGTCATAAGGTGGTTAGGGATGAAGATCAACTGTCTCAACTTGGTGTCATCAAACTTCTCTCGCGCAATCATATACTGCCATATAAAGGAAATGAAATGTCACATATGAGTGAGTATTTTTTTACTGTTATGGTGTGCTAAAAATTTAAGTGACGTGCCAATATATTATTGGACGGAACATGATTTGAGACACCAAATTTGGATAGGTGATATTCATTCGGTGGTTAAGGTGAAGAAGGTTTTAAGTTCAAGTTTCATCTCTAACAAATTAAAAAAAATCATTACATGGACCAGTGGTTAGGATAAAAGGTTTAAGGAAATAAAACAAAGAAGGGTGGTGATTCGAGTCTCATCCACAACAAAATACTAATATACTAAAATTTACCTATAAAAAATAAAAATAAAAATAGCTTACTATTGAAACTCCAATCCACTAAACTAGAATAACAATTGTCATTACTTCCTATAAAAATAAAAATAAAGATGTAGTTATAATTAGTTGTAATAAAAAAATCATTGCCTTTGATTTCTACTTTATCTCCAAAGATGTCTTCATCTTTACCATATGGGCCTTGTGTGGAATGTTAGAATCGAAAAGGAGTAAGTATAAGAATTTGAAGCGGTTCTCTCCTACTTAAACAAATTATGCAAAATAAAAATTCAGTAAAGAATGGTCAGCAAGACATATTTCCAACTGGAGTGTTCGATCTCAAATTAAACCTGAAAGTGATTTAAAAACCCGAAAACGAATCTAAACTTCAACTTTTTAATCATTTTTATATATAATGAAATAACACATTTGTTATTAAAAATATAAGGAAAATGAATTAATGGAGGATCCTTCTGCAGTAATAGTAATTTAAGTAGAATGTCGGCAGGATCCGGTGAAAGATGATTGAAGAAAAATGAATTCAATATATATTTGCAATGTCATAAGAATAAATGAGTAATGAAATGACAAGAACACTACATGGCACATGCCAACTATCAATGGTAGGGTAATAAGGTATTAACGTAAGTTACACGGTGATGAACCAGCCAGCCATACAAAGAGCCCAATGAAAATAATAACTCACCTTTCTCCATTTCTGATGTTGACCCATTATGAGAAAGAATTTGTACTTGGGGACAAAGAACAATCATGGTGATCATGTTCAAGTAAAACATTCAAAATGAGCATTATACATTTATACCTCCCCCAATATGTCTGCATTTTTTGCGGTGCATGGTAGTAAGTGTATTTTAGGCGGAGTTGCCAACAAAAATAGCAAGTAATAGAATGAATTTTTTTTTGGATATTTTTGCAATTATTTATATCTATAAAATATGACAAGAATTTAGAGTGCAAGATAGATTGATAGTGACTGAATATAAAAGCAGAAAAGTATATACACAATTAATAAATACTGGAAACATGAAGATGGTCGTGCTATACGCTTTTCACCAATTACTATTGAACACTCTTCAAGAGAACTAGATCGATCAATGCAATGCCATAAGGTAAATGTTCATCAAGGGGTACAAAAATTTTATTTTTAATTGATAGTTTTAGCCACGAGACAAAATGTCACTGGTAAGACAGCAAGATCGAGAGGATTGTCTAAGAATTTATTGTCTCTTTGTCGTTTAACTTTTTTCACCGATCTTAGACTCTTGCGCATACATCACATAGCACAAGAAAATCTAACTTTTAAGTTCCCCCTTTCTCCATAGGAAAACAAAACTACTGAAATACACTTCAATCAGATAAAGAAATCACACACTCTACATTTTAAAGTAAAGAAGGGTTATAATCACGATATGAATATAATAAAGAGATAATAGATCCAAAACAAGGAAAAGCAGGAACATCAAGTTCAATCAATTTTAAAGTTTTCATAGCAACACGGAAAAAATTAAAACAAAGCCATAAAATGAGCAACAAACAAGAACATGCATGTTAGATTAGTGGGTTACAGTAGGATTAGGATATTGATCTCTGCAAATAAAGTAGCATGCTCATAAGACTTTTGCCTTATCTTTTCAAAAATAAAAATAAAAGAATGACCTTATTTATTGGATGGACTCATAATGCCCGTGAATGCACCATTTGAAAGACCTTGTAAAGTTGATGGATCTGAAAGCACACCATTCTGTCGGATCTAATCTTCATATAAAACAAAATGAAGAAAATAACAATCTGGAATGTTATTGATAGTGGAGTCCAATGCATTTGGTGGATGACCGAGTCTTAGATATGATGTCATTGGTTCAATCTTTATTGTATGTATGGAAAATGATATGTTAGTAGAGGCAAGATTCACTTCTGTAATTTTTACATCTCAAAAAGGGATTAGTATTTGGTGGTGGGGTAAGCGTGATATATCCTTAGTGCAAAAAAAGAAGATGCTTTTACTGTTTTCAAATTTCGTATGCTTTCAGGATAAACAAAATAGGAGACTTATTCAAACTGCATATTCTCAGCACTAGGAATGTAAATGAAAGCATCTGTACTAGCAGGTGGTCTAAAACTCCCATTTCTTGCAACATGGTTGTCTCTAACTTAATTGGGAAAAAGGAAAACCCTAGTTTCCTTCACACACATGCATCTATGCATTGATTTTAGGTATCTTTCTATCTTCTGCGGAAAAAATCACAGCAGTACAGCTCTGGATTCATTTTTAATTTTTGAAGGGGGGTTGTTCCTTATGGTTAATCTTTTCTGATAAAAGCTTCACCTAACCTCTTACTAGGGGTCACCAACCAATGGCTTTAAAAGCTTCCATAAGTTGGTGGAAGCTCAAAACAAGATATAAAGGTAGTATGGTCACCCCTGCGTGGTCCATTGTCTAGCAATATCTGTAACTCTAATTTCTCATTCTAATTAGTTCATGTCAATGTTTTAAATTATGATCGTAATTACGTTGATTTCAATGAAATTGCAAAGAATGGTGGGAAAATACAGCAAAAATGTAGTTAAGGATATTACCAAAGCTATTGTGAGTGTGGATGCATTTTAAGAAACAGGTTCATTGCATCCAAAACAAACAAAGCCTTTGTTATTCTGACTAAAATATTTTGATCTAGCGACAGCTAGGATGGATCTGGATATAGTACCCTTTAAATTTTTGTTGTGTAAAGTAAGATAAGAGAGGTATAATTGTTCCTATCTTGCAAATAATTAATCATCCAGTAATTGTGATTATTTATATTAGACACTATGATGTTTATACGCCGAATCTGCAAGCTGGAGCACATATTTAATTACTGAACCATCTGTAACTTTGCCCATTAAACAGTACAAGTTCAGATCAAAGTATTCTAATGAAGTTAGTGCGACAAATGTGCTATATAGAAATCTCAATGATAACCTTTGAATTTGATCCACTCTAATTAAGTTGTAACTTTTGCCTGCATTAGTGGGTATACATCAGACATTTAAGAAACAAATGAAAAAATCTAACTATTGAAAGAATTTTTTCTAAAATAAATATATAACTATGTGTCTGTATGATGCATCACAAAAATGTTCATATGCAAATTAATCTCCATCTCTACATATATGACTATAGTAGAGGAACGAAGGACGATGCCTTAGACGAATGCATTAACCATCAAATAAATCAGATATGATTAGTACCAAGAGAAACAAATTAAATTATATATAGGAAGATCTGAAAGGAAACTTCTATGTTATTCATGATAGTTTCGGATCTATCCAAATTTGGACCTGAAATTCCCTTGATTTGGTATTGAATCATTACCTGATCAGTCCATAAGGCGAGACAATTTGCTTGGTGAATCATACATCATCACCGCCAACATAATTCTACCCAATTGCTAGAGTTCAATCTTTGACTACTGCTTCTGAGAATTCATCAGATACTATCTCAAAAGTCAATGAAATGACATAAATTATATCAAAATAGCATCAATAAAAAAATTAGAAAGAAGAAAATATTTATATCGCAATAATTGGATGCAAAACTTTAGAGAAGAATCCAGTGTTGGAAGATAGAATTTGTGGTTGACTCTATCTGTATTTTCCCACAGCTTTATTGAACCGCAAAACAAGGTATGGGAGCAAGATGCCATGGCCTGCATGCAAAGAAACCTTTTAAATGCTGCAGTTCAAGAAAGCTGTGGAAGAATACAAAGAGGGCCATGATGTATTGAAAACTGAAAATGCCCCACGACAGAACCATCTAATAATAAGAATAAGGCCATGAAACTTCTGAAAAAAATCAGAACCCTAATGAAGGACTAAGAGAAGGATGTGTAGAATATGAGAGGCTAAGAAAGGGAAATGTTGCAGGTGTAGGGGTATAGAAGGAGTGTATTTATAGAAAAACTTAAGGGTTTTGATTAATTTTCTTTTTAATTTAATTTTTTCCATCAATCCCTAGAAGAATATTGGGCTTAAGACTACAGTTTACTGAACACTGCTTTTTCTGGAACCCTAATTAAAAAGCTGAGAACGTGTGATCCCATTAGGCATTAGAGACTAGAGCACGAAAATTAATATGATAATAGTGAATGAAGAACCTAATAATAAAAATTATAATTTCATCGTAATTAAAAAAAGATACATGTCATTAAAAATTACATTTATTTTGTTTTTAATATGAAATATTTATGCGTCTATGATGAACCTTTCCGGATCTAAAGGTGGCGGTTACCATTTGTGGGGGGCACACTATGGGCCAAAACTTCAGATCTGTCTTCTTCTTTCAACCAAAAGTCTGCACTCTACGCGCTCCTCAATCAGTACTATATCACTCACTATATTCACTGTTCTTTTTCAATACGTTAAATACATTGAAGAATCTTTATAATTAAGAACTAGCAATGTTTTCAATAGGTTAAATACTTATTTTGTCTTTTTAAATAATATTATAAAACATTTATTAACATTTCCTAAGTTAATTTTTATTCCACAATCTTAATAAAAAAACCATTTTTCATCCCAAGTCAAAATAAAAAAAAACAACAACAACAACAATAGATCTTGTTGAAAATTTGCTGTCAAATATTGAATTTATTATTAGTATGGTAGGTAGACATTTCTAGTTCTTCCAACCTGACTCACATTTCCTACCACCATGTATTCAATAAAAAGTTTTGTTAAAAAAAATAAAAAATCTTGAAAATTGTATACTATATTATGATTGAGTATAGAAGGAAAAAGAATATTTTATCCTTAACAATGAAAAAGAGGATAAGTAACTTTCATGGGTATATATAGTTTCCTTAATAATGAAAATTGTATACTCTCTTATGACAAAATTTGTGACAACATATTTTTGTTACAAAGTAAAAATGTCTAACCACAGGAACTTTTATTACTTCATGGGTAGATATAATCTTCAAGCGGCAATTGCAAATGATTTTAAGCGGTAACATACAATCTATTTAAGCGACAATGGAATTTGACAATTTGATGTCAAGTGGCTTGTGTTCATTGTCCATTTATGTTAAGTGCCAAAAGAATTTGCAATTGAAAATTTTGAATCAAATGTCGAAATATCATTTAGCTCAACAGCATAAATTATTTGGTGGGGTCGTATGTATTTTTTTAATTGATGGAAGATATTTATTAACTGTAATAATGATATGAAAATTCGTGTAGTATTTATTTGTATTAATGAGTAAGTATATACCACACTAACTCTTATTTTTTTTACTTTGTTTTTAATTTTTACAAAGATATTAGGATAGATGGGGTTATAAAAAGTTATATTATTGAGTAAGAATAAAATTGCAGAAAAACTTAGGCATGATTGATCTTTAATTAAGTACTTCGAGTTAAGATGAGGTGAGTAGGATTGATCTCAAACATCATCTTTACCTTCTTTCCTCGTATTTTAAGTATTAATATGATTCTTTTTTGTCCCTTCTAGTTAATATGGTATTATATACCTTTGGAAGAATTATGATAGATGGCATCGTGACACCCGATACCAAAAAGCCAATATTTTATATAGAACTTTAAGTTTTTCATATTAAAATCCTCTTGATACCGATTATATCATCTTTAACTTAATGTGCCAGATAGGTTCCACTCAAGTACATGTGATGTTGAAGTGACTGAATGGAGATCACAGGTTGTTGATTACGTCTCATTTTCTATCTCAAATCAATTGTATATTGCCACATAAATAAAATAAATTTTTTAAAAACAAAAATTCTAATTGATTTATATAAGACAGATGATCTTTAGGGTGTTCAAAATTTCCCAGAGGAGAAAAGTAACAGATGCAGGAAATGCGAGTGGTAAAGTAAGAATCCTCAAAGGTAGGGGAAATAAGGCAGAAAACGAGGAACATGAATATTGGGATAACATGGTTGAACGTGAGAAAGGACCCCACAATGTATGTATGAATTGGTGTCTTCTTCCTAATCCTCTACCTCTCATCTCAAAACAACAGCAAGAATTTAAAAAAGAGAAAACAGAGAGTGGTTTGAGTTCAGCATATGTTGGTACCAAATTCAGCATTTTAATTCATCTACTTTGTTTGTTTGTGATATCGTACTATTTCCCGCTTTTCCCGCTCAGGAGGTCGTTTTGTCGCTCATCTCTCTCACTCTCTCACAATCACCATATACCACACTATCTTTTAATTGGGTTTTCTGAATCTTTTATTTTCAGTGAAGAATAAAAAGTAAAGATAAATAAGTCCACTAACTCTTCAAATCTTAAATCTTTAGTTCTTTTTAATTCAATTATTTTCTAAAATCAAATGGGAAGTGATCTTGTCCGTGTTAGATTTATATGTTTAATATATAATCATTTATATAGAACAATATTTCTCCATTTTTTGGACGATATATTGGAGTGTTGTTTTTTTTATGCTTTTTTAATTTTAAGTGGATTATTCAGTTGGATTCCTGGATTATTTGTATAATATGTTTTAACTCGTCTTTCAGTTAAGACTGATCATCATATTATACATTGTAATGCTAGCTCAACAATTTGTAGCAGTAAGAACAGTAAATTCTGATTACACTCTTGCATATCTGGTGGGCTTGTTTTGAGTGGTTTGGTGCGGCGAAGGCAGTGATGGTAGGGATGATTGCGGGGAGAGGGAGAATGTTGGTGATAAAAAAAAATGGAAGAGGGGTATGTAGCTGAATGTAGAGAAAGATATAGGTTTTTTTGTGTGTGTGGCTTTTGGCTTTGGTGTTCATTTACATCATAGATGGTAGTGACTCTTTTATGGGTTATTATGTGATGAGTATTGGTTGTTTGTGTGACACTAGCATTGTAGTAATAGGGTTGGGAGCTTGATAATTGAAGCAGATACTCTGGAATGTTATGTACCCATAATTATTGGGAGATGATGAAATAAGGAGATGGTGAAATGATAAAATGGATCCATTTTGGTCTACTTCTTTTGGGGGTCCCTTAGGTCTACATTTGGTCTTTATGTAACAAATTACAAGCAATCATGGGAATGAGAGGAGCCTCCCAAAATGCCTTCTTCAACTAGGTCTATAATGGTTCTTTTTTTAGATGAGAGAGATTGAAAATTGAAAAAATATCATTTTTTGAAAAAATATATTAGTTTGTGCAAAATTGGGTGTTCATAATCCCTAAGTTATGATTCTTTTTCTTACGAATTTTCTCCGTCTCTATGGAACTTGTTAGCCTTAGTACTGAATTGTTCTTATCTTCACCTTTGTTTCATGTATCGTTAGCGAAGAAGTAATGTCACTTGTCGCCCGTGATGACGAACTCGAGCGATGTTTCCACCAATCTCTACGCCTTCTTGAGTAACCTCCTGATAAAACATGTGCTACATGCACAAATCAAAATACTCAAAAGTCTCCAAAAGTTTATTTTTTATGTCATAACCGGAAAGTGTTAAATGATTCTCATGGACTATGGTGAATGTATCCCTACTCTAACTAATTAAGCAATTTATATGTTATAATATAACATTTTTAAGTCTTCTATATCATTTACACTTAAGACTAATTTGACAATTTAGTTTAACCAAACACCTTCACTTCAATAGGTTGGTTTATGATCCTTAGCCTTCAATTATTATATTTTAAATAATCAAGGGACTTTTCAATCAATCGTACTAAACAACACCCATATAGTTAAACCTTACAATTTTGATGTGTGAACCTCCACTCGATCAAAAATATTTCTAAATCAAGTTTTCAAGTATAACAACAATCATAAAAACCTTGCCAAATATCGTTCTCTTTTTGGCCATGAATTCTCAATATCAATCCCTATTAACTACTCTCATCTGATTTCAAATAAGCAAAGTTTAGGCACAAATTTTTTCCTGCAAATAATATTAAGAAACCATATATGGAATTATGGATGCACCCAAAGAATATTTACCTAAAGAAAAAATAATAATAATTATGAAAAAAAAACTCTCTATCTGTTGAGCATTTTCTTTGTATCTGATCTGCCCAAATCGGCCAGTAGGTTTTCACTTTCACACTCTTCCTTTCTCTATCCGAACAACCAAAATCAGAAGCAAAGGGGTTTCGTTCAATTTTCTCAGCTATAGGTTTCACTAACTTCTCATCTCACTTCAATTTCAATTGCAATTCAGATACATTCTACTTCTCTTTTCTCAAATTTAGGGCTCCTTTTTCTGTTCCCCCAAACCCCTCACAATTCGATTTCTATTCTGATTACTCGATCTCAGCATGGAAAACCGAGATTCATCAACGTCTTCTCCGTCTTCATCCGCTAACCGCGATGCTTCTTTCGCCACAGACAACGACGATGGCGTTTTCGCAGTCACAGTCGCGCTGGCCAAAGACGCTGCGTTGCATTTCCAGTCAGGAAAGTTTGCCGAATGCGTCGAAGTATTGATTCAGCTGTTGCAGAAGAAGCAGAACGATCCCAAGGTTATTTTCCCCTTTCCATTTTTCTGTTGATGCTGATCATTCCAATGATCGATGCTTCTTGGTCTTGATTGTTCTTTGCTTTTCCCGTTTCCACGCTTGATGTTTGTGTTGATAGTACTTATTGTGATACTTCAGGTAATGGGTTTGTTGGTTTGGTTTTGTATTTTTAATAAGTGGAATTAAATTTGTGTATCTTTCCAGAACTATAGCTAGTAAGCAATTTGCATTTGTAACTTCTTTGGCTATAAATGCTAATGTGCACTGGTTCAAGTGGTTTTTATGATTCTTGACGGTAGTGAATATGTGATCAAGCTGTGGATATTTAGTGATATGCTGCTTTAGGTGGATGCAATGCAATCTTAATAACATCGAGGAAAGTTGAATATTGGGGGGACTTTTTAAGACTTGAAGAAACACTTGTGGTGGATCCAAAATGGAAATTTTGAATGATTTCACCAGAAGTGGAATTTTGAGCTCATTTGTCTTTTCGTTAGTTTTAGTTCTTGATGTCAACACTTCTTGTTTGATGGTTTAAATTTGGGATGGTTATTTGTCGCTTGTGCAACTTGAAGTTGACATAGTAGACTGACTAATGATACTTACACCAAACATTATGGTTGTTTATTGCTTGTGCAACTTGTCTACGACATCATGATGTTTTCTAGTTTTGATTCCAAATATTTCAGGTCCTTCATAATATTGCAATTGCCGAATTTTTCCGAGATGCCTGTTCAGATCCGAAAAAGTTGCTTGAAGTACTTAAAAGCGTCAAGGTATGCTTTAAAAGTTGAACCTTGTCTTTTCCTTTCCCCTAGATATGTACAACGTGTCAGGTTTGCAATAGCTTTTGTTTTTCTTGGCTAGTGCTTGTGGGTAACCATTTCTTTACCTTTATGGGTTAGACCAGAACTCAATGGCACATCAATTGAGAATACAATGATGAGATGGAAATGAAGATAATAGATTTGGCTAATAAACTAACAATTTGTAAGTGTGAACTTGAAATATCAATAGTTTGTGAGCTTTTATACCTATTCATGTAAATACACCGTGCTCAATGAAAGTGAAAAAATAGACTTCAATGGCCCTTCACTTACCTTGGTGTTTCATTGGGTGGAAATACCTGGGCCATCTCCTTTTGGGGTTTATTGTTTTCATTCCATTTTCTATTTATTATGCATGTGACCCCATGTTTTCATTGTTCAGCACAGAAATTTTTGAAAATAGGAAATATCATGAAAACACATGGTCACATTCATAATTAACAATAAATAGAATGATAACATGGTGTCACTATTGTAATTATCAATAATAGTTGAAATATGTAATTGAAATAGAAAACATTTTTAGAAACCAAGCAGTCCCAATTGGCACCTTGGTTTCAGTTGTTCGAGGGAGGTTTAAAATTGTAGAAGACCATATTTGTTTTGGACAAGTATCATGATTTTAATCACCAAGTTTGGATTCTTTCATTCGGTTAGGAATGCTGACAAGATTTCACCACCCATTCGACCGAGTATGCTACAGTGCATGAGATTGTTTTTAATTCCTTTTCGATTTTATTTATAATACTCTCAAAGGAGAAAAATATATACGTAATAATATTGAAAGATAGGAATCACTGGTGGAGATGGTATGAACTACAGAGTATTGTTTAAATTTTCAATAATGTGGGCTTTAAGTTCGCACATGGGTTGTCACATTGTCCCACTAATGAAGTGGTAAAGTAGGGATTTAATTCGAATACAAGGTTTTAAAAATTTGTTGTACACTATTTTTGATCATCTGAATTGCAGATGTAGCTCGCATCTTTACTTTTCTATATGGTGGCAAATGAATGGATTGCAGATGTAGCTCCCATCTTTACTTTTATATGGATGGGTGGATGGAAAGTCATCCACCAATCCATATAAATCCATTAAATAATATTATAAATTATTCAATCCATCCATATCCAATCTTAATGGATGGATTTCAATCTATCCATGAATCCATTTTAATGGATTGGATGGATATCCCATCCAATTGATTTTTTGAATTGGAACTAAAAAAACACTTTTTAAGAAAATCATCCTTTTAGAAACCACTATTCCAATAAAACGTTTTCTAAAATCACCTTTTTCAAAAATAACTTTTAAAGTTCATTTTTTTTTTAAAATGTGTTTTTTAATTTTATTTTGAAACACTTTTAAAAAAAATGATTTTTTGACATTTTTAAAAAGTCATTTTGTGCAACATGCTAAAAGCATGCATCATTTAAGATTCTATGTGTAAAGTTTTTAACGAATATTTCTATATGCTATGTATTTAAGAACATGAGATCACAGGTTGTTGCTTAGTGACCATGAGGTCTCGAGTTCAAATCCTGGAAACAGTCTTTCCGTTAGTGGGGGTAAGGTTGCGTACATCTACTCTCCCCAAAATGCACTAAGTGAAAGCCTCGTTTACCATGCCGCCCTTTTTATACCTTTAAGAACAAACTTTTAATATCAACAACATCCACGTGTCCTACCATTGATCTTATTATCATTTGAGCAAGTGCTACTAAGAATATAAGCCAATATGATAATTTAATTTTATAAAAAATCAAAGTGAGAATAAGAAGCACATATACGAAAGTGAGATAGAGGTAGTGAAGGAAATTGAAAACCAAAGGAGTTGTGAATGTTTGTTTTTTGGATGGATTGAATATCCATTGGATATAATGGATGGATTTGAACCCATTCATCATTAAAACTATCCACTGGATTATATTCAGATGTATTTGAATGAATTTAATTCTTTGATTTGGATGGATTATGGATAATTTTGTCACCTCTACTTTTCTGTAATTTGTACTTATACCACATTTTTGTTGATGGACTTGGTTCACAGAGCAAAAGTGACCAGCTTGCTTTGGCTTCTGGAGAGCAGGAAGAGTCTGTTAGTGATGTTGGAAACAAAGTTGTTTCAGGATCCAAGGGAAGTGATTCTTTGACACATCAGTTTTCAGTTGCAAATAGCACTACTACAATGTATACAGATGAATTTGACTCCTCTGTGGCAGTCCTAAATATTGTACGTTTATTTTACTTCTCATATTAGTTTCATTTATTTCGCTCACTTGTTGCTTTGGTAGCAATATATTTGAGATTATAATATTTTTGTTGATGTGTTTTTGTCATTTCAATTTCTCTAGGCCATCATCTGGTTCCATCTTCATGATTATGCAAAGACATTATCAGTTTTGGAACCCCTATTCCAAAATATTGAACCCATAGATGAGGTATTCCATATATTTAATGTTATTTTTGTTTTAAAAGTTACATTGGTGCCTTAATGGCTTTTCATGGTCTTTGTTTTCTGTGTTCTCTTTCTGTAAGCAGACAACAGCTCTACACATTTGCCTACTGCTGCTTGATGCTAGCCTTGCATGCCATGATGCATCAAAATCAGCTGTAAGTTCTATTTTATAGTGCCTTCTCTGAAGGCTGCAATTTGTCACTGAATGTGTTGCTGTCAACCATGATTTTCATGTTTATGTGTGTATTATTTTTTAGGATGTCTTGACTTATCTGGATAAGGCATTTGGTGTTAGTAGTGCGCGTCAAGGATTCAATAGGAACACAGCACAGCAACAATCGGCAAATCTTATTACAAAGTCTGCACCTGTTGCTATTTGTGCATCAGCTGCTAATGCATCTAGTTCAGATTTGGGTTCAAGTGTCAATGCCTCTGAAAATAATCTATCTGGCGATTTATCTGATGACACACTTGGTTATGAAGCAATGCTTTTGCATATGGGTGGACAAAATTTAGCAAGGCCAACAGGCCCATCGCCAAATGATCTCTCAAGGGCTCTGCTTGATAGGTTCTCGACTGTTGATTTAAAGCTTAAGTTGCAACTTTACAAGGTTCGGTTTCTACTTCTTACGAGGAACTTGAAGCTAGCGAAACGTGAAGTCAAGCTGGTTATGAATATTGCACATGGAAGAGATTCATCCATGGCTCTTCTTTTGAAATCTCAGCTTGAATATGCTCGTGGTATGCATGGGAAAGCAATAAAGCTATTGATGGCATCAAGTAATCAGACAGATACAACATTTTCAAGCATTTTCAACAACAACCTTGGGTGCATTTATTATCATCTTGGGAAATATCAGACGTCCTCATTATTCTTCTCAAAGGCATTAACTAATTGTTCATCCATGCGGAAGGACCAACCATTGAAGCTCACCACTTTCTCGCAGGACAATTCTCTCCTTATAATTTATAATTGTGGTGTGCAGTACTTGGCTTCTGGGAAACCCACACTTGCTGCTCACTGTTTCCAGAAGGCCAGTTTGGTGTTTTACAAACAGCCTCTCTTGTGGCTCCGACTTTCAGAATGCTGTCTGATGGCCTTAGAAAAGGGCCTAATTAAATCAGATGGGGTTCCTCCAAAGAAGTTGGAGGTTGGAGTTTGTGTTGTTGGGACGGGAAAATGGAGGCAACTTGTTGTGGAAGATCAGATTCCAGGAAATGTACATATGGACTCGCCTGAAAAGAATAATTGTTGTCAAAGCAATAATGGGCAGCTGAACTTATCGATGTCCATGGCCCGGCAGTGCCTCGCAAATGCTCTACACTTGCTGGAAGCCTATAGTACAAATTATTTGAAGTCTGGATTGCCCACTAATTCTTCTGTGGAGGAAAATGATACAAGTGAATCGCCGTCTTCAAAGAATTCAGATCTTAAGAACTTAAATGTCATTGATTCAAAGGCATTTTCAGTAGCAGTAGGTATAGGTGAGGTTGATTCAAATGGGGACACAAAAGAGCAAAAGGGCGCATCTTGTCAAGAACTTGTTCTGAACTCTCTATCCTATTATGAAGATGTCTGTAGAAGAGAAAACCAATTGGTCAAGCAAGCTGTTCTTGCTAATTTAGCTTACGTGGAGCTGGAATTGGACAATCCTGTGAAAGCACTGTCAGTTGCAAAATCTCTCTTAGAACTTCCTGAATGTTCCAGAATTTACATCTTTCTTGGCCATGTTTATGCAGCAGAGGCTCTCTGCTTGCTGAAAAAACCAAAGGAAGCTGCTAAGCTCTTGACATTTTATTTGTCTGAGGGACACAATGTTATATTGCCTTTCAATCAAGAGGACTGCGATAAATGGAGAGTAGAGAGGACTTCTGAATTTGAAGAGGTGAATGGAGGGTCCATGGCAACCAAAAATTCTTGTCTTGAGGATACCCAAAGTATTGCTTTCCTCAAGCCAGAGGAGGCACGGGCAACAATTTATGCAAATTTTGCTGCAATATCTGCGATGCAGGGTGACTTTGAGGAAGCCAGTTTACTGATTTCACAAGCATTATCCATATCACCAAAAAGTCCAGAAGCCACACTTACTGCAGTTTATGTGGATCTCTTGCTTGGTAAGCCACAGGAAGCTCTAGCCAAATTAAAACATTTTAGCCGTATTAGGCTCCTTCCTAGTGGAATAATATTGAATAAATCTTCTTGAGGGTTGTGTTCTGCGGTTTTACATGCCTGGCCCATCTCTCAGCAATAGTTAGCAGGTAGCTTAATCATTCCATAGCATTTGTAACATATAAAAGTTCAATTCAGAGAATAATTTTTGTGATTCATTTTCTTTATAATTCTCAAATTTAGGGTCACCTATAGGTGGTGGCTGTGTTTTGATTAGTGCTGATGCTGCCCACCTTTGAAATTTGAGGTGTAGCGTAGTTCTGATTCGGATTGTGTTTTTAGAGGCTATTTTAGTTTTTATTTCAAAAATAGAGGTCATGTGCTTATATTCGGAAAACTGAAAAGTTGATAGTTACTTTGGAATTCCATTTTTAATCTGATAGAGTTTATTTTATTCTATAATTCGAACTCATGGCTGGTTTATTCATCCAATGAATGATTGTGACTTTGCAAAATGTGACATTGAACATATTTTGCAAAATGTGGTTTGAAGTTTGAACCTGTAATAATTGCGGAGACAGTGATTATGACTTGAAGGTAATTATGCATGTTAATCTTTATTATAATGGGTCATGAATGCTTTAAATCATGAAGTACTTTACATCAATGTTATTAAAACCGTACCGGTTATCAAACCGGTTAGGGTACTGGTATAGTGGTACAGTGGTTCAACCAGTGGTTCAGTAATTAAACCGCATGCCGGTTAAACCGGACGTACTTGCTTATATATATAAAATTTCAAATAAGTAAATATTCATATTTATAATTCATGTTCATAATTTACTTCAAATTCACACAAACAAACAACATTAAGTCTTTAATAAAATCAAAGTCTAAAGTACAAAACATATATTTATCCAAAATTATTACTTAACAAACGCAAAATACAAATAAATGACTCAAGTATCAATCATTGAAGTTGAAGAATTGAAAATTTGAAATTTAAAAAAAAAAAATTAATGTACAAACCAACCGGTTTTCAACCGGTTTTGACCAGTTCTATTGCATATGCGGTATAACATACGTACCGGTTAAGGGTCCGGTTTTCCTGTTGAACCAGCCAGTACGGCACGGTTTTTAAAACTATGCTTTACATCTCTAACATTAACAAATATGTTTTCCATTGGGAATTGTTTTCATCCACATTTTAGTTACTGTGCTAGTCGGAGAGTGAACTAGAGATTGTGAAAAAAAGGCAACCCGGACGGGCTAGCCTAATTCAGGCCCTTATGTAGTTGGGGCTTTTTGGGCCTGACAAAAAATCCAGATTTAATCTGGGCTAAAATTGTATTGCATAGTAGTATAGTACTCTAGCCCTATCTGTTTTGGGCTTATTTGGATCGGGCTTTAGTATGACACTCAAACAAACTTCTCAACTATCCCATAGAAAATACAAAATTTGATAAATATGAGGCGGTATGTAATTAATTTTTCTCCTATATTCGCATTAAAATCGCAATTTCCTTGGGCTACTCCACCTTTTCTCTTGTCTTTCATTACATCTATGTATTCATTCTTGGGGTCATTTGAATATTCATAATAAGAAATTCATATGTTTTTTTTGACTTATTCATATTTAACATACATTATAAAATTTTCATATGATATATAAGATAATGGTATCTAACTATATTTATATCGAGTAAGATGTCCACACAAATGTTGTATTTAAAGTGTAAAATAACGTCTTTCGTTTGTGATGTAGACTTGCAAGATTATGTACCGATTTAGGACAAGATTTACATACATCCTAGCAAAAATGTGTATCCATTTAGGAGATGTGGCAATAGAATGATACCACATTTTTGTGAAATCATGAATCACCACCATTTGTACTCGTGCCCATATTTGGACACAGATCATTTGTCCCAATTCCTCTCACGGATCAATCGAAATGTTGTTATATGAATAAAATAAAAAATTTAAAAATAAAAAGTAATAAAAATTAGCATTGACATGGACAGAGATTGAGACATGAAATGAGTGAGATGCCTATATAGGACACTGCTATTTTAGTGAATTTTGGTTTACCATACTGGTTTTATTTGTCATTTTTAATGTAATTTTCGTTGTTGTGGTTATATTACAACATACATTTTTTTAATAAAAGGTGCAAACTTTCACTGCCCACTGGAAACCAAAACCAGGTATTATTTTTGTACGTCATATTTTATACCCAAATTCACCCACTCAAGGATCTACCAAAAATCTTATGATCAAGTACTGAGGAATGTGCATATTTGGTGATAATACTCAAGATATTTTTTCACTACATGTTAGAATATCTTATCCCCATGTGAAGCAAATATGGTACACAATAATAGATCACGAAGCTGATCATGAACAACTAAACAAAGTGAAATTCATGTCAATATTTTTATTAAAATTCACAGAGAATTAAGCATCTTCGCTGCTACTTTACTTGGCCTACTAGGATTTGACATACATTAAACATTCTCAATTAAAACAAATGTTTTTTTACAAATAATAGCGAAATTAAACAAACAACAACAATTCCATTAAGCAAGAGAGAGAAAGAGTGGTCGACACCCTCTCATGTCGATTTCAACCATACATTCCTCAATACATTCTCACCTGCAAATCACACATAGTGACATCAAATGAGACAAACACTTCAAGTTCACGGGTATAAAATACGACAACATTAATAATTGGAAATACAAATCAAATCTCGCATCCTTAATTCCATGTAATCTACTTAGCGTGAAGACAACGTTCACAATCATATATAATAACAGTTAAAAGGAAAGGGAAGAGAAAATAATTGAATCAGTAACTTCCATACTAGAATGTTGATTAATTTAATAATCCATATTTAAATAGCTAGCTAGGAAAGGTATTGTTTTTGGACAAAATCTCTAACCTTTTACTCCCTCTTCTCAGGACTTTTATGACTATACATCCTCTAATGATAATGATTTAAATAAAATATTCAGCTTCTAACTTAATTTTTTATTTGTTTATAAAGAGCCACAAGCTTAATTAATATGCATGCGGGTCACTATTACCTTTCTAAATTAGAGAGAAAAAACATAGAAGACCAAGTGGATAATCATGCATGTTATTAGCTACTTCCAAAATTAAAGAATCTCGGTTAATGATCAGTAGAACTTAATGATTGAGTAGTATAATAGAGAAGGTAGACACAACCACTTTGAATCTAAAGCTAATTATATTAAGGAATTTGTTGTTTTTTTTAACATAATTATTTTAATAACTATATATTCAACGGATTAGATAATTACTGCTTACTTACCAAACAAACATATATGCCCTAACAAGTTTAACTCATTTTAGAAAATGATTAACAAAGAATCTCATATTATTAACGATTAATGAAAACAAGAAACACAAGGAAAAAGACCGTTTAGTCCTATTTTATAAAGAGTTGGTGTTTGACAATGTAAAAGAAAACATGTTAGGGTTTTGTGAGGGGTTTAGAGAGACTTACACTTTAGAGGGAGCAGGTGTAACCAGGAGGAGGAGACTTTCCACACGCCACAAGAAGCTGAAGAGCAATTGGAACATAAATGTTGAGGTTCAGAAGCTTGAGCTTAATAGTGGTGCAAAGACACGCTGCAGCTTCAACCTCAGCAAGTCCTTGAAGCACAGGGCAGCACTCATTCACAGCTGGGTCCCCCAACCCAATGTGCACCAACCCACCTAACAGATCAACACATGCACCCAGTTTCAGTATGTCTAGTGGGCATGTTGCTTGTGCTGGAGACTGCGGCGGTGGGCATGGCGTATTCCCTCCTGTTCCCGGTGGTGTCGCTGGTGGGTTAAGAACCGGAGGAACTGTAACTGGTGGAACTGTAACTGGTGGAACTGCAACAGGTGGAATAGGGACAGGTAAAGTTACTGGAGGCTTCAAAACAGGAGGGACTGTAACTGGTGGAATAGGGACAGGTAAAGTAACTGGTGGCTTCACCACGGGAGGGACTGTAATTGGTGGAATTGGGACAGGTAAAGTAACTGGTGGCTTCACAACGGGAGGGACTGTAACTGGTGGAATTGGGACAGGTAAAGTAACTGGTGGCTTCACAACGGGAGGGACTGTAACCGGTGGAATTGGGACAGGTAAAATAACTGGTGGCTTCACAATAGGAGGGACTGTAACTGGTGGCTTCCCTTTGACAGGAGGAAGAACTTTTGGAGGTTTCACAATGGGAGGAACTGTGTGTGGTGGTTTCACAATGGGTGACTTGGGTTTCTTGCTTGGCTTGTGTGTCTTAGGGGGTTTCCCACAATAGCCACAACCAAGAATGGGAGTGGCAGAAGAGATGAAGAGCATGGAAATGAAGAGAAAAGCATGGAACTTAGAAGACTCCATGTCTCTCTTGGTAAGAAAGAGAGAAGGAAGAGATAGTAGTAGTAGTAGTAGTATTGTGGAGAGTGTAATGTGTTGTGATATATAGGGATAGTGAGGACTGAGGAGGAGAAGAAAACAAAAGATGTAAGAGCAGATCACGTGAAGATGAGGGCTAACTAGAGACTCAAAAGGGAGATGCCAAGTTATGCTAGCTGGCAAACCTTACAATACAAGTGTTAATGAAATGCATATACGTGCACCATATTTGCTATCTTATCTTCACTTCTTCACTAATTAACTAGTTAGCTGGATATCACTTCACTTCTGCTTGCAGTAGCACACATATTCCTGACTCTTGTGCATGCTAAAGCAAGTGTTTGAGGTAAAATGAAACCCCATGAAAGCATAAGCTTAACTAAGACAGGACCCTTCTAGAGGGAATCATCAATTGTTTCCCCCCCCTTGGGTAAGGAACTCAGACGCTTATGAATAAGGAACTAATCCTTTTCGTGGTACGTGACTACCCAACAGATGTCACTCCGACCAACACCCCTTGGTCATATCTATTCAATAAGCTTATTTTGCTTAGCTTTTAGAGAAAATTTGGTTCAAAATTGATGTTAAGTTATTACTACTAAGAGGTAAAGTAGAATAAACTCTCTTTTGTAAAATTTACACTAGAATTCACTTATATTTGGATACTTGTGTTCTTATTTTAACACCTACTTAAGATAGAGATTACAATAATCCCCAACATTGTGATTCTAATAAGATTCTAATATCTATATATTATTGATATAATAATTTACCTATAGTCAATATATCATACATCATTTATTTGTATTAACTTTATGAATAATCAATTATTATTAATGATATATAGATAATATAATGATAATGTATAAAACTTTTAGAATTGTGTTAATGTATACATTTTTTCTCTTCTAATAATGGTTTCTACAAGTATGATGACAGCAATGATTTGGAACTTTAAACTCACATTTGCATGCTCACTTCACACGATTGTTTTATCAATTAAACACTGCAAATGGAGTGATACTAATGGAATATCAGATGGAGTCATAAGGTGGTCAAGTAGTAAGGGTGAAAGACTTAAGGAGTGAAGTGATAAAGAGGTTGAAGGTTCGAATCCCACACACCACAAAATACTAACCTACTAACATTTGCCGATAAAAAAAACTAATGGAATATCAGATTTCCTCTTGGGATAATATAATCTTAGAGATTATAATAAATTTGCCACTGAATCTGGACTCTCATGTTTTTAATAGGGAAAGCATGTTGAGTCGGGTAGAACAAGTGAGGTATATAATTCTAGTAAGAACTAAGGACTGATTGTGACTAAGAGCCACTTCAATTATGGGGTTTCACATAGTTGTATTGCTGTTCTCTTAGCCCTAGCTTCATCTCTCACTGCGTAATGTCTCTCACTCTTCGTTTCTTAATTTAGAGCTTCTGAAAAACTTAAGAAGACAACAACAATTTGCAAAAGCTTCTTCAATTTTAATTTTGTGTAATGGCCAAAAGAAATAATATAAAAATTGACCTAAACCTATATTCCAATCTTGTCCATACGCTCAAATGATATCCATAGGGTGAAGGACATGAACAATCATGGCGCGCTAATAGCATTCAACAATTATTAAATATGGAACTGTAATTGAGAGGTAGAAGGACAAGAAACGGTGGTCTCTTTGGAGTGCGCTTTGGCTTGCTATAATTTGGGCGATTTGGTTATCTAGGAATGACATCATCTTCAATGCTTCTAAACTATCTACTAATCTTATTTTCGAATCTGCTCGGGTGAAGGCTTGACTTTGGATCAAAAGTCAATAGTGGGAGGAACATATCACTTACAACGATTGGATCTATGATCCGTTTACTTGTTTAAAAATTATCTTGTAACTCTTTTTTCCTTTGTCATTCTGTAATTATCTCCTTCTTTAATAAAATTTATTTGCTGACCACAAAAAAATTGAGAGGTAGATGTAAGAATGGTACTACAAAGGGTATCCATTATCCTATGGATAAGGAACTCATATATTTTAGGGTGTATAACTAGAGATGGCAAAAATACTCATACCCATGGATATCCGTCAAAATATCCGCAATGAGTACCCGTAAAAATAACTCATAGGTGGGAATAAATAACATGATACTCATCCCACAAGTATCCGCATATATATTTTTATTAAATATTTTATATTTAGTTATTATTATTTCTCTATTTTATATTTTATATATTTCTCTATTTTATTATTATTTCATAATAAAATTTAGTGATGAGACTATAATCATAAAATTATCATATACATATCATATTATTTAAGTAATAATTATTTTTTATAGATTAATTATTTTAAAATATATAAAAATTAGAAATCCGTTGGTACCCACGAATACCTGCTACCCGCACGGGTACCTGCAAATAGTGCGGGTATGGGCACGGGTATGCACTACCCATGTCCATTGTCATCCCTATGTATGACTGTCCAACTCAACAAGTATCACTCACAAAAAGCAAACATTTGACTTTTTTTGTCTTTATAAGATCTAGCAGAAACTTATATCACTAGACGAAAGTCTCGTTGATAATTAGGTGTAAGAACACAAACATTTAGTTGTTTTATAATTTCTTGGAATTGAGTTTTGAGATTGTGATTCCAATTCCAAAGGGATATCCTAACATAGTAACTAAGATTCTTTGGCCCAATTTCAATGGCTGGCCTCAATTTCACGTCCAAATTAGAGCGTCATACTGATGCTAATGGTATTTTGGTCACATAAGTAATTAATTTGTATAAAACTTTGTTAAAACTATAACGGCAGAAAAGTCTTGTAAAAAAGAGTGGGTGCATGTAATATAATTTTGATACTTTGATTTTATGGTAATATTGTGACCAATATACAAATAAGTACCCACGTAGGTATTGTTGTACTTAGAGAAAATTGGGAAACAATACAGCTTAGCAAGCATGTGAGAAACGGTGGTTGATTGAAGGGATAAGATATAGTGAAAAGAAAATGATGATTCACATATAGTAAGGGATAGAGATTGGTATAGTATTTGTTTGATAGAAATGTATTATATTGGTCTTTGCCTATCCGTGATGGGATACACTTTAATTGAAGGGCTCCCATTACTTTTTGTAAGCTTGTATATCCGTGAATGATCTTTCATTGTTCTGATGTGATATATGTCTCTTACTTTCTCTTATTTACCTTTCTTTCACTCCCATATTATCCATTTTGTGCTACTGAATGAGCATGCATGTGCAGAAAGTAGAATGTATATACCACTTTAGACTTATATCATGAATCATAGCATACGATAAAAGTTACCATTTAGCCATATATCACACCTCAGCTTTAAGCTGAATGCTGGTGACTAGTGAGGCCTTTTTTAAAAATAAAAAAAATAAAATTAGTTCTAATTACACATCACAAGCTAATTCAAAAGAGATACATTGTTGAGATTATCATAAATAGTTTATCTCTGATATATTCAACTAATTTGAGGTTTTCATACTTTTAACACATACCACGTCATACCCTAATGCGTAGGAGGCCAGCACTAAAAATGTGGTGCATAGGTGGTCCAATATGATGATTAATTTCTAAAGGGTTGGACATGTGGTTAAGTCTAAGTCATCCCAAAGCTATTTTAGGTAGGTACTTTGAATGAAAATCATGTGTCCCACTTCCTGTCACCATTTGTGTCCCAAATAAATTAAAAAATGTCACTTAATTATTTAGTGAAATTTGATTAGATAGAAACTTAGTTTTTTGGGACAATTGATTTTTGCTTCAGTACATCAGCTCAATAATATCATATGATATGAATTGTAAGCTTGGATTCAAATATCTGAAAGTATACTCTCAGCCACTCAAACCATGTTATGTGGAATTTTAAGTTTATAGAGGACTTTTTATAGGTGACTTGTGATTATGTTAATTTAAATATCATATTATATAAAAATACTAATAGAGCAATTAGGCCTAACTCACCTCAGCATGAGGGTGGCCAATTCTTATAAAGATTGTACTTGATCATTGTACACCTAACATGGTATCTCAATATAAATTAGAGAATACATTCCCAATTATATGCATATATCTTGGTCTCACGAAAGGATTAGAATAACTGAATAAGTCACCACACGCAGGGTGAAGTTTTTCTGAACATTGATGAAGTTAGTTTTTTTCCATAAGCAAAATGATTCATTAAAGGGCACAATAAGTATCAACCCAAATACAATAAGATAAAAAAAACTCTTACCACTAATAATATGAGTTATACAAAACCTAAGAATTTATACACCAATGCGCAAAGTTATAATACTTTGTATCCAATTTAGAGCAAAACCAAATCCAGGAACCAATCTAAATCAACTTGATGAAGCTGGCTGGTAATTAAAAGTTCTCTGGCAGCTAGTGTACTTATATTTTCCACCACTGAATTGGGGTCGGGGACAAAATACATGGAACCTATTAATGAATATTTGTCCTCTGCATTATCTTCAAAGATCTTGTATACAGTAATGAAGTGGATGCTTAGTTTTCCATTAAAAATTAATGGTTGGGATTTGTTCCCTGAAGCAAATGGTACGTTTTAGTCGACATATTAATCTCTAACTTATGATAAATTGATCGATCTAGTCGTGAAGCAATGAATGTGGTTTTTCTATATATGAACTTGTAATTGGATATAAAGTACAACAGCCAAATTTGTTTTCTTTTTTGGAGGATTTGTTGGATATAAATATCTTTTTATAACGACATGTCGATATATAATGACACATGGGGAGCACGTGAACATTGAGATCATTGTCTAAGATTAGAATACAGTTTTTAATGAAAATTATTCATAGGGTGTAGGACATGGGTGTTTTGTTCTTCTGCAATAAGCTAAAATAAAATAACTATATGGTGGAGCACAAGGGTTATTCCAACCTTACATGGCTACATTATAGTTTCAACATCTATTACATTGTACAATATATTTCAATCTACAAAAAGAAAACAATAATGGACACTTTCAATCTTAGATTCAAGCAGAAAAACCTAACACACTAAGTTATATGCTTAAGGTTCCAAACCTCCCCTATTAAACATTGCAAGATGCACTTAGTATCTTCACAACTGGCTGCATTTGAATTAAATTATTCTATAGTGATGAATACGAGAATATTCTATTCTATATGGGGAATATACTTTCATGCATCAGAATTTTCTTTATTTAATTTATGGACCAATATGGTATGATTCAGCTCTGAAATTTTCTATATTTTACTGAAAGGAGAGGCAAGTTTGGACAACACATTGCAACTTTCATCCCCTTTGAAAGTTGAAAGTAGCACAGCTCATGCTAGATTGTTTTTTTGGTAGCTAGCAGGAAATGAAATGAGCTCATATATGATGCTGTGGCCAGCTCCATTATGAGTTGTTCTTGTTACCCACTCCAAATATCTGTCAATGTAATAAGGCAAGTAAATAACAATAAGTGTAATATTCATGTCTGAGTGACACTTGTTTGTTTGTGATACTTTTATTAAGTTAAGAATCAATAATAATTAGTTATAAATTGTAAATAATACAGTGATACATATTTTTCTCAATAATAATATATGGATCCGTCATTGCTAAAAAGAAAGAAAAGATTGAAAGATATTAGAATCAAACAACACAGTAATTATTGAAAAATGGCAACAAATCTGTGGATGCCATCTTTTGTTTTCTGATACTGACATCTAGAAAATGGTATTTTTTTTCCCTTACATAGAAAATGACATTCCTTAACAAAAGAGAAAAATGACATTCATAGCAAATGCCATGAGTTTAATTGGTATTACTTTAGTTGAAAAGGAATTTTACATTAGTATTCAAATAGTATTTTCACAAATCAAAATTTATATTTCTCTTATTATTAAAATATAAGTGGTTATCTGTGTGATTTTTCCCACCGACAGTGTATATTACTTAAATTCATATCTTATTGCGAATTTTGCTTTTATGAATTATCTTGCTTGAACAATTGTATGGTCAAGTTTTGTAATTAATAATAATAAAAATACAGTGAAGTACTATACAAGTTGACAACCCCATCCTAGAATGAGGACATGCTTAAAGGCTCAAAGATTTAAACGTTGGTTAATTAACTTAGTTAAAATAATCTTTTTTTTTATCATTTATGCCAATCATGGTTGATAACTTGATATTGTAATTAAATGCACAAGGATTATTATTTGATACAAATAGCAAGTTTAGGCTAAGAACCATACTATCAAGTTCCACAAAACGGTGATGGAAATGGGCACTGCATCTAACTGCTATATAATAATCTAATCTTTTAATTTCTTTCCATAAGTTTTACTCTTTCAAGTGACAAGTATTCCTTTGACGTAGGATCTATGTCCAAGTTTTAAGGCAACTTTGTTGGCTTAGGAACATGTAGTAGAGACATTATATTGCTTCTTTCTTCTTCTGGTTAAAATTCCAGAGTGTCCATTACCCCAGATACAAGACATTTTCGGACATCAAAGTCAATAATGGATATCCTCATGATTGATATGAAATACTAATACTAATAATAATAAGAAAAGGGACCAAGTAACCAAAGCAATTGTTGATATAAAATATCAATGAGGATATTATATGGTATGGTGGGAAGGGAGCAAGTGGTTTTGGCTGAGTTCAATGCAACTCAGAGTAATGCAAGTGGGATAGCAAAACAAATACTGGAAAAGATCAATGAAGGTAGCAATGATAGCAACGTTTCATATTCCCATGATCGCTACGTTTTTCATGTCAAGACAACCGATGGCCTCATTGTTCTTTGCATGGCTGATGATGCTTTTGGAAGTAACCTACTTATCTCTCTTATTAACCTTTTCCATATTATTTATTAAACTACGTCGATGGTAGCAATGATATGCTGGTTGTGACATGATTGAATTACTTTTGTAAATGTAAAGAGTCTCTTCTTTCAATGAATGCAGGAACTATCCCATTTGCATTTCTTGAAGATATTCATCAAAAGTTTGTAAAGACATATGGGCGTGCAATTATTTCAGCTCCTGCCTATGCCATGAATGAGGAATTCTCAAGGGTCTTGAGTCAACAGATTGATTATTACTCCAATAACCCAAATGCTGATAGATTGAACCGTCTCAAAGGTGAAATGACCCAGGCAAGTATAGATTTATCTGTATATGGTCCCAACTTGTTTTCTTGTCTATTATATTACTGCTTCTCTTTTGGAGTTTTTGTCTATTAATGTATTCCACTTTGATGGTGTGTGAATAATAATAGGTGAGAACTGTGATGATAGACAACATAGAGAAAGTATTGGAGAGAGGTGGGAGGTTGGAAATGCTGGTTGAGAAAACATCAGCAATGAACACCAATTCAATTCGTTTCAAAAGGCAATCCCGCCGTTATAGAAATAACATGTGGTGGAACAATGTTAGGCTAACGTAAGTATATACCAAATGCACAAAACATTATTGTAACCTTGGATATATGTGAATATAACTAATCGTTTTTGCATTTCCTCTATTTCTCAGGGTCACACTTATTATAATTTTCATCATCACCATTTACATTTTACTAGCCTTTATCTGTCATGGTCCCTTGTTGACGAAATGCTTGAGATAGATAAGCTTCAAGTTTGAAGGTTCAACCCCAAATTTGCACTACTTATTCACTAACATCATTTGTACCACTTACTAAGCTCTTTAAGACTATAATATATTGGGAAATGCTATCATTTATTAGATGTTACCATTCTAGGCTTGTGCATGTTTTGGAAACATTATCAAGCATTATGGATAGGGATGACTTTGTAAGTTACTTTCTTGACGATTCTGATAGAAAATGTTGTATGTAAAAGAGGGCGATTGTCTTTTTAAAAGAAAAAGTGATGCAAATCATTTTGTTTGTGTTATGCACTTCTTACTTCTCAACAAAATGAATGATGCTTACCCAGTGCTACCTTAGACAAAACAGAAATATATATATATATATATATATATATATATATATATATATATATATAAGTGTGTGCATATAAAAAGAAATCCAATTTTATATGATTTTGTTATCCATAAATACAGAACCGTGGAGAAGTGGAAACTGTTGAAGCTTTACAACATCTTGGTGAATCAAGACAAGCACATCTAATTAAATTCATCAACAGTAAGCCAATCATTTGACTCATATTCCCAATCCTTACCTCTTAAATTAGCCTTCTGCAGGGTACCTTTCTCAAAACTTCCATGCAGCTGAACCCAGTCACTAGAACCATCAGGTGATGAACCCCTTTTGTCTTGTGCCTCCCTAAGTCCTGATAATCTATCAGAGCTGTAACTTTCATCATCATCTAGATCACTGAATGAAACATCATCTTCCTGTTGAAGCTTTGTACAGGAAGTCAATGAAGCAGCATCAATATCGGTATCTTCCAACCATTTTTCAGTGCCACTCGTGTCATCAACTTCTAAACCCTTCACTGCATTTGTAATATCAGTCAAAATATGGTTTTGATCAGATAAGATATTCTCTCTTTCACTGTCTTCTCTACTCTCTTCATATGTATCCACTGTTCTTGGTTTTTCACATTCTTCAGCCTGCAAATGTCTCCTCTCACCAAGTTTTAGCAGAAGCATGTCTCTTGCTTCAGTAATCTGAACCGAATATGTAAATAGAGAGTGAAAGAGATAACCATCTATAAATTTATCTTCAACCATATAAATGTTGTGCACAATAAAACTAGCAATCTGAAAATCTTTAACAAAAGCCAAGACATCTGGAGAGAACACCATAAAATAAAGAAAGATAAGAACTAGAACTGCAAAAGATACTTCTGGCCGTGATCTCATATTTTATATAAAGGATATCAAGACTATGTAGAGACAGGCAACAAATACTGGGATGGTATTCACTCACTATACGAGTATTACTTCAGTTAAGCATGTAAATTAAAGCATAACCCCTCATCGAGAGCTGGTTACAGAGGTTATATGATTAATACATGCTCCCATTAATAGAGCTTTGCATTCTCTTGGCTACATCACATTTCATTACTGACAAGTACTACTACACATGTTCAGTATGCAACAATTAGTAATTTTGTAAGTCACAAATATCTACAATGAAAAATACAGATAATATGTTTCATATAGCATAAAGACAGAATCTGACTATAAACTAAGAAAGAAAATGACTGGACTGATGATGGCATGGCTTGAATAAAATTCACAGATAAACAAGAACTAAAGATTGGCTTCAATAAGCAGTAAAAAGCATATACATCACAGAAAGAATTGAACATGATACAATATTTAATAAACATGGCTTGCCTTGGGGGTTGACAGGTGCTCAAAATCATGCTGATTAAGTCTTGGAAGTATTAACAAAAAATAGATTATCCAAAACTTTTCCACGTTCATGTAACTGCAAAGGTTCAATCTAAGTGCAACAAATTCAGGAACCAGCTGTTCAATAGCTAAGGCATGTTCTCTCTGAGAATTGGACATGCTGAAATCTACTGAAACAAGTCAAATTCCTGTATTAGGGTCAGCCAATCACATTAGATACTCGTGTATGATAAAAATGCAGAAAATGTTGCATGCTGGTTTCTTGTACTCATGCCATCTGAAAACTCAAGATTCAGAAAGACTTTTATTAAAGAAAAGTTGCACAACACTTAATGTTGAATTATGCTTCTAAGAACATGAGCGCTTCGCATTTTATATCAGCATTGTTGAAGGAGCGTTGCAGCAGTTGTTCCTAGAAATTTCCCCAACCATAATTATAAATGGCAAATCCCCAAGAGTTACATTATTGGAAGAAAAATGGCTAGCAACTCAGATGTCAGACTCAGACCTTTTACTATTTAAAATTGCATTTTATTATATAACAGTAGAATTATTAAGGTAAACTTGGTCATAGCCCACAAAATACTCACAATCAATAGTTAGGATTTTGTAAAATATTTGGTAGAATGAGTTCAATAAGGCCTCAATCCTTCTTAAAATTTGTTAGTCCCTGGCATATTACTTTGCTAATCAAATCACTTCTAAATAAAATTTACTTGTTTCTGCATCATGTATATACTCAGATAGCCAGAAAAGATTATAAGCATTGTTTAGCCCAATGATCATGTTCCATCACTAGTTCACTACCATGCATAGCGCGGAAGTTCAACAGTCATGGTAATTAATCTATAATCTACCCAAGACCTGTCTAAAGGTAATTTCATTTGCAACTATCTAATGAAGTATCATCAAACAACCGAATAACTAATTAAACAATTACAAGCATGATCATAATCAGATTATATATATTCAGTTCAAAAAGGAATACATATACGAAATATCATATAATCAATCAACAAATAACTAAAATAAAATTACGGAAGAGAAAGTTGAGGTACCATTACGAAGTGGCAAGGGGAATTGGGTCCAACACTGAGGAAGCGCAGAAATTTCTTTGACGAAACGAACAACCTCCTCCGTTATCCCCGGCACCGCATCAACTTGGCGATGATCACCATCGAACTGCAACAATTGAGAAGCGAATTTGGAGATTCCAGTGACGGCTTTATTGGTAGAGAGAAAGGAGAACGAGCTCTTCAATCTTCCTCCAATCTCAACAAAATCGTTCTTGATTCCGGTGAGAGTCTGTGACGATGAAAGCAGCGGGGAATCAGCGGCGGAAGAAGAAGAAGAAGAAGGTTGTGGAGCGAGGAAGTTGGCAACGACGTGGAAAAAAAGTGAAAGGTCATCATTGACGGCGAAACCACCGTGACGATCGGGCGGAGATAAATTGATATCGGTGGCGTGAGGGTGAAAGTGATTAGACTTAAAAAGCCAAGACATTGTTTGGGAATGAAATAATGCTATATACGAAGTGTAAGCAACAGAAGATGAAAGAATGAAAGAGAAGAATATGAGAAAGATAAAAGGATTTATTTGAAGCTTAACTTCTTTTCTTTCATCTTCACGTACTCCTTACCAAACCTTTTTTTCACCCCAACTCAAACACTCTTTATAATAATTAATAAATCATAATAAACTAAACTTAGAAACTGAAAAATAAAACTTTTTTACGTGTAACTTTATTCCAGTCCTTTATAACGTGATTTTCTGATGATTGTTGCTGAAAAATAATCAAAATTTATACTATGAAAACAGAAGTGTTTGACTTGTCACTTCTCATCGTCATTGCCACATTCGGTTGTGATTTTCACAGAAATATAATGATATTCTTGTGGTGATACAGATTCCACGAGGCTAGAGTTAGAAACATGATTAGCCCTTTATATGAAATTAACTCTTATATTTTTTTTCACTTTTCTTTAACGTTTAATTTTACTTTTCTTTAACATTAACCCTTATATGAAGTTAAAAGTTGGCAAAGAAATCATTGAAAAAATAAATCAAATATTTCTCAATGTGTATATTAAATAAGAATACCTTTTTAGCTCCTATCCTTAGTCTTTTGAGTTGATGTTAAGAAAACCCTAATTATCATATTAAGAAGTTTTTCCCCTCCACTGTATCCTTTCCCTGTTATTAGTCATTACCATACAGTAGTGATGAATAACTAATGGGTAAATTAAACACTTGTAAAAATGTCTATACAAAATACAACAACAATCAAACTTTTATCCAGAATATACCACCATTAGATAAATGTTGCACCAATAATCAGATAACGAATATACCTCCCACCATATATATAGGGAAACGGCAACTGAAAACAATTTACTCCAATTTAAGAAGAATAATATGCTGCTAAAGTGTTAAAGGTCATCAATCTGGAATAAAATCAAAGCTGATCAATTACCTTGTACATAAAAAATCATATATTCAAGACCCTCTCCAGGCTAATTATTCAAAAAGAATTTCACTCTAGCTATCTATGGCACACACACAAATATGGTACAAGTCTGTCTATTCTTCATGTCTCCAATCTCAGAATCCACAACGGAGAGTATCCGTGTATCTTTCATCTTTGAGCTTATTGGATTGAGTGTCTAGATGATAAGGATTTGTTTCCAGAGAAAATGACTAGATGAGGCCTGTATATGGATTTTGTGGTTGAACAGGCATACCTGAGCCATAAGGATGGACAGTGGCTCCATAAGGATTTTCAAAAGGATTTACAGATGGTTGTTGAGGGGCCATCGTCGTGTGTTGTTGCTGTTGAAACATGAAAGCTTGCTGCTGGTTAGAAATAGCTGCCATTTGAACAGAAGGTGGAATAGTCACTGTATTAGAGACGGAAAATGGATTGTGCATTGTCAGTTGTGTCATGCCTCCCATTGGTGCTGGCTCCCATTGGTTATAGCTAGCATTCTGGTTGTTTCTCCTGAGTGCATCATCATATAGGCTGTCTAGTGTAAGCTTGTCCAGACCTCCAGCCTAATTACCAAATAGGTCATCAGTCATTAGCAGAACAATGAACGAATTTATACTAAGTTTACAATTGTTGAAGAAAGCATACCAGTTTGCTAGCTGTCGCAGAACTCTCATTTAAACTAGGAGCTGTGACAAGTGCCAATTCCCAACCTATACTTCCATTTGCTAAATTTGGAACAGCAGAATTTGGTTGATCAGCTGAAACCACTGACAAAAAATATATCATATGAATTGACACTGAGATGCTTACTTTCATCCAATTTAATTATCCATTTGAGCATTCAAATCTTAATGGGCAGCAATGTGCTCAAAAGGAAAAACAATTCTGGAGTATATTCACACATATGACTGATTAGCCACTAATATTGTGAGGTTTAATCCTAATAATGTGATCTACGAACCAAATATTGCTTCCGAAGGTTCAGAAGTGCATGTTAGCAAACTCCTATCCGACATATTTGCAAAATGGAGGAGAAGGGGAAATGAATTACCATCGGGGACGACTGCTAAAGCCAAGGTATTCTTATCTTCTAACTCTAAAGCAGCAGGAACAGGGTCCTCCAAATTCTAGTCAGAAAGCCAAAAGGACAGAAAATCATTAGTGTCATATATACCAAAAACAAGGAGCCGGGAAAAATCCCATAGTACTTACCAGCAAATCAGGTGGTGGTTGAACTAGTGGTGCCTCCACTTTTAAGGGTTCGCGTGGTGGAGGTAGAGTGGGCAAGGGTGGACGTTCCTCCTTTTCTGGTGTCCTTTTGTAGTCGGTAGCCAAGACCCCTTTTGGAGAGCCAACTTTGTAATCAGTGGCCTGCATTTAATTGATATGTAAGTGTTGATTGGTCAAAAAAATCTACGGTAGAAGCATTCTGAAAACCAATCCTTTTTATCCTACTAGGTTGGGTTGCCAAAATTCTTGCCAAATAGATAATAAAAAATATTGTACCAAACATATGCTATGTAAAAAGAGACAGAATGTTTGATGTGTCTTTAAGTAATGGAAGAGTTTCCAAAATGTTTGGATGGGTCAAACAATAGAACTCCATGAATAACTTGATGGAAACAAGTACAAGTTATTAGTGTCTAATTTTCAATATATACAAACTTGCCAGATAGCAACAATGGTTGAACCAGCTTTTTTCAACAAAATACAATCTTCAGTAGCAAATATGCATACACTACATCTTTAACACTTTTTTGATTGCACTCATAACGTAAAACAATATTCTTGATCATCCATACCTGATCCTTGCGAACTACCGATCCGTGCGGAGCATCTTTGACATACTCTTCCATGGCTTGCAGAAATGACGAAGGGGGCTGCATATCATCAACTTGTTGCACTTAGTATTATGTTTCTAAAAATTATTGAATAATCCAACTAAAATGTCATTGATATAATCAACCATGATAAATGATCCAACGAACCTGCTCAATTTTAATAAACTTCTCTCCACGTTCAATATCAAGATTACGGCATATTTCATAAAATTCTGACAGTCTCTCAGCCTGGATCCAAATAAAGAATATTACAACAGAACTTTTGGATAAATAAATAAGATTAGAAAAATAAATTATTTCAGAAGAGATACCTGCTGTCCAACCCTCCTGTATATATCAAGAGCTTTCACAGCATCATGGCGTTGCATGTCAAAAAACTGTAACAATACTCTTATAAATACATAGAAATTTAAACATCAAGCTTCAAATCAATTGAAGATAAGCACACATACCTTATCAACCATATTGACTGTGCCATCACTAATAGCTTGATAAATTTTAATGCTTTCCGAAGCAACCTATTTGCAATATAAAGTATACTTAGAAAAGTGATGAAAGCAAAAACTATTGAAGAGTATGTATGGTTAAACAATTAACCTACCAACGAGAGTGCTAACTTAATGACAAAGTTATGCACAGCTGCCCCTTCTGGCTGCAACCACAAATGGTAAAATAAGTTTTACAATTATAATGCTGCCGGTATTGTAAAGTTTGTTCATTAAAATCCAACCAACCATTTCTGAAATGCTTGGATCAACTTTAAATAACTTGAATTACTTGCATGAAAAACTTACCTGGCAACCAATAACTCGAAAGAGAAGTTGTTGTAAAGCTGGCAACTGCTCTAGCAATTCAGCAGTATCCAAATCTTTGGTCCTCTGACAAAATTCACAACTAATGAATTTTCCTTGAATGTGTATTTGTTTTATCAAAAAATCAGATTATGGATGTAAACATTTGATGATATAGAGATCCGAGGTGACGGCTTCTGATTACTTAACTACATACATAGAAGTAAGAAACTAAATTCTTAAAATTAAGAAACCAAATTATGCAAGTGAAAAGCATTTTACTTACAGGACGGTCTGCCTCAACGTCATACTTCAACACACGAAAACATTCCAGCCTTTCCTCCAAAAATAATGCGTAAGTTCGCACCCATGCAGAATAATCCCATGCTGAGCAGATGACAACTACAAAGTTAACAAACATAATAACGAAAATGATAAAATAATGGTGGAGAGAAAGACGGGTGCACCATTTGGGCTGGAATCATCTTTAAAATGAGACATATTGAGCATATGACTTTTACGTTTGCCATAATTAATTAGTTCTTCGTGAAATGTGGGATCCACTTCCCTCATAGCACGGTGAATAACTATTAAAGTCTTCAATGCAACCTATGGATAAACCACTTGTCAGTAAGTGACATAGAAGCAGAACAGACACATAAACATGCTCAGTACCAAGTTACACAAAAACTCAGGACAACAAAAAAATTGCACAAGAAATGCAGAAGTAGCCATTAAAATATAGAGCATACAAATATCATAGTTTCAGAACTAGATGAAAAGTATATATGTTTCTCAGTCTTTAAACAAGGTCATATGTATGAAATGATTAATTATTTTCCATACTATTAATTGAGAAGCCCGTGAAGAACTTGTCTCAGTATTTAGTTAAACAAAAATCTTGAATGTTCTTTTTCGTTCCCCCTGTTATTTGGCTATAAGCCTATTAGTTAATGTGTGATGTCCAAGCCACCGTCTCCAGGAGTGAGGACACAGAATAATAGTTTAGCAATATGACTTATGGACGAAATGTTAAGTGAATGCATTGAAATTTTTTCCATCTCAAACCACAGATTTAATCAGCAAACTTTTGCACACACCGCCCAGTTATGTGTCCTTGATAATCTCCTTGCAAGAGCACGAATACAATAGGCAACATCAGCGCGAGGTCTTGTAGCTGAGACTGCTGAAAATATAGCTGCAAAAGAAAGGACATAAATACTTGGAATCAAAACCCTGACATATCCAACAATTGTTCCTTGTACAATCAACAAGTGTGTCACAAATATTATACACATAAAATAAGTAGTAGACAAAACTGTACAAAAATTGATACATTCTTTAAAACAATCATAACAATAGAGAACAAACCTCTTATATGTTTTTCCTTCGCAGGACGTTCAACATGATTTGTGGCTCTGACTATAGCAATGTCCAATTCCTACATTACAATAAACCGACTTAGAACACAATCAAAATATGCCATTGAAAAACATCAAATCTAACAGATGTGTAAATTAATCTACCTTGTAACCACTGTGTACTTTAGCCAATGAAACTGTTGTGGTGTCTTTGAGGGCTCCAAGTGCTTTTCTAATACTGTTCTGCGACACACCAGACATCTTCTCCCTCTCTCAACTACAAAATTCTGCCACGACAAAAACAAAACTTTAGTCATTCATTACCAAAACCCACATTTCAAAATAATTCAAATATTCAAACATCAAACGTAGTTTTTTATATACATATTATATTGTTTTCTTAAAAAAGGGGGGAGGGGGATATAAGTAAGTGTAAATTATAAATTATAAATCTGTCTGAAATCGAAAATGATGACATAATTATTATATCAGTGCGTTCAGATCCAAGTAAGGAAAGAACCATGAAACATAACCGACCCCGTCCAAAATATCATAAAGCAGAAACAGAGTTCGAAATAACCGAACAAAGCTTATGATTTAAACCAGGAACATAAAGAAGAACAAAGAAATAAGAACCAAAACAGCGACATGTCAAAAAATTGAGAAAAAACTAAAAATTAAAAACACCTTACTGTGAAGGAAATGGTGAAGAGAGAGAGTAATAGGATGTTAAGAGAATTAAGAAGAGAGATTTGCATTAGATATAAAAATAAGGATCTATGGGAGATATAGTTGGATTAACCTGAACCAAAATCGAAGAAGGAAGAGGGAATGGAAAGTGATTCTGTGTGTGAGCAGACAGCAAATATGAACTGATTATTACTTCGGTTTGTCCTTCGCCTCTAGCACACTGTTTTTCATTTCTTTCATTTTATTTATCATAATATATATATATTCAAATTGTATAAGATTTATAAAGGCTTATTATATCATTATAATTCATGTATAATTATTATTAACAAAATTAATTGTGAATAAATTTTTACAAATATCGCATAGATATTAATTAAACTCTTTCTTTAATTTTCTCACCAACAAAACAAATAACAAAAGTTAAATAAACCAAAATATAAGGTTGATGTGCACCTTTCACTTAGACTTAGAGATTAATCATTAATATATAAATGTTAAATGATATTTAGATTATTTAGGAAGGAAAAATTAGAAAATTAGTGATATTTTTTTATCAAAGATATGACATTATTATATACATAATTAAATAGAGAGATACGTACACATATGTTGAATGGTGTTCATGTGATAGGTTAGATCGAGTCATATTTGCCTCATATCTAACCTTAATTATTGATCGAATATACTTTTTAACACAAATCGACATGTCATCTCTCTCCATAGTCCCTATCTTAGCATGTCACGATGAGATTCAACCTATTCCAACTCAATCATTATCAGATCATATTGGGTTCAGATTCTAATCACCCCTAGCATATGTGATGCTTAATCTCTCTCTAGACCCTTTTTCATAACTGCCACCTTGTAATACTTTGTAAATGTTTTATGATTTATATAGGGATGGCAATATGGGTTTGGCCCGATGGGCCAACCCGTTTTGATCGACATTTTTTGGAGGACTGCCCTGGAGATTTTAGCCCAAAAGCCTATATTTAACCCGGTTTGGAAGCCCATTTTTTAGACGGGTCATGGCGGGCCGGGCTAACCCGACGGGCCAACATTAATATTGCTTTACCATTTTAAGGTTATATGTGATTCTAATAATTAGACAATTTAATATTGTTTTCCAACCGAGCATTTTGCAATACCGTGTGCAACCAATTTATTATTCATATATAACACATTTATGAGTAAATTACTTATCAATGTAAGTTATATCATATTCAATACAAGACATTTACATATTAGTGTTAAATTTATATCATATATCATATTTTGTTTAACTTAATTACATTTATCACTTTTTTGTTTAAAAAATTACATATTTCATAGAGGGTTAATCAATGTAATGTATGTTTATAAATTAAGTGTTTTTTTGTAACTGTATAAAATGAAATGATAGTTTGTGTAATTTCACTAAAACTCATGTAATATCAGTGTAATTTAAATGTGTTTTTTAAACGAAAAAGAAAAATGGGCCAACCCGCTGGCCTGCCAGCCCTGCCAAATATGGGTCGAGCTGACATTTTGAGTCATTTTAACAGTAAGGGTCGGGCCAACCCATCCCATATTTTGGCGGCCCGGACAGGGTCGGGCTGGGCTAGCCCGTTTTGTCACCCCTAATAGAAAGTAGAAACAAAGAAGAAGAAAAAATAGAAAATGAAGTATGACTTTATTCAATTTCAGGAAATCGGTTCTATAGCTTGGGAAAAGGTGATATCGATTTTGACATCTTTCAAAGGATTTAGTGTCACCATTACCTTTTTAGTAAAAAATAGAAAACTCTATTTTATGTCCAAATCGGATAAAATGATAATTGAACCTGAGCTAGAGTATATTATGAATCGAGAAATATATTAGCACATCATCCCCGTGATAAAAAACGATATTCTTACTAACAACATGAACTTTTATACCTTCAAAATTTTATTTATATTAAAACAAAAATTAATTCTAATAATGAATTAGATGTCCATAAAATATTTATTAATTTTAAAATATATGTAATTAATAATAAAGTCATGGTACATTATGACTTTCCAAACATAAATGTATAAATAACACCAATTATTCAAATTTCATAAATTAAATAAGATACTGAAATAATTTTATCTATTTTCTAAAAATATAAATATAATTAATATTAAAAACATAGTTGAAAATTGACCAAAGAGGGTGGAGGTAGGGAATTAATAATAAAAACATAGTTGAAAATTGATAGAAAGAAAAGAGGGTGGAGGTAGGGATGGTAACGTGGTCGGGCGGGCATGGGTAGTACATACTTGTGTATATACTCGAACTATTTGTGGGTTCTCGTGGGGTAGCGGTGATCTGTAGCTACCCAATGAATTTTCAAATTTAATTATATTTTTATATAAATATTTTACAATAATTAATATATAAAAATAATTATTATTTGAATAATATGATACATATATGATAATTTTATGGTTATAGTCTCATCATTAAATTTTATTATGAAATAATAATAAAATAAACAAATATAATTAATAATAATAATAATTAAGTATAAAATATTTAATTAAAATGTATATGCGAGTACCCGCAAAATGGTTCTCATGACACATGTTCTCACCCATGAGCTATTTTTTGTGGGTACTCATTGTGAGTATTTTGACGGGTACCTAAAGGTTGGGTATTTTTGTCATTCATATATGGAGGGAGAGGAAAAATAAGTTTGTTACCATTTTGAAGTTAAGGTAAAAATATAGGGAGAGAATCCCCTTAGTCAAAGATGTATACTTAACATCTTATTCATTAATTCTAGAGAAATCTAATGGTTTGGATTAGTGAGTAGATTTAAACAATTAAAGTTGTCTATAATTAATGGCTAACATGTGGGATAAGTTATATCTTTAATGACAAAACTTAGGTAAAGTATCATATGTGCTAGTGGTACATGTGACATATTAGATGATGACACGATGACCTTTTTGTTTACCTTTAAAGTAAAAAATGGTTGATTGTAAATCTAATAAACTTTCACTTTTTGAAAGTAAACAAAAATGTCTATGTATCATCCTCTAATATGTCACGTGTACCACTAGCATCTATGACATTTTACCTAAATTTTGCACATTATAAAAAATAATAGTAAAACTATTATATCTATCTCTCTATACTAATATAAATGGAAAACATATTTTAACAACCAACTTGGAATAATTTATATTGACTATATTAATCTTTTAAATAATTTGATTTTCCATTTTCAACCTTAGAAAATATTTTTAATTCTCATATTTGTTTTTTTTTCATATACCTTATTACTACTCCACTCAAACCTCAATTTTAATTATAATTATTTTATATACTAAAAAAATCAACAATATAACAACTATAAATTGCAACAAACCATAAAAAACGAGCTACAATAACAATGAGCTATAATGCCCAAAATGAATAACATGTTAGGCTTACGAAGGAAGCAATAAATCAATTTAATATATTATCTCCATCTCCCTCGCCTTAATTAATCACTTTATTTCATCAATTAATATTGTCAAATCATGAAGAACATCACTCATAACTTCCACATCATTTATGCTTGGACACTTTATCAAACAACAACCAAATTAAACACAATAAATTTAAACAAACCTAAACACTTTAAAAAAAATCATATGAGAAGGACATAAAATAAAATCACACTTCTATGAAAATCAATTGTATCTACTTTGCTACTAAATATTAAAGTTGAACAAAATTTACCAAATATAATAATAATTTAACCTTTACGTCCAACGAAGATTATGAGAATCAAAGGAGATAATAGTTATATAAAATCTAAAAGGAAATAACATAAAGGTCTTCCAATTAAAAGAAAAATAAATATATAAGTAGTATATTATAGGCTTTGTTGGCTTGGTACAAAATGTTGGAGAATGATTACTATATTACCACCAATTGAAGAAAAGAAACAAAATAATAATAAGAAAGTAGATGAAATATTTTAATTGATGAGAAAAAATGAATATTTGTTGGGATTATTGGGAGCATATATAAATTTGGATTATATTTGAGAGTAACAATAACAAAACTCAAAATATAATAAAGAAGGAGGAGGGAAAACTCACATGAACATTACAGGATTTTCCAACAACAAAATTTTGTAGGTATCATTTCTAAAAGTGATTAGTTACAATTTTTAGGTAATGAATGATTTGATATGATTACACCTAAAATTAGAATAGTAATATTAGGAAAATGATTAACTCAAATATTAATACAATTTCAATAAATTTTATTTGCGATTCCTTAATTTTAGGCAATGCCTAATATAAATTTATACTCATTTATTGTTTAATTATAAAAAAATAATAAGAAATATGTATAACTCATAATAAATATGTATTCCTTAATTTTAAAGAGAATAAGAAATATGTATAACTCATAATAATTATGTAGCCCATAATATGGTAATATTAAAATAGTAAAAATGAGAAGAAAAAAAACTATTCAAAATTTTCTATTTGAATAGTTATTTAATTTTTTATTAAAAATTAAAGAATTTTTTTTTATTTTCACATTTTGTATAAGATAACGTAATTACGTTTGTAGTTATTCACATTTTGTAACCGGTCAATTTAGACTTTAAAGTATTTTCAAAGCTCAATTAAGTATATAGTTATTGTTGACATTTTAGATTTTTATGGTAATTTCATTTTTTTTATTCAAAAGTAAAAAAAATATTATTAAAGTTTTTATTTAAAAGTAAAGAAAATATTATTAACCTCGAAATTATAACCAACACAATTTATAAATTTTAATATGTGTGTGATTTTAAATTTTCACTATAAACTATATAAGTGATCAGTTGCAATTTTTATGTAATGAATAATTTGATATGATTACACCTAGAATTAGAATATTAATATTAGGAAAATGGTTAATTCAAATATTAATATAATTTCAATAAATTTTATTTGTGATTCCTTAATTTTAGGCAACGCCTAATATAAATTTATACTCATTTATTTTTTAATTATAAAATAAGTAATAAGAAATATGTATAACTTACATTTATATAATAAATGTGTATTCCTTAATTTTAAAAAGAATAAGAGATATTATAACTCATAATAATTATTTTGCCTATAATATTGAAGTATGGAAATAGTAACAATGAGAAGAAAAAAAACTATTCATAATTTTATATTTGAATAGTAATTTCAATTTTTTATTAAAAAGTAAAGAAAATATTCTTTTTATTTTCACATTTTGTATAAAATGACACAATTAAGTATCTAGTTCTTCACATTTTGTAACCGGTCAATTTAGAGGATGATGGATTTTTTGTTTAATTTCAAAGAATGAACATTTATTATATTTACAATCAACCATTTCAAAAAGATCGGTGCATCATCCTTTAATAGGTCACATATATCACTACATATGATATTTTACTTGTTTTGTTATATTACAAAAATAGAGATTAGAGATATTAGTTTTGCTATTATTATAATATCCTAGTCAAACCTTTGTATTTTCCTCACTAGAGTAAGTCACAGACTCTTCTCCCTTTTGTTTTGTATAATATTTATTTGCATTTAATCAATTTGATTTCATTTATTTTCTAATGATCTTTTTTTATGTATTTCTATTTTTTATACGTAAACAAATTCCTTTTTATTTAAACCAATAATATTATATAAGTAATATGAATTAAATAATTAAATAATAAGAATAGAAAAACTAAAATAAATCTAAAATGCATTATAAATATTATTTTAATGAGATTAAGAGAAAAATTGTTATTTTTGTGGTATATTCCTCCTAACCCAAACTAAGAAGGGGTTGTAGTCATCTATATACTATATAAAAAAGAAAACTCTTGTGATATAAGCTAGGAACATGTGTCATCACTTTATGCAAAAAAATTCCTTGAAGAACTATCTACCTCTTAATAGGGTAGGATTCCTCTCCAATACTGGACTCTCCAGTACTGGGTATGTGAGGGGGTGAATTTTTTTAAAAGTTTAATTTAGAAAAAAGTGAAAAAATCTGGACCATTTAAATCTTATTTTTGCCACATGTCAACATCACAATTGTGTACTGCCCTCTCATGTAATGGAGAGGAGCCAAACTCAATCAGGCTACATCACGCATAAGATGAAAAACTCATTAATGATGAGTGACAAAGAATATATTAATTTGTCTATTGAAATAATAACAATTAATCTATCTACAAAATTAATATAAAATTATCAACCTATTTTTAATTTGGTATCAACATGATCTTAGTTTATTAATATGATTAGTTTTTTTCAGCACAATTTTCTTACAATATTATGTATTTTTTAAAGAGAGAAAATAAAAAAAGAAAAAGATGTCATGGAAAAACAAAAGTATAATCGTGTGGGTCCACATAAGGGGTTGGTCTATGCACTGTTAGTATAAATATTTATACACAATCAATATATCGTCTACCATTTATGTGTATTACTTTTTTTGAATAGTCAATAATTAAAAATCAATGGTGAACGATGTACTAATAGTGTATCCAACTCATATACCGAGTGTCAAAATTTAATAACCTATATTGTAAAAATAAAAAATGAATTAATGCTTTGAAAATGAATTTTTCAGAAGGTAAGAATTAACGTTATTTTACATCATGCAAAAATTACCATGAAATTTTACATCCTCTAATGTTAGTTCTTGCCCATATATTGTTAATGTTGAAATTTAATTAGAATACAAAAGTGTCATTGAGGGCATGTGAGACATCAATGCCAATGAATAAATTAGGGACATGCAGAAGAAAACACTTGAGTTTATTTATACTAATGTAGGAACCAAATTTAAAAATGATAGCTGCCTTTTGTAGACCAAATACATTTTTTTTTCATATACATAATTTTATTCCACTTTACTTTTAGTGGAATTTGCATAATTTTATGAAGTGCATTTTAATATTAGATTCTTTGGATTTTAATTATTCTCTATTATAATTAAAAAAGTAAAAAGTTTTTTATAACATTTAAAATATATTTTTAATAAAAGACTCATATAGTATCAACATTTGATTTCCCTATTTTCCTTTAAAAAAATCAAATTTGAAATTGAAAAAATTGTTTAATTTTCTAAAACTTTTTCAGCATCATGTTTCGATTTCTTATTTTAATTTTGTTAGAATATTCAAATTTGAAATTATCATTTATTTTCGTTATGTGTTTGAATATGCTAATATACGGGTAACACTTGTGTTCTTAACAATGTGAATATACGGGGAACAAGTATTTTTTTAACTATGTGAATGTACTTGTAACATATATATTTTTAACTACATGAATGCTCATATAATATTCGTATTCTTAATCATACGACGAAAAAGTTCTGCATCTCGCGTATGCACGAGTAACTTGCTAGTTAGTTATATATGCCATCTTTCTAGACACACTAGACGATTCAAGGTTGTGTTATCTTTTCTCGTAATGCTGTTAATTAATTGTTCACAATACTTATCAAATAAAAAAATGATAATTTATAGTAATGCTATAGTTTGTATCATTTATTAATCTTTGCTTCAAAATTAAGAAGTAAGTGGAATCGTTTGTATTGTATCTTTCATCTCTCAAAACAGGAAGATAGTTAACAACAAAACCTTTCTCTGCTATACAAATATCAAATCAACCAATTAGTCAATTAGTCAATTTTCAATCGACAACTACATATTTCACAAAAAAAAATATAGTAGCCATTATATGATGTGATATATTGGATCAGTGGTTAATCAAGTAGTAATAACCTACCAAGATTCATTTCTTATATAGGAGAAATATGGAAGGAAGGATGAAAGAGATAGAAAGTAGAAACAAAGAAGAAGAAAAATTAGAAAATGAAGTATGTCTTTATTCAATTTCAGGAAATCGATTCTATAGCTTGGGAAGAGGTGATCTCGATTTTGATATTTTTCAAAGGATTTAATGTTGCCATTACCTTTTTAGGCATGTGAGACATCAATGCCAATGAATAAACTAGGGACATGCGAAAGAAAACACTTGAGTTTATTTATACTAATGTAGGAACCAAAATTAAAAATGATAGTTGCCTTTGTAGACCAAATACATTTTTTTTTCATATACATAATTTTATTCCACTTTACAATTTCAATAAATTTTATCTATGATTCCTTAATTTTAGGCAATGCCTAATATAAATTTATACTCATTTATTTTTTAATTATAAAATAAGTAATAAGAAATATGTATAACTTATAAAAAATATGTGTTCCTTAATTTTAAAAAGAATAAGAGATATGTATAACTCATAATAATTATGTAGTCCATAATATTGCAGTATGAAAATAGTAAAATGAGAAGAAGAAAAAACTATTCAGAATTTTATATTTAAATAGTAATTTCAATTTTTTATTAAAAAGTAAAAAAATATTTTTTTTATTTTCACATTTTGTATAAGATGAGGCTATTTTTTTTATTTTCATACTTTAGAAATTTGTGGCTCAATATTCATCTTGTAGCTCCTAGAATTACAACTAGAACTAACTTTAAGGACAATATTCAACCATCATAATAATTATTTTATTAGTTTTTTAGCCAAAATCAATGACCTGTGAGATATATGAATAATATGAATAGTTGTTAGTGAGAAAAACTTTAGTCTATAATAGTACTTCAATTATATTTAAAATCATAAATGCAAAGTGATGTTCGTTGCACTAATAGAGTAATAATAGACAAATGACTTTGGGGGAAAAAGTTGAAAGCTGACACCACATTTAATTTTTCGAGTGAAAGAAACAACTATGTGGAGGCCTACTTTTCAAATATAGAAACTTTTGTTTGTTCGCTATTAAAATCAGAATATGGGGTAGGCTGTAGCCACACCTTTCGCTTTTTTTCCCACAATAAATGGTGTTGCCATTAAACTTTGAATATAACATTTATATATGTAATATACATCTAATAGATATATTGTATAATATTATTCACATTAGAAATCAATGATGATTAAATATGAATATTGTATGACAAAGTAACATTATATCAAACTCATACACGTCATGACATACATTAAGCATTAAGTATAATGTCTATGCAGTACGAATATAAAAATTTATACACAATAAATACATCATCTATTAATCATTTGAATTACTTTTTTAAAAAAATCAATAATAATTTGAATGAATGATACATTATATAAGTACATGTATTTTTTTCCTCTTTTAAGATTCAAAGAGTAAATGAAAGAACCCATGTGTACGGGTCTAAAACTCTAAAAATGAAGAGGTTAGTATAATATCATCCATTAATTAACATGTGGTCCTCAAATTTTATTCCTTAATATCATTATTGTTTATTTGTTTTGAGAACATGACTACATTAAATATTAAGTAGGTAGAACTTTATTGTCTCCAATAATATCTAAAATAAATTGCATACTTCATAATTAATCTTTGTGTAACTTAGCTTCATATTTTAAATTTTTTGAATGATCAATTTGTTGTCAATATTATTGAACATTTTTAGCTCAATGTAAATCACTAGACAATCATTCATTCATACATTTCTCATTCAATTACACGATCTATTTTTCACAACATGTAAAACCATTACCAAATTATATTTTTTACTTTCGACCCAACTTATATTCCCCACCCTGGAGCTACTTTGGTAGATTTTGATAGATTATTAATTCATTTCATTCAACATTACTATGCATATCAAAACTAGAGAATTCAATATTAATTTATGTTGGAGAAACAATCAAAGAGTTCCTTAAGTTGCATATTTAAAAAAAAAAATTAAATAATTCAACATAATAATAATTTGCACAAAAAAAAAGTAACTTAGAGTTGTAGATGGTATAGAAATATTTTTCGAAATGAAGGAAATCCAGAATTGAGGATGTGCATTTGCACACCCTAGAGTGCATGTAACACAGTCGCTGCTGTTAGACCAATGTATGACTGGTTAGGGGTTATTTTGATATAATCTGAATAATCCAAATGTAATTTTCTCTCACTGAATTGGTATCAAATATTGTGTTTAATGTGACGAGTCGGTGGGATGTGAAGCGCAGCTATTCCTGATTACATGAAGGACAATGAATATGTCCTACGTTATTACAGAGTCAATTGGTCTCTCAAAGAAGCTTTCTTTAGCATCTTTCGTTGGCATCTTCTGATTCTTTGTTTTTATTTTATTTGGATTTTGTGGTTATTTCAGGCACTTAATTGGGTTTATTCTGTTTCTGGGATTGACCCTGGCGAATTTGATGGAGCCTCAGGTGGTGGAACTGTTAGACCAGCTTACCAGGTTTTTGTTACAAACTTTCCCCCCGAGTTTTGAGTGTGCATGACAAACTCATTGGCAGAGATTGAGAAAACCAATCTCTGTGAAGCATGTTAGTGTGTTACTAGCAGTTGGTATCAACAAAAATTTAGAATAAACAAATTGTCATATACTATAGTCTAGGATTGCAAATATAATCACCCAGCAAATTACTTTATGCAACGTTTAATGGGCCTTGTTTAGTACTTTAGGATCTTTATGTTTATCTCTTTTCACCTAATATCACTGTGTATAAGAAAGACTCATACAAGAAAATCCATTTCCATATCATTAATTAGTTAGAAAGTTGTACATTAGCCAGTGTGGATGGGGTATGTTAGGTAAACTGCCTATCTAATAGCATAGCTACTTTTACCAGAATTGTCAACTAAATTTGTATATCATCATCCTTGTAGGTCTTTTTCTTCAAGTGCCCACACAAATGTTTCTCATAATTTCAAAGATCTTTTCCAGGTAAGTGAGGTCCTCATCAGATTACAGATAGACACATACAACTTACCTTAAACAAAATGATTATATTATATCACTTTACCCATACTCCTTGTTACTATAACAACAACCAAGTTTTAAGACAACATTAATTACCAAACATTGTAAGACATCATTAACTTGATATATATATATATATATGTATGTATATATTATTCTTAGTATTTTAAGACTAACCTTTTAAGAACTTGCGGGGAACATCATTACTCTTTGATTTAAGACATGAAGTACCTTTGAAAATGGAACTTGAATCCCAAGGGCTATGTACAGCAAGGTGGCCATTCTTTGTTTCTTAGGCGGCTCTATGTTCTGCCTACTCTCTAGCAGTATTTGCCACCTCTTGTCACTCCCATTCCTTAAACCTGTTTCTGTTGAGAATAGACTATGTTGGGATCAGTGTCATGATCATCACCTCCTTTTTCCCTCAAATTTACTATGTTTTCCTATGTGAACCTCATTGGCAACTCCTCTACCACATTGGTATCACAGGCATGGGTCTATTCACAATTATAACATTGCTTTCTCCATCACTTTCAACTGGCAAATACCGTGCATATAGAGCCATGTTGTTCTGTTCCATGGGACTTTTCGGCATTGTTCCTACCATACATGCATGTTTTTTGAATTGGAGCAATCATAGGCGCAATGGTACTTTGGCATATGAAATTGCCATGAGCTTATCTTACTTGATAGGGACATTGTTCTATGTGACAAGAATACCAGAAAGGTGGAAACCTGGGTGGTTTGACATTGTAGGCCATAGCCATCAAATATTTCATGTTCTGGTGGTAGTTGGTGCATTAACACATTATGCAGCTACTCTTAAAATGCTGAATTGGCGTGACTCTTTGGGGTGTGCTATCACTTTTCAGTGATGTATCTTTTCACAACATTTATTCTCCACAGATATGAAGTACAATCATTCCATTGTTGGATTCTTAATTATCATTTTGACCGTCATTGTTTCTACATCTGCTCTTTTTCCTCTTTTGTTTGACAAGTTACTATAACTTTCTCATGGGATGTTTTATTTGAAGAGTTTAATGTTTATATAAAGGTTTTTATACGTCAATAAATGATTCAACATAAAACTATATAATCTTCTCCTCATTCTTTATTCTCTTTAGTTTTTACTATCAGGTAGTTCCCAATAACACATGAGTTTGCAACGTTTTCCTCTGTTTTGCACGTGAGAAACACAATGTTTCGTTAGTTTCTTTGCCTTTTCGCTTCACCACAGTTCATAGTTCTCTTTGCCACCACGGATCACAAGAAATGGTTAGTTTGGTTCACAAATCTTGTTCTCTTCTTCTTGGTGGGTAATGGCTATGTATTAATGTAGTAAAGAACAGAGGCTTCACAACTAGCAACTACAAGCATTTAAGGTTTGGCACTTCTAACTTCTAAGGGTTTGTTAAGTAACACACTTTATGATAGCTAGAATATTTGGTTTGGCTTAGTGTATTAAACATTACATTATATAGAGGTTACTTAACTCATTTGTCACAGGTCAATATCTAATATTTGAATTTTAGGTCACTTAATAAATGTACCAATCTAATGGTGGCGTGTGGTCTATCTTTATTTTGAGTTGTTGTTAGTTGGTGTTAGTAAATCATTAATAAAATTGAACAAAAGCATATATAAAAGGATAGCAATAAATACAACTATAAATAGTGGGAGACAACATTTTCTTACATAAGAAGAACATTTGTAGTGACACGAATTGTATTACTTATCGTAAATCTAAATTGAAGAAAATGATTATAATTCTTCAAGTTACTTACTAAATGATTTTATTTAAAGGAAAACAATTATAATTGACTTCAAAGTTACGTAGGTATTGACGTATAATTCCTTTTTACTGTAATTTATTTACTTACAAATAATGCATCAAAATTATTTTAAAGTTTTATCATAAAAATAAAATTAAGGTAAGAATTTTATATGATTTCAAAAAAGTCAATGATGACTGTCTAATTACTAGTGCGATCGAGCAGTAACTTATTTAATTCATATTATTTATTTGTTCTCTTCAAATTTAACATTCCAGCTTAATTTTCCCATGTTTATTCGTTGAAAAATAAACCAAATATATTCTTTGGTGAAGAAAGACAATTGGTCCACCTACCCATTAGAGTCTCTACTCCTTCATTAATTATATAATTCATCCGGTATTTTAAATATTATTCAATCATTCATAACATTATGGAATCTTCAACGTCTAATTACGTACAAGTAAATATTCAACTCGTTTAATAATTCATTCGTTTCAAAATAAATTTTCTGGGGAAGACATTAAAAATGTAGTCAATTTTATTAAAATATAATGTCTGATTCTTATTTTACTTTTTAAATTTTACTTTAGGAATTTGATTTATTATCGCATAAGGATTATCAAAAAATATATTTTTTAATACTCTTAAATATATTTCAAACATATAAATGTGCCTTTGATTTTTTACCTTTAAATTATATTTTTATAATACAATACTCTGGTTTGGGCCTTTACCTCTACTTCTAGACCTGAATCTAAGCCCACTAAAAATATCACCCTTCTCTCTATGCAAACAATGCTCACTTCATTTCTACTTTTCTATAATTTCACTTTGTCTCTAAACATAATATACCATTCATTTCTATTTTTTAAATATTCTTTGATTTTCTAACATAAACTTAGAAATACAATATGGACCTGCTCCAACATTCTCTTTTCCTTTTTGTTTTACTTGTCATTTTCGCCAGCTTCAACCCAAATTACATAATAATTCAATGAAGTTTATAATAACGGTTTATTACGGCTATGGTCAAAACATTTATAAATCACTTGATTGAATCAAAATTTTATATTCACTTAGTTCATAAACTACTTTTGAATGTAGATAATATATATCACCTAACTTATATTTATAAGCTACTCATAACCACTTATTTAGTTAAGGTTTATAACCTCAATCTTTTCAAATAAAATAAAACATTCCCACCTAATAACGTTATTTGGTAAAACTTAAGAGTAAAAAAATGTGTGAATTATATCTTATAAAATCATATAACATCTTTAGGAGCATATTTAATATCTCAAATATTATACCACTTCATATTAATCATTGGTCAGAAAATATAAAATTAATATATTTCTAATTTATGTTTTATTCTTATGGCAAATAAGAAACACATAGTATATATAAAGTGGTATAATATTTGTACTGTGATATGTGCTCTAGTCAATTAGGTAAAGTCTTGCACACATATCAAACAACTAAATAATTGGTATATAAAGTGGTACAGTGTTTATGACTGAAAGGACACTCTCACACATGTTTCCCTTAGCATACATGTAAATAAAACAACAACATAAGAAACTGAGTAAATTCCTTATTTCAGCAAATATAAAAAGATAATTAATAAAATGTTCTGATTGAAATATAAGCTCTCTTAAGTCTTAACACATACAAAACATAACCTAAACAGGCATACTTCTAATTTTTGTTGGTATGCATGACAAATAAATAGGATAATTAAGAAAGTTGAAGCCAAATTTTATTAAGTGAATTTATCCACGTAACAACTCTCTAAGATGAGGTAATTTTAAAATGAAAAGACAAATACTCCATCATTTTCGGAATATAAACAACGAAGGATAAGTTGGGCTAAACTCCATTCTTAAGTATATTATATAAAGTAAGAAAAACATTTTTCAAAGTTAAAACCCAAGAGTACATGACACCAAAGTAATGGATTTTCAAAATGACAAACATGCCCTCCTCGTACTTTCCTGCTAACTCCACCTAAATGAGATCACTTGTCTCCAACCTTGTCCTCAAAGTTGTACCAAACCAATCACATTTCATAAAATAAAATAAATATGTTATTTTTATTTTCATTTTATTTATGTGTCAATTACAGGGAATAAAGACAGACTTTGGAACAGAAGATCCTCATCCAACTCTACCACCTTTCTCTCCCCCACTTCTAACTTCCATTGGTCAATCACGGCGTCTCCAAATTTTGAATGTAAATAATAAATAGTATAGCAAATAATTTAGTTTGATTATCAATATTAAAATATCACAATTATGAATCAAAATAAAATAATTTTTGTTAGAAGTCTTAAAAAATGAATTTGACATATTTTTATCATTTTCGATTTTCAAATTTTTCATATACCAAATTATTTCACGCACAAAAATATTTTGACCGAAATATATTTTTAATCCAAAGAATATAAGCTGTAAATTACATAAGCCAAATATTTGGGTCTAAATAGAACACAACATATAGGAATACAATAGTAAACCGACATATAAAAACAATTATAAAATCAATCAGTATGGCATAAGTAGAGACGGCAATGGTTTTTGCGTCATAGTCCACAATTGCTTTTGGTTTTTGCTTCTCTCTCTCTCTCTAAATAGGAAGATTATGTTGAACAATTAATAATGTTGATTCTTATCTACTAGGACCAGCATCTACTATATTATGTTTATTTGTGACAACATGAAGTGTTAACTCGGTTCATTTATGTTTATATTGTTTTTCCTTAGCCGCCTCTCTCTCCTCATCAGCACTGTGCTCATAAGTCATAATATCTCTTCTTTTGCACTACCCAGATCCCAATATATCAACTTTCCTTTCTGTTCACTGCAAAGTTTTCTTCTTTTCTCTCTTTTATTACGTGGTTTAGGAGAACTTCAGGTTTTGGAAAATTTGATGAAGCACAGTTAAGGAATGTCAATTTCTCCTTTACATTGATCTTTTCTTGAAATTATTGAACTTTGCCTAAATTGGCCTTTTTTTCATCGTTCTTTCATCAATTCACAGTAGCCCAATTAGTGAATTGGGCTAACAACTTGGTTTGTTGCTGGAAATATTTCAGAGAGGGGGGAAAAATCCCCTTATTGTCAATGTTATGGAACTGTGAAACTAAGGGGTTTGAAGTTCCAGGTAATCAAGATTCCTGTTTTATGATAAAGTATGATTCTTGATCAGGATTCCAGTGGTTCTGTTTGGTTGTGAGGTGTTCATCAAGAATATGCTTTTTCTCAATTAGTACAAAGAGCAGCAATTGGATTGCACTGTTTAGTTAAGATTTAAGAAGCATGGCTATTGCTGCATCGTTCTTGCTGCTATTCTTGCAATTGTCAACAATTTTCAGCTCTGCAGTTATCTTGCAGTCAAGGGATTGTGGCAATGATTGGTTAGCCCATTCATATTCTTCTCTTGGTGAAGAAATATTTTACATAAATGGGAATGTAGTAAACAAAATTGCTTTCTGTGAGGCCGTCCAATTGTATATTGAAAAGGATTGCGGTTTGAAGGACTACTTTGGAAGTCACAACTGTGCCTTGGATGCTTCTTTTGGTACGAATTTGCGAAGATAGCAATTATGCATATTTTTATATATTTCCAGTTAACTTTTTCAGAAATCAATCAAATCAACTTTTGTTTTAAGTTTTAACTTTTACATTGGATTTTATTGTTTGCAGTAAAATTACCTTCAAAAGCAGGTAGAAAGCTTTTGCAAAAGGATTTAAGCAATAAACCCACCACATCTCAAGGAGATTCTAAGCCTTTGCCAACCTTCAAAGTTGGTATTTTTGCAGGTGGGGCTTTGTTACTATGTTGTGTTGTTCTCTGTCCTTGCTTTTATGGGAAGAGACGAAAAGCAACTTCTCATGCTGTTCTTGCCAAGGATCCAAATTCAAGTGAGTTGATGGTTATACCTAGTTGTATATTTTGACCATAGTTTTTTGGGCTTTGTTGGGGATAACTTCCTAGCCAGACATGTGCATTCATGTATGAATTTGGAGAGGGGTAGGGGAATTCTGACCCGCTCAATTTAACGAATAGTCTGTTACCGTAGTATATTGAATTATCTGTTTCCATTGCTATACCTCATCGTTTTTTTCTTTTTTAAAGATTGTCCTTTCGGTATACTTGATTGATAAAGTAATGAACAATTTTGCTACTGCAGTGGATTCAGTTTCCTCTTTTGAAGGAAACTCAGTTTCTGCTAAGGTCCCGGCGAGTCCTCTTCGGGTGCCACTCAGTCCTTCAAGATTCTCAATGTCTCCCAAACTTGGTAAACTTGATTCATTACAGCTCACCTTGAGTCAGGTTGTAAGAGCTACCCGTAACTTCTCAGAATCATTACAAATAGGAGAAGGTGGTTTTGGAACTGTCTACAAGGCTGAGTTAGAAGATAATGTGGTTGTCGCCGTAAAACGTGCAAAAAGGGTAGGAAGTGACCCTTAACATGTAGATTAGTTTAGGATTCTGTTGTAATAGGGATTTATGTATCGATATTCCCTACTGTATAATGAACTGCATTGGCTATTTTTAACCACTAAACATTGTTGTACTTATTTTCTATGTTGCTATGACTAAAATTTGTAGGAACAAGTTGAGAGTTTGAGAACTGAATTCTGCAGTGAAGTTGAACTTCTGGCCAAAATTGATCATCGAAATCTGGTTAAGCTACTAGGTTACATTGACAAAGAAAATGAACGCATACTTATTACAGAGTTTGTGCCAAATGGCACTCTTCGAGAACATTTGGATGGTAAGACCATACCCCATTCTTTGGCAGTGCCCGTCTTTAAATAAGTAAGCCTAATATGGAATTTCATATCTATCTTACTGGCAGGTCTGCGAGGAAGAGTCCTGGATTTCAATCAGCGCCTTGAAATTGCTATTGATGTTGCTCATGGCTTGACCTATCTGCATCAGTATGCAGGTCAGTTATCCCTCTATTCTGTGAAAAATTTCTCACCTTCTCCATTTTCTTCACATACAAGCCAAATGGTAAGATTATTGTATCCGACATTTTTGATCATTTGAGTATAAATAGATGCTAAGAAGTATTGAGTTAAAAAAACAACAAATCTAAGCATGTGTTGTTTGTTTGTTGAAGCCATGTCTATTGACAGGACATTATTCCTGATTGGTAGATTGATATATTGGGGTGGGGGGGTGTACATGATTGATAGATGTTTTATTCCCTTGGATAATATATCACCTGTTTGGTTTTAGCATGTTCATGCATCATAATTTCTCTATAGTCTAATGTATCTTCCAGTTGATGCCTAACCTTTGTCTTGTCTTAGAACAGAAAAGCAAATTATCCACCGGGATGTGAAATCATCCAATATTCTTCTGACAGAAAGCATGCGAGCTAAAGTTGCTGATTTTGGATTTGCAAAGCTTGGTCCAATGAACTCTGATCAAACACACATTTCCACCAAAGTGAAAGGAACAGTTGGTTATTTGGACCCAGAGTATATGAAGACAAACCAACTCACTCCTAAGAGTGATGTTTATTCATTTGGGATTTTGCTTTTAGAAATTGTGACAGGCCGGCGTCCTGTGGAGTTAAAGAAAACTGTGGAAGAGCGTATTACATTAAGATGGGTAAGCTCATAACTTGTTCTCCTTAATATAAATTTCATGTTTTTACATTTTTGTTTTTACAAGTTTTAGCTGTACATTTAAATTTTCGTGTACTTCTAAAAGATGATATAGCATTTAAGGCATACAAAAATCCATGCACAAACATTTATACTCCTGCATCATTTCACTATGGTCAACTGATATTTTATAATTAGATCGAACTAACTGATTTCCTCCTTAGAAGAACAATGGTATAATCTTGTACCTTTTCGACATATTTATGCATGGAGGATTATGTAGTGAACAAGAAAATATGGTAACCTAATCTTTTATTGGTGACAAAATACATTCGTAGTTGCGGCTGCATCATAATTATTTTAGTACTAGATCAAAAGTTTGTTGTGTTCATTCATTTTGAAGCAGTCAAATTATGTGCAGGCCTTTAGGAAGTTCAATGAAGGGAGTTTTGTAGAACTGGTGGATCCTTTAATGGAGGAAGCTATAAATAGAAATGTTGTGATGAAGATTTTTGATTTGGCATTTCAATGTGCAGCACCGGTCCGGTCAGATCGACCTGACATGAAATCGGTGGTAGAGCAATTGTGGACAATAAGGGCAGATTACCTTAAGAGTGCAAGGAGAGAATAATTAGTGAAACTTGATGATGATGTTAATGATATTGTGAATCCAGTGCTGTAGTTTCTTTCTTTTAAACCTACCTAAACATGGTTGTGTCATTCTATCATTAGTATGAAGTGAAGTTTATTATTATATAGGTCTTCCTTTATGACTTCATTTATTCATATCGAACAACAGACTAAACAGCACGTGTTGTCAATAGTCAAGCATGGTTTGTTCTAACTTCGAAGATTTTATGTTTCTTTCTTGTCTTTTCTGTTTGAGGGGAAGACTTTAACTACTTCAATTTTTTGGGTCAATATTGTCACATGTGTCCCATAGTCAAGTGTCAATAAATTAGTCAAAGAGTTGAGATATAAGGGACTTAATGTGATAACAATGGAATCAGCGGACAATACGTTAAGCCATTGATATATATGATTGAAGGTTTGTTTGGTGAGATACTAATAAGACATGGACATGTATCAACAAGTGACAAGTAATTAGGATATGACTATGTTAGATTATGACTTATGAGTTTGACAATTTCCTACCCGATGTAAGTTCATCCATGAAAAACATGAAAATAGATCTTTAGAATTTATAGCTTTCACATAATAAGAATGGTAATGGATTACCTCTTTCCATGGCGATATGATCATCCGCTATGTGTTGTGTGTTGTTCTTGTCAATAGAGAAACTCTTCTATCTCTTTCCCTTCCTTTCTATGCTCTTCCTTTAGTGATGGCTATAGAGACAATCTTTATGGGCAGAGAAGGGACAGTGTTTCAAAGTCCTTTTCAGATGATAGTATAGTGCTTCCATCAAGCACTATATATAGACTTTTTCTCAAAAGTCTTACCATTTCATTGACAACTCTTTATTCAAGAGTTATGTCATTCAATCAATTAAATGGTATGTCCCTTCATGTCACAAGAGACATTCTTACACTCGAGAGATAAGTAAAGGGTTAGTTTCAAAAGAGAAAAAATTATAGGATTTCTTGCCTAATGAGATTTTATTCTCAGCATTATCCATAACTAATATGGATGATAAGAATGTTTATGTTATTATTATATATAAAATAAGTGATTTATATAAAACCTAACAATAGATATATATTATATTCATGTCTGAATGTTGTATTAAACCAATAACTTATAACACCTACTTAATATAATTAAGTTCAGGAGAAAAAGATATTCACACTTATTTAATAGTTTTTTATATTGTTATTATATTATTCATCATTTATTTTTAATCATAATTAACTTCATTGTATATAATTGTTAGTATATAATTAGACTTTAACTTAAGTAGTCAAGGATTATAGGAGGAGGCTAACAAAGTCTCGTGTTTTAGGTTGATAGTGAGTGAACTTTACTTTTATCGTTTTTAACCAAAATCTCACCGACAGAGAAGAAAAGTGTGTGACTTTCTGACTTCTCTAACAGTGAATTATTTTCCTTATACAATGAAATCATGTATTCTCATACCTTAATAATTTGACCTTTTAAGCTCTTGTAACCGACCCAGAACCGCTTAAAATTCCATCAATATCTATATCTGTGTGGGTAGTTGTTGAAGAAGAAAAGATAGTAAAATGGGTTTCATATTTGGGGTGGTGATGGGAATAATGGTGGGTCTAGCCATCATCATTGGTTTTGTTCGCTCCGAGAATTCCCGTTCCAAACAAAGATCTCAGCTTGCAACCACTGTGGCTTCTTTTGCAAAGATGACTGTGGAAGATTCTAGAAAAATCTTGCCTCCTCAGTTTTACCCTTCTTGGGTTGTCTTCTCTCAATCCCAGAAGTTACCGTGGCTTAATTCCCATCTCACTAAGATCTGGCCTTATGTTAATGAGGTTATTACTTCATTCTAATTTTAATTTTAATCCCTTTTTTTCTTCTTCAAACTAATCGATTTTGTTATGTTAGGCTGCTTCTGAGCTTATTAAAACTTCTGTGGAACCCATTCTTGAACAATATAGACCCTTTATTTTGTCTTCTCTCAAGTTTTCTAAGCTCACTCTTGGAACTGTGCCACCTCAGTTTACAGGTCTTTCACTTCTTTTCATTCACTTTTTTCTTGCTAAGGATTCTGTGTTTTGTTTTCTAAATTCTTTATGTTATTATTCTTATATAGGAGTTTCTATAATAGAAGATGGAGGGGAAGGTGTTACAATGGAGTTAGAAATGAACTGGGATGGCAATCCGAGTATTATACTAGATATCAAAACTCTAGTTGGTGTTGCTCTACCAGTTCAGGTACACAACTACATTTTTCATTCAATTAAACCAATGTAGCATTTCAATTCTTACATTTTAATAAGAAATCTTATCATTTAGCTATGTAACTGAATGCAACTTTAGACTTATTAGTTCTTTAGTATAATAGGAATAGAAATGGTAACCCATTGATGCAAAGATTGATGCCATCTGGCAGAGTGTAAGAATGCACATTAAAAATCTAAGAATGTCCTTGACAGAAAGCTTTCTGAATGTAGACTTAGACATAAGTCAGTCCGGGACGATAATGTATTCTAAGTTGGCGATGTTTACTCCTCAAATAATTATAGTTGATCTTGCATTCTTATACTCTCTGTTCAGGTGAAAAATATCGGATTTACAGGCGTTTTCAGGTTGATTTTTAAGCCACTGGTGGACGAGTTTCCTGGCTTTGGTGCTGTTAGCTATTCTTTAAGGCAAAAGGTATTGTTTCGCATCTTATTTCATAATTTACTGCTTGTTTTAATGCACCTGCATCAGTATTAGCTTTCAGTAGATTTTATTGTTGATGTACAATGGGGCCAAACACCCTTTTGAGGTCCATTTCAATTAAGATTAATAAAGGGTATGTGATTTGCGACATATTGTCAAAGAACTTACTTAAATAATTGCATTAGTCCCATGAATGGAATATTTTAGACTTGTATTTAACATATTGAGTGAGGGTTGGGACAATGGTCGGATTGCTACATTGTAACTTGGTGCTTAGTTGTATTAGTCACAAAAACAGCCTCTCTGTTCATGGCTTCATCTCTTCAATGTGCTCAAATACATCCACACCAACTCCTATATGGCTAGGTCAAAAACAGCCTCTCTGTTCGTGGCTTCATCTCTTCACAGGTGCAATATTCTTAATTAATTATTTTATTATATTTTAACTTTCAGAAAAATTTGGATTTTACACTGAAAGTCATTGGTGGCGACATGTCAACAATCCCCGGATTATCCGATGCAATTGAGGTTTGGACTACTCCTATTTTCTGTTAATGATAAGCTTCTATAGATTTTCATGATTGTTGTGCTATGACTTGGCTTTTACCAAAATTTAGTAGTAGCATGGTTTTCACTGTTCTGTATAGATTAAAAAGGAACACCAATAAGTTTGTAATCATTTACTTTGTTTTGGTGGAGGAATGTTTTAATGTATGGCAACATTTTTATTTGTCTTTATATTGTACACTACGGTGATCTTTAACGAACAAACCAGTTAGCTGAGCTTATTACTCTTTCCTTTTCTTCCTTGTCAGCTTCTCTTTTTTCACTTCCCCTATCGTAGATAAATTAGTTTGATCTCTCAAATCTAGATGTTTTTATAATAACCACGTCTAGTAAATTAAATTACAGGGGGCAATTCGGGATGCTGTTGAGGATTCTATTACATGGCCTGTGAGAAAAGTTATACCCATCTTACCTGGAGATTACAGGTATTCAATTGTATAGAGAAGAATTACTCAGTCACACTTCAATTTTATCATTGTTTTCCTTTTTGCTATTGCCTGGCTTCCACTAATTGATGTTGTTGGGTTTGTGAAAAAATTCTAAAGTTTATACTGCAGTTGAGTAAAATTTGTTCCCTAAGATTCTGAGTAAAATCATTTACTGCTTGCGTCAAGGAGTTGGAATCATTGAAAGATTTAATCTCATAATTATGTTATTATAAAAATAATGACCGCCAATGAACTGTATTGAAGATTCTGCATCCACTTCCATGATACAAGTTATGGCTCTACCTCATTATCATATATGAAATAGTGAGCCATAATATTGATAGATATGTGTAAATGCTAGACTGACGGTGGCTTTGGAAATATGTATCTCCATTTCGCTTTAAGCATGGTCTGCATGTGTAAATCCATTGACCATTCAATTTGGCTGTGAAGCCAATTCAAGTGGTTCATTTTTACTGTTGTCTAGGGCTTCAGCTGGTTATATCACAGATTTGCCATTTTGAACCTTACTTCATTTCCATGTTCAGTGATCTGGAATTGAAGCCTGTTGGGGTGCTGGAAGTAAAACTTGTACAAGCAAAGGAGTTGGTAAACAAGGATATCATTGGGAAATCAGATCCATATGCTGTATTATATGTACGACCTATACGTGACAGAACAAAAACTAGCAAGACAATTGTAAGTTAGTTATGTTTTCTCTCTCTCAAGCATTTATTGTTTCACAATTCTGAAGAACTGACATTTTCTTGTTTTCTTCCTCCAGAACAATGATTTGAATCCAATTTGGAATGAACACTTCGAATTTATTGTTGAAGATGTGTCCACTCAGCACCTGACTGTTAAAGTTTATGATTCTGAGGGTTTAGGGTCGGCTGATTTGCTTGGATGTGCTCACATAAGGCTTAGTGAACTTCAGCCTGGTAAAGTAAAAGAAGTGTGGTTGAAACTGGTCAAGGATTTGGAGATCCAAAGAGATAACAAGAATAGAGGGAAGGTAAGAATTTCCCTTATATATGGCTAGATCAAAATTACTGATAGTTTATTGAGTTCTTGGTTTTGGTGAGCAGTATTCCATGACTGCGGACTTTAGCATTTTAACTCCCACTTAGAGATTCTGTGCTTTCTAACAATTAATAAGTTAGTTGAATCCAATCCATTTAGCAGCATCCCTACTGCAAAATAAAGCTAAACTTGATAAACTAATTTATCATATGTCTCCTATTTCCGTTGTTTATGAAATTCAGGGTTCCAATTGGTTTTGATCATTCTAAAACCAACCAATTGTTAGCAAATATTGAGTTATATCCTTTCTTCTTTGCTTATATAATGTCCAAAAAAAATTACATAGGTTGCATTGTAAGGGCCTTAAATCTCAGGTTCTTTCTATGTCTTTTTCTATAGATAATGTATATTATGAGTCATCATCATCCTATTCTTCTTGAATGTCACTTGGTTTTAGCTTCTTCTTATAAAATATAAGATTAAATATTGGGTTGGCTGCTCCATGTACAGAATCGGTCATATGATTCTAACTAGATTCTAACACTTCCTGAAGTGAACTCAAGCCTCATACCTTGCGATTGGATCCTGGTAGTTTGTCCCATGCTTGAGACATAGACACATCTCCCTTGAAGTGTAGACGCTTCACATTCCTTAGTTCAAAAGTAGTTAGTCAATATGATTTTATTATATTGGCTTAAATATGTTTTTAGTCACCGCAAACATAGAGAATTTTGATTTTTAGCCCCCCCAATTCTTTTAGTCCCTACTTTAATTGATCATTTTGGTTTTGGTCCTTGTCAATGATGTGTTAGCACCACAATTGGCTACGTCATCAGTTAGTATGACACGTGTCACATTTTGGTGTTACAACATCACTAGCGACTAAAGCCAAAATTTTGGAGTATATATGGACCAAAACCCAAAAAAGGTAAATTTTAGGGACTTAAACTAAAATTCAGTGACCTTTATATTCATTCTTAGTGTGTAAAATGTATAAAAAAATGTATTTCCATGTCTAACATAATAATTATGTTGTCTTTTCTGTTGATTGTTGCTCTTTTTGTGTAGGTACATTTGGAGCTTTTGTACTATCCTTATGGCGTGCAGAATGATTTTACCAACCCGTTTGCTCCGGACCACTCGATGACTTCCTTGGAAAAGTTTCTTAAAAGTTCAAATAATGGAACCGAGTCTAATGGAAATGAAAATGCAGCTACACAAAAGAAAAGGGAGGTTATCATTAGAGGAGTCCTTTCTGTTACCGTGATATCTGGTGAAGACTTGCCTGCAACAGATATCATGGGGAAATCTGATCCTTTTGTTGTTCTTACCTTGAAGAAAGCAGGAACTAAAAACAAGACCAGGGTAAGATTTTGATTGACCAAAAATAGCATCTACTTTATTATCTCTTCTTAAATCTTTTTTTCTTTATTCTTGGGGTGGGTTTAGGGGAATTGAGGGAGGATATCTATTACGTGCATCGTAAGTTTGTTTCTTCTTTCTTAGCTATGTATCACCAGATTATGAGCTTGACACTGTGAAAATAATTTCTCAGGTTGTTAATGACAGCTTGAATCCTGTTTGGAATCAAACATTTGACTTTGTTGTTGAGGATGGGTTACATGATATGCTAATGGTTGAAGTTTATGACCACGACACATTTGGAAAGGTAAATTATTTCCATTACATGTTACTAAGTTTGCCTTTTTCCCTTGATGTCTTGATAACTAGTATTAGATTAATAAAAGAATCCACTGTTGATACGGTATATTATACTAACATATCAGAGCAGTATGATATTTATACAAGCTGCAAAAAAGTGCAAATAACAATCTAAGACTTAGTCTTGAGGGCTTCTTAAGTTGATAATTTTATGATGGATACAGGATTATGTGGGCAGAGTCATAGTGACCCTTACAAGGGTCATACTGGAGGGGGAATACAAAAAACGTTTTGAGCTAGAAGGTGCAAAATCTGGCTTTTTGAATTTGCATCTCAAGTGGATACCCCAACCAATTTACCGTGATTCTTAATTTGCCTTTTCCACCTTCTCACTATATTGTAATTGTCAACCTTGTTCATTTACTGAATTTGTATCTTCATAGCCGTAAACAACTCAAACTCTAGACATCTCATTTTTTTGTACTACTAAGGATATTCCTTATCTTTTTGGTAAGGAAATAATCTTTTTCGGGGTGCGTGATTATCCCTATCAACAAGTGTCACTCCCAGGAATCGAATCGAAGACACTTCATTTGTAGTGTAGCGTCAGGCTCATCCCCTCAAAATGAAACATTATATTCTGAAACCGGCTCCTTAAGATTGATGATGAGAGGCTAAGAGTCTAAATGTTCAACTTAATTTTTTATGGCCACTTTTTTTATTCTTTAAACAATTAGTACACTTATTAACACGAGCAAAAAAACAAATACTGTCCAATATTATTAAGTATCCCTATGTGGAAATTAGTCTTTCACCCTTATCTAGAAAAAGGATAGTACATAGTTGGATACAGCATTGGGTATTAAAAAGCTAAATCTAATGTTATGAATTCTTAAATCTTCTGTGATGTCTATAAATAAAAAATCAACCTTAACATGTTTTTTGTATTTACTTTTTATGCAATTCTTGGAATCAGTAGATCCTGCACCAAAAATATCCTTCGTGTGTATATATTCACTTGAAAAAATAAAAAGTATATAGAGTATGTAATGTGTTACATTGTTGATAATGATGAAAAAATAATTACTATAGCACTTAAACCTTTTAAAGTTTTAATTAATATATGATTCACTTACTCCAAGAGTAAATTGGGAAAAAAACTACTTTCACATCTTAGTAATTTATTCTTGGAAAATCTAATGGTTTAGATTAAGTCATTAATTCAAAACATTAGATTTTTCAAGAATGAATGATTACGATGTAGAGTAAATTTTTTATTTACTCTTAGAGTAAGTGAATCTCTCTCATATATAAATATAGGAGATGTGATGGATACTACTTCATATTCTTATTAATGATAAATAACTAAAACTGATATTTTCTTGTCAATAAATAATTTAATTTATATGCTTGAATTGAAATCTTCTTAAAAATGATATTTTCTCATAATTATATTAATTATCAGTGAATTTTCACTAACAATGCAACATTAAAACGTGATTGAAAATGACATCTTAAAAAATGATATTTTATCGAAAATGATATTCTATTGCTCACATAAAGAATCTTTACGTTGAATGATGAATTTTAATTAGAAAGCAAAATTATCGTAATGGACATGAGAGTGATCAATATCAGTGAATAAAAATTAACTTTTATCAAAACAGTAAATAATAGAAGACAAACAATTAACCATTAAAAAGACATATAAATGAGTAGACACTATTATTTTTATAAAAGGAAGAAGAACTACTATTATAAATGAGTAAATAATATGGCTGTAAAAAACCCTATTATGTGAATATGTGGATATGTGAATATGTGGATATGTGAATAAGTGGATAATCATTCAAATTCGAAATTTTCATTTATTTTCCTTATGTGTTTGAATAGACAAATACACAATTGACACATGTGTTCTTAAAAATATAAATGTATGAATAACATGTATATTTTAACTATCTGAATGCACTGGTAACATGCGTATTCTTAGCAATTCTAATCTACGAGTAACATGTTTGGTTTTAACTATTAAAATGTATGATTCACATGTGTGTTCTTAACAATACAAATGCACGACTAACATATGTGTTTTAATCATGTAAATATTCAATTAACATGTGTGTTCCTAACCATATGAATGCACGAGTAACATATGTGTTTTTAATCATGCGAATACACCAGTAATATGTGTATTTTTAACCATATGAATATACATATATTATGTGTATTCTTAACCATACAACAAAAAATATCACTAACACATTTGCACGAATATTTTGCTAGTTTAAAATTTAAAATTCTTAAGCTAGTGTATAGCCTATTTTTCAAATGAAATTTCATAATCTATATTATATATAATTAAAACATCTAACAAATACCTACATGTTATAATTTCACTTTGCCTATTTCATCCTTCTAAATAACTATTATTATAATTTTTTCTCGCACTATACTGGAAATATTAATGAAATTTAGAGGGGGTTATATTCACCAAAAATATCAAACCACTATGCAATTTTTAATATAAGTTTTTAATAATATTGCGGTTCATTTTTTATATTTTTCTATTACATAAAATATCATTCATGCACAATACAAAAAAGTTATGATATAATTATCTAAGTAAAATATATAAAAAATAAATATTCAATACAAGAAAATAAGAACGTGGTTAGGCAAACACAATTTACAAAAGCAAGATATGGGAAACTTGTCAACCACACTAAAGAGTTTATTAGTTATCATAAATAATTCAAAAATGGATTCAAGTATATAAAAATCAATTTATGTATGTAACTTGCCAACGACATCAACGAGTCTTTACTTTTTTGAGAAAAAAAATTAAACTCGGCAATGATATTGACGATTTTAGTGGAACACGTCATCCCCATCAACTAGTCCTCGAAAGGTGCGCCAAAAGGAGAATAGATTGTCTATGCTACTTTTACGTGTCACCAATTACAAACTCACATTTTTTTAATAACTAAATTTAGTTAGTTATTATGGTGCAACTTTAATTGACGTGTCAATCTGTAATTGATGGCACACAGAAGTGGTATAGAGAAGTGACATATACAATTTGTACTTCACCAAAAGATAAATAATTTAAAGGTGCATTAAAACTATAATAATTCATTTAATATACATTTCTTACGTAAATTTGTCGTGCTAGAATTTAAGAATATAAAAAAAAAATTATACGCACCGATAGTTATGAGTTTTGTCAATGTGTCATATATAATTAATCTTAATTATTGTTGTTTCTTCAAACAAATAATACAAATAAATGATTAATAATTTACTAATTTTATATAAATTTTTACATTGATATTATATATATATTATAGTCTAAATAAATTAGGTCTACTTTTGAATTATTATTTGCGGGGAGGGATCCACTTATTCTTGGAGTAAGTGGAAAAACACTTACTCCACATCATGACCATTCATTCTTGGGAAATCCAATGGTTTGAATTGGTGAATACATCTAAGCCATTAAATTTTTCAAGATTGGATGGCTAAAATGAAGAGTACGTGTTTATTGGAGTAAGTGGATCCCTCCCCTTATTTGTGGGTGTAAAAAATTTACACAACACATATATAATTTTCCTTTTCATATATTTGTAGGAGCCATAACCAAACTACAAGTTTAAGTTATCAAATGAAAAAATGAGCACCAAAAAGAATTTGTCAAGTGAAAAAAATATGAAAACGAGCAACACATGGTGATTAATTAAACAAGTAGGAAAACAGATGGATAATGAAGAAGGCAAAACAGGTGTTATCGAAATATTATGTGGTCAAAAGGGCCTCGATAGTGGTGCAAAAGAGAATATTCTACTAAACAAAGTCATAATTTAAATAAAAAGTTAAATATCGGTTATATCTTTTAGAATTATTAAGGGGGGAAATGTATACACGTATAAATGTTTACATGTGAATAAATATATATTAAATTCATCAATATATGGTTAATGATACAAAATGAAGGTGTAAAAACGACACGAGCATATATGCTCTCGTGCAATTTGTCATAACCATATATTGATGAATTGGTTAAAAAAATATGTAATTGGTTAAAAAAATATATTTAAGTTATAAATTTAATAGTTAAGTATTTTTGTAATCAATCAGAGTTGATGGTACAATCAGCATAAATTATGGGACATCAGATGTGCTCTAAAAACCCACTTACAATGTCATTACATAAATGTTAAAGAATGTAATATTTATCCACCGACGGTGTAAAAATTTATTCTCAATATATCGTCTATCACTCATTTATATTATTTTCATTTAAAAGTCAATGATAATTGAAAATGAATGGTAGATGATATAGTGACCCTATACAAAACTTAAATACATCTTTTGTATATCACTTCTACCGATTAACATACAAAATTTATTATATTTCTCACTTTTTTTTATTGTGATTGATTGATTTTTTAAAAAACCAATTATTTTGGTTTGGTTTTCTGATACAACTCTAAGAATGAGGCCAATCCAAACAGACCTCATTATTTTTGCTTATTGGGAATGTGCATAAATAAAATTGTGCTTTTAAGTATTTAAAGTCTAATAATATCCTAAAACAAGCTAGAATAAATACAATAGTCAATTAGTCATCTAATATATACAATAATATTCATTTGATATGTCTAAAAAATATGTGATTACTAAGTAATATATATATATATGCATGTAAAGATGATTAACTATAGATATACTATTTATTTTGATAAATATAATTAAGTTGTTAAGTTTGATTTCTTATGATATATAATACAATCACAATGAAGAAACAAATCGATGTCATATGCTGATATATTCAATTGTTTATTTTTTAATGAGAATATCTTATTGTGAGTATAATATAATATATTTACCCATTGTCGTGACCTAGTTATGTTGGTCGATAAATTTTTTTTAATTTTATACAATAATTTCTTATTTATATTAACATGGTGGTAGGAACAAAGTTGTATGAAGTTGTGACATTATGTCTTTATAGTATAAGTAAACAATATGATAACAACATAATGTAAATATTAATATGAACGCATATAAATTTGTCACTTTAAAAAGATCGATACAAGAACTTTTTCTAAAGCCATTCCACGAGATCACAAGATAATAGAAAATAAAGAAAAAATTAACTATGACTAACTCATTCGTGGAAATATATTAGACTTAATATTTTAATCATATTTGAGTTTTGAAATGTGTGTATAGAGTTTCAATCTTTTATTAGATCGAATGATATTTTTACTTTAAAACCAATTCAAACAGACACTAAACAACACCTACTAGCATCATAATTACATATTCATCTCAATATCTCATCTAAAAAATGTCCAAAATTTCAAGTTAAAGATTTATTATGTGTACCATTTACTTTTTAAAATACGACGTACATTTCTATGAATATAGCAATATATATAATTATATTTTGTGTAATTAAGAGTATTCATTCATCTTATGGTTAAAAAATTAATCAATTTTTAGTGTATTATTATCCTTTTTAATAAATGTTACTTTTAAGAATTGAATATTTGATTTTTTGATTTATTTGAAAATTTAATAAAGTCTTATACTACTAGAGTTTTAGTCATTATATATTATATCTTATATATTGAAACAAGTTTTCTCATTTATTAATATGCACACCATATTGAATAAAAGAATAATGTAATATTTATATATTGATAATGTAAAAATATATATAATCAATATTATTGATGCTATTTTTATTTAATAATTGATAATGATAAATGATATATTGGTAATTAAAAAACTATTACATTTACATTTTTTTTCCAAGCAAATGAAACATGAGATGTCTTTTTAGCTAGAACATCGAGTTGGTGCTGTGTCAGCTAGGCTCATGTCTTTTAGTAAGTTCCCCATGAATATCACTCAATTTAATTTTTTTGCATTATTTTTTTATAAAATCATATATTATCAATTGTTTATTTATATTAAAAGTTAATAATAATTAACATATAATTGATAAAATTTTAATAACTGATAAAGATATGTAATATATTAATGGTGTAAAAATACTTACACTATTGATATACATGCCCATTAAATCTATTAATTTACCATCAATAACCCTATTAAGTATCAAGCTATGAGTGGCAAAAGTGGGATTGCAAAATGTTGACATTTAATATAATTGATGTATGGAGTCGGGTTGAGTTAAGATACTCTTCATTAATAAAGAGATAAGTGATTCAAAAATCAAACAGAAATACAACATTCAATAACATATACCTATTTGATTAAAATTAAATTAATTTGTTGTCATTAAAATTAAAAGTTAAACACATGAAAATCTTGAAAAACTGAAATGAATATATATTTTATGGATATGGTGAAAGAAGAAGGAAGATGAAGTGATATATTTTTATTCAATAGTGAAACAACTAAGAGATATATTTTTATTCAATAGTGAACCCACCTAATTTCACTTTGTGATTTTAAAAATTCACATCTAAAAAGAAAGAAATATGACGTGTGTAATTAATGTGAATTTTTTGGATGAATTTGGTATTAAATTATGAAATATGTATTTACTCATATTTTTTTAGTATTATCAATGATATTTTATTACCTTTTCTAGTAAGGAGCTAATCCCCTATAGGGTATATAGATATCCATTCGAACAATTGTCGTTCCGAAAAATCAAATTTTTAACTTTTTAGTGTTTCTACAATCTAGCAGAACTTTATACTATTAGACCAACGACTTGTTCGTAGTCTTTACTCTCATATAATTAAGAATAATAAATAAAAGAATGGAATGAGCTAATTAATTTATTATTGTATTAAATTATAATTAACATAATTAACGTTTTTAACTATAATTAATTAGCTTTAATGAGGTACAGATAAAGAGATAAGATTGCACTTAAAATAATAGACAAAAAGTTTACGAATGTAAGAAGCAATTAAAATGAGGAAAAATTTAAGTATTAAAAAAAGAAAGAGTTGAGCCTTTAAAATCAGATATGGAATTGAGGAATAGATAAATGAAATTCCGATCCATCTAATTTTTTTGTGTGGAAAATATGTAAATCTCAACCACACACTCATATTAATCTCGACCATATCACACGTATATAAATAAAACCGTTTATCAAAACTCAAATCACACCATTCCCATTTCTTTGTTCTGTCCTCTCTTTCTTCTTCACTGAAAGAAAAGAAACCAAAACCATGGTTGCACCTATTCTCTCAGATCTTGGAACCGAGATTTTGATCCCTATTTGTGCTATCATTGGAATCGTTTTCGCTCTTTTCCAATGGTCTCTTGTCTCTAAGGTTAAGCTCACTGCTGCAAGAGACGCTTCTCCCAATGCTGCTGGTAAGAATGGCTACAATGATTACCTCATAGAAGAAGAGGAAGGTATCAATGACCACACCGTTGTTCTCAAATGTGCTGAAATCCAAAATGCTATCTCTGAAGGTTTATCTCTCTCTCTCTAAAACTGAAATTTTGTTTTTTCCCGTAAAGTTCGTGTTTTTGGGATTTTGAGATCTACCCATGAACTGTTATCTTTGTATTTGTCTCCATACTTTAAATAAATATTTAAGTAAGATGAAATTATTATGTGGGTGTGGATTTGAATTTTCTGGATAGCGTTTGTTGTGGTTCTGCATGTCTTGCTTGTATTTTGATTCTGAAAGCTCTTGATTTGAATTTTTCTTCACATGGTGAGCATGCGAACCTTCTCAGGTTGGAAAACAATTTTTTTAGCAAGTTGCAGCCTTTGTACTTGGTGTTTGATGTCGTGTGTTTGAGTGTCATTTTGAACTTTGCTATGTTTATTTAATATAATCTCTTATCTCAAGAAATTTGAATCGTTTTTTAGCCTGCTAGTTAGGACGTGAATTGAACCCTAATTTTTTTTGAATCATTAAACGATTGATTGATGTTGGTTATGGAATTTGTACCTACGTGTCCAAATCTTAGAGTAATTTGCAATAAAATCAGTTTCGTTATTTTTTTTGTGCTTTCTTATTTGGTTCTCTTTTGCTACGTCTTTCGTCTCAACATTTTCACATCATGTCATAGTTATGGAAAATGACTCCATGCATATATAGTTTGATAATAAGTTACTGTTTCAAAGTTACACACTTTTACATTCCATATGAATTTGGCCTTTGATCTTCGGTTTGAGCAGTATGTGTTGTGTTTATTTATCTGTTGGTAGTTTTATTGAAAAGGTTTGGGTAGTGTCTGATCCTTTGTTGAGACTTGAGTTTCTAAGACCATTGTAATTTCTGAGATTGTAAGGGCAGTCCCCTTATCTAGATGGACACACTTTTCACATTTTCCTTTTGTTACTTCCTCTAAATTTGCAGGGTTTAACTTACAATAAGCTCTAATTTGCTTCATAAAATTTAACCTTACAACCTAATGTAATTCCCCCCCTCATGACATAATAGTCTTAGTCAGTTTATATTTAAAATTGACAATTTAACACTATTGATACTAGTTACAACCATTGCTTGGTAAGACATCTGCATATTTTCTCAGTCTTTATTATTTTTTTATTTTTGTGGGGATATTCTCTCAACCACTGGTATCTACCCCCTCTTCTTATTTTAAGTTAGTTTTGTTGGTGGAGGGTGTAGAATGTTTCACCGACTAATTTGTTTTTGAACATTAACAGGTGCAACTTCGTTTCTTTTCACCGAATATAAATATGTGGGGATCTTCATGGTAGCTTTTGCTGTCTTGATTTTCGTTTTCCTTGGCTCTGTGGAAGGATTCAGCACCAGGCACCAGCCTTGCACTTATGATCAAACTAAGATCTGTAAGCCAGCTCTTGCCACTGCCCTTTTCAGCACTATATCATTTATTCTCGGTGGCATCACATCAGTTATTTCTGGTTTCCTGGGAATGAAAATTGCAACTTATGCTAATGCAAGAACCACACTGGAAGCTAGAAAGGGCGTTGGGAAGGCTTTTATCGTAGCATTTAGATCTGGTGCAGTTATGGGATTTCTCCTTGCTGCAAACGGTCTTTTGGTTCTGTACATTACCATCAACCTGTTCAAGATTTACTATGGCGACGACTGGGGTGGTCTTTTTGAGGCCATCACTGGTTATGGTCTTGGTGGTTCTTCCATGGCACTTTTTGGAAGAGTTGGTGGAGGTATCTACACTAAGGCTGCTGATGTTGGTGCTGATCTTGTTGGCAAGGTTGAAAGGAACATTCCTGAGGATGACCCTAGAAATCCAGCTGTAAGAAAAACACCCTAAAACTAGTTCTCCTGTATCATTTTAAATATTTCTTTGTTAATCCTTTTTTATATCCTAACAAATCATTGTGCACTCAGGTGATTGCTGATAATGTTGGTGACAATGTTGGTGACATTGCTGGCATGGGTTCTGATCTTTTTGGTTCATATGCTGAGTCATCTTGTGCTGCTCTTGTTGTTGCTTCCATCTCATCTTTTGGGGTGAATCACGAGTTCACTGCTATGCTATATCCTCTCATTATCAGTTCTGTGGGTATCCTCGTCTGCTTGCTTACCACCTTATTTGCAACTGACTTTTTTGAGATCAAGACTGTTAAGGAAATAGAGCCAGCATTGAAAAAGCAGCTCATTATTTCCACTGTGTTTATGACTGTTGGGATTGCAATTGTTAGTTGGATTGCACTCCCATCTTCATTTACTATCTTCAATTTTGGAGTGCAGAAAGTTGTCAAGAACTGGTAAGTCTCATTAGCTTCTTTTATGATTAACTTTTCCAGTGAAGCAATCATTCAACAATGTCTTATTATCTATTAATAAAATAATGAATTATAAATTATCCTAAATTAGGACTTATGGTGTCATGGGGTTATTTTTGGCTTGCAGGCAGCTATTCTTGTGTGTTGCTGTTGGCCTTTGGGCAGGGCTTATTATCGGATTTGTAACTGAGTATTATACCAGCAATGCATATAGGTAAGCAGTTTTGGATCATATTTTGCATTTTTACTTTTGTGTACCATTGCATTTTACCTTGACTAATATTTTCCGACCTTCTTTTGCAGCCCTGTGCAAGATGTTGCTGATTCCTGCAGGACGGGTGCTGCTACTAATGTTATCTTTGGCCTTGCCTTGGGATACAAGTCTGTCATTATTCCAATTTTTGCCATTGCAGTTAGTATTTTTGTTAGTTTCACTTTTGCTGCCATGTATGGTATTGCTGTTGCTGCACTTGGGATGTTGAGTACCATAGCCACTGGGTTGGCCATTGATGCATATGGTCCAATCAGTGACAATGCTGGAGGTATTGCTGAGATGGCTGGGATGAGTCACAGAATCCGAGAGAGAACTGATGCTCTTGATGCTGCAGGAAACACGACTGCTGCTATTGGAAAGGTTTGGGTTTTCTTTATTGTATATTCACTTTCAATCTTGTTCTTGAAGTTTATTGAAGCATCACTTATCCCGGTAGATGCCTGACATCTCATTAATCTGTTTTAGGGGTTTGCCATTGGATCCGCTGCCCTCGTGTCATTGGCCCTCTTTGGTGCCTTTGTGAGCCGAGCTGCTATTACAACAGTTGATGTGTTGACTCCAAAGGTTTTTATTGGTCTAATCGTGGGTGCCATGCTTCCTTACTGGTTTTCTGCGATGACCATGAAGAGTGTGGGAAAAGCTGCTCTGAAGATGGTTGAGGAAGTACGTAGGCAATTCAATACCATTCCAGGCTTGATGGAGGGAACTACTAAGCCTGACTATGCTACATGTGTGAAGATCTCAACTGATGCTTCCATTAAAGAAATGATACCACCTGGTGCTCTTGTCATGCTTACTCCCCTTATCGTTGGGATCTTTTTTGGCGTAGAAACACTTTCTGGTGTCCTTGCTGGATCTCTGGTGTCTGGTGTACAGGTAATGTTAAAGATATCTCAGTTTATTAAGCGTGTTTGGTTGCATGTTTGAACCATCTAAAATCACATTTGAATATGTAATCATGATTTGGAATTCATGCTACCATTCTTGATAATTTTATAGCAAAATTGATATGACATCTAAACCATGGTTTAACAGGAAACTTATACTGAGTTTTACCACAAACTTATATTCTTAGAATAAAAACATTTGAATATTGAACACTTCACTTCAAACTCAATTAACCCAAAATGAATTATGCAAAATCGAGTTTGTTTTTATCTGGCTGCCCTAGCTTCTTTCATTAGCTGCTTGATTCACATTTTTTCTGCACCATGTTTTCAGATTGCTATCTCAGCCTCTAACACTGGTGGTGCTTGGGATAATGCCAAGAAGTACATTGAGGTAAGAGATTTTATTATGGTGTATATGATTGAATTTTTTTATGATCTAATGTAAATAAATGATATGTATTGTGTTAAATAAATATTGTGTAACAAACACAGGCTGGTGCTTCTGAGCATGCAAGAAGCCTTGGTCCTAAAGGGTCAGATCCACACAAGGCAGCTGTTATTGGTGACACCATTGGGGACCCTCTCAAGGATACATCTGGTCCATCACTTAACATTCTTATCAAGCTTATGGCTGTTGAATCTCTTGTCTTTGCTCCTTTCTTTGCTACACATGGTGGCTTACTTTTCAAGATCTAAGATTCTTCATTGAGAATAATACAAGACCATCATTTCCCTATAGTGGTTTCACCATGCAAAAATCATCATCCTTCTATCCATGCATTTTTCTTTACTACTAGTTTTAACCCAGTTGTTGCCTATTCTATTTTTTTTTGGGTTTTATGTTCCCCCCTCAACAAACAAGAGTATGATTAGCATTTTAGTGTCCTTCTTAGCCTTCGAGATACTTACACTGAATAGGCAGAGAAAATATTCCTTGTATAAGGGTTGATGAAATCTACTATCTTTCCATGAATGGGTCATTTAATTTTCCTACACTTGACCAAATCCTATATTGATCGCATTGCATTATAATACTATAGGAAGTATTATCAAATTTTTAGTATAATTGGCGAGGGTACTGATATGATACTATAAAAGTTTATTTGTACTTTATTAATTAAAATATATATTAGTTAATTATAATAAATATACTAGTTAATTATAATAAATATATTACTATAATGGTTTAACCCCACTTTACTAATTAAACCTCATATTAATTAAATAATATATATTTATAATAAAAATAATACATTATACATTGTTGAGGTTACTAATATGCACCCTTAATTTTTTTGATACGGTACTATTAAAGTATTCTCTCACTTTTTGGGTATAAAATTAATCCATTTTGATATATTTGAATGATCATTCTAATATATAATGTATTATTTTCACCCTGAAGCATATTTAGAGTGTGAGTAATTCTAATACATTACTCTATTGATGGTGACATGGGAGTGTGTGTGAGAATGGTGCAGTAATGTAAATTTGTGTATGAGATGAGTGTCATATATTGTCTTGGAGGTTTTCTACTCTTATAAATACTTGTCAGTTAAATTAAGATTCCCCCACCATAAGTACCTGCATAAACCATCATCGTCTTTCTCTTTCTCCATAATTTGGATCCAAAATCCAATTCAGCAAATATGCTATGTTCAATTAAAACCTTTCATCCCTTGCAATTAAAACCTTCATTGCAGTCCATTAATCCAAACCCTCTTCAATTCAAACACTCTTTCCTTCCTTTCTCTCTCAACAATAACACCAATGTTTCTTCCTCAAAACCCCTTCGAATTCGCGCCATCGATGCAGCTCAAAGCTTCGACCATGAATCCAAACTCGCCATCCAGTTTCACAATTCCCAGAAACTCAAAATCGCCATAGTTGGCTTTGGTAACTTCGGCCAGTTCCTCGCCGCCACCTTCATCCGTCAGGGCCACACCGTCCTTGCCTACTCCCGCTCCGACTACTCAACCGCCGCTCACAAAATGGGTGTCGCCTTTTTTCATAACCCTGATGACCTATGCGAAGAACACCCAGAAGTGATTCTTCTCTGTTCATCAATAATCTCAACCCAAAAAGTTCTCCTTTCTCTCCCGTTTCAGCGATTAAAGCGTAGTACATTGTTCGTGGATGTTCTCTCTGTAAAAGAATTTCCAAAAAATCTATTGCTTGAAGTGTTGCCTAATTATTTTGACATCATTTGTTCACACCCCATGTTTGGACCTGAGAGTGGGAGGCATGGATGGAATGGTCTCACCTTTATGTATGAGAAAGTTCGAATCTTGTATGAGGATCACAGAATGGCTAGGTGCGAAAAGTTTCTGAATGTGTTTGCGAGAGAAGGGTGTAGAATGGTTGAGATGAGTTGCGGGGATCATGATATATATGCTGCGGGGTCGCAGTTTATAACTCACACTGTTGGGAGGGTTTTGGGAGGGTTGAATTTGGAGTCAACCCCTATTAATACTAAGGGGTATGAGAGTTTGTTGGATTTGGTGGAAAATACTGCTGGTGATAGTTTTGATCTCTATTATGGTCTTTTTATGTTTAATAAGAGTTCTTTGGAGATGTTGGAGAAGTTGGACTTTGCTTTTGAGGACTTGAGGAAAGAACTCATTGGGAGGTTGCATCATGTTGTAAGGGAGCAATTGTTTGAAAATGCTGGAAAATCGCAAGGTGTGCAAGATAACAACTATGCTTTCTCGAAGTACTATCTTAATGGATCTGCCAACATATTATCCCCCAAAGATGATAGGTATTTTTCACCTGTTCTTAAACTTCAAAAACTCGATGTTGTTTACTTAATTAGTACATTAGGTTAGATGAATTTGTCATTATTTTTGTGTGGAGAATATATGTGTAAAGCAACTTGACTTTATTGGTTTGATTTCTGCTGTTTTCTTATTTCAATTGACTGAATCCTCATGTGGTGGAACAAGGCTGAAGAGTGTTATTGCAATTCAATAGCTAACGAGTAATGACCATTCACAGCGAGCATTAACATCATTATAGTTTCTGTTTTTTGTTTTTTTGGGTTGGTCATTCCAACCAGGTCTAATTTATAGTTGCATTTCATCCTGATCTTCAGTTTCCATGATGTTGCTCAACTAAATAAGTCAAACAATTCCAGCCAGTCTAATGAGAACTCAAAGCTCAAGATTGCGATAATTGGCTTTGGCAACTTCGGTCAATTCCTTGCAAAAACTTTTGTTAATCTCGGTCATGAAGTGCTAGCATACTCTCGATCTGACTACTCTGCCATGGCTCAGAAATTGAGGGTTTCTTATTTCAGTGATGCAGATGATCTTTGTGAACAGCATCCAGAGGTGATTTTACTTTGCACTTCCATCCTTTCCACTGAGAAAGTTCTTAAATCATTGCCTGTGCAGAGACTGAAGAGAAGTACTTTGTTTGTTGATGTACTTTCTGTCAAAGAATTTCCAAGAAACTTGTTTCTTCAACATTTGCCACCTTATTTTGATATTCTCTGTACTCATCCTATGTTCGGGCCAGAGAGTGGAAAAAATGGGTGGAAGGGTCTTCCTTTTGTTTTTGATAAAGTCAGAGTAGTAAGAGATGAATCAAGAATATCACGGTGCGATCAGTTTCTTAACATTTTTGCTAGCGAAGGGTGCCAGATGGTTGAAATGTCATGTGCTGAACATGATTGGCATGCAGCTGGATCTCAGTTCATTACACACACCACAGGAAGAATTTTAGAAAGACTGAAGTTGGAAGCAACACCGATCAACACCAAGGGCTATGAAACTTTGTTGAGTTTGATGGATAATACAGTCGGAGATAGTTTTGATCTGTACTATGGTTTGTTCTTGTATAATTTAAATGCCATGGAGCAGCTTGAAAGATTGGATCAGGCTATTGAATCATTGAAGAAGCAGCTTTTTGGCCGTTTACATAGAATTTACCGAAAGCAAGTATTTGAAAATGAAGAACTTGTCCATGCTTTGCCAGAGAGGTCTTTGTTGCGAGAGATATCTGATGATCGTAATGCAGTATCTTCTCTCTCAGATACTGTGGATCCTAAATGAAGTTAGTTTCAAACGTTTCCATCTTATTGGTAAGCATTGCAGGCCCTGTTTATTCCATTAGTAGGTTCAAGTGTTCAACTAACTTTTCATTTTTAAAATTTCACGCTCAATCTTTCCAGAAGTTTTGTTGCTCTGCTCGATTGAAATGAAATCAATGATGATTTTGAAATGTTTGGATAGACATATATAATACTTCGACGTGTTTCCCCCCAAAAGGATTGCTTTCTTCATATGTCTAGCTTGTGGCATTGACACTTGTAGAAGCTTACATGTCCTTATATCTGTATTTTATGCCCATCTGTAATATATGGCATTAGGAGTAGACTTGAGAGTTCTGAGTCTAAAGAAAGAGAGTTGTTTATGACATTCAATGAGTGCAATAGAGTTAAGAATATGTAGAATCTTTAAATTAAAGTTTGATATCTGTAGGGATAATTTTGAGATGGAAATATTCACTTGGTTAGTTGGTTTCATCTGTATGCTGGAAAATATACTTTATACTGGTTTAACCATCTATGTTGATGCTTGATGCCTTGGTACACAAAATCATAGAAAATTGAAGCAGGATAATTGTGAAGGGAGGATGATGAATAACATTGGTAGGAAGATATAAGGGCAAAAACATTAATGAGAATCTAATCTAATAGATTTGAATTTCCAAAGAGTGGAACATTTGAATTAATGTTTTTACCCTATATTATGTCTATTCACAATCATTGATCATAATTATTTTCTAATCATTTGCCTATGGTTTTTTTAGTCTATCAATGTCTCTCCAAATTGAAATAATCTCCATTCGATCTACTCTCCTTATCGGAGCTTCTAATGGTCTCTTGCATACATGCCCAAACCACATGAGGCACAATTCGACCATTTTTTTCTATAATAGGAGTTAACATAACTTTTTCCTTATCCATTTATTTATAATTCCTGAATTGTATAATTTTAATTTCTCTCTTTGATGTTTAGACTTTAGTCTATCATAGCCTAAAGAATCATCACTGTCATTGCAAAATCTGTGAAATATATTTTCCATCTTTATCTCTAATGCATTTCACTTGGTCCAAGTCATTCTTTACCATTTGCAAGTGTTTGGACACTTTTTTCATGCCCCTTGGTAGTTATATTTGTATAACTCATTCTACTAATGACTTTCTTCATGTTTTTTTTCAACCAGTATTTTGTGGACAAGCTTAGCAGAGATGTATGTGAACTAATTACTCGTGTGGGTCAACGTTGGTCCTCATAGTGCTCATTGGTGGTTTTATTTCATCCAGCTGCACATGAGAGGATTGCCAGAATTTTAAATGTCACTGTAGAATAAAGATTGATTTTGGGTTAAGAGGGGATTTATGTATCTGTTTTCATTATTTTATTTATAATTATTTCTTCATAAAGTCAATCTCCGTTTCAATATTAACAAAAAAGTCTTCAGCAATGTAGTATCAAATATGATCCATATCACGGTGCTAATTTATCATACATATTTAATTTACGATAAAATATTATGATACTATCTGATCCATTTTATGATACTACCTAACAATTTCTAGTGTCTCAAATGCTATATTGGCTCTTGTTAGTAGTTATGGTTCAATTTCTACGGTTCCAATTTGGTTTTCTACTTTTGTGTCTCACAATCTGTCCATTGGGCTCTTACATATTCTACTACTCATGAATCTGCCCCACATACTATTGTCTGGTCCACCCCAACCATCTTTAGCGAAACGAACAAATCCATTATGTTACCTATACAAATAAATAGAGGTCAGTATTTGTTTGACTGAGTTTTCCTTTCCCTTGGTTGTGAAATATTTTTGTTCCAAGTTCAATCACACGTCTTTGGGAAACTTGAATAAAAAATGATACTTAATTACTATAGTAAATGTTATGTGATTTTTGTAGTTGTTTGTGAGCCACAAGCATGAGTTCCTCCGTGGCCTCCTTATGTTCTCACTATTGAACATAACAATTCACTTTCATTCATTCATTCATGGCCGAGCCTAATTGATTATCATGTTATGCATCCACCACTTTTCATTAGTTACTCATTTTACACATAACATTCCTTCTTCCAACTTCTAATATTCTTTGAAGGAAAAAAAAATGGCAAAATTCACTCTTAGACCATATAACTCATACTTCTTTCCTCTTCCTCACACAAAAAATACCCCTTTTATCAAAACCTCTCTTCAACTTCAACGCTTTCACTTTCACCTCTCACCATCAAAACCCACACTCCGAATTGTAGCTACTAATACCCAACACGATGTCAAAGATACCCATTCAACAGTTTCCATGGCCAAACTTCCAGTTCAACCGCCCCACGAACCTCCTCTTTCTGCTTCTGACAACTTGTCCGAGGTTGTTGGAAATTGGCCACCTTGGAAGAACATTCCTCAAAGATACAAACTTATTGGCACCACTTCACTCGCTTTTGTTATTTGTAACATGGACAAGGTTCTTACTTTCCTGCTTCTCTTCTCTTTCTCTACTTTTACTGTTACAACCCCACTATAAAATAATTGTTACTTTATCACAATTACAAGCAAACTAGACATGTTCATTGAATACAAATATATATTGTTTTTTTCTTTTCCAAGAGGGTGTTGCTACAATTTCGGCTATACAAAGGAAACTAGTTTTAGAGTACACTAATCCATAATAACAAGTTAATTTAACTGAACAGGTGAACTTGAGTATTGCTATAATTCCAATGTCGCATCAATTTGGGTGGAACTCTTCAACAGCAGGATTGGTGCAGTCCTCATTCTTCTGGGGTTATGCATTGAGTCAATTGCCGGGGGGTTGGCTAGCCAAGGTTTTTGGTGGCAGGTTAGTTACCAAAACCAGCACAACACAAGTTTGTTCTATCCTCGGATTAGGTTAATAAGGGAACAACAAATAATGTTAGGACTTGATTACTTGAATGATATGTTTCCTAATTGCTTCAAGTTTTTTAGTTGAAAAGGCTTTTTTTCCCTCCAAATATATTCTACTTTGCCCTTTGAGCATCTAAAAATTTACTTTTGTTTAATGCAAATTTATTCACATTTAGCAACCTGATGGAATGATAAATGATAATTATGTTCCAAGGACAGATGCAAGATTAAACTGAGATGTATCCTATTATATTTGTGATCAAATGAGTTGGCACAATATATTAGTTTGATTCTGGGCTTATGATGTTACACTGTTATCTTTCCATTCCAGTAAAGTTCTACAGGTTGGAGTATTGGTATGGTCAGTGGCTACTGCTTTTGTTCCTTTGCTTGCTGGATATATGCCTGGCTTACTGTTATCAAGGATTTTGGTCAGTACTTTCCTTCTACCCATAATGCATTTTTTCCTTCTAATTTGCGGACTTAATGTTCATTTATCTTCCTTGATCGGTATAGCAGAGTGTCATAGTTTTGTTGTATTTAGCTTTCCCTTGGGTTTTCTATCTGCTACAGCTAGTGTCTATTTAGTGTTTCTTTATGATACTAATTTCTATTTAACGTATACCAAGGCTTGCATTCATTGTTCTTTCCAACACTATTAAGCACTTCCCTTCCATTGCATATCTAGGTTGGGATTGGCGAAGGTGTTTCACCATCTGCTGCTACTGATCTCATTGCCAGGCATGTATATATCCAGATATGTATTTGGTTCAACTTGATTTTTCTGTTCATTGTATTTAATTTCTTCGTAATTTCTTATTTTTATTTATCTTCTGATTTCTTTTCAAGCCAACATTAGGGATGGTAATGGGGTGGGGTGAATGCGGGTAGTGCTCACCCATGCCCATACCCGCACTAATTATATATCTATATTTTCTAATAATTAATATATATATAAATAATTATTACATGAATAATAACATATGTATATAATAAATTTGTCACTATAGTTTAATTACTAAAATTGATTATAAAATAATAACATATAGATTATCTATAACCTCAAGGTAATAAAAAATTGTAATATATAAAATATTTAAAAAAAATAAATTTATTATTATGTGGGTACCCGTACGGGTTTCATGATATCTGTCCCCACCCAGTTACTCACAAGTTTTTGTTTTTGGTATTTGTGCTGGTATCCATGGGTGCGGATATTTTTGCTAGCATTATTTTCCTTTTCACTATAATCCAATGCAAAATAAAGACACAGAACAGTAAGAACTATTTGTAGCTAGACGAAAATGTTTTTATCGATTTCACTCCCATATCCACCCAACTCTCCCAAAATTTATAAGAATATCTTGCTTTAGAGTTTGGTCCTAGTTGAGCATTCTGTTTACTCCTTACTAAAGGCTTTTATTCATAATAAGGAAATAGATCTTTATGCTAACTATAAGAAGAGGAAATTTATGTTTTGGTAAAATCCAATTTCTTGAGAAATATTTGGTTGCTGCACCAACCAGCTATTCATTGAGACAAAGTTATTTTTCTATGTATTTCTAGATCTTGGTCTCTTATGTTCTAAGTCAAATGAGTGGTTTTGACGAATAATATACATTTCTCTTGCCAATTATAATATTGTTGATGCTTTTGATTGGTATGGTACTATGGTTCATCACTCGCAGGACAATACCAACAGAAGAACGCTCACGGGCAGTGGCATTTGTGTTTGGTGGCTTGAGTGTTGGAAGTGTTATGGGGTATGCATTTTCTAGCAGTAGTCAGATATAAAGAGGAACCCGATCACACAGGATCATAATGTTTTTTTGTTTTATTTCGTCATCTACCCTCAATTTGAACACTTTAATATTTGTCAGGCTTCTTTTGGCTCCACCCCTTATCCAAAATTTTGGCTGGGATTCAGTGTTCTACTTATTCGGTCTTTTTGGGATTGCTTGGTAAGTCAAAATGACTAATATCTTATAGTTTTCCACATACTTATTAGTTCAAAGTATCCCCACATACTTATTAGTTCATAGTATCCTAACATACTTATACTTTAATACTTATTGGTAATATTATTAAAAATATGACTTATGCCACTGCCATAAATTTTGAAGGTTTTTAGGGTTTCAAGTTGTTCAAGGTGATGCAACACAGTTAACTGCTGAATCTCTATTGCGTAAGCACTTAATCTGATTTACTTATGCTTTCATATTTAAGCTAACAGGCTGGTTGGTGATGATATATTATACCTTTCTACTCAAGTATTATCATCTTTTATGCTTCATGGGGTGCTGGAATTGAAATTTGTAGTTAATGTCTAGTTTGCCATCCAATCGTTGGATGTTTTATATATAACAAAAAGCGTAGACCTCATCCTGACCACCTGCCTGCTTAATCTGACTTGGTTTCAGTATAGATGTTATTTTTCCTTACACCTCCGCCGCAACTGCTTCAAAATGATAGTTGATGTACCTGCATGACCTTGCATGCTGTTTGTTTTTGACATGCTGATACATCTCTCGCAGTTACTAACTGTGTTGTTACCTCTGGTATTGGATGTAGTGGCCAACATAAGTATCCTGAGATTTTTGTACTCTTGTATGTTTCTGCGGTTATGCATATCGTATTAATTTTTGCTCAGCACTCTAACATATCACAACCAAATAAGAGGACTAGTCCTCGTGATCTGTAGTTTAATTTAGGAATGATAAATTATAAATGAAGATGCTACCTCTTAATATATCATTCTTCATATGTTTTGTCCTGAAGGTATCTTACAGGTTCATAAATAAATTACCTTTGCTGTCCAATTCAATTCTTTCATTCTTTTGTTTATTGATTATTTTAAGCCTCGTGGTTTAATTGGTTGTTGTTCACTTTTTTTGCCTTTGATTGTCTCACAGCAGCCAAAGCTACCACGACACAATCATGGAAAAGTTCTCTAAAGGAATTGAACAGCTCTCTGCAGGTATGGCTCAATAGTTCATGGCATTATAGTAAAGTTATTCTTTTGTGTCTTCTTGGAGTAGGCAGTTGAAGTTCTGCTTAATTGGCTGAGGTTCTAATATTCTAACATATTATGTTGGTAATTATATTCTAATACTTTTATTTATTGATGACTAGTTGCTAGGTCTCATTTCATTTGGCATGATGTTACCATAAAGTATCTACTCTTACTTTCTTCTCTTAAAAGCATCTCAAAATTTAACTTCAGAAACAGCAGGGGTTAATCTTTATTGCGAGAGGAGTGAATCTTGACCACACAACCATACATGGATGGTCAAGATTAAAAGTTACTTAAAGATCATGTGGCATTTGATAGAGTCACATGCATTTATCTTATAATTTTTGTCAATTGATGTAAGACCTAATGGTCAAGATTAACTCTTCCCTAAACCCTACATGTGCCCTTTGTTTCCTTATATGTAAAAGATTTACAATGGGTTAGATCCTTTTTCTTAGTTTCAAAATCTATATTGAACCTTTGTTTCTTATCTTCTCTTAAAATACAGGATATACCATGGAAGGCCTTTTTCCAAAGTCGTGCTGTATGGGCAATGATATATGCTCATTTTTGTGGTAGCTGGGGTCACTACACTTGTCTATCATGGCTTCCTACATATTTTAGGTATTCTGTGAGCACAATGCCCAAGTTTTTTTGTTGCTTTTTAGTGGTGCCTTTTAGGTATTCTGTGAACAACCTTACCCACTGTTCACCAATGACTCCAAACAACTTATTCCATACAGTTAGAATTAGAAAGCAAGCCCACTGAGCAATGAAGAAACAAATGAGAACCAGATTCAGAATTAGAATTGCACATTATACAGAAGTCAGGAGACAAAGCAGTTTGAGTCCAGACAAAGGATTTGACCTTAGGAGGAGCAATTAATAGATAGGCTTATAGTAAAGAAAAAAGTCACTGTTGGGAGAAGACGGTAAGAAACTGAATATTCTGGGGGTTTAGAATAGAGGTGGAAAGAATACAACAATAACAACAGACTCTGCCAAAAGGATAAGGTTGTTCATTTGGGATCCCTATGGTGCTTTGCCCATGTTCTTTTTAGTGGTGTTTCTTTGTATGAGTTACTGTACAAATGACATGTTTATGCATTAAATCCAAACTTCCTTGTAGTTGCAACTTCCTGAACCATGAGAATCTCAATAATGCTTTGGAAAACCCAAAGCTGCTCTATGGCTATTTAGCACATTACTTTGAGATACTGATGAGTACTGATGATCAGTGGTTACTATTCCTTGATAGCCATTTGGCCATTCATCAAGTGTAATTGTGAATTAAAAATTCTTGTCATGGAAAACACAATTTTCTGGTTGACATGATCTGATGATCATAAGTTCTTAAAGATTTTATCTTAAAATTTGTATTGAACATTTTAGTATTAGCATTATTACAGTTTTGACCAATGGAGAATCTAATTCTTCTATCTATATTCTATGCAGTGAGGAGCTGGACTTAAATCTGACAGAAGCTGCATGGGTAAGATGACTACTAATTATTTTTTTAGCTTTGAAGAGGGAATTTTTTTTTTTTTCATTCTAAGTCTGGTGAGCAACCGATCCCATCCAATGGGATGAAGGCTTGTTTGTTATTTTGAGTTTGGTGAGCATACATGATACACCCATCATTGCTCACTAGTAGTTTCATTATTACATACAACTCATACACAGTCCATGAAATTGTGCTTATAATACTGGTATATTTCTGATTAATTCAATAAATAAGCAACATGGCATGCTCTGCATTGCAGTCTTACCATAAGCTGCATAAAGTAGTAGTGGACCTCAAAACTGGTATCTCATTATTGTGTAACGGAGTTTCAATGAAAAATGTCAATGAAACTGGAAGGCAGTATTTTAAAAACTGGACCAGCAATCAAAGCCTTGAGTTCGAAGAAAAGATAGATGTAAAAATAGTACTAATAAAATAGCTAATTATACAAGTTTACAAAAACTATCGAAGTTCATAAATTTATTGTTTTAAAGAAAAAACAAGCATGGGGTACATATTACATATTACCATCCCAAAGAGTCAACTCACTTGATAGAGCTGTGGGACATAAAGTGAGAGCACCTGGGTTCAAACTCTGACAGCTGCACAATTTCCCCCATCCCCCTCCTCCTCCCTCCCGGCAAAAAAAATTCCCTAAAAAAAGGTGAATGCAACTTTTTCAAGTTTGACCTGGACTATTCTACCTGATAAATCCTGTTTTCAGTGGCTTTGACCAGAATTGACAGTCTTTCATTTTAGGGTGTGACCAGAATAAACACCAGGCTTCTTTATACTTCCACTTTAGTCTTGTTTTTAAAACATAGCTTAAAAGTATTCGATGGGAAATAGACCCAAATCACATACTAACAATTGTAAAATCTTAATCATTTCAGGTGTCTATTCTACCGCCATTGGCTTCAATACTGGTGACCAGTATTGCATCACAGTTAGCTGACAAATTGATTTCAAAAGGAGTTGAAACCACTAAGGTACGGGAGGCACTGAAACATCATGAATTTACTTATTTGTTGTTTACCATCTGAAGATTTATGTTTAGTTGGTTTGTAAACCATTTCATGTTTATCATATCAATATAGTTGACAACATATTTTGTAAAGAAGTTAAATTTCATATTTTGTAGACACTACATTTCACTCACAACTTACAATTTACTTGAACATACCTGAGTTTTATTCTTAATTTATCAGCCGCCTGAATTTCTTTTCCAAAATATATATATATAGGTCCGAAAGATCTGCCAGTCAATTGCATTTTTGTCCCCTGCCATCTGCATGACTCTTTCCTCACTGGATCCAGGATTACCGCATTGGGAGGTTGTGGGCCTTCTCACAGGTGGTATAGCCCTCTCAAGCTTCGCCTTGTCAGGTACTAGATAATCCTGCAAATATACTTCAATTCCATATTTTCTATAACAAATAATTGGATCATATACTTATCTTTTGGCTTGACTATCTGTGTATTTATCTGCTCTGCAGGACTTTACTGTACCCATCAAGACATGTCGCCAGAGTATGCTAGTATACTTCTTGTATGTGAGCTGCCACTTTTAAACTCTTATATAATACAATGGAAGGTTGTGAGAAGTTATTTTGGTCAATAATTCTAAATAACAAAAACTTCCGTTGGCTAATGCCCCCATTACATGATCTTCCCATCAAATTCTAAAAGGGACACAATTATTCTCTACATTAGTTTAGTTTTTCTGAAGATTTAGTTTGTAATCAACTTGTAGGTGGATATGCAGTTTTTTTCTTAACAAGTAGGAGGATTTGGAATTACTCAAAATAAATATCTGTAGCATTCATACATTTGATATGAATTGTATCTCACTTTATTTTTCATTCTATGTTTTGCCTCAGGGTATAACTAATACTGTTGGAGCTATCCCTGGAATTTTAGGTGTAGCCCTCACTGGTTATCTTCTTGATTTAACTCATTCATGGAGTGTAAGTTGCTGGTAGTATTAGTTATTTTCTCAGTGTATGATTTATATTATTCTCTATCTGATTTATATTTCTTCTCTATATAATGTAGGTGTCACTATTTGCACCATCAATCTTCTTCTACTTGACTGGTACTGTCATATGGTTGGTGTTTGCCAGCAGTAAACCTCAAAGTTTTTCTGAGCAAAACTGATCCATGGTTCAATCATTGATTATTCTGAACACACAATTAAAGAAATCTATAATGCTACACTGATTTTTGACAGGTGTTCTGATCCATGCTTCATATACAAATCGGATCATTTGACATAAGTATAAAGAAATGATAGGATAGGTAAATAGCTATGAACATTTTTTATGTGGCTTTAGTTTATTTTTAAGTTGTATATTTTGAATAGATGATGCTGGTTGGCCACCCAAAAAATGTGTTCAGTGTTGTAAATCTAGGAAGTCAAGAATCTGTTGTACTACTCTTACCAACTTCTGGTGTACCAATCCTTGGAGTTCATGTTTCAACCATACAAATGAGTATTTGAATAATCTCAACATTTTATATCATTGAAATATCACCAAACTTTCCATGCAATGTTTCTTTCTTTCTAGTTTATTTTTCTCCGGCAATGTTGGTGTTTGGTGTAAGGACCCGATTTTCGTAATCCAAAAATTCTTTTTAAAACCTTATTCATGAAAGTGAAGTAATTACTTTTGAAAGACATTACTTGAACGGTTTGGAAACTTAAGTGAATACATTTATAAATTACAAGGCGGAAATATTCCAAATACCTTTCATTTCAAAAACATGTCATTGCACTTCCTTTCAATTACATAATCTAAACAATTACCCTTTAACAAGGTACACTTTTTATTACAAATATTAAATCAACTTCATTATACACTTTAGGAGAAGTTCCATTTTACAAAAGAATTAAACCAACAAGGTTCTCATATTACAAACGTTTTCATATAACATGTCAATTACATGAAACACTACTCTATCATGTACTCTTCTCCGCAAACGTCCAATGTGCTACCGTCACAACCTGAACTCAAATACACAACACACACAAGGAAAGACAGATGGAGTAAGAACCAATTACGGCGACAGTAGCGTGGATTTACATGGAGTAATGACATTAAAGTATTCAACCTATACACGTCTATCATCAATCATATTAAACATACACAAATCAATACATATTATCCATATTCACCCTATAGTACACATATATCCCATAATATATATGTTCTATAGTGTGCATATTTATTCATCACATATTATCTATATTCACCCTATAGTACACATACATCCCATAATATATATGCTCTATAGTGTGCATATTTATTCGTCACATATTATCTATATTCACCATATAGTACACATATATCTCATAATACATATGTTCTATAGTGTGCATATTCCTTACATCCATACATACTCATTTTTCCTCATTCATATTAACCCTATAGTATATATATCTCATAATATATATCCTATAGCATGCATATTTATTTCATTTCAACTATACACTTTTCACATTATTCACATTCCACAGTAAATTACCCTTGATCTCTTTCAATAGTTATACACCGTACAAGTAATCCTCTACCACATCGGGCAGGTCTAGTTAATTCCCATACCACATCGATGTGGCAGGTCGAGTAATTCCCTCGTACCACATCGGGCAGGTCGAGTAATTCCCAATACCACATCGGGCAGACCGAGTAATTCCCCATATCACATCGGGCAGGTCGAGTAATTCCCCACCGACACCGCCTCCAACTTTAGGATCTTTCCTCATTCCCACCATATAACACAATGTTAGTCATTTATTCCAAGTATCACATAAACAACTTATATTGCATTATTTAACCATACAAGATATTCATCATATTTTCAAGTTTGCTATACTACTTTCATCACAAGTTTACAACCACCCAAAACATATATATTCATATCATATTTCAACATTAGAAAGTAAACTCATCTTCTACATCTAGCCTTTTACCCATTTTCCATTTTAAACACATTTTCTCTTTAGGGTTTTGGGTTTTCATGAATCAACCTACAAACCCTTTCAATTCTTGAAATACTAACTCTAAACCAAGAGTTTACAAGATACAAACATCATAAAATGAACCATAACTCAAAATGATGAGTTTTCATGGTTTCTCACATTTTGAGAAGAGATCCAACATACCCAAAATGAGTTTCAAAGAGAAGAAGAGAGTTAAAATCAAGAGTTTTACCTCTTCTCAAGCTCTTGGATGAGTATAAAAACTCCTTGCCATTGGAAAAACTCTCTTCTCTCACCTCTATTCAATTCTTAACCCTAAAATGTGTTTGGTTTTCTCATTAAATGATGTATTGTCAGGTTCTCGCTTAAGCAAGTCCATTCTCGCTCAAGCGAGAAAATCCCGCTCAGACGAGGCATCTCTTGCTCAAGCGAGGATCTTACGGCCTCGACATACCAATATATACAAATATTTATTAAATTTTTATAAGTTTATATATATATCAAAAGTTGAACTTATCTAAAAGTTATTGATATCACACTATACAATAATTCCTTTCAATAAAGAGTTGCTACTTAAAAGTTGAATTACCTACTTGGAAATGTTTTGGAAACTAATTAATAACATGGAAAAATAGGAGTATTTGTATCGAAATGTTATAAAATTGAATCAAATTAGTGACTTATTAATTTGTACTCTGATATCTAAAATAAAAAAAGGAATAAGAGAACTTATTCTTAAATTTAAATATATAAATTGGCAAAATAGTAGGCATTTATTACGTTTGGCAAATTTTATGCAAAATAATAGTACATAGTAATTAAGATAGTAAGTAAAATATAGTATAAAAAAATTGAATTAAAAGATAAAAAGAGTGGATCTGAAAAAAGGAGATGAAGTTGGGTGATGTGTGGCCATTGAATGAATGCATTATGATTTGTGTGTCTTTTATATTTCTTAGACAACAGACTCTGAGGGTTGGTCAACCTCAACGGCAATTGACCCAAACCCTATTTTTCTCACCACATTCCCACCAAAACCCTAGAATTTAATTTCACAAATTCCCCTTTTTCTCAATTACTCAAGTCAACGCACGCTCCATTTCAATTTCAATTTCAATTTCAATTTCAATTTCAATTTAATTTAATTATTCCTCTTTCGTCCTCACTTCAACGCACCTATGTCATCAGAAATCGAGGTTGTGGAAGAGGTTCAACCCCGAGATCATCAATTGCCATTGGCTTCTTCCGCTTCATCCTCCGTCGGCGCTGAAGTCGCGGAGGAGAGCCTCCGCAATGATGTTTACACGGCGGCAGCTTACGGGGATTTGGAGAAGCTGCATCGATTGGTGGAGCAAGAGGGTTGCACTGTCACGGAGCCAGATGGGCTGGGTTACTACGCACTTCAGTGGGCTGCACTTAATAATCGCACCGTTGCTGCTCAGTACATCATTGAGGTTCTTTCATTCTTTGGTTTGTTTAATTGCTTAGTACTATGAGCTAAATTTATGAATGAATGCTAATGCTTTTAGTTATCCATCTCCTAAATTTAAGGATTGGTAACTTTTTTGTTGGTGTATGTGTTGTGCAAAATTGATTTGTGGGTTCTAGCATTAACTTACTGTTTATGCATTGGTGTTGTGATTGGCAGCATGGGGGAGATGTTAATGCGACGGATCATACTGGGCAGACAGCATTACATTGGAGTGCGGTTCGGGGTGCTATCCAAGTTGCCGAGCTTTTACTCCAAGAGGGTGCCCGAGTAAATGCTTCTGATATGAATGGTTATCAGGTTAGGTTGATCTTATGCTCTTCACCTTTTATTGAAGACATCACTGGAATAAGGAATTTCATATAATAAACTCAGCAATGTGACAAACCAAATTACTTTGCCTTGCGGCTTGCCAATGTGCACCTTACTCTAAATCAGTAACCATAAGTCCATAGCTATTGGTTGTTCAGAGCAATGCAAACTCATCAATGCACTGCAATTGATTTATAAACAAATGATAATATTGATTTGACACATAGAATAGTCATTCAAGTTGACAATTTCTTTTGGCATCCTTTAAACTTTTTCATATGTATCTGTGTACTTACCCAAATTGGTAGTTTTTGATCCTCCTCTCACTTGAACCATGTAAGTGCTATAATAACTGTTAATTTTACTAATTATAAAAAAAAATGGATGCAGACAACACATGTTGCTGCTCAATATGGTCAGACAGCTTTCCTTTACCATGTTGTTTCAAAATGGAATGCTGACCCTGATGTTCCTGATAATGATGGAAGAAGTCCATTGCATTGGTAATCAAGAATATGCAATTCAATCAATTTTCTATTTGTTAGATTCTGCTCTGCTGTCAAATAATGACACATATTTGTGCTGATGCTCTGACATGGTTTGGCCGGTGTATAATTTTGTTTATCTTCGTCAAGTAAACTTTGAGTATAGTTGGTTTGGCCAATGAAAACAGAACATGAAGTATGAACCCAAAATTGGATTTTGTAGGCTTTTAGTGAAAACATTGTCCAGGATGTAGATTCCAATTTTCCCAAGTAGAAGATGAACATTTTGAAATGCTTTTAAAGTCAAATGGGTCCTAAATTTCCAGGTTATTATTAATTTTCCCATGAAAAGATTTTCCTATTAATGTTGGTTATTTTAATTTTAAAATGCTTGTATACATCCTTTGAGACTGTAACTTGTCCTGGCAAGTGTCCATGTAATGTTTTTAATCCATCATAAAGGATGATGTTTGGATTAGTATGCCATGCAGCAGATGGGACACCTGATTACACTTAGCCTTGGAATTCTCTCAATAATATAATGTTTATATCTTGGTACAGTTTTGCTTATGTAATTTTTTTGTCATGATAATACATACTAAGTTAGACTACTCTTTTCCTCCACTTCTCATGTAATCAATGAACAGTTTGTTAATTCTATAATGGCTATGCATTATTTTTCCTCTCTACTATTTATCTTCTTTGAATTGTATATTCCCCCCTTTAACTGAGATTTCCAGTGGTTCTGCTTAAGTGAATTATTTATTTAACTCTTCACTATTTTAAGTGCTTGAATTGATTCTTTCGTTATGGTTTGAATTTTAGGGCTGCTTACAAAGGTTTTGCTGATTCTATACGTCTACTGTTATTTCTTAATGCACATAGGGGACGCCAAGATAAGGAGGGTATGTTCAATTTTCTATCCTCAAAGCTTCTACTGTGCTGAGTTATTCATGCAACGATATAATGATGAATTAATCTTTGATTTTCAAAGCATTATGATATTTCTTGTTTTCCTTAATTTATTCAGGTTGCACGTCTCTTCATTGGGCTGCTATCAGGGGTAACTTGGAGGCTTGTACTGTGTTAGTACAGGCTGGCAAGAAGGAAGACCTGATGGTGACCGATAATAGTGGCCTTACACCAGCTCAGCTTGCATCTGATAAGAATCATAGACAAGTTGCCTTTTTCCTTGTAGGTGTTCTATTAGCAAAATATTATAATTTGGTTGGTAATGCCATTTTGATGACAGTTTGTCATCCCTCTTTCAAAATGTATATTTGCATGGTTTTGAGAATGGGACTTGCTGGCTTGCCTGAAAAGCAAATGTGTTCACTACGTCCATAGAATAAGCGCTTTAGTGGAGTTCTTATGTGTGTTTTCTTAATGAAGAAATGCACTTTCAGTGTTGATGTGCTAATTCTACTTGACATCCTATCTCTGTCTGGTATTACTAATGTGGATTGCATGCTTCTGCCACAACACATATGAGACATATAATGTATTTGAATATTGAAATGCTGCTATTGCATATTCACATATTACAGCATGAACCCCCTTTCATATTTAAATGCACTGTTTAGATGAATGAGTGATGAATGTTGATTATGTCTTGACAAAGTTTAAAAAATTAGTTTGTAACAAAATAGTTACAAGGTATTTTTTAATGAGTGTTGGTACATCTGCGTCTTTATTATGCCTTCGTTTTTCTACTTTCTACATTTTGTTTAAGTTTGCTGTTTCTGAAGACATGCTTTGCAAAGATTGCCACCTTGTTCTAGTAACTGATGCTAAATCTCATTTATTGACCAGTTTAATCATAAATGTGAAGCTTTTTTACCTTGCTAAATATGTTATGTAGGGAAATGCTAGAAGACTGCTTGACAAACGCTGTGATGGGAACAGCCGCCTAGGAAAGATTTCTAAATTAGGACTTGCTCCTGTGTTATGGTGTATAATTTTTCTGCTCTTGATCACCTACATTCATTCGGTCATTTTGGGTATCTACCTTAATTTCCACTACATTTGAAATAAATTATTTGTGCATGTGAACATCTTTGTGCCTTACTATCATTTCAATCTTTTTCTGCAGCAACAAATCTGCCAAAGTTGCCAGCTGCAGCTGCCCTTCTTGCATGGTTTGGAGTTTTACTTGCAACTGTGGGATTGGCTATGTTTTACAAGTGTAGCAGGTGAGTAATATGGATTTTAAAGTTACATCTTTACAGCTTCACATGAATATTCTCTAGACCATTATATGTAGAAGAACCGTTGGTTATTTATACAACAACGACCAAGCTTTTATCCCACTAAGTGGGAGGAAGTTAGCCATTGATTATTTATATTTTCTAAAGACAGATTTTGATTCATTTTTTTATGATTTCAGGAGACATTTTTTACATTTGATGTAACAACTTAATTGGATTTTTTTATTTATATTCTTTAATTATAATGAAGTAATTAAGAATGACATAACACGGCTTTAAATTTGTTGGATTTTCTGCGGTTTGAACTATGTAACTATTATGTAGCTGTATGTATGTGTGGCCATGTGATGCATTACAAGCGTTTTGGCGGGACTGATTCATTTTTCATGTGAGTTGTATAGAGGAGATTGTTTGTCATTTAGTTGATTGGTTGGCTGTGTGCAAGTGGTTTGGGCTAAGTTGGCTACATGTGTCTCAAGTTGTTCCCATTTCTCAAGGGAATGCTTGCTTCTTGGTCTATAACTCTATATTCTCCAAGCAGCACACTTGTAGACTGTTAGCTACTTAAAATTATGCCTGTAATTGTAATGCATCTTATGGAACCTTTTCAACAGTTCCCTATCCTGTGATTTCAAGTTCGCAGGATTACAATATTGATGGCACTCACTTTGAGGATGTCTTGTTCTGTACGTTGGTCGTTATATGAAGGAAATAGAGTGTCAACTGACCCATAGAAGACATGCATAGCCTATATTAGTTAAATTATCTGTTACTGATTTTATGACTACTCACAACTTATTTCTAAACGCTTGATTATCTCTTTCAAGATGCATAGCCTATATTATTTTATTTTGTTTTCTTAATTCTTAATCTTTCCTAATTTTTTTACAGCAAGGATCCAGGTTACATCAAAATGAATGTGCATGACAGTGAGAATGTGAAAGATGATGTGAGTTTTGTTATGTTATATCTGGTTTCTATTTTGAGTCTCAGCACCATCTTCAATTCCTAGATTTTATGATTTCTATTTCCTTTATGCTTTTTATCAATTAAGCACACCAATCTCCTGTTGCTCTGTTCTGTTTATATCAATTATGTATGCCATTGACTTTAAAAGGTTGATTGATTAATTGCAGGAGCCCCTATTGAAGATTGAGATAAACAATCCTGCTTTGCTAGCTGGAAACTGGACCCAGCTTTGTGCAACGTGCAAGGTTCTTTCTTCTTTCTCTAGATTATCTGAATTCTCGGTGTGAAGCATTCATCACATGTAATCAATATCTTGCACACAAAGATAAACATACCCATCTATCCTTGCTTCATTTTATACACATTTTCATATTGCTTTTTGTTTAGATTGTCAGGCCTCTTCGCGCGAAACATTGTTCTACCTGTGATCGTTGTGTGGAACAATTTGATCATCATTGTCCCTGGGTATCAAATTGCATTGGCAAGGTAATTCTACATGATTTTTTATTTTATTTGCATGCTTAGCATTGAAGTATTTTTTTACTAGATTAAACTTTTCATTTTGTTACTCACTTCAACCGAAAAAAAGAGGGGATGGAGGATAGAAATTAGTCTCAGACATTTATTCTGTCCCCCCCTTTTCTTTGACTGTCTGTTTTATGGACCTCGTGAACCTCAAGTATGAAGCATGGCACCTATTTATAAATGAACCTTTTATGCCAAATAAAGAGAAGACCTTATTAATAAATAAACCTCAAGTATAAAGTCCTAATTAATAAGTGAACCTTTCATGGTAGTTTATATGTTGCTAACAGTTTAGATTGATCAGTCTTGATTGAGTGAAGGTATTTATTTTAAATATGTTTTATTGCTGCAAATAAATAACTACTTGTTAAGATGATCGATTTGAATCGGTTCTTACAGTATGCCATTTATATTATTCAGTAAACCATTTTAGCTAGGTTAGACTATTATCCTATCTCACACTGTTACTAGAATGATAATACTAGGAACCCTTGTAGTATTTAGTAACTGCCATCCTTTTTTCATTTTCCAAAATTGAGTGTGCATCTTTCTTTGTTCTGAGTCTCTGACTGATTGAATTGACCTGATTTTTTTTCACGATGGACAACCTGACCTGATTTTATTACACTATGATTGCAGAAGAACAAATGGGACTTCTTTGTTTTTCTTGTTCTCGAAGTTTCAGCAATGTTGGTCACGGGTGGAGTATCTCTTACAAGTATGTATGTGCTGAGAACATAAAGAGTTACATCGTTCAGTTTTCTGCAATTTAAACTGCTTATTGAAACTGATAGTATCTTGCAGGAGTATTGACTGATCCACTTGCTCCTTCCTCATTTGGAGCATGGATTCAGTATGTTGGTAAGAATCACGTTGGTGCAATATCATTTTTAATTGCTGATTTTTTCCTATTCTTCGGTGTGTTCGCTTTGACAGTTGTCCAGGCCAGCCAGGTATGTTTTAGAAGTCTCCTTTAGTTTTTATTTCTGGTTTGGTGCAAAAGAAATTTTTCTCTTGATCTGAAGCATGTATCCTTTTCTCCTTCTTTTTTTCTTCGTTTCCGTAGATATCACGCAATATTACGACAAATGAAATGGCAAATGCAATGCGATATAGCTACCTCAGAGGTCCTGGTGGTAGATTTAGAAACCCATATGATCATGGTATCAAGGAGAACTGTTCTGATTTCTTGATCAATGGATACAATGAAGACGTGGAGTACATCGAAGAAGGTAATTCAGAGGAGGGTATAGGAATGGTGTCCATGGCAAGGAGCTCAAACTTAACAAATGGAGACTCACATTCTCATTTTAATCATACAACAGGCAGTGGAAATAGCCATGTTATTGATGTGAGTTCCAACAGTACCACCAACTCCAAAACACATCATGGTCATATTAATGGCCATGTTCATTCTGCACATTGTAGCCATAATAATAATAATCATGCCAGAACTAAAAATGACAGCATTTCAAAGGGCTTAGGTCTTGGCCTTGGACGGAACGCCAGATCTGTTGCACCCTCCTAATATTTACATGTCTGGTTGGTTATGTACCTAACTATAATGTATCATAGACACACGTCTTGGTTAGTTTGCGTTAAATCAATTTATTATGGCTCTTTTGGACCATATCCATACATTTTAGTCTTCTTTCTGTTTTCATTTCCCCCCTCTCTTGTTGTAACTAATTTGAGGGGTGATTTTATTTTCACATCAGGAGTACATCCTAAGGGATATGGTCTACCAGGTTTTGTTTTTGCATTGTAATGTGATAGAATTAAAGAAAAATAGTATAAACACACGTGTATAAAAAGATGGTGTTGATATTTAAATTTGTTGTGTAAGTAATGTAACAGCTAATTTGGTCAGTTGGAAAGGAATAACTTACAATTACCTGTGTTAACTCCTTATGCTGGTGAAGAAAATGAAATTTAATGGATTGTGTCGATCTCATTTTATTTTCAATGGCATTGAAGGTATTCAGCTATGGTTTTATCATAAAACAAATAAAAACCCAGATTTGGAGAAATTATGGGAAAAAACTTCAAACCTAGGCAGGAAAACTGAAACTAGATGATACGACAAGACAGTATGAAGAGAAAAAGTGTGAGAAAACCAGGTCACGTTTCTGTGCTGTCCATCTCAGCATCCAACGTGGACTGTCCTGCTACATAGCCAACAAATTAATCTCAAAATTCCTATAATAACTTATTATATACATTTAACCCTGACTAAATTGTTGTTCACAAATAAAAAACGAAGGTTTATAACTATAGTATATATTTAGTTGAATGAATTCCCATTCCTTTTTAGACCTTAGAAGTTAGAACCATTAAATTGGCCACCTTATAGAATTAGTTTTTTTTGTGGGAAAAGGAAATAACATTAAGAATCCTGAGAGGGTATGTTTCTTCCTTCAAATTATTACTTATTTAAGTAATAATCAAGTTTGTTGTGGTGAACAAAAAACAATAGCTCCACCATTATGGCTGCCGGCGGTGGCGGAAACTCCTCGAGAAGAAAAACCCCCAGCGGCACAAAGCGGAAAGCCAAAAAATCCCATAACCCTGAAAACCTAATCGCAATAATCTCTAAAGTGAACAACACCGCACGTTCCTTCCTCTCCCAAAACGACGTCACTCTTCTCCCTTCCCAGTCTCTAATTCTCGAATCCCTCATTTCTTCAACCTCTCATTCTCTATCCATAATTCTCTCTCTTTTCCCCAAACATTCACTTCCCCTTACTCTCTCTCCCCCTCCTCCGCCGGAGTGCTGGTTCCGCCGCTTCCTCTCTGCCACCTTCGATTCCCAATGGTTCCACGCGTTCCGCATGTCCAAATCATCATTCTACCGCCTTCTCGATCTTCTATCTCCCTCTCTCAACTCTTCAATTCCCCAAATTTCCCCTGATTGTGCCCTAGCCGCCGCAATTTTCCGATTGGCACATGGCGCTACCTACGGAGCTGTGGCGCGGCGGTTTGGGATCACTCCGACGGAAGCATGCCGCGCGTTCTTCACGGTTTGCAAAGCGGTGAATGAAAATTTAGGGCATTTGTTCGAGCTTTGTACCGATTCTGAGAGGGTGGTTGTGGGTTTCGGTTTTAGTTCACTTCCCAATTGTTTTGGGGTTCTGGGGTTGGCTACATTTGCGATTGATCACGAGCTATTGGGTAAAAATGGGTTCTTGATGGTTCAAGCATTGGTAGATTCTGAAGGAAGGTTTTTAGATGTATCTGCGGGGTGGCCTAGTACAATGAAACCTGAAACAATTTTGCATCAGAGTAAGCTTTACGTGGGTGTTGAAGATTCTAAGGAGTTGTTGCAAGGACCTTGTTATAAGATAAGTGATGGTTGTTTGATTCCTCAGTATATCTTAGGAGATTCTTGTTTTCCCCTTTTGCCTTGGCTTTTGACACCCTATAATAGGGTCAATGAGGAAGATAGTTTTAGTTCAGCTGAACGGGCATTCAATTGTGCACATGGTAATGCAATGGGGTTGGTTGGTGATGCATTTGTGAGGCTTCGGGCTAGGTGGCAGCTTCTGTCACGTGCCAGAAAGTGGAAACAAGAGTGTGTTGAGTATTTGCCGTTTGTGATTGTTACTGGTTGCTTGCTGCATAATTTTCTTATTAAGTGCAATGAGCCAATGCCTGATAAGGACGTGAGTTGTGTGGAAAAGCAAGGAGATTTTCTTGCTTATGATGGAATGGTAGATGAGAGTGCATTGAGTATAAGGGATGCGCTTGCATTGCATTTGAGTCGGGTGAGCCAGAGAAAATGAATGCCATGGATTAGCTAGGAGTAGCTAGAAGTAGCAAGATGTCAGAATTTTGCTTGAGTGAATGGTGAAAACGTTTGTATTAGTAAGTAGTCTTTATCAGAGTTAAGTTAAATGGCTTGGTGGTTAAAGTTCTTGTGTAGCAACTAGCAAGCTAACCTACTAACCCGTGATTAACATAAAGTTTCAAGGATTGCATTACCTTCTTTTATTACATGGGTTATTAAATAAGAAAATTGTGACGGAATAGGTTCTCATGATAATAATGAAGGTAAGTTAGAAAAGCTTAACCTGAATTGCTTGCCTATTATCTATTTATGCAAGCAAACATCCAAACATGTAGATTGATAGACATTCTAGGAAAATTGTCCTCGATGAAGTAGTTGCTGTTGGTGATGAAAATGCATCTCATCAATGTTGCCCTTGTAGGATGTTTTCTTTGTCGTTAACTCTGCTTTCTATTGTAAAATGTTATACCTCTATATTGACAGCCTCCCTTGTGTAGTTTGATTTATTGATGCTAGTTAAAAAGAAAACAACACTCTTTATAATGCACTGAAAACTATGAAGAATTGAATGTAATCGTACTTTTCATAATTAATTAGTCACTATAGGTGCATAGCATTAACACTGGATAAGGTGGGCAAATATATAAAGCTCCCCAAAACAATAACTATGAGAAGCAATACTTAAGATACGGAGTTGGCAAGTCAGTATGTACACATAGACTTAGCCCCAAAATAAAAGATATTAGACAACAAATTTGAACACTGTAGTCTGTACATTTCTGAGTGGATAGTTGCCATGTCATGGTTTGACAATAGCATATCTCTCTTGCTAAGGAATGATTCTTCAACCCGTTCCCTTGGCTGGTCCTACACATCGTTGAACTCATGACAGAAGAAACGAGATGCATATCTCACCCTCCACTTGGATGCTTATATATACTCTTATCAAAATTGAAGCTTAGCTGATGAACAATTTGTTGCACAGTTCAACCAGCAAGATATGAAACCCCCTAATCCAACACGTGATGAGTTGTTTTCTCTTTGTACAACTCTTACAAACTCACTTGCACTCAAGTTTCCATCCCGGTTAGCATCAAACACATGAAAAATAATGTCAGCCACTTTATCTGTCATGGTAATGCCACATACCTGCGTTAATATATAACATAATACCAAATATATTATTATTTGTAGACTAAAAATGGTCAATATCATAATGCAAACTTAATTTTTTGGCACAGGGAGGTATTAGTACCTGAGATGCTGCTCTCTGAAAATCACTTTTTGTCAACACCCCATTAACTTTTCCATAGCTGAATAAAGCTAGAGAGAAAGATTGCAACTTATTGCGCAATTCTGCCACAGCTTTAAACTCTTGGAATGTAATTCTAATGTCTCTTAGGTGAGGGTCACTGCTTATTTCGTCCACCCTATCCAACAGTTTGTTGATGTGATTGATATCAGCAGATGCAACCAAGGACAAGGCAAAATCTTTGGCTGAAATGCTTCCTTTTTGGAAGTAGTCATAATGGGAAAACTCTAACCTCAAGATCTGCAATTTAAATTATTAGAGCAGAGTAATGCTGTTAAGAAAGAGAAAATTATCTTGTAACATGCAAGTTGTTAATCATAAAAGACATGTTACAATTATTAAGAGGATTTTCATACCTCATCATGTAGGTTTCTCAAGAACTGAACAAATCTCTCATGTTGCAAACAACTATTTCCATCTTTGCTGAAAAAATACTCCAAGAGACCACCATTTTCTACAGAAGCTTTAACACCAAGGCGCCGTCCATCTCTGTGGTTTGCGCCTTGTCTGTTTTGGGATCGCATCAACGCCATCACTTTCTTGAATTCATCCTTGTCTATTTCCCTGTTAACAGACTCTTTTTAAGAAAATTCAGATGGACAAAAGGATGGAACACAAATCTAAACTATTATACACTCAACTAATCCTAATCCACTCCTACCATTCATTTGATATTGTGACTGAATCTTGTCCACATTTTTCGTTCTTCATGCCTTCTTGTTAAGTTTTAACTTTTTATATATAACATGTCATATTAAATTTGTTTCAACAGCTACTATAGAAACATGATTGAGCTTTTGGAATGTGAGCAATTGAAAATACATTCCAGTGATGTAGCTAAAAGATAAATGTTTACAGTTAATTTCTTTACTGTAATATAATAATGGAGAAAATCAGTTAATTAAATTGTGGGCAATCTCATTAACATGTGTATATCTACTGATAGTGGAATAGACTGAAGTTCATTACAAATTCCAACAATGTAATTGAAGGCCAAAGCTTAGCTTATGATGTTTCTTGGAAGGAAAGGAGAAGATTGATACCCGTTATTGTTAAGGTCAAACATTTTAAAGGCCACTGAAAAGCTGGACTCTGGTATACTGAGGAGAGTAACGAAAAAGATGTACCTGGTATCAAGAACCAAGAGGTTTTGTTATCCAAACTTATGTTTTATGGCATTTAAAATCTAAACACCATTGAATATTTGTTAATTTGATTGAGTAGCACATGTTTTTCTCAGAAATTTTTGTCTTAAGAAGCTAAGACACAAAAAAGTTTCAAATAAGGAAGAGAGCAAATACTCACTCTGCAAAAGAAATGAGTCCATCATTGTTAGTGTCAAAGAGCATGAAAAATTCGGAAGGAGAACAGTACAAGGCGCCAGGAACCTGCTCCCCTCGGAGAGAACCCTCTCTAACACGCTTCGATTCAGAAGGAGGAAAGACTGGAACGACAGCACGCATCAAATCTGCAGGTGTCATAAAAACTTCACCACCTGGGGTTCGAATTGATGCAAAGTACTCGAATACCTGGAGTTAAACATTCCATTCCATGGTAACAAAGTTATAAAGCATTTTGCTTTTCATCAAACAAACACATAATGGAAGGGTTGATTACCTTTTCTGGAGGGCTCTGCAAGCGAATACGTTTTTCATATTTGAAGAATACTCTTCTTCTATAGCCCTCTGCAGGATAAATTACAAACACAAAACAAGAAATGTAAGAACTTTCCTTAAGTAAATGAAGTAACAATTAAACTACAATGTTCTTGTATAATCCATTTCCTTCATATTACTGAAATGAAAACTTTTATCCAATCTAAACAAGCCTGTTGAGTCTATTTTTCCATGATACCTATGATCATGAAGATTCTAAACAATTTTCTGCTACAATGGCTAACATTTTCACAGCTTTCTTCAATTGTGATAAATGCAACATACATACAGTCTAGAATCTTGAATTTATGAATTGAAGGCTAGTCTAGAATAAAACAGTTGGCATTGAAAATTGGAGTCATAACTTGATAAACTCAAATGCTTTATGAAAAAGATGAAATAAAGCAAACTAGTAAATGATGAGGGTTACCATTAAAGAGGAACTTGGATTTGTTTTCATAGTTTTGTTCAAGCTGATCCTCATTTGCATAATCAGCAAATGACTGAAGAGAGTTAGCACCATGAGAAGATAAAGAAGACCAATACCAAAAGCCTAATGTAGACCCAACAACAACAACCCCAGAGGTGATTGTTCTAAGAAGTGCCTCCAAGTCTCTGTCCTTATTTTCACCATATCTAGACCCACCAATGGAACTCAACGATGACAATGATGGCGATGATGTTGCGACAGGGCGTGGCGATTTGGTGCACAATGGCCTTGTGTTAAGGCGCTGGAGATAAAACTGGAATCTTCTGCTACAAGAAAACATGCTATTATGTTAGTAATTCTGAAACAAGGAAGAAAATGGTATAGCATGTATATGTACAAATAGAAAAACAAATAGTACAATGTGGATTATAAATTTGAGGTTGTAAAGTTAAAACGTTGGAGAAGGAATATTGTTTGCTGATAACGTAAGGCATTGACCCAATTGTGGTCCGTAGGATTGAGCGGGGAATTGTATGGGCTTTATCCTTTTACTTAGATTGTAAGTTACTAAGTTAGTTAGTGGTTTTGATTTCTCAATCAAACATTACCCCATACTACCTTAGTCCTTGGAGGAGATTCTATTTAACATTATACTTACTATAATAAAAGAAAGTGCTAACTGTATATTATACAAAAATGTGTGGGACTCTACCCAAAAATATTACATACATGTATGGGGGAGTAGAGGGTCACCAACTCACCATTAAATTACTAGTGCCCATACCCTTTTTTCCTTTCAATTTCAACCCATTTTTGGCAAAATAATCATTCACTATTAATGTCTCACGTGATATTTGTGTCTTTATGGTAAGTACTACTTAGTACTTAGTAGGGCTGAAAATTCGAAGTGTGGGTCACTTGGACTTTCCTTGGATTATGATTATGGTATGCAAATTTAGTCCTATTAGTTTACTAGATCAAAAATGATATATCTTCTTACAAATTATATCACAAAATAATACATGTTTATTTATTAATAATTAGTTTATGAATAACATTTATGTCACTCTTTATGATGAATTGATGATCACACACTATGGCCTACATTGTTTTACCCACTTACTTGATTTGTATTTCTTTTCTTGGCGTGTTCTTTCAGTGACGGTAATATATTTTTTTGTTCTTTAATTCATAGTCTATACATTATCATACTAACATCTAGCATATGAAACGTCATGTTTTTTGTTGTTGCAATGTTTAATTTATGTTGGTATAAAAATTTATACACAGTACATCATCCACCATTTATTTATATTACTTTTTTGAAAAGTTAATACTGATTAGATATAAATAGTAGGTGATGTAGTGATATTGTATAAAACTCATATATAAAAACATATATTTTTTTCTCTTATTATATTTCAGTCGACGGGTCACTTTCTCTCAAGGGCTGACAAAAGAGTACAACTCATCAACTATAGAACTCCACATAAGCTCATAATGTTATATTATAAAGTCACAGTCTCAGATCTCAATGAACTACAATTAAGATTATTTATGTTTGATGGTGTATCAAATGAATATAAAAATAGGAGAACTGAAGATTCTCTACCGTACAGATATAAAAATTGAGGTTGCTTGAAGTCTTTTGAGTATGATACTTCATTATCCTTTTTCTTAAGCCGCGACTGATCAACTATATGAATCATTTTCATCTTTCATTTTTAATGACATGCTTTAAGCATACAATTAATATAATTAAATAATAAATAAGTAGGTATTTCTCTTACTCCTAAAGCAAGCAATCTCTCTATACATGGTGGCCCATTGAAGTGATAGTAGCCTAATAGTTCTATATTGTAAGGCTAGCTGTCTAAAAGGGCGTGCCATGAGCATAGAATATTAGAATCCATAAAAGTGCCTAAACTTATTCCACAAATCACTTTCAGCAAAGAGATCAAAATCACACATTAGATTAAATAATATACACATAAAGTTTAGTTCTATCAGCCCATTTTATTTTTGTCACTCCTCACCTCAGTAGTGAATGACCATCTTTCAACCTAATATGCATGCTACAACAAGCATTACACACATGAAACCAAAATAATACAAAACTTTATTGTGCAAACAAAACAAGTAGGACCAAACGTGTTGGAGCATTTCACAGCACTTTGAGGCATATAATCATATATCCAGCATAGAAAGTGCTGCACTAATTTTTAGTGACCAGAAGTTTGAGGCAGCCTAAAGGAACCCCCAGCATAAAGCTTTTGGTAAACGGGTTTAATTCTCACACTCAAGATAATGCTCAGGATGGTGCCCACAGCACATACACCAGCAAGAGTCAAGAATGTGACCTTAAAGCAATTTGGACCCAAACATGAAGCACTTGAAGCAATGAGGCCTAGACCATGTTGCTTTGCTGCCTCATTATCATATACATGCCCTGCTAGTAATGCTGAGAAAAGGAATGCTCCAAGAGGATTTCCCAAAGCCAAGAAATTGCATAGTAAGCCAAAGTCCCTTAAACCAAAAAGCTCTGAAACAGTTGGAATCACTATGGAAAATTGCACGCCATAGCATATACCAAGAAATGCAATGGCAGGATAAAGGGTCCCCTTGATAGCATAGGCAAAAACAAAGTATATCATGATCATAATTGTCTGAGTGCTTGCCATCCAAACAGTCCTTGGCAATGTTTTAGTCCTGCAAATTGTCAAAAGTAGCATAGCATCTAATTATTCATAATGATTGCAATCATGACCTTACTACATTTTTTATCATCTTATTACAATTGTTTTCATGTTTTATGCATATCTATTATATATCTAACATTGTTTCTAACTGATATGATCATGAGATCAAATCTTGAAATCATATCAATAGATTTCATATCACTCACCTGACAAAATGTTCTGAAACAACTCCTCCACCAAGCCGACCCACAAAATTGAAAAAGCTGAAAAGTGATAGCAAGGTAGTGGAATCTTTCACACCTTGTGCAATGCCAATTTGAGCCAGATTATTAAGAACAGTGACCCCAGATCCAACACCAACAAAGTAAACAAAAAAAAGTAACCAGAAATCAGCTTTTACTAAAGCCTCAGTGAGTTTAAAATCTTCTCCTCTTTTAGGCCTTCTCTTCTTCTTTACTGCTCCCTCTCCCATAGCAAGAAGCATAGCCACCTCAGATGAATCATCATTATCATCATAACCTCCAAGGACATTAGCTGATGAAGAAGATAGAAGGGGCTGTGCCAGTGTTTGATCTTCTTTGCGTTTTTGAATCGGAGAATCTGATTCTAAAGAACCAACTTGCTGCTCCTTTGTTCGTGATCGGGTGGCTTTTCTAGGAAACAATGTCATCTTTATAGGGATAGCAAGTGGAGCCATGAGAAGGAGAATCATCAAAGTTACCAAAAGATAAGAAGCAATACCGCTTATTGGGAGAAAATCAGCAAATATATTTGTTGCAAGAATGTATAAACCCAAGACCAAACTAGAAACTTGGACAAAAAGAAAATGCCCTTTTTCTACAGAATCTTCACCAGTAGCTGGAGTACAAGGCCTAACAAGGAACATGGTACTGAAGCATAAAACAGGAATACCAACTGCAAGTAACAATAAGAACTCGGAAGACGAATCATGAAGAACAATTTTGAAAATTTGAGTATAAACTGAAGCACTAAGCCCCGAATAACCTTTGAGGATTCCAGCAACTTTGCCTCTACTGACAGGGAAGTTTCTCATGTTGGTTACAAGAACAGCAGTGGATAACCATGCACAACTGTTGGCGGCAACAGCCAAGGCCAACCATAACTGCAATAGGACACAGGGGGTTCATAATTTAGCCCTTTCCACCTTGTTAAAACAAGTGCACAACCTTGATAACATCTAATTCATACATTTCTGTCATAATAAGTCTATTTCATCAACTTGTACTGTATCCAAAACACAATTTTCATACACATTTATTTTATTCATTTGAGTCATGACAAATTTTATTTTATGGAAGTGCAGCATAACTTAATGGTTTTAGATATGTAGTAGCGAATTGTGATCAATTCTGAATAGATGACAGTGGGAATTTGATTTCCTCAATCCAAGGGTGACTCTCCTACAACTACACTGATTAGCAAACATTTCAATATTTATGGCAATTACTGAATTAATCTCAAGAACTGATAATACTATTTACATGAAAACTATGGATTAAGGAATTAAATGAAAATTTAAGAGGGTGAATGGATTCATATTAGTATTCAAACAAGCTTGATACCATGATTATTCATTAGGATGTCTTGTTCCTATCAAACAGGAAACCTCAGATCAGGTGATAATTTGATTTCATTAATAGATTAAAGTGATTGATCATGATATATATATACATATAAGAGAGAGGAAAAAGTAAAGAAGAGAAGATGAAGAAGAAAAGACTAACCAGCCAGTAAGGAAGGGAGGTAAGGGTTTTAGAGATAGAGAGGTAAAGAGTACCAAAACCAAGGAAAGAGCAGACAGCACCAATGAAAAGGATGACCCAAGGAGGGAACTTGTTACAAGCAAGACCAGGAAGAAGACCAACATTCTCACCTAAATCATTAGCAACACCAAGAAGAGTTAGTTGGCGCTGGTTGAAACCAAGAACAGATTTCAAAGAGTGTGAGTAAAGTGAGAATGCATAGGCATTCCCTGAAGCTATCTGAACCGACACTGAAGCTCCAAGTCCCACCCATGGTGGCCTACTTCCTCCCTTCAAAATCAACATTTACTTCTCTTCTCAATATTTAAGGTTGCATATGCACAAGTTACAAGGAACCAAAGGTAGAATGTGAGGGACTTTGTAGAATGCTGTGTATTTAACTATTTCATATCTGCACTTCTGTGTTGTGTACTTGTGAAACTTGTATTTTATTACTGAAGAAACATATTCATTCCTCTTTTGACCGAACCAACTTAGTTTCTAAAAACATGTAAACATGTTTGTGAAATAAAGATTTCCAAACATTTTGTTAGTGGGGTACCTTTAAGTTAACAAAAAAGATAAAGTCTTCTTTACAAACTTATTTTCGTTACCCAACTTCCTTCACCAATTTTTACTATTCTTTTACAATCAAAATCAACCTTGTAAAACATAAGGTTGATAAAACAATACATGATGTCCAACTTTTTTCCATTATAGCATCATAACTATTATAATCACTTATAGCATCACTGAAATACTAAAATAAATTCCTAACATGTGCTTCCGTTGTAATGAAATTGATGAATACTTGTGGCATACACACTTTGAATTCCAAGCAACAAAGGTGTTGGTCTACTACGGGATTCTCAAATCCCTGCCTTTCATAGAATGACATAAGATCTCAAAAACTGATTGTGATTCGGTTATGATAGTTACCATGTTGGGTATAGCTTCATCAACCTTATACCTTATTTGGTTCATTTTATTTGTCAAAAAAATAGTAAAAATGGGTGAAGGAGCAAGTTGAAAAATAATGATTGCATTTTGGTTAATATAGAAATGGTTCAGTGAAATACCCACTAGTCGATCCCTGCAGTTGACGGTCCTCCAATAATGTGTTGTTGTTAACATTTCCGTCTCTTATCCACCTTATTAATTTCCTATGTGTGAAAATTTTAGGTGGAAGATGAAATTTTTCCAAATTCTATTCCATGTCTGATGTCGTATTTCACAGTTCAAATTCATTTGCTCCACCGCCATTCAACATTTCATCCAAAAATCTGTAGCACATGCAAATGGGGTGGTGGAGATCATGGATTCTCTGTCCCAAAATTGAAGGTTCGAAGATGAAGGAATGAAGTGTAGGTCACAGATTTGGGTTGAAAATGACATCGCCTCTTCTGAAACGAAAGGAACCAGGATGAGTGGTGGGCGAACACATACACGTGCGCATATGTGTGGGAGAGGTAGGGCGATTCAAGAAAGAGGAAGAAGTGCTGGGAGATGTGAACTTGTAGTCTTCTATTGGAGTTGTTCCATAAAATAAAATTAGATTTAGCTTTTATTTTTTAAAATAGGAGTTTGTATAGCATTTACACTAATTAACTTTTAAAAGGGTAAAACTAATAAATGAGTTATTGGATGTTCTTATGACATCATTGTCAAGGCTAACTAATAACTTTTGAGGTAATTATTAGTCAATAAAAATCTAATAGGTTATTCGCTAAACAAAAAATGAATGAAGCTTAAAAGGAGTTTTGAATACTTCATCTACTAATGTTACTTTCAAAATTTTAAAAAATTATATTAATTACCTTAACTAAAAATCTCTAATATTTTTATATGTTTTTAATATAAGGTTTTGTATATGAAAGGCGGAAAAAAAATATTTATTTGGCTTATGATGTATACTGTTGATTATGAAAGAATAATATAAATTGATGTGATTTAATTGTATTTTTAGGGAAAATGTTAAAAACAACCAAAAAATATAAAAATAAATAAATAAAATAAAATATTCCATGTCAAATTATAAATAAAGGATTAATTTTTTTTATGTATTTCATTACTTCAATTAGTAGTTATTAATTAGACATTTAGGTTGAGTTTATGAAAAGTCACTTTTTAAAGTTGAAAGAAAATATGGAAGCTCACTATGCTTAACCATAGCTTTATAATGTTAGCATTCCATTTCATGCTTGAATGTATCTTGGGATAGTTGGTGATGGGTTTTAATGGAGTTCAATTGTTTTATACTACTTTCCTATGTCATTTTCCTGTATCACAAATCATATTTTGGCAATTCAATTAAAAATGACAAGTTATCTTGGACTCGTTTTAACGAGCTCATGGCTGTTTTTAGATTAGTAAGACTTTCTCAATTAATGGATAGGGAAATACCAAAAAAAACCAAAGAAAATGGAAGATGAAATGTCATTTTTATTTATGAGATTACACTTCTACCCTTTAAAGTAATATAAAAAAAATCTCTCTCTAGTAGTGGAGATGATATTTTTCGGTTTCTGGACTTAATACAACACTTAACCAAGCTAGGATAGGTGGCCACAAACCTTTCCATTACTATAAATTCAAAGCTAACATTACCATTTTAAGTGTTGATATAGTTTAATATCATGTAGCGTAAACTTTTTACCATAATTACTAAATTATTTGATCATTTGTGTGTATCATCTTAATTTTTTTCACCATTTTATAATTGGGTGTAGTTCAAGTGCTGCAAGTACAACAATTGAATTTTCAAGAATTGAAAAAGTAGTATGATCATATCATATAATTAAAAGTACAGGGCATAACTTGGAATTGGGAATCACGTGACGCCATTAAGACAACACCCTTTAACAAATATATCCTCCTATCCACACAAATGTGACATATATCACTTGTATATCAATCAATAATAAATAAAGTATCACTTTATAACATATGTCACATTTGTATGGGTAGAAGGATTAGTAGGAGGATTTAATATGAAGATATAATATTACTCTTAAACAAAATCTTTGATTTCGAGAAAGACAGAGGAAGAACTTTGAACAATTCACTTCAGTCAAAATATCATATCATAATAATTAAAAAAATTAAAGTAGAGTAGTAATCTAAATCTAGCTAGTAACATTTTCCTCCCGTTGTCGGGGCTTGAATTTGTGTTTGTTATTGCAACTAGGCTACATCATTATAGTTCTGCTACTCTCCCTCATCATTGATCATTATTATCATTGCATTATCCATTACACATGTTATTTAGTGAGGAGTAAAGATCATCTTTATTAATGAATAGACAAATAATACAAAACAAAAAAGAAAACAATAACATGTTAAGACATTTTCATCTTTTTATATATAATGGAATAACATGTTTGTTATTGAAAATACAAGTAAAATGAAGTAGTTGTGAATTCATTATCATTATTCTATCTTGAGATGTTTTATTAATTGTAATAACACAACATAACTTAAATTATGATGATAATCACAATTTAAAACCTTGGATATTGTTAACACATAGGGGATCTACGAGGGATGCCTTTTCTTCTACTCATGCTGGTGGCCATGTCTTCATCTGAAACCTTAGTGTTATTGGTAATTAATCTTGCACATACATTCCATCCACTCCTTCTCTTTCTCACAATCTCTGTGGTGCATGTCATACTACTCATATTCTCTGACCCAGATGAACCTGAATACGAGCTTATTGGCTCATCACAATCCACAATGGTAGAATTTGAACGAGTCATTTCATCCTCCAACATCATGTCTTGTGGGATCAGAAAGTCGGGACCTAGTTGTAAGGAGTTGCATGTCTTTAAGAAGGGTGAGAGATCCTTGTAGTGTTTCACTACAAAATCCACCTATATCAAAAATCAAACTCATTATCCTAATGCTAAAAGTTAACCTTCAAAAGTTATGTCTATTTTCATATGATTATATTTTTTCAAACACATTTAGATGTAGAATTATGCTTATCTAAAACTTCTTTTACGAAATTAATCTCAGTACACTAAATAATCAACTACCCTTACAAAAGATAATATTTTAGTAACGGTCCTGTATGCTATAGATATTCCTCCTCCTTCTTTTCAATGTGCGTACCTACTTTGATTACTTTTTTTATGTTCAATTTCAATTCATCACACGTAATCCATGCACATAAGTGAACACATACATAAAGTTAAATGATAAAAGAGGTTTAATTTGAATTGCTATATTCCATGAAGAAACTATATGTTTTAATCCATAATTCTTTCTATATAAACCTTTCAAAAGCACTAGCTAGGGACGAGTGAATTGTCTGTTTATGTAAGAAGTACCTTGCATCCAAGAGAGCAATGGATAAACGGCTCTTGCAGACTTCTATGACAGGAAGTGCAGTAGTTTCCTGACCCTTTGAAATGTCTGTTTTGAGGTCTCTTCTTGATGAACACTACTTTAGCACTATTGATGGTATATGCCTACAATTCAATTTCAAACCATAAATATCAAGTTGGATTACATGTACATCTTTGGTGGAAAAATTGAATTGCAGTCTAATTAAGTAATCTTGTAGTTAATCGTCACTCAGCATCCTAAGCTCAGAACAAGTGTTCAATATTAGTGTGAACAGTGAAGTTTACAATGCTTATAAGTGTAAAATATTCATGAAATCAATATCTTTTGGTTCAAGATTCCATGTTTCAGTTCTGAATACTTAGAAAGATAATATTTAAACTATTAATGATGGAAAAATATTAGGTATATATGTAATATATATTTGTACCAAATTAATTCGTAATTTCCTTTTATAGAAAGTCGAAAGGGTAATTAACTATATAGATATAGTTATTATGTATGTACCTGAACGTTGGAGCAGTCTATGAGTTTCTGAAGATCTTCCAACCTAACAACATCATGATAAACGTAACGTCGAACCTGAAGAAGCCTATGTAAGCGATGAGATGGCAAGCAGTGTGGACAAATACTGGTGCAACAATCTAAACAACAAACGTTCTTTTCATTCTTTTTTGCGTTTTCATGGTAAGAGCACCCTACAAAGAACTTTTCTTTATACAAAGCTTCCAACCATGCAGGCTTTTGGTATCCCTGTGTTAACCATATAACCAAAACAAACCTCATAAATCATTCTTCAACCAAAAGGGTACTCATCAATAAGCATAATTCTAGTAGAAGAAAAAGGAGGAAAAAAAGAAGAAAAAAAGGGAATTATTCAAACCATGATAGTGGATGAAAATTAAGACTTGCAACTTAGAGAACCTCTCTCAATAATCAATCACCTTGAGCCAAGGAATAGTATTGAATTATGATGAACAATAGAGAGGAAACAGAGAGAAGAAGAGGTAGTAGTGAAGGAGATATGAATATTTATTGTGGTTCACGAGAGGAGTAAGGGCATATATTTATTATACTTTATGTATATGTTGTAGGTAAATAACATTTTTTGTGAATGGGTTAGGGGCTTCTGATATGAGAGTAAAGAGAGAGAAACTGAAAGCAATAAAAGAAACAAGTTAAGATATGACATGAGGGGGAACGTGGGCGCTGTTTCCGTGTCTCCCATTCTCTCTAAACTATTCTCTGCTCATCTTCTTGGCTTAAGAGCTCTATTGCTAAACAAACTAATCTCTTCTTGAACCAGCTGCAATAGTAAAAATAAATGTATATATTTGAAACAACCACTTGTTACTAGCCACTTGATTTTGGACTTTGAAATGGAGAGTAAAATTCATTATTTTGTGCAAATGATATATAGTTATACAGTGATGCATGTGAATGCTTAAGTATGTTCAACTCCTATAACCACTTTCGTTGAATCACTTTTCTTAATTGTTCATGGAAATTTTAATATATTAAGCTTTTTTGGTTCTTAATTTCATAAGTTTTAAAAATAAACAAAAGATAAGAATGACATACTTAACATGCAAGTCTTAATAATCAAATATAAGTTATAAACATCATCAACACATTCTTTTGGTCCAAAGAAGGTACATAAAGGCTTTAATTATAAGCACATATTATAAGGAACTTGATTTACATAAGTTTAATCAACTCATCTCATTCTACAAACTTAAATGGATGAGACACTTTTATGACACTTTTACTATTTAGTTATGTTGATAAGACATTGTAATCATAAAAAAATAAAATAAAAAATAAAGACTTCTCTATCAAATATGATAGAAAATCATACTCAATTTTAAAAATATTAGCATATCTAGACGGAGCATTGAATAAAATTAACTTCAAGAATGATGTAAATGGAATCAATTGTTTATCATATATTTGAAGTCGGTCAGAAGTTTAAAAATGAAGTGCTTGAAAAGGGAAAGGGAAAGGAAAAGGAAAAGGTGAGAGAGTTCAGATGAGAAAGCAGAAGAGAACTTGGAGCCACTTTTCTTTCCTTAATATCCTTTGTATATAAATAATAACCAATTAACTGCCTACTTAACAAAACATATAGCATGAAACATGGCACCGGAGATTTTGAACATATTTGCTCTTATGTACAAGTTGAGTGAATAGTCTTTGCTAGAACAAACAAAACTTAGATAAACTCCCTTCTTACAATGGTATGAAACTTAATTCAATGTGATCTCTATTGGTTTGTATATAAATAATAACCATTTTCTTTATCTCATTAGAGTGTTACTTTCATGCAATTTTTAACATCTGCTATTACTGAACAAACACACTTTATCGAGTGCCCCACATGGATAAAAGGAAGGAATTTGTTTCTTGAACATTAAACTAACTAACCATATAATTTATTTAATTTTTCTTTTCTAAATATACTTTTTTGGTTAATGAGTGAGGTTTTTCTCTTCAAAACATACAGCGGACTGGGATAATGAGTGAGGTTCAAAAAACCATTGCTAAAAAAACATGATATACTAGAGTACAGAGATGCGTTGGATAATGAGTGAGGTTTTTTGGTTACTTGATCATGACATTGCTAAAAAAACATGTTTTATGAACATACTATCGCAGCTGGGAATGTTGGTGCTAGTAACGACCACTGAAAAGGTTTTAGTTATTGCGACAGAAAGGAAATCAGTGGGACCAAATTTGATTGTTCCACTTTTGACCCTGGAATTGTGGCAAGTGGGGTAGTAGGAATTGGTATTTTGGCTTAGCTAAGTGGTTTTCCTTTGCTACTCTCACAATAAGTCCTAATTCTAATGGCTGTGACTTAGAAAATGAAGTAACTAGATAAATCGGTGTGATTGTTTTCACCGTTTTACAAAAAAAGACAAATCCGAAGCCCAAGAAATATGATATACTAGTCAATTCCCATCTTCCATTTTCTGACTAATTAAACTTAAACAAGGACGATTAAAGATATTTTATATACTTAATTTCCATGCCAAATTATTCAGCCACTCGGAGTAAAAACGTTCCTAGCTAGTGCTCTATGCTGTGCATGTGGCAGGATAAGCAAAATGAGCCTGCTAAAATCTGAAACAAGACATGTACGATGAAATCCCATGTTTTTTGGGAAACAAATATGGGCAACATTAAACCAATCAACCACTCCACTAAAACCAATCACTGTGTACTTTAATAATTATGTGGATTTGTAACAAAATTAAACGTTTGACAGACAGGAACAACTCATTAAGCACTAGTACTAACTAGCAAAATTAATGACAAAATATTTAAGTGCTTAATTTAGTGCTAATTTTGAGGACCTTGCTTCTTGTGCCGTTCTGCTATAACCAAGAGTTATTCTTGGGGTTTGAAAGAATAGGACATTAATCTTTGTTTCTTCTCCCTTTACCTTTGTTATACTGGTTTTTGTAAGCTCTGTTCACGTGATCCTTAACCTAGTCGTGATAGCAGTGAAATCGTGTCACTTTTAAAAAAATAATCTATTACTTTACTATATAAAAATTGAAATGACTACCAAAATTACAAATATAAACTATTGACACATAGGGATGGCAATGAAAACCGAACCTGCGGGTACCCGCCCGAACCCAACCCGAATTTAACGGGGAAAACCCGATGTGATTAGGTTCGGGTTCGGGTTTTACCCAGGTTCAAATTTCGGGTTCGGGTTTGGTATTGTTAATACCCTACCCCGAACCAGATTAATATATATAAAATTATAAAATTACACCTAAATACATATATAAAAGCTATATATATATAAATTTCTCATATATATATATATATATATATATATATATATATATATATATATATATATATATATATATATAAATATAAATTTCACACATATACATATAAATATATAAAAAGCTATATATATATATATAAATTTCACATATATATATATATATAATATATATAAAAATATATGTTTTGGTTCGGGTTTTTTTCCGGTTCGGGTTACCCGAAACCCTACGGGTTCGATGATGGTATTGTTATTTCTAACCCCGCTTAATTTGGGTTCGGGTTCGGGTTTTGAATTTCGGGTTCGGGGTTGGGTAAGCGCAAACCCGACCCCGACCCGCCCCGTTGCCATTCCTATTGACACATATTTTTTACAGGGATAAAAAAGTAATTATATTTAACAATTAAAAAATAAACAAATAAGTCAACAATAATTATTTTATTAATAAATATTAATAATTCTATTTTACTATAATGTCCTAAACCTTATTTCTATTTTATTTTGTATGTTGGAGATATTTCGGTCATTTGTCGTAACAATTATTACACTTTTTCTGAATTTTCTGACTGTAATGATGACAAAATTATAATTACTAAAACAGACTTTGTTTTGAAAACCACAACACATTGGGAAGGAGTTAACAACATAATTTTACCCTTCTCACTTTCTCCAATGAACAGTTTCTTCCAGAAAATTATCATTTTTTCATTTCATTTCTTCTCCTTTCATTCATTTCCTCTATTCGTTAGAAAACTCAACTTTTCGTTTCCTTTCTTTCGTCTCTCCGTTTCTCTTCATTTAATTTAAGATGGACCACTTCATTTCTCATGCATGTCTATATTTGTATTTCTTCTCATTATTTTTTAATAATTGTTACTCTTCATGTTTTCATTTTCAAAAACTCTCACCCTCATAATCGTATTTTTTGTTTTAACCTAACTCTTACACTCTCTCAGCAAGACTTCGTTAAGGTAATGTATGATTCATTGTGATCGAAGGTGCAGACGATTGTCAATATTCTTTTCCACTGTGTTTCCTCAATTTTCTTTGCGATAATATTTTTAAAGGTTTCACCTTTACACAGTTTTCCTCCATTTTCTTTGGTATACTTCATAGAGTAATCATTACTTCTAAAGGGGTCACTGTGAATAAATTTTATAATCATTATGTTTTCATTTTTTACTTTCCCCATTTTATCGTCTTTATAGTATTTATCACTGTGAAATTTGGTTCACATACTTTTTGCATGTTGAAGACGACATTGAATGGGAAAGTTTACATTGAAGTTGTTGTAATGCTTTATCTTTTTATATCTTTCATTTTTTACCATAGTTTTTCATATTTCACTTTCTCTATTTTTCGTCTTCATAATATTTATCACTGTGATGTGTTGAAGACGACATCGAATGGAAAAGTTTACATTTAAGTTGTTGTAATGCTTTATCTTTTTATATCTTTCATTTTTTATCATAGTTTTTCATATTTCACTTTCTCCGTTTTTCGTCTTCATAATATTTATCGCTGTGATGTGTTGAAGACTACGTCGAATGAAAAAATTTACAATGAAGTTTTCGTCTTCATAATATTTATCGCTGTGATGTGTTGAAGACTACATCGAATGGAAAAATTTACATTGAATTTGTTTTAATCCTTTATCTTCATAATATTTATCACTGTGAAGTTTGGTTCACATATATTTTGTTGTATCGGTAGCTTGCAACAATTCTAAATGACACAAAATAATACTTACTGACATTTGTATCGATGGCGTCATTATTTAGTGGAGTATGACACTTATATGATGCAAAACTTTGATGTGATGCTAAATGATTGTGAATTTAAGGCATGCGACCATCTTTATCGGATGCAGTTCAATGGCAATGCAATAGTAGAACGACTTATATGTCTTGCTATTCCTCTTTTTGAACACGAATTCAAAAAATTTGCTGAAATTGTAGCTGGGCAGTTTTCAAGTTATTTATTAATAGGTTAGATCAAATTCATTATATATTTTCGTACTCAAATACTTTTATTTAGTTTTCTCAAATTCCCTATATATATAGATAAAAGGAATTTATTTTCTTATGCCTATTGTAGAAATTATCGGTGTAGTTGAATACAAGTCCATTTTTTCCCAAACAGAAACAAAATTAAAGAAAGTTACGTGTGATCTGATAGATTTTTGGTAAGGTGGTTTCATGTTAATGTTGAAATTTTTTATTGTCTTTATATTTACGTTTGTCTTTATATTTGTTTGTATTTTGATATTTAAATATTGGATTTATATTTGTCTTCTTCAGCGGTGATATCATTACATATAATCTATAGCATTCACTTGCGATGAAATTTATCAATTGTTACAAAAAAACGACGAAATGGTGAACCAATGATCATTTTATTAACAAATGCTAAAGTCAAGAAAACAAAAGGTTGTAGTAATTCTACTGTTTTAATTTTTAACTTTCTGAAATATACAGTGTCATTTTGTTGGGGAGTGTTATTTAGAAGGGTAAACTCATGTCTAAATTTTTTTGAATTGAAATTCGGTTCCCATACCATTTCATTATATTATAGGTGACTGTCCAACAATAATTTCAAGTTCATGGTGTGGATCAAAGCTATTGATTGGGGAAGAAATAAATAACATTGCAAAGTATAAGCAAGGGTATAGCATGGAAACCAATATTTGAGTGAATTTAATCTTCAACATGCAGTTTTTTCCAATTGTGTGAATTTATTTTTTATTATTGTTGTGTTGTATGTAGGTTTTCTTCTTTGGGTCTATGGTTTGTCATGTAAAGTCTATCTTTCAATTGTAGATTGTTATAAATGTTTAGTTCACCCAATACTATATAATGTTTGTTACTTTCATTTAATAGAGTTCAAATCGTAAAGTATAAACTATTTGTTACTCTTCATTTAGTTCTGTATTAATGCTCTCAAAAATAATTTTTAATACTTAAATATTATAGTCGTACTCTTTAATTAAATTTATGCAATACTCATTAACACCCGTGCGAATGCATGAGTAACTTACTAGTTTTATCATGGGTAAAATAGCGGGACAATAAAACAAACACAAGGGAAAGAAACTGATATCTAATTTGATTTAGGATTTTGTTAACCTCAGTTTAAGAAATTAAATACAAATTGTTTCGTTAATTTTTGATATATGAGATTCATTTCTCATTATTCTTTAAAATTTCACAATAAAAACATTAGTATTTTGTAATACATTAAATGTGTCAATTTACGTCAAAAACTTGTCTTAGCATTTGACAAAAACTTAGAAAGATTATTACTAAATGCACGACTGCACAGAATTACAGTAGAGTAATAAAAATGAACATAAACCTCGTAACTACAAATCCTTAATGGAAGTGATTAACAGTTTAGGGATTCTTAATCTTAACAATATTGTAGTGCCAAATCACAGAGCAAAATATAGTCAAATACGTTAACAGAGCAAATGAAAACAAGGACAGAAATAAAAGTAATGGAAGAAAAGAATTGTGACCCCCACGTGGCATGAAAAGCAGAATGCTATCATAGTAGCAAAGGACCTCACGTGCAAAGGATCCAAGGACCTAAGTTACAAAATTAATTATTCTGAGTAGTCTCATTTGATTCTACAATTTTTCTTATAATAATTCAAACTATCTCTATTTCCTTTTTCTTTTTTTTCATTTTCTTATGACTGCAGGAATGTTAAAAAAATGAAGATGATAAGTAAAAGTTATGACTGTGTTGTTCTTAAAATATGATTGATATGATGATATTAACCCTCTTCTTTCCTCATATACAAGGGTCAAAGGTCAAAAGATCCAAAAGGAGAGAGAGAGTTAGATAATAGAATGAGAAAGTGTGGGTCAGCGGGTGAGGCAATTCTACCTCATCCCTCACTTTGTCCCTTCTACTTTAATCTCTTTCCCATTCCCATATTATGCTATTCACTTGAACAATGCTACTCATTCAAGATATAATAATCTTTATATCTTGAATGATATTAATTCCTAATTACCCTTTCATAGTTTACAACCAAACACTTTACCTAATCTATGCATTGCTATTGATACTTTCTTTAATGGATCACACACACTCATGTGATGATAATTGTCCTCTCCAATATTCTTCTTAGCTGAACTCAATTATATGTTATTAATATATAAGTTTTACCTTTCTTTTATTTTTAAAATCTCATATCACATAACCAACAAAAGCTGAGGCATTAAAATCAAATTTAGTGGGCTAGTAATTGAGAATTGAGAGCACATTGGGCTACAGACCCAAACTTAAGGGAAGAGATAGAATCGTTGGGAAAACACAAGGCATTCATTCATTTATTATAGATAAAGAAAGAAACTGTATTAACCGCAACTGAAAAGTAATGGCTACCACCATCAAATTCAACAAACCATTGCTTCCACTTTCTCCTTTGCCAACACAAACCACTCCCTCTCCAATTTCATGCCTTTCTTGCAAACCCATTTCATTTTCTCGTGCTGCTGTTGCTGTGTATCACCGTCCAAATGTTGCTGTCTCAGTTGCCTTCAATCCTCAAGGCAACTTTGACATCTCTTTATTTGATGAAGATGGTAACAGCTAAAATTTTACATTTTTACTTTGACCTTGTCATTTTATTATCCATGTCACATTAATCTAATGCAGTAGTAATGCTAGAGCTAGCTAGTGAAATTATATAATCATATAATTATATTTGGTCTGGTAGAGAGAGCCATAGAATATTTACTTAAGGAGGGAGCATTAGGATTCAGGATAGTGTTAAAATGTGCTACTCTTTTTGTGTTTCGAATCTTCCTCCTAATTGCAGAAATTGTGCAGCAGCACAATTGGTACTTTGGAAAAAGAGTTCCCTGATATAGAGGTTCTAACTTGTATTTTGGAATAAGAACTACACCAACATATTTGAACTAGAATACTCATCTTCTCTCTATTTATAGCTTTAGGTATGTGAGTAAAATGCTAACACAATTAGTAAGAAATAAAATAGTGTAGTCTTATATTGTGCTGTATGCATTTAATGGGACTATACTTGAACAGAATTTGGTTGACAGATGAGTCTAAAGCTGCACCTCCTATGCCCCCAGCCGAAGGCCGATTCGAAGTTGTTATTGACAATAATGTTATTTCTCGTCTTGATTTGACACCTTTCCAAGCTGCAATAGGCATGAAGTCCCCTTTATCTGGTATGCTATAAGCTATTGAACCCTGAAAATTGTTTATTTGCTTAGAGATATTAACTTGCATAGTTAACATGGATGCTGCCTGGTGTTACTACTGTAACAGTAAAACCAAAACAATTTCTTGACCGCACAATTGGCTTTACCATCAACTATGCTAAAGAAGATCCTCGCGATCCTCGAGAGTTATCGGAGTTTCCTGATATTAGACTATGGTTTGTGAGACTTGATGCTACTTATCCATGGCTTCCTGTCTTGCTTGATTGGAGAGCTGGAGAACTGGCTCGGTATGCTGCTATGTTGGTTCCACATCAGGTGATGATATAATAAATAAGTGAATGATTTTGTGTGTAGGGAAAGAGAGAAAGCATGTTTTGATGTTACCTATGTACTTATTATATCTTATGTTGCAGATGAATATGAAAATGGGAGTTGTTTTCAATCCAGAGGCATTGGAACTCTTTGTTATGAACAAAGTTTTTATTGTGTACTCGTGGTTGAAGCATCACAACATTCCCAAGCCTAGATTAAAGACAAATGATATGGCCAGAATGCTTGGATTTGGAATTGGAGATGAACTATATGACTTAATTGAGGACCATCCACTTGATCTATCATAAGAATCTCTTCCAATATATGATGAGTTGTATCAACACTTTAAGAGTAACCAAATGAGCAATGAGAATAGAATGGCATAATGGAGTCATTACTCATTAAGATTTAAAAACAAATGATAATATTCGAGTTTTTGGAACTTCACAAAAAGTAACACTTGCTGTAAAGGCCTGTTTATTGCTCAGTGCTTGATAAGAGTCTCATATTTAGCATTCACAATTATATTATACTGCAAATTTAGAAGGATAATGAAACTCTTTTGTGACTTGTGAGACAGGTTAAATCATGAATCTGATATATGTCAAGTTTCCACGTAAATCAAGAAAATATAGTGCTCAAAGTTTGGTGTATGTAAATAAAAGAACATCATTATTTATACCAATGCTTTGTTACTTTGAATGGCTCATTCATTTCCAGTATCATAAATATAATGTCCTCTTGTTAGCACACTCTTATGGATAATGTACAACCTTATTTTTGTTTGGGAATAGGATTATGCACCATTAAGTCCACCGCCAACATTGTTCTACGAAGAAAAAAAGAGACACTCGGAAGAGTCTTGCGGAAAGAACTAAACCTAAGGCACGGTCTTGTCATTCACATGAGCAACAAGCTTTTTAAAGGATTAGGAATGAGGTCTAATCAATGTAATTGTATTCAAATTGGATTATTGCTTAGTGATCCCTATATAAATGTCAACTTCATAGCTGAACACAGACTGAACCCAATAATATGTGAGACTTCCATATTAATAATCTTAATAAGTAGCATTCTCAATTTGGGCACGGCAGCAATAATATATCTACCATGATAGGAGGGGTCTTATGCAATATGTGAAACATCCATACTAATCCTCTTAATAACTAGCCTTTTCAATTTGGGCAGTTCTATCTATCTCCTCTGATCCACGTAATATCAGTCTAAATATGTGTATCTATTTGTGAAAATGATATGAAATATCATGTCATTCCCACTTTATTATATGGATAGTACATTTATGTGGTTGACCGTACGATTAAAAAGGGAGATGATTCACTTACTCTAAGAGTAAGTTTTTTAAACTTATTCAACATTTTAGTTATCAATCTTAGGGAAATCCATTGTTTTTATTTAGTGAGTAGATCTAAACCATTAGATTTTTCTAGAATTGATGAATAAGATGTGGAGTAAGTTTAAAAAACTTCGAAACTTACTTTTGGAGTAAATGGACCTATCCTCATTAAAAAATACATAAAATCAAAAAATAATCTTATGTCATTATCATATTCTTTAAGTTACAAATAACAATGTATTAGTTCAAACAATTTAACATTACATATTCGTCAAAGTGGAAAAAAAAAATCAAAACATAATTGTTTTTTCTATTAGAAAAGTTTGCGGGGAAACATACATTTTGGGCTAATGACTATGGGTAAGTCCTATGAGCATAGCCCAAATTGTGAATGGTAGTAAGAGGATACTAATTACATTTTTTAAGCACACATTAGATAAGCTATTGTGTTGCAATTGATCCATGACCAATTATTCACGCCATACAATAATTTAATTTCTCACCATACGGGGCTTTAATGGGAGAGTGTTCTCTCCCATGTATTAATGTGATGTGGACAACAACATGTGATTCTAGCTGCTTGAGGGGTCACAGATAGAGACTCCATTTGAGGGGTCATACATAGGTATGGGAGGGATGGGAAATATAACATTAGATCCAGAATGAAACGGAGACGAACATGAGTAGAGATTAGTTGTCTCATTTTTTTTTTGTATTAATGGTGTTTCAATCCAATCAAAAGTTGTCACCTATACTTAAAAAGAAAAACCATAAAAAAAGTAATTTTTAGATATTATTTTGTATGATTTAATTGGTTTGAAACATAAGGATGATAATTTTTTAAATAGTGAATCCTTCCTCAAACAACATTCAGTGTATTTATCTCTGAACTAATGATGTGTGTAAGATCACGTAGCACTTTTTGGACTTGAGCTAGTATTGAAACAACCATGAAGAGACAAGCTCACAAAAAATTCAAAGCCCTCCCCCTCTGCATGCATGACTTTGCATGAAATTGTTCTCATTTGTGCAACATTGGTGATTCTAATGTTGGTTTACTAACATTTTAACCATATGAGTGTGGGACTTCAATATTCAGCTACTTTCTATTTTGTTTAATTTTCTCACATCTTGCCGGCCTTTGTTGATCCTTTTTAATCTCAATTAAGTGAATTATATGGTTGTTATTTTCAGCAAATATCCTAATAAAGGGTTGAACATTAACATTGTATGGTACATGAGATCTAATTAGATTTTACACTATTCATTCAACTCTTTAATGATATACAGCGTATATGGTTAGTAGAATACGAGAATGATCAGTATGAGGGTTTATTTTAAAAAAATATCTTATTTGAGTATAGAAAATTCTTATAAAGTCTTAGGTTTGTTTGAAAAGTCAATTGAAATGATGTTTGTAAGACAAACATTTGGTTTAGAAACCATTTTATATTATTTTGATCTATAGATTCTCTTCGAGATTTAATTTGCAACTGAACTAGTATTTACCCCTTGCATATCGTAAACGCCAAATATATAACTCCAACGCTAAAATAATAAAGAAACGATAGGAGAGTAGGATATTGTTAGGTTTTGTCGTTGGAAATCAGAGTTTAAAGAAAGAAAATAACATCACTAGAACTGGATTTGTTTGGTTATAAAGAGACACATCATCTGAAATCAAGTATCGAGATTTAGTCTTTTATAAACCCCAAAAAGAGAAGAGAGACAGAAAAAGATGTATACACTCTCCAATTATTAGGCACTCTAAATTACTATATTAAAGTGACTTTTCAATGTCGGACATATGTTTTCTGAAAGTAATTCTAACTTTCTAACTTGCTAAAAGAAATAGGCTTTATTTTAAAGCTCTTCCACGTATGTGAGGAAATTAAATAGAAAATATTTCGAATGTTTAATTTTTTAATTAATATGACATAATTTAATTGGTATGGGACAAATACAATATATTCTAGTGTAAAATAAAAATAAATGATCGAAGGGTGTGTGAGGTCTCTTTGCATGCATAAAATATGTGCCAACTATTAGTAAACTGCATAATTAGGACTATGTTTGGCAACTTGTATGTATAATTTTTAATTGATTTTTACTTTTTTGTATATAAAATACTGATAAAAAATAAATAAAAATAAATTATTTTATTGTATGAAAAGTATCATATTTAATTTTTTTCATACATATTACCAAATCATAGCCAATATATAAGGAGAGGGGAACGGAGTCTTATCTTACTCAACCCAGGTTGATGAAGTGTGCTTACTCTTTACTTTTGAGTTTAATTATAATATTAATACACTCTTAATCTAAATATTTATGTATAGTGAGTATATTATTTATCATTTATTTGTATTTTTTTAAAATTAATTATGATAAAATATGAATAATGAATGATGCAATAATAACATATCTATATATTTTCTCTTCCCCTTTACATTAAATAACTTAAATCAATGTTATTTGGTAGTATTGGTTTTTACAATATGATAATTCTTACTCATGTGAGTAAGCTTTGAGTAAAAAGATAAAAATATTAATACTTATTATTATTTTTTGTTTGCACTTTGCAGCATGGATAAATCTTCACTCTAATAATAAATGATAGTTTCTGACAAAGTCGCCACCGATGTGTTTCCTTGTTGCCCCGGAGGTGCAACACCATGCACTGCCCACGTGGTCATGATGGGGCCCACTTCACACTAGGATGTCGACGTCCACGTGGATTGGTCCATTCCTTCCCTTCACAAGGCAACTAAACGACAAATTCTAACACAGACACTGCCACTTATTATTAGTTTATGTCAATGGAAACTAACCATCATCACTCCATCTACGTGAAGTGAAATGATATACAACACACTGTGTTAGAGAACTCTTCCTGTCATAATTTAGTGCGTTAAATAAATTTCAAAGACATGTCTATTTTGTTTGATAAATGTTGTTGATTTTGAGTGTAAGATAAGGATTAGCTGAAGGCCAAAAGTTATAGTGATTCGTATCTTACTTAAGAATCAAACACTTATCATTAATTGTTCCATAAACTAAGAGTTTGGAAATGAGCACAAATCGATCGTGCTGTGTTTTAGAGGAGATATTGTCTTATTAAAAAGCGACGAAATGAACATAGGGATAACACTTGGTGTTGTGCTTTTTGTTCCCAGAAATGATCTTGACAGAACTAAAAGGCTGGCATCATGCACATTTGGAAACATGGAACTATGGAAGTGTTGTGGTGTATTTAGGTATAAAGTACCTTATAAATAGAAAAAAATTATATGATGAGATTATTCTCTTTTCCAACAAGTGATTGAATCACAATGAAAAACTCAATGGTGGTTGAAGATTCCCCAACTATGGTCGTATCCAATAATTGGTATCAGAGTCGACGATGGAACATACCAATAAGTGTGTGATATTCACACTTAAGGGGAAAAAGATTGTTATATATATTCAAGTGTGAAGTCTTATGTTAAATGTTTGGGAGTGGTGAATTAGTTTGAAAGTAAAAAAACTTATGAATAATTGTCTAAAAGTTTTGATTCAAAACATAATTTTGTGTCACTTTTTCTAATCTTCTCATAATAATAATAATAATAATAAAAGGAATTATTGATTATTTATGAAGAACTAAGAAAAGAATAGTACAAGACTACAACATTAAAGTAAACTTGAACAGAATTAAAATAGTGTAGTCTTATGTTGTGCTTTATGCATTTAATGGAATACGATCATTAAGTACTATGCTAGGAGTCATAAAATTCTTTGTGCAGCACTCCCCCCAAAGCAATTGTACCCTTTAGGTTTCACACTATCTTTCCTTGTTTTCTTTGGAATTCCATTTGCCCCCTCTTAGGTCTGTACTTTTTAGTTACCTATTCAAAATGCAGTAATATTCTAATCAAGTTACTGAAAATAGATTTTTTAACGCATAATATTTTCTATGATCATCTAACTTCATAACCTTTTTAACATCCAAAATCTGTGCCTAAATGATTGGGAGTTCAAATGATTAATTAGTAATTTCCTTTGATATAGAGTGTCACTTTTAGGAGTGCCAGAAGACAAAAAAATTAAAAAGGAAGAAAAAACCCACTGAGCACTGAGTTTAACTTGAAATTCTATAATGCATGTGGACTCCTATGCCTCTCTCTATTTATACGATAAGGAACCATGAGCCATTCATCTATCTTCACAAAAGAAGAAAGACCCGAAGAAAATTTCGTTCATTTTGCTTGAGGATTCAAACTAGTCACTTATTTGTTCCCCATATTTTTCTTCAAATGAGGCCTTCTTTTGTAGTCTCTCTTCTGCTTTTGTTGCTCCTCCTTACAAAGGCTCAAGGTAAGTAATCATATTTTCAACAGAAATTCACTACTTCAGTCAATTAGGCCTTCTTATTCTTTCGAATATTTCTAATAATATTCCTTGTTTTTGTGCAGGGATTCGCTTGGGAAAAGAGTCTTTACCAATTCAGCAACAGAAACAACATGTAAGTGATCATTACTTTGAAATTTTATCAATGTGTTCATTTTTTATAAATTTCAACCTTTATCATATGCTTTCATATTTCTGTGGATGTTAATATAGAAGTTTTCTTCGATCTGCATGCAGAAAGAGAAAACTGCTTTGTTGAAAAGAAGCAATAGTGATGCTGATGGGGAAGCTATTCTCTGTGAAGATGAACAATGCACAGGTATCCTGAAGAAAAGAGTCTATAGAGTACCCCAACAATCAAACAATCAGTTACCAAACATTCATGAAGATTACTATCGACCTAGACAACACAGACCTAAACACCATTAGTGTTTTTATTTAGGACTTTTCTCTTTCGATTTTTTTTTTGTTTCTCCTTACAGAACAAGCAATATTGGGGAGTGATAAGGTGGTCTGGTGGTTAAGGTGAAAGACTTAAGAAATAGAGTAAATGAGGTTGTGGGTTCAAGTCTCAAATTTTAAAAAATAGGAGTTATAAGGTGGGTTGATTCTTAAAGAGGAGGAATGAAGTGAAGGAAGTTGGGGGTCGAGTCTCGTCCACAACAAATACTAACATAATATACTAACAACTAACATTTGCAGATAAAAAAAACAAGCAATATTGAAAACCTCAAGAACGACACCATGTATTCCTTAATCCAAGTTCTATCCCAAAAACTCGGAATGACTCACTAATTTTAAATGCAAGCCTTTATTCTTATTCTCTTAATTTGTTTCTAGTCCAATATTTAGTAAAAATACATGAACATTACTAAGCAACATGCAAGAAATCAAATTAGCACTACTAGTAATTAACCTCTCTACTGTATAAATCATTAGTATTAAGCATCTTAAATGTTCATATGTTGCTGCAGGAAGGATAAAGAAAAGGAAACTTGTCACCGCTCCCGTTTCTACTACCTACACAATTTCAAAGGTTGGTTGAATGACAAAAACAAATTATATACTGTTATAGATTTAAATTTCTAAACTGAAATGTAAACCTTGGATTTTCTATATTGTCCTCTTTATAATATTATACATATGTTGCATGGACAGAACGTGAATAGAGGAGAAAACGAGGGTGACCCTTTGGTAAATAGCAACATTACAAGTATGAAAGTCAATGGAGAAACAAATGAAAGAAAAGTAAATAAGGTGAGTACTACTTCCAAGAACCAAAACCAACAACAGGAGCAATATCCGGACCTTGAAGACATAACTGAGATGGACTATTCTCCAGCTACGAGAAAGCCTCCTATACACAACTGAGTCTAAGGATGATCAACTATATAGTAAAACAAAGTTTATTATATATTATATTATTTATTAGCTAAGATAAATAAAAATATAGCGAGAGAGCAAAGTTGGACAGCATTACAGAAATGCTGCAGTTTTTCCAGGCTTAGGAATGATTTGTACATTTTAAATATGCTACCACCTTTAATTGATTATTATAATTATAATATGCTTTTAGAACATGTTGCTAACTTCAAAATTTTCCCATGCATAACACATTTCAAACGACATACGGATCAATGTAAATGGATATTCCAATGGCTTTAGTTAGTCATTCCATCAAGGCATCAAACATTGAAGGCAAATTTAGAGACACATCTTCCCTCCATGTTATTTATGTGAAATGAATTCAATTGAATTGTAATCAAATAATAAATAATATGTCTAAATATGAGTTGATGGGTATGAAATTGTTTCTTTTCTTTACTTAGACATACATACCTTTTACCCTTTCCTAGAGATAAGTTGCCCCTCCAAAATTATTGTTCAAACATGTGGAAATAATTTAGTTGATAAATTACCAATTATTTCCTACAGTTTTCTATGACAGTGGGGGACCTTGCCTGGTCCTTGAAATTGAAGAAAGATAGAGATGATTTGGTATATTTCCCTATTAGGGAACCCTACAAGTTTTGTTAGTTGAATGTCAAATTTTAAAGTTTCTGTTTGATATTGAATTACATAGATAACCCAGTGCCGGGAGGAGGTGGCTTAGGTGCCTCCATTTTAGATGAGATTAATTAATGTAATTTTAAAGGACCTTATTTCTTTTCTAAAAAATGTGGCATTTGTTATAATTAAGTGGAAAAAAAGTTTATTTAAGTAAAAAATATATTTTTTAATCAATCCCAACAAGTGTAATATAAAGTGTCACACCCTTAGAGGATAATATATGAGCGGTCATTTTAAATTTAAACATTATCATGCATTGATGGATGATATAATTTTATTTAAAAATCTAAGGTTTATATATTTCTAGTATCATTTCTCCAAAAGCATGCAATAATTTACTCCCTCCATTTTATTTCTTTTGATATTTAAGTTTATTAGAAGTTATTACATGGTGTGAAAATTGATATATCTTGACAAATGTGGAACTCTTTCAATTTTTTTATTTTGATAGACAAATATTAGTATGTTAGTATTTTTGTAATGGGTAGGATTCGAATCATCAACCTCCTTATCACTTCACTCCTTACGTCTTCCATCATTTGACTACCTTATAACTCCTTTAAGTCTTTCACCCTTACCACTTGACTACCTTATAACTCCTTAAGTCTTTCACTCTTACCACTTGACCACTTTATAACTCCTTAAGTCTTTCACTTTTACCACTTGACCACCTTATAACTAGTTAAGTCTTTGAATTAGAGGATGGTGAGATGAGGAGGTATGCAATATTAATTTAATAGAGTCCTATTATATCGTTGCACCCAACATTTGGGTCCAGCATGTTTCACATATTGAATGCAGTAGTATGAAGGGTCATTCATGAATGTGGGCTATCATATTAGATGTTATATCACCTATGGATACTGTAATGGCCCGGTTCAGTGCACATATTACGCTGGATTCACAGCAAAAAGAGAAGGACAGTTGTTATTTTTGTTCTTCCTCAAAAATATTACTGACCTTATTTAAATGATAAAAATGTAATATCATACATGTTTTTTATTGGATACACCTCAAAGAATATCATCATACCCGCCAAAAAGAATGTCTATTGAGGTTGCTGGCAAGTAGCATAAGCAACATAAATATTCAATAGGGTTGTGTACAAGCTACTAGAATTTTGCCTACACATTTTTAGTAGTATTGTGGCCACGGCTAGCCAATAGTTTTAGCTCAATTAAACTTTCCACCAAAAGAGTAGATATCTTTCTTATAAGTTGCATATAGTACTGTTACCCCTTTTCATCATTTTCTTTCTATAAAAGTCAACTAAAAAACTCCTGCGCTTTAATGGCTTGCACTGTACTAACTACTAAGTATGTGACCAATGGAGCTAGCATCCATGTTGTACCACAAAATTACTCTACAAATACTCATATATATATAAGTTTTGTTAGTTAAATATATCACATTTTAATACTATGTTTATTAATAATACGTTGTAAATTAGTTGAATTCGTAAAATAATTAATTCTCAAAAAGATATATAATCAGAGTTTGTTTGTCTATATTATATAATAAGTCTATGATTCCTTAATGAAAGTCATATAGAATTGGTTGAAAAGAGACTATATTATTAGTTATACTCATTCATAAACAAGTTAATCAAGTGGCCAATTTTATAGCAAATATGATTTACAGTTTGCAAGTCACTCATGAGATGACATCCCCCCTTGTCATAATTTGTTTTTCTTTGACGCTTGTTTTTACTAGTGTCTGAGTTTAATATATTGTATGTAATATTCTTCTTTAATTATTATTTATTATACAAAAATTAAATAAATAAATGATGAATGATGTATTTGTTAAGTTGTAATTCTAAATAGAAAGTCTGGTGTAACTTTGTTTACTGAATGAAAATACAGAAACTCAATTTCTTTCTCTCTGCTCCACTCGATGTAAGTTCTCTCTCCATTTCTCTCTTTTCTTTCGTCTCCTTTTTTGTGTGACTGAAGTTGTGCTGCAACAAAATTAGAAGGGTTTGGTACTTTGATGTTCTAATAGTGAGTATGTATAAATCTTTACACATTGATACTACTCTTATATTATTGATAGTAATATTAAGATATAATACAATTGAAGGTAGCGATTATGTTAATATGTTAATTTTATTTCTTTCATACAGGTAGCAAATCTTAGGGGGCTTGATCTCATAGGCGGGCCATGCCTGCATGGGCCTTCTACAAAAGGTTAAGTCATTGCTGTAAGTGGGCTGCGTGGTAATGTGAATGGGCACCATAATTTTTTCTTCTAATTTAAGACTGAGATTATTTTTAAGGGTGAGTATGAGTCGGGTAAGATTTGTCTCTTACCTAAGCCTAAATGTTGGTAGTTATTTTTTTAATACAGACTTCCTAGATCCGAAGTTAAGTTGATCTTAAATATCAACCAGGTCAACATTTGAACCCGAACCCGACCCTAAGTACTCTTAGATAAAGTCTTCTTAATACCTTACTTATTGTTAGAGATATATAAATTGACATATGAAATTATATGTGTGTATATATTGTTAATCGTATATATGACAAAAATATTAGAGAATCAGTGATGATTTCGACTAAAGAGATATCATTACTCTATATACAATTGAATATATATACATACAAACATAATAAGTGACTTACATTGAGATGAGTCAAGTCGAGTCATATTTGTCTCCTATCCAATCTTAAATATTATTTTTAATTTTTGAACTTGAACACGCCCTAAAAATACTAAAATACGTATAGTAATAAGCATTGTGGATACTTCAACAAATGATCAAACATATAGAACGGAAAATAAGAAGGTCCTCAAATTGGTTAATTGAATTTAAAGTATGATATATCTTTCTTTTGTAGTGAGCATACCTGACTTGAATAAGACTCAGTATAGATAGTGAAAGATAGATGTGGTTTAGACAAAAAAGAAAAACAAATTCATATGAAGAAGTAACTATTATTTTATTATAAGTAATTTGATTTTATCGGTTAAAGATAAAAATGTATGATAATAGCAACTTCAATTTTGTCTAACCATGCTTAACAGCTTCAACATTTAAGAGTATAACCCATATTTATGGTAAATATTTATTCAAAGCCCCTGTATTATACATCATATATTAATATCTATGTAGGAAGTTTGAATTTATACATTAGGACATTATACACCATTCATTAATATTAACATTACATATATTTAAAAGTCAATGACAATTAAATATGAATATTTGATAATGTAGTGACACGGTAAGAAATTCTTACACTATTGTTGCATCAATATTTTTCTCTACTACTTCTAAAGAAACTTATATTTTTTACTACATCATTTATTATTCATGTTTTATTATCATTGAATTTAGAAAGAAAAAAATACATATAAATTATGGATAATATAATAATTTACATCCACAATGAATAAATAACTAGGTTTCATTAGTTCTTTTCCATTTTCAACTATAGTGGCCCACTTCTAACTTGAATCAGGATGGGACACTTTGCCCAATTTTAAAAATTTAGAAGTTCATTCAGACAATAAAATTATAATTAAAGTTTTAAACCACAATTTGAAGACAAATGCAATTCCAGTCTATAATTCAAATTCCATGCCACAAACCAAACATGAAGTAACATCATTTCTAAGTTAAATTATTTTTGATATTTTACATGTTAAACTTTAAGAGAATGTATTTATTGTAGAAGTTTAGATAAGACAAATTCAAATTTAGAGATAAAATTGACCGCTACAAGGGTTGTTTAGGAGCATATGCAAAATTACTCTCACGTTCCAGAAGATATAAGTCTGACTGAATCATTCGGTAAGATAAAGTACATGATGGTTGTAGTTATTAATATTGTGTTCAACAGCCACAAGGTATATAATTTGATCCTTATGCTATTGTTTTTGTGTCATTGTGTTTACTTTTTTTTTTATGGTTTCAGATGTTGATTTTTTTGATAACATTGCAAATATGTGATAAAATAAACAAGCTAGAGGAAGATAATGACATTATCATGTGCTTTGTGATTGGGCACAAGTTCATAAGTCATCTTTCTTTCAATTATTTGTTACACAACATAAGGTGTCGTAAAGTATTATTATTGATAACATTAATTATTATTTATAACTCATAATTATATGTTTTAAATTTTTGAGTAGCTAAAAGGTTCTCAATTAATATCATTTAATTATTTTTAAAATTTTAAAACACTAAGTGTAATAATTATGCATTTAAATAGATCTTAAAACGTTCTTAATTAATATCATTTAATCATTTTAAAAAATTAAATAGTAGGAATCCAATATTATAATATTCGAAATGATAAAAAAAAATATGTTGATATTCTGTCTGACTTATGGCAGAGCTGTATATCGAGAGATAGTTCGGTTGCATGGGATACCATCCAGTATTGTGTCGGATAGGGATCCCCGTTTCACTTCGAACTTTTGGACTAGTTTGCAATCTGCTTTGGGAACCAAGTTGAAATTGAGTTTCGCTTATCACCCTCAAACGGACAGTCAGTCAGAAAGGACATACAATCGTTGGAAGATCTTTTGAGGGCTTGTGTTTTGGAACAACCTAAGAGTTAGGATAATATGCTACCATTGATCGAGTTCACCTGCAATAATAGTTTCCATTTGAGTATCGGGATGACACCTTATGAAGCTTTATATGGAAGGAAATGTAGAACTTCAGTGAGATGGTTTGAAACCGGAGAGAACTTGGTGTTGGGACCCGAGGTGGTCCGAAAAACGACTAAAAAGATTAAGATAATAAAAGAAAATATGAGGATAGCACAGAGTAGACGGGAGAGTTATTATGACAAAAAATGGAAACCTCTCAAGTTTAATGAAGATACTCTTCCCTTGTACCTCATCATCTAGATCCAACTCCATCTCCTTCCTAGAAACAATCAAATCTCGTGTGACCCTTAATTCCTGATCCTCAACTTGCATTATTCCGATCTGGTCCAATAACTCATTCGTAACCTTGAGCATTCCCAAAACCATACTATGGGGTTTGACTTGCACTGCCAAGTTCATATCCCTGAACTCCTCAATTAACTTCTTTTCTCCTCATGGATCATCAATGTAGACACATGTAGTGATTTCTGACTTAGAGTATCTGCCACCACATTGGCCTTTCTAGGATGATACTACAGTCCAAAGTCATAGTCCTTAAGAAACTCCTTCTACCCCTTTCATAATATTACTATTCTAATTTTAGGTGTAATCATATCAAATCATTCATTATTAAAATTTGCAACTGATCAATTTTAGAATTAGTATGAGAAATTTAAAATCACACATATATTAAAATTTATAAATTGTGTTGGTTATAATTTCAAGGTTAATAATATTTTTTTTGCATTTTAATAAAAAATGTAATAATATTTTCTTTACTTTTTAATAAAAAAATTGAAATTACCACGAAAATCTATAATGTCAATAATAACTACATACTTAATTGAGCTTTGGAAATATTTAAAATCTAAATTGACTAGTTACAAAATGTGAATAACTAAATACTTAATTGTGTCATCTTATACAAAATGATAAAAAATTGAAATTACTATTCAAATATAAAATTCTAAATAGTTTTTTCCCTTCTTATTGTTACTATTTGCATACTGCAATATTATGGACTACATAATTATTATGAGTTATACATATCTCTTATTCTTTTTAAAATTAAGGAATACATATTTATTATAATTTATACATATTTCTTATTACTTATTTTATAATTAAAAAATAAATGAGTAGAAATTTATATTAGGCATTGCCTAAAATTAAGGAATCACATATAAAATTTATTGAAATTGTATTAATATTTCAATTAACCATTTTCATAATATTAATATTCTAATTTTAGGTGTAATCATATCAAATTATTCATTACATAAAAATTGCAACTGATCACTTCTTGAATTTGTAGAGGAAATTTAAAATCACACACATATTAAAATTTATAAATTGTGTTAGTTATAATTTCAAGGTTAATAATATTTTCTTTATTTTTAAATAAAAACTGTAATAATATTTTCTTTATTTTTTAATAAAAAACTAAAATTACCATAAAAATCTAAAATGTCAAAACTAACTACATATTTAAATGAGCTTTGAAAATACTTTAAAGTCTAAATTGACCGATTAAAAAATGTGAATAACTACAAACCTAATTATGTCATCTTATATAAAATGTGAAAATAAAAAAAATATTTTCTTTAATTTTTAATAAAAAAATTAAATTACTATTCAAATATAAAATTTTGAATAGTTTTTTCCAATGTTTTAAAAACTGTGCCGTACCTTCCGGTTGAACCGGACCCCTAACCGGTACGGTACGTATGTTATACCGCATATGCAATAGAACCGGTCAAAACCGGTAAACCGGTTTAAACCGGTCGGTTTGTACATTATTTTATTTTTTTAAATTTCAAATTTTCAATTCTTCATCAATTCTTCAACTTCAATGATTGATACTTAGTCATTTATTTGTATTTTGCGTTTGTTAAGTGATAATTTTGGATTAATATATGTTTTGCACTTTAATCTTTGATTTTATTAAAAACTTAATGTTGTTTGTTTGTGTGAGTTTGAAGTAAATTATGAATATGGATTATAAATATGAATATCTACTTATTTGAAATTTTTTGTTATAGGTTTACATATATATATATATATAAGCAAGTATGTCCAGTTTAACTGGCATGCGGTTTAATTACTGAACCACTGGTTGAACCACTGTACCACTATACCAGTACCCTGACCGGTTTGATAACCGGTACGGTTTTAATAACATTGGTTTTTTCTTCTCATTTTTACTATTTTCATACTACAATATTATGAACTACATAATTATTATGAGTTATACATATTTCTTATTCTTTTTAAAATTAAGGAATACATATTTATTATCCATTATACATATTTATTATTACTTTTTTTATAATTAAACAAGAAATGAATATAAATTTATATTAGACATTGCCTAAAATTAATGAATCACAAATAAAATTTATTGAAATTGTATTAATATTTGAGTTAACAATTTTTCTAATATTGCTATTCTAATTTTAGGTGTAATCATATCAAATCATTAATTATCTAAATTTACAACTCATCACTTTTAGAATTGGAACCTAAAATTTTTTGTTGTTGGGAAATACCGTAATGTTCGTATCAGTTTTCCCTTCTCCTTCTTTATTATATTTTGAATTTTGTTATTGTTACTCTCAAATATAATCCAAATTTATATATGCTCCTAATAATCCCAACAAATATTCATTTTTTCTCATCAATTAAAATATTTCATCTACTTTCTTATTATTATTTTGTTTCTTTCCTTCAATAGGTGGTAATATAGTAATCATCCTCCAACATTTTGTACCAAGCCAACAACGCCTATAGTATACTACATCTTGTTTATATATTTATTTTTCTTTTAATTGAAAGACCTTTTATGTTATTTCCTTTTAGATTTTATATAACTATTATCTCCTTTGATTCTCATGATCTTTCGTTGGACATAAAGGTTAAATTATTATTATATTTGGTAAATTTTGTTCAACTTTAATATTTAGTTGCAAAGTAGATACAGTTGATTTTCATAGAAGTGTGATTTTGTTTTATGTCCTTCTCATATGATTTTTTTTAAAGTGTTTAGGTTTGTTTAAATTTATTGTGTTTAATTTGGTTGTTGTTTGATAAAGTGTCCAAGCATAGATGATGTGGAAGTTATGAGTGATGTTCTTCATGATTTGACAATATTAATTGATGAAATAGAATGATTAATTAAATAGTAGGAATTCAATATTATTATTAATAGAATGAACTATGATATTATAATTAATAATAAAATTTGTTGATATTCTGTATGATTTAAAAAATGATAGACAATAAATTTATTTCATAAAAATAATTTTGTAATACTAATTAGAAGAAAGATAAATAGTTCACAAATACTACCGTTTCAAAAATTAATATTAGTGAGTTATATTATTTGTATAAAAATATAAACAATAACACACAATTCTATTATTAAATTAAAATATTATAGTCAAATAAACAACACTAATTGAAGAGAGTTGGGTGATAAAACATGTATTGGGAATAAACACATGCTGCATATGACTATAACAATGATACACTTCCAAAAATTTAAAGACATTTATTATATTCTATGTGTCAAAAATGTAAAGACATTAATTATATTTTATGTGTCAGAGTTGGGTGATGGTGGTAAAATAGTGAAAGAAATGATAATTTTTTTTGCTTTTCAACCAAACTATAATAGTTAGTATTTGGTGTGACCTCAACCACTCATTTTATTTTTGTTTATTCTCTTTCCAATCATACGTAATAAATAGTTAGCATTTGTAGGAAATGATTATGAGATAATTTATTTCATAAAATAACCATTTTTAATATCATTTAATTATGTTTAAAACTTAAATAGTAGAAATTCAATCTTATTATTAATAGAATGAACTATGTTATTACAATTAATAAGAAAATCTATTGATATTCTGCATGATTTAAAAAATGATAGACAATAAATTTATTCCATAAATATAATTTGTAATACTAATTAGAAGAAAGGTAAATAGTTCACAAATAATTCTGTTTCAAAAATTAATATTAGTGAGTTATATTATTTGCATAAAAATGTAGGCAATCACACACAATGCTATTATTAAATTAAAATATTTTGATTTTATGTATTCAAAATATTAAATAATAATCTCCATAGGATTTATTCATGATTTTTTAGTTAGTACAATAATGATTTGTTTCTCAATATATTTTATAAAGTTCAACGTTCTTCATCTTCAAATAGAGCAATGTAAGGTATTAACAATTTATGTCCTACTTAATCACATATTCATATTGTGAAAGAAAAAAATTTGTGTCGTCTATTAATTGCAAATTATCAATTAATAAAAATCAAACAATCCACATAAAGATAATAAATTGATAGAATGCTATTAATTTTATTTCTTATTTATTTATATTGATATTTAGTTTAACATCCATGCGAGATTCAATTCATTAATGAATAAAATATTATTAATAAAGTTTGGGTTGTAGCTCATAGTAGGAGATGTATGATTTTATGTTTTTTATACCACAAAATAAATAAATTTATGTTATTGATTTTGGACACCGTGGTATAAGATACCAAAAATGCAATAATGATTAATTGGTTAAACATATGTTTACTTACTAAAGTGAGTTGGATTATCAAATAATTTAGCTTGTTGGTTAAATTATCAATAATATTTTAATTTATAAATTACTTTATAGGTTTAAATAAATTCATGTAAAATATATTATCATCCGTGCGAAGCACGGGTAACCTACTAGTTCATAGGAAGAGGTAACTATTATTTTATTATAAATAATTTGATTTTATCGGTTAAAGATTAAAATGTTGATAATAGCAACTTCAATTTTGTCTACCATGCTTAACAGCTTCAACATTTAACAGTATAACCCACATTTATGGTAAATATTTATTCAAAGCCCCTGGAATATTTGGTAATGTAGTGACACAATAAAAAACTCTTACATTATCATTGCATCGATATTTTTTCTACTACTTCTAAAAAACTTATATTTTTTATTATATCATTTACTATTCATGTTTTATTATCATTGAATTTAAAAAAAATATATAAATAAATTGTGGATAATATAATAATTTACCTTAACAATGAATAAATAACTATCATGAGTTAGGAGAATCATGGATGAGCTTGATACTACAGGAAAGAAATCGATTAACATTCTCCTTGTAGATTTCATTAGTTCTTTTCCATTTTCAACTATAGTGGCCCACTTCTAACGTGAATCGTGATGGGGCACTTTACCAAATTTTAAAAAGGCAAAACTTAGGTAGAATTCCTTATGTACAAATAGTATTTGTAGTCTATTAAAAGGTGATACATGTTTATTATCACATATACTTTGAAGAGATAGATTCTTAATTGCAAAAAAAGAGAAAGACTTAATGATATAAATGAACACGAACAAACATAATTTGTACCTAATGAATTGAAACTCATTCTGACAATAAAATTATAATTAAAGTTTTAAACCACAATTTGAAGACATGCAATTCCAGTCTATAATTCAAATTCCATGCCACAAACCAAACACCAAGTAACATCATTGGGCAGTAACTGAGCGAGTGTTCCAAAGAAACAAGGTTTTTAACGTTATATAAATAGTCGAATCGAACGTAGGACATGGGAAATAATCCAGTGCTCTATATTTCGTGCGCCTCAGGTGAAAATCTGTGTGCGCCACAAACTCAACGGTGAAAGCTACAATTGCTTCCTTCAACATTCAAACCCACTCCAATCCCTAATTTCTCACTTCAACAACTTCGTTTTCTGGTAGATTCTCCTTACTCTCCCGTTATTCAATTATTATCCTCACGCTTCATGTTTTTGTTTTCTATTCCGATTTCACTTTTACATCATTCTACTTGTAATTGTTTTATTGTTATAGGGTTTGTATTGTATTTGCTTCTGTTTATTATGCATCGTTGTTATTCATTGATGCGCGTTCTTAAGCAAACAATGTTAATACAATTCTACATACTAGGGCCAAACGAAGTACACTAACTCTTTTCACTTATGATTAGCTTTCTTAATCATTCAAGTTAGGGATTTTTGCACGTTTTATTGTTCCTGGCTTATTGCATGATTGGTTCATCCTATAGAATCAATTTTTTTTGTGTGTGGCAAAAGCTACGACCCTTTTAATTTTAAGTTTTGACAAAAGCTACAATTTTTTAGTTTTGGAAAACGCGCCATTGAAGTGTTATTTTGATTCCATATGTGCAACAATTGCTGGCAGCATTTTCTGAATGTTCGAGAGCAATATCCATAAAATAGTTTTATTTCCCTGCCTCAAGAGAAGCGAAGCGGCAGATTGATATTGGTGGTAGGCTTCAGTTTGTGGCACATTTGGTGATATATGAAGATATAAATGCCGATTATTCATTGGCTTTGAATATAATTTTTTACTAACAGAAATGAGAACATGCTTAATGTCTTCCACTTGCCACATGAGGAAAACATAGGTGATGGGTTCACTTTTATTTACTGATAAGAAACAGGTTGAAACTGTCTGATATTGGAAGCGTCCCTGATGTGCCATCCCTTCCGGAAAGATTACACACACTTATATTAAATTTTAAATGTACTAAAATTTCAATCTACCATAGACTTGAAAACAAATTCAATGGATGACATGACAGTGTGGTCATGGTCTCTTCTTTCAGCCGGTGTCAGTGCTAAGATCATGTTTTTGTTTTGTCAGTGATCATAAGTTACATTACAACATTCGTGCTGAGAGATACATGCTGTGTTTTTATTTATGCTATTATTAAACAGGCAATGTTAAAGCACTAAATTAATTAAAATTGTACTTAGCTAGTTGAACTTCCCTAACCGTTTATTGTGATTTGAGCTTGTGATCTATCCAAATATTAATGTTGGCTTGGACTTTCTGATGTTTTTTTGTTGACATGTTTATTGCCTGATATGAAAAGGTTAAGGTATAAATCTAAAATGCAATCTTGTGCCTGCATTTTCAATTGAAGCAACCAAGTCCCTCATGATCATTTCTTCACAATATCTGTCTGATTCACCAATTGCACACTGTTCCTAGCTGCTTCGATGTTATGCAAAAGCTTCTAATATTTCCATTGTCATCCACTTTTAATGAAATTAACACATGGAATTTCTATTCATCTGAGATAGTGCTCAGCATTTGTTGCATCCCGATCAATGTTCATCACATATGAGTGCTTGCTCAATTGGTCTCCATTTGAACAGTTACTACTTTCCATTTTTTTTATGCCAGCTAACCAATTTGGAGTTGGCTTGTCTTAATATAAACCAGAAATACATTAGGTGATGTTTATTCCATGCTAATGATATTGGCACAAGAGGATTATGTTTTGTTTTGGCGAGGGATAAACTAGGAGTTTCAAATTGATTTAACTAGATACAAAGAGCTAAATCAACAAATATGGCAGTGTGTACTTCTTTGTTTTGTATTGTGTATTTGGTTTTACACGATTTGCTCAATTATCTCCTTTATGTCATCGGAGAAAAAGAAATACCAACAAACTACCAATAGTTTCTGATATTTTTCCATTTTATAGGTATTGGGTAGTCCGTGGAGAATGGGAAGTAATGTTACTGAAAAGATCCCTAGCAATAGCGGAACTGAAAGTTCAGAACCCACTATTGAGATAAAGATAAAAACATTGGACTCACAAACTTACACCCTCAGAGTGGATAAAGAGGTTCCTTGACTACCTATAATCCCCTTTCCCCTTGTTTTTTTATTTTCTAAAGTACACGTTATTTCCATATTTATAATCTTGCATTTAGCTCCCTGCGAATCGAGCATGTTCACAGTTTATTAAAAAGATTTATTAGTTTCATGTTATCTTGATCATTACGCTTGTATCTTGCAATTACAAAACAGCAGAATTAAAATCTTTCCTTCTGCCCCTCCATCTGTTTTCCCTACTCTGCAGATGCCAGTCCCTGCTCTGAAAGAACAGATTGCTTCTGTAACTGGGGTATTATCAGAGCGGCAGCGCTTAATTTGCCAGGGGAAAGTTCTAAAGGATGATCAACTCCTGTCTGCTTACCGTATCCTTTGCCTTTATCTTTCTAATTTGTGGTAAAGGACTTTAAAATGAAAAGAAAATGTGGCATTTTCTTCTCTATAGATTAACAGAGCTGTCAAATTTCCCATGAAATAGTCACGAAGACAAGAATTGTTCTAGTTGCCATGGTACAAAATAATATGAAATATATTGGTGTCTTCTCGCTACTCTGTTCATTCTATGGTCCTTTAACTTGTTTCGTAGGATGCTTTACCTTTAGCCTTTGTTGTAATTTTTCTATCATTTTGATAAAATTTCTTATAATTTGTTCCATTTACAATAGGATTATGCTGTTATTTAATCCATATAGCCAACCCCACCTAGTGGGGAAGGACTTGGTTGTTGTTGTATGTGCATAGAAAATTGTATATGAAGTTATAAACCTTACTATAATAATATGGTATATTTTATTTTTTGGCAAACATCTCATGAAATGTTATTTTGTGGCAAAATGCAGATTGTTACCGAAGGGACATAATAGCCATAACAGTAAAATTTCTATAGGGAAATGACTTTTCGGTTGAGTGCTGAACTTCTTGCACCTTTACAAAGAAATATTTGGAACTAAAGATTTGACCATATTATAATTTGTTTTTTGGTTTACCAAGCGTATTAAAATAGAGTGTCAAAAGTTAAAACTAATTTAATAGACAGAGCAATGAAGCATGTTTGTTTAGGATTTAAGTTTAGCCTCCTATTAATAATTCTTCCAAAGCCATGATTGTTGTGGCATACAAATTTTGTTGCTGACAACTGCCACTCTCCTGGCAATTGTTCTTAATTCTTTTAAGCTTGCAACTATGCCCCTGTCCTTTCTTCAACATGGGTTTCTTCTTAACACAAGTAGATGTTGAAGACGGTCATACCTTGCATCTGGTTGTCAGGCAATCCGATTTACCACCGCCTGGAAGTTCATTCGATCACTCAGGTTTGATGTGTTTATTTACTTCATCATTTGCTTTTGTAATTAGTGAGTTATGTGTCCCTGTATACTAGGATTGTATGTTTTTTTTTTCCTTTTCTTCTGTAGCAATTATTTTGATGTTGAAAATTGGTCATATCAGAAATTTGCCTATCTTTGTGGTTGAGGGGGCATACTTTAACCACTAGCCTCTCTTCTATAGCGGATAGTCTCAGTCTTAAGTTCTTCAGTGTTTCTATCATATAAAAGCATCCGGGGGGAGGGGCTTGAATTGCTTTACAACTTGCTTACGTTGTATATTTCCAAATTTAAATGTATTACTTGGAGACTGGTAATATAGTACATAGCACACATTCACTGACTTTGGCAAACTCTACTAGGTGGGACTTGGGAGCCTTGTGCACTGCATCACCGTATTATTCACTGTCATTGCCTTAGGTGCACCTGCACGAATTAGATTACTTAATTAGTTTTTTTGGTACTACCAAGGGTATTTGGGCAAGGAACTAATCTCTTTCGGGGTGTGTGGTTTTCCCTTCCAACAAGTGTCGCTCCTAGGAATCGAATCCTTGACCTTTTGGTCATCCTGGGGATCTAGTGAGACCTTACACCACTAGACTAGACCAACACCTTGTTGGTAGACTATTTAATTAGTTTAATTCTACAAAATTTGTGCTGGGAAATATTCCTCACGGTTAGACACTTGGACCTAATTTGTAGGGGCAGAAGATCATGAAAGTTGTCTTAATATTTGATAGTTTTCCAGTTGGTACTTGAAAAATCGTTTCCTTAAAAAAAACTTCCAAGCAATAGTCATGGTCACAGGCTCCCAGCAATCAAGTAGTCCCTGGTGTATTTATTGCTAAACATCTATTTTGCAGTGCCAGACCCAAATTCAAGCACAAGTCATGGTCACAGCAATCAAGTAGCCCCTGGTGTATTTATTGAAACTTTAGACGTGCCTCTTCAGGGAGATGGAATGTCTCCCGATTTTCAGAGGGTATGTTCCAAATTAGAAGAGAAAGGAGGCACAACTCTGGGGTTCTTCTGTATCTTGTTGGTTTATCTTTTATTCAACTCTTCTGCAGGTTGTTTCTGCTGTTCTCGGATCTATTGGAATTTCAATGAATGGCAGTGATGGGATTGACACCAGGGTAAATTCAGCCTCCATATGTTAGTTTATATTTTCTGCTACTATGACATTATACCAAATTTATGATGCAAGATGAAAAGTCAAACCTAGTATGCATAGAATTGGATAGTTCTACTCTTTTTGCTGTTTCTTTTGCTGTCTTAGTTTAGGATATCTTATATATTTTTTTGAGCGGGGATCCATTTACTCCAGGAGTAAGTTAAAAAAACCTACTCCACATCTTAGCCATCCATTCTATGAAAATCTATTGGTTCACGTGATTTGAATTAATCAGTAGATCTGAACCATTAGATTTTCATAGAATGGATGACTAAGATGTATAGTAGATTTTTTTAACTAACTCCTGGAGTAAGTGGATCCCCTCTCATATTATTTTGTACCATAGCTTTCCTCATTTAGTTAAACACTCTTTTAATAGGAGAAAAAAGTATCCTTGTTAGTGTTTTCAGATTATAAGGATATTCATGTCTCTTGATGTGTCTATTCATCTGATTTTTTTAAACATGATATCTTGAATGTGTTGGATTGGTAAAGGAGCAGGATTCCCAAGGCTCTGGAAGAACTTCAAATTCTAGTGGCATGCCAGATTCTTCTCATCCTCAATCTGAACAAGCTGGTGTGCGAATTTTACCTGATAGATTTCACAATATCTTTGGACCTCCTCCTGTGGTGTCTTTACAGCCTCCTGTATGTGTTAAATTTCTTATTTACTTTATTCAGATGTATGTATTTTTCATGTTTTGATTTGAGTTCCCTCCCTGCTGAGTATGAAAAACTGACAATTTATTTATATATGTGTGTATGTAGGTGATTCCTGATTCTTTGACAACCTTGTCCCAATACCTGAGTCATATAAGGCATGAATTTGATGCAATTGGTAAGCATGCCATGTTGGCACTGTCGTTATCCTTGTTTAGCTTTTGTCATGTGCTAGTTTTTTTAGAATGACGGAACAAATTTTACTTGCAGTCAGAGAAGGGATGAACAATGGCCAAGCTGCTGAGGATCATGGGAATGAAGAAATGAGATCCATTTCTTCACGGTCGGGTTCAACAGCAGAAGGGATTCCATCACCCACATCTTTGGCAGAAGTTTTGCATTCTAGTAGACAAATGATTGTTGAACAAGTTGGGGAGTGCCTAATTGTGCGTTCTAAATCACGACTCTAGATTTTTTTCTGCTTTGGAAGTGATTCTAGCTATTTAATAATACAAAAGAGCCTTTACTCTATTTGTTTCTTCCCCCAAGTATCTGTTTGTGATTATTAGTAATCATTTTATTATGCTAAACATAGTAATTTGCTGTGTTCATTACATCCACAGCAACTTGCAAGCCTGCTGGAGAATCAAGCAAATGTAACCGATTCCTTGTTGCGGTCAAGCACTCAGTCTAGGGCTATGAGGACTGGAGTTCTATTTTATAACCTTGGTGCATTTTTACTTGAGCTTGGCCGTACAACGATGACAACACGTTTGGGTCAAACAGCGGTAGGCTTGGTTTCCCATCATTGTCATCTTGTTAGTTAATTGTTATATTGATGCTACTAACAAGTTTCTTTTACAGTCTGAAGCTGTAGTTAATGGCGGGCCTGCACTTTTTATATCCCCATCTGGTCCTAACCATATCATGGTTCAGGTTGTACTTGCTCTGTTGTCCTTCTTTTTATGAAAATTATCCTGCTGTTTCTTATTGAAATGTTTGCTTTCAGCCTATTCCTTTTCACCCCGGAGCAAGCTTTGGTGCTCTCCCTGTGGTCACTACACAGTCTAACTCAAGTTTGGGTAGTGGTCTTGGCTCAAGTTTTATCCCAAGGCGTATCGACATACAGATTCGACGAGGTAAACTTTATTTATTTATTCAGTTTTCTGTCTTCTTGTCCTGTTGTCTTTCATAAGGCTCTTAACTTCTAGCTATCCCTATTTCTAATGCTAGGTACATCAACAACCACACCCAATGCCAATCAAGAAGAGCACAGTGATACTCAGTCTGCTGCAGTTCAAAGAAATCAAGGTGAAAGTTATGTTAATCAGGCACCCTCAAGGCGTTTAAATGCATCTCTTGCTGGGGAGCCAGGAATAAGGGTAATGCCAATTAGAACCATGGTTGCTGCCGTACCAGGTCCCATAGGTCGCTCGCCTTCAGAACAATCTGGTAATTCTATGGGTTTTTACTATCCAGTTCTTGGGAGACTGCAACCTGTATCATATGGACATGCAAATAGTGAACAGGGATCTCAGCCACCAAGTCAGCATCATACTGCACAACAATCAACTATTCAATCCACATTGCAAAGGCAAGGCATGGTTGATTCTGCAAGGAATGGTAATTTAACAAATGATTAATTTGACATTTCACACTGATGATTGCTTCCTTCTTCCAGAAGTTTATAGTTTGATATAGCATCCCTTTTTTTATCTCACTGATATGTACAGTATGTGTGGCCCAAACATATTGTTATAATTTGCTTTGATAGTGGGCGTTTCCGTGGTTGTTGTTAATTGAAGATTTGGTTCTACACTTCTGCTCATCTCAGTACTGCATTCTTCCTATTTTTGTTGCATATTTGAGAGTAGTCTACACACTACACAAACCGTTCTGGGGTATGATATGAA